>OX337246.1:77593813-79067313 GCA_946965025.1 Blera fallax
TTGACATCCTTTTTCACGATGTGCGAGTATAAAGCAGATGCCTCTTAATTCATACAGGTGCAGGACTACTTGGCCAGGCCACTGGTCATTTTTAAAGTGCACATATTTTGAAAACTATTGAAGCTCGGATCAGATAGTTTGTCGTAGATTCGAAGAAAGTTCCAGGAACACTTCTTTCTTTTATCCTTCAGCGCAGGTGTTTGGTTCTTTTTTTTTTTTTTTATTTCTGATTTCCGTCGCTTGGAAGATTCACGTAAAATCACGGATTTGTCGTTCTACAAGGACTATAGCAGACTATCTTGAAGCGCTCTATGTTGAAAATGAGTTAAAAATAGCTGGCATCGCCGCCTTGAAAGCCTTTCTACTATTGGGTCACGTCGATCGTCTGTTTGCATCGGAATAAGTACGTGACTATATTCGCGTTCTAGTTTCTAGAACCTCCTGGGCGGGTCAGATTTCGATGAAAAATGTATCAAACGAATTGTCGTGGTTGCTCTAGTGACGACCACAACATGACTATTAAGTGTTGTATCGAAAGGCCCTGCCACGAGCAGCATTTTAAGGCCTCTGATATGAACTATTGTTTGCGTCATGTTCGAGTTGTTTGAATCACATTGCTTAGGGGACAACGGGGTAGTATGTAAATAGTAAGTTCCAAGTCAAAATATTTACTTATCTTTCACACATGGATGAATAATAACCATGTTCTACAAAGCACACCCATTCTCAACAAACAGTGCTCTGTCGTTAAATGAATGCTAATAAAAAATAAGGAAGTAAAATAAAAGATTTACAGACAGCTTGTCGGCAATTCCATTGAATTTATATACTTTTATTGAGATTGACAAAAAGTTTTAACGATGAGTAAGTAACATCCAATAAAGAAATGTGTTAACATGTCTTTTAGAATAATTTTGCTGATTCAGAGGATTTTTTACCAGAAAATTCAGATTATTTCCGGAGATAGAAGTGTTTAAGTGGAATTCGCTTCGTGTTGAGATACTTTTTGCATGACATTCTCTTCCCATCTTGGCGGCTTTGAATCATCGCTAACTTGATGGGGGATGATTGTTTTAATTATAATTTGAACGAAGTCGTTAATTCTTTTCGTGTGTCGTATGCCATCAACATAGAAGCTTACAGACTTATCGTGTGCGATTTTGTAGTCAGGTGTGTCAGTTTTTTTTTTACATACTCGTACTTCTGTAAACTATCGTTACGTTGGAGTGACTGTCTGCATAAACACTGCAGATATGGTTTGGTTAAAAGTACGCCCGGATCTTGGGAATCTCCATCTTACTTATGAAACTGGTCTAAGCTTCTGGCATCCGTATTTGTCAAGCCACCGCAATTTGAAAAAAAAATCTTCAAAATGAATTTTCTATGTCTATGTAGATTGAGATGTCCTTTGGGAGTATTAGCATTCACCACATCAGCAGCGAAAATCTGTCACTCGATCCGAGCATAGGTAGGAGAATAACAAAGGAAGTTATCCGAAGTGTCGTCGCTCTCTCCAAAAGCGCTTCACACGGTGGTGTCTCTTAAGCCTGGCACACTAAGATGCCAATAAGTTGTCCACAGTTTTTCTTCTGAGAGACAGCAACAATGTCGCTGATTTCTTACAAACGTTCAGGAGCAATCGTTTAGTCAACCTGCATGCTGGAGAGAAGACCCAATTCAGGTTCAGCTCCTGAGAAAAAAGGTCTTTGAGCTTGCCTAGTCAGTCATCTCATAGGAGATCTCATTTCGCGCAATCCCAGTGTGACCACGTCGATTGTCACACACCACACCACATCGATGTCGATGTCTGCTGAGAGAACGCTTCCTAAATAAAGGAAACTATCAGCTTTCTCGGCCAGGCATGTTTAGTTGTCGGTCGAGATTTTAGTTTCGGCTCCAATTTGCTTGCTTCAGCTTCTGAACTATGTGACATGTGGTCCAGGTCTATAATTCAGCTCACCAGAAATCAAAGTTGTAGTTATTGGACATACGGTTGGGCTAAACAATTTTACCAGGCGATCTTTGGAATTATGGACGGAAATAGTGAAATGGACAAAATTTCTTTTTTTGGTGATGTACATGCTATGTACAATTCTGTGCAATGTACAATTCTATACAAAATTTTACATTAATCTTTGCATCTCCATACGTATGTATATTTAACAATTTTTTTTTTATTTTTTTTTAGGCCGATCAACTAACAGAAGAACAAATCGCCGAATTCAAAGAGGCATTCTCGCTATTCGACAAAGACGGCGATGGCACCATCACAACAAAGGAATTGGGAACAGTTATGCGATCGCTAGGACAAAATCCAACAGAGGCCGAACTTCAGGATATGATAAATGAAGTCGATGCCGATGGTAAGTTCAACAAACTCTCCTCATCCAACACACACACCCATACCACTGAATCCAATCACAATTGTATCTATAAAATTAAAGATGTGCATTAGTGTGCAACAACCACTGGTTATTGCCCGGCCTGCCATCGTCAGTCGCTACCTCCGCTTCTCTCTTTTATTCTTTCATCTCATTCATTCATAAAAATTAATAATTATAAAAAAAATAAACTATACACTCTTCGCCATCCTACTGAAAAATTTTTTCATCAGTTGTAAAAAAAAATTAAAGAAAATCCAAAAAGTATCTATGGATGTGTGCATGTAAATTTTGATGGAACCATACAGATAGAATCTTTGTTAAATTGGCCCACAGCCAGAGGGAAAGATGAGAGAAACTAAAATTGTAAAACGATAGAGAAAAACGCCAGTAAAAAGGCTGATGCAGGACTTTTTTTTTTATAAAAATCTTAAACACTTCTTCTAGTCGGTGAGATACATCGCGGAAATGCGAATATTTTATGCCTATTTACATATTTTTTCATCTTTCATTTGAGATAAGATAAGAAGTAGATGAGTACTAGTAGCAGATGGAGACCAAGGAGATGATGGGTAGGTGGTGGGTGGTAAAAAGAGCTTTAGATACATTCCACGTTTACCGGTCTACTGCGCGCGCGATATACTTTTCTTTCTTTTTTTTCATTTTCATTTTCGTTTTTATGATAGAGAAGGAGAATATTTTTATAAATAGCAAATGCTATCATTTTTGCTTCTGTTGCGGCGGCGACGATGGCCGCTAATGTGCTGCTTATATTGTGTTCTAGCGAACTCGTGAAGAGGCGACCGACCCACGGGGGGTGTAGAGAATGGTAGAAGTATTTTAAAACACTCATTAGAAAGGAATGCGCGGTGCATCATAGAAGAGACATAGTTTTTTTTAGTTTTTCCTCCTCCTGTTATTCTTCTTCATGTCATTGCCTTTGATTCGTGTCAATTTTCGGTGAATGGGGAATGAATGCAGATTTTGAGAGGAATAAAATGAGAAGAAGTTGGGAAAGGCTTTGGCAACTGAGCCATTAATGTGCAGTGTACATAGCTTTTATTGACATTCGAAAACTAAGCCCAAGATGCCAATGACTTTTGTGTAAAATGTAAAATTGGGTACATAAACCATATCAGATGATAACACTCTTCTCTCTGACTAGTCGTTGTATCTGTTAAACCTTACTTACTTCCTTATTTGGTACTACAGTTCGGGATGGACCCCAACCAGCCTCTTCAGTCAGCCCGGTCCTCAGCCAAACACTTTTCTTTCTGTCTAGTTGCTGCACTTGTTGTACCTTACTTACTACGTAGGAAGCGCTTAGACGTCAATTCCCATTCCATGCGAGTGCTCAGCCGTCGCTCGTAGCAGACACAGACTACTCGGAAACGGACTGTTATCCCCCTCTTAACTCCAAAACTTATCTGCAAAAACCATGCTCAGAATCCTTTAGGAATTGAACTTTATGCAAGATCAAAATCCTTCGTACCGTGGGTCCAGGGGAGGGCTCTTAACCTCCATACCATATCAATCCTTATAATAATAATAAATAGATAGCTCTACAGTTTGATGTGAATCTCGGGGTGGACCTCAATCAACAACCCTTTGTTCTGGAAATCTTGCTAACTTTTCTTAAATTTCCTTCACTAGGTAGCTTGGTTCTTATCAAGTAAGACTAGTAAGACTTGTTGGCAATCCCCTTCGATTAGCTGATACAATCAAACCATGACGCAAGACATGAGTTTCAAACCATTACGAGTATATCCGAAAAGTATCTATCTAAGAGTACTAGCATGTACCTACCCGCCTTAGGCATGTCTAATTAAGATATTGACTGCATCTCGAGCGTAAAGTTTATTAAAAGTAAAGTTGTCAGTTTCATCATTTAATTTACCTCCCATGGTCACGCCTACTTTTGTAATTTAAAATCTCATTGAAAGCAATCTTGATAATACACTGTTTTACTACACTACTAACTTTCTCCTCCCTGCAGACAAGGACTGGGTTGCTTTATTAAAACTTTTTAATTTTGGAAATTTACCAAAACCCCATCACGAGTGGGGTCGGCCAGATGATCCTTCCTCCTTTCCCCCGGCCTCTGTTGTCTGTCTTAGTTGATGAAAATTGTTAAGTAAAACTTTTCCTTTATATTTATCCATCAGCTGCCTAAGGGGGACCAGTAGCAATACAAGTAGCAATATCCGGTTTCCTGGTCTTGTTTTGCAATTAGAAAACACCGAGCCTTAATTTAGTTCCTTCCGGGTTTATTTTTACTACCAAATAGCAACTCTCATTATTACCCAGGTCCTTTCGGTGGTATCGTCTGTCTAGTGAGGAGTTTTTTTTTCTTGATTTAAATTTTATTCATAAAAAAAGAGAAAAAAATAAGGAGTAACACCAGCTGTACTGTAGGAGGTGTGTGGAATTAAAAGAAAGACGACACGTTTTCTAAAAATGGACTCCTTTTTGGGTTCCTTGTTTTCATTTCATGAATATTGATCCTTAGCACGCGACATGTTTCTTTTTTTTTTTCGTCACTCAATGTAATGTTTAACAAAAATCGATTTTAATCTTGTATGCATATAAAAAGGTAGAAAAAAAGGGTCTTAAGGGGGAGGACAAAGGAGACCAGGATGGAGGAGAAAAGTACGTTTTGAAATATTTTATGATTGGTATAACTACCTTTCTTATACTCCCCCTCTTGGGGGTGGGTTTTTCTGCTTAAAAGTAGATTGAAAGCAAAAATCTTGCTTATTTATGTTAAAATCTAGGTCAACAGGTATAGTGGTGAAAAAAAAATGCACAGGAGCTATGTAGGAATTTGGTATCGTTTATGTATTTCTGCGTACACAATGGGGGTAAAGAAAATCTCTTTTTTTCTACATATATCCTTGTTGCATTATTCTGGTCATTATCAAGCGTTGTACATACAAAGTCTTACATATGTACCAACAACCCCCTTCGTGTTATAAACTTTGATTTCTACCGCAGGAGGGACGAATTACAATTCTTTTCATGCACGAGCCTTCCTTCATGTATCTTTCGACATTTTCCTTCTTTTTTTTTTTTTTGAATAAAATATTGGTACGTGTGCATTATAATGTGAAAGGACTCACAAAACTGTTTGAATTCCGGTCGTTTACAGAATTTTTGATGAGGGTAAATTTTGATTTATAATTAAAAAAAAAAAAAAACGAAGGAAGAAAGGAAGACATGGAGACGTACATAGATGGAAAAATACTTCTTTTTTTGCATGGATAATGTTAAAGGAAGTTTACTTTCAAAGAAAGATTAATGATAAGAGAGAAAGAATTGAAAGAGGATAACAGGAAAACGTGTTGATTGTGGAGATCCCTAAATTGTTATGATGTGCTTTTGTTGGAAGGGATTTGTTAAACAATCTTTGTATATAAAATATGGGCTAAGACTTAAAAATTCAATGTGATACAATGGCAGTAAGCTATTTGTTACATAATCATCGTGGGAGGGAGCTAAGTACATTGTATGATTAGATAAGAAGGATTAAACTAATTCCTGGATGAGGCCTTTCACCCTCTAAAGTTCCGAAGGACAAATTAGATATTCTCTCACACAATGTGCCAATAAATTCAGCAAGGTCTTTCTTATCTCACCTCGATTTGTACAGTCCCATACTGCCTGACAAAAGACCCAAGGCATCGCACCTGGTCGAATCTCATGCTGATGGCTAGTAGGAAGCTGGCAAGCATCAATACTGGGTTCTAATGCGTAATTTAGTAACGTTTTCTTAGCCATACATGTTAATTTAAGCAATTTTTTAGAACATGTTTTACATCATAGACTTTTTCTAGGACAACTTTAATAATTTTCATTTCTCACTTCGTTTAGTGAGAAATCTGGTCTTCACAGACCCAAGTTGTACCTTGTCTCAACAAAGTATTAAGGCAGGCTCTATACCCAAGGTTTCTCTGTCTATGATTTACAATTTTCCCATCCCTTTCCTGACTCACCGACGAGGATGGTGTATATTAGTAGATAGCCTTCGTTAACGATTTCCTTTATTCCTTTTTGCTAGATCAAAAAAGGAAATCATTCATTTAAGACTGCTTAAGGTTCTTAATTAAATTAAATCGCAGAACCTCCTCTTAATGCGAAATTCGAAATTAAAAATTCTGCGAAAAATTAAGAGGCTTTCAACAGAATTCGCCTCAATGAATATACAATTTCCCACAATTAATTTGGATATCTCATCTCGTTCGATATGGCGTCAATTAATTATTCACTATTTTCTCCTTCCACTCGGGTATACATGCCTGTAATTGTCTCAATATATAGAAATTATGAGTCATTCAATGGGAAAAAGCATGAACCCACCCTTCTCGCTCCTTCGACCCAATTCAGATATAAAATTTTCAGGGGTAAAATAGCGCGCAAGTTATCGCGCAGTTTTCTGGAATCATAACGAATCCTGGGCATTTTATTACACATCCCTGGATAAAATTCAGGCGACAACTATACCTCTAACTCTGTTATGTGTGCAGTTTCGTTAAGTTTTCCTTTTCTCTGTGTATGTACGAGTATGTATGCGTACAGACAGTGTTGCACATTTTCCCCATGACTCTTTTTTTTTCGTTTCAAGTTTGACCCAGGAAAGTTCGTCCTGGCACAAGCGCAGTATTGTATCGAAAATTCATCATTTTCGGGATTTCAAATGGGAAAGAGAACATTTTCTGAAAATTTGTCTGTGTGTATGTAGAGTCGCGTGACCCCAGGAAAATATAATTTTCTTGTTACATGTCCATTTTCCTTTTTTAGCTCCCTGTTGTTGGCGATTTTTTTTCTCATTTCCTTTTATTTTTGATAAAGGTTACTCCTTATCGCATACGAATGTCTATCCTGCCATTGTATATAAATGAAGCTCATTAAATATTTACTTAGATTTTTGTTGTTAAATTTTTGTGTTTCTGTCTGTGATTTGTTATCATCTCTTCTTTTTTTTTTGCTCATATTTGTTCATCCAAATTTTAAGGCAAGTTTTGTGCAGAGGGGATGAGAGAATGATATACGAAAAGGATGAGTCTATATTGATTAAAATTTATTTATTCAACATCTGAGCCATTTTTAAGTATCTACTGCATCCTGGCAGAGAGCACAACAATTATTCTCTCAAAGGATTAATATTTAAAGATTTAATTTTATGTTGGCATCATTTGTGTAGAGGAAGTATAATCTTGTATACACATTTTCCCTATTAGAATCCGTTTTTTATATTCAAGTGGCAGTGGTGTATTCACTATCGGTAGGGGTAGCAAGATAAAGTAGAACAAGTACACAAATATTTGTCAGCTTAACTTTTGGCAGAAAAAACCGCAGAGAGAGAGAGAAAAGGGAAAAAACGAAAACTATATCTAAATATTTAGCAAAAGGATAAATTTGAAGAAACTTTCTCGAGTGTCAGAATGTTTTTTTTTTTTTTTTAATGATACGAGTAGTTTCTAGATTCCATGATGGTTTTAAAAAGTTAGAAATGAGCTTAGTAGAGGATTTTTTTCTTGCTTCCATCTCTGCGTGTAAATGATTTGAAATATTGGACAGGGACAAGTTAAAAAGAGAGAAAAACGAATGAGTGGTGGGAGGAGTTACCATGAGGATTAAAATTTATGCTATAGTGGGGACGTGACTTTTTTTTCTTTTTTATGCTCTGGGGAATTTCAATGGAATTAGAATTTCAAAATGAAATTTAGTGAATTGACGGGAATGCTTAGTGGACATTTAGTTTGGTATTTTAATTATAATTTAGAACATCCTTAATAGGATTAGAATCTCTTTGAAGTTATGCGTATCCTAGTGAAATGAAAGAGAAAAAAAAAGTTTCATTTAATTTTTGTGATTTGATGTTTTCCTTTGAAAAACTTTTTAGTTTAAAGTAATTCTGATTGCTATGAGCCTTCAAAAACACAAATATTTGACGCAACAGACCGTGCGTGGTCCAGGGTATCACAAGAGATGGAGCCGTGACAAAACCTCTGGTGTTTTCGAAATCCGAACCTTCCCCTCAGCTTACCTTCAGGACTCATTTTTTATTTTGTGATGGGGGATGAAAAACGTCAAAATTTTGAAAACTCGGCCATTTTGCATTTTGCTTAGAACTGTGTTAAAGTTGAGTTAAGCTTGAGCTCAAACTATTTGTTGAATCGAGGCTAGCTCAATAATGCCTTTAATGCCCACCTTCTACATGCATATTTAGTCTACACAATGGCAGGGGTCTGTAAAATGCAGCGTACATAAATTTCTGTCTTATCCCTAAAAAGAAGGGGAAGAAACCCTAGCATTTATACAAGACCAGCATGATAATCGTTAAGGCAGAGGTCAGTATTGGCGAACCCCACAGGCGGACCAGTAGGGATGCAGTAAAGTGGGAGAGCTATGATCCCTATAATCCCGATCATAACCTCGCCGAACAAAAGGAAAAGAGGAAGAAGAAAAAGAAAAGGTCAGTATTGACAAAGCAATACAATCTTCCTCATTTTGCTCTAAAAATCCCATAAATCTTCTTCCCCACCTGGAATGGTGGACAATCGATAGTAGACGAAGAATCCTTTCCAAAAAGTTAGGGCTAAAGTAGCAAGCGTAGATAGAAGCGCAGAATCGAACTAAGAATCGATGGATCCCCTACCAAATACATAATTTTATTGCTGCTCTGCTTCAGACTAGTGTGCACAAATCACTTCATACTGATCAAAATGTTGTCAACATGTTCTCAAATGCGCTCAAAAATGTTTTCCCTTCAAAAATCCATGAAATAAAACCTATGACACTTTTCCATGCTACCCAAGATGCCCTTTCAGCCATTATTAAATTTGTATTCATTTTCAAAACTAAAAGTCGAATTGAATCAGTAAAATGTGTTCAAAAACCGCAATACACTTAGTACATATTTTGAAAGCAGAACTCTGTTCAATAACCTCAAAAGAAAATACAAAAAAAAAAACACGCCGCTAATATTCGTTTAATGTCTGCCATCGTTCACAGTTGGTGTTTCTAGTATTAAACACAAATTATAAACATAAAATATATAAGAAAAAAAAACAACAACGAATATATTGATTTGAGAGTACATTTTCCCTTTTTTTAAAGCCCAACCTGTCAAAAATGTCAGAATTTTTGAAAAGTTTACAATTACAGACAACAAAAAAAAAATACGAATTCAATTGAATTTCTAAAAATACTCGCATGAAGAAATTTATGTATGCATGGAGCGAAATAATGTACAAAAATACGCGTGGAGAAACATGCAACTTAAAAATATTTCACATTCGCCCGTGTGGATCTATTTTTGATCTTTTTTTTTTTTCTTAAAAAAAAACGAAGTCATTTACACTTTGTCAACTTGGAAAAGAAAAACAATAAGAAAATCATCACACAAGTATACATAAGTACGTAAATAAATTTTCCTGACCATTGCATTCTCTCTCTTATCCGCCCCCCTTTTCTCAAAATTTGCTTAAAAAGTGGTTTGTCACACAAAAAAAACTTTTTTTGTTTTTCTCCGATTTCTATTCTTTTCGTTTTTAATCTAAAAATACAGAAAATGTTTTAAACAAAATAATACTTTCACAGATTAGAAGGAAATATAATTTTTCTTTAAATATATTTATAGGAACACAATTATTTTATAGCATGTTCAGAAGCGCGCGCGCACGCCATCTATGTAAAGAAAACTCGAAAGAATTATGTCGCATAAACACAAATCATCCACATGCTTCCTGCTACCCGAGCACGATCAGTTGTTGTGACTCGAGACTTTCCACGAGTATGCCGGTGTTGAAAAATGTGTACAAAACGCGATGATCTCAGAGTAGTTTTTTTTTGGCTTCATTTTTGCTTTCACTCAAAAATTGAAAATTTTTAGAAAACCGAGCGACAAAATTACATTTTCGCCGCATTCTGTTATATTTTATTTGTTGTCGGTTCTTAGATGGTTTTTTTTTTTTAAATTTTTTTCTGTTTATAGTCTCCTTCGGTGTCTGGGGCCACTTTGTTTGAAAAATTTAGGGAAATCCTCCTAATTTTACACAGAAAAACAAAAATGAAAAGTATTTTCTACGTACTCGCACCGGGGGGTAAGTTCAGAAATTTGGCAACGTCTTTTATTGACATTTGTGATGGGATTTCGATTTGTAGATAGCGGTAAGAGGAGAGATCTTTCGTTTGTTTGTTGTAATTATTCGGCTTTTATTGGGGAAATTTTGTGATGCAAAATTTTGCGGAAATTCCGAGATTTATTTAAGATTTTTGGTTCTCAAAATGTAGCAGTTGATAAATTGATCATTTGTTGTAGATCGTTGGTCTCGTAGTCGTAACGATTTTACAGGCGACGATCATAGAATGCAAATCTTTTTGCTGGGTGCCAAAAGGTTTTGGCTCCACTACTCGCAAATGTCTGAAATACGTCCGAGGCAAACCGTCTTGAGAAAGCCTCTCAATTTGCCTTTTGGACAAAGCTTTGAACTGAACCTTCCATTACGAATAATTGCAGCAACAAACAATTTCCACCTAATTACTGAGCAAAAAATATTGAAAGCTGCAGGAAAAATGTGAAACCAAAGAAAGAAATTCTACAAATGCCAGAGAGGGTGGACCAAACTAAATTGCATTTAGGCTTTTGCCGCGTTTAAGACCTCTTTCGAGTCAAAGATATTTCCCAAAAGCACTCAGACTCTAGTCCATTGTACTACTCAGAAACTCCGAATTTATTCGTTTCTCTGTTGTGCTTGGTGGCTGTGATTGCTGTTCTCCTAGCGGGGTTTGAACCTACACCGGTCAGGTCACAAGCGAACACAATACCTACTACTTCGTGGCCACCACAAGTCATAGATATAATGGGCTTTTATTCAGGAGCAAGCTTAAGAGGGTTCCAAAACTATTTAGAATCATTGCTAAGTCAATGTGTCCGTCCATAAAATTTTAAACCATCCGAATGATGGGATGAGATACAACCACTACTATAGAAAACCAATAAAAATTATTCAAAATTCTCGTATTCAACTTGTCAATTATATTTTATGGCTAATCAACTCGATTCATTATCATTTCATTAAATTAGCAATTTGTTTGCACAAAACAATCTACTCAATATGCATCAACATACAAAATGTTTAAGATTTAATTTAAACAAAAAGAAAAAATCGCGCACATCTGTGTATCTCAATGCTCTTAATGAGTCTATTATCTAAAATTAAATTGAGCAAATGAGATTGCTAAGTTGCGTTGTGTTTTAAGTTTCTGTCTATCCTATCTTGTTCTATCAGCAGTAGAAAATTATAAGGAAATATTTTTTATAAAGAAGGAAAAGCCCCTCAGAAAGTAGGAAAAAAAAAAAAAAAAGAAACCAGCATCATTTTATTTTATTTATTTTCTTTACGATTAAATTCGAATGGACTTTGTGTCCTTCTATCTCTGTCTTTCTTTCTTTTATTTATTTTATATTCTCGTAATTGTTTATTTAAACACAGAACAAAGCTATACACAGCAGCATCATTGAATAAAAAAAAGGAGAAGAAAAACCGCCACCCACACTCCAATTTTGTGTGCAGTGGGCAGTAATTCCTTCTTCTCCTGTTATTATTACTTTTTTTTATTGTTATCGTTTTAATGTTGTGTTCGCATTTGTCTTTGCAAAAAAAATTACTTCATTTGCCTTTGGTGTACAGGATTTTATTTTTTTATTTTACTATAACAAAAGCAATAAGATATATACATGTATACAGTGGTAGTAGGTAAAGTATAAAAGTACTATAACAAGGATGAAGGACAGTAATTGTTTTCCTTTGAGATCTTATTGTTCTACAGAAGGAGAGTAGCTAGAAGAGTTTTTTGCGTGTGCATTTTATGTCGCGATAAAGTACAGAACACAACGGGGACTTAAATAATAATACAAAAAAAAACGAGCAAGGATTCTCCTCTTTTTGTGTAGGGACCGACCATCAATGACAGATTTAAAAAAGAAAAAAAAAGGAGAAGCAGTAAAGGAAATTGTTTAGGTATGACTGTCATATTTTTGACAAGGACAAGTGGACATTTTTCTGACGTTGATATGTTGTAAGGAATGAGGAAGGAAAAACGGATTCTTTGGAGATAAGATACTCAATATACGTTCATCCTTTGCGATGAGTCCGACAATTTTACATGGAGATTTCTGAGACCATGGGACGAGTACTTTGAATTTTTCCTGACAAAGAGTCTTGCAGATCAATGTAACCCATTCCTGGCGAGGTGAAGACGATCAATTAATCTGCGCCTTCGTTGAGGTGCTATGAGTAACAAATGTCTACCTTCGAAAGACTCCCATCCACTGATGGATTTTAAGAGAGAAACGGAGGCAATGTAGCAATTTTTGTTTCAAACTTTAAAATTTTAGTCGCACTCAGGCATACTACATCGAGACTGAGTGCTCTGCTCTACCCATATCATTGAAGATTTAACAGGATTTCAGTTCAGCTTCTGGACGCAAAAGCCAATCTAGACGCAACACAAGGTTAGTGTCGTGCGAAATCATATATTCCTAGATACCTCCATTGAAATTCTCAAAGGACTTCAGATACTGCTCTCATAACTATAGCCTCAACAGGTTTGGTTGACTTTCCTTAAATGTCTGCCAAACGTTTGAGAGTAATAATTGTCATGAGAAACCTTCCCCATTCTCCTTTTGAATATGGCTTCAAACTGTAGGTCCCTTACATTTGTGTGCAAAAATATAACATGCAGAACACAATGGGTCGCGAGAAGAAGAAGGAAAATACATAACTGCAGCTTACAACGATTCCATTAGACCTTATTTCACCCCCCTTCCTTGCTTCTTACAACCAGGAATCTATACGATAGAAATCCAATTCATGATCCTGAGAGACGTAAAGATATTCTTTTCATCGGTCTCCACGTGAAATGAAAATTGTTTCACACAACAAAGCTTCACCAAAAATTTGGTATTTGTAGCTCTAGGGCTCCTAAGGAACCTTTGTAGCTGACAACATAAGCGCCCTTTGTCGTTTATGATGAATTAGTGCTCACTAAACTCCTTTCCTAATTGTTTTTAAGTAATTAATTTTTAAAGGCATATGTGCTCTGCTCCTTCGTCTCTCAGTTTTATTTTTTGAAAAGGTTTTCCCTTAGTTTTCCGTGACTTGAAAATGAGGCTCTTTTGTATCCGTTTACGTACAGCCTCACACACACATAATAAATCATTCATCCCCATTAATTATGAATAAATAACAATCTCGTAATTTGATTAAAAAAAAAGTAAGTAAACCCCCACGTGCAGCTAACTGAAAAAATACGACACGTGTGGGTGTTAGAATGAAAAGATGAAATTAAATGAAATATTAGTCAGTCCCCTTAAGGATACCCTTTTAAAGATTTAAGATACAACTTTTCATTTTGCCGTAGGATGCACCCCTATCAACCCACTCTAACATCTCTTTTTTTTTTCTCCTCCTACACAGGTAATGGAACAATTGATTTCCCTGAATTCTTAACAATGATGGCACGTAAAATGAAGGACACTGATAGTGAAGAAGAAATTAGAGAAGCATTCAGAGTATTCGATAAGGATGGTAATGGCTTCATTTCGGCGGCCGAATTACGCCATGTGATGACAAATCTTGGGGAAAAACTAACAGATGAAGAGGTAGACGAAATGATCCGAGAAGCTGATATCGATGGTGATGGTCAGGTCAATTACGAAGGTAAGTTGTTTACTTTTTTTTTCCTTTGCTTAATAAAGAATGAGAATTCGATTAACTCTCAATGGTATTCGTATTTGTCCTCTCTACGTCGGTAACCTTCTTAAGTTGTACTTGTAAAGTGCAGCATTAGACAACTTTTTTCCCAGGTGACTCCTACACAGATACTTTTAGTCTGCTTCTAATTAGATTTCGTTGTTTTCTGTTCTTGTTAACAAAAGAATTGCGAGGGTAACAGGCCACGACAACGGCGTCTAATTAATTTACGTGATTGAGATATTTTTAAAATGTTTTTTTTTCTTTTTTGTAGGAGAAGTCATTTTGAAATCGATTTCCAGCTCAGTTTACAGGAGAGAGGGTGACCTAAGAATCGGCTTTGAGAAGAGTATTTTAATTGTCACTAGTGACTATGTGACTATCTCGAGTTAACACCATCGTTTCGCACTTACGACATTCTATCTTTGGTATGATCTCATATACGACATCATACTTTCGTCATTTTTGGATTCCTTATAAACTCCTGCTTGTCACCTAATAGCCAGTGTATGCATCCCCATGGGAATTGTGTGAAAAAACGGAACGATTCTTCATAAACAGATACTAAACGTACTAGCGTGCGACTAATCTCACAGCAGATGTGTAATATAACAATAAACTCTCTTCACGATTATATTACTTCACTTCACCTTCATTATATCTTATGAATCACACGTTGATTTGTGGTAGTGTTATGGCTGCACTTTGTTGTCGTCGTATCACATAGTTATAATCCGCCACACGAGAAGAATACTGATCTCATGTGAGAATTGCCTACGGTGACAGTGTTGTTCAGTGAATCATAGACATTGGTTTTTAAAATAAATTAATGTAAAATAATGCACGAATTCCATATAAGCTGTGTTAATTAAACAAGTAAATACACGATGTTTAATTAGATAATTCGTATAGATTGCTAGGGAGCTAGAATTATTAAGCCCAGTGGTAGAAATAATAAAACGTGTGACCGCAATCCAATTCAAACCAATCGCAGTCACTTTGCCTTCGCAGGTAGCTTAGTTCAAGATAATCCCTAGGAGATATTCGTCAATAAGTTGAAATTACAGAGAACTACCTTGAAATGGTGCCGGTTAAGGCCAATTGCCTGATATAAGGAAGACACCCATACATTTACATCGTCCCTGTAGGATATGTTCGTTAGTTATCTAATGCGTGCCATTGGGGATTGCAGGTACATACTTATGTAGTTTCATTAATCCTTTCTTATATTTGCAAAATCTATCGAAACTAATGACAACGATCTTAAGGGATTTTCAGGCCGAACTCATCGCATGGAAGTCATCCTTGATATCTCTCTCAACCACATCTCTTTATCTGATCAAAAAAGGGTTTATCTTGTGTCACACCAATCCACACCAATTATACCAATCAAGGGCAAATACAATGGAAACAAATTTAAATTACAAGAGTATCGAAAAATGGAACGTTCCCAGTTGTAGAATGCGAACCTCATCGTTTCTGAAGTGAAAATTTACCCCCAGCAGGGTCCAAGCTACAGAACAGATTCTGCATTTTTTTTAAGGAATTTACAATCTCAAGATGGATTTGAAAGATGTTATTTGCACATCGGCATTGAAATTCGAGGATTGTTTTACTCCATAGTATTATCAGTTTCATAACAATCTGCTGATATGATAGAAAACTATGGATCACGGCCAGGATGGCAAGGGATTGATGGTCTTCCAAGTGGAACTGTAAGTTACGAAGCAAAAAACAGATGGGACTTCCTAAGCACCTCGAAAAAAGCGAAAAACTGTAGCCAATGTACACACAACAAGGTCAGATCTAATGAAATGTTGCAGAAAGACATGTTGCAGATGAGGATACAACCGACAAACATAAATTCCTTGGAATGACACTTCTTCCAGCATATCGAAGAACTAGATATGTACATATATGGCATACCTATCAAGGACATATCTTGATTTTATCAAAGCTCAATGTGGTTCAAAACTCGAAGGCAACTATAGTGCATATTTTTTTTGCACATCTTGTATTATTTTCAAAGATAACTACGCACAGAGCAGCAAGTGCTCACTCCTTTTCGCATGCATGCGATATGCCAATGTGCGTGAAGAGAGTTATTTACGGATAAATTGTCAACTTGGTTGACCTTAGATGGTCCAAATTAGAAGGGCATAGGATGTTTGATGGCTTTTATCTAGTGTTAGATGGGAACAAAATCTGGGGAAATTATAAATCTAAGCTGATCACGGTTAGGAACAACGATAGAGGAAGCATGCAATTAGACTAGGTTTGTCGAATACGGATGTATGCAGGTATTGTAATGACCTAAAAGTCTCAGAGAACATAGCACATCACCTACTATGTGAATGCCAAGGCCTTATCCGAAGCAGACTAAAACACCTTGGAAAATATTTCTTTGATATTTAAGATGTTGGGTCTTGATTCAAAATAATGATTTATTCAAATCCTAAAAGGAAATTGCATTGGTTCTTGGGTGAAATGGTTAATGTGAAGCGATGGTGGTACCCAACGTGACCTTATTTTGTATTCTACTAGCTTCAAAAAATCAGGGTCATGTGATTTATATAAGAATCTTGGTTACCACTAGAATCACAATAAAACTGCCTTGTGACTCCAGTTTTTAATGTTGTCTCTAAGTTTGACGCCAATCAACAGGTCAAACCATATCCAAGGACTTTAATCTCCTTGAAAACTTTTGCAGATCGAAGCCTTATTTTTATGCTGGAATATGAATCTATTAGTTTTGGCGATTCACCGAACTTCATATGTATGTATGTATGTATGTAATGCCAATGTTTATTATTTCACTTGTACAGGAATGACTATCGGCATCTTGGTCAGGTAAAAAACTGGATGCCAAATTTAACCATCGATAATTCCACATTTAAGTGGAATTTAATTTAGCGCCATGTATGTATGTAATTGGGGTAAAGTCATCCCGTAAAATTAAAAGGACTCTCTCACTTGCTTCACTCGCTTACGAAAAAATCATGTTGCTAAAAAAATATATTCACACTCCCACACTACCAAGATTTCTACAAAAGTCGACTTATGGTACTAGGCCACCATGAACAGCAGCAGGCTGCCCTCACTTCATAAACTTGTTTGCCGCCAAAAATAAAAATCGTGGAAGCCGCCATTATTTCTTAAGCCACGCCTACAAATATCATGGCCGCCGGCTGTGATCTAGCTGCACACACATTCAAAACACACAAAACTCGTACTTCTCAAATCTACTTACTTAATCTATATATGCATGTACATTACGAACATATGTATGTTGCGTAAAAATGAATGATTTTTTTTATCATACATACATATATTTATTCATGTCCTCAAAGTCCAGTGTACAACTTATAACTACATTTGTCGTCACAATGCAGAAACATAAAACGAAATAAGTAAAGTTCGACTGTCAGCTACACACATGATCAAATACAACAACGATTTGACTTTTAGCCTTCCACTAAGAAGTTAATATGATCCATACATCATTTACTTTTAAGCCACGCCCATGATAAAACATGGCTGCGGCCCAACATAAAATTCCTCATTCTATCTCTCCAAGTTACTAGTCGCCCAGAAAAGCCAACAGGCATCTCCCATCATTGCAGAAATACTCATCTAGGCTAGAGATGTGCACTAAAACTACTAAAAGTAAGAGGCTGTACAAAATCCAATCAACCACTACCAACATAAGTACATTTTCGACACTACTCTTCATACTTTCTAGTAAAATCTAGTCCGATTGAAGTACACTTCAGTGAAATGTAGTGCGCGCAAGCACCACGAACCAGTACTCTCATCACTAGACCGGGTATAAGATAAGCAAGTTTTAAGCTCCGCCTCTTGATAACGGGACACGTTTGGCACAAACCATGAAAGAAAAAATAGCTAAGCAGGGATGTCATGAGGTGTATGAAATGCTTTTATTTAAAGAAAATATTTTTCAGATTAGCAAATTTGTTGTTTTACTTCGAAGAATCTAAGTAAATTGTGTACACAAATCGAAACACAGTTCTAACATTATCAGCATACTCTACCAATAAATTGCAACTTGCTTTAAGTCGTGCAACTTTAACATAACGGTCGTGCTTCGAAAAGTCTCTTCTGAATTCGATCCTGATCCTCCTTTTTTTTCTTCTGCATCTAGCACTAGCACTTCCACTTCTAGCGGTACTGTCAGACACGCCGTCACATCGTGGGCGAACTCCTGCAACGCCACTTTTTTATAATTTACACGCACTTAAGGGGTTATGAATACCCTTTTACATGTTTTTCACACGGTGCGGGCGTTTGGAAAGATAGATAGAGAGAGAGAAAAAGAGATTGATGTAGTGGTTTGGAACTCAGATGTCCAGATAACAGGGGAGATTTTGTTGGTTGTTGTTTTATTTTTTACCTTCACTTCTGATTCACAGTATTTTTTTTTTTCAGTCCACCTGATGTCATAAGCATATCAATTATCAACAGAGCGAACAATTTCGCATATCAACTTAAAGTTCGGGATTCCCTCTCAACTTATTAGTGCGTGCAAATTCCGTGAAACGAATTGGGAATATGGCACATGATCCCTCACGTACGTAACGTAATTTTTTGATTGAAAGTACGGATTGTACTAGATGAAATGTCGCGTATGTTCGATTTCTTAATGAAATGGATGCTCGCTTTTATTTATTACTCGTCAATCTAAGAAGAATTAAGAAACAGTGCGTCGATGAATGTTTAGGCAGTATACTTTCTATAAGCGAAGCGAAAAAATGGTGCTCTATTTTTTGATTGTTCTGAACAAGTTCTTATGAGCGCGTGGCTCAAGTGGTTAGTGCGTTGGATCGCTGAGCTGGAGATTCGACGTTCGAATTCCAAAAAAAACACCAAAAAGATTTTTTCACGGTCCCACCTCTCGAGAAAATCGGACAAACGTCCAACAGTAATAACTGTCATGAGAAAGCGTATCAATTTGCCTCTTGGACAAGGCTCTAAAACTGTGGGTGCCTTCCATTTGTGTGAAGAAATATAACACACATAACACAAATGGTCGCTATAAGCAAGGCCCTGGACCACATTCTACTGTCTAATGCGCCAAGTATTTGTATTTTTTTTTATATAAGTTTTTCTTGGACTTTACACTCTCGATGCAGAGGTGGGAAATTTACGCGACTTAAAGTGGGTTGTAGATAATTGGTAAAGAATATGCTGGTACTGTTAAAACTATGTTTCGGTTTATATACACAATTTACTAAGATCTTATTTACCTTATAAGTAAAACATTTTTTTTTAAAATTTGCTGGTCTAAAAAATATTTTATTTAAATGAACGCATTTCATATTCCTCATGACATCCCTGCCTAGCCGTTTTCATACAAATACACATGCGGAGTTGAGCGATGCAAGATTTAAGTGTTTTCAATGTGTGTGCAGATAGATTACAACCGGCGGCCATGATATTTGTAGGCGTGGCTTAAGAAATAATGGCGGCTTTCACGATTTTTATTTTTGGCGGCAAACAAGTTTATGAAGTGAGGGCAGCTTGCTGCTGTTCATGGTGGCCTAGTACCCCAAGTCGATTTTTGATGCCTGGGGTTTGAATTTTTTTTGATAAACATGATGATTTTTTCATAAGTGGCCTGATTGATTTTAGCGGAATGAGCTTAGCTTCTATTTCTGTGTTAAATGTACATTTATCCCAATTATGTGGCCTTTGCTTTGAGCTCCTTGGGACATCAGGATGTGGAATGGGGATGTGTAACTTAGATTTTTTTTAAAGTAAAGTACGCAAGTGGGGATTGTGGGGGTCGTGGTCGGCATATTAGAAGTTTACATTTTGTATCTAAAGGAGTTGATTTTGTTTAACTTTTCCTCATATGTAGATTCAGAATGGTAATCGAAAACAAGGGACTCCCTACAAGGTATTGAGTCTTCCAAATGTTAACTCAAAGCTAGATAATAAATGTGTGTTTACAGAATACGTAAGTACGTATTCCTTCTATTTTTTACGGCCCTTATTTTATCATTATCGCGAATGTCTGACAAATGTCCTTTGAATAATGACTGTCAAGAGAAAGCTTCTTAATTAGCTTTCGGGCATGGCTTGAAACTGTGTAAAATTTTCAATTTGTGTAAAAAGAAAAATATAACACGCACAAGCTATTTAGTTCCTCTACCACATACGGTCTGTTGCACTAAATATTTGTTTTTGTATCGAGGACTAAAATCAACATTCGAGTTCAACTGAATCCTCAAATTAATTTAAAAAAAAAATACATTATGTATGTATGTATATCTCGCACTTGTGATTAGTCACTGAAAATCTGCTGTCTTACGACGACCTCCGTTAAACATCCATTAGCCTGGTGGTTGGTGGCGATGATGATTGGCCCCGTGTATATTTCAATACCAATCGATTGACTTTATAATTATTTTTAGACCGCTGACTGTATGTGCGAAACGATAAAACTATTACAAAAACATTACTCAATGAATTGCGCTGTGCCGCCGCCACGTTCTTCTCTATATCAACCTGGGGGTGAACAAAACAACAAAACCCGCAATTAGTTAGTTGCCTCAATAAACAAATAGATAGGTACACCACATCAACTGCCACATATGTATCTATAAAAACAGAGTCTCTATAAGTTTTGGCAGAATAAACTAAGAAAAATAAAATGTATCTAGGTTCATTGCAATTGTAATTCAAGTAGCAGCTCCGCTTGTCTATTCAACAGCACGTCTTAAAAAGAGCCTTAACACTCTTTCACTTTGAAAGTTCTTCCACTTGTCTGTTCATTTTCTAATGCAAATTCGTTGCTGACGTACGAGCATGTATCCTCGGCGGTGAATTTAATATGCAAACGCACGTCTCTCTTTCTCCTCCGAAAAGCAATAACTCGAACGATAAATTTTAATGAAAACCTGTGCATGATCATCACCATCATCAAAAATCCAGTGTAGAGTTTTTTCTTTTTCAAAACCAATAAAGCATGACATACAATGAACGCAAAAAAAAAAAAATAAAATTAAAAAAAAAAGGAAGACTGAAAGATTTTCTGATTTTCGAGGGGTCATCAAAAGAAAATCGGCGCGGGGGCAAATGAACGTGTAAATAAAACAATAAAAGTGTTGGCACTCACTCATTGGGGGAGCTTCAACAAAATACGACGAAGACGGAATAGTATCTAAATGTTTCTGTTTGAATCTTTGGCAGATCGCAAGATTATCGGCAATTTATCACTGAACATAAACACGTGGGCCGTAAAACCCCATCACCCTTAAATTGTCTTTTAAAATAGATGAAAATGCACGAAATAATGTATGTATCTGTTGGAAGACGACTAAAATAAAGATGAAGAGAAAATCTCCCGTCATTTATCCGGATTAGAGGAAATTATGAGGGGCACTGGTGAGTTGTTAAGGTCACGTTTTATTTTTCTCCTCAAAAATTGGTTTGATTGTGGGTAAATCCACAGCCACTTCTAGTCTATCATAAAAAAATTCAAAACCGAAATAGTATATTAGATCGATGTTTAAGGATAAGGGATCAATGCGAATGTTAGCAAATCACTGTCCCCGAACTTGGAAGATCACTACATTTTGAAAGATCTTTGTATTTCACTGTATCTGCAAAAATCACTGCTACTTCCATAACTACAGTATCTCAAGGCTCATCCAATTTGAAAAGAGTAGTGTAGTTTGAATGTATCTACCGATATAGCTCCATCTTCATCGTGTCATGGAAAATCATTGACTGCGAAGATCACTGTTGAATTTGCAAAGATCAGTAGTCTGTGACGACCACTATACACTGGAAGGTCACTGTAAAGAAAACGAGGTATACGGCCGTAACCGAGATCAGTGCATCTGCAAAGCTTAAAATTTCTCTGTAGATCACCGTATTTCTGAAGATCACTGTGCTGCGCAACAATCAGTATACATCCGAAGGTCACTGTAGAGATAACGATCACCGCAGTCGAAAATCACTGATCTTGAAATGTAAATACATGCGAGCGTATCTAAGAAAATTACTGCATTTCAAAAGATCACTGCTCTGCGGCGATCACTATACATTACATATATCGGAAGGTTCCTGTATAGGTCACGATCAGCGCAGTCGAAATTCAATGTATCTTGAAAGGTAAATACTTATGTACATTCATATGTACGAGTGTATCTAAGAAGAAAACTATTTTTCTGCAGATCGCTGTATTTCTGAAGAACACTGCATCTCCAAAGATCACTGTGCCTATGATCTTCCTATTGACTGTTTGATTAGCAATTAGGAATTTGTTCTCTTGCTGGCACTGGCTAATTGCCAGACCATGAGTGGAAATTCTGATAAAAAAAGTAAAAAGGAATTAAGTGAGCGGCGTTGTTGAACGTGTTTTTCTTTGTCGAGAAATTCTCTTGCGCTGCGCTAAACAGAAAGAATAAATAAAGTAACGCGAAAAAATTAGCGCGTATGCTTTAATTTCTTTTTTTTTTTACTCGGTGAAACTAAGCCAACCAGTGAAACTGGCAAACACCATCACACTTGCCAAAAAGGGTTGAGTGCGCGATGTCAAGGTCAATTTTATTCGTTTTTAGCCGAAAGGGGGGCGTGTTTCATAGTTGAACTTAACAAGATACTTTAAACAAGATGTGTTGGGTGATTGTCGTTCTCATTTTTTTTCTATTGCTAATTTATTTGGCACGTGATTTTGATTAATCAGGTGGTTGGATGAGGTATTTTATAAATATAAATGAGTAATTTATTTGTTTCGTTCGTTTTTGGTATACTCGTCGTAGAGTAAGCATGTGACGTTGGTCGCACAGCATAAAGTTAAAGAATTTATTTTTAAAGAGAGCACAATACTAGCAGAAAATGTATTTACAAAAGTGTCTAGGAATATTTTTATAAATTCCAGAACTGAATGACGTTCGTAAGAGTAGTTGGACGAGTTTGGTAACTTGTTGTTGCTTACAGGATCACATGAGGGCAATATACTAGCAATGCGATTTTGAGAACTGGTCCATCAATTAGAGAGCTAAATGCCAATACGTTTTGTATTTGTTGTTTGATGTATTTTATGGGGTCAAAAACTCTCAGATCTCTTATCAGCAGGCTATACCAGTTATTGCTTGAAGGTTGGCTCGAAAAAGGTGCATATACCGTCGAACGTGTACTATATTAGCGTTTACATTTATTCGTCTATGTAAATTAAGGAAGTATCCGATATGATTTACCTAAAATATGGTTTGAACGAGTTGGAAGTAATGTGTGTCCTTTAGTTTTGTCCTCGACGTTTTTTTAATGGACTTGGGCGTAATTTTTATTTTTATTTCTCTATGAGACAAAGAAGAACTATCTTGAACTGAACCCGAAAAAGACATGGCAGGTTTATTATTGTACTGGAAGAATTATTCGAGCATAGAGATGCTTCCACTGCATGAGATGGATCGAGAGAAGACGATCAAAAAATATCCTAATATCACTCGACAATTAACCAGTTGACTTAACGAAAGCAAAGTACAGAGAAGAGATAAGTCAAAACGAGCATTTCAGGAAACCATTTAGTTCCACAAAAGTGGGAACAAGTTGCAAAAAATAGTTCAAAAATTCCTAGTTTTTAAGATCCCTTGAAAGTTTGATGTTTTTATTTCGAATACGCGATGTGACCTGGCTCACATGCTTTCTTCATTGGGATGTCCCTCAACGATGTACTAATCATCTCTGTAGATCTTCTTCTGTAAATGGTCTTTTACAGAATCCAATTGAGAGTTAATCAAAATGCACATTCTCTCCACTCGCTCGCATCTATTGTAAAATAAATTTCGTCCTTTAGTTAATTTTTATCCCTTTCCTTTTAAAATTCCAGAATTCGTGACTATGATGACATCGAAGTGAGCTGCTAAATTACTTGTTTTTAAGCCTTTCTATTTGTTTAAGATGTTGATGAAGACTGTAGCTGTGCGCAACAACATCGCGCGACGCTGTTGCTATGGACAACATTAATATATATAAAAAAAGAATAAAGTTATATAAAAAAAAAAACAAATTATTAATTAAATTTAAATAAAAAGAAACATTTAAAAAATAAAAATACAAAAAGTCTATAAATGAAAAAAAAAACCCAACAACAACAAACAAATCTTATTGTATAATTCAATTTTAAAATTAATGATAAACAAAACTTAATAAAATAAAAAAACACTAAGAAAAAAAAACAACAACAACTTTCGATATAATTGAATTAAAACAAAAAACAAAACAGACGTATAAAAAAAATGCAAAAAAGTAAAATTAATTGTAACACAATTTTAATTAAGAAATAACAACAAAAGAAAGATATATTATTAAATTGAGAAATGGAATGAAGAAAATACAAAAATATTTTAATCGCTAACACACACGGATACACACAGAAACACACACACAAACTTACACACACGCCAACACCTTTTTAAAAGCGACAAAAACAAAATAAATGAGTAAATCCTTATTTGAGAGAAAAACAATTAAATTAAATTATAAAAAAATGCATAAAAGCAAAAAAAAATTACAAAAAAATTGTCCTCTAGTTATAATAATGACAAAAACAAAGTACATTTGTATATTCTAACAAAAAAAAAGAACAACTTCCTTCTTGAATTCCAATTTTCAAATTATCTCTCTTCTTTCTCTCTATACTATTTCATTCCTGGAATATCCTGTTTTTTTTTTTACATATTCTTTCTAAAATTACTCTCCAATGGTTCACACCCCCTTAGTATAGCCGAAAAGTTTAAAAAAAAGTGTTTAATTGATGATTTTTTTTTATATCTTGCGTTTACAAAATTGTTTTTTGTTTTACTTCATTATTTTTGTTTCTTTCTGTTCATATAATCTCCTTCTCTATATAAATAAATAGGAAATTTTTTACTTAACACTGTTTTAAAGGAGCTGAACCCTGATGTGAGGCTTATTTTTCTCCCCCCTCATTTTCCTACTTATTAGAGACAAAATAAAACAACACACAAAATAGAAATTTATGACACCATACAAAATTCAAAATAAAATTACTATGACAAAGGAAAATATATATATAAATGTATGTAACAAAATTTACAACCACCTGATAAACAAAAAAAAAATATAATAAATGTGTAACACGCGTATTTTTTTTTGTAAGCCCTTATTTCCACGTATAATTTAATTCTTTTGTTCTTAGCTTTTTTATTTTTTTTTATTTTCAAGGATAATAAAAAAATTTTTCATATCGTTTCTTGGAAAGTTTGTATAACATTATCCCTTATCCTTATTTTTTTATAATAAAAACAGATATTTTTTTAATATTATTTCTTTTGTTTTATAATTTTTCCCTCGTTAAAATTAGATGAAAAATATAAATCATAACAGAACAACAAAAACAAACAGAAAGCATATTTATTTCTTCCTTTTTCTGTCTCTTAAAAATATGCATATTATATATATTTACTAAAAAAATATACTGACAAGAAATGTCTCGTAAAATATATATACATAAAAAAACTACATTTAACAACAAATGAAAGAAATGGAAAAAAAATATTTAAGCAACATTTTGGGCCTTTATATAGCTAAACTATATGACTATTACTTACTACTTAATTGTTTTTAGTGTAGAAAGAAATAATAATATTAATAATAATAAAAAAAAACTAAAACACGACAAAAAGACAAAACCTTTTGAATTTTTGCTATAAACAAAAAAAACCAAACCAAACCATTACCAATTTATTTAAAACTTATAACTTATTAATTTGCGACAGAAAAACGTTTATAATTTCTTTTCTATATATTTATATATCTATTCAATTAATTTAATATAATAATAATAATAAAACAAAAAGAAACTATATATAAATAAATAAAAAACGATATCTCTTACCTACTATGGCATTACACAAGGGGTGTGTGAAACAAAGTGGAGAGAGACTTTCAATGAGAAAAACAAAAATACGTGGATTGTGTTTATTTAATTTTTGTTTGGTTTTTGCTTAGCACTAAGCACTAAGACATTTTTTTCTAATCAGAAGGAAATATTTGGTAATTTCGTTGGTTCCTTTTAATTTTGTTTTGAAAAATTTAATATTTATTTCATTCGGTAACAGTGCTTCTAAGTACTAAATTTAGGTTGACATTTAAGCCCAGGTCCAATCCGGACTGTAGCGCCACCTTGAGTTAGGGTTGATATTTATAAAGTGTCAGTGTCAGTTTAAGATTCTATAAAGTGTGTACTAATTGCTATTGAGTTCTTCGTTAGATTATTTTCTATATTTTTCAACACATTCTATGCATTTAGTACTGCTTTGACTTTTGTTTAATGTCAGTGTCAACTTAAAGTACTAGATTTTGGTTGATTAGGCCACATTTTTTTTTCTCTAATTCTAAATTTTAGGTTGATTAATTCGTTTTATGCTAGATTGAGGATAATTGGAGTTAGTCTGTCGATTTGAAGTACTGAACTTTGAGTTAGTAAGGAAAAAGGTTTTAAACTAATTTTTTTTATTACTTAATTATAAATTTAAGAAATTTATAAAGTCAGTGTGTCAATTTAAAGAGAGAGAGAGAGGGGGAGTCTGCGTTTATGGATTACGCCTTGTGCTTAGGCCGACAGGTTTTTCTGGAAATTTCTTGGGTATCGTCATGGTAAGATAAGTTAACACCTTCACTGACGACTTGTGGAAAAGAGGAAATTTTGATTTTTTTTTCTATAGAAAACTACTGGTTTTTGGATGCCGACACCAAGGTGTTTTCATAACGACGAGTTCTTTATGGAGGAAAACGGGAGGTGAAGCGCTTTAGAGAATGCTTTCTATACGCGGGGGATGTGAAAGTTTTTATTAAAATTTTACAATTAACTGCCACGTTCAGGCATTTTCTAGACCTCGACTATTTCGAACGACATGTTTAACAAAGAAAATCGGAGTTAAGCGTTTTAGAAAACGCCTAATGTGCTCAGGCCCTTATTTTCTGGAAATGTAGGATATATCTTATTGAATCGGAGTCACAAGGCTGCGATCGGAGTCACATAGCTGCGATCGGAGTCACATGGCTGCGATCGGAGTCACATGGCTGCGATCGGAGTCACATGGCTGCGATCGGAGTCACATGGCTGCGATCGGAGTCACATGGCTGCGATCGGAGTCACATGGCTGCGATCGGAGTCACATGGCTGCTATCGGAGTCACATGGCTGCGATCGGAGTCACATGGCTGCGATCGGAGTCACATGGCTGCGATCGGAGTCACATGTCTCCGGCGGGGTTAAATATGGTTACAATCGGAGTCACATCTGACTTTCTGATTCACATGTCTGTGGTTGGAGTCATGTGCATACGCTTCATTTTGGATAAAGAAATGGTTGGTAGTATAGTGAATTTGGTTGCTGTGACAAGGGTTGCATGGTAATTTCTGATTGGATTTTCTCATAAAACAAACTCTGCCGCAGAACGTATTCAATCCTGAAAATATTTCGCTTCTTTTCAAGATTTTTATAGTCAATGGCACAGCATCACCATACTATAGTCAGTCAGGACGCCGGCCGCATCAATCTGCGCCCGATCATAAACGCGTATATTGAGCAAAATGTAGACTAAACACATTTTTAGATTATGCAGATCGGGTTGAAGAGCGATTTACTACGCTATGCTGCATTTCGATTTCCGTTGTCAATGTCTTGTCTTTGACGTGCTGGTTTTGAATCAGTATTCTAGATTTTTTTTATTATCCACACTCATAGTCGCTAGGAGTTGATCAGTTATATTACTTGATGATGTGGTCAATACTTGGCATGGTAATCAGAATATAGGCGGTGGCTTAATGGGATGTGGTGTAGTAGGTTGTATGTTTGCTTGTGACCAGACCGGTGCAGGTTTTAAGCCCACCACTGGAATCAGCAACCACAACCATCAATGAAGAGAAAATGAGTAAAAAAAATCCATTCTTTCCGCCTGATAGGATAATGTACCAAGACGAAGTCTTAATTCACTGGGATTTGGTTGCTGCTATTACTATGAAAAAAAAAATCTGAATATGGGTAAGAATCAACTGTAAGCCCCCCCTTTACAGCTCATATTGGCAAAGATTCGCGGACGTGAATACCTATTTAGGCGGGATTTGCTTTATAGTGCCGAAAACGAAAACGAGGGTTGTGACGGGAATAGGAAAAAATTAAAAGGGACTGTTCACTATCGTGTCACTATTTCAAAGTGCGCCTATAGTAGAAAATGTTACTAATTTTCTTTCTTTTAATGGAGTTCTTTATCGCGTCTCACGTCACAGAAAAAAACCTCAAATTGTCAGTAAGGCCTGTGATGCAATACATTACTAGGCTAAATCTTGAATGAGTATTTGGACTTTATGCTTAAGACAAAAATGACCAGACACATCTCCATTGTGGCCTAGTCTACCTAAAAATTATCAGCACCGTCTGAAGGCTCCACTGATCATCAGATTTTCAGCATTCAACATTGTTGTCACCATATTTCTAGACTCAAACGACGTAGGGAATATGAAAAGGTTGGCTTTACTCAAGAAGTGGGAGGGTTTGTACAAATATACACAGTTCTCATCCCAAAAGACTTAACCTAACAAAAAATAAGAGGTATTGCACTATACTATGTTACTCTGACCGGAAGGATTTTGGGAAAAATTGCTTCCTATTATGTAAAAATAATAGAAAATAACTTTAAATAAAAAAAAAAACACTTAAGCGACGGCGTCTATAGGTACATCGGCACAACCACAGGATTCGTCTCTTCTTCCTTTTATATAAAAATAAAATACAAAAAAAAAAGAAACTTAAATTTAAAAAATCGATTAATTAAAGCTTTACAATTTTATTAAACTAGAATTTACGAAAAAAAAATATGAAAACAACCTAGAACAAGAACAACAAAAAAAAAACTCTCTTTTAAAAACTTCAAATTATAAATTAAATAGTTCCATCAATAATAACACAAAAAACATTCTCCTTTGTACAATGACAAAACAGAAGCTCGGACAAAATTGTCTTTTTTGGAAATTTATCCTCCAACACAAGCAAGTAAAAAACACAAAAAACACCAAACAAAACAGGAAAAATCTCTGTCGGGTTTTCTCTTCTGTTAAGAAACAAAAACAAAAACACACATTTTCATGTATGAAATTCTGTTGCCTTCATATAAGTAAATTAAAAAAAAAAAATACAAAAACGTGTAATTTTCTATTTGATACATTTTCTGTTGTGTTTTTTGTACTTACTACGATGAAAAAAAGAAAAGTAATTCTATCGCAAAATTTTAGTTTTAACAACAAACTAATATAAAAATATATAAAAAAAATAGATGGGAAATTAGTACACAAAAAAAAAACAACATTCTTACGTCAACAACATAAACAAATTTAAAATTTGCAATGAAAAATAATAAAACCAAAAATTAAAAATTAATATTATAACATAGATTCGTACTTAAATGTGTAATACTGGATGAAAAAATAAAATATTAATTTTATCCTATAAACCACATCGGTACCTGACAGATGGTTCCGATGGAATATAATTTTTTCTTTTTTTTTTACATATATATAAACATATATAGATGAATGTTTAACATAAAGTTTCTTTCAAAAAAAAAAAAAAAAACTTAAACAGAAAAAGAGAATTTAATTAACGAAAGCAAATTTATGAAAACACAAAAATAAAGAAACAAATATATACCTATCTGAGAAATAATAAAAGTAAGTAAATTATAAATTTAACAACAACAAAAGAAAGCAGAACAGAACCGTTTTTAATTTAAAAAAATACGACTTTTTTCTTCATTTTCTTGACGTAATAACACTGGTATAATATTTAATTATAAAACTTAAACAACAGAGAAAAAACAGAATTATATATATATAAAAATTACCAAAAAAAAAATGAAAAACTTATGTATAAATTATATAAGATATGAAATAAAAGTAAATATAAAGAAAATATGAAAAAAAAACAAAACAACAAAAAATATGTCTCTTTTATTAGTTATTTAAATTTAATTAATATGAAAATAAAATAAATATATATATAAAACCAAAAAAAAAGGATTCATGTTTTAATGGAGGCTATAATGCTGCGTTAATAGGAGGACTTTGAATGAGGACAAGCTAAGGGACCTAACATTAAGAAACAACCTCATATTTTATTTAATAAGGACTACAAACCCATTAAAATAATTCAAGAGCCTTGCGATATTTAGTGGAAAAATATTTGAAATTATTGATAAGAATAGGTAGAGACGGCGGCTCAAAAGAATACCTTTTTGATACTTAAGTCTCCCGATTCGCGAGAAGCTCAGCCTGAAAGACACTGTCACTAAAACACTCAACTTGACGGAGAAAATGTCTGCGTCGACTCCGCAGCCCATTTTCGATCTGTTCTTATAAATGGTTATATCAAAGTATTTACAATAACTGCTTTACCGCTCTTCTGAAATTGTTGGTAAATCATACATCTTTGTAGGTTATGTTAGGCTGAAGTGGATAGGAAGCTATCCCCAACACACTTAGACCAAAGATGGGTGCACTGTAATACTACAAGGAGAAATTTCGCTGATACTCGATAAACCGATTTGAACTTCTGATGAAGCGTTACAGGCTCCTAGGCGAAAAGCTTGTTTCTGTGGGAGAGAGTTGGGCAGCTACAAAGACGGCGATGAAGGATTTTTTCCCTTCTTTTTTCATACAGCTTCTACCAAAATCGTTTGAATATATGCCAAGCCTTGTTGCATGCTTACCTATTAGATAGTGACCAGTGAAGCCACCTAACATGGCACCAATGTGCAATCTGTTGAAAGAACTTCAACTTCTTAGAGCGTTTTAGACCAAGCTTGACCAAGTCTGTCTTAACACTAGACATTTTATACCATTTGACCACTAAGATTTGTTCTCTGATAGCTTCTAGCTTCAATTTATGTGGATATCTCCAACGGATATCACGGTTTCCCTTAGCCAAGATAAGACTTCCTTAATCGCCCTTATTTCCGCCTAGAACACTCTATAATGATTTGGAAAATGGAAGGAGAGGCTATTATCAAGACTATCAGAAAAAACACCTTCGCCAACCCCGTCGGTGATTTCTTTGCAAAGAACTCGGAACAAATTTTCGCAACAAAAGAATCTTTTACGAACGAGAAGATAGATAGAAAATACCCACAATTTATCTGCTCTCTCGTGAGCAAAGGCATTTCGATTCTAAACATCTACTGGATCGATTAAAATAGCTAAACTATTTTCTTTAATGTAACGTCAACTTCAATCGGTACACTTTGCCATCTATTTGTCATCTTGGAAACTCAAAAAAGGTAACGAGACTCGATAAGATAGAAAATTAACGGCATTCTTCACGCCGTCCACTAACTTCGATTTGGAAACTTATTTTCATGAGATAACAAGAAAGAAAGAAAGAATATCCGCTGCTGCAATTTTTGATTTTTAAGAAAATCCAATAAGAAATTGCCACCCAACCCTTGTCCATTAAACCCCAACCGATTTCGATGATTTGTATCTACAATGAAGCGTATTTGGATGCCAGATTCGTCTGAACTGATTTTGCAGAAATCTAATAAGAAATTGCCATGCAACCCTAGTCACACCAACCAAATTGATTACACCACCACTGATGAAGCGTATTCGGATGCTGAATTCGAGTCTGCAACTGAATTTGAGCTGCGTCTGCTAGTTTTTGCATTTTGAAAAAATCTAATAAGAACTTAAAATGCAACCCTATTCACAGCAAGATTTCTTCGGGATGTTGAACATCGTCCAAGCGCTTATCGTACGTTATAAAGCTTAGTCCATAGCTATACCATCCCTGTATACGTATCAACTTGAAGCTTTTACTACCAGAAAAGCAACGCGCTTACAACATTACAAAACCAAGAAAAAAACATGAACAACAATCAACAACCTATCCCAAGCTAATGCGCACCGTTAGCACGCGCCACATGTACGAATGTCAACAAAAGAAACTTTTCGTCCGTCAAAATAGCATAACTGAGCGAAAAGCGTCGATGCAAAGCTCGTCTAAATTTTCGCCAAGTTCGATGCGGTTTCATTTGATGCTTAGCATACCGCGCCATATGCACTTTCGCATTCAGTTTCAGTCGCTAGCAGGACATCGGCTGAGGAAATTTGGAAAATCGTCCAAAACGTGTCGCGTTAGAATCGTTTGTTTCTGTTTTTTTTTATGATTAAAGAGTGCGGCGGACGCGGCTGCTTGAAGAGTGCGGGTAGAAAAAGGCGAGAAAAAAAAAGTGAATTACAGGATTCTGCTGAATGTCCTGTTGTAGCGTAAATTCTCTTCCGGGTTGCGATCCCTTTGTATTCGTTTTTTTTTTTGTTTTGCCATCGTATCTTTGCTTTCGGTATCTTATTTCGATTTAACTGGGTCGCAAGTATCCTTGTTTAGTTGAGACTTTTGTCGCTACTACGAGTTTAAGCCGACCCCCGCCACCACTATAGTCGACGTCGTCGTGGTCGTTCCGGTTGTTGTTGTCGTTGTAGAGGTGCAATGTTAAGTGGTTGCGATTTGAAAGAAGTCTCCTTTTGAGTTCCCCTTTGGTATATATTATTTTTTATTTTATTTTTCATCCTTTTGTCTCTTTTCTCTGCGTCGTTGCCTATGTGAGTGAAATCCTATTTATCCAGTGCAAGTTCGTAATGCGGAACATGGAAAAAAAAGTTCTGCATTTATGTGCCACAATGATAAAGTAGAAGCAATGCAATCGCATGAAAGCCAAGGAAATATTTAATAATTTTCGACAAAGTTGCAGAGCCTTCATCAAAGTGTAGCAGAAAGACAGTGAAAGGTCCTTTCCTGTTTCCGTTTCATGCTAGCGGGTTATATTTAGAGTTGAAAGAGAATAGAAATGTGTGTTTGAGTGCAAAAAAATAGAGAAAAAGAAAATTGAAAAAGAAGGGGAAAAGTAGTGATACAGGAAGCGAGAAGGAAGGGAGAGAAACGGTGCTGTCTTGTGCTGTTGATGAGTGCAAAGTTCAGGGGATACAAAGGAAGTGCTGCTGTCTCATTAAATGGCTTGCTGAGTAATTAGTACTTCGGATCATGAGCGAACGCACTGTAAATGGACGACACTCACGTGTCAGTCCATCGCCAGGACGAGGAAGTAAAATTGCCTACACACCATGTCCTCGATCGGATCCGCAGGAAATGGAAATGGCCGGTAACTGTTTGGCCATACCGATGTCGGCAATACAGACCAATGGAAATTCAAAAGGTTATTGTTTTGCTTTTAAATTTGTGCCCTTAATTGTTGTGCATGGCTTTTTGTGTGCGAAGTGTGTTCATTTTTTTTTGTTTTCGTAAATAGAATTAATGAAATTTTTTGTTTAGCTTGTGATCGACCTTAAATAATTGACATTTTGTGGTAAAAATAGGAAATACTTCAAAATGTCTTGTCCTGTGACTTTCTGGAGATAAGCCGGACGAAAGTGTTTTGGATCTTGTACAACAAAACAAGGAATCATTATTTTAAGGAAATCTCATAGCTATGTACCTTAAAAGCACGTCAAATAGCTTTCTTTCAATACACAAAACCTTACTTTGAAACCGGTAGTAGATACCTTTGAACACAAAATCAAGGTAGAAGGTAAACCCGGGATCTTGAAATTCAGTTTAAAAATCTTACAAATCGATCCTGATATCCTCGCAGAAGAGAACTGAAAAATCAGAAAACGAATCTTGGAAATTTGTTTTTGGCGGAGAATCACTGACCTCTTCTTAAGGACTTTCTCAAGGGACCTACGGTTAGGTTAGGTTAGGTTAAGTTGGGGGATATGCGTACATCGACATGCGTATATCTGTAGGATTTTGGATTTGCAAAATCCACACCTAGTTTTAGGGAGGCCATTACATTCTCAAAGAGTGACTGTTTGGTGTGGGTTTTGATGTGGTGGGATCCTGGGTCTGTACTTCTTTAAAAATTGAGCTTGCAACAACGCTACGATCAACGGAGTACGATACAGAAACAATCGGACGATTTGGACGGGCTTTATTACCTCCTACTGTCGGACAATACATTTTTGGGCCACGAAGTTCGGTAACCGTGTTGTCTATCGTTTTGGGGAAGTGTCTTGGATACTGCGCAGCTGCGATCAGACGACGTACAAATTTTGTTTTATGGTTAACTCTTGCAAGGGTGCACCAACACCTCAACCAACATGATGTCCATGCGCTCTAGGTCAACGTCGCTATATACATCGTAAAGTTCGTCGTTGAATTTTATCCTTCACACTCCATTGATACAAAGTAGACTGAATTTCACGCGAAGAAATCTGCTTTCAAAGCAACCGCTTTTGTCATAATTCTGCGACATATAGCGAGATCCGGATGATTAGGGTCTTATGTAGAGTTCCCTTTGTTATTCGAGAGAGGACTTTTTGTCTTAAATGTCTTCTAAGCCAAAAGAAGCAGCGATTGGCAAGAGTAATTCTTCATTTGATTGGAGTTTGCTAAAATTAAATGTCTCCATTCGTCCTTGTTACATGAAAAGGAATTTTTGGAGTCACCCTTTGTCTCTTTTTGAACTCAGCAGTAGAGTCCTATTTTTTAGCATTTTTAAGTTAAAATGAATTATTCTGAGGAGGTTTTTCAAAAATTTTGCAAATTTAAGCTCATTTTCTTGCCTCACAGACTTTCGAAACATTAAGGATGACATCCGACTGCATTTCCTTGGCATCATCTTCCAAGATATTCTTTTTTAAATTTCAATTTTGGTGCGAGTGTATTTCATTTCAAGATTAACGACCATAAAAATAAAAAAAAGATATTCAAGTTTATTCTCTCGATTTTAGGAGCCATTACTCTATATAGCTCCTCTCAATGAAATGTAAAAATCTTTTCGCAATACGCTTGACTTAGTTCACTTTATGGATGACTTTGGAATTTGTGAATCAAAACCATGATCTCGGGTTGGTATTGCAATTAATTTTGCAAACATCACAAATTCAAGTCAACCTCATACCCCAAAAGATGTCCCCAAAGGACGTATGTAGCTCCGCAGATGGTTGGTGTGCACTTATGAAACGTTACATATGTCACATGTTGCCTTTAAAGTAATGGACACTTGGGTTTAGTCCCCAGTTCACTTAAGCACTTATCCTCCGTAAATCTCATTTGTTTTCACCCCTTCCTCCTCCGACAGTATATATGTACACCATCTGATTTTACCTCTTTCGAAGAATATGCACTTTCTGCTTGACTACCTGCCTTGGGTGGTTGGTCCTCTGTGTATTTCTGAGAGTTTGCATGGATTGAGGAGCTTATGCTCCTTTTGAAAGTGCAGCAAAACAATAGTCGAGGTGAAAGTGTATCTGTAGACGTGCACACTCTGGTGGAGCCTTTGTTTACCTCAAGGGAAATAGTACAAAATGCACAGAGAAGTTGCAATCCACCTGGGATGGATTGTATAATTCCCTATATCAACCTCACTACGGTAGGCGTGGCATTGAGTTTGATTTAATTTTATTTTGCTATCTTAGATACTTTTTTATATTTTTTTTTTAAAACAGCGTTTTTATAGATGTTCTGTCTTGCAAAGTAGGCGTGGTTGGCACTATTTAGAAACTGTTTCTATGACTAGTTTCAAGATTCGATAGTGGGGCGTTGAGGATAGTTATTACGTTGGATTATCGAACGAAAAGATTGACGTTCGAATCATCTCTCGCGGATATATGACAAACATCCGAGATCCGAGACAAGCCTTTTGGATGTCGTATTAAAAGTACATAGGGCTTCTCTTTCGTGAGAAAAATATTACTAGCACATCACGAATGGTTGGGAGAAGCTTGTCCCAAGGGTCTGCATGGGCTGTGTGCGCCAAATGTGTATCTATTAATCCCCTGAGAGCAAAACTGTGAATTTTTGGGCTTACTTTCAACAAATTCTGTAAGCTGTTGGCTCGATTATGTGTACGTAGAATATGATGCATCCTAGTGTACATATCCAGGGCTAGAAGAAACACTTCACGTTGTGCACACAACACTTTTTGTAAGAAACGCCCATAATTAGTAGGCGTGTTATACCAAATTCTGTAAATTGTTTGTTCAATTATTTCTATATGTCGAAAATTATGTACCCTAGTTTACATACCCTACACTGGAAGGTATAAAAGCCTCCTCACGTCATGCATACGACACTTCTTGGTTTCGTCCTTTCTGCAGTTTTACTCCACAGTGTATACGGTAGTTGTTGGACTACTTTTCTCAAGTTTGTTAGCTGTCTATAGACACAAAACAGAACAAACACAAGAAAAAAAAACGAGAAACTTTTGGTAATGAAATGAAATATCTAGAATGTAGGAGAACGTAGATGAAATTTGCTTCTTTGGTTGTTTTTCGTTCAGATGTATTCGTACATATCTATTAAATATGCACACACAGCAAGAGAGTGGAATTTTTATTTTCGGTATGGAGAGCCCACTTAAAATTAAGGGATCCTTGAAAGAATATCTTCATGGAGCTCTGGTTGCTAAGGGATCTGATATATTTTTATTCCCACACATCAATTTCGGATTTTTTTTGTTTTTTTTTTTTTTTTTTCGGTGGGGGGGGATGTATACCCCCGTGTGGTAGTTATACATGCAGCGCAGTGGATGGCTTTTGAAAGGATACTCGTATAATGTATCATTTTTTGTGTAAACAGGAGGTGAATGGTCTGGTCGGGGGTCTTTTTGTAATCTTATAATAAAGGACATGGATGGAGGTTGGACGGGTATATTATTGAAAGGGTGGATTGCTAACAGTTAGGTTTTATGTGGGAAATTTTCGTTTTTTTTTTTGTTGGACAATCAGGATCATTTATCATGTTACATAGAGATTCACATGCATGGAAATAATACCTTCCTGGAGATTGTTTTATTTGTTCTATCGCGATTCAGTATGATAACAAAGGATACATGACGCGTGCTCGTTTTTGCTTAGGTTTTCATGTATCGATTAAACCATTAGGAATGTGATGAGCGATTCGGTTCAATGTCAGGGTTACGTGGGGAAGATACTGTGTAGTCACCCTTTAATTGACCGATTTGGGAGTGATGAAGTACGATTTCGGACCTAATGGATGCCCGAAACAGTGGACTGTTGGAGTTGAGGTCTGAAATTACATACAAGCCCACCTAAGTCTCGACCACCATGGGGATGGTTTTCTATTCATGAGCGACGAAGCGCGTTTCCACCAATTATAGCTTCCTATAGACCCAACAAGAAGGACTGTTTCGGCATTTATCTCTAAGTCTACATGGAAAACATTGTTTTAGATACTTTTCCAACAACAAGCCTGCGGTGTGAATTCTAGGTACTTCCGATCTGATGTGCTGCGATGATCCTGATTTGATAAACTGTCCACTTCGTTGCCTTTAGTACTTCATTAAGTTAAAGTAACCAGCGACCAATATCCGAGTCATTATTTCTGGCACTTACGGTTCATAAACCCGCCCTGAACTTTCTAAAGATACATTTGCAACGATAAATAAAATAAAAATTTACACTACCCCGCCTGTACATCATAGCACTGTGCAACTGGCAAGCAGGAGTATAAAATAAATATTAACTTGCATTTGCCTCCCTCTCTCACCCAAATCCATTTTCATGCAACAGCTAACAAAGTCAAGGATATGCACAGCGTAGAGTATCGCCAGCCACCGAGGAATAGAGATGTAGAAGCCAAGTCGCACTCAATAATTCCCACGATATTTTCCAGGGGAACATACTTTTCAAAAAATTATTGCCGCATAAGAAAAATCTATTTTGTTGTGACGTAGATTGCGTATGAATAGACTCCCTTCTCCTGCAGCAAGGATCGCCTCTCTATGGCTATGGACGACAAGTACGAGTATTACACTCGAATGAATTATTCTGCGCTGTAATGCAGGTTGTTCCATACAATTTTGGCACTTATTATCCACACACATTTCGTTCTGTCGTGTTATATCAAAATGGTTAGTCCTTTTCAATGTTTTTCTCTTGATAGAATAAAAGGAAATTCAGGGATCTTTACCTTTGCATCAGACACGAGATGGTATACATGGAATGTGCCAGGAATTTTCTTGTTTTAGCTTCATTTCTGAGTTGGAAATTGATAAATAATTTATGAACAGAACTGGAAAGTCACTTGGGGATGGGAATTGTGTCCGAAGAGACACATTACCTTAAATGTCATTTGATTATTGAACCTCCTTAGCGGTATCGTGTTCGGCATATTAATAAAGGCAGACAGAAGCAAAAAATTGACTCGGATGCATGTGGGTACTCTTGTTTGATTGAGAAATGGATTAAATGAGGGTTTTTTTTTTTAAAACTTTAATCCTCTAGATATTGTATCTTTGGAGAGAAATTTGGAGAAAAAGTGGATTCAGTTCAGCTTGAAAACTTTTAAGGAATAACGCCAGCAAAACTATGATTGCTGGTCCAATTGGTGAAAGAAATCAAATGACCGCCACAGTCATTTGGCGGCTTGGATGACAAAGTTTAAGGTCAGGTGACTGAAACACTACTTTGCCAGCTATAGGAGGTCCACGTAGAAGGAGGTCCAGCAGTAGTAAGTGTCCATATACCAAAAGACCACGTAATTCAAACGCTGCAGAGCAACGATTTCGTAGAGTTCCATAACAGAGACAAGGTCGACTATGCGATAAAAATCATGAACATGATAGACCTCCACGACAAACCGATTAAATAAGGCTTCCATCCATCAGTAGAGCCGCGGTTTTGGTGTGAATATTTTCATAGGAAGTGTTTATCCTGAAGTTGACTTTAAAGGACGTAATCCTTAGTGCTAGAGTATATTTTTAAAAAAAACGAAAACACTTCCACGAAAAGAAGGAACGAAAAACCGTGAGAATTTAAAAAATCCTTTTACAGTCTGCTGATTTTATATTCTTTTTTTCGAAATTTACCTTTAAACTCAACTCTTTGATGTCTAGATAGCGTCTAAACAGCAGATTCATTGACTGAATAAAATTTATGCAATTAAATTGACGGGAAACTGACAAAATAGAATTTTTTTGTTGGCAAAACTTAATTTTGGCATCAGTGAAATATTTGTGAAAATGCCTCGTGATAATTTGTCTAAAAGATGAGAAGCATGAGCATCTGATTCCATTAGGCTCAGAGGTGTTATCAATTTATTAAATCGTCTACTTCAAGCATTTAATTCTGCTTTTGTCATCTGTTTGATTGTGTATCTTTTTGTGCAGCTTTCTATGCACCTGCTGCCTTTTTTTTATGCTGCTGCCTGTTGATTGTTGTGAATAAAAATACTAATACTCGCAGCTCTCTCAGCAACACAAAAACCTAATTAAATTGCGAGGAAAATAATAGAAAAAATTAATTTGAAGGTTCGCTTTCTGTGAAAAGAATTGTTTTAAAGAAAAGAAATCTTTAAGACGTTAGCTGTCTTGAATGTGACTATCTATAGATACCATGTAACCATGAGAACATGCTGTTTATAGTCCTGATCCCTGCCTAGGCAAAACAAAAGCCTTTCATTATTTATAGAATACAAAACACCCTCCATTCATTCATTCATGTTTTGAATGCAATTAAGGCAGCACTTTTATAAAGTATCTACGATAAGAATATGTTAAAAAATAACGCCTCTCCTATGCGAGATTCACTCTCATAATCTTCTTTATTCATCGTAAATGAAAAACATTCCAGAGAGTATCTTCTACCCACATATGTACATGCATAAAAAATATTGTTTTTTTGGCCCGTTTTTTATGAGATTACCAAGAGTAATCCCAGTTCTCCTCCTACGCGTATCTACAGCATCAGTTTGGTTATAAGATTCTGCAAAAAAGTATCCTTTGTATGCAGTGCTTTACTGCATTTTTAAAAGGTGTTGCACACATTAAACAGCGCCCCCTGGGTCGATAAAATGTAAGCTTTATCTTTATCTGACACTTTTGGCTTCTTTCGACGACTTTAATTTCGAATTGCTGTAAATGCGATTTTTTTTATTGAAATGTGATATCCACTATAAGGGATGCAAAGGAATAGAAATATTTACAGATTTACAGATATTTCCTGATTCGAATGGAAGGATTCGAGTACAGATATCGTAAAACTCATGAAAATTCAATCCAATTGACAGCTTCGTCTGAAATACATACATATGTGCAAATCCAGTGACTTTGAGAGAAATTTCAAAGATATTCTACGCTTATCTGCATAAAGAAGGATGTGAATGGTGAGAGACAGTACATGTGGGAACGATTGTTGGTGGAAATATGGATGAAATCAAGGAAATCCTTAGAGAAGAAAAAAAAATCAAGGAAATGGGTTAAAATGGGAGAAGAATACATAGAAGTGGTAGGGTGATGTATGAATGCGAACGAGATTAAGTAAGTTTGGTGTATTATCTAAACTACGAAAGGCTCCTTCCTTTATACCGCTCTCGGGTCGCATAGACGCATTGTGATGGCCATTGGGGAAAAGGTGACAGAAAGTGCAAGCACACAAAAGATGCAGTGCAAAACCAGAGCAGCGCAATAGAAAACTAGCGAAACAGAATCCTGCGCAGGAAGAAGAGATCAGGCGCAATCTCTCACCTCAGGAATATCGAAGAGATCCTCTATTGAAACAACATCTGGATGTTTTATAGGAAAATCATGCAACTGGGAACAGGCTTCAATACAGTCCTTGTATATCCTTAGCACCAACATTTTTATTTGTTTTGAGATTGCCCCTTATAATTTCATAGCAATTCCTGATCTCTTTCTTGCCGTAGCAGCTCTGCATCTCGTTGCTGTCTCATTTTTTGTCAGCATCTCCTTCCTTCCTTGGGTTCTAATAAATTTTAAGGAACACAGTCCTACATGAAGAAGCATTTTGTCTTGTTTTGCAAAAAGACATTTTGAAAAGTGTGCCGCAAATTGTGACTACGAGTATAGCTCACCATGGTCCAAAGTACTCGTATATCCTTTAAACAAATTTTAATGGTCGCAGTCTTGAGCTTTCCTTTATCAACAAAGAAAAAATGTAACAGCATGCTAAAGTGAGTAAAAATAATGTAATGACGGAGATCCTAGCGCTCATAACCTTCAGTTCGTGTACAATTGAAATATAGTATAACACCATCCGCCCTGAGTTGATTGCATGGATTTTTTTTGTTATTTGAGTCCTTATTTTCCGTTGTGTAGATATTTGGAAATGGTTTTCCTTTTTTTCCCCCCTCACATGGGACTGCCACGTGGACAAAGACGAAGTTCCATTTGAATTGCTTACCATGCGCATGAATCGATGACAAATTGCACTTTGTATGCAAGGATACGGAGATCCCTTTTTTGTGTAAGCAATGAATGAAGTACGTTTGCTATTTTTTCAGGCGATTTAACGCATTTTCATACTCGAATGAACCACATTATTATGTACGGTTATTGTGGGTGAAAGAATGCTACGCTTTTGTGTGTTTCTGTATTCGGACGTAGGCAATGGACGAATGTGCTTTTTGACAAATTGAATGTGGTTTTGATGTCAGTTTGTTATTTTCTGGGTTATTCTAAGGGGAAATCACACAATGAAACTGGTTGACAGATAAGTATAACAGTATTGTTCAGTGGGGCGTCAGGGTAGATATATTTTAATAGTCATGTAGCTTAATTTTTGCAGAATACTTTGATGAACTGACGAATAAATAAGGGTGAGCCATCTGTTGGTTTATTTTTCTTGTAAGACTAAGTCGTTGAGTATTTTTCGAGGATTGTTGCTTTATTGAAGGGATTACACCTTCCGATTATTAATGAAAATAATTTCTTTCAAATTTATTCCCCAGCTAGCTTGATCAAGCCGTCTCTGCATCTACATCTGACGTCCTTTTATATGCCAACTGATTCTTTGTTATTGTTTTTAGAGTGTTGTTCTAAAATCGACAGTCGATCAAGTTCTCAACTCGTGCTAGATAGTAAAAAAACATCATCCTGACTACAGAGCTATTTTTGTTTAGATGAACGAGCGCGCAGCACGGACTGTAGCGAGTTTCCAAGTACCCGGTGCTGAAGAACAAAATGTTACGTATACGCCAAAGGGTGCTGAATAGATAACTTTACAACACCAGCATCATGGCTCAGTAGTTTATGCGTTCGGTACTTCGAAATCCTTTTTCTAATAAGAATTTTGAAAATGGAACGTTTAGTCCGCTGAATAGTGTGAAAGAGAATACCCAGCGAGAGGAATTCGGGAGAATCAGTGTGAATAAGTTCAATTTTAATGGCTTGCAATAGAAGAAGACTTTCAAGCTGATGTCGATTGGGTATCCTTTCACTGATGTGACCTCCCAGCCAAAACCATGAAAAGCATGTGAAGTCCCAACGAGAACAGAAGCCTACAAAATGACGCTGCAAGAAAGCCCGAAAAAACTCATCGACTGTCTATCAATTGCTGTGAAAACTTCTTTGACTACGTCACGCTAAGTGACGAATGATGTTGATGTCATCAGCGTTGTTCATCAACTAGATCGTACCTGTCCTGCACATCATCTGCTTTAGCACGCGATTGAGAAATATGGATGCAATGAGTAGGATTTTATGATGCTACAAAAAAGCAGGCCAAAGACCTCAGGCGATTGTATGACAATCTCATGGAGATAAGCCCAATTCTGTGAAGAGGAATATTTCCCTGAGGAGTGGCTACGAAGAGCTGTGAAGAGGAACACTTAGCTTGGACCAAATTAGCACCCTAAGCTCTTGTCACCTGTGCCTAGCTGGCCCCATCTATGAGCACAAAATCTAACGCAAAATCTATTGCATATCAACAAATCGAAATGCACCCCAGATACTCTGATTCATCGAGGAAATCCGACTAGAGGAGGTGCTCTAAGTCGAGTATCTCATCGATTAGAGCTCCAAGTAGGGGAAGCACAATAGATCTTTAAGGGTCGCAGTGCGCCTATGCCACTATAACCAATCTACAACCAATCGGAATTAGTCAACGGATTAGGAGTTGGGTTTTCATAGTTGTAGTCTTTGAAAAAAAGCTGTTCTACGTGTTCATGTAAAAGCTTCAGCACAAAGCACAAAGTTTTGATATATGATTCCTTGAAGCTTTCAATGTCACACAAATTATGCTCACAATAGTCCTGAATAAGCAAACATTCCCCACCACCGCGCCCGACTTAATCACTCACTCAGAATTAATTAAGTTCACCACCTAACTGCTACTGTCATTCGTCGTCCAACCAATTAATTATCCTACTGCCACTGCAATGAAAAAATTCCTTCAAAACTTCCGGGCAAAGCTCCATTGAAAAAAATACCAATCAGTCTCAGGAGCAACTGAAATTGACACACACAGTCTATTGACACATATCGATCAAGTCAGAGTCAGTGTGCTGTGTGTCCTTCGGTACTCTCTAATTTCCAATCCAAATAAACGTCCAGTAATACATATCTTCGGACATAAATCACCCAAAACGCAGATCCATACAGAGCCATCCATACTACAGAGCCACTGCAATAATTAATCACAGAACCCAAAGGACGAAGCGAATCATGAAAAGCTGAGAGACAAAAACAGGCACAACTCGTGGCGATGAATGTAATTATATTTTCTAAATGTCATTGTCAATAGCAGAGCTAACAAAAAGAGAGTCAAAGAGTGGGAGAGAGAGGGTGAGAGAACAAAATAAACATCCTTAAAGGATTGCCCAGACATTTAGTTAGGTTTGCTCAGGGCTTTCATTATGCACCCCGCACTATCACACGCTGTAAACAAATAAAATTCGAGAAGTTGCTTGGCACTAAACAAACTTACGGCTGAGAGGACGAAATACGAAAACCTCCTTTTTTTTGGTTCCTTTAGGCTGATAGTACGTTGCAGGATGTAAACATCAGGATAATACGCAAGCAAGTGAATGGGCTGAAAATACATCCGCAGTGCGACATGAAATTTTACCGCCACCATCAAGACTATACAACACAACCGCAAGGGATTTACGCTTTTGTTGTTGTATTTATCCTGGAAAATTGTTTAAGGTTGTTTTAGAGACTTGCCTTGGTACAATGCGAACGACCCTACCCACGAAAGGATAAGCCTTCTACTCTTTGATAGTTTTTTTTTTTTTTTTTGATAATTTTTGGATCCTCTTTCTGTCTATTTTCACATGGCATTCGTGATAATTCGTCCTTAAGAAGAAGTTCTTCATCAAGTTTTGCGTAGGAGCAGTTGGTTGGTTAATAAAGAACCGCGTAAGGGGTGTGGAATGATGGGAAGGTGAAGGCAGGTTTTCACGACTAAGCAAAAGAGTGAGGATTTCTTTTGTTTCTTAGGGAAAAGTCCTTCAAGATGCCATTTGCATTGTCCTAGGTTGATGTTGTAACAGTCTAGACTTCGTAGAGACCAAAATGCCTTGTCGTACTAAGGAAAAGTTTCATGAGACTGTAATTCTTTACTCTCGGCGTCACCAGAAAACTTATGGAAACCTTACGACATGAGAAAATGAGCAATCTTGAATGCTAATCCTCAGTACACACCAAGGAGCAATATTAAATGCAACTTCAGAGCTGAGGAAGTACCCCTCATGTAGAAACTCAGGAGCCTATAGTTTTATAGAAAGTGAAATCAAGCCTCGATTGAGAGCTATGAGGATTGCAACTATCAGAAGAAGGTTTACCATTGTACAACCACTCTAGGTACTCCAATTCATCAAAGAAATCGAGCTGGAGGAGGTGCGCTAAGTCGAGGATCTCATCGACCTACATGAGGATTGTAAGTCAAGATTTCTCTGATGGAAGCTCTGAAGAAAGGACCTTTAAGCCTTGAAAAGAAAAAGAATGGAGTCTCTATAGGTCTACGTAAACTGAAATCTTCTCGGAAACTCTGCGGAAAATTGATGGAAACAATCAGGAAGGATCTGTGATTTGCTTGTAAAAAGGTCACAGACAAGCTGGATTCATTTCCAACGTTAATGGTTATTGAACTGACTTTATGCGGGAAGCTGGCGAAATTCTATTTGCGAAGCACTTATCAGATTGTACGAAATTCAAATCAATCAGATTGACCAGCCATCATTTTTCAAGCTGAGGTCCAAGCAGTAGATTCCGATGAGGGCAATACCACGAGAGGATATCGTCTTTTTCATCGATAGCCAAGCAGCACGTAGTAGATATGTGTTGCGGGAACAGTGCTGTGGCAATTTCTTTCAGTAGATGGGAACATTTCTCCTATGGCACTTTATGGCAAAGTCTCAGAGGATTCTGTCTGCCTCCTCTCATAATGTCCTGCAGCCCTCCTTCTTACTCCTTTGGGTTTCATCGCAAAGTGCTTTTGATTTTAGGCATGAACTTACACTCTGTGTACTGTAGACTGCTCACTTACAGACAGCTCCTTGCGAAAGTAATGTCGATGACCGACTGTCTAACTTTCTTGCGAAACGTGCTGGTACTACCTGGGCTGAGGAGATTGAAAACAAGTCACAATTAAACTTCCAGGAGGGCTTGACCTCTGGCAGTTCTGGATCTACAGCCCCATTCAGTGGCCCGTGCGTTAAAACCTCCGCCGATGATAATTGGATTGTGCCCTCTCCCTTCGCTTACAGATCTTCATTGACTTGAAAGGGACGTGGTATAATACACATCGCCTTATTTATAATGGATTACGCGCCGCCTAATATCATTCAAAGGAACTCAACCTCAAGCTTTCTTTCTGTTATTCAGTCCTTTCCTTTAACAGTCGGCATTGCAGACCATTTGTTGGTTAATGATTCCCTGAATCCTAGAGGAAACCATTTATAATTGCATAAGAATTTTCGAAGCAACGTGCACAAGTTTTCTAATTTAAGTTTAAACCCCCCCAGGAGCCATAATATTTCGTTGCACATTTATTGTACGTCTACCAATGCAACATCTATTCGTAGTCCTTCCAGTCAAAAGGAAAACTGTGGCGAAAGGAGGAAATTTAAAAATATTTTTAAGATTTTCTTTAGAAAGTCTCGACTTTTAATCCATTAATTGGCGGAGTAGCAGCAGAGGAAGGATGTTTGAACTATAAAACTACATTTGTGCAACGGTTTAGGTGTGTTATCTCAGAAGGAGGACACACTACAAATTAGGATAATAACGATGGTGTTTCTGTGATATATTTCTGAATTTCTATTTTACTTTCGAAAGCAAAACAGGCAGCAGTAGTCTTCGCCGCATTTAGAGTCAAAAGAACGTTTTTTACGAAAATCCTGTATTTTACGTCAATGGTACTTGAAGTCAAAGAAAAAATGTCCTTTAAATTTGAGTTTCTCAATTTTGATTTAGAGAAGAGTTTTTTTGTGCGACAGAAAAGAGGCTTAGTTTAAGTCACGTATTAGACACGTGGTGCCCACTGGATGGTAATCTTATAGTGAACTAACGATGAGCGTATGCTGAGTCTGGCTGGATAATCAGACCACCGCAGGCTTAACCGGGCTAACTTTAGCACGCAAGAGGTCCTCAGAAGGAGGTCATGCAGCCCTTCCTCCCTCAATGGAATCAACGGTTACAGAAGTCTTATTTTAGATATGTTTGAAGCTGAGCTTAGTAAGGAAATTCCAAGTTTGAGGCAGGGACTTGGGAAAAGATGGTGGAGGAGGAGTCCTTAATGGGTCAATGGCAGCGCTCTCATCCCCGCAGTGAGTTATTGGTATCTGTTCATCCGGCTTTTATTCGAGGGGCTAAAATGGCTCTACTGTTGGGGCTTTGTTGGTTGACATCGAATTGTAGCACCACCTAGTAAGTAAATTTGTCTACTTGCCAAAGATAAGTAGAGGCCGTATACATAAACAGGAAGATTTTAGTACTTGGCTTCCTAATATTCTACAACACCAGTAAAGCGCTATCCTGGCATCCTTGACAACAGGGTTAATGTTCAATTTCCAATTTAGCTTTCTATTGAGCACTAAACCCAGGCAGTGTCCTCCTACTAAATCCTACATCGAACATCCTTAGCCTTTGCCATTTGCAAGGCTTTCATTTCGGCAGGATGTCGTTTGCGCTCATGAAATCTCCAACTCAATAATGCAAAACCTCATTAAACTATATACCCTGCACTGCATTTAGTAGCAGAACACTCTAGCGCACATAGCATTGCCATTATTATTCCATAAAAGGCACCTTCCAACTCGTCCTTTCAAAGTTTAATGCCGATGACCGTGAATCGTGGCAATCATGTGACTGTCATTGCAAAATAAGCTCGATACAAATTGCAGCAAGCTGAACAAGGTCTGGAACCCGACGTCGGTGGATCCTTTTCGTTGGAACGGTGTCCTTTTGTAAACATAAATTATGCTTGCATCGATGCTTGTTATTTTATCGTTATTTTAGGCTTTCGAGTGTCCTTTATGTGCTTGGGTCTGCACGCGATGTTATTATCGTAGATAATTGGATGAATGAGAAATGCATACAGCAGCAGATGGCTTTATATCCTGAATGCAGGTCCTGTTTCATAACCCATGGTGTACAGTGTTATGAATAAGAAATTAGAATATTTATATACTCATTGAGAATCTAAGGATCCATCACCATCGATTGGATTCATGTGTATCTTACGAGCAGTGATATCGGTGGGAAATTTCTTTTAGGGGCAAACTTTAAGGCTGTTTTCGTATGTGTGTGCCTCATCCATTCCCCCAACACTCACAAAGAAACGAAAGAGAAAACTCTGAAAAGAAATTGTTGGGACGAGCTTTGAATAGAATTCACCCAATTGGGCTTAAGAATTCCAGATACACAAGCATCGTAACAAAGTTGCACGCCACCAACATAACGTCAAGTGCTTCCTTTCCCCCATCCTGCCCCCCAGCAACGCCTTTTTCACACAATTTCACTGGAGCTGAGGAAGTACTAAATGCATTTGTAGCCAACGAATGGAGAATGTAGTAGGAAGCAGGTGCTTCAAAAAATGCAATTTAATTGGATAACCAATTTGCGGAGAAAGGTGGTTAGAGAGAAAACGCGTTGACATTTGAGGACTTTAAGTGCTTTAGGAAGGGAAATGAATCATTAGAGTTATCTAGAGTGGGTGGTACAACAATCAACAAACTTTTGTAAAGCGATGCTGAATTTAAATTTGCAACTGAAATTGTGCTGCGCCTTGTACTTTCTGAGATAATGAATATTTGTTGCTGCAATTTTTTGATTTTTGAGTGAGTCCAATCAGAAATTTGCCATGCAATCCTGGTAACACCAACCAGCTTCATTAAACCTCCACTGATTTCGATGACTTGTGTCTAGAATAAAGCGTATAAGGATTCCAAATTCGAGTCTGCAACTTAATGTGCAGGAATTCAATAACAAATACTCCATTTCTACGCAACCTGAAGCTAGTGGGATACACTATTCAAAGCTAACATGTCCTCCAACCTACTGAATTCGCTCTCTGCAACATTATTTATTACTACTATTTCGAATTTATTAGATCCTTTATGTCGAATAAGCCAAATCTCCTTTCACCGTTGCATAAGCTTAAGAACTTTTCATTATCACTCAATCCTGTGCGGACTGCCATCAATAATTTATTGCTCATTACTAATTCACATGCAGCAGCACACTGTCAAAAGTATCGACAAAATAAAAACGAAAGGATATCGTTAAACTGGTAAAATGGTTAATTAATCCAAAGAAAAAATCGCTCCCCAGAGGGCCGCAACAAAACTCCAATTAAATTTAACAACTGCCATGAGTCCCCAAAACAAAGGGAATCCTTCCTTGCAGTGTGCCTGTTGGCAATAACTCAAGAAAAACTTTTTCCTCAACTTCCTCCTGGCACATTTGAAAGTTTATGAAAAATAAATAGTTGCACAGAAGGAATGCCACCGACATCGACGATATCGGGTCGTATAACTCATAACTAAAGTCAGAAAAATCAATTGAACGCGGAAACAAATTTATTTATGCCCTCCGTAATAATTACCTGCTGCTGAATCAGCTCCAACTGCTGCTACGGCAGCGCTACGGCGCTTAATCCTGCAGAGAACTCTCAACGATCAAGTTCAACGACGACGACATCGGAGAAGGACATCAAGTTTGATTCAAGTGAAATAAGGTCGAATCCATTAAATAAACTCAACAAGCTGAACGATTTCACCCCACCACCCTGGGATGGGGTACGTCTGTATAAGTTACATAAGCCCTTACAATCTTCCTATAGCTCGAGTGGAATGTAACCATTCAAAGTGTGGGCGGAGGGTGGATGAGAAAAAAAATGAATGGCACTTGAAAAATCTGAAAGAGGATAATTGCAAGCCATCGAATTCCACCTGTCAACATTCTCTCTAATAAAGGACATTCCACAACTCAGCTGACGCCGGTGTCGGATGCACGGCAGGTCCTTGCACCAGGCCAATGTCAGAGTGCAAGCTCACGTGTGCTTATGAGTGGTATAACTGGCGAGGGGAGGCTTGTTTGACGATGCTTAAATGTTGATAAACGGATACAGGATGTTCTGTTTGCGAGCGGGGGCGGGGGCATTGGACGTCGCAATGAGAAATTGATTTATGGATGCTTTGCAATTTTTGATGTGTGTTCGTATCTAAAGGCAAGTCTTGTTGTATCTTCTTCGACATTCCTCGTATCTGTAGTCACAAAAGGCTGTTATTTATTACGTGTTGGTAATGGATAATGTTTATGTGGTCGTTGGGATGCAGGCAGAGAGGGTGGGACGTGGGTTTGTGTTCCGGTCTTCCGCATGCGGTATGTGATGGTATTTTACATATTCATTGGTTGTTCTGCTGTGTGCGGTGGCAATAAATAACGACGTGAGCTGTGAAAATTTATTCCAAACTGGAAATAAAATTACCGTGACACAAAAAGGACATCGAAAATCGAACACATACTCGTATGTATGTATGTACATGTGTTTTGTATTGATTTCATTCGAATTTAAAGTTGAAGTTAATCGTTTGCGATTAAAGCAGTTCCGTCTGACTGCAAATATCAATAAATCACGTGTGTTTGTGTGATTTATCTTTTGGAAGAATGTCGAGTTGCTACTGATTTGTTGCCACTGATTTGGGCATTATATGATGCGATGACAAAGTGTTATGGCTGAGTTATCGGTTTTTTAAATTTTTGGAGCCACAGATACTAGGTGTATGGCTTCCTCTATCACTTGTATTCTAAACGACGCGTCATTCTAAGATTCTGAAGATATATCTGGGCAAACGGAGTACATAATACCGTAAATAAGTAGATTTCACAAGACCTTTCTTAAGGGAAAAAATGTAGCAACTTAACACGCAATCGACAGATGGATCGAAGATGGACAAACACAGCAGTGTTCCGAATCACAGTTCCTAGCAGTGAGCCGCCCGTAAGACTGCGTTGAGGACAATACCACAGATAGATAGGACAATACCTTTGTAGATCTATTGCGTTCCGCTAACTCGGAGCTATAGTCGATGAGATACTCGACTTAGAGTACCTCCTCCAGTCCAGTTTTTTTGACAAATCGGAGTACCTAGCGTGGATCTAACAACGGTAGATCTGCTTCTGACAGTTGGTAGGCATCCAAGTGTTTCCATCTTTTATAGATCAGTGCTCAGCATTTATTTAGAAGGTGTCCTGGGTGTCTCCATGTTGCTCTATAACTAGTTTCCTGATGCAGCTTAAGCCGGATTTGTCTAGTGTGATGGGCGAAGTTAATAGTGTTGAGCTGGAGTAGCAGTTTAACTGAAGCGATAGGTATACCGAAATTCGCCTTATCCGGCAAAATGGATAGGGTTTTACCCTGCCTGACGAGCTCGTCGGCCATGCAATTTCCTGGAATGTCCCTCGGCACCCAAATGAGGTAGATGTTTAGTCATCTGGTTAAGAGTTAGGCGACAATTTAGGGTGGATCGTAAGTTATAAGAGACGGATTCCAGAGATCTAATCGCGGCTTGTCTGTCAGTAAAAATGATGCTGTCGCGCTTAGATATCACTTTATGCTGTATCCACCAAAAGGCTTCCTTTATTGCCATGATCTCCGTCTGAAAGGCGCTACAGTGAATAGGGAAGCGGAAGAAGATTTTTAAGTTGTGACCATTGGCGAAGACACCACCACCATGGATTTCTTTTGTAACCCAAGATCCTCTTGTCAGTCTAGTCTGGACGGCATTCGGGTTTCAAAGCGTTTGTCAAAAGAAGTTTTCAAAATTCAAAGAAGGACTCAAAATCGTTAAGGATACGGGAGTGTCCAGTACGTAGACTAGACCACTGGGCTATGGCCTTCATACGAGTGGCTGCAATCTCTGTCACCTTTTGACTGTGGAGATCTAAGAGTGGCAAGTGAAACAGCATTTCTGGAGCAGCTACGTGAGAAGTTTTTAGAGCTCCCCTGAGGCATATACAAGCCGGCCTCGTCTCAGATGGTTGTGGTGAACGACCTTCTCCAAGGAAGTTCATCAAACGATCATGGCATACGTTAGTATAGACATGATGACAGATACATATAGTCAGTATGTAATTCGTGGCTGTACTCCCTATATATTACTTTACGCTTTCTTCCAGTAGTACAGAGTGGTAGTGGCTTTCGTGTTGCCTTCCAGGATGTTGGGTTTCCTGCTTAATTTCTTGTCTATGGGGCCCAAATATTTGACTCTGTCTGCAAGTCTTAGACTAACGCCACAATGTTTTGGGGGATCAAAATGCAGAATTTTATATTTCCTTGCAAAGAGGACTAGATATAGACGCCCAAAGGCACAGCGTTTAGTCCATTCAGAGAGCTTAGAGAGAGTATTCTGCAGAACATCTCTGAGCTTATTAAGGTGTTTACCCGAGACAGCTATGGCAACGTCATCGGTACAGGTAATAACATACAGTCTTCCCTTCCCGAAAAAAATATTCGACAAAATTCCAATTCATTTAATAATTTGAAAACCTTTTTTTTAAAAAAAAAACATCTCGATTCAGCTTTGAAGTCACTAACAGATATTTCGCTTTAGGACCAATGCATGTATAAGGTCATCCTTATCAGCTGACAAAAAGGACAAAAGCCACTACAACATGACCTGTCAACCGCGTTAACGCTTAAAATGGCCTCCATTTTAATTAAAAACTCAACCTTTTTCATTGTCATCTAATTTATTGTCTTTTTTTTTAAAAAACAAAAGTAAGAGTAAAGTCCCCCAAAAATAAATCAACATAATGTTCAAAAAGGAAAATAAAACAAAAAAAAGGAAGCAAAAAGCAATTTATTATGTTGCCTCCTTCCTGTCTTTCTCTGTCTCCTTCTCACAACGAAATCACGATGTTTGACAAAACAATCGAAGTTTCAGGGTAATTTTGGGGTTTTCTGATAGTTCTATAAAAAATTAAAATAAGAACAGCTAAAAGAGGATTTTACTTATACACTGGTTCTGCCCGCGACTTTAGGTAACGTCTAGTTTATCAACAGTACGATAACTGAGGAAGAAATTTCAGGTAAATCTAGAGTTGTTTATGCTAGCAATCCTTCTACAAATTTTATCTGTGTACAACATTTGAAGTAATATTGCCTGGAGTACACATTGTTGGTATCACTTACACGGGAAGGAGCGTGTCCTGATCATGTGAGAAGCAGCTATGTCCGCGGTGCATAACATCTGTCGCTGAGCCTTATCGCGGAAGCAAACGCTGACGGGAAAGTGTACACTCTTAAGGCGGAATGAGAAATTATTGGGTATGAGCGGAATTAAAAGAATGTCTGTATCAGGACGCAGACACACTTAGACCAGAAGAGGTCCTTTGTGATGCCATTAACTTTTCAACTTGGCTACCCAGGGACTTATCAACTCAATTGCAGCCTTCATGACGTCTAGGGTAGGTTTGGTTGCTGGTTTGAAAAGGGAAGTAAAGATTCGACTCATTCCACTTCGGTTCTAGTGGAGCAACGTCTAAGGATGCCAGTTCGTTGAAATATCACAAATCCAGGGATTTGATAGCCGCTTCACTGTCAGTAAGAATGGTGATATCCTTTCAGAGAAGACATCACGACCTAGCCTGCTTTCGGTCTTGGAGGCGTCTATGTAGGAGTGAACTGAACTACCATCTGAGGCGACATTGTTGCCCCATTTAGTGCAAGGAAAGATGCTCGTTCGGAAATTACAATGAAATCTATGTTTCAGCGGAGTGTAGTCGATGTTTTCATGGGTAAAGTTTAATAGATCGAGCATCGAGGTATGGCTAATGTTGTAGGTGGACTACTGCGAGGAGGCTTTTAGGTCTATGGTAGTCACTGGTAGTCATCTGTTTGCTGGATATATCCAAGGGCCAGCAAAGGGCGTAGTTCTTAGTTCAACGCTGATCCATAAATATGCAGATCTGTGCACTTTGAGGGAGGTGTGCCAAGTCCTGCCATGCAAAAGTGAAGACCTGGTAGCTGGGGGCTTCGTCTTGGTCCATAATCCGGAAGATGGAAGTGTATTCTACACTAAGGCCATTGGTACGCGATTAATTGCTGCAGTTCGATCCTCTCGAGGCGTCAAAATAGTTCGCTCACAGAGCCACTGCCTTAAATTGTGCCCCTGCAGTTCAATTCTGTAGATACATTCTCATATCCTAACCAAGGATATATGTATGTAAGTTATCACAATGCCAAGTTTCACCAAAATGCATTCTCCAGTTTCCGCGTGATGCACGACAAGAAGTTCAAAAATAGTAATTTTTTCTTTCTACGAGTTCCAAATAGTTTTTCTAAAGTTACATTCAACCTGGCAACTCTACAGCCAGTTTCAAAAAACTCTCTCCCTCTCTTTGTAAACAATTTTCAAGATCTAGTCGACTTTCCATTCTGTCTGTCCAAGTGCCTTCGATTCGCTTGTTCTCTGTCTTGTCTGCGATTTATAAATAAACATTCAGCACTCATTTCGACGCCACAATTTAGCACATTTATTTTCAGTCTTAAATATTTGTCACTAAATTTATGTCAATTGTGTATTATTTTTAAAAATAAATCACAATAAAGTGCGCGGCGGTGATCCTTTTTATTTTCTTTGTTCTCATCGTGCGAATGAGAGGAGCGATGATGTGTGCCATACTGAAGTGAAATAGATATTTTATCTAATTGGCGTTATACGATTTCGGAACAGTGGTGATGCACAGTCTGTCCTTTTTATAGGAAAAACACGGTGAGAAAGGATATCATTTGTCATCCCTTAGATGTAGGCCAGCTCATAATTTAAAATCAAATTCAATGAAACTCACAAACAGTACCACAGCGCCTTGGTTCTCCTCTTACCCAATTCGTAGTTCCCTTCCGGGTGAATCTCATCCAACAGATGAAGTCACGTTTCAGCAGCCCGCCTCCAGGCATAGGACCATTGTGTGACAGATTTGTCACCCTCTGCAACAGCATCTCAAACGTACAAATCCACTTTTCCAATACTCGTCCTTTAACCAGTAAATACAAATCGTGTCTAGACTTTTTATGGATATTTTGTTCCGTAGAATCAGGCTTGTGTCCTTTTGTGGAGAAAATTAGAGGAAAAAAAATCCGCATTCTGTTTATGTAACCTGCCAGTTATCCTTTGAAAGTCATTTCTATGCGGTGAATGGCGGAGGGGTGGAGTTAGCAAGAACAGGAAACGTGAATTGAAGTGCCCCGTGTTGAAAATGTTCTCCAGGGATCTGCAATTGAAAGGTTGGCGATGCTCCAAAATTATGTGTGATAGTGTGGAGATTATATTGCCAGGAAGAAGTTGATTTTAATTTGGTCCTGCGGTGCGGTGGCGTTTTGATGGTGAATTGAGGTTTGGCGAAGAAAACCAACCGAAAGTTGAGATAAAGTTGAGCAGATTAGGAAAAGGATTGGTGATATGGCGATTTCATTGTTGATCTTATGAATGGCAAATGGAAAATCCTTCATTTCACAATTGGGTGAAGGACTTGAGAAATTGCAAATGATATGAGCAGTCAGTTAGGGGATGGTGTGCTATGGGAAGCAGTTTGGTTAGGTACGGGTATTAAGTGAGTAGTCTACGGCTTTCCATCAACTTCTTCAGACCAATCATCCTGGTATCCACGATTGCCTAATCCTTATAACAGAGGTTCGGTCTTCTCTTTTATCTAAAAGCTGAGAGAGGTATTCAAAGACTCTGTTGACTGGAGCGCTGTCATCCATTTGCTCAATGTGGTCGAGCCAATGTAGGCGACATGCTTTGGCACGTACACATTTTGGTACAATTCACAGATTTCGCAGTTAAATCTTCTCCTCCATTCCTCGCATATGAGAACGAATGTTCGACGAACATTTTTTTTTTAGAAGGAGCGTAGAATCTGCACCGCTTTCCTACTTATCATTCAGCACTCGGCGTCATACACCAGGTCTTGGAGACGTTTTTAGATTTGGGCATCCACCCAAACCGTCGCCGATACCTTGGAGAATTAAAGTTCTGTAGACCATCACTTTCGTCCTTCTTGCTGGGAGTTTGGAACGCAGTTGTTTTGCCAAACCGAAGTAGCAACGGTTTGCTGGAGTGATTCTTCGCTGGATCCCTACTAAGAAGTCGTTCGTAGAGCTAACATACATATACTTCGAGGTAGGTGAACTCCTTAACTACCTCGTTGTAGCTGCTGATAGGGACGTTTTAAGCTATGGACAGATTTTGGGTTGTTTGTCAACAGCAAATAATTGGTTTTGTCCTCGCTGACCATCAGATCAATTTCAGTGTGTGAGAAAATATAATACCCACAACACGAATGGCCGCGAGAAGTTAAGCCCAGGACTACATACGTTCTGTTGAGCCAAAATAGTTTCATTAAAACACTTGCCGCAGTTCTTGATTTTCTGCGCTATAATCCCTACCCAAGAGGAATAGGATACACAACGTCGTGAGACTACACTCTGTACAAATCCAAATTTTCTGTGCTATTTTCGACCGTTCGATGTATCTAACACCTTACACAGTTCCTATTCCCGTCTTCCCACAACAAGAAGTTCAACACACGACCTTTAGATACTCAGACCACCCCTACAACATAACAGACAGCCAGCACTTCTCTTAGATTTCAGTCGGGTCCACAAAACATTTTCTGTGACACTTTCACGACCATCACACTACAGTTCTGAGTATCTAACACGTATTCTCGTCTCGAATAAAAATACATCCCCACAGAGTGTGGCTATTGAATTCGCTCTCGAACGAAAATTAGCTCAACTTTTAGTCTTTCGCGATTTTTTCAGCTGATCGTCGTTGATTGCGTGTGAGTCTTGTGATCAAACAGATTTTCTATATTTATCTTGAAATATATTAAAAAAAATCAAAAAAAAATCTATACGTACACCAATCTAAAGCGCACAAGGTATTGTACACTTGTCAATCAGTTGTCAAACTATCCCACATTGATTTTCTGTAGTGAAAGGATTCTGTAAAACGAGCGTTTTACATACTCGTACTACGTATAGTATCTACGTTAACGACAGCCGTCTCGGACGTCACCGAAATTTATTGTCCCCTTGCTGTAGGTTTAAAAAAATTTATTTTTAATTCCGATGAGTGCTGTGACATTCGTGGGCACACATAAAATGCTCTGAAATCAAAGAGATACAAAAAAAAAAATTAAAAATAAATCCGTTCTAAGAGCGTCAGATACGAAATGAAAAAAAAAAAAAATTCAAAAAGTATCTCTCTTAACAAGTGTCTGGATGCACACTGCATTCGCAGCAAACATCTAGAGCAGTGAACTCGTAGATAAAATAAAAAAAAGATACTATCTAGCAGTGGATGACACTTTTGTGGGAGGTTTACGTACGTTAAAGCCACTGGAATACTGAAACTGAACAGGGTTGGTTCGACTACGACTGTATGAGAAAATATGTATTAGTCACGAAAATGACTCCTTTTGGAGTATTGTAGCGTGTTGCGGTAGGTCTTTGCCGGGCTTTGGTAATAATGTTTCGCGTACTTTGCCATAAGCGACCCAATTTTTTATTTTTATTTTTGGGCTCCGTCGAGATCTGTCCTCCCATGCGGGGATGTCCTGCTTTTTGTATCTATTGTGTGTGGTAGCTGCACACTCACATATTTGGTTTCGGATTTATAGTTTTTGGTTCGCTAGAATGAAACGATTTTCCAAAAAGTGGGAGGGTACGAGAAGCTATTTCATTCCAGCTAACAGTGAATATTGGTTCTAAGCTGGAAGATTTAAGAGATGTGTTGCTAGTTCATGGATACTTTGCGCGGGGTTCAGTCCTTTATGAGTGCAATATTTTTTTTTTCCTGTGTTATTATGCAGTTGTAATGGGATTGGGATTTATGTTAAGAACTGGAGATAAGTAGGTCGGATTAAAATAGGGCTTAATTAGCTCAGAACCGGTGTAAGTAGCTACAGATGAGTTTAGGTGACGGATATCCTTGGTAAATAAGGAGTACATGTGGAAGAAGCTTGATGTTTCCTTATTAAGGGAACTTCAACGCCCAAGACAATTTTCAGCACTTGATGTTTGAATACAATTTTGGGGATATGACTACCTCGACTACGCTTTACAGAGGTCATCCTGTCGGTTCAATTTTTGACCACTATTTTAATCGAGTGTACGTCGTAAATAGCAATCACAAATTGGCTTGCAGTTGGTCAATAGCTGCTGATTTATCCGTATAAGCCAATGCCTTGAGGTGGGTCCAAAGAAAATAAGAACATAGTCGAGAGGGGTCAAATCGCATGATTTCGGTGGTCAATTGGCAGGTCCATTTCGCGAAATCTCCTTCTCGCCATATTGTGATTTTAATAAATCGGTGACATGAGCTGCTGTATGGGACGTAGCACCACCCTCTTCAAACCAGATCTTGTTCGGATCAACGTCTTCGATATTTTGAAAGGAACCAACTTAGCGTGCGAAACAAGAAGCAGCTAGCTGAAGATCGAGTGGGCTGGAGACGCTTATTGGTTGGGGTTAACTTGGGCATTAACCACAAGCGTCTCCAGCGCACTCGGTCTTTAGCTAGCTGCCTCTTGTTTCGAAAAATGGAAACGCGACTTGAGTACTGCGTCGAAATTTTTTGAAGTTTTCCTTCGGCTGCAAAAGTGAGCCCCACTAGCGTTGAATCCACTTCTTCATGGTTCCTGAAAGCTTTGAGAAAACAATAGATTTACAGACTGTCTTGGTCAATTTGTCAGAGAATTCATCACTCATTGACCCATCATCGATGCCTGATAATTAAGTTTTCCACTCGAGCCTATTGCTTAGGTCTGAACACCCAATGCCCAATCGTCGATAACATGTACATAGTTGCAGCCTATTGACCCAATTATTTCGAAGTCTTAAGTGCGACGTTCTGTCCATCCCACCGAAAGCAGGCAAATAGATTACTTCCCCCTCACATGTCTACGGACACTTTACCCCTCTCAGTAAATTAGAAAATAATTCCAACATAACAAGGATACAACACAGAGTCAATGAAGGTATAATGCGTGTACACAACAACTTGAGCTACTCAAGTCGATTATCAAAATCGATTAATGTCCTTCACACGCATTTGTTACTTTTACACTTTATGACTTCCGGTGGTTGGTTTGGAACCCTTTTTCCTGTTCGTCCTACAACCCAGCACACTCACAAGCATATTAGCAACCGCATAAGGAATGATTGCTACAGACCCGGATGAGTCCGTTTCGGCAAAGCCTTTGAGGCACGCAACCATCGCAGTAGTCGCAGCCATCCTTTCCCCAATTACCTTCAATTTGTGTGTGTTTTTGTGTAAATTTATGAAATTAATTTTATGCGCAATCAGCAGACATTCAAATTGAATTTTCTTGTCGTCCTCGCCAAGGACACGATTTTCTATGAATATTTATACACAGAGGCATAGTTAATGATCTAAGGACGTATGGCTGTGTGCAATGGTAATGCGGGAAACGAGAAGCATTTCCATTGCAAATAATCATGTGTGGCGCGCGGAGTAGGGACATGAGTAAGTAGACATCGTTATGCGTTTGCCTTGTGGATGGATCTAGCACGGAAAATGTCGATTCGGGTTGTATAATTAACTGAACGGTAAAGGAGAACAATTTAATTTGTTAACTGTTTCAGGTGAGAGAATAGAATTGTCTGTGACAAGTGGAAATTTTATTGGAAATCAGGTATAAAGCTTAGGCAAGGCTCGTTAATTTATGGGCACTTACCCTACTTTCTTTGTTTGACTGTGTGCATACGTATACGAGTGCGGCCTTAGTTGATCTTTATGAGTCTAGTGAAAGGTGGAAGGGATTTGTTGATGTATTTCCTAAGTCAAGTCGATGACTTCTGTGATAAACCTTCTAACAAAAGGAAAGGAACTGAACTCGTCTCTGCAAGAGAACAATAGACATACATTCCTTTCTTTTTATTCCTTTTTGATAATATTTTTGCTTTGAAATTTTTTACTCCGCCTCCTGTCCAAGGAGTTATGACAACGGATCTTAATCTTTAGGTTTTGTGGGATGTACATCGTTCCTCGAGTCAGACGAATGACAAATGGCTAGACAAGGGGCAATGCATGAGCCCAACCTGTTGACACTTTGATCAACTCCCACCCTCAGCTTCAGGCAGTAAGCTCCGTCTGCTTAGTATCTCAACTATAAAAGTAGGATGCGCCACGTATGGACTAATGCTGTTGGCCGCAGATGTGACAGAGCAGAAAAGGAGGCTCTTCTAAGGCACCCAGACGGGCGAGAGAAGAAAGAAAGGGTCTATTAAGGCACCTAGATGGCAGCGCATTAAGGAAAGTGCAAAATTCCAAGCGAAATTCAATAAAATGTTCCAATACTCAGACAGTATGAGGCGGATATTTTGGTGCAGCCCAGGAGTTGCGATGGACAGGATTAGGAAAATTGAAAAGAACTAATCACTACCAACCATTAGAGTCCACCAACCACCCTGGTCCCTTAACACATGGGAGTATAGGTATAGTATACGGATATCGTTGGGTACTGGTGCTTTGTTATCGCCTTCATCCCGCGTGATTGGTGGGATGTGGGCTAATGCTGGTCTCCCTCGTTGCAGCTCACAGCAACAGATTTCTACAATATTTTCGAAATAATCAACCACTCGAAGCTACCCTATAAATTCCACCCCCTGGTGAGAGGCCCAAATTACTCATTCACTGCATCGCATGTACGCGAAAAATTCCATGAAAAATCTGATAAGACTTTGATTGTCGGTAAGCGGATATGAGGTATTTCCTAGGCGGAATTTTAACACCACCATTTGGTGCTTTTTTTTGTCCTGAAAGTCACCAACACGTAAATGGGCGGGTAAATACCCGAGCAGCAGTTTGTGATTTGTACGTTTACATAGTCGTAGTCGTTTCTGTTTGAGTTTAGCCTGTAAAAATAGAGTTGAGCAAAATTAAACAGTTCCCGGTGTGATCGCCTGACAGAAGGACACCCTCGCGCGACAGTGTCAGCTGGAAAAAGGATATTTTTTTCTTCTTCGTCCCCACATTTCTTTGTTTAAAGTTCAAAAGTGAAATTTTAATGTTGACAGTGAAGAATATGCCTTGGATATCACTTCATGTGTAGTGTGTTAAATAATTCAAAAGTTTTCTATTGATTTCCTTGCCCGCCTCCCCCTGTTAATATTCTCCTCTCATCGGTGACATTCAATGCATTTAATTGCAAGCGAGTAGTGTGTACTAAGTTCGAGGTCCTTTTTTCTATTTTTTTCGTTAAATTTAGACTGGAAAATCAATGTGGATAGTAAGGTAGTAAGCACACCACACGACAGAAATTATTTATTTTCATTTATCCAACAAAAAAAGGAGAATCCACACGTTCAAGATGAATTTAATGTTTCGAAAGAATTTCCGTGAAGGAGCTGGGAAATCTGGTGGAGGTGGTGGTAAACTCACGAGTAAAGCCAATCGGACTAAACGATCTCGTGATATGGGTCTATCGACACCAGAGGACATACACTATCGGACGCATTTATTCTTTCAACCAAATCGTTCCGGTTTCGATTTCAACAATGAAGGTATATTTGACACATCCCCACCTTAAAGAATTGGTAACGCCTTGAAAATTTGAAAAAAAAAAAAAAACACTAAGTACAGTGAATTTAGTGTCCTGTACAGCGCGCTAGCACACTACTAACCCACACTGCACAATTATACACACAAAAAAACACCGCGGATAGTAACATTTGAAATATTTTAGTTGAATCTCAAGGTTTTTAACGGTATTTTTTTGGAAATTAGGTGAATTTTAATCTTAGTTTCCAGTTGGCTTGGCAGGAACATTGTGTAAGTTGGAAGCTTTTGTGGTGAATAAATAATTTCGATTTTAATCTCTGTCATCTGTGCCCTTTGCTGCCTGCGTTACTGCCTGCCTGCCTGGCTGTGCTGCCCACCTTGAGGAGGATGCAAATGAAAATCTTTTGCAGGATTTATATTGTTTTTGTGGAGTATATTCATACGTAAAAAACAATTTTTTTTTGTATATTCATTGCAAAGCGTGGAATATCCTTTTTTTATACTAATCCTTGTGAGAAAGTGTGACGTTATTACTAACTTTTGTTTGAATCGAAGGGATTAATCCTAGAGAGCCGTTTAAGGCGTTCTTTTTCATTAAAATTCACATCGACTTCAGTAGGAGTATAATGCTTTTGTAGGCCGTTTAATGATTTTTGGCGAATATTTTGGTAATGACGCATCCTTGTAGAATCGCTTGATTTTTAGGCTGTAAGACATTTAATGGCGAATTGGCAAGACGTGGTTCTTCAGGTACTAAACGCACCGATGTCTCTTGCAACGTATCTCATCCACACCGATGTGCTAAACAAAGCTAACCACAGATAGAGCCGGATTGGCCAATGTCATATCGCTGGACAATTATGGCTAAAACTAGACCAATAAGAGAGGGACCTTCTCTGTGTGAACTGTCCTTTGCCAAATTTGCTTTGGACGGCTCACTCGTCTTCTAGCTTGAGTTAGTGGATCCATAGCATGGCATTATTTTATTCACCCGACAGGAGTGTGACCTATTCATTGCCACATCCTTTGTCTTATTGTGTTGTCCATAGGTTTCTAGCCCATTCTCCTTAAGAGCTGTTTATTTGAGATGCAGTCCGGCCAGAATATTGGTAAGATAATGGCTAGATCTAGCATCATTCTGAACTGTTTGCCACGCGAAATATTTAATTTTCATATTGTAAGTGAGATAACCTCATACACATCCCTTTCCGCATGCATTTCCCTCAAAAAAAAAATTTTTTGTCAATTCAATTGCTCGTCCACCGATACACAGTATTTTCAAAATTAATTTCCCACCGGACTTTATGGCGAAAACCTTGTTTCCATTTAAATTGAATTCCTATTTTAAAATGCATAACTTATGTCCTTCCTCCTCGAGGGATGTGTTCCGCTGTACCTTCAATGGTTTCCGTGACACCCCTACTCCAGCTTGCTTGTAAATAAATTTCTGAAATATAGTTTCCGATCAAAAAAAAAAAAAAACAAAGTACACCACAAAATGTCAAAGGAACACCTTAAACGCGGACATAAAAAAATGTCATAATTTCAAAAATAAATATTGTATACTTAACGCTATAACAGGAAAACCAATGGTTGGTCGTACATTGAAAAACTTTAATTTAAATTTACATCTTGCATGGAACTTTATTTTTCTTATTTTTTATTTTGTGTGGAATTTTAATCTCTCTACAAAACAGCTTTTTTTTGGTTTTTAAAAAATACTAAATTAAGCCAAACAAATATGAAATAAATTATAAAATAAAATGTGTCTAGTTTTCTGTACAAATTTAATACACAGTATGTGATGCGTATTAAAATAAGTAAAAAAAACACACAAAAAATTATGTAAAAAATGGATTCAAATATACTTTACTCTAAAACAAATTTAAAATTAAACAAAAAACAGAAAAAAGAATACAGAAACTCCATCAAAACAAAAACACATTTACAGAACGTTGCAGTCCCGTGTTATCGGGTGCTGCCAACACCCTTCCATTACCACCCTTGTCCTATGATGTGGATGCACCTCAACCCTTAGTCGATCGTAAGCCATCTGTGTCATTGTTAAAATGGAACTCTGGCAAAAGGAATGATGCGCCCACACCTACTGCTGCCAGGCAAGGTTTGAGTTGCAAATTACTCTTCTACTTCTTATAATTTTTTTTTCACTTATAATTTTTTTGTACTTATTTTACTAATCCACTTAAATAATAAATTTTATTTTATATTGTGTTTATTTTTTTCCTATGTTGGTAGACGTGTCATCATCCTTCACATGCAAATACTGAAAGCTAGACATATTTGAGTGACACTGGAAAATGTGTCAAAATTTTCGGATTAATTTTTTTATATTTTTTTTTAAGTTTTTGTCTTAATGTGTTTATTGTTGTTTAAATACAATATTTGCTGCTTAATAGTTTTTTTTTTAATTCGTTGTTCAGTGTTTTAATTTTTGTGTATATAGAAATAGACTTGAGTTGAAGGCTTCATAGCTTTCAGTATTTTCTCTGTGTGAAGTTTGAATGTTTTTTTTTAATGTAATTTGTTTCTAAATGTGTATCTTTATAGTGTCGTCAGTTATTATATTTAAAATTTACTTATGTACTTACTTACGTTTACCCCGAGGTAGGTAAACTTCTTCACTACCTCAAAATTGTGACTGTCGATGGTGACATTTTGTCTAATGCGGCGTGAGACGGAATTACTTTTGGTCGACAGCATGTATGTACTTCGTTTTACTCTCATTGATCACAAGACCAACTCGTCTAGCCTCTTCTTAAATCGCTGTAAATGTTTCAATAACGGCACGTTGGAAGCACGTTAACTTGTCCGCCCGTGTACCACTTAATGGCGTTTGACTACATCCGGACTTCACTTGTCCATTCTCTTTTGCTGCTTAAATTCCAGTTGAGTTTTCTCTCGAAGCTTTACTCTTGACCATATCATCCCTGGAAAGTATTTTATATCCATCTTAGAACCGCATGTATCAGAAAGTTTAAATATGAAAAAGCTTAAGTAGAAGATAGGTTAGTGGATACTGGGTTATCGTACATCAGACTACTAATCCCTCCGTTAGGAAACGTCTCACAGCCGGAGTATATAACCAGTACACCACAGCAGGTCTCAAGAAGGCGGCGCTTATGATTTAAGGACTCCTCAGTATCGGGAAATACCCCTAGAGTACGAGTAAATTTCTTTTGATGGTCAGAGCAGACATTAATCAACCGATCTTCTACGAAATAAGCTTCAATATTGTGTTCGACTGCATAGGCAAACTCAACAAATCTCAGCAATAACAGCAACGTCCGCTTGTACTAAATGCCAAGATACATCGGAATAAATGGTAATCAAAACAATGATAATCTGGCAAAAAACAGACAGTGTTTGTAGGTCATCCTACAAAAGCCAAAAAAGGATGAGGAAACTAAAGAAGTTAAGCTCTTGTTAAGCTGGCAAAAAACCAGCCAACAATCCCGCTTGTAAGTCATCCTAGAAGAGCTAGAAAAGGACGAGGAAACCAAAGAAGTTAAGCTCTTGTTAGGCTGGCAAAAACGAGACAACAACCCCGTTTGTAGACCATCCTAGAAGAGCTTAAAAAAGAGCTAAAAGGACTCGTAAAACTGAGGAAAATAATTGACTAATTCACTATCCTCTCCGGAGGATACGCCTTAAAAGCGACGGAATATACAGGTTCTTCCATAGAACAGAGGAATGTTCTGATCAAACTCTTTCAATCAACTCAGAAGAATAATTGTCCATTCCATAGAATGGATATAATTCCACTCAAAGACTAGAGCTAGAGCCTAACAAACTTACTTAAAGCCTTTCTCTTCTCGAGGGGCAAGGGACGTCAACAACAGCAATGCTCTTCAGCTGACTCCAACTCATTCCCAAAGAGCTTAATTCCTCCTCAACTGTTCTCTTCCACGTTTGCCCTGGGTGTCTCGCAGTTATGTTTGCCTGGGAGGATTCCAATGGTATATTTCGCAATGGAGTTGTCTTTGCGCCGTGGAGTGTGTCCCATCTACCTTATCCCCCAATGGGCATCACAACCTAACTTAATTTACGAACTAAATAAATTCCTTTGAAACAAGGTATTAATAGAACCACAACGAAATAAAAGCGGTACATAGTTTACCCTAGCTATCTATCACACGACTATGCAATGGAGAGGACTCCGGTCCTAAGTAGAGGACTGATTAAGGTAGGCTTCAATGTGAAAATCTACTGATCTACTGACGACACGGTACACTAATCCATTTTGTTTATAATTTGCGAACTTATCCTTATTTGTTGTTGTATTGCGCTTATTTTTTGTGTAAATAAAAGGAAAGAAAGTCAATTACACCACGAAATATCCTCTCTTATGATAAAGGACGAATTATTTAAATTAATTTTTTTTTTTAATTATAATTAAATAGTCTAATAAAATTTAAATTATTTATTAAATTTAATTTTCTTTTCACTTTAATTGTTATAACCAATAACATGAATGTTATTAAAAAATTGCATAAAATATACTGAAAAAAGTAAATGTCCTTGCAGTTAGCTTTGGTGGTGGTTCAGCACGAACAGAGCCAATTTCATTGGCAACTTTGGATCGTGATTGCTTTATTATTCCGGTCCAGAGTGTAGATAGGTTTCTACCCGCAGGTATACCGGTAAATAGGATTCAAAATATTATTTGCAACTAAATTAAGAAGAATTGAATTGAATTTTTTTTTGTGCCCTATAGTTACCGCCTCCCTCCGCTGATGGAGCAAAACCGAGCAGTCCTTTGAGTGTCCTAGAGGTATCCGATCCGAAATTGTGCATTTTAGTGCATTTGATGAGTCCCCTGGAGCCGATAGATCCAGTAATGGAATCACCGTTGTCACATCCATTACTTAAGCAGAGGTCTGTTGCAGCGGAACTTTTAAATGAGGTACAGCAGGCAAATACCGCTGTTGGTGGGATGCTGCTGGCGAATATGGAGAAGAGTGGTATGTATGGGTGGTGTGTAAAATTTGTTAATTAAGATTGATGATGGAAATGTTCCAATTTTTTTCCCCTATATAGCGGAATTTCCTTTTATAGCGTACTATTTGATAAATACAACACAAACGGATCCTTCGAATTTTTACACCGGTATGCGAATTTCATCGCTTTCGAAATTCGAACCGAAAAACTTAAAGTAAGTGGAACTATTTTCGATTTTTTTTTATTTTATTTATTCAAAGGAGTCCTGTAGGGATATAAGGAATCCTTTTGGTAGTCTTGGAATACATGGAACGACTTCTTTTTGTTCCAAATTAGGCTTTAGCTTCCACAGAATTCTAAGAAAGTAGCTTTGAAAAAAATGGCAGTCGTTTGTACTAAAAAAATGAACAGTGATGGCAAATTCATATAAAAAGGACGGAAGCTATTTGAGGAAATGTCTTTGTGCAGTCGTAGGGTTGATCACGTTGACTTTCTTCTCTTACTTAAGGGTCTCCTAACCCGTGGAGGATTCCTGCCTGAGGTTCCTTCCGGCATACTTCCGTGTCTACTCTGATAAAAGTCCTTTTTTTAAAACACCTTATATGTCAAGTTTATTGATGAACAATCGGTCCCGTCTGCATAGACTGTGAGTGGAGGAGGATATACAACGACGAACTGTCGGAGCTGTATAGCGACATCAACTAAGCCAGAAGAGTGCAAGCCCAACGACTGAGGTAGCTGGTTCATGTAGAGCGCATGGACAGCGATGCTCCAGCCCGGAAAATCTTCGAATCCATCCCCGAGGGACGGTGCAGTAGAGGAAGTTCGCGATTCAAGTGGCGCACGCAAGTGGAAGAGGACCTCAACCAAAGGATCGAGCTGGCAGAAGATGCTTGTTGGTTAAAGCCCAAGTCCAAGTGAACGTCCAACGACTGAGATAGTACATGGAAACCAATGCTCTGACCAAAAAAATCTCCGAATCCTCCCTTGAGGGACAGCACTCACAAATGAAAAGGGACCGCAGACAAATTAGTGTTCGAAACTGAAGGCAGCTAGCTAAAGATTAAGCTGGCTGGAGATGCTTGTTAGTTTACGCCAGAGTATATCTACTTACAGTGAGTAGGGACACTCTCCACGTGTTTCTTATCAGTTCACAATTTTGAGTACCGCTATATCTCACAGACACGAGAAATAGACGGCAGTATAATTGCTGTAGTGAAAGAGGGATGGAAGAGAAGAAAAACTAATTTGAAATGTGGCACAGGGTGACACCAAAAAAAAAATCAAAAATAAATTTCTCATCATTCTTTATTACACATTTTATAATAATATAGTTCACATGTGTGTTACACTTAAATATTTATGTTTGTTGTTAGTTTTTTTGTTATCTTTATTAAATTGCTTCAGAATATGGTAAACTCGTACTCGGACATAAAATTTGATAAGAAATTCCTTATTTTGGTTTTCGCAACAATTGTATTGAAATTCATTTTTCAAAATATTAAAAATATTCATCTCAAAATTATTGCGGAAATACATGTTTGGATGGCAGATTTAAATTGCGTTCTAAAAAGTAATATGAATTTGGCGCTATAAAATATATGCTTAAACAAAATTTTTTCAATTCATTAGAGTACCTCCATCCTCTTCCCTTTTTTTCAAAATTTTGGATTTAATGTTCAACAATGGTTGCTAATTCTTTAGGTAACATCATTTTTGTTTTTTCTAAATATACAGCTTCCGAATACTTTTCCTTTTTTAGAGTTTCAATTTCTTTTTTTAATTTTTCACACTTCCTTTCTCAAATAAAATGCCTCTTCCCCTTCCGTGAAAGACGTGTGCGTCGATTTATGACCTTTTGGTAATCTTTCCACGGGATCGTCAAAAACCTCAATGACTGCAATACCTTCACTAAGTGGCTCATCTAATTCCGGTGCTTCCACTGGAGCATTGACAGATTCATTATTTTGAATATCGCCTGTTTCCGCTTCTTTCGCCACAAAGCTCTCCATCATTTGGATATCTTTATTACCTTTGTTTATATGGGTAATACTTTTCAATATATCCAAATTAGGTGTTGCCGACCATTTCAAACGCAGCTTTGACTTGCCATAACAGTCATTCGAGAAATGTCTTTCGCAGATTCTAAAGTCCTTCGAAATTTGTTCATTTAATAAATGTTGTTTGTTAACGGAAGCAAACCACTTTGCTTTTCTAAAAAAAAAAAAAGAAGAAATACAACACAGTTTTTTATTTTTTGTTGCCTGAATTATAACTCGACTGAAAAGGTAAAACATCTTAAGTCCATTTTCAACAAGGTACACAAAAAAAACGACTTAAGATGTTTTACCTTTTACTTTGCTAAAATAAATGTTTCAATATGCTTACCTCTCACTATTTTCCGGTATTCTAAAATACTTGACACCAACGTTTTCTTTCTCCTCTCGCCCGCACGCCAAACACTTAAAATAATGTTTTCCCATTATTATATTTAACGTTGCACTTCACTTGTTTATAATAATATTTAATGTTCTTTAAGTCTTTCAGTTGGACTGTTACACACGCGACACCCGTTTTTCTTCCAATGCAAGTTATCGAACAACTGATAACAATCCAACTCCAGCCCGCCTTTAAAAAGACGTGCGAAAAAAATGTAAACAAACCGCGCTCCAGTCTGACTACCTAATTAGTGTGACCATCTGCCATAAAATTTAGCATATAAAAAGGGTTGACAATAAAACTTAAAATCGTCAAATATGATATTTAACGACGTCATAGCAAAGCAAAAAGGTTCAATTGCATTTCCTAGAATGAAATATTTATTTTGAAAATCCATAACTAAGCCCATAAAATCAATAATCACTGACAAAAAACCCAAACAATACCTCCTATACGAAAGCAAAGCTGGTCACCCCGTATACTTCAATTCATACCAGCATGGAGAGGAAAAATACTACTACACTGACAGTCACTCCAGCCCGCCTTTAAAAAAACATTATGGGAAAACCACATTTATATATCTTACGCATAGAGCCGTATGTGATCGTGCTGGCAAATTGTGTTGTGTGCTCTTTTTATTATAAGAGATCGCACATAAGGGTTAAAATCAATACTTTTTACCTCTTTTCGCTTATTGTACGTTTTTTTTTTAGGTTTTTCTTGTGTTAGTAGCATTTGCATATGTGTAGAGAGTGTCCCTACTCACTGTAAGTAGATATACTCTGGTTTACGCCGAGTCCACCCTGGACTGCAGCAGTAGTATAAGTAATTAAGACTGAATGTGATTACTCATCACTGCAGTGTCTTCCAGGCGGATATCATAGCGATAAAGGAAGCCTTGGATACAGTACAATGCGATATCGAAGCGAAGCCAAACCGCGATTAAATCTCTCAAATTTGTTGCTTATAACTCACGATATGCCCAAAATTGTCGCTTGCCTCTTAAGGAGGTGGCTAAACAATTCAATATCCACCTCATTTGGATGCCGGGCCACAAGGGCATTCCAGGCATTTGCATGGGCGGCGAGTCCGCAAGCATTAATAGGCTCCAGCGCTTCATCACTAGCTCCTTCTTGTTCAGTGAGAAGCTCTTTGGAGACATTGAATGCGGTAACGCAAATGACCTCAATGGTCTAAGTGAAGTTGTTTCTACTGCAGCCTGCCACGATAATCTAACCTAACCTACAGCCGTATGTGGTCCAGGGTCTAGGTTTTCGCGCTCGATTATGTTGTTCATGTTATAAATATTTCTTCGCACCCTACAGTTTCGAGCCATATTCGAAAGGTAAACTGAGCAGCTTACTCATGACAGACGTTAATTCCATATCTGAAAGTCGAACTTCAAATCTCCCACTCAGTAGTCTAAAGCACTAACCACTGAGCCACAGCATCCACTGGGATTGGTGACGAAAAATACTTTTCCGGGTCATAAGTGGAAGGAGGAAATTCCGGATGCACGAGTACTACTGCACAAACGACTTAGAAGGCACGTATCGCCCGAGTTGTGTTCTCTTAATTTTTGCAGTTTTGAGGAGGACTAGAGTTAACTCGATACACTGGTTCACCCATCCCAATATACCTTCCCCCTACAGCCCCGTAGTTTACAGTTTTCCTGCCGGGAACACAACGATGCCGAATGGTGACCTACATGACGAGGTTCATATACCTTCATAACCTCCACATAACCAGCCAATCAAGCAGACCGATCGGATTGACCTGCTCTATTGATTGTAGCTGCCCCGACCAGCAGTCATTAATGAGATACTAATTGCAAAGCGCTGAAATATTAAAATCTAGTTAAAGGAATCATCGGCAACATCCCCTGGACATCAATTGCTCCAATTCTACTCCCCCTTCCTGGTAAAAATGGTCACCTGCATCCAATGGTCAGAGCCTTTTTAATTAATCAAATTTTTTCGCTCCTGCACACATATAAATAAAATTTAATTTTCCCATTAAGGACTCCATTTCAATTTACTTTAATAATTTTTAATTCAATTCTCGCAGATACACTGCCGCCCATACATTAGATTTATACAGTGAGGTAGCAGCGATATGTCGTCCTCCGCTCGTTTTGGCGCCCAACGAGAGTGGCAGCTTTAAGAAAACCCAAACTCCTACAACCGGATACATAATCAGCGTTTACAAGGTAAGTATCTGTACCTTCTGGATGCACTGCACTTCGGTGAGGTTGTATTCATTAAAAATTTCTTAATTTAATTTATTTTTATGTTCATTGCTGTTTCCTCTTGACTACACGGACTATACGAAGGTATTTGAAGGAGACGATGGTGAACGTTTCGAAAAGAATTGGCTATACTGGACCGGAGCAAGGATGCTATACAGGTATGGTTCATGAGAGGATAATGAAAAATTCAATTATATCCATCTACAATCGGATTACATCTAGGTATCTACCACGTGCCGCTGGTTTGAGACGTATTGCATTGCATAAAAGTACCTCACAAAAGGGCGATAAGATGTATCTATTGATTTGTGAGTGTGCAGATTTACTAAAGGATATCTCATCGGCAGCGGTATTAATACCAGCATTACGTGCCCGACTATGTGGATACACAGGACTGTATAGACCAATCCAAGCGTTTTAGTAATGTAAATAAATTGTTTCTCGTTTTTATAATTTATTCGTAAGCGAATTTTTTTAAAAATTTTCGAAAATACAACACTTCTGTGTTGGAAGTGTCAGAAGTGTGGGAAAAAGGACAAAAAAATTATGTAAATACACTAAAAGTGTCTAAATTGAGGACACTATATGAGGATTTTCTGTTTCTAAAGATTATCTGTTTTGTTTAACTGTTAATGTTGATTGTGTAGATTAAAATAATGTTAATTGTGTCGAAATCGAAAGTAATTTACATTAAGAGACACCACGTAAACTGCCATTTTGTTAAATTTCTTAAGTTTATGCTTTAAAGTTAATAAAAGAAATGTAGACAGAGCCTAAGGGAAGTGGATTCAAGTCAAAAAGTCATCGCTTAGCCTTTTTCTTTGTGATTCTTATGCCACAGGCCTGCTTTAAGGCGAGAATTACTGCTGCGGCGGAGTTCCTCAGAAGGGTTGAGTTCAGGTGCTGGCACATATTCTATGACGTTAAGCTCAGCCTGGAGAACACTGGCACTTTCCCAACGGTTTTTATATTTTGCAATTGTGTCCGTATACCCCAGCACCAACGGCTGACTCCATTTTTGATTCACCTGCGTACCACACGTTGCCTTAAGGATCGAACAGTCGTCCGTCAGTAGTCCATAAGTTCCAGCTCAATCTCAATGTCGAACCTCCTGTCAGAGCAAAGTGATTTGGGCATAGAGTCTGAAACCGCGCTGAATATTTCTAGATTCGGGAACTCGGATAGCAGCTCCATGAGATCATAAGGAGTATTTTCATCCGTCTGTCGGCGATTGGCCGCACTGCGAATTGCCACTTTTTGGCAAATAAATGCAGCCTCGATAGCTGCCGTAGGGCGGGTATGCATTGAACCAGTGATATAAGTCTGTGATGCTAGTCTTTAAAGCTATTGAAGCTTATTGACGGTTGCAACCGTCACTAGGCAATGGATGCGTAAGACAGGATGGGTCCAACCGCCGTGGTATATAACCAGTGAGTGTCCTAGGTAGACCCCAAGTTTTGCTATAAATTCGACGAAAGACCCGCATGGTATTGGCCGTCTTCGCGATTTTCCAGTTAAATTTCTAGATATTTCACTTCGTCGGGAAAGCCAATAGCTGCAGTTAGGAGTTCCTTACCCAGTTGTTTGGCCAAACCAAAGTACCAGTGGTTTGGTATCCTTATCTGTTCCAGAACCAGATGGGAGAAGTTATATGAATATGATAGCGAATCTCCTTGCCGAAATCCTGGAAATTCCTATAAAGTGAGGCAGTAAGTGTAACTTTAAGGACCTGTGACTTAGTTTTCCTAGACGTTATGCCTCTTGGCAGCAATGCAAATATCATTCAGGTTTTGACAGTTGATTTCCCTAATTTCGAAAAGTTTGTGACTAGGCCTCGAGCTAGTTCGAATAATAAAAATTTGTTGACTAACATTCCTATGACTTGGGAGGTTACTTACCGCAAAGGATTATAAGTTCTGTTTAAAGTAGAAAATGCATATCAATTTGAGACTTTTGGTTACTTTTTTAACATCACTAAAACGTACGACATGTGCAGCATGAAGCACAGATCATCTAATGGAATCCTTTTGCACAGTTTCCTGAACTAATTTAGCTCTAATTTCGACTCGTATTTTACACGATTTTCACTAAAAACAAAACTTTAGAAAATAAACACGACCTGATTATTCTGTGCTCTATGCTGCATATATGTATGCAAACTTTAATTTTTCTTTTAATCTCGTTAATTATAAAACAAAAAATATATACAATTCGAAAACTCGAAATAAAAGCATATTCTTAGTGTCAATAGATCCAGGTAAATCATATCGCAGTATTAGGCAAAATTTTCCAATTCTACTAAAATATAAAAGAAAATTTAACTACTAAACTCGTAGATTATTTAAATTAACTTTAACTACTTAAGTATAATGATAAAAACATCATAGGACCATATTTTTATAAAGAACATGAACAATTGTAAAAAACAAGACGAATACATGATTAAAATGATTTAAAAAAAAATAGAAAAATTTATTGTATACGTACTAATTGTCAGAAATATATTTACAGAGAAGATTTATTTACTTGTGTCCCGTTTTGCTATAATTTTATGGATTTTTTTCCATCCTTGTCAGCTTTATTATTATTTTTTTTAAGTTCGTTGTGGAAGCTTGGATTTGGTAAAGGGTTTTCCATAAAGAGCTTTATTTTTTACAATACACAATTGCGGTTGGATATCGCGAATTAATAGCTCTGAATCCCCTGTGGATCATTGGCTTACAACTCATCTTTGGTGTACCTCCAAAAAAAAAGAGTCTAGCGACGTAGAATGGGCGTTAAAAGGTTCCTTTTGAGGAATAAACAGGTCTGCATCCCTTGCCTTTTTGGTATCCAGTACCCACGAGAGACGTATCTTGCCACAAACTCTATCAAAAGACTTGTGAATAAGAGCGTTAACTATGCGAGAAGGTCCTTCATAGAGGCCGGAAAAATTACAAATTTTGCAAAATGTCTCAGCAAAATGTCCACCATTTTTGTAGTGAATTTTCACAATTACTATGCGTTGCACACATACATAAGTATCGTTCCATTTTCTTCAAGCGTACAGTTTTTACTTGAGAGCTATCACGGAATGACAACTTAGTGTTTGAAAGATCAAAAATATTGTGAAATTTGAAATAAAAGCTCTCAACGAGTTCTGAAGGAAGCGGGTTGTGCAAGGAATGACAGCTTTATGTTTCAAATTTCGGAAATACCGTGAAATTTAAGCTCTTAGTGGGCGACCCTTAACTTTCCTATACCCGCACATTGGTCTGTGAGACCGTCAAATTACTTTTTCGCAAATATTTTAGTAACGGTGCAATTTAGCGCAGTGTACCTTATTTGTTAAATATCTACTATAACTAATACGAACTTGTTTTATTTCGTTAACAATATATCACTCTACTGATTAAAATAAATTTCATAAAAATAGTAGAAGAGAAACTACGGGTTCTTGAATTTCGGTCCCAGAGATCGTGCGCGGGTATACGTGTTATTATTTTTCACGCGGGTATAGGAAGGTTAAGAGCGCTGATTTTCTTTTACAAAATTATTTCTTTTTTTGTTGAGAATTTTATACATAAGTTCCTTAATTTGTTTGTTAAAATAAATTTAATAAATCCCTTAAAAACGAATTTTTTAGAGCCCTTGTGCCAATTATTATTGAATAAAAAATTTCACTATAGAAATAAAATAAAACATAAAATCATTAGTGGCCTTTGTAATAGGTAATTTCACACACTACGTATATATATAGTTAGATTCAATAATAACAAAATAAATAAATATATGTACAAAAAAAAGCAGAAAACAATTTTAAAACATCGATCCCTTAATTTTTCTCTTCAAGTACCTAACATTCTTTGCAAAAAAAAAAACAATAATTTCTTAACTTTAAATAAATATTAAAATATTGCTCAATATTGACTAAATATAAATTGAGTGCATTTTAGAAAATTTGCTTTAAATATGTTAACTAAGAAAAAAATTCAAAAAAATCTTGTATATTTGCACAATAAACAAAAAAAAGAGAAATAAAATTATTTAATAAAAAAAGAAAAAAATTATAAAGTGCTGTGATAAATAAATTATTTTTAATTACATTTATCCCGAATATAAGTCAAATCAAATTTTTATTTATAAATCAAACAAAATAATGGGGATAAATCAAAAGAAACAAGATAAATTAAAAACATCTTCAATTCTTTACATTTAAAGTAAAGATTAATAAAAAATAAAAATAAAATAAACAATAAACACGAAAAAACACTGCAATAAAATAAAATTTGTCCAACAAATAATTTTCTATTGACCACACAAATTCAATTAAATTTTAAATTTTATTTTCTTATTGCTTTGCAACAATATTTAAACGTATACAATATGTTCTTAAATAAAAAAAATAACAAACAAGCAGAATGCAAAATATTGATAAAATATTATTAATAAAAACGTTTTCGCTGAATATATGGAAATTGTTTTATTTTTAATCGTGATAAAGTTGGCCACAAAATCGCAGAAGCAATCCGACTGCTACCAGGTAGCAACTCCTGTTTGTTGGAGTAGCAATCTCGAAGCTCGCATGTCTAACAAGAGGTCCACAGAAAGACGACATGCATTGGAGAAATTCTATCGATGGAATCAACGGTGACGTCCACAGACAGAGTACTCCTTACTAGTACTTGACCTACTCCGCCATATTTGGAGCTCAGTAAGAAAATTTCAAGATTGAGGCAGGATCTTGATAAAGAAGTGATGGCGCAGGAGCCCTTAATGGGTTGTACTTATATATCTAGCCCTCCAGGAAGATTCAACGACAGGGTATGTAAAACGAGTCTTCGAATCCAAACTGGAGGGACAACGCAGTAGAGAACAACCTCGCCACCGTGACATGCACAAGTAGAAGGAGACCTCAACCACTTTGGAGTAGGCTACTGGAGAGGGTTGTTTTTGAGACCAGGTTCACCCCGAACTGTAGCGCCACCTAAGTAACTGGACCCTGAGCTAGCTTCCTTCGGTTTTGTATGCAAAGTTGGCTGTGATTTCTTTCCAACAGAGTACACAACCTTACCCGTTAGAAACGAAATCTCGTGAATTGGAGGCAGACAGTTTTTTGTGCCCTTAATTCTTGGTCACATCCTTAGAGCCCGAATCATTTAAGACAAAATTTAAGAGACCCAATTTCTTGAATCTAACATCGAAAAAAATTGGAACTTTATTACTACGTCTGCTTATAACATAAATCTTACATTTTACGTTTACATTTGGAAGAAAAGGAAAAACTAGATCCTTTCTTACATACTCTCCTCCACTAACAGTACGGGCCCCGGCAATCACCACCCATCAGGCATGGCATCACAATGCACCTCTCTATTCGCACTCTGTCTCTGCATTTGTAATTCAGCGCGGGATTAAGGAGCACCCTTGTCTGCTGTCTCACGGAATTGTCTCCACAAGTCGCCGTGCATGGAGACCAGGCTGACCAATCCGAATAGCGACACTCATTCTCTGGCGGCCTAATAGGCTGTACTCGCTGCCTGTTGTACACATCGTCTGGACATCTCTTGTAGCACTTCTCCCAACGGACGAGCTTCTTTGGACACGGCTTGCCACCGTTCTTTGGAATGCGTAGAACCTCACGAGTTTTGACTTCATATCCTTCACCACAGGTGGCATTGCATGCATGTGCAACCCACTCGGAAACAACACAGTCTATCCTCTCCAAACGGAGATCCTCGATGGACAGACCCATGGGTTTCTCACGCTGTTTGCATGTCCTTTCGCACTGTTCCTTGGAATTGAATTTGTTTTCATTATTGTCACAGTTGCCAGTGAAAAATAGCGCACAGTTGTCACTCTTGTAGTCATAGTACCAATAGGTGGTGACATCACTATCCCGACAAGGACCAGTCATTGGTTCTTCGAAGCAGAAATTTGGCACAATCACATCGCAGTGGCGAATGGTACAGTTGACGATCTCCTGCTTTTTTATATTCACACAAGGATCATTGCCGTAATTGGTGTTTTGGATTCCATAGATCACGTCGTTGTTCCATACTTGACGCTCTCGAGATTTGTAACCATCGCCACATGTTTCACTGCATGGTGTCCAGTTGGACCATGGCGTTACTGTGCACTCTGGTGGAACATCATCCTCTTCATAGTTGGGCGGGTTTAAGGACTTAAAATTTCGACGATCGTATTGGTTTTGATTGTCGTTGGTTTCTTCGTATTGATTCTGGTCTTCGTTGTCATATTCTTGGACACCACCACCTCCTCCTCCTTCTCCTCCTCCTCCTCCTCCTCCTCCTCCTCCTCCGGCATTGATGTCGCCACCGCAGTCGATTCCTTCACATTCTTCGTTGCGTTCCAAAAGTGCCCGACTCACGCTCTGCAAAGAAAGGAGAATGAAAGTTATAGGTTGGACATTAGAGATAAGTACAAGGAGTCGCATTTGACAGCCGATAGCTGTCGGAAAATGTCTCTTTCCCAGCCCGAGAGATGAGGGTTGAGTGGAAGGTTTCATTTACTTTCAGCAAATTCGCAGCTTTAAACGCTATAAATCGATCCAGGAGCCGTGAATCAGGCTCATCAACAGTGAAATATACAAATCAACATGTGACCTACTAACCTGACACTTCTTCTTCGCTCGCCTATTCAAATAGTGTCTTGACTGAGTGCGCGTTCCCTTTCCACAAGTAGCACTACAACTTGACCACTCTGACCAATCGGACAGCGCACACTCAGGATTCTCTGGGCTTCCAGAACTAAATCCTCCACCGCCGCCTCCAGCTGAATCTTCATCAAATTCACCACATTTTCGTCCCTGACAGTTCTGTTCCTCGCGCAAGGAATTCCTGCACTTAAAGCGTCTAGCCAGACCGGGATTTTTAAATTCTCTCGTTCGATACTGTTTACCAGGACCACACTTCGTACTGCATTCACTCCAGCGTCCCCAGGGATGTGTGAGGCATTCCATTGGATCATTTTCAGCTAAAAACGTGACTCAAAGTTGAATCCATCAGGACTATCGCGGCACTGCAACTTACTTTCAATGTTTTCACAATTTTTCTCATAAAGTCTTCGCCGTGAGATGTGTAAACGGGCCAAAGGCTTCATCGGTGATCCTGTTGGATCGTAAAATGGTGATCGTGGATCATTAGGGTAATTCGATTTAATCCTTCGTATGACATCAGGTGGAACTTGTGGTTGATCTGCTGACTAGAAAAAAAATAAAACTTTATCACAAGAGTGTGTTTGGGTTTTATATTTGGAACCACATACCATGTATGAAGGTCCACTGTCTGTTCCGGCATCCCAAGGATATAAATTGTGTATCTTGTGCTCTACCCATGAACAGTTCGATAGACAAAGTTCCAATCCAGAGACACCAACAATCCAATCGGGTGATGGATCAATCATCGAGACAAGCGAGATGAGATGATGCCTTGAGTCGACTCGGAAAACGGCGAAAGTCTTGCCAGTCACGTTGGGGTACGAGATTCCTCGGGCTTTTATGATCGTCCGGATTTGATCACTCTGTCAATAAAAATCGGTTTAGAATGGGAATTAAATTGGGCGACTATGATAGCCCTAAAATTGAAATTTAAAGCCCGCAGCTATAAGAGAATAAGAATACACAGCTCAAACCTGCTCCTTCAGCTCACTCTCCAATGTCCTTGTTGAGCCATGTTCTGCCACCTCACGCAATCCCTCACTGGCTGGTTCACCGTATTGCCAAAATCTATAGTCAATCGTGTGTGAGGCACCAATTATATCACTAAAACGTGTACGCCAGCTATTGGCTGGGAAGTCCTTTGGATGAGTGTGACGGGACCATTTTCCTTCAAAAGTTAGCTACCAAAGGGGTAAAAACAACGTAAGCATAGGTTCAAGAAACTCACTAGACCCAGTCTTACCTCATATTTAGCCTCATCACAGGCACAGCATGGATCCATAACAGGTGGCTGATTGTCAATGTCATCCTGTTGCTCTTCGCAGAATTGCTTAGTCAGGAAACCATCGTCCATGTACCATACTTCGCGGTGCTCAATCACCGTAGCTCTAATCAGGACACATCCACTACCAGGTGGCGGTGCTGTCCAAACGACATTCACTCTCGACTTTGGTAACATATTCGTTTGCATCACCAAATTATTGCATTTGTCACTGAATTTCGTCTCGGAAAAGTCTACAATTTCGAAGTAACCCAAACGCATTGGATCGCCGCCATTGTTGCCATTATTCGAGTCTATCTCAACGGCCAACATGAAGCCTATAAAGGTGTAGCCTTGGACAGCTGTCAAAGAAACTGAAACGAAGGGAGTTTGTGCATTAAATCTGCTTCGGATTTAGGCTCCTTAGGTGAACTTCAGAGTTCGAATACCAACTTACTATTGTACTTCTGTCCCGGCTCAAAATTCTGTGGATTACCACCGATTGTAACTACGTAACGATCATCAGCTGGTGATTTCCCCGCCATTGTCCCAACCGGAACTCGGCTACAGGCAAACGCAAGATTTATTGTCGCCGATATTAAAATGATTCGCAGCATCCAATTCATTCTGATGATGCTACTGTCACACAGGAAATGAACTAAAAATTCGAAAAAGTCACAATTAATTATGAAATACTGTAAACGCAAGTCCGTTAGTCAATTAATTGAAATATTGTATCGAATGTCATTGTCACAATGCCTCTCGCTTGTAGTATCACTCATAAGCTGTAACCTTGTGGGGTAGTTTACAAATCTTAAAGCAGAGGAGGGTGCATAGTGAAAATTTCAATATTTTTTGTCAAACTTAAGGTTTACGAGAAAGACGTCAGAATTTTGTCAAGGCTAAGTTTTGGTGGCGCCTTTGGAACATATTTTTTGTTTTTTTTATAAACAAATTTAATTTTTTGATAACTAAGAGCATCGTCATCTGCTAGATTTATGTTTTCTTACGTATCTATGGCGCGATTATGAGTTTTTTTTAACGTCGAAACAATTTCGAACTGATAACAATCGTAATGCAAAAGTTTCAACAACAAGATCAACACTCGTGGAACGTTCGAGTATTGCGCCAGATTGCTAAAAAAAATGCTACCAAATTTAAGTTTACTTGCACCTAGAGTTTCCTACTGTCTTGTTTGGATTAAGGTGGAGTAGAAAAGGCTTCACTAGAGCACTCAGAGCCGGTATTCGTTGGTGGGATTCACCACCACATCAGCCTCTAAAGTCATCCACATGACACGAGTAAGACAAAAACAGAGGAAGTGATCCGTAATATTGTCACCATCAGCATAGGCATCGCTGTCACTCTTGTCACTTAAACCTAGCACTTTGGTATGTAGCTACATATGTCGTTAGGTAGAGATGGTGGTTCAAAAGAACGCCCATTTTGCGTGATTTCGATACCCCAACTCATGTCACCCGGTTGTGTGGTAAAGTTTCCGGTTGATAGAGAGATGTACTAAGCCCAGCCTATCGAGTTCAGGTAGAGTATAAATGCTCCAATCCTTCTGCAGCCTCTTGCACCAGTCGATTATGTATCTTATCCAAGCCTGCTGGCATTTTTTTGCAAACATTATCTGGATAGTTTTGGATGTGAAATTCACAATTACGGTGGACAGTAAGTCCACCGTAAAACACAGCCTCACTCAGCTTCCTCTGCAACCCTCATATCATTTATTGTCAACGGTTAGCAGCCTTTGCACATGGAATCAAAAGTATCATTGTGTGTCGACAGGTATACCTAGAGTAAAACAGCCGTCTTCCAGATGGTAATTACTCTTGTAGGCAAGACCGTAAAGAATAGATTCTCATTCGTTGCAAGCAGAAGCACCAAGTGGTGGCTGTATTGTCTTTTAAAGATTCCATACAACTTGGCCGAGTCCTTCCGTCATTCAAAAGTCCTTCTGAAGGACTTTCGATTGGATTACTTCACTACCATCTTAGGGAGCCCAGGCTTCTTATTTTAAGGTATGAAGTGTTCTATTCAAAGTTTTGGGGACACTGTTCTGAGCCTCTGGAGTAAAGTATTCATCCAGAGAACAATTTCACTTCCTCTGCTCGACCCAACTGTACAAAGCTTTCTCTCAATCTCATAGGTCTCAATCACAGCTCGACTTTGAGCTTCGGTGGGTAGGGGCAGACGTGGTCAACCCTGAGTAGCTGTTCGGTCGAGAATATCGCTCCTGTAGCTGCAAATGTCCAAGAAGGACCTTCAAACATCAACCAGATGAGAAAAAAAAAATACAAATATCTGGGGCATATGTGTACAAATATGTACCCCAGGGCAAGCTTCTCGTGACCATTCGTGTTATATTCTCCACATAAATGGAAGGGACCTACAGCTTAAAGCAATTAATACTCTCAGACGTTTGTCAGGCATTCGCGTGAAATGGGACCGGGGTGGGCCTCCCGCTCAGTAGTACAATTCACTAACTACTGAGCCACGGCGGCAACAACCAGATGACGGTCATGCAACTGGGCATCAATATACGGTCTTTATAGCAAATTTTGGTGAAAGGTGTACATACCTATACAGTGCTTCAGATATTGCCTGCAGACCGCTATTAGCGTGTCAATTACAAACAAGACCCTCTAAACCTTGACTGCGATGAGGATGATTTTCTATTCATGAGCGACGAGGCGAATGGCCTCCTAGGTCACTGAAAATCTCCTGAAATGCACAAAGAGCCATTACATCCTGCAAGAGACACTGTTTGGTGAGGCGTTTACGGAGGAAATATGAAAATATGAGTGGCGTCAGCAACGCTGTTACTAGAAGCTCAACGACGTGTCGCTGCCGCAAATTGATGAATTGGGCTTTGACAACATGTGGTTCCGGCAGGAACATAGCACGTGGGACCACTTAATCTCTCGTTTAGGCGATTTTGAGAAAATTCATTAAAACTATTGTGAAACGAGCCCAGAGATGCATTAACTCTGCCGACGGTTACTTGACTAATTTTACAACTCGCGACTCAATGGAACACAATCAATTCCCAGAAGCACTGAAACTACAAGCAAGGTCACTGCCTTAGGAAGTCGAATGCGCGCCACCTTGTGTTTATCGGAAACACCCAGTGGTTTTATCTTTCAAGTGCAATCAGGCCTTGAAATCACTTACGCGGAAGCGGACATTTCAATGCATTTCCGAGATGCAAAGCGAATTCCACAAGGTTACTCGTACTCGTACATATATCCTTGGATTTATTTATAGGAACAGTAAGCTTTCCAAAGTCTCCAAGAATTTTCAAGCTACTATCACACATTTCACCCAGTATTCACCGCACTTTGGATCAGCAATTCATTAAGCAATTTACGTTCAATTCATGAATAAATTTTGAATTTCCCAGAAAACTCCATGTCGTGTGCTGATTTTGATTGAAAAGAAGACATAACTCAAAGCACATTGCCCGAGAACTCAATGCGATTTGCTTATCAGGAGGAGCACAATATTTTCTAGAATAACAAAAAAATCGACTTAAACTCCCCGCTAAGGTCAAACTTTCGTTTTCCTTGAAACAATTCTGACAGTTTTTCAATACGATTGTGTGTACCTTAGAGTAAATTTCGATACTCAGCACTTTTTTTTCCTTTCACAAGAAGAATCCGTAGACACTTTTAAGGCTTCTGGGGAATACGAGTACAAAACGCAGAAAGAAAAAAGTTGTTCCAACTGATTGACCATAGAATTGGGATTGCAAATGCCCGTTCACCCTTAGACGAGTATATCTATATACTTCCACTTAGTAACTAGATTGTTTTGTATCTGTGTGCGCACTTTGTTGTTGTGTGTCTGAGTGTGTGTTTGTACTTTTCAAAGACAATACGCGCGACTAAACTGCTCGATTGTTACTGCGGAACTAAAGGCTAGTCGTACTTCCATTTGGTGGCGATTAATGGCACTGAGCACAGCCACTGGAATCGATGACGACAAGGCGCGCACACATAGTCAGTGACACCATACGACGGTCGGCGTTAATTGAGATCAATTACGTCGCTGTTATACAAATAAATTTGAATTGATTAACGTTTTCGCGCCGCTCTTAGGAGGGATGTGTAGCATTCTGTGTGTGGGATTCGTTCAGTGATTTGTGGAAGTCGTTGTCTGTATGTCTGTTGGGTGGGGGGAATGTAAGCTGAGACTTGATAAGAATGGGGTTGCTTTGTTTACGTTTGATGGCGTCTAGTTCTCCAGATGGATCCTTTTCTCAAGAGGCAGTTAGACGCGGCAACGGCTTCAGACGAATGGGTCAAAACGAAAGCTAATGAGATGCAGATAAGACTTCAAAATAATTATACGAGTACACGCTCGTACAAATTGTCGATTCAAGTTCAAGTTTTATTTTTGTTTTATTTTTCTATCGGATTAATCGGACTTCAATGAGCGGAGAATTGCGTCTCATGACATTGGTGATGAATTTTCATGCTGGTATTGGTGGGATACGCTTGGGAAGACCTTATTAAACGTTGCTTAACTAAGCAACGAAAGCGTAGCGTGATGTTGACTTAATTACTTACTTTCCTAAGATGCTGCTTAATGTCGCGTTTAAGATCCTAATATGTGAACGCCTCAAGCCTTTCGGCAACACACTCATCGGCTCATCGGCACGTACCAGTGTGGCTTCCGACCCGGCATTGACCAAAATTTTAGATTAAGACAAATCCTGGAGTTTCAAGTCGAGACCCACCACTTTTTCATCGACTTCAAGGCCACACAGGATGAAATAGTGCTTCTGAACTATTCCACACCTGCTCCGGATTCCGATAAGGAGATGCACTATCATGTGATTTCTTTAATCTGGTGCTAGAACAGATAGTACGCAGGGCAGGCGTCAACACAGAAGGCACACTGTCCAGGGGTGGCAGCACGAAGGGACATACCTATGTACATCTGCAGAGACTAGTTACTACACACAGACAATTCTCCTAAGCATTTTCGTGCAGAGAGGAGTAAATGGCAGAATATCAAGCATTCAATCCAAAGCTATCTACTCGGACGGGTCCAGGGTGGACATTGGCGTCGAGGCAGGTATCTTTTCTGAAAAACTGAGCCTAGTTCAATCAATTAAGACTCTCGGATCATAGCAGCGTTTCCCAGGCGGAGGTCCGGGTAGTGACAACTGTCTGGGCTGGGATGAAGGCAATAACTCGCGATGATGTCACCCTTTCCATCGACAGTCAGCGGACTATAAAATTTAGAAATTGATGAACTGGAGAGAAAAGAATCTGCAATGGGCCTAGAGCAAACTGGACAGCTGATACTAAACGCCCGATAGAGATAGGGCCCAAATAGATTGTTCACTAGATTCCTATGACTGCTTTCGAATTTCTCTTAGAGTTGTTACATCCAGTTGGTATTGATCGTCAGATGGAGCCCCTGTAGATATAGAGATTGACACAACGTAACATATTCAGTTTTCTGAACAAAGTTTCATAAAACGCACATTTTCAAAATACCTTACATCACGCAACATACTTATATTTTGAACGCCTAATATTGTATACAATTTCTCTCACAACACACACAATTTATTTGGTCGATTACATGTCAAAATTGTTTATTTTTCATACTTCTTGACATTGATGTCAATGTGACGTTTTCTACGCCTCTCATCAACGTAGTAACCTAGATTATCATTGCCCTCTCCATCCCGATTTGCCTCTACCATAAGTAGGTTTTTCCTCAGTACATTATTGGGTAAAACAGCCTCCTGATATAGCGAGCTGTATACACAAAATATAAGACTCTTTTCCCAAAACTACATATAAGCCACTCTTACACCGTTTGCTTTAATTGTGCAACTTCCTCCTCGAGGCGTCCAATTTTCGCTTCCTGCCTTACACGTAATGTCTGTGCTCGTTCATTACTCTCTTGTAAAAGTTTTATCATATGTTCCTGCCGTGTCAGCTCCAATTGCTTAGCACTCAAAGTAGAGAATAAATTTTGGAACTCTTCGGTCTTCGTTATAAGTTCGGTCTTTAGCTGAAAGGGGTTATTCTAAATTTTAAATAAGTTCTGCTAAAATAACAAATTATGACCTAAATTTTGCGAAGGCCCTAACACAACTGGCATCTCTACCGTGTGTTTGAAAAAAAAAAGACGAACCATTTGAATATCATTATTCCTTTCGCCGACTTCAGCAAAAAGATCTTCCAAATGGACCTTCTGGGTACTTTCCTTTGATTGTAGGGATTCAATAAGACTGCAACGTACTTTAAGTAATTTTTGATTCATAACAATTTTCTCCTGCAGATTCTGGTTTTGAAAGTGTGCCTTAGTTAACTCCATCTCTAAAATTTCGATCTTTTGAGTTTTCTCCGCTTCGGATCTTTCAAGTTTACTAAGCTGCAAAAAAAAAGCTTGATTTTCGATCAAAAATGGCTTAAGACTGACCTCCTCATTGAAATTTCTGGCAGAAGATGCCTGGTTTTCGATTGCATGAAATTTGTCCTCTATGCTCCTAAAAAAAACGTCTTTACTGACAGAAACATGCCTATTTAGAGGTTACTCACCTCACAGTTTGACGTAAGTTTTGATTCTCAGTGTCAGTTTGTTTGATCTTATCCTTGTAGGCTATGAGTTTTGCCTCCATTTCTTTGTTCCTTTCGGCATCCTGAAAGAGATAAAGAAACATTTTTCCTAAAAATAAGGTTCTCGACAAATTTGGGAAAATCGTTAACTTTGTTTAATTGGAGTACTTCCTTCTGTAGCCTTTCGTTCTCCTTTTTGGAAGCCGACAGATCTACTTTAAGAGCCTTTATTTCATCAACGTGTTTGGTGGTTTGATCTAAAGTATAATTTAAGGATTTTATGTATTCCGATGTACCTAGCATACCACCAATAGAATCATCCATTTGAGCTCGCCTCTCTACGTCTGCTAGGGCAGCTTTTAAGTCAGTCTCTAGTTTCATGATTTGTATCTCATGTTCTTGATTTTTGTGCTGTTGTGTTACATTGGTTTGGGCACATGCTTTTAATCTAGAGGAAGATACATAAAAGGACATATTTGAGTCTTCCTAACAAGGAATAGATTTAAAGTTACTTCTTCTTCAAGTCATCAATTTCGGCCGTTTTATTATTGAGCTTTTCTTGAAGTTCTCTTTGAGTTGTTTTGTCTTTTATGCTATCTTTTTCGAGGATTTCAAACTTTTTCTTCAGCTAAAATGTGATGAAATGGATATAAAGTGAAATTTTTTTGTATAAGACCAAGGCAGCCACTCCTTAAACTAGATTTTGTGGTCAAAAGAAAGAATCTTGTTCCTTTCTTTCTATTTGGTCTACCATAGCTAATACAGCGAGGCTGCAAACTCTGGATTTCTGTATACACTCAGTTCCAATGTCTCCCTTCTTTTGACAATGTAATAGCTCTCTCCCTGCCTAAGCTTCTCATGACAAATAGAATCCACTTACAAAGCCTGGCAAAAAAGTGGGTTGGCCTAAGCAAGCATGACACACTATCGCCGCGGAGTAATCCATTTATTTCAGATATGGAATAAACCCGGACATGATGCGGCCCATGCATTGCTAATGCTCTATTCCCTACTGCCGATAACCGGATCTAGGGCAGTCCCGCGCAATTACCACACTGGGCGTCAAAAACGCCTTCAACACCACCAACTGGTGAAACATTCAGAGAGGACTTAATGCCAAAAATAATTGCCAGACTATCTGCAGACTATTTAAGAAATAGAGGAACTGCTCCAAGACACTGCTAAAGAAACGAAGCCGTATAGCGTCACAGGTTGTATTCCCCGACTTTAGGACTGACTACAACTATTTTGCATCACGAAAATAAATATCTACGAAATCTATCTAAGAAAAGCTTCATCTATCAGAAAATACCCAGAACACTGCCTAACATTAGATGAAGAGAAAATGTTTACCTCATCAAAGTCTAATTGTTTCTTAATCAACTTCTTATCCCTGTCTTCCAATTCTTTTTTATACATAATTCCTTTATCTTCATCGCTCTTCTTTATACGAGATAATTCCTTTTGACTTTGTTCCAAATTTTTTCGGAGTTCCTTAAATGAAATCAAAAGTTCATACAAGTGTATTCGAATTTAATGTTTGTTGTTACATACATCAACTTCATTTAAAAGTTTGTTCACTTTAGCTTCAAGTTCAGAAGCAGGAGATTCAGTTGGCTTTTCATATGCTTCAAAACTTTCAATCTGCTTCAAAATACTTGTTAAATGATTTAACTATAACCAGAACAGGAATAACAGGAATAAATAAATAAACTAAGGCCGTTGCGTCTTACGTGATCGATTTTTATTTTCCTCTTTACATCGTCGATTACGTTTAGGTATTCTTGGTTCTTCACCGCATCTCCAATCTTTAAAAATAAAACTCAATCAAAAAATAAAACACAAAAACCTATCTATGTACCTTTGCTGATGAGTTTTTCAACTGTTCTAGGGTGTCAAGGACTTGATTCACATTGTTTTGCGCGTACTCCTGCATGTCCTTCTTGAATTCTTCTAAATTCTTTTGAGCTATGAATTGAAAATGTATGTTTTTAGATCATGGCTTTAAAAGTTTACGAATCTTTTTGTCATAGATTAGCTGAGGTTTGGAGCGAACCAGAGATATATAGGTCTATTGTATTAGCTCCAAGATTTAAGGTTTTTGCAGAGACTATTGCTTCAACCAATGCAGTGATCTTTGTGAAGCGTTGAAGGGATCCTTATGGAGAGCGGTGGACAACTGCATAGGAAATGGAGTTGTCTCGTCATTTCCTTCTTCCTCAAAGATCCCACCGAAATTCAAAAGTGATCAAGCCTTTTAGAAAAGAAATCATTACCCAATATCCCTCACAGATCGGATGAAACCTTTGGGACCTTTGACTGCGATACACCATACAAAGCAATGTGCCCTTAAAAGGCTGGCATAGAAAGGTTGCTCCTTTCCAAAATATAATTTCGATTTACACCCATGGTTCCAAAACCAGTGAAAGTACAGGGTCAGGCATGTACGCGAGAGATAAAAACCTAGAAGGAAGGAAGGCCTTGAGACTTCCGTACACATGCAGTGTATTCGAGGCAGAGGTTCCAAGCTACGGATTTACTAGAATTTAATTTTTTTTTTTTTTGGGAGTCTGGAAATTTTCTAGTCCTGGCAAACAAAAAGGGAAGAGTAAGCGCTCTTGGCTTTTCTCTGAGCTGGAAGGCTTCTGTACTATTTTCACTTCAGGTTCATAGTCTACACGATATAAGGTCACAATGGAGTCAACTTTTAGTACACGTAAGCAGCATCAATTGTAACAGGGTACACATCTCCCTAATCCTTCCGGAAGGAATTAAGCAGCGGTAAATAAAGGTCACCAATAGCGACAACGCCCAGCACAAATATGCAAAATCTAGAGCAGTCGTAAAATAGTTGAAGGAGCTAGGAAAAGGAACTATGGATCGTATCTGACATTGATTATGGCTCTCCATTGTAGAAGCTATACGACGAAGGGCCTGCAGAGTCGTCCTAATTCGTTAACAAGGTTATTTTCTCCTTAGAAGTTGGGGGCATAGTCGTCAGCTGGTGAATAAATCCATTCAAAAGAATTTAAATCCATTCAAAAGCAATTCCCGAAAATGTTCCCTTTTCAAGGATTTTTTGACCAAAAAACGTTATGTGAAACTCACGGCAATTGACTTTGAACTTTTGTGCAGCTTTCGTTACAAAATGTCCATCGTTTTTCTTTACCAGTCCGATAAGCTTGTATTCACCTTCATCTGGGGGCAAGTCACTCTTAACCAGGTCCAATTTCTTCATAAATTCAGTCTTCACAAACGTGAATGCTTTAAAAAAGAAACATCCTAATAAACCTTAAAAATCCTTTTACCTGATAGTTTCTAAGTTTTTCTTTCAAATTCTCGAAGGCTAAGACATTTTTCTTAGCTGCTACACGTTCAGCTGCTCTCGAAAACTGATCAGAAACTTGAGAACGTGGTGTTGGTTCTTTACTTTTTGCTAAAAATGGTAAAATTCTAAAATCTTTTCTGACTAATACCTCCAACACTTTTTAGCTTACAACTCCGATGCGTATTCATGTTACTTCGACTTGAAGTTAACGCATGTGATCGTGGCGTTGTTTTCGTTAGACCTAAACTCATTGCTGATCTGGAAGCTTTTTTACCATCCATGGGTTTAGTATTTGGTCGTAGAATGGGTCTTGTAAAAGTTTTCATAGGCAGGGGGTTTTTTTTTGGTGTCGAAGGATTAACAGCCTAAAATTAGTTAAAAATAAAATTATTAAAAAAATGTAAACTAATCGAGAGATATTCTCACATCTCGCTTTGGAATTTTGGATTGCGATGGTGTAACCTGTAAGCAAAATTTTTTTACTTTCTCTCATATTTTCGACGCATTTTTTCAAAATACAAACATTCTTAGAGATTCTGGAATTAAACGATTTCACTTGACTCGGAGTTTTCGGCACTGGTTGAATTTTACTCGATAATATTCCATCTGTGAATAGAAAAGTGAGAAAAAGAAAGTCAAAATGAAAAAAATCGGGGTTTTCTGTTTCGATTTCGGATCTTTTTTTTTCGTACCGCCTTTCTCGGGCTCGGTTTTGGTAAATTCCATTTTAAGCCAATTAAACAATCGATCAATTTTTACTTCTAAAAGAGATTTTTAGAAAAAGAAAAAAAAAATAGAAAAATCGAAAAATCCCGTAAGGTTTCAAGCAAACAAAATAGTGTTTCATCTAAATTTTTCAAAAATAAAAGTGACTTATTTTTCAAATGAAACACATTCATTTTGCTTATATTTCAGTCAGTACGGGAAGGTTTTAATTTTCGAGTTTTAAGGTGGAATTTTAGGGAGTCATCATTATCGTAGATAGGTAGATAGAAGTGGTAGCTTCATCGTTTGAATTCCAATGTTGTTGTAAAAACTTAGAAGAAGAGGACGGAAACCCTCTACAACTATCCTGTGGCATTCAGGAAATAGACTAGTTCGCTTATCTTTTACCCCGAGATTTCGTTAAGGTTGCCCAGTATGCGATCTCTGGCCTTGCCTAGAGCCAGACACCTGCAGAATAGATGGAACACTGTTTTTTTCTCTGTCTCATTCATTGTTCCAGCTGCGACAGTGTTTGTTGTATAGGATGCCTAATCTGGACGCATGTGTTCTTATGCGCGAGTGACCCGTACTCATCCTTGCAATGTCTGTGCGAGTCCTGTTTTGTAAATATTGTGTTTTGGACCAGTTGTAGTTGGACCAATTCTGCCTTGATAACGAATCGGTGGACGAACTAGCTAGGGCTGGATCAGAATCCGTGTTTATAGGACCAGAATCGTATTCCAGAGTCAATTGGGTTGCTGCCTTAGGGCTAATTAAAGACTGGGAACACCAACTTCTTCTTGGCTACTGGGAAATGTCCCTGGTCTAAGACAATCCAAGCGACTAACTAAGCCTTAGTCCTACAGGAAACTAGAAAGCTTCCTAACTGGCCACTGCGGCATGAGATACCACCTTAACAAGATGAATCTGTGCCAAGTTAAGGATTGTCGATTCTGGCTTGAGGAAGATGAAACATCCGAACACACCCTTAGCAAATACCCGGCACTATATTGGTTAAGAAAAGGTACTACCAAATCCATCTACTACCAAAGACTTATGTACTTACCTTCATAAGGGAGATATTACGCCTTTTGGATTAACACCAACACCTCGATACAATAGATCTCTCAGGTCACAGTGTCGATGCTATATGGACAAGGATTGTACATAAGAAAAAAAAAAAGAAGATACTGAGGTTGGTGGTTGTTCATGCAGTGGCTATTGCCAGTAAAACCTTTTCTTTTCTTTTTTTTGAGGCACCCTGTAGTGAGCATTTATTAGATTAAGTAATTTTATACCAGTCAGCTGCACACTCCTACTGCCGAAGGTGTTACAATGTAAGAAACGCAAATATACTAGCATTTGTGCCTGCAGATGTCGAGCCAAAGACAAAGGTTCTTAGATACTCGTATATCACTACAACAGCTTGACAACAAGAAAAAAAATTATTTTACTACTGTTTGCGATTTGAGACATATTTTTGCCACCAACGAAGTTTGCTTACTGCTATCACAGTTTATTGCATCTACTATCTAGCTAACAGGTGATGTAAGCTTTCGTTGCCTAATTGTTTCAATAAACCTTCAAGTTCGAATGGATTTTGTCCACAGAGTGCAGATAGATTTTGCCAGTTTAATTCTATCACAAGCTCCTAAATTATCGCTTCGTTTGTATCTTAAATCTGCGGCTTCGTAAGCTAGCAGCCAACTTGCAAGGCGTCCTCAATGAGTCAGTCTTTTGTTTTTTTTTTTCTAGATTACAAATACAACGGAAATGAATACGTAGCCAATATCGACCCGACTAATTCCATTTAGAAAACTAGAACAATAAATCGATCCGAATTGAGTGCTGCCCTTAATTAAAATTCTTAAGGATCAATAGGATCAAATGAAATCAAAAGTGTACACATGTCTATCTGTCTGTCTGTCTGTCTGTGTTGAGGTTTACTTTAAAGTTTAGCTGAACTTGCTGGCTTTTTGACATTGATTTTTAAGCATTACCGTCTTGACACCACATGAAATCAATTTGAAAGCTTAGTGTAACGTCATCTGTATCAGTTCTAACGGTGTATGTAGTACTTGGAGGTAAGCAACACTATAACTCAGAAGCTGAAAATCGAGTGTCTTTTCGACCGCTCTAAGTCGGGCCAAAAGCCTTTGCCGATCAAGTCTTTTTAGAACTCTCACAAATTCCCCCCAGCAGCAACAGCAAACGCAAAAGACCAGTGACAACTGTGGCAGGAAGCCATTCGGTTTGATATGTTCGTTTGATGCTTAATGCGCACAGGGAAACGCAGACAAAATGACTGCCTATAAGCGACGCTAAAAAAAAGGACGAGAGCCGTTTGTCAGATCTACGAGCCGAAAAGGGAGAGACGAGATCAGCGCGAAGAGCGGACGCAGAATAACCCTCGCCAATCGTTGCTACTATGGACTTAAGGGACAACTCTTAAGCAAGGCACTGTAGAGAAGAATCAAGGAGACGCTACACAAGACCTACATCATCTCCGTCGAGCTGTATGTGTGCAGAAGCATGGACTCTGTCAAAGTCGGATGAAAGCTTGCTTAGAATCCTTGAAAGAAAAGTTCTACATTCGATTTATGATGCCACTTGTGTTGATGGTTTGTGGAGGAGAAGATTTAACCACGAACTCTGGGAGTTCTACAGCCACACTGACTTGGTCAAAAATATGCGTGTACAACGACTAGATATGTAGCTAGGTCATATAGAGCGGACGAACATTAATGCTCTAGTCCTGAGAATCTCACTGGCTTGCACCTCTTTTGTAATGAATTTCCAAACTAATTTCAAACAAATTAAAGAAATAATAATTACATGAAAATCTCCATAACCAGCCATAATTAACTCAATTGTTTCATCACCACCACACAGCCAACTTTAACATAATTCCCCTGCACACATGTAACCGCGCACAAGTGTAAACCTCAAGCCAAATCCTTGATTGAACAGACTTTTCTGTGTCAATTCTATTACACGCATCAAATCAATGCTGATCACTGCTAGATTAGCAATTGAATTCCCTACAAACGCACCCCCAAAACGCATCCACCCCTACCGTCAAATAACAGACACAATTCCATCTGGTGCACGAGGAATCAAAGTCACTGCGCGATCAATTAGGGTCTGATGCACTATTGAGTGCAAAATGCAATTCAATTGAACTTATTTTTTTCTGTTTTTTTCTGCGTCTACAAGGAAGTTAATATCGCTTTATCAATGGCTTAAAAAAACTCACTCAAACCCACCCCTTGGAAAACTGATCCACTCAAGCAAGATCACCTAAAATTTGAGTGGAAATGTAACTAATCTCTCGTCGGTCAATAACCAACTCATTGTACACTGAATGCACCGAAGCTTTGGAGTAAATTCTTTTGAGATATTTTCCCCAACAAAAGTAATCACCAGATACAGATAGATTAAATTTCACTGTCTGTAGATATTCGAGATCAGTTGAAGAATACGGTAGCGATCGAGTAGTTGACTTTGAAAAGAAAGACAGTATCTTGGCGGGATTGTTACGCGTTGAAGTGTTGAAGTGAAGTGTTTGTCTAGGGATATTAAAAAGAAGGTACGAAAAATTTACCAAAATACCGATTGGACAGGATAGGTAGTACGAAATAAAGGATACACAAGTGCAAATGGCAGCAATGGAAGGCGGTAAATTGTTGCATACGAGTAGCTTAAGTGAAGCATGATAGCTTAAGGGAAGCATGTAGCTTGTTCTAGGTAGAAAAATAGTGCATCAAAAGAGCTCTTGAAGAGCGTTAAATTTAAGTGGATTTATTAGCTTTGATTAAGGCATTGAGTTAGTGAGCGTAATGTTCTTAATGTGGTTAGCTGAGTGCGAATAATAAGATATCTGTGCAGTGCATCGCCATCTTTTGTCATCTAGTATGCTTAGGTAAGGTTATCGTGGCAGGCTGCAGTAGATGCAAACCTCGCTTAGACCAGTTATGTCCACAGGATCAACATCTCCAAAGAGCTACAAATTAAACCAGGATTAGCAAGACAGTCATCCAACAAGAGGTGTCATTTCAAATCAATAGGAAAATGCAACATTTTTGAGAAAAGTGGTAATATTCTCATATTAATCTAAAGTACAAACTCTGAGGTTAATAATGAAATACACAATATCTGCCAAATGTCCGCTTCATCTTTGTCATTCTTTTGATGAAATTTTTCACCACGTTTTCGCATAATTGCGGCTATATTTCGCGAATAACGCAGCTTCCTTCTAGCGAAGAGAACTGATTTTGTTATGCTCAGTGGTTTGGAGAAGATATCTACGCTCATTTTTGATCCATTTGTACAGACAGAGATGGATTATTTAGGCGACCGTTGGTGTTGGTTGTTCTATTTTGAGCTCAGCCTTGCCTTTACTTTATAAGGCCCGTATAGTATTTCGCTTTCTTTAGCATACAATTAGAAGCTCAATTAAGGAAAGAATATCCTTTTAGTCAAGGAGCAATACCTTTTGAAAGCCGAAGCACTACACTTTACTTCTAAGGTAAACCTCAATTACTTCCTTCGAGACTTGAAGTGAAGATCACCAATTTGGTTTTGGACCCCTTTTTCCAACAGAAATTTAACTGTTTATGACCCATCTCTTAGGTTATTCAAAATATACTGCAAAATAGGAGCAGTGGTCTTAAAAAAGACTTCCTATGAAATTTGGAATTTACTGGCGGCAGTGGCCAATAATTGTTTCCACCTTCACATGGAGCGATAAAAATCAATGGTTTTCTATCTTTTCGACGTACGGCAGTGAATTCTTCCATTCCACATGCACCTTAAAATGAATTCAATCAAATTTTAGCGATACTACTGGCGCAAGTAATTCACTGCACGTGTAAACCAGCCTTAACATCATATTTTAGCGATAATCTCAAGACACTTGTGATTTAATTATAAACTGATTGATTTATGGTGAGGAATGCACGCATGTAAGTCAGAAAAAATGCATCGACAAATATTTCGATTTCTCATTGTTTTTTAGCAAAATAATTGATATAAATGGCCTTAAACCGTTCGTAAGTTCGATGTATCCCATTGTTCCTGTTTTTTACTGAAGCACGAGTATCTGCATACATTTCATCTTAAACAGATAGAGAAATGAAGGAGATTACATAGATGTCAAAAACATCCACAATCTTATTCAGAGCGTCGATATTGTTACTCCATCATTGAATTTCATGAAGTCTAAGAAAACATACTCGTACTCTTACCTAAAAGTGCTGGAAAACAAGTTGTTTTATTTGTGAAAGCATTTCAAAATTATTTCCCTCCAGTATATACTTTCGAAAAACACTTAAAAGATACATCTAACTGCCATCTCTGTCGGTAAATACCATCCAAACAATTAAGGACAACACAAGAACTAGTCTACATTTCAGCACTTATCATCGAAATAAACAAATAAAACCAAAACTAATCACAAAGTATACACAAAGTCCAAATAAATTTAATTCATTAAATTTTGACTCAAAAATTCAAAATTTATGTGAATTGTATCCAAGAGTCTTCTCAGGTTTTATTATCGTGCTAAGATGAAGGAAATTTATCAAGATAAAGTGACGTGTGCATAGGTACATAAAACAAAAAAAAACTGTTAGTTCTAGAAGCAAATACAAATTTGTAGATAATATCACTTCAACTTTATCACAGATTAGCCAGACAGTCTACACCTCAAGACCAAAAAAATAATTTATTCGGCTGTGCAAAGCGACCAATCCATCTCTTAACTTTTTTGACAGATTTAGAAAATATTTTCGATCTGTTTCAAACAGCTTCTTGCGATATGCACATGCACAAGATAAAATACTTTTTCTAAACAAAAAAATTAATATTGGACTAGGTGTTCGCGAGATAAGGCATAAATGATAAATCTGTGAGGTTCATGTTCATGTTCAATTCTGACAAATTGACAATCAAAGATCGGCATCTGTACTCGTATAATCATAGCTTTCTTGATATTAAAGCCATCTATGAAAGCATTTATAGGGACGAGTTATACGGATTTATGTCCGGTTTTGTCATCTCTGTCACATTCATCCGTCTGTACTGGATAGCAACCTAAGAGCACCCGCCTCAGAAGTCTACTTTTATTGTTGTTAAGATCTCTGTTTTGCTGGGAGGTCTAGTGCGCAATAGAGAATGGATAACTCTTTCCAGGCCAGGGCCATGATACGATCGTCCAAGCCGTTAAATACCATCTTCCATCTCCTGAGTTGATCAGAGGGCGCTGTCCTCTCTTGATCCAAGAGGCTATATAGAGTGGTTCTAGTGCGTTTTATTATCTTTGTGGTTGCGGGCTGCAATGTCCTCTTTTTGATCACCTAACAACCTCTTCCACTGACAGCATGAGTTTTGCTTCATCTTCAAATATTTTCATAGCTATCAACAGCTTCCCAATGCTCATCTAGGTTAGGTTCGGTGGTACTAAGCTGCTGATCATTTCAGCTCCTTTAGTGTGGTGGTTTCTCAAATACTACAACACTATGGAACTCCAAAGCCTATCAGTAGTATATCTCGGAATCCGAAACATGTTGGTATAGTGGCTTGAATCGGAAGCTGTACGGAGGGATGTAAGAGGTGCCATAAAATGGGGATCTCGCACCATTCTGATATCCACGCCACGCTTGTTGTTAATTCAACGTTTCTTTAAATTCAATTTACTCACTTACTTACTTTGGTGACCCTACAGTTCGGGGCGAACCTGGGCCTCAACCGACAAGCCTGTCCAGTTAGCCTGGTCCTTAGCTAATTGCTTCCAGTTGCGCAATTCAATTGGTTGAGGTCCCCTTCTTCTTCTGGGTGCCGTCTTAGGCAAGGTCGCCCTCTACTGCATTGTTCAATTCGAAGAATCTGTGGGACGCTGTTTGGTTTACATTCTCGAAATATCTGTGACTATTGACATATGTATATTATCATTGTTTGCCTGTGAAATACCGCCAAGCATCTGTTGTCAAAAAAAGTTAGACAACACAAGAACTAACCTATAAAACTGGACTGATTATCAACAACAACAATTCAAGGCCAAAATTAATTCCGAAGTACACAGTATACTCATAGAACTTATTCTTGTAAACAGATCAGCATGAGTAGGAGGTTAAGGAAGGCTCTTACGAATAAAGGTTTTCCTCTAATTCTTTACAAAAGCAGCTGAAACTAAATACAAAAGGTGCAGACATAATAACTTCTATCACAGATTAGCCCGAGAATAACAGTCTGCACTTCATGTCTAAAATGATTTATTTAGCTCTACAAAGTGGCCAATTCATCTCCGAATTTTTGGACAGCTTTATTCTGGAGAGCAAACAATTTCTTTCTATTTGCTTCAAGCAGCGATATGCACATGCAAAAGATAAGATACTTTCCTAAAAAAATTTCAATGTTGGTGTTCAGGAGATAAGGCACAAGTGTTTCTATAGACAGATGAATCTGTGAGGTTCACGTTCTATGAACGATTCATTTCATAATTTGTTATGCGAAATTCTGACAAATTGACAATCATAGATCGGCATCTGTGCTCGTATAAAGGAAATTTTTGAATTCAATGAGTATTGCAAAATATTGATTGTAACGACCATTAAATTTGTAGTTAATGTCCTACGAATCATTACTGAATGTGCACAGATTGATGGGCAATCGAAAGGTGATAAGACAGAGGTCAATGTAAAGTTGTTGACTGTTGTGGTTTTGTTTAGTTCAAAATTTGTCAGGAGTTGCTTTATCAACCTTAACAACCACGAATGTAAGGCAAATAAAAAACTCAAACACTTTAAAAAAAAAAAAATTGCGAATGGCCTATGCAGATTCGTGCATTGGACATTTTGGGATTTCTCCAGAATCTCAAGCGAGCACTGTCCATTCTCAACTAACATAGACGGACGAATTGGACGAATTGGACGGCAAAATGTGGCATGACTTGGTCCAGCTCGTATCTATGAGTGCTCTACTCTACGACAAGGTTTTCACCTGCATCTCTGCGGATTTCTGTTCAAGGTTTTCTGCCGGGACAATAACATGTCATGTAAGCTTTTGGTAAAACTATTGAATAACATTCCAATGCTTCTCATTCATTCTCTCATCTTTTCTATCAGAGAAGTCTATGTTCCTCCAGTCTCCACTCGCAGAGCTCGCGAGCAGCTTCTTCAGCATCGTTTTGTGCGACTCTTATTTTGCTGGTAAACCCTTTTCCCCTTCCTTCTGGCCGCCTATTTCTTTGAGTAAAACAAAGACTATACGGCCTATAGATTAGCTTATAGCACTCCTCATTTATGTTGCACTAGTTATATTGGTTCAAGGCTGAGCATGTCATCTGCGAGGATGTCGATCCATTCCAGCTACAACAAAGGCGGCCTCGTCTGAGATGTTTCGAAAGTCGCTGAATGTCGGAAGCGCCCAGAGTCTATGTGTTGATGATAGTCTCCTCTGACCTCCTTTGTCCTTACTGTAGTGAGAGAGAGATAGGCTCGTGAAAGGCGTTTTCATGTTCTCCTGCTCACTAATCCAATACACAAACCATCGAGCCGCGTGCTCCCAATTTTAAAGTATGAATCCTGCCCTGGCTGCCATTTGTGTTTAAACCTAAACCATATCATCTACCAGCTTCATTTTCTATCTCCAAACAGGAGTGTTCTTCACCCCGCAACCTATTCCATAAATTGCACCACCATCCTTGCACTTTTCGAATATCGCACAGCACCTATCCAAGACGTAATTTATTTGTTGATAACCTTAAAACTCACTTTATACCTTCCCCTACAGAGGATTCTATTAGCAGTATGAAGCCTGAGTATGATAATCTATCGCAGAAGGATAAAAATATTTTCATAGCCGAAAAGGAGATTCTACAACAGACCACCTACACTAAGGAGAATGACTTGGTAAGGCATGCCTCTCCATGCATCTCCCCTTGTGAATCCTTTTGTGTTTATTTACTCTATTCCAGGAATCAATGACATGTACCTCCAGTTCGGGGAGTAGTCGTGAGAAATGGAGCAAAGAAATCGAGTTCCTACTCTCGTGTATAGCACTCTCGGTTGGACTGGGAAACGTGTGGAGATTTCCATTCATCGCTCTGGAGAATGGCGGCGGAGCCTTTGTGATACCGTACATCATAGTTTTGCTATTGATTGGAAGGCCTGTATATTACATGGAGGTTATAATTGGACAATTTTCCAGTCGAGGATGTATAAAAGCCTTTGATATGGCACCAATTATGAGAGGTACGTAGCGGCTGAGAGATGGCAGTAATCCTTGTGATAATTGATGATGCGTTTGTCCTTTTTTTTGTAGGAATAGCATATGGTCAAGTGTATGCCACTGGTATGGCCACGACATATTATGCATGTGTGATGGCTCTGACAATTAAGTATTTAATCGCCTCGTTTTCTGAGATACTACCATGGACATACTGTCGTCCTGAATGGGGTCCAGAGTGTATTAATTCGACAGAGATTTGCAATAACAATCAGACGGTGTTTGCGAACAGGACTTCATCGGCGGAAATTTATTTTACGTAAGGATTTGTGTGAATATAATAAAATTGGATTTGAAGGTCAGAGAAAATTTAGGTTATACAGCGTTCTGAAGAAATCCTTGCACATTTGTCTTTCAAATAAATCCAGGCTATGTGAAAACCTAGGATAGTTCTGACTGTTTCTTTTTCTACTCACTTATTGGACTCCCGACCCATCACGAGTCTCTGTATGAGACACTGCGATCTTCCATTCCTTTCAGTCCTAGCCACGCTGCTGCCAGACCAAGCATGCTGGCATCTTTGATTGCTTGATCCTCATGATGGAGGTTCGGTTTTCCTTGTCGAAGGGCTGAGTCTAGAAAACTCAACGTTGACGTTCATTCACTTGATGTAACTCAGCCAATGTAGACGACGTTTTTTGTCCTTCCGGGCTGCATCCACATCTTGGTACAGCTCAGAGAGTTCGCGATTAAAATTTCTTCTCCATTTGTCCTCCTCGCGTATGGAACCGAATATTCGACGACGTATTTTTCTTTCGAAGGATCCCAAGATCTGCTACAGCCCTTGTCGCCATATTCATTTCTTCAATGACCTCAGCGAACTGGCGTCCTTACAAATCATAAGCATCTTCCGCTTCATTAAAAGCTTTCAGTCCCTGGGTATCTACAAAGGACCTCTTCTAGTCTAAGTAAATTTGTAGCCTGATACAGATAGCCATCCTAACGTAACCATAGTAAGTCCTAAGACCTCGCAGATACCTCGAGTGGAGTTCCATTTGTGTAGATAACCAATGTTCAGGCCCCGTAAAAGCCCTGTTTTGTGAATTGGTCATTACTGTTGTTACCTTTTGTGCCTTGAAGTTTGGATAGCCCAGGCAGTAAAATGCACATGTAAGCACATCTTCAAACAGCTTTCAATTCTCGAGCCAAACTTCTGAGGCTAAAGGTACACTTTGACTGCAAATAAGTGCTTTAGGGGTTGCCATTAGGTAAAGACGATTATATCGCACTGCCTACTCCTGGAACCATTGCTTTCTTTAACGTAGGACACTAGAAGCTATGCTCACTGATATGTACCCATTGTACAGTGTTTGGTTATAACACTTCTACCTAAATTTCGACTTCTAGAAAAGGCGTTCTTCGTGAAAAGGATAACATTAACGATGGAATTGGTTCTCCCAACTGGGATTTGGTGTTATGCCTTGCAATTGCCTGGGGTATAATTGGAACAATTTTGATCAAGGGTTAGTATGTGACTTGATATGCATTAGATAAAATTAATTTAAATCGTTGAAGGTATCCGCAGTTCTGGAAAGGCATCATATTTCCTGGCAATCTTTCCATACATCGTCATGACAATTCTGCTACTTCGTGCAGTAACACTGCCTGGATCAATCGATGGAATAATTTACTTTTTAAAACCCCAATGGGATCAACTATTAAATGCGAGGGTGAGATATAGTACTGTTTTCGATTTAATTTTAAAATTTGTAAATATAGGTTTGGTATGCAGCCATAACGCAAATGTTCTTTTCGCTAGCAATCTGCTTTGGAACCCTGATTATGTATGCTTCTTATAATGATTTCCACAAGAATGTCTACAAGTGAGTACAAAGGATCTTTAGTAAACGTTTTGACATACTATTCCGTACTATTTAAAGGGATGTCATCATAATTACCACAGTTGACTCGTTCACATCGATATTAGCTGGCTGCATCATCTTCGGAATCCTTGGCAATCTGGCGTATGAAACGAAAACAGATGACATCGCAAAAGTTGTCCAAGGTGGAGCTGGTCTAGCTTTCATATCATATCCCGATGCAATAGCAAAATTCAATTATCTACCTCAAGTTGGTTTCCTATCGAATCCTGATCCTTAAGCCTTAATTTTAGTATGTATTACTTTATTTTTTAGATTTTCGCTGTTCTATTCTTTCTGATGCTACTGGCTCTTGGTATTGGAAGCAATATCGGAATGACATCGTGCGTTATAACCGTCATCAAGGATCGTTTCAAGGATTTGCCGCATTGGCTTTTAGCAGGCAGCATCTCGATACTAGGATTTTTCTGTGGAATTGTGTACCTGACTCCTGGAGGACAGTTCATTTTGAATTTGGTGGACTTTTTTGGATGCTCGTTTATAGCTCTGTTCCTAGCCATCGCTGAGTTGTTTGCCGTAGCATGGATCTACGGAGTAAAACGCATCTGTCAGGACATTGAATTTATGTTCAACATAAAGACTGGACTATATTGGCGTATATGTTGGAGTGTTCTTACTCCAGGTTTAATGTTTCTAGTCCTAATCTACACTATAGCAACGTATAGGCCATTAGATTATAAGGGTGTCACGTATCCCATGGTGGTATACCAAATGGCATGGATAATGTGGGCGATTGGGGTCTTACAGCTTCCAATTTGGGCGATTTATGCGGTGTACAAGCAGCCGGGAAAAACTCTAAAGGATGTAAGTTCTTCCTCTTAGATTTCACGAAGATATTTTGATGAACAACCGATCCTTTTGCAGAAAATCAAAGGCGCCATGAAGCCAACCAGAAATTGGGGACCACTTGAACCAAAGAATCTCGAGGAGTACAGAATATATCGAGCGGAAATGGGTGATGAGAGGCCACTAGGCTTGTGGGAACAGTTCTATGACAATGTTTTTGGTTAAAATATCGATTGAGAACAACCGGTTTATAGATTTTGCATGCAATTAGAGTTTAGTAGACAATTTTTTTTTTTATTTAAGGCACCCTACTACTGTACAAGTCTATTTTTCTTAGCGAGCTCGAAGTAGATTGTAGGTAAATAAATTTTATAATTTTTATTTTTGTAGTTTTATTTGTTTGTTAATTGATCGCCTGATGCGGATTGCATAGTCCTTTTCTCGTGTCCTCAATCACTTTTGTTTAATTTTGGAGTGAAATAGTTTTACAACATGCTGCGGAAAGGCTAAATCGGGATTACCCTTTGCTCAACTCTAGTTCCAAAACCACTAGATTCATCCAAATTGAACAAGAATTTATGAAGTACAAAATGGACATATCGATTACGGCTTGAACCGCTCAGGTGTCTGTCAATCGTGGGAATTTCAGACACCAACAGCACGGAAGTGAAGTCTCATATAGTAAAAATCTCTGAGTGACCGAATAATTCCAGACATATTTTAGAGTTAAGCAGTAAAAATTGTCATGTACTACTACGACACGCTGAGAATTAACTTTTACAGTCACACACGGGTTATACAAGTCGTCAATATGCACGACTTCTGCGCCCGAATTGACAACGACGAGTGTATTTCCAACGTAAAACATCTTTTTATTGGAGAAACTATCGTTAAGCATGCGACCGATTATAAACACCTTTAAAATAAGTGTATTTCCAACGTAAAACATCTTTTTATTGGAGAAACTATCGTTAAGCATGCGACCGATTATAAGCTTACCTCAAAATGATATTTAAATATCATCACTGTGTCCGTGCGAAACAACTATGTACATCAACAAATTTCGAATTACCAGGTATAATGCAGGCTTCGAGATATCGTGAAGCAGCAATGTTTTTTGAATAATTTGGCACTAAATCATTTCCAAGGAAAAACAAGGATATGGTAGGTTTGCGGGGTTCTAGACGTTGTTCACTCCAAAAGCTATTAGAAACTTCATTACCTCCTCAGAATGTATTACAGGGAGACACAAGTTCGATGGTAAGAATTCGCTTTTTCTGCACGGCATAGCAGCATTATCTGAAAATGGAGATACATATCTCATGACTGTCTGGACATAGTCTATAGGTGGAGCCCGCTGCTAAATTAATTCCGTGAAAGTGTTATTTGAATAGGCAGTGACCACTGATGGCGCCGATTAAGTTCTTTAACTGATCCCTGCTCAAATTCACAAGAAACTTAAGATTAAGAGATTAAGGGATTAAACAATCTGAGATGAACAATATGGAGATGGATGCAATTGCGAACTCTGTTTTGAATTTGAAAGAATTGTAAATGAGTCGGTTGAATTGAAAAAACGCAATTGTGTCGAATTTTTTCCTTTAATATAAACAACCATGTCAGAGAATCATTTTTTCTTGCCATATAATCGTGTATACGGCACCTACTCTGAGTCGCAGTATTTTCTGCGTCCAAAATGCCTCTGGACACATGAAGCTCATACTTAGTTTCATAGTTGAACTAAAACTGTATATGTCCCGGATAGAACTCTTTCGCTCCTTTTCTAGTCGGTCGTACTCTGATGATGTGCCTGGAGCTGACAGATTATTTCAGTTATTTGAACAACTTTCCACAAACCTCCCTAGTCTTCGCGCATATCATCGCTTCAATTATTGTTAAGAGAAGTAATAAACTCATGAATGACTACTCTCTGTGAATTGTCAATCATCTGAGAGGCCCTCACTGTCGCACTTCAACCCAATCCAACTCGTGCGTTAGAGGATTAGAAAAACTTCGATTCTCAGTCATCGTCATAGATTCTAGTAAAGTTTTTAACAAAAATCCTCAAGTTATTCTTTTCAAGCAGAGCCTTTGATTTACAGCGGTAATTTATTTCATTACCGTCCTTATGCCCCTCCTGAGGATACGAGCCAAATATGGCCGCCACCCAATATGATGTCCACACCATGAATCGAAGCCGTATAGCATATTTGCTTCGCCTTAGGCGATCTGCCATGGGATAATGCAACGGGCCTGCCGCCGTATGTGCATCGCCTTGGACTGATTAACTGTTGACTATTCATTACCTGTTAGCATTGATTGTGTCGCTAGCAATTTCAATAATCCTACTTCCTCATTATGCCTAACCTTCACTAATCTTTCTCCCTTACTAGGTTAAGTTTAGTTCCACACAAGTATTTTTAGCTTTTCGCAAGATGACTGTGAGTAATATCGTAGCGACCCTGGATAGGATGCTAATTCTATCATGAATGACGTTAAAATGTTGACGTATACGTTTCTAGGAATCTTGTTATCATCCTCAAATATAAGTGAAACGTTGCAAGTAACTAATTTGTAGACTGCTTACCGATTTTGATACCAATCCAGCCAGTGAATCGTCTTGCCCTGTCATATAAACATGTAGGCGACATTTACGTTCAGACTCCTGTCTAGCTTAAAACTTTAACTAAAATCAAAGAAAACATTTCCAAGTCTTGTTACAAATAACTACATGTTTATATACAGTTATAGATTATACATATACAATGCATTTTTAAATAAGAAACTCCCATTCACGTTGATCCGATGAAAATTTTTCATCAAAATCTCAAAGATCTGGCTCACCAAAGCGAAATAGAAATGTAAAACGGTGTTTGCCTCCTAATGTTGCACAAGAAAAAATTCAAGACTTAGTCTCTTGGGTATCAATAGTACACTTAGGCAAATGCGACTGCAACTCAGTGATAATCTTGTTCAAATTTTTCACCGCTGGTAAGTCAAACAAGCGAAGTTTTGTTAGTCCAGTCAATTCCTTTATTACCACGAGTCCAGCATCGTTTATGTTATAGCATGATGACACCTGCAATTCCTTCAGTGTATTCTTCAAGTAAGGCAATGCGCCTAGGCCATCTTCTTCCAGATGTTTACAATTGTGAAATATCACCTTGTCGATATGTTTGCACGACTTGAAGTGATCCAATCCCAGCCGCATAACTGATGAGTCTGTCGCGTCGACTTCTTTAAGGTGGAGTTTTATGTTTTCTGGTGGAAGAGAATTGTAGTCCCTTAGAAAGGCAGCTTTTGCCTCAACAAATTTTACTGCTCCACCGTTTTTTAGAATCCATTCGGCACAAAGTCGATCTGGACCGACTAGTCTTAAACGCTCCGAGTCTACCTTGTTAAATGCAATCGAGACATAAGCCCATAATTGCTGTTTATTTAGGAACAGCGGGGTTGTCAACTTATAAAGAAGGTTTGTGGTTTTTAAGGGAAACATATTCCCGAGATCCGTTTAAAAAATTTCAAAGGTTTCGATTTAGATTATTTTATTTACTCCGCAGTAGAATTTAGAAAAATAATTATAATAGATTGTCGGCATTTTTGACAGTTGTTAACAGCTGATATGACATTCTGTAAAATCACTGTTAAAAGGAGAGGTTAGCTGAGGGTACATCAAAGTAGATGGGTACGTTTCAAACAAATTGCTAAATACCTCTGACGTCACAGAAACTTAACGATTCGATCTGAAGTTGAAATCAAAATTGTAGAGCTGTAGAGAAAAAAACAATTTGCTCTACAAAATTATGCTCACATGAGAGAGTACCTCTTATGCAAATTGACTCTTCGCAATGAGTAGCAACGCACATGGGATATGGGAACTCTAGATATCGTCTAAGGAAGATGGGTATTTAGGAGAATAATACACAACACTATGCTTCAATGAAGTGATAGATACGTGTGTGAATAAGTTGAGGGTAAGCCGTTGACGTTGACGTGATAAATGCACAAACCTGGATCGTCCGCCAAATCTGCACTGTAGTCCTCGATATAGATAGCATAGTTTTATCGTTATAAAGTGTTGATTTTGATGGTTTTCAAGCTAATTTTTGAAGTAGCTGCAGTACAAGCAAACTCAAGAGATATTTTTATTTGAAAGGCATATCGGCCATGAGGCTTGTTCGCTTGGAGCTCTGATCGATGAGATATTCGACTCAGAGCACATCCTTCAATCAGATTTCCTTGATGAATAGGAGTATCTGGAGTGAATCTAACAACGATATTTTTGTCAGGATTTCATGGACTCTGTTTAATTGTCTTAGAATTGATGTCAGTACACATTTTAAATGTTTTTTTAATTTTTTCTTCTCATCCTTACAGTTGACACAGATTCTTGTTTGAGCTAGCCCGAGCCTGAGCGAATCTTTGTTGGGATTGACGTCTTAATCTCAATTTTAAGTCTCATCACTAATCATGCCTGCGTTCTTTCGAGTTTAATGCTCGTTTTGCCATGTTGTTACTCAACTCTTTTATTGTCCTCTCAATTTGCACGTAGGCATAGCTCAGGCATAGAACGTTTCCTGATAATTTACGAAAGAATAATGTCGAATGGAGGGCGAAAATGCCTCCCCAAAGATCCTGAAAAATTGCTGGCAAAGTTACTTTTTCCTGACGAATTCTCAAACCCTTCATCTCAGTAACACATAAACTATAACCAAAATCAGATTAATAAATCGGTAGCTATATGACAAAAAGGCAAAGAGAACGTACTGGAGTTGATAATTCCTTTCTAAACTGACCCTCAAGAATATATCGTCAAAAAACGTGCATATCTAACTCTACTATCGAAACCTTTTTAAAACAATTTCATTTTTCGAAAACTCAGTTCTTCATAACTGTAAGCCATCCCTGGAACTGTTATAAAACAACCAGTCCAATCGGGATAACAAAAGAAAAGAGATGACAGAAATAAAGACTTCAACACAAAATGTCAAAACATAAAAATCGAAAACACAAAGAAAACTGAGAAAAATAGCTTGAACAGCCATCGTCAGTTGTTGTTTTTTATTTCTTTCCCCCTTCATCGCGACAGTGTTTTTTTTTTATTATCAGTAAAAGCATAGACAAAAGTGCATTTTGTTAACAACAAAATTAACATTGTTATGTGAATTAAAATCCGCGTGACAATAAAAAAACAAAAATTCGCCACGAAGCTTAAAAAGATTCCGACGACAAAAACTAAAAGAAAAAATGTCCGAGACATACGGTCGGTGGTGTTCTATAATACGATTTATTCACTTTGTTTTTATTCATCTTTTTTTCTTTCGATTCGGAATAAAATTTGTTTTTTGTTTTGTCTCTTCTGCAGATTATTTATTTAAATTTCTAATAATTGGCAGTGCTGGAAGCGGAAAAAGTTGTCTCCTACATCACTTCACCGAATGCAAATGTAAGTGGTTAGCTAGGGTGAAAAAAAAAACAAAACAAAGAAGGAAAAAATTTAATTAAATCACTCGGAGTCGTACCATGTAGTATATAAAAATGAGAACGTAATCGTTTAGTAAACCCTCCCCCATCACAACTAGGCAGTGGTGGTGGTGTATATATGACCCTTTTCGTTATACGCTTCAAGGGTTTCTCGGTGGCCTTAACAAAAGTTGAAAGTAGATGTGGTATCAGTTATTATTCAATAAAACTATTTGGTAGGAGATGAAATTGGAGTGAATCGAATTGACCAGTTCATGGAAAATGCAATGGAAGCAGAAATTGAATAGAGGCACTACTACGCAACAATAGGTTAAATCGGTTAGGTCTCACTCTAATATCGACGAAGAAAAGTCTCGTAGAAAAAACTTTTACTTTTCTCGTTTGTATTGTCGAGTGAAATATGTATGTAATGCGGACAATCCGCTTTGATGGGTAATTAATGTGTCTTAACAAAACGAAAAACCTATTTCGGAAGAATGACCTTGTCGTTCATTAAATACATAATTGGTAGGTGTTTGGTGGTATGCACAATAGATGCCTGCTCTGGTAACTTTTTCAAGTTTTGTGTTGTTTGTTTTCTTTTACTGGCCTTACGATAAGTTTAGGTGCACTTGTCACATAAATTTGACTGCAGACTTCTGCTGGTCTGAATAATTGCTGGAAAACAGACTCGGCCATGATTACTAACTATTGCGTAGTTAGTAATTCTGTGTTGGGGGGCATCCCCCAGGCAAAGCGAAATCAGTACTTTTGTGACTTTTTGTAGTACAAGCGTTGATTAACGTTCCTCTTAAGAATGGTTCTAAACGGAATCAAGTAGCGATGTATAGGCCAATACGCAGAACGTTGCAGTGGGCGCGAATTGCGTGGGACTCTGAATGACGCAGTTTATCAGAGCTATTATGAATTTCATTAGATACGGTAGGCATACCGCTATTATTAACGGCCTATGCTGTCAGCAGTGTTCTGGGATTAAAACAACTAAAAATGCAGTGTATTTCGTGAATTGCACGCTTACGGGTCTTAATTTCACCCTTTATCAGGATTCATACATTTAACTCGCCGGACTTCGCACCTTGAAGAAGCCGAAAGAGATTCACGTCCTACTAATTTTTCAGAATGAAAAATTTTACTTGTCTTGCTCTCAGCAATATTTCTCTAAAATTTACCTTTTTCTCTGCTTAAAACAGTTAAAGATGATAGCTCCCATACAATCGGAGTAGAATTCGGTTCACGTATAGTAAATGTTGGTGGTAAAGCAGTAAAACTACAAATCTGGGACACAGCTGGTCAGGAGCGTTTTCGCTCAGTTACTCGCTCCTATTATCGCGGAGCTGCGGGTGCCCTACTCGTCTATGACACAACATCACGTGACTCATTCAATGCCTTATCAAATTGGTTAAACGATGCACGTACCTTGGCCAGTCCAAATATTGTCATACTTCTCGTGGGTAACAAGAAGGATCTCGAAGAGGCTAGAGATGTCACATTCTTGGAGGCCAGCTCTTTTGCACAGGAAAATGGTAATTCTATTAAATACAACGTGCTCTCTTTGTATTCTATATTAAATTGTGTATGTATGTATTTCTAGAACTAATTTTCCTAGAGACCAGCGCTAAAACAGGCGAAAACGTCGAAGAGGCATTCCTCAAGTGCTCGAAAACAATTTTGGCAAAAATCGAAACCGGTGAATTGGATCCTGAACGCATTGGCAGTGGCATACAGTATGGAGGAGCAGCCCTCCGGAATCTCGAGAACAGACAACGAAGTGTCAACAAACCCGATTGTGGATGTCGGTTATAAGTAGCACATCTTGTAGTTTGTTCTTTCAATTCAACAACAAGTTTTACCTTAATTATTAAATATTTTTTTTTTTTAGTAATACATACTTTTTATAATGTCGCCCAAAATTATTCATTCCTTTTGTAGATTATTTATTTGATACTACATATTTTTCTTTTGCAATTTTAATAGATCAATAAGCAGATTGTTTTATATTATAAGGTGTGATTGGTATAAGGACTTGGCTGACGTTAGAAGTTATATTGTATTTTTTTTATATTTTTTAGTTTTATGTTTATAAATTTGTCTCTCTTTTTCTACTTTCTCAACAAAATTCATTTAAATAAGATTATCAATTAAAGTTATTATTACCGTAGTAAGGGCGATTATGTTTTAAATCCCAAGTTATGTAGTACACAAAAAATAAAATTAATTAAAAAACAAACAAAAACAAAATACACCACAATGATTACTAGGGAAAATGTACGAAAAGAAGCATTTTTTTGTAAATAAAATTTATATTTTCCCTCTTAAGATGAAAAGAAAATGTTATTATAATAAATAATAAGTAAACAATTGTAACAAAATTAATGTTTATTTTAATTGAATTGAAACTATACCCATCCTTCCAAAAGTTCCACAGTCGTAGTATGGTGGGACCGTGGCTCCCCATTTAAAAAGTCTTGCAGCAGATCTTCTATGGTTTGTGCGCAGTCGGTTGAGACTAACCCATGTTTTTCTTGGAAGGTCGTAGCCAGCGGTCATGATGGTAGGATCTTCTATCCGGAACACATCATTCGCAGAGCAGGAGTGTCATTCGTTCGTCCAGACTTCCGATGCGTTAAAGTTGTTGCTTCTCAAATTTTGGGCCAGCTTTAAGTGTGAGCGGCGCGTTTTCAGTCGGGATATTGAGCTGTTGTCGATATCGCTGTGAATAGGAAGCAGCACGTTAGAGTTTATTTTGTCATACTCACGCAGTAGGGCATTATGGCGACGGAGCTTAGCAGGGTGTATGTTCCTGAGGACTGAGAGGAATCTTGGAGTAGAACTGGGCAAAGATTTTCGATGCGATCACCGGTGATACACTGGCCTGTGGGGAATGACTTTTGTTGTAATCACCAGTAATGCACTGGCAGCCAACGTGTTAAGCACTTAATTTGCAATCCCGTCATTGCTCACATTTTGAAGGCTTATAGTTTCTATATCACTGCTTGCCACAAATATTATTTTGATCAAAAGCATAGCAATTATTACAAGACTCGTGTTTTTCGCCTCAAGAAACGAAAACCTACGACCTTAGAAACTGATTTAGGCTTTAGAGCAACGGCAATTAAGATACCCCTTTGTTGTTCGTTTCGCGGCTTATGGTTGCGCTACTTAAGTTGCAGTTACTGAATTATACAAACTCGGTTGGTGTTCGATACAGAATAACTAGTCGTGTGCTGGTCTAATCGCTCATCATAAAGAACACGACATCATGCACATTCTCAAGACCGCAGATGCATTTGTTCCGCACCTATGAAGCCTGAATGAATATTATGTGGACTTTTGTCCTGCTAATTAGAAAGAGGGTAGCACCCTTGCAATTAGTGATAAATTCAAGTTTCGTCAATAGTTCGTATTCCTGGCATTGAAGCGTAATTGAATCCTATCAACGTTCAAATGTAGTTGCATGTCATACCCAAGATTGATGGGAATCTTTATCTAAAACCACAACCAGAGCATAGCCAACTTTCTTTCGTTTCGGGTCCAGACCGTCACATTATCATCAATCAAGACCTTAGCATTTGTGTTACTAAGTAACCTAGTAAGACCTCCATATTCATCTAGCAATCACAATACAAATTTATTAAAACCAAATCAATTACACCTCTTCCCCTGAAATACTTTGTTTGTTGTAAAAATGTTAATATAAGTAAATTAATAAATTTCGCTAAACTTAAACTACGATATTGACAGAATATAGGGACGGATATCTTCAACATCTAACAAACGAGCAGAGTCTACACTTTCTCCACACATGGGACATTCGTTAGTTTCCGAAAGGATTCTGGAAAAAAAGGAAACAACAAATTTAAAAGAATCTGTCGTTAGCACTTATTTTTAATCATACTTCTCCATTTCTGATCGAAAGCAGAGGAAATCACATTCTGGGCATGATGTCATGTTGCTTTTGATTATGTGCTGACCCTTTTTTGGAAAATATGAAAATTTATAAATGCAAAAATAATAGGTTGATTGTTTATATCAACGGTATTCCATAATATCGAGCTGACAACATTTTGGGGTAACAATTTCGGTATTCCGTATGTCATGAGAAGGAGAAACTTTCTTCGAATTTCATGCAGTGTGGTTCAATTTTTAAATTTGGCGCAGATAGTACGCGGAAGGCGTCAATAGGGCCTATTTTGTTCCAAACGAAGTCGTTCATTGTGTTGCCGAAAATGGCGAACAAAACGATGATCATTAATTGTAATAGCGAGTACTTTCTCTCTAACTTTCGATTTGTGAATTTTTTGATCCACATAGCCCGTCATTGAAGCGTTCTGTTCCAAGAATCATAGAAGGGTCCCGTAATAATTATTTGGGACATGTTACATCACAACCACAAGGTGTAGAAATGTGCGTACAAAAACAAACTGATGACTTTTTTTAGCTTGTCAATGAGTTGAGTCAATGTTACTTTAATTTTTGTCACCTCTTTGCACTTAGAGAATACCGAATGCCACCTATTTCAGAAATTCGATTCTGGAAATACAGCTGCATTTTGCAACTCACCGTAGCAATACATATAGGTAGAGTGGTTTTGCAACTGTAGCATGTAACTTCCATATTCGGTAAATTTGCATCACATATTGGACATTCCATTGTTTCATCCTCGAATTCATCCTTAAAGTCTTTTATTCCCTTTGGTGCTTTTCGTACTATCGATTCAATTTTTTTTGAATACCTCTGATCGATTTGATTACGATAATCGGGACGCATTAGCATTGATGCGTATGTGAATGCGGATTTTTTTATACCAGCACGATGGCATTCGATGACAGTTGATGTTAAAATCGGGATTATATCTGTGTGTTGAAAAAGGATTAATTAGAGAAATCCATTTCTGTTTCTACTTACGTTCTGGAAATTGAGAAATATTCGCTGCCACTTCCATCAGGAGCTTTGCTGCCATTAAATGATTTCCCAACTTAACATGTGTCCTTACCAGAGTGTAACGGTGTAGAAGAATCAAATTATGTCGCATATCTGATGTCACTGAGAGATTGTTCCGTCTCAACTCCTGATACATTGAAAAGAGGAGATCCCTTGATGCTTTGTAGTTCCCTGCCAACTGCTCTTGATTTGCAATGATCACGGCGGTTTTAGCAGCATCCTTAAAGTGCTTCCGAGCCATATACAATCGAAAAAGATACCTTGGATCCTTTGGTGATCCATCGACCTCGCCCAGTAGAAACTCAATTAATTGATTCGCCAACTGATCGCTATTTGAAGAGGCAACACAATCGATAGCCATGGACAGGGCTTGGGACTCTTCGCTGGTAAAGGACGATGCTTTGAGAAGAAATTTCAGGGCCTTAGAGAACTCTCTAGCGAGGAAGTAGTACTTGCCGGCTAGTAGTGTATGCTTTTCACTCTCAAAATAATGCGCCAGCGCTAGATAGTCTGCCGATTTGGCATTCTCATAGCGTTCTAGTAGTTCGCCATGCTGACGGAGCTTATTGTGACGTTGAGCCAGAGAGAATGCCTCTTGAACGCATCCGCAGATCACAAGGAACTGCAGAGCCTGCTCGATATCGCCAAGTTTCTGGAAAAATTTAGCCAACATTTTAGCTCCCTCTACAGATCGTGTCTCGAGTACAACTTCCGAAGCTGAGTGGGGGTCTTGCAACTGATCGAGATATATCCGAACGACAGCATCCAAGTCACCAGCGATGCGGAAGCTGGAAATTGCTTCTCCGAATTGTCCTTCGGATTCCTTGGCTTTTGCATAGGCTGCGTGCAGTTTAGTACTAGTTACATTCGGAAGGATTTGATTCACTTTGTTCCACATTTTTACTGAGATGTAATGAGCGCAGGCCTCGTCGTAGAACTGACCTCGTTCGTAGAGACCCGCTGCCTCGGTGATATGACCAACAGTGGTTAAAGATTCAGCGCAATCGTTAAGGAGTTGCTTGTCATCTAATTCCACTGCATATTGTATCTGACAATAAATTTATGATTTGGTTGCGATTAAGATAAATTCTAAAATTTACCCACCCCTCGTCTAAAGTCCCCAGTTCGTATGCATGTCCTTGCGATTCCAGCCTTACACAATTTTACATGTTCCTCGAATTCTAATGATGAATTCACCAACATATCCTGATTTACATTGATCAGATCCTCTTTATAGCCCTTTTCATAGTGATACAACGCATCCGCATAGTTGCCCCTTTACCCATAAATATAAGCCTTTAGAGAGCTAAAAACATGAAAACACAACATCCTTACGTGAACTCCAACTGATGAGCATATTCCCGGGCGATAAATGGCACCTGATCTGGATCATATTTCCCAGCCAATAGCATTGCTTGTTCCCACTGCAATAGATCTCTACAAATGTCCAAGGCCTCTTTGGTGTTGGAACTTTTCGAGAAATACTCCTTGGCCTCTTCCGATTTCTCCAACAGGAGGCAACAGAAACCACTGAGGGTATTGATATCTTCAACAAAGCGAATCTCTTCTAGAGCTGCGACCATCGATGCATCACCAATTTTACGATACACCTTGAGAGCTAAAAAAAATTTTCATTAAACTTGGTTTAAACGGTATTTGTTTGGCGCAGTGAGGACATACCGAAATCAGGTTCCAAATCAGATATAGCCTGCTGGCCTAACTCCAACCATGATGCCTTCAGTTGAATTTTCTCGCATACCTTGTAGGCTTCGGTATATTTTCTGAGATATATTAGATTCCGTAGATTTGTAGCCGCATTGGCCCCGGGACTTACAAGATGTGTGGATAGAGTTATAGTTGAAAACTGGCCACCATCAACACAAAGACCTAGTTCCCCATCGTACAACATCAGAGGGATTTGGGTGGAAAGAAGTTTTGATTCTCCAACTTTAAGAGTGTGTTTTCCTGAAACAAGGTGCAAAAATCATTTTTAAAATGAATAAAACAGTAAAAGAATGGATAAAAGGATAAGAAAAACACGTGCGTAGTCTATGAAAATTTATCACCACGCTGCTTCAATTGCAAACCTTTTGAAAAACAAGCGATTGAAGTGGAACGTAACTAACTTTGGCACATGCTAAATAACAAAAAAAAAAGCACTGCTTCCTAACAAATAAACAGGCCGTATTCCAGATACTCTTCTTGCGGAATTCGATGACGAGTCAAGGACATGAATATGTGGATTAGGTGACTTAAATAGGTCATTCCTCTATCGTTAGGATATAATTTGCTCAGCGGTGATCAAGCGAAAGACTTCTTTAGATCATCATCCATACGACCGAAAGCTAGTTTAGCTCCCCTCCAGTTCATGCACTAACAATCCTTGTGCTCCGTTAATTTCGAACGTATTTTTGCGTATAACTTTCGCTTGTGGACAGGATTAAGAAGTGGTATCTTATGTTGTGACAATCAAACGCTGTGCATACCTTCTATAGAGTATCTCTGAAACACATGTGTGAAGCACATTTTCGAATCGAACACAACGAATACATTTGTTTGCGATAAGTCCCACAGGATTCCCTCACACTTCTTTGGTAGATCCGATATTAAAAGAGTTTCCTCGGTGGTCTGAAAGAGTAGAACTATCTTAAATTTTTTTTAATGTAGATTTTAAGTGCCTTACCGGTAAAAAGACAAATCCCTGCTGATGATCATCAAAGAAAATTAACTTAGTTCCCTCTGCATCACAGCTAAGACTGTTAATACCCATATTGTGCCTGTATTTTGTGCTAACCGTCCACTTCTCCAGCGAGAAGTAAATCAAATGTCCAAGCTGTTAAATGGAGTAAATTTGAATAAACATCCATCTCTCTTTCCATTGCTACTCACATCAGTGGCAAATATAAGAAATTCATTCGTAAGCAAATGGCAAGTGATCACTGTATCGCTTAGTCCTGAAATAGCTCCAGGAAAGGACTGCGTTGTTTTGTCTCTTGTGCTTGGATTATCCGACTCAATTGACTGCAGCACCAAATGCGATCCACATAGAACAGCGCAAAAGTCTGCATTCATCTTAACGTCCTTGATTTCCGAAATGAATTCTCGATCACCTAGCAGCATTGGTGTATCACCCAAGGTCTTACCTAAGTCATAAAACCAGGCGTGATTGTTCATTCCAGCAGCCAAATGGTATGGGCCGATGCCAATAAATGAGGGCTCAATTTCCAAATTCAATTTGATTGGTGTTGGCTTGGACTGAAAGGAGTTTGGTGCAATGGGTTATGGACAGATGTGAGCTTACCTACCTTCTCTGCCGAGTAGACAAATATAGAAACCTCTGCTAAACTACTAAGCAGCGCGATCCGAGGAGGAGATACTGCATGCATAGTCTGCAATTTGGTAACGAACGTGCAAATAGACCCATGGCTTGTAGTCACCGCCAGAAGCTGACCATCACTGCTCCAATCGATCATCTGCACACTGGAATGGTCAGGCAAGGTAATGATTTTCTCCGTCTCTTGAAGATTTGTTATCGAGTGGATTTTAACTCTAGGAATACACAAAATGAGTTAAGAACTTTACACTAGCTTCCAACTCACGTATCATCTCCACACGAAGCAACAATATCTAGCGCCGGGCAGTACGCCAATCCGGTCAAGATCTCCTTGTGATTCTTCACCTGCCATAGTTCCTGTCCAACATCTTTGGGATGTGTGGATATAGCCACAACATGTCCATTTGAGAAACCTAGCAAAATATATCCGTCGCCAAACCACTTATGTTGCAAAAGTGATCCGTAGCGACTCTGAAATCCCAGCTCTGTAGGTGAATCTGGCTCTGGCAGGTAGTACAAGAACAATGTACGCTTTCCAATGATCATGCTTACGGCGTTCTCTCCAGAAACCTTATCATCATTCGACATCTCAGCGAAATACATATCACTTGGGACGTCCCGCAGCTGCACCACTCGTAGGGAATCACCCTCTTCATTGGATAGAGAGAAACTTTTATCGTCACTGCCCAATGCAAGCATATTTTGTTGTGACCATGCTCCACATGTTACTCGCTTTGAATGCTTCCCCAAAATGGGTATTCGCTTCGATGTCTGATGATTGTAGATGGCCAAATTACCACGAGTAGTGCCTACCGCTAGAATTTGAGATTCCTTTGACCATATAATGCAACTGAGTGGATCACGAAGTCCTGAATCTATGATTTGTTTTCTCTGACAATTGGAATCCCAAAGGAGAATCTGCGAAGAGCTTGCAGTGATAATTCCCAATAGATCACCATCGCTGTCCCAAGAGAATCCTGAGCAGAGACTGCATGAAAAAGAGTAAATTAACAATTTGAATAGAAAAGACAGCCGACTGGCACATACCCTTGAAGTAGAATACGTTCTACCAGCTGACCCTGTCGGTTATATATTGCCACAGTACCATCAGAGCCTGTCGACGCCAAGAGAGAACCGGAGGCTCCTTTTTGCCACATAAAATACACATCACCGGGTCCATGAGGCTCATCGTACTTGTAGAGTACCTTGTCGAAGGGCATTTTATACTAAAAATCTGAGGAGTGACACTTGTTTATGGACAACTTTTAAACATTTTTACGAGAAAAAAACTTCCAAAGTCGGTCAGTCGCTGTCTTTTTGGGATTTGTTTGTTTTGGTTTTTTGTTTTTGCAGGTAACCATAACAACAGGTGCATTCACCTGTGTATGTTTTTCTGTCAGGTGGAGACAGTGGCATCTAGGAAGTGATAGATGTATGCAATGAAGTGGATGTACTTGGAATGGCGTTCACCTCGATCATTAAGTTGTGCGCTTTTCGGTGGCTTGTAGATCATATTTTTTTTTTTTTTTTTTTAAATTGAAATCACCAATATAACTAGGTGTATGGTGGTAAAAATATATTGAGGGAAACGCATTACTAACACATTATAGCACTTAAGTGACGAAACTATAGTTCTAAAATAGAATAACAATTTCCGTTGGCGCAGGGTGGATCTTTTCACTTGGCCTACCCAGGGACTAATCAAACCAACCGTAGCTTTTAAAGAAACGGCGGAAGGTTATGACGACTAAGGACGCCAGTTCAGCGCCCAGCGTCCTTTTTCAGAGTAATTCCAACTCTGTTGCCATTTCCGTAAACTTTTCGTTCTTGGTGGAGTCTGACTATTGATTGGTATTGTCGTTATTGACGCCGTTTAAGATACTTCTCTTGCGCTTCTTGTTCTATTTGCTACAACTAACATAGCTTCATAGCACGTCGTTCGAAAAGCGCTACTTACCTTCAGAGCACTATGTCACCTGACTACGTCTCAAATCTTTGAATTGTCGTAGTCGTTTTCCTTTCTTTGTTGCGGATTCTTGAACAAGTTTGATTGCAGATGCACAACAAATAGAGCCTGCGTGTTATTTGTTCCCTAACACATATTGCTTCTGAAGAGAATCGTTAAATCATCAATCAAAAAATAAGGTCCCTGCGTAAATTCAAACACAAACATATACTGATGAACTAAATTTAATTCTTGCTTCATAGAAACAAATTACATAGATCAATACTTAGTCACATGTACACACACATGTACGTCTTAACTTATAAATATACACAAATATTGTATACAAGTATAATAAAATAAAAAGAATCATATTCTACATTGTGGGTACTGCCATTTTCATGCGTTTTTTTGACTTTTTTCTTGTGATAAACACATTCGCCGAATGCGCTCCAATGGTCTCAATGACATACTCATTCGATCCGACAGAAATCTTCCTCGACGATGTTGATGTATCGCACTGCGACTTTTCACTATGAGTTATTGTTTCATCGATGGTAAGGTTGTCTTTTAAGCTGGCATCTTGCAAATCAAGGGCAGAACCATTCGCAAGCTCAAATGAACTTCCTCCATTTTGGTGTGAATAGGTGGGGGATTGGAACATCGAACGCATTCGATTGTCAATCTCTTGGTATTGGACATCATCTTCGTTGGCATTATAGACTGGTGGTAGAATTGCCTGCTGATCTTCGGGAAAAACATCATCATTAAATATTTTGTGATGTGTTGGAGTAGCTACTGATATGCTGGTTAGTGACTTGTCATGTGAGGGTGACCTTTTACGTTTTGCAGTTGTACGTTGTTTCTTCTCTGATTTAGTGATGGGAGGCAATGGTTTATTACAGGCGATTATAGGAGGTGGCTGTTGATCTTGCAACTTGCGGCATGTCGTTGGTTGTAAGGCTGGTTTGTCATCGGATGTACTGCCTGCATCAGACGATGAGGTTGATAGCTTTCGTGCTTTTCGACGTTCTTTGGGCTGCTTACTTGTTCTCATTTTTCGCTTTATGTTGATTGCATTGCGTTCCTTTTCGTCGTAGGAAAATGATACATTTGAACTTGTTATTGACTCTGGTTCCATGTGTTGTGCATCAACGTCTGTAAAAGATTTAACATCGATAGAGCAGGGCAGAGAAGGTTCATCATTAGCTTGTTTATTTGTAGAAGATTCCGTGAAATTAACGTCCAAACAAGGGTCTATGGAATCTGTTTGTGCTTCCAGTTTATTCCTTTGAAGGAAGTCTTTTGGTAGTGGATAACTAGTGGATTCAAGTTGATTAATACAAGTTTTTGTCGGCGATTGAAGTTGGGGCACACTTATGACAAGCGAGCTCTTATGACAAAGCTCTGGAAGGTCTTTTTGATCACAATCTGGGAAATTTTGCAGAACATCGTTGCCTTCAACAGCGCAATGATTCACATCAGCGTCAGTGTAGCTTGCCGAAGCATTTTTATATTTTTTCTTTACACTTTTTGTACGGTCTTGAGACGTTTTACTCTTGTCCTGAGCGTTGATATCACTCGTGGGAGCTGGTATAGCGTGCTTTGAATCAGGAACATTGGAGTTTTGTAGGTTTTTCTTTTTCTGCCTTTTCTTGCTATCACTTATGACAACTGGTACAAGGTTTGCGACACTGGAGTCAACTGGACGTTGTAGGACCTGCTCGTTGCTTTTGATAACTGCAGCGCTATCTACAATATGAGAACCAGTGAAATGTTGTAAGATTCTCTTCTTATATTTCCTGTTGGTCTGATTCATTGCAGCGACTTGCTCATAACCTGCCACCGCAGAGTCGTTAGCATTGAAATCAGGAAAATTTGTCAAGTCCAGTCTCTTGTTGTCATCTCTACCAGCCGCTGTGGTATCTTTGACATCTGAATCAGGTCCATTTTGTGAGGTATTGCTGTTACGTTTTTTCTTTTTACCACTTGGTGCCACCAAATCATGTCCTGTAACATTGCAACCAGGAGAATTTCGTGAGTTCTTCTCCTTGTGTTGGTCCTTGTCAGGAAAATTTTGCAGAACCTTCTTCGTATGCTTTTTCCTGTTACCACTTGTTGATACTGTTGTATTGCTTTTTGCATTCTTGATATCATCGATGGCTGTTGATTCTTCTGTTGTGGACTTCTGTAAGATTCTCTTTTTGTGATGGATTCTTTTGCTGTCACTAGGTACAAGCAGTGGTTCGCCTCCATTGTCATGGTTTTGTACATCACTTGAAACAACCGATAGGGTGTCAGAATCCATAAAGTTTTGTAGAATTATTTTTTTATACTTTCTCTTGTTATCGCTTGTTGAACTCGATTCATCAGGACGCGACAATGTGGGGTCGTTAATATCGATACCAGAGGAAACAGCAAGGTTATGCATTTTGTTATGTATGTTCTTACTCTCACTTGTTACGGTCGATTCTGGTACTACATCGTCTTTAATACTTGAAAGAGGAGCATTTTTCTTTTCAAGAGAGGCAGTATCAACCTTGTTGCCTTTATAACTTTTCTTGCTGTCACTTGGCATAATCGATTTTGGTTCGCCTTTTACGGGGGAAATTTTTAAGCTCTTCTCGTGGATATTGATTTCATTTGCGACAACGACTGTGACGCTAGTGGGACTTTGAGTAAGCTTCTTATGTTTTTTCTTGAGATCACATATTGAGTCTGTTACACAACTTACACTTGGCACTGCTATGTGTTCGACACAAGAACCTATCGAGTTTTGTAAAATTCTTTTTTTGTGATGTATTTTGCTATCACTTGTGGTTACCACTGCAGCTTCGTGATCACCAGGAGCAAGGGAATTTTGTAAAGATTTCTCCCTCTTTCGCTTTTTACTCACGCTTGTGCTAGTTGTTTCCACATTCCAGTCTTTTGCTTCAACACCAGTGGAAAATTCTTGTGTTACCCCATTATTCTGTTGTTCCTTCGATACTTTACGTGGCGTCGCAGACGTTTTCTTTTCAATATTTGATTCTTTCTCACATGTTGGCATACTCTCTGAATGGTTTGCTGGATCTTTTGATTCAGCCTCACAGTGTTTTTCTTCAGAAATTGATTTGGAAATTACTGTAGCCGTAGACTTACTTTCCTTCGTATTTAATTCTCGTTGGAATATTGTTGTTGATGCCTTGACAACTGATAGAGCTTCTCTTGATTCTTCCTCCATCCACAAGGCAGGCATTTCTTGTTGCTCCTCGGGAGATACCTCTGCTAAGCTTGCACTACACGTTGTATCTACTGATGCCTCGATAGTATTTTTAGTAGGTGTTTTCGAGTCATGTACCTTCTTACCAGTCTCCGTCACTAAAGGATTAATTGCATTCTTACTTTCTTCAGGAGAAGGCTGATGAGTTTCTTTGCCTACTCCCTCTGTCGGAACTTGTATTTGATCTGCAACATCACCTTCAACAGATGCGAAATTCGAAGTTGACTGTGTGCGACGCAAATGAGGGCTTGCAGGTTCTACCTGTTTGTTTGAGATCGATGTACGCTCGTCATCAGACTTTGCGTATCTGCTTGATACAATTGCCATTATTGTAAAGGGATCCTTTAATATTTTACCATCATCAGTGCACTTTCGAGGAGTTTTCAATTTTCTACGACGTCCAGATGAGACAAATTCTTTTTTGCGTTCTGTTGGTGGCCGAGGAAGCGTAAGTTGCGGTTCAGCTTTTTCTTTTGAGGTATGTTCCAGAATCGTTTTATCATCGTCGAGATTCTCAAGCAGACTAACTGCAGAGTCTATCAAGCGAGTCGCCGCTTGTTCATCATTTGTAGGCTTGTAGGGCTGAATAGGTGACTTCTCCGAGATTGCGTTTGATTGGACTTGTTTACTAAGTGTGTCTTTAAATGGTTCCTCTAGATCACTTGCAATAGGAGCGCTATAAAGGTACATTTCTTTTACCTCGTCAAGTTTAATTATTGTATCAACTCTGGATTCGGATACATCATTTGAAGAGTCAGTGAATTTAATTGATTTCATTGATTCAATTGATGTAGGATTGCAGTCAGGTGACTTCTCCTCGTTTTCTTTTGATACGACCTGTTCATCATCTACGTGTTTGTGTATTTTTTCTACCAATGGTACGCTGGCATTTTCATTTATAGCTGAGAAGAATACGTCAGTTGAAGCGTTTGTGATCTCCAGAGATATCATTGGCTCAACTGCTGTAGGAACACAAACAGGCGACATCTCCTCCTTTTCCTTTGATACGACTTGTTTCAAATTTTCGCTATTGACAGACATTTCTTCTTTTTCGCTTTTTGCTTCCTTTCCTTCATCAGTTAAAGCATTTGCGATCTCACGACATTTCGTTGGATTAAGTGCAGTTTGAGCACAATCAGTTGATTTCTCTTTATTTGTGTTTATTCTGACGGGTTCATCATTTATGACCTGAGATGGTTGCTCTATATCATCTGTCGTGCCACCAGGAAACTTCGTAGGAACAAAATCAGTAGGAACAAAATCATTTAATTCAACGGATTTATCATTCATAACCTTAGACGGTTGCTTTAAATCATCTGCAGAAGCTAAACCATTAAATGTCCCTTCCTTCTCGTTGGGGTCGCGTTTTTTGTCAACTTTCGTCGACATGTCGACTTCAAGTCCCTCTATACAATCAGAAAGTTTTTCCTGTGTTGGATTTGACTTTCTATTGACTGCAGAGCTAGATGGTTCCTCTTTATCAGCAATGAAAAGTATGCAATCAGACTCCATTTCTTTGTTAATTTGGACACATGGTTCCTCTGTACTAGTTGAAGAGCCTACGCAATCTGAAGAGGGTTCAGCTTCATTGCTTGTGGTGTCCTCTTCAGCATTTATAGATGACAGAATGCATTCAGAGGCCTTAGTCTTGCTGAATTTTACTTTTTCATCAGATTTGAGTCGTTCTACGACACATTCAGCAGACCGTTTGTCCTCATTTTCTAAACTATTATTCGGCAGGTTTTCAGGCTTAGAAGATGTCTTATTTTTAATGTTGAGTTTCTCCATCTCATCGGTATTCGAATTTGGTTTGTCTTTGTTCACCTCTAAACCTCCATTAAGCGTTCGCTGCTCATCTTTCGCCATGATGACTTTCACCGCTTTTTCGTCAGAAATTTTGTCTCCATCACTCGTCTGATGTTTATCTTTAATAACCGATTCTGCCACTTCTTTTTCGTCGTCAGATATCTCGTCTAGGCCTTCATTAGTCGTTTGCTGCTTATGGCGATTTGTTGGTGTTTCTCCAAACATGAGTTCTCCTTCCTCCTCGTCTGATATCTCATCCAGACCTTTATTCTCCTTTTGTTTGTTTATATCTTCCATTATGGCGTCCGCATCTTCCTCGTCAGATATGTCGTCACAATGTAACGAAATAACTGGATCCTGATATAGTTTCAAATCAGACGAGTTATCGTCATGCAAAGGACATTTCACTGATAAGTTGGTATTTTCTTCATTACCATCCGACCAAATTAGCTTTAGACTGTATCGGTCTTTAGAACCATCTGTGTCCTTTTCGTTAGAGGTAGCGATAACGATCTTGTGTTTTACTTCACGGCTTGAACGATGACAAGTGTCGCTGGAATATTTTCTGAAAGATCGTGAACTCTTGTGTGATGAAGAATTCTTTTCAGATTCAGACTTTTCACTATCACGATGCTGGTGCTTGGATTTAGTCAATTCCTTGGACGAGGGATGATGATGGTGCTTGTCTTCATTTCTAGACCTCTCAGATCTGTGTGTGTCTTTTCCAGATGAAGATCTTGATTTTGATGAACTGTCTGAACTGTTGTGGTGTTCCGATGAAAGAGGATGCCTTTCAGACACTTTTCTTGTATTTCCTTCTTTATTCTTGCTTTTCTCTGATGAGTTACAAGAAGTTTGGGATTCTTTTTGTTTTCCTGAATAGGTTCCTGCAAAGAAAATAATGGTAGATTGGTTTACAAGTTAATTCATGTTTATGCGTATTTTATGAACTAATAGTTTGGGCAATGGCTGGCTACTAAACAGGGTATGGCGTGACTACCGTTTGAGCAGTGCGAAAAACAGTTCCTATGTATACTTGAGAATAGACAGCTCTGCAGTCGATCGTGAGCAAACTCACCAATTCATCAACAAATTATAAAGGCAGCCAACATCAGATGTGAATTCATTTCCACAAACTTTCTGCCAAGAATTGGAGGGTCACTGACCTATTGTGGTCTGGAAATTGAACTATGTATATAAAGCGAGTTAAATGGAATGCTGGGTGTAGAGCTAATTCTAACGAGCTCCTAACTAAACAGTTCTGAAAAACATATTTAGGTATTGTACAATGGCGGTGATGACTTTGTCTACTCACTACATACAAAAACCAATCAAAAGGGGGTCGGAAAGTGCTCCAAAAGTGGGAAATTTTAGTATAAGCAGAGGAAAATTCGTCACTTGCAAGCAAAGTAAGGGGATGGTTATCATTCTCTCACCCGTGGTATACAGGACGTTGCTCTGTTTACAGATGATTCGTTGACTTTGCAGGAAAAACTATCTAAAAATAAGTCCCAAAAAGCCAAAGCACGTTGTCTTTAACTCTGGAGCGGTAAACGACAACCTGATAAATTAAAATTCGTAAGGAAGTGGCTACTTGCTACAGAGATTCGTATGCTCAGATAGTTCTCTGAAGTTTTGAGGTTTGATAAAGTCAGAAACTGTAGAGCGGCAAGAAACAGCAGGAACATCGCCTACGCTGGTATGGGCATGCGATGAGAACATCAGACGACGACGACGTTATGAAATCACTCCGAATAGGAGTATTCGAAAGCCACTCTCGAATATATGCAATTGCGACGCAATTGCAAACGACAGTGAAACGTAAATCGATTTAAGTCTCTTAAGACATGATGTGCCAGATGAGCTAATACTCGTAAAAACCCACAGCTACCTACTCAAAAGCAAGCGATAGAGGGGCAGAAAAAAAACAATGAAAACTAATACTCACGTTTGAGGCTTTGATCGTTCTTAACATCGTGCTTCCTTGTTGATGATGGAATATCCTTGCCCTCAGAGCTTTTTACACACTCGTTTTTGTTACTTTTACTTCCAACAGTTTGATGATTTCTTTCACCATCCTGCAAGGTGTTACCATTTTCTCCAGAATTGGATTTCATACATTTTAGTGCAGGATGCTTCTCTATATGTTCTGCAACAGTTTCATTTCGTTCGATTGATATAACAGGATTTACCTCACAGGTAACAGTTGACACGCAACAATTTTCAAATGGTGGAGACTCTATATCGCTCTGACTCTGGATGGTGCATTCTTTTTCATTGTCGTCTTCTTCTTCGCTGGAATAAAAACTCGAATCGAGTTCAATAAATTTGAAGAGTTTTGCTGACGTTGATTTTGATGCCAGAGCCGCTTCGCCATTTGTTTTTGTCACATCGGGGTTTTTCTTAGATTTTTCTTCTATTTTACATCCATCATTGGCCACATCTGGACAGTCGTCCATATTCAGATCCGCGACTACAAATGCTTTCGATGCTGGAATAGGAATAGTCTCCTTTAGGTTTTCTTTTTTTGTTAGATTGGTTGCAATCTTTGCGTCAGCTGATATGGATGCAAGTTCAACCATATCACTATGCAATTCGCCAACAGATGATACAGAAGAATTCCTTCTGTCCTTCGTTATTACACCGACTGGTGAGGGACCAAATAAATCATCGAACAGTTTACTTGCGTTCTGCTTGGGTTGTGTTCGAAGTTTTACTTCAACATTACAATTCTCGTCTGTCTTTGTGATAATCTCTTCGGTTTTTTTCTCTGTCACATTGCTGCAAGTGTCCACTGACTGTGCTTCTTCTAAGTCATTATAGATATCATTCGAATTGTCTGCATTTAACATTATGTCATCGAATAGAGCATCTAAGAATTGATCTGATTTTTCTGTTTCCACTTTTAATAGATCTTCAATTGGCTTTGGAAATCTCTCTTTAGAAATCTTCGTTTTCTTAAATTGCTTGACATCCATTAGTATTTCTTCTTGTAGTGTTGCTATATTCTTATCTGTGTCTTTCTGTACATCTTTTTTGGGATTCATGCAGGATTCGCGGTGGTATTTTGACGGATATTCTTGTTTTGTTGAAGCATATCCATTAGCCTTTCCATTTGAGCGTTTCTCGGTTTGGTGATCCATGCGATGGGAAGGGGTTTTCTTTTGGACTCTGTCTCTGGTTTTCTCTCGGCTACTGTCTGAACTGAAAAAATGGAAGGGAAGTTTATTTTCTTTGCATAAATGAATGAGTCAGAGAAAGAGCAGATGATAAAAGTGTTTGTTAACTTTTTGAGTCCCCAGTCTAAATTTGCACTTCGCCTTGCTGCAACGTCGATTTGCTTGAATCCGTTTCAAGGCAACCGAATACCAAAAGCACTCAGACTCTTTATGGTCAATTATATTACCGGGAAGCAACTATTTTTTAGTGTAGTAGTTGGAGAAACTCAGATTTTATTCGTTTCTCTGTTATGCTCTGTGGCTGTGGTTGTTGTTCCGCTAGTGGGGTTTAAACCTACACCGGCCAGGTCACAAGCAAACACACTACGTATTACTCCGTTGACCACGTCATTTTAAGGCTTAGTGCAGACATAATGCGTTAGGCAAGTAAAATCTTAACTACAGAATTGGTCATATGTCCAGGTGTCTTGAGTGGCAATTGTTGTCACGATTGATTCCTTTTGAGAATCACCCTGTCGCATGACCTTATGTTATCGATTTAGTGCTTAATTGCTAGTTTGGATTGACTGCATAATGAATTATGCAAGAAGTGCCGCGGTGCCACACTAATTCCCACGTAATGGATCATTTGCAGGATTGCTGCGCAAATGTAAGTTTTCGGGGCCCAACACAAGCACCTCCTGCTACTAAAAATTTATTTTTCGCTTACCTTCCGGTCTGAGATAAGTCTCGGTCATGCCTACTATGCCTCCGGTCAAAATTTCTTTCATCAGTCCGTTCAAATCCACTTCTGCTGCTATTACGGCTTCGATCTCTCTCACGATCGTTTCCTGGAAGTGTTTCTCTGTTGTTGCTCCTACCATCTTTTCGTTCGCTTTCCCTATCTTTTCGTCGAGAAGATGAAGGCATACATTTTTCATCAACAGATCTATCAACAGTTTTAATACTTTTAGGAACTAAACTCTGTGTTTCAACTGTGAATGGATTGAAATGACTTCCGGTGCTCCTTGCATCTTCTGCAACACCATCATCAACGAATTGTTTCCTTACCGGACGTACATTGCGTCGAAAACATATATCATCTTTCCTGTAAATAAATCAAAACATGAATAAAAGGAAACCAACCGCCAACCAACCTACACTTACTCTCTACGTAATTCAGCGATTTGGTTGTCTTTCCTTTTTATCTCAGTGCGCGCGGTATCAAGAAGACTTGCGAAATTTATTTCTAATTGCTTGATTTTTTTATTTAATTCCTTTTTCTCAGCTTGGAGTTTTTCTATTATTCCAAGGGCGACCTGATACTTTTCTTTCCACTGCAAATCCTCGACAGCTTTCTACAGAAATTTGAGATGTGTTAAAACGTTTACGGAGTATATTTCCAGACTTACCTGTTGTTCTTGAGCGTGAAGTAACTCTAAATCATCATAGATATCAATATCAGCCATTTTTTAAAATAATATTCATCACTAAATAACACTTTTTAACTTTTTATTTCTACTTTTCCGATTTTTACATTTGCTGTGGCTGAAATTTCTTTCTGTTTTCGGAACTGTCATTCGTTATTTTCTTTTGCTTTTTGTCAAAGTGCGCCAAAATTCTGCTGTGGCGGATTTATAGCATGCTTACATTGTGCAGTTAGAACAAACAATTTTTGCAGAAACATAACGACTCTTTCCTGAAAAGAATTCAGGGAGCAATCTTCGAATCTTCAAAATCTCTTATCATAAGGAGGACATTCAACTTTCTTTCTTCTTGTTTCCTTCTTTATTACCACCAGCTCCATCGTTTGCTCGTACATTATATCCAATGTAATGATTCAAACCCACAGAGTAATGTTCTAGCAGACAATTCGAACCACAAAATGAATCCTCCGAAGCTCTCCAGTGTTTCTTATTGAACTCAACTCTTCAGCATAGCCTGTCGAGATAAATCCATATTAATCTTCAATTTAACTTCGTCTTTGGATACAATCTTGGAGACTGTGGTCAAATGAGTTTACCAACGGCATCCTTTTGTACGGTCAAAAATAAATTCGGACAAATAGTAGGTATCCTAAAAGCCAAAACTATCGTTAAGTGGCATATTATCAATCAAAATATCGGCAACAATTTTTAACAATTTTTATAAATATTCTAAAACGAAAAGAAAATGGAAAGAACTACCTTACCCTATTTGTACACTAATAGCCAACTCCTTATGCCAATACAGGCGCCAAAACAAAACACGCAATTCGTGAATTCAAAATAATTGAGCAAACATAAGCAAAATTTATTTACTTTAATCCATTGTTCTACGATTTTACGTGAAAACTTCACAAAAATGGATTCTACAATATCAGTTTCAAAGGTTGGCCATTTATTTATTCCATTTTCAATTTCTTTCATTTATGAAATCAATTCCAAAGGGTTGCTTTGTGTTTAAAAACGGTGCTACTCGCGCTGAAAAAGGTACAAAAAAATCAAAAAAGACGAAATTACCACCAGCACCGCTTCTAGGCAAAGAGGTAACCGATCAGCCATTCTACAAAACTTACACGGAAACCTGGAAAAATTTCGTTACGGACATTGAAAGCCTTCAACGTGAGAGCTACTCGAAAACTCTAAAAGATTTGATAGATCATATTGGCAATGCCTATAGTGGCGATGGTTCTGTGAGCAATATTCTTCCTGCTGCTGCTCTATTAACTGGTATGTACAGGATTTTGAATATATATATAAAAAATGTTTTGTTTCACAAGTCTATTATATCGTCAGGCATCAATCAACCGGATCATCATGAGCAGTTTGACACTTTGTCCCAGAGAATAAGGGAAAAACTCGCCGCCAGCGTGTGTGTCATTCAGTCTCGGGATTGTCCAAATGTGAAAGCAGCCATTGAAACCATGGTTTATGGCTTTGTTGTGGCACCATTCGAAGATGACGACGATAGAGAATACAAACGTCTGCGACGATCACAATGTACAATGCAAGTACTCACTGCATGGTACAAAAGTGCGAATGAGAAAAATAATCTGGTGGTGATCCTACCGGATTTTGAGTGTTTTAGTGGGCAAATTCTTCAGGATTTCATATTGATTTTGAGTTCGTCTTGTTCGAGAATACCGATTGTGTTGATCTTGGGCGTGGCGACGGCTATTTCTGCGGTGCACAGTACGCTGCCGTATCATGTGACGAGTAAAATCAGGCTGAAGATTTTCCAAACACAGGCAGCGCCTGTTGGATTGAATGAGGTTAGCTTCTGTCTTTAAGGATAAACCGATTGTTATGCATTTCCTTATAGATTCTAGAAAAAGTGATTCTTTCGCCGAAACATTCAGTTCATTTGTCAGGCAAAGCATTCAAGTTCCTGACGCATATTTTCTTGTTTTATGACTTCTCCATCAATGGCTTCATTCAAGGATTTAAGGTGAACAAGCCAGTTTTCCATATGATTCATATTTATTTTCTGTTTCATAATTTAGTACTGCCTAATGGAGCACTTTTTTCAAGGCAACGCTTATGCCCTCTGCACAAACTACTCATCATCCCTGAAAATGATTAAATCTCTTACTCATGAAGACATGGAAACCATTCGTCGTCTATTATCCTTTCGTCCGTATGTGGAGGCTTTGAATGACTGCAAGAAAGTCATAGCCATCCTAACCGATGATGCGTACCTTAAGAAAAAGTTACCACAACTCCTGCGAGACTGTCACCTACACTTTATCTATTTTCGAACGTTTCTTGAGTTTTTCACACTTCTCGTACACGATCTACCCAAGTGCCCACTAGGCAAGTTTCAGCGAGAACTCTACGCCAATTGTCTGTCAAAAGACATTACAGAAACCGCTGAATTCAAAGAATCCTGGCAAATGCTTTCATTTATGTCTAAAGATGAATTTGTCGCGAAAATATCACGCGCCATTACGGCAACAATTGATTTCGTTAACACGGAAGCCGAGGACATGAATCTCGCAGATGCCTGTCAACCCAAGATCAATGAAGTGAGTTCATTTTCCAGAAGACATGGACTACTACATGAATTTTTTTTTTTTTAATTACAGAAACTAGATGCAATCAAGGAGCTTCTCACGAAAGTTGTGATGGCCGGCATGGAAGCAAAGCAACAGAAAACTTCTGCCAGCAGTGACATCTCACAGAACCTAAAACAGCTCAGTCGTCACGATTTAAAGGAGAAACTTTTACAAATGTCCAAGCAAGACAAACCGGTGTCAGATTTTACTAGTTCAGTAAATGAGACACTGGAATACATTAAGAAGCATGTTGTAGAGGCATGTCTAAGGCCGCTAAGTAAGGCGCCACCATTACATGAGTTGTTTGTTTTCTCGGACATTGCAACCGTTAGAAGAAATATTATCGGTGCGCCACGAGCGGCTCTACACATGGCCTTGAACAACCCTCACTACTATTTGCAGTGCAAATGCTGCGATCTAGATAGTACTTCGTCTATGGTGCCAACACTTCCTGACCTTTCGGTGGCTTACAAGCTCCACTTGGAATGCGGAAGGATGATAAATCTGTTCGATTGGTTGCAGGCATTCAGGTCAGTGGTGGACTATAATGAGGATGATCACGAACAAGTGGATCCAAAAATTCAGTGAGTATACTGCCTTGGTTTTTTTTATTGATTCATTGTTTATAAAAAGAAGCAAATATCTTGAGCTAAGTTCTCGGGGTCTATTTTATGCCCCTACGTATACCTTTGCGAAGTTTTCTCGGTCATTGGAGCTCTCCTCCAAAATTTGTTTGAGACTCCTGCATTCTCACTTAATCTCGACTGAAATAGTTTGAAAAGAATGCTTGACTACCACCAGTTTAAACATCTAATTTCAACTGAATAGAATATTTTTTTTTCCAGAGCTCGATTTACACGTGCCGTTGCTGAATTGCAATTCCTTGGCTATATTAAGACCTCTAAGAAGAAAACCGACCACGTTACGCGGCTGACATGGTAGTTAATCGTTTCAGAAGTACTAAATTTATTTATTAATTTATTAAATTTGGTTTGTTAATAAAAAGAAAGCGTTATTTTGTATTCAGTGGATCTCTGTTTATTTTTGCTAGTAAACTTGCAAATGCTGCTTTTGACAGACACAAAAGAAACAAAAAAACATCGTCGGCTTTCGATATAAAGACGAAGGTAGCACACTGATATTATGCGATTCAATAAGTTAATCTCTATTTAAAGAGTCATCTCTACATCAATTTTAAAGTCTCAATTGCTGCAGTAATCCTCTGAATCTCACTGGACGACTCTTCTAGTTTCTCAGTGTTAGCAGTTTGTACATCGGCTGGAACTTTTGTACTATAATCAGCCGCTGACATTGCTTGATTCAATTTTGTGACAGTCTGTTCGAGGTGCACCTTTTTCTTTTCTAATTTGGTGATTTCCTTGTCGGCTTCGATGAGTCCTTTTAGTAGTAAGTGAACCTCGCACTGTCCCGATACAGTGAGAATTGCACAGCCTTGAGGTGGCTCCGTATCAAATGTAATTTTTGAACAGAATGCAACGGTAGTTAGACCATTTGCGTACTTCTTGAGTATGTCATTTGGTTGGGAATCAGTGCAAACGATGAAGGCTTCGGTTTTCGTCTTATTGGGAAGATTATAATCACTACGAGCCGAACGAATGATGCGTGCGGCCTTTTGCATGAATTCAACTTCACGCTCAACTTGTTCGTTACGCCAAGTTGTATTCTCTGAAAAAAAAGAAAACAAAATTCAAAGGTCTCAATTACAGCCATAGGGTTTCAAACTCACCAGGATAAGCAGCTACACAGATGCTTGGTGTTTGATCTAATCGCGGCAACCGTTGGTACAGCTCTTCTGAGATAAAAGGCATAAACGGCGATATAATTCTTAAGCCCAGATCTAGACAAGTAAATAGCGCCTTGCGTGCAGATGCCTTTTGATCATCAGTGCCATTCTGGAAAATCGGCTTCAAGCACTCCAAGTAGACATCGCACAGATCATACAGCCAGAAACTGTAGCATGCACTTGTTGCCGCTGCAAATTCGTAACTTTCAAAGCCTGCGTTGCATGTCTCAATGGCAAGAGCCAGTCGGGATAAAATCCAAACGTCCATGTTATTCTCCTTTCCAGTCAGAGTAATGTCCGAAGAATACTTCTCATTGCCGCCAAAGTACATCAATGCAAACTTTGTTGCATTCCACAGTTTATTGCAGAAGAATCGATAGCCTTGGACACGATTAATGTCTAAATTGATGTCACGAGCTTGAGTGATGTAGGCGCAAAGAGCGAATCGTAACGCATCAGTTCCACACTCTGGAATACCATTTGGAAAGTCTTGCTTCTGGCCAGCCTTTGCTCGTTCAATTTCTTTTGGATCCAGATTAGAGCTAAGTAATTGCTCATGTAATCCCTCTAGAGTTATTCCTCGGATAACATCAACTGGATCTATCACATTGCCAAGACTTTTGGACATTTTACGACCATGTGCATCGCGGACCATTGGATGCAGATACACTTCTTTGAACGGCAATTTGCCTAACAGTTTCTGACCAAAGAATACCATGCGTGCCACCCAAAAGAAAAGAATATCATGACCGGTCTCGAGTAGTGATGTCGGATAGAATGCCTGCAAGTCGTCGGTATTGTCTGGCCAACCGAATACTGAGAATGGAAATAGGCCCGAACTGAACCATGTATCGAGTACGTCTTCGTCTTGATTGAGAATGATTTTGCTTGTGTCGACATTGAATTTAGAGGCTGCCTTCGCGAGAGCTTCTTCTTTATTACGCGCCACAATCCAGTAGTCTTCACTGTTACTCTAAAAAAAAAAATGAATTTTTCATGCTATTAATCTCTGCAGATTACGATTTTGGTTACCAGGACAAGTTTTGCAAAGGATTAGTCTATTTTGGGATGACTACGGTTGGGTAAGATCAAGTTGGTAATCTGCCCAAGGGTAAGGACAGACTTGAACCAAAAGAGACAGACAGACTTTCAAGCCAAACTTACCGATTCAGTCTTAATGTTGGCATCAGTAAACGTCGCATAATACGCTGGAATGCGATGACCCCACCATAGCTGGCGTGACACACACCAATCCCGAATGCCGTCCATCCAGTGGTACCAGATCTTTGTATTGTTTTCCGGAATAATTTTCAATTCCCCTTTCTTGGCAGCATCTGTGGCAGCCGCTGCCATATCGACACATTTCACGTACCTAAGAAAAGTAAGTAAATTTTAACAAGTTCAGGCCTATTGATCATACTAACACCTACCATTGTGGCTTAATCATTGGCTCAACAACGTCCTTCGAACGGCTGCAGAAGGGCACCACCATTGGATTGTTCACAGTGTCTCTGTACAGCCCCAACTCTTTCAATTTCTCTAGAATCTTCTTGCGACAATCGAACCGCTTCATTCCCGTAAACTCCCCGTAGTCGCCAATGATGTACCCGTCATCATTGAATATCGTAATAAAAGGTAAATTCTGTCGCTTACCAACCTCGTAGTCATTGGGATCGTGAGCTGGTGTAATTTTCACAGCACCAGTTCCGAAATGCATTTCCACAAACTCATCGCATACAATCGGCAACCTACGGTCACAGAATGGGTGCTTTACGAACTTACCACGCAAATGTGTAAACCGCTCATCGCTAGGGTGCACAGCAACAGCTGTATCACCCAGCATAGTTTCAATACGTGTGGTTGCAACGATAATCTCATCGGTAGTGCCCTCCACTTGATATGCAAACTTAATCAATACGCCAAACTCAACCTTCTCCTCGTAGCCAGGAATACTGAACAGCGTTCGCCCGGGAATGTCGATTTTATCCACTTCAATGTCTGAAATCGCTGATCGCAAGGCACACGACCAGTTCACTAACCTGGAACTCCTATAAATGCTTCCATCTTCGTGGAGTCGAACAAATGCTTCGGTGACTGCGCGACACAACTTTGAATCCATAGTGAACGCTACACGGCTCCAATCATAAGAGGAGCCCAACCACTTAAGCTGGTCATAGATGCGATCGCCCTTTTCTCGACGCCAGTCCCAAATCTTTTCAATGAACTTCTCACGACCCAAGTCATGCCGACTGAGCTGTTCCTCGCGCCACAACTTTTTCTCTACCACAACTTGTGTGGCAATACCAGCATGATCACAACCTGGCACCCACAGAGTAGTATAACCCTTCATTCTATGGTACCGAGTGATGGCGTCTTCGATGGCATTAGTGAGTGCATGACCCAAGTGCAGGGATCCAGTGACATTGGGCGGCGGAATCACCATGATGAATTTTCCCTTTGGATTTTCATCAGCAATCGATTTACGCTATACTCAAAGCATAATAAATATGACTCACTTCATCTAACATGACGCAACTGTATGTAATGAACTTACCCCGTACTCGGGCTTAAAGAATCCCTCCTTCTCCCACCAACTATACCAAGCGGCTTCAACATAGCGTGGACTATAGGCATCAGGCAATGGATCGGTGGTGTTTTTCTTTTCGCCTAGCTCAGTTCTAGCATTATAGACAGCAGCCTCTTTCACTTCTTTTGTTTTTTTCTGTTTTTCGCGTAAAGGTGGCTATGAATTGCTGATACTTTCTCTATTGAAATCTACTTACCTCGGGTTTTTCTTTCACGACAGCTGGAGTGGTAGCCTTTTTCTCCAATTTTTGTTGAAGTTTTTGCAATTTTGCAGCTTTTTTTGCCTCTTTTTCTAATTGTTTGGCAGTTTTTGGTGGCTCTTCACTATTGACAAGGGTTGTGGGTGCTTCTTCAGACATATTTTTTTTTATTTTTATTGAATTTTCACCGTGGACTTTAGAAGACAAATGCCACGACACACTCACTGAAAGTACAAAACTATTGAACACGAGTAACACCAAACCAAGTGCTGAGATGTATGAAACAGCCTTGGAGTCGTCACCGAAATCAAATGCAAGAGACACGCAACGTGCGCGATCGCTTTGTCAAGTAGAAAAGTGACAGCTGTTTTCGTGCAAGGGAGGGTGGGCTTGTTTGAAGTTCGGAAATAGATTTCGAGATTATGGGATGTGTTAACGAAGAGTGGAATTTCAGTATTTCTTACGACATTAATCTTCTGTGTTTGTCAGAGGGTCGTTCTATTCAATTTTAACTAGATTTCTTATATTCCGCTTATGGAGATGGCTATTACCATGAATCTGCGTGCCGCTCGGTTCTGTATCAGTATCGCAGCTGAGGCATTTTGTTTTATATTTTTGAACCATATAAGAACTGGTTTTCACATCTGCTCACATCTTTTCTCCTACCACTGTGGGGAAGTCGTTCTCATAGTTGAACTCATATACTCTGATGAAAGCTAAGCTATTTTTTGCGGTTAGTAAGTGTCTCTTTTCTCAAACTTAGAGGTTCTTTCGATCTTAGCTTTAAGGTTATAGACGTCAAGAAAGACTTAAGAGTTCAGTTTATGCTGTTAGTATGAATCTATTGTTAAGTAACACTCTTAGGATGAACTACCACCAGACCAATGAAACCGACGACTGCAGCGTACTCGTATATCGGCAATAGCATCGCATTCTACTCTATGAACGTCTCCTCTCTTTGACATCTGACCAATATTTACGCCTGTCATTTGTGGTAAATTTGTTGCCCACAGTAAATTCTAATTAATTAATTAAATTTCAATAAAAAATTCTCTTCTTCAACTTTTCATTCAAGCCAGAGTGTATATTCTACAAAAAAGAACCAAAAAGATGGATGAAGAGCTACCGAAAGAATTCGATCTAGTAGTTGTCGGAACAGGTACGCAATTCCATTTGTTACCCACAAATAGAGTGACTCATTCTACTTTGAAATCGATATTTCCACAGGATTCGCTGAATCAGCTGTAGCAGCGGCTGCAAGTCGTATTGGAAAGACGGTCCTTCACGTTGATCCTAATGATTTTTATGGTAGCTGTTGGGCATCTTTTAATCTCGAAAACTTTCAATCATTCCTCTCGAATAACAGCACAACTGAAGCCAATGATGTATCATTGGCTAAACAAATTTGGTACATTCCCGCAGAGACTAGTGAAATTATTTCAAATGAAGACGATTGGACACAAACGAGTGTCTTGAAAAATTCAAGAAAATTTAACATTGACCTGACACCTAAACTTTTGTATTCAGCAGGAAAATTGGTTGATCTACTTGTGTCCTCTAATATCTGTCGTTATGCTGAGTTTCGAGCGATTGATAGAATTTCTACACTATTCGGTGGAGAGCTATTGAATGTGCCTTCTTCACGGACTGATGTTTTTAACACGAAAGATCTTTCGATTGTCGAGAAGCGTCTCTTAATGAAACTGCTTACCAGTTGCATGACCTATGAGGAGAAGTCTGAAGAATTTGCAAAATTCCAAGATAAGACATTTCTGGAGTATCTGGAAGCGAATAAACTCACAGAGAAGATAATTCATTGTGTGGTGAATTCGATTGCTATGTGCGATGAAAACACGCCACTCTATGAGGGAGTGGAAAAAATGAAGAGTTACCTACAAAGCTTGGGTAGATATGGCAATAGTCCGTTTTTGTTTCCCATGTACGGTTGTGGAGAGATTCCACAATGTTTTTGTCGGCTCTGTGCGGTGTTCGGTGGGACATACTGCTTGAAGAGGAGAATTAATGTTGTTAGTACAGGGGATGAGAGTGTTACTCTGGATGTTGATGGAAATGTCATTGATGCTAAGTACTTGGTGGTATCCAGTGGAAGCCTTCCTTCAGGTATTTATCCAACAAACAGTCTTTCTGAGGGGCAACATCGATGTGGAAATTTGGCGAGAGGAGTGTTTATAACATCGACACCAATTGGCAATGAGGAGCACAATTCGGGCGGTGGAGGTGTAAATGTGATTCGACTGATAGATCCCGCCGATAGTAGCAGAGGAGCAATTCTTCTACAGCTGTCCCACTATTCTGGGACTACACCAAAAGGACTCTGTAAGTAAATTTATTATTAAATTTTGTTCTTAATTTTGTCACGGGGGTACACTTGTAATCCCGTTCTTTCTCTCTCTGTTTTGACAAGTTCTCTAAGTGAGCTGATGAGCACCAATGGTCCAGTTGAATATCAGCGCAAACAGACAGATGCCAGGAGCGGACCTTGTAAGCTGGGTGCAATTAAAAGAGATGAAACATTTAGCGCCTGAAACCAAGGCCTTTACAACTCAATAATTTTGATAAAAGTACTCCCCTCCACTTGACTATTGAGTCCATTGTACTTATGTATGTACCTGCCAAAAGAGCCCAGTTAGTTAATTTTCTTCGTCGTCGTAGTAGTAAGATAAGCCCTTCACTGATTTGGAGCTTATGTGTTCAACTCTCACCACATCAGATCCGAGAGGCTGTTACCTAATTCTAGTAAAGACACAATAGTTATAGAGGAAGTGTTTCCGAGCACTGCGCAGGTTTTGAATATAGTGGTATGGCTTTGGTCTAGCCCTTAGACATAGATATGTACTTTCCAAAGCACCTTTAAGTACTGGCCCAGCAGAAATTTTCCTGCAGTGGTTTCTTCTGACAGATAGCCAGAGGTAAGGCATCATGCTACCAAGTTTCATAACGAACCCAACCCTCAATGGTAACCTTGAACTTACAGTACGTTGATCCCGTCATTAAAATTTTTTATTGAAAGTTGTTGAAAAATGTACCTTTTTGCTTCCAAGAGTTTTGTTCTGGATCCGAATGCTTTCGCGGCAGTCTTCTTAGCACTCTTTAAGCCGTCTTTTTGATATGAACGACGTAAGATTTCTCAGTTGTAAATCTTTCTGTTGATGTCTTTAGTTTAAGAGTTTCACCCCTCGCAACCGCCGTAAGGGATCACTGGGTTTCGGAAGATATGCCTACGTTTTATGCTTTCGACTTTTGTAAGAAATAATTTATTTATTCTTTTAGATCTAATTCACATCACAGCCGAAGCACGATCTAACGACACAGAAGCCGACCTTGAACCGTTTATCAAGCAAATATTCAATGGCAATGTGGAGGGTTCACCAAAATTACTCTATGCAGCGTATTTCCTAATTACACGATGTAAAATGTGTAAACAGAATGAAAATGCCTCTACATCACGTATACCAAGAGTATTATCAACTTGTGGCCCCTTCTTCGAAATCGATTATGACTCTTCGATTCGTAATGCGAGAGATATTTTTGGAAAAATTTACCCCAACGAGTCGTTCCTTCCGAGAGCTCCAGATCCAGAAGAGATTATCATTGGGGACGAAGATCCGGTAGCATTGGCCGAACATTGTTTGGCCGATGATCTCAAAGAACAAATGGATGAAATCGAAGAAGGTATGGAATCGATGGATGTGTGTGAAGGAGGCACAGGTGACGCCGGCGGAGACCCAGGTATAGATAATACTGGATATTCTGGTGTAGATTTTTAAAAGATTTAAAAAAAGTAACGTTTCATTTATCAAACAGTGCTACTGTTTAAGAATTTAATCTATTATAAAATATGCTTAATATATACTTGAAGAAAAAATTATTTAAGAGAAAATACACGTCACAAATGAATGCTAAATTATTTGTGGGCAATTAATTTTTTATTCAGGGTGAAATGAATATTTTGCTGAATTATTTTACCTCTAGTTGTTACGTATAATAACTACTTTAGCTCACCAACTAGGTAGGATCCAAAGACGTGCGTTGAAGTCTACTGGGGGCAGAAATATAGCCGGGCCAGTTTAGGGACTCAAATTATTTCATAATACTCGAAGTGGCATGAATGCTGCGTAGTTTACCTTTAAGCATATCGGAAGCCTCTTTTCGGGAATACAGTTGAGGCTTATTTTTTCAGCCCAACCTAGAAACGTTTGAGACCTTCGGCATTTATCCGCCACGCTTGGCATTAACATCATAAGGGTAGCAATAAACTCTTGGTCTGCAGGATGGGAATCAACTGCATCTACGGATGTGAGTGCATGTTGTGATGCCTAAATTCTGAACCGTTCTTATAAATATGTTCGTTCTAGAAACGGTTTAGTTTAAACATTTTTAAAATAAAGCGAAATGGGATTAGATATGAGTTTTTTAAGGCAGGCTTCCTCCCATTAGCGATATTAGGTAAGCGTTGTCGTCTTCTAACTCCAGGCTTGAATTGGAACTGTAGATTTTTTTTTGTTTCTTTTATCAATTCTGGCAAAAAAAAATTGACTTCACTAAGTCAAGTGCTTATAATGATTGATTCGGGAGTGATGAGCACGACTTGTGCGGTTAAATATTCTGAGTTTATCAAACCGTAGTGCTCTCAGGTGCTTTTAGATCTTTCAAGTCTCCACTTAATACCAAATCGTTTTATGTAGTGCCAGAAATAAAACATCACAATATTTTATTTTATTTAACTATAACATTAAATTAAAAACAGAAATGTAACAACAATTAGAACAACACACTCCAATGTGGATTAAAAAAATTAAAACATAAACAATAAATAGAAAAAATCACTTTGCAGGGCAAATAAAACGGACAGTATTACATACACATGTCGGTCAATACATCTTTTCCACTATTTCTCCTTTTTCTCTATATCTTCCCTAATTAAGTATTTTCGTATCATGGGCACACGAAACAGTGGCACTGATAGCACAGCTCCAGTACATGCTCCAATCCAGTAAACAATAATATGTTCCAAATTTGTATGACCATTACAACCCCATTTAAGAGCAGTCGCAAGTACCGGATTGAAATAGCCCCCGGAAAAGTTGAATGCTGAAAACATGAGGTAGTTAAAAGCGTAAACTTTTTTTGAGAGGTTTTTTCCCATAAGAAATTTAAAGTCGGACAGCAAGGGCTAATCTACAGGGTAAGCTTGGTAATGCAAATACTTACCCGCTACCACAAGACTTGTACCAATAAACGAATCAATAATACTACCAAAACGTGGTCCAGTTTCATTGAGTGTTTTCGATGCTAGACGACAGAGAAGTGTAGCGATTCCTTCAATAACTGCACCAACGTAGGGATGTACCTAGGTATTAAAAGACATTTATTAAATGTTATTAAAAATTAGACAGACTGCACACCGAGTTTTAGATATTTGTGTGTGGTCTGTCTTACGAATACAAATACAAATACTTGGCGCACCAAACCGTATGTGGTCCAGGGCCTAGCTTCTCGTGACCATGTATGTTGTGCGTGTTATATATTTTCACACAAATAGAAGGGACCTACTGTTTACTAATGTTTTTGAGAAGCTATCTCAAGCTTTTTGCCTTAGTTAAGCAAAAATAAATTCACTGAAAAATCGTTTATCTAAGATTTTTAGATTTAAGATTTTACCAAAAATCTTAATATTGGAGCACTGGCTCTGTAGCGTGTGCTTTCAAAGATTAATGATTTTTTTGTAAGGGGATTAAAGATTAAGTAAGTAAGGTATTAGGGTTTTGCAAGATTAGTAGAACTGTAGCTGAGTGCAAACGGCTTCAGAAATTAGGCACCGTCTCACATTTAAATATTTTGTAAATTCTGTTCCCTAGAGTTATAAAGAAATATGATCATACTCAACTTACCTGTAAATCCGCTGAACATTCTTCAAATGCTCTACCTTTGTGCGTTTCGGCGAACTCAAACCACCAGAATACTTGAACAATTCTATACACACAGCATCCGCCCATTAGCTCTGCCCATGTTCGTAAGGCCACTTCTCGCAATGAAACCTTTCCCTCGAGTAAATCTTCCATATGAGTGTAAGGACATGCTGATGCATCACCCCACACCTTACCCCACCAAACGGTGAGAATAAATAAAAACACAGCATATGCTGCAACTCCAAAATTATCCGCAACTATAGAACAATTTAAAACGGCTCTAATTCTCTCTATAAAAAATACATCTCTATCCAACTGGTATACTTATGATCAATTCAAAACAACAAGCACAGAGCTCAGCAGCTGCGATAGCTTCATTCACCAATATCGGCACAAGACCCTCCTTCAGAAGACGAGTGGCTACTTTACGGGCAATTTGCGCGAGAACACAGCAACCGACCATAAAGCCGGTGCTTACCGCCAGCGCTGACATGGACATCCTGCTCTGTGTTGTACTCTTCTATCGGTTGGCTCAACTCCTCGATGGTATTCGAAATTATGCAATTTAATCACGCAATTGTTTTTGGATCTCTTTCTTTAACCCAAAAAACGCATAGTAATTTATCCTACTGATATAGCACTCAGGCGAACACTTTTAAATAATTTACAAAAGCACGATCGGTGACGACAACGAACAAAAAAAGACGCTTTTTAATAGTGTGTGTCTGACAGATACTAATTCGAGGCTATAAATAAACAATTCAATTATGTACTCTTTTTATTAATTTAAGGAATTCAAAAAAAATCCCAATAAATAGTTGAAAAATTGTTTAATGTAACTAAAAGAATTGATAAATTAGCACTTGATCAACCAGATAGATACAAATGGTCAAAAGCAAGAAAAAAAATATTGATTTTGGAGATTTGCTCCAATTGGCTTTGAATTAAAAACTCAACTAGCCCCGAGCATTTCGCGACCGATTATTGAAACGTTTTCAACGCTGCGCTGTGGTAAATTTAGAGAAAGCTTCTCACCATTTGTATTCGACATCTACATATGTATGTATGTTTTGTGACGTCTTTTTTTGGTATTTTTTAGCGATCTACATATGCTAATAGTACAGATTAGTTTATGCTAATGATGATTGCTTTTGTGTTCAATGCGTGGAATTTGTATAAAGTGTCGAATTATTTCGATATAATCATGAATTTGGTTGACGATTTTATGAATAGCGTAGAGACATGGAAGCATGGGCTTTGTCGAGAGTGGATGAAGCATCGGTCGTTTGGAGGGAAGAATTCTTTATAAGATATTCCCGTGTCCCGTGTGCAGTCGCGGGCTTTGGAGGAGAAGATTCAACGACGATCTTAACCAACTGTACAGCAACATCGATCTAGTAGCGCGCATAAATAGAAGGGTACTTTAACCAACTCAGAGTGCGCAACTGGAGGCAGTTAGCTAAGGAGGCTTATTGGTTGAGGCCCAGGTTCACCCCAAACTGTAGCGCCACCTAATTAAGTAAGTAAGTACTGATATACGCTATACGACTGAATGAAGGAAGGATCACATTATGGAAAAAATATATTTTATTTAAATTTATCTTATCGTAAATTATCACAATTCGTTTTGTGATGATTATAAATAAGTAAAACTATGTACATCCTATTTGTACCAATAAATATACAAAAAAAAAGAAACTATTTTCTTAAATAAAATTACAACTATTGATCTTCATTATCGACCTCGGTTCCAATCCTTTTAGCCTCTTTAACCTTAAATAAAAGAAAATATTATATTAAATCTTAAGTCCTTAGTAATTTCTTACTGTGTCAGGTAATTTCCTTTGAAATGTTTCTGGCAGGAATAATCCCAATAGTCCAGCAGACAAGGAAATCGCACCAAATATCAGCAAAGGCAACGTTTCAAAATATATTCTCTGAAAATGTTGGTGTTATTCTTTGAAATGCTTTTCCTTTTTTAAATTGAAATTTATTTTACCAAAAGCGGGACAAATGGAGCCAACATTGCCCCAAAACGTGCAAAAGTAGACATACAGCCAACTCCACCACTTCTAATGACCTGTAATTAAAATAATAATAAAAAAATACAATTATCGTAGACAGTAGGTTTAAAGTCAGCTCATCTCACAGTTGGCATCATTTCAGCAGTGTAAGTGTATATTACAGCAAATGACGAAGTTATTCCCAATTTTCCAATAAGAAATAGGGTGATGACCGCCCATTCGGTATCTGTCGAAGGTAATGCTTATAAATATTTGCTTTACTTTGCATTAATTATAAATTTTACTTGAAACTTTTCCGTTTGAAATAAGTGCAAGAATGAAAATTTGTTGTTAAAAAGAAGGAATAAATCTTAAATATTGTCGTAGGAAAGGGAGTTTAAATCAAGGATCCTAATGTATCAATATAACGTATCTCTCCACGTTCAAATATCTAGGCATAACAGTAGACAGTAAACTTCTCTGGAAGAAACACGAAAAAGCTGTGGTAGCCAAAGCAACGCGAGCAGTGATGCTGTGCAGAAACATCTCAGGCAAACACTAGGGATCACCCCCTTACACTTAGAAAGAACTGTCAAAGAAACCACACTAGGAATAATCAAAGATGGCACAGGCAGCGAGACACAGTTTGGTGTGGTTTACACGCTGATATCATCCTTATCTGTTCTAAAATGAATCCGGAACTCGCATTACGGTCAATGAGGATCGTTACAGGTTCTTTCAAAATATGGATGACATTGATCCGGACGAGATGTGGCTCCAATAGGATGGCCCTACGTGCCATACAGCAAGTCAAACCGTCGATTTTTTTAAATCACAATTTGGCGAGAAGGTGATTTTGCGAAAATGCCGCTACCAGGTGAATTTCCGTAGACGGATCAAAGATCATTCAGCGATGAAAGTGCCAGTGGATTGGTCATTCACTGAGAAAGGTTTACATTTGGAACCAAGCCTGATCCGCGAAATACACGATGTTGAACAGTTAGAGCATTAGCCGTCCAAGGCCCATACTATCTCCAGACATTCGTATTTAGGAGATCGTAATACTTACTCCTTGCTATGTAGCCACCAGCTACGCAAGTTATAGCACAAAGGAACATCGATCCAGATAGAGACCATCTTCTTCCGAATTTATTCAGCGCCACCTATAACAAAGAAAAATGCATTGCCAGGCAGTTGTTAAAACCCTTCCAAGCGTCTTACCCATGCCAATGTGTATCCAGGAATCTCGATAAGACAGACTAGAGCAAAATTAATGTACTTATTACCACTAAGGCTTGTCGAGTTCAGTGAAAGTCCATAAAAAACGGTCGCATTTACAGCCCTAAATCAGACCAAAGAATTTGAAAACAATTCTCCTCACGCACAATAAAAACTTACCATATATACAAAAGCATTGTATACCGCACACATAGAGTCTTCGACTTCAATACGTCTCTCACGGCTCCATAGATGTCACCCCTCTGATCCCGAGTGTCTTTTAGCTTTCCACTAGATTCTTTTGATTTTGAACTGCAATATTCTTCGTGGTTACGTTGAAAGGTTGACAATAGAGCGACAGACAGCTCCTTCTTGTTAACCTTTGCAGCTTCTTTGATTATCTTCTCTGCTCGCTCGTGCTTATCGCGTGCTATAAGCCAACGCACCGATTCCGGAACCATCCAATAGTAAATAATAAAAAGTAAAGGGGGTGCCGATAGGGCATACTGCAATAATTGCCAATCATGGAGTAACCATGCAGCTACTCCCACCAGAGCTTCACCAACGGCGTAGAAATAATTCAAGATAATCGATGACATTTCTCGACGTTTAGGACCAACCATTTCAACACCGATAATAAAGGCCAATGGATAAACACCAGAGGTGCCTACTGCATTCAGGAATGCAAACACCAGGAAGCTGTTGTAGTCCCACGATAAGCCTTGGAGAATTCCAGTGATGGCCATGAAAATTATGCAAATTATGAAAATAATTTTTCTTCCATATCTAGATGAGAGTGGTTATGGTAAAAGTGAGAAGATTGAATCGGTACTTACCTATCAGCGAAAAATCCTGATACAGCTGTTCCAACGACTAGTCCAGCAAAGTGCATTGTCCCAACTAAAGCTAATTTCCAAGCGTTTTCTGTGCAAGTCAATTCCCACTGGAAATAGACAATCATGGCGGAATGCATTAGGTTGGTTGGAAAGTTGACACCTCTTGAAAGCCTTTCACAAATTGTGTATCTTAAATTAACTATGGGTTTACCTGTAGTTTTGCAACAAAACTAAGCAGAGTCTGCCTTTCATCTTCATTGATGCCAAACATAGTGCTTCAAATATCTAAGACGAAGCACTTTTGTAAAATTGGGTGCCATTTAATCTTTGAAAGGTTTTCTAGAACTCTGCAGATGATCTTGAACGGGACATCCGATTAGCAATACTGAGTACGTGCCATTCTTTTGTCTCTTTGCAGCTGGAGGCATCTCAAAAACCTAAAATGTTCTATCAGCGTGATCTTTTTTTTTAAATTTTTTAGGTTCACCTCCGCTTCTTCATTGGTTTCGATACAAATGCGAATCACGTTGCTTGGTTGGTGCGATTCGTAAAGAGGTACTTAACCTTACATTTACTGATCCATTTATTAGAAATCTTTATGATAAACAGCCACGCGTTAGACGAGGCTTTGTAATTAGACTATAAACTCATCAAGTTTGACATACCTATTAAGCTAAACGCCACTGGGGCCAAGTTTATATTCTGGTTTACCGACAGATTATGGATTATATTGTGGTACTGCCTCTAATTTTGTTGTCTATAAACAAACCAAGCTATACTCCAGAGTTATGTTCCAGAGTGGAACTTGCGCCAGAACCTCAAGCTTCCATGAAGTGGAAGCGGCGAACTTGAAAATTTGGCCAATCACACAGCAAGTGTTTGATGGCGTCAATTTCTTCTTTGTCATGACAACTCCTGCAGTAATCAGGTGAGTTGATGCGCCTAACGGGCAATGCCCAGTTAGTACACCTACCCTGATACTGGTTAATTTTTTTGTTCATTGACGAATGGCTTTTAGTCCTTTTTTCGTTCAGAGTTGGTCATTAGCGGTAAGATATGACACACTCATCTCTGGATGCCCAGAAGATGTTGATATTTTCTCTCACTTTATGATATATTTTCCTATTAAGTATACTAATAGCCTTTCCTTGCTACTTCATCTGCTCTTTCGTTCCCTTTAATATTACTATATCTGGGGACGCAGCAGAGAGGGACTTCATGAATGTTTCATATTCTGTTTATAGCTTGCGAAGACAGCTTTTGATCTAATTATCACGCTGTTTAGCGCCTTGAGTGGAGCTTGACTATCGACAAAGATTGTGTCTTAAGACGGGTTTTGTTTCTTTGGCCATTTGAAAAGGTCATTAGGGGCGCTGGTGTACGGATATTTTCAAACAGCCAACCAGCACTTAAAGCGACAGAATGCCGCAGCTGTATGGAAGAGGGTCAAACTTTTGAACACAGTTTTTGCGAATTTCATTCACCTGGTTACTACGGCGTATATTCTAGAGGAATAGATACCCACTTCCTCTTTTAAGGCCGTCCTCATCTCAACTAGGGGGACGGTACGCTTTCTTGGCTGATGGTACCTACACGTGACACAATAGATCTTTCAAGTCGCGGTATCAGCCAGGCGTCAGGGTTGATTTGAGAAAAAAAATATATTTCATCAAGGACCACTTGAACTACTAAAGTTTTATTCTACACAGAATCACACTTTTTCAACAGAATCATTAAAAATAACAAAACAAACACAAACCATTACAATTTCAAACCGGAATGCCGAATAACCACAATAAACTTTGCGAATAGCTTTGCCATAAAAACATGTGTTCATCTCGTTTTGTTGTTGCAGATTTATTGTAAAAAAAAATAAATTTAGCGTAAAATTTCTATTATTTAAAACAAACCTCACCTCTTGCACAATTGTACGTTCCTGTGAGTCGTATACCCACTTATTGCATCGCATTCGATTGTGGTTGAACATCTCTCTTGGACATGAGCCAGGTAATACAATTGAATCATTCACCTCATATCGATGGCACTTTTCAGGTACAAATTTTCCATTCGTTTCCATGCCAGGAGTGGCATTCACTAACCAGCTGGGATTTAATTCCAATTCCGATGAACCTTCACACTCAGGCACTAAACATCTAAAAGATACACAGATAGTTGTTAGATAAATATTTGTACAGATGACATCGTAACACACACTAACCTATAACTTGGTGTTCCAGCTGTAAATACATACGACAGGCTATTAGCTGCTGCAAACATTACCGGCAAACATATTAGTAAATAATTTGTCTTCTGGTAACGTCCGAATTCACCAATTTCCTCGAGAATTTGATCAAAGTCCATTTTGGATTTGACAAATGAGTGAATAGCCAGTAGAGACACTCACTCTACTAGACACGTTGGTGAAATAGGCCACTAATCAGACCAGACAACGTTCTGTTGTGGCTGAGAGAGAGAAAAATAAGTTTTTCAGTTAAAACAGACTGTGGCGGTGAAAAGTCAACAGCAACACCTTTTTTTTTTTATTTTTATTGTTAAAAAATTGTTTCTGGTATATTTTTGGACGTAGTTTCTTTGCCATATTTATTCTGTATTTGAATGCAATTAATATGTGTGCACGTGGCTGCTTTAAAGAAGAGAATTGCACGATAAGTATTTATCTAGATATTTTGTGGAACAATTGGATTGATTTTTGGGGTGTCTGCATAATGTAGCTGGGGGTATGTATACACAGGGGTTTTGCCATTTGGGCAGAGAATTGTAGCCTTTTTGGCGAGCCCATCAGCCTTGCAGTTTCCCGGAATGCCTCTATGGCCAGGCACCCAGCAATGATCTGGTAATATAGAACACGTAGAACCAGAAAGGTGATTATTATAAAATCAATCCTGTCTTTGATCTACAAACTGAAGACGTGGAAAGAGCTGGCATCAGGACCAGCTATTTATGTACATGTACATATATTCCTTGACTGCATCAAAATTACAGCTGTCTATTTTTTTTATGACGTTGTTTTTAAGATTTTTTTGCAAATTACATTGACGTTTTTTTAATAATTGACAAGTGAAATTGATGTAGTCTAATGAATTGAATGGCATTCAACCTTTAAGTTTTATTGTTGTTATTACTTCCATGTAAAGCAATTAATCGACAGTTAAATGAATACAATTGCCGACGAAATAAGTTGGCTAGATATGTAGTTCTTCCTGGAGCAAGAAACAATTAATAGAAACGAAGACTGACAGTAGTTTAACTGCACGCCTTTCGATACGTAGAATGCCGACAGATGAATAGTAATTAAGATAATTTATCATTAGATACACCTCTCTGCGAAGCAGTTCCAACGTCAGTTCCATTAGAATGGTAGCCCTTGAATTTACTAATCCTATTAACACCTAATGAGGGGATTCTATCCACGGTGACTACAGAGATTTGTGCAGAGACGACTCACTACAAAAGTGAGTGAATATGTTAGTGTCTCCGGAAATTTGGGAACTCTTCGAGTCCTAAATCTGTTTGGATTATATCCAATTAAAGTATTGGATTAATAGCTTTTCGCAGTGCTCAAGAAAATAGATATATGTGTACCTGGAGGTATGTAGAGAGGTCAGAATTAGATATGATAGCCTTAGTGGTACGGTAAGCTATGCGCCTATCGGGCAATACACAGTTAGCACACCTACCCTGATACTGGTTTCTTTTTCGTTCACTGGCAAAATGCATTTTCGTTCAGAGTTGGCCATAAGCTGTGAGATATGACACAGTCGCCTCTAGCTGCCCATGTGATATTTCCTCTTGCTTTATTCTACTTAATTTTTTAGCTACATCAATAGGGAAAGCTACCGATCCGTGGATTAATTCCTCGTTTAATGCGGACATTTTCGTGTCAATTTATCTGCTCTTTCGTTTCCTTTTTATTACTATGTCCGGGGACCCAGCATAGTGTGACTACAGGGAGTGATCGACTAACTTTATTTGTCTTTTTGCGAAGGGAGCGCAGTTTTTTGGTAGGTATGGGCCCAATTGGACAAAACAGGAACAGATATCAAAACATTGCGACATTCAGGAATGCGTTGCGGGTTTTAATGCACAGTCCTCTAGCTCTACCAGGGCATATTAGTTCCCATTAGCTCTGTAAATAAGTTCATTGACATGAAATAAACAGGAGTTGGATTAACCTTTCTCGGATTAAGTTGAGTCGCAGTAACGAACGGGTAGTGCTCTCACTAACAGAGGGTTATTTTTTTCTTTTAGAGTTACTCGTAATTCTTTACGGAGCTAGATGATTCCCCTAATAAGTTCCCAGGATAGGCAAAAATGGACACTATGAGTTTAACTGATAGTCTACTTGATTAATCACCAACAACAAGAGCAAACATCTATCTACCTATCTATCCTCATGTTTTGCTTCTTTTTTTAATCAGCTATATACTTGGGAACTTTAAAACCATCTATTCAGCCTGCAATAACTGGATTAGGTTGGTCTTTGCTGTTTCAAGAGGAAAATTCTTCGGGTGATTTTCGGTGTCGTTTACATACACATATAGACGAATGAAGGAGGAAATACAACGACAAACTTTACGGGCTGCACAGCGACTTCGACTTAAGCAGAAGAATAAAGGTCCAACTACTAAGGTGGCTGGATCATGTAGAGCCATGGACATTAATGCTCTGGCGAGGATAATCTTCGATTCCATCGCCGAGGAAGACCGCGAGTCAGGTAGCACATGAAGTGACGCAGTCAAATGGAAGGCAAGGGGACCTCAATCAATTTATCGTGCGAAACTGGAAGCAGCTAGTGAAAGATCAAACTAACTGGAAACGCTTGTTGGTTCAGGCTCAGATCCACCTCAGATTGTACCGCTACTGCTACCTTAAGTATGTAAGATATTAAGTTAAGCCTGCGATGATTTTCAATCTATTCGCTTTAGTCAGCAAACAGGGTATTATTTTATACATAAAAATACTCCATAGCCAGACACAACTCTTACTCTCGCACGGTGTCACTTCCATTCAACTGATTGGTGAATGCTTGCCTTGAAAACTAAGATAGCACGCACGATAATATAATAATTACAAGTCATTCTGTAGCAAATTGATAAAAATTAATCGAACACTTATCAATTGACTGAAGTATAACACTCACTGATTATCCTGCTGAGACTGCTGACGAAAGATTTTTTGTTCTTTATATATATCACCACCAAGCAATCCCCCTTAATAGGGTCAGCACACAGATTAATATTTCAGTACTAAAATCCCTAAAACAGCTGCAAAATTAAAAGGTTGCAAAAAATCGATAACAAACAAATTTGCGCTAAATTATTTTCCCACGGTTCAAGAGCAAATTACAGTTAAAGACGAGTAGCTTATGTTTAGCACGCTTCACTGAGTTTCAAAAGACGAGTTACTTGTACACAAACCGGACTAAGTTTAAACGGTTTAACCATCAGCAGCTACTGAGACTAAAATTTCTTAAATCCGAGAAAGGCTCTTTCATTCCTTGGCAAACAACCAACAAATAATTCCGAAATCGTATTTTAAGAAAACAATACAAAAACATTTATTTCTTATCACTTGTTATCACTTGAAAATTTTAATATTTCACGGTGTATATTTCGAACGTAATTCAAGTTTTTATTCGGGCTTTCTTAGTTTTTATTTCCTAATGACCAATTGAACTTAATTCTAAGTATAGTGACTATAAATATAAATTTTTGAACAATAAAAAAAGAACTACTAGCAGTTTGCGCTGCTATACGTCATCTGGTTATGAAAAACTATACAAATCTTACTGTGCGTGACTGTTGCCGGTGCAATTTCAAGTTACAAAACTGAATTAAGATACTTCTGCTAGGTAATACTGTGCAAGTCCATCTAATATCGTGTGACTATGACTGTGGAATGCAAGTTAAACTCTCATATACGTTCTCTTTGCACGTAGGTCGATTCTGTACGATAGGTAATCAAACTTAATTAATGGAGAGGAGAGAAATCGTCTTCTTGTCGGGTTTCTTTTCACACAGCTGTGCAATTGTAATTGCATTTGTATTTGATTATTATTATTATTTTTTATTTTCGTTTTTATAGGGTGAATAGAAAGTAATTTCTATTTGTATCAAGAGAACAAGAAGATTGAGTTTGAAAAAAAAAAAATTAAAAATATTAAATACATATGTATGTGATTCCATTTCGAATTTTCTTCGGAAGTTTCAAACGAAAGGAGTGAATATCTCTGAAGCTTTCGTTAGAATGTACCCAGCCAAGTCATACAGCCATGCCAAAAAAGAAAAAAAAAAACCGCGCTATGAAAATTTTATGAATTTTTGACTTCCGGGTACCTCCCTCTAAGATATACTTGGTTGATTGGCTGGTTGATGTGGCCCTCGATAAGGTACACTTATGTAGACCAAAGTAGGTCCATTATGCTGCAACAAGATAGGGGTAGGTGGGTAACTCTGTCCGCTCCTGAAACCAATTACTTTTCTTTATAAAATTCTTAATATTAGCCGTAAAGTCGGTATTTATATCATTGAGACCATCGAAATAATAATGACCTAGTGTAGCTTTCCTACTGTTAGCCTGTGCAGAACACGTGCACAGGATTCTTCTCCTCCTTGTCTCTTCAACTTCTGCAGAAGTCTTTATAGGAGATGGCCAATCTTTGGGCATGCCTGCGTATCGTGCAGTATCCGGTTATTACATTGGTTAGAGTAGAGACGGTTCCTCTCTTATGCTTAAGAAGTCCGTAAGATCTACTTTGGTCTAGTTTTAGCCTAGCGATAAGGCACTGGCCAAGTTAGCTCCATCTATGGTTAGCTTTGTGAAGCGCATCGGCGTGGATGAGGTACTTAGCATAACACATCGGTGCGTCAATATTGGGGACGTCACAGTGATCTGGCACTGACTTCGTCCTGGGTTTTGGACCCATCCGCGAAAAGAGGCAGTGAATCGTTATGTAGGATATCGCGTTGCGTCCATTTTGATCTGTCCGGTTTCTTGTGTTTGGCTAGGCTGAAATTAAATTCAGTAGGCAGGCGGTCGGTAACTTTGACTAGTGTCTAGCTCTTTCTATAGGCGAGAGTTTCTCAGTCGAAGAGCAGCGCTGGTCGGGAGAAGGTGAAGCATGGTTTGAAGCGCCGCTGTTGGAGAGGTTCTCAGCGCACCCGTGATGCTGAGACATGCCACTCGTTGAGCTTCTTCCAACTGCTTCAAGTTGGAGTTCCTCTCCAAGGTGGTTCCCCACACCATTGCGCAGTACAGGAAAATTAGTTTTACAACCGACGTGTATAGCCAGCACATTTTATTTGGTTGTAGGCTCCACGTAGGCCCCACCGCTTTTTTACATGAGCACGAGCAACTATTGTTTTTTCGATATACTTTTACTTGATATACTTTTGATACTACTAAACTTTGGTACATTGTGATATACTTACTTAGGTGGCACTACAGTTCGGGGTCAACCTGGGCCTCAACCAACAAGTCTATCCCGTTATTCCGGTCCTTAGCTAACTGCCTCCAGTTGCGCACTCCAAGTTGGTTGAGGTCGGCTTTTACTTGTGCAGGCCACCTTAGGCAAGATTGTCCTCTACTACGTTGTCGTTCGCTCTACATCCTTGCCACATTAAGCGACTGACGCGCAGTTTTTTAGCTAGGTCGATGGATGTCGTTGCACAGCTCGTATATTTCATCGTTGAATCTTCTCCTCTAAAGTCCATCAACGCAAGCGTGAGCGAATATATCACGAAAAATTTTTTCTCTCGAATCGACCGAGATATTTTCATCCGCTTTTGACAGAGTACATGCTTCACCGCCATAAAGCAGGATAAAGGTCTTGTATAGCTGTGGGAATATAAAGGTATCAACCTCTATGGTGTGAAGATCTTATATTTTCTAAACTATTCGTTTTCGACATCGACATATACATACATACATGTATGAAAATACTCAGAATAATACTAAAATGTTATCAAAATCGAGGAGGACGGGTCCCTTTTCTCAATATTTACTACATATGTACTAGTTTACGATCTTCTAAATCAGGATATTCTGCATTGGAAAACCTTAGTGTCAATTCATTTGTCGTGGATGTTAGATAGTAAATTTCTTTATCGCTATAAAGAGAAAAAAATGATTAGTTACTAAAAAAATTGCACCACTGTACTCCTTACTCGCATTGTCTGATAGATTTAAAAATGTTTCCCTTTTCACTGACCAATTTTGGAATAAAAGTCTCAAAAAAAGTATCGGTTTTTCCTGCCACGATAGCAAGATTAGCAGTAGGACACGAATTTGATCCCCGTGCATTATCAGTAATCAGTGCGGATATTTCCGTAATTTGTGTAAACCCTCTGGTAAGGAAAAGTTTTGCCTTGTCTTTGAACTTTTCTTGAAATAATATAGGATGAATCATATCCTTGTATATATCCAACACCTCTTCTTGAACTTGGAATTCTCTGTATCCTGCCTGCGGTGCATATATGACGCATACTATGTCATCTATTTCACCTGCATCAAATTTTGTTACTGCCAAATATACAAATTTATATATAAATAGATACATATGTATGTATGCGCATACATATTTCTTTAATTCTGAAGATACTTACAGGTTTTCAAACATTTTCGAAGTTGACGTTTTCTTTTATTTAAAAGAAATGATATTTTCATGTTCATTCTGAAGAAGTACAACCGGATGAGTAGAAGTTTATCCCGATGGTAGTTTAGGTCTCCATTGAAAAGCACTATAGCATACGATTGTGGCATCCTTATTCTTTCTGCTATAAATACATGAAAAAAAATATGTTGTAAGAAAATGTGCATGAGTGTCTCGCTCAAACACCCAATGATATTTAACTTATAGGGATATGCTTGCAAACTTGAAGCTCCACCTAATGCACAATATGTTGCAAGGTCACACTTAGTCTGTTGTAGTGCTAATGTCCAGGATCCTATCCAATGCAATACGCGAACGTCTCAACCCTTTCTGCAACACACTCATCGGCACGTGTTTCTTCCGGATATGGCAACGACCAGTTTCAAGTCGAAACTCACCGTCTTTTCATTGATTTCAAAGGCGCATATCAAAGCATTCATCATTGTGAGCTCGATCATGCCCAAATTGATCCAGCTTTATCGCCTTACACTGGAAAACACGCAACATACACGTGTAGTTCGGATACAGTTCTGAACCATTCCAAAGGTGTACCGACTTTCGGCAAGGAACAGATAGTGCGAAAGAGAGGCGTCCAAAAACTCCGTTCAGCCGCTATGATACCCAGACGACATCGACATCATCGGTCGTTCCCAGCGTGCCGTCATAAACCATTTTACGGTAATTGAAGACCAAGCAAGACGAGTTGGCCTTGAAGTAAAGCATCTGTCCACCGTCCAGGACAAAACGTCACTGTTGACAACAGTAACTTCGCTCTGAATGAGCTCATTGTAAACAATGTAAAAATATTTGACTGGAGCAAGAGCGGAGCTTGATCGAACCGTGATCGGTTTTATAGCGTGAACCAAGCCAAATTCCACCCTCCATAGAGTACCCAAGGCTTTATGACCAATATTTTCCAAACCATTTCAGTAACTTATAACAAACAAAATTAAACTCATGATGTACATATGTACATAGGTAGCATTTTCTTAAATTGGTTTGCGATCAATAGATCGGATTCGATTTGAAATCCGACACCTCTGCGCGAATTTATTTGTTAGTGCGTTGGATCGTTGAGTGGGAAGTTCGACGATCGAATTCCAGAAAACACCAAGAAAGTTTTATCACGGTCCCACCTTGGACAAACGTCCAAGAGTAATAACTGTCATGAGATATCTTGATTTGCCTTTCGGATATGGCTTTAAACTATAGGTCTCTTCCATTTTGTGTGAAAAAATATAACAAGCATACCACGAATGGTCGCCAGAAGCTAGCCCTTGGACCAAACTTACGGTCTGTTGCGCCAGATGCATTTGTATTTGTATTTGTATACGATAAGTAATATCGAGAAATCAGAAAATGACATCACGTCATTAACGTACAAAAATTTAATAAGATCATAACATTCACGTTTTATAAGTAACGAAAACGGTAAATGTATGTTTTGTTTTACTTGTTGCCATTTAAATAATTTTAGTCTATCTATCCTAATACACGAAAAGCAAAAAGAAAAGAAAAAAATAAAATAAAAATTACCTATTCTCCGATCACTGCAGAACAAAAGGTCTTTCGCGCTGTCATACTTTTTTGTTCACCTCGTTTACGTCAAAAGTGTGGGTAAGTTCAGTATACTTTACATTATTTTAGTGAAACAAGAATTTATTTTTTTTTTTTTTTTTTATGTTTTCATGACTATGGCAGGTGTTTTCCGGAAAATTTTGAACCTGTAACGTGCGAGTCACCAACACACTACCTACTTACGATTCTGTTGCCACTTTATGGACATACAAAGTTCCGAAAATTTTAACAGAATATATTAGTAGAATTAAACAGATTTGTTTTTTTACTTTACTTGGAATTGACTTATTCTGAAATTGACGAAAAACTCAATTGGAACCAGACAAGCTATACAACGTTTTTATGTCTGCCTTTCATTGAGGTTTTGTACAATCCAGTCCCGCCACTACTGCAAAGATGGTTGGCAAAAGTTCTGTTGCGAAATTGGAGGCAGATAACCAGATTAAGATTACTGGAGACGCTTGTTGGTTCAGGCCCAGATCTACCTCGGATTGTTGCACTACAGCCTTAAGTAAGTACGATAGTAAGTTAAGCCTGTGAATTTGTCAATCTATTCCCTTTGAATTATGATTCTTCTGCGATATATGTACATAGCGATAGTCAGCAAACAGGGTATTATTTTGTAAATAAAAGAGTCCACAGCCAGGTACAACTTTGGACTCACGCACTTACCCGATTACCTGTGTCACTTCAGGCTTCATCGTATGAAGTAGTAAAAGTAGAAATGAACAACTTAACCTCAGCACACAGATTTGATATATTAACGCGATTTTTCATCAATTTTAGTTAATCCTCATTACTCTGGTCCAGATTGGTGCAGTGAAGAGGATTACGTATGTGACTACTTTCGCCAAAGGCACTCTTCGACTATGCCTTGGTTCACCTTTGTATGTATGTTGAGCATGATGCACGTTAGTGCTCCACTAGCGTTCACTGCTGTATCTAAGTTGAAATTGACCGTCCACTTCCACTTCCTACGGCTTATAAGTACTGCCTCGGTTTTATGTTCTGCCAGTATCAGGTCAGCAGAAGCGAGCTACTATCGAGCAATCTTTATTGCTGTTGCAAATCTGTTCTACTTCAGTTTGACAATAAAAACTATGTCGATGTCGTCAAGAAACCCTACAATCGCTGTTTCTTCAAGAATTAGAAGATGCAAGAATCTGCCATAAATAATATTCCAAAGCCGTGGACCCACCACTGAGCCCTGTGGTACACTGCCATTAATCCTATATTCGTCGGAGTCTATGTCTATGCGTGTCTATATTGTATATCAGGATTCTGTGTCTAAAATAGTCCATCATAATTTTATTGAGATACATTGACACTCAGATATCCTTTAATGCTTTAAGAATACAAGAACTGAGGTTAAAACAAACTCCACCTTTGAGGGCCAGCCTTTAATGAATTCCAATTTCCGGGTTGTAGTTGATCCCACGACTTCGTTATGCCGCTAAACAGAAGATACATAAAAAATATGAATACTTGGTGCAACAGACCGTATGTGGTCCAGGACCTAGCTTCTCGCGACCATTTGTGTTGTGCGTGTTATATTTTTTCACATAAATGGAAGGGAGATCCCTTTAGTTTAAAGTCATATCCGAAAGCCATATTGAGAAGCTTTCTCATGACAGTTATTACTCTCGAAAGTTTGTCAGACATTCGCGAGAGGTGGACCCGTGAGAAAACTTTTTGATTTTTTTTTGGGATTCGAACCTCAAACCTCTTGCTCAGTAATTCAACGTATTAACTACTGAGCCACGGCTCGGCGCCCACAGAAGATACATGACATCGCTAAAATCACGGGTATCTACAAGCTATAACTGGCTCGTAATTCAAAATATTCGGCAAACACCTAAACCGCTGTTTTAAGTAGCCTAAAGTTCTTTCGGCAATATTAGGACCGGCTGAGTGTTTTTTGGTGAAATTAAAGAACATAGTTCCTGTTCGCGTAGATTTGTATGATGTTAAAGCAAATGGCTCTAGATTGAAACTTGCATCCCCAAGGAGCCATGTACCGCGTTCAACATTTTCTAAGCATTGTAATTTCGCGCATCGGTCATTTGTCATATTTGGCAGGGCACCAATAGCTTCTGGTGGTCACAAATCTATGAATTATAAATTACCCGAAACAACAAGTACCTACCTACAATCAAAGCATATCGTAAATGCTGAAATATCTTTTTCTATTAAAAAAAAGATTGGACTTCTGATGGGGCTCAATAATTCGAAAATGTGTACCATCCAAACAATCTATTATGTACTCTGGAATTCCTAGAAAACTTGGCTGTGGGGATATAAAGGTGGCGACATCTATGGGCCTTATCACGGTATCGAAGCTTTTCTGTTGATAGAATTGTCAAAAGTTGAATAAAATTAAAGCCGATTATCGGTATTGCGAGCTTCTATTGGCAGCGATATTTTTCTATTTAATAGAATTTTCAATTCTATCGGAGGTTCCTGGTCGACTTTTGTGTGAAAGGACTCTAACCAAAGAAAAAAAGAGATAAAGACGAAAATAAGTAAGTTTATTTTGAGTTATATTCAAGTTAAAACTTTTTTATATATGTACATCGATGAGCTCGCTTAAGACAATAGATACTGTTGACAGTCCAAGAGAAAGGTTGTAGTCATTCCTAATACAGAATCGCAATAGTTATATAATTATGGGAACCGAAGAAGTCCTTTCACACCTTCTAAGTTTCAGCTCAATATCTTACAATTCTATTTTACGCTTAATAGAATCGACAAAAGTCGAATAGATCTTTTTCGAATGGACTTTCGCGATAAGGCCTATGTGATGATGAAGAGAGGAAACTTTTTTTTCGTTTTTAGCTTATATTTCGTAAACAATTCGTTTCCGGTATCTACATATATATTCATATACATTTAAAAAAAACTCAGAAAAATACTAAAATTTTTGCAAAATCTCGGGGACCGCTCACCATTTACCACACATTTGCTAGTTCACGATCTTCTAAATCAGGATGTGCTGCACTCGGAGTCTTTAGTGTCAAATTACTTGTCGTGACTCTGTGAAACTCAATTTCATCGCTATAAAGATACAAAAATGATTAGTTACTTAAAAAATCGCACCATTTCACTCCTTACCTGCAATTTTTGATAGATTTAAAAACGTCTCCTTTTTCACGGAGCAAATTGGGAATGAAAACCTGAAAGAATTTATCATTTTTTCCTACGACGATAACAATATTAGCAGTAGGACACGCATTTGTCCTCCGTGCACTATCAGAACCTATTGTAGATAACTGAGATATCTTCTCGCCTCTGGTAAGAAAAACTTTTTTCTTGTCGCTGAACTTTTTCTCAAATGTTATAGGATAAATTATATCCTTGTAAATATCCAAAATCTCTTTATCAACTTTGAACTCTCTGTATCCTGTCTGCGGTGCATATATTACGCATATTATGTCCACTATTTCATCTTCATCAATGCTTTTCACTGCAAAATATACACATTTATATATATACAGGTACATGAACATATCAAAAGTTAGTACTTACATATCGACAAACATTCATCAAGCTGATTTCTAGTTCTATTCAAAAGAAATGTTATTTTCATATCCATTCTGAAGAAGTACAACCTGATGAGTTGAAGTATTTCCCAATGTTCGTTTAGGTCTCCATTGAAAATCACTATTGCATATGAATGTGGCATATTTCCTTATACCTGCTGCTGTAAATACATAAGATAAGAGGGTATACAAGAAATTATTTTTACTCAATGTGAACGCTGCTTTAAATGTGGGTCTGGCCTATAGGCCAAATGATATGTATGTTGAGGCCCTGCAGAATATTTGCATAATGCGCAATGGTTTGCACGATCACTGCTGCAGTGCTTATGTTCACGGTGGACAAGGACAAAACTAAGTTCATGTTGTCAACAAACAATGCAGCGTCTGTCCACCGCTTAGGACGAAACGTTATTGTTGACAAAAGTGACTTCGACGTGTTTAAAGATTTTACCTAACTCAGAGTAAACATCAACATCATCTTCGAAGAACATCTTAAGGCTGGATGATAAGCATAAAAGCAGTGAACCCCCTTTTAAGGACCAAGCTGTTGCTGATGCCAAAACGCTTAGTATAGAAAACTGGAAACTGCCGTGTGTACACTTTTCGAGGTAGTAAGAGACGTTGTCTATCTTGGCTTTGCTCTTGATTCTGAAAACAACATCTGAGCAGAAATCAAACGACGAATAAATCTTGCCAATCGCTGTGGCTTTGACCTGAGAAGGCAATTGAGTAGTAAGGACATATCCCTAACAACTAAGGAGACTATACAAGACCTTAATAATCGCTGTCCTGCTTCATGGCAGTGAAGCATAGACTCTGTCAAGAGCGGATGAAGATATTCTTTGTCATTTCGCGAGAAAAATTCTTTGTAAAATATTCGGTCCCGTTTGCGTTGGCAGGCTTTGAAGGAAAAGATTCAACGATGAAATATACGAGCTGTGCAACGATATCCATCGACCTTGTCAGACCACTCCGCATCAGTCTCTTAAGATGACTAGGACATACAGAGCGAATTGACATCAATGCACCAGCCCGAGTCTTCGAATCTAACCCGGACAACGAAATAGAAGACGAACATTGTACACAATACATACTTATATGTATAAGATAAGTATTTTCGACAAATCGGAAAAAATTCGGAAATGAATCACGATTTTAAAGCACAACAACTTAAAAACTCACGTGTTTTAAGTAACGAAAATGTTAGATGCATGTTTTTTTACTTGCTTCCAATTAAATAATTTTATTCTATTTTCCCTGATGCACAAAAAAAAACAAAAAGAAAAGAAAAACAAAACAAAAATTACCTGTTCTCTGATCACTTGAAAACTTGAAAGAATGAAAGCTCTTTTGCGCTGTCATTTTCAAATGGAAAATGAAACATTTTTGTGAAGTTTTTTCACCTCGTTTACGTCAAAAGTGTGGAATCACCACACATCACCTACCTACCATTCCGCGTTCAAAAATTTTGAACCTTGGAATCTGAAGGGAAAATCTCACACATACTCTCCAAGAATCTTCGACCGATTAGCCTCACATCTCAACAAAAACGACTTATTGGATACCGACTTGCCGTATAACTTACACAAATTCTATCAGAAAGGCAGTCCTACATGGAATTCGGCTTGATGGCATTTCGAGCAGAGTAATAAACGAGTCCTTCGGCAATCTTTCTAAAATGAAATTAGCATACAGAAGAACTCCTCAAGGAGGAGTGCTTTCCCATTGCTTTTGAATCAACTTTTTAACAGATTCTTTAAGAAATCAAGAACATCGGGTGCAATGTCAGGCAAGTCCATCCTGAATTCACTCTCAATAATCTGGTCGGGCAGACCAATAACTACGGCCATGGTTAGATCATGTAAAACGGATGAACACCAATGCTCCAGTCCTAAAAATCTTTGATTCCACCTTTGAGGGACTACGCAGAAGACCACTACCTCATTTCCGATGGCGTGCGCAAGTCAAGGGTGACTTCGGCATACATAACCTAATGCACTTGGCTAAGGACCGTGCTGGTTGGAGAGGATTGTTGGTTGAGGCCCTGGTTCAACTCGTGGCAACTCTGGCAAACGTCCGAGAGTTCGTAAGAATGTTCTTAATGTAAATCAGTAAAAATAAAAAATAACACGCACAACCCAAATGATTGCGAGAAGCAGAGCTTCTGTCAATTTTTTTTTTTCTTCTTAACTAATCCATCAATAAATTACAGTTTATCATTGTAAGGTATACCTAATAAATTAATTTTTTTTGTTCTATTCGATCACAGAAAGTGCTAACATTATTTTAAGTGAATATTTAAAAAAAAACATCGACAGTTTTACACAGAGTCTCCAAAGACATAAGGCTCTGTGAGAGTAGTTTCATAGGATGGAATTTGTTTGCTCCTGAAATAAAAAGAAAATTAATAAAATAAACTATAAATCTTTAAGTATACATACTCTGATCGCTCTTTAACACGTCTTATAACCAAATCCATGATGTCTTTAATGTTTTTCGTTTTTCCATACGTCTGTAATAGTTCACACAGCGCTTGTATGAAAAGAGATCCTTTTTCAGTACGATAGGCAACATATCCTAAAAAAGAAACATTAGAATGGAATTGGAATATTTGAAAACTGGAAATGATAACAAATCTACTTACCTTCAAATGTGCTATAACATTTTAATATCTCGGAAGGTATACCATTTGGTTGTATAGCATCCTTGTGAAATCCACCAGTTTCCATGGCCCCCTTACAGGCCTGAATGAATAGAAGTTTCGGTTTCGATTGCAATGAACGATTGCGTAAGATAGGAAATAGAACATTGTCGTCTATTGAATAGCTGCCATCTTTAGCAGCAACAGTCTCATATCTTGTTCCATGAGTTAGAATCACAACCACTATGCAGGAAGCATTTCCAAAGTTTTTCTTTTCAACTGCAAATAAAATAATTTTTCTTTTAGTTAACTTTACCACTTAATTAACGGGTTCCTATAGTGTTATACACTCGAGAGTGCAGACACACTTAGACCAGTAAAGGTCCTTTGTGATACCTTGCATCAACTATTAGGCCACTCAGGGACTAACAAAACCAACCTGAGCTTTTGATAAAGCGATCGATGCATATGACGCTTAAGGACGCCAGATCGCCAAGGTCTTCAAGGAAGGGTGACCCGAGATGAAGCATTCTTTTATGCGACAGAGCTGGACAAGTACATAGGAGATGACCAACTCGGCACTACGTCTATGGTCCAGCTTAGGCCAGATCTGTCTCGAGTTGTGACACGTTGAGCCATTTTACCATCTGAGGTTGGTCTTGCTAATAGCGTTCAGCTGTAGTAGATGCTTACATGTAGCAAAGGGCATACCCAAGGCTTGCGTATCCGGCAGAATTCTTAGAGTAGTACTCTATCTGGCGAGGTCATCTGCCCTGCAGTTTCCAGGAATGTCTCTGTGGCCTGGCACCCAGCATAGGTGAATGTCATCTCCATAAGAGATAATCGGCAGTTGAAAGCGGCCTTTGAAGTGAAGCAGCACGATTGCCGCTTGGCACCCAGTGAAAATGGTTATATCCCTGACAGATAGTACATTACACTTCAACCAGGATAGAGCTTCCTTAATCGCCATGATATCCGCCTGAAAAACGCTACAATGATCAGAGAGGCAGAACCAGATTTTCAGGTTGAGCTTTTCCGAGAAAACACCACACCCCACCCCACCTTCGGTCCTAGAGCCATCTGTATAGAAGTGAACCGCACTGCCATTAACAGGAGGGGAGTTGTCTTATTCATCCCGTTCAGGGATGTTCGTAAGGAAGTTGCGGTCAAATCTCAGTTTCGGCGGGGTGTAGTCTGTATTTTCGTGTTTGAAGTTGAAAAATCAAGGATCGAGGGGTGGCCAATGTGATAACTAAACCACTGAGAGGAGACTTTTAGACGGATGGCCGCACAGGCAGCAATCTGTGTTATACATAAGCCACATATAATGTGGATGGTGTGATTCCATAATCCTTAGCCTTTAGTTAATCTCTAATAAAAGTGTCGTGACTAAATGGGGTTCTCAAGAGAAGCTTTGGCGATATACCTGAAGTGAACATGTGTCATTCTTGCCTAAAATGAGTTTTACCTGAGCGATAGAAAAGATAAGTGCTTGTTTTGCTTTGCGAGTTATTGTTTGACCTACAGTTTAGAGCTACAGTGGGACCGTGTAAAAACTTTTTCGTATTTTTTGGAATTCGAACCTCGAAAGATTCGATGAAGGATATCAAAGTTCATTTTATGTCAGCATTAGTTAAAATTTCTTGGACTAGATCTGGGCGACAATTAAACGCAAACACTGCTGATTAGCAGCAAGTGAAGCAGTCATCATATGAGTTAGTAGTCATGACGTTGGCTGCAATAAACAAGTTAGGAGTGGTGATTGATCACTGATCCACAAAAGAGTGGACTATCGGAAGCTTATCAATTAATAAAATAAAATTTATTATAGCTGACAAAATTCACCAAGTTGAGGTGATAGGCCAATTCATCTCAGCGACTTGGAATTGAGGGATACAAAGAGGTCATTTTTTCCTTTCTAACTCGGCCAGGGCAGTCCTCTTAAAAATCCGAATTAACACACTAAATTTTATACTTTCGGGTTTTAGGGATGCATTATAGCATCCCTTTGGAAAGAATGGTATAAGAACTTATTCCTTATTTATATAAATACGTCCCTTTTTTGGGCAAGTCGGTCTCATGAACTTACAGCTATTGAAGGAAGATTAACCTGATGAGGACTGAGGGTATTTAGAAATACAGTAACATTTTATGTATAACACCTCTAAAGTGAGCTATCGCCACTTGGCTTCCTTCTTGTACCAAAATAAAAGGGGCCTACTATAGGAAAGTACTTCCTCAACGATCTACACTAAGTTTGCATTTCGTTGCGGTATGGTATGGTGGTATATGGTTACATGTTTGTTAAAGTGCACCTCGCCCAAATCATTTTCACTTTGTAAGAAGTCCAACGTCAAATAGCTGCAATTGCAAGATTCTGTCAGTAAATTTGTCTATTAAATGCCCCTTAACCTTAGGGACGTACAATGATTTTCTGGCATTATTACAACCTATTCCACATCATTATTGTAGCAAATACATATGTACATTGATATGTTGTACGAGTACGCGTTTGGAACTCTAGAAGTCTTACACAACCTTAAACCAAAGCGTACATTGCGTCATATTAAAAAATAAACGATATCACTAAGAAGCGATAAGAAAAAACCTAACAGGCAAAAGACTTATTAATTTAAAAAGACGTAAAAAAAATAAAGAAATAAAAATTGTGTTGCTCACTTTTTTGGACCATGTTATCGACTTCCCTTACGGCAAGATTCTCGTACAAATTCACTTGCATTTTAAAGCTTTGGAAGGTTTTTTTCAGCATACGAACATCCTCAGCACTGCCAATACGGAACTCTTTATCGGGACTATCGAATTTGTCATTGTGAAATATATAAGCCACTCCTGGTGATTGCTTCTTTTTACTAATAGACTGCTCCTGAACAGCTGAAAGTGGTGGAGGCTTTATTGTCGGAGCCTTTTGTTGACTATAAATCACTTGTGGTGGTGAATTTAAAGGTTTCGCTGGCAATGAGCTCATATTATTCCAACTCGATGTAAAGGCCGGCCTTGTAGTCTCTAACGATGATATTGGATTCCAAATTGTTTTAGTTACCTTTGTCTTTGGTGCTGAAGCTAATAGTGCTGTGGCAGTTGAAGTAACCGTTCGACTAGGAGCTACTGTAGTCTTTTTCTCTCGCACCGATGAAAATGCACTAGGGTTTCTATATGGCGATATGTAAGTTGGTGTAGACGCTGGTAAAGCTGGGGTTTGCAATGGTGGAAGGTTTGCATTTCTAAAAGGTGACTCATAAGTTGAATTAAATGGTGTTGCATCTATACGTCTAACTATCGATGATTCAGTCTTTTGCCGAGGTAGAATAGCCCTTTGTGTTGGAATCGTAGTTGTAGAAGATGATGTCCATTTTGAAGACTCTAATGGGGAAAGGGATGTGTATGTTTTTGTGACTTCTAAGAAATTCTGCTTCTGCGAGATGGTTTTTTCCGTTGAAATGGTAATCTTTGTTTTACTTGATGAACCCTTAGAGGAGGTTTTCACTTTTGACTCGTAAGATGTTACAGCATTTCTGGTAGACGTGACACCGCCATCGGTGCGATAAATTGTTGTTGTGCTACTTTTCATTTTATTTTGTTTGTCTTTAGATTTATTCCCAAACATAATTGAAACTCAACGTGAATCGATACAATTCAACACAAAAATGAGAAGTTTTTTCGCAAATTTGACTAGCCGATCGACATAAGCTATTTCTATTAGATAAGACAAGATAAGATAAAAATTTCAAGAACCGGTTACTCTTCTATAAGTCTCACTCTAAGCAAACAAGAAAAACACACGCAAAAACGCTTTAAATGACCACAATACTTAAAAAAAAAGATAACAATGCGATTCTATGTTTATTACCGCACAAAGGTGTGAGTCACTTGGGAGAGAGAGTACCGCACGCAGCGACGACAAGCAAATTAAGAAAATTCGTTGAACTCATGAAATTCACAGCAGTCAAGTTAATAATTCTGATTTTTTTTACTGCCGTTTACACTTCTTTTGTGCTCATTTTCCATAAAAATGAAAAACAAAAACGTTTCTCTTTTTATTTAAAAAAGCTTTAGGTTCAGATACTTTCTGACTGAGAGTGTGACGCGAACCGATTACGATTAATCTATTTTTGGAGGAAACATGTTCATACATACAGATACCACTTCTGAAAGTGCAGATAACATTGGAGGTAGGCATTAGCTCTTAAGATAAATTTCCGTGACGTATACCAGTGTATTTATGTACAACGCAACCATGAAAAATTATTGAAAAAAAATATCAAACATGTGTAGGTTACACCCAGCGCCAAGGAGAGATGGAGATCGCTGTTTATCTGAAAGAAACTTTTTCTCCTAAAAAGAATGTACACATGTATGATATTGCCGCGCTCGAACCATAAATTTTCATACGTAATGTGATGGACAAAAGTTTTCACACAATAAAGGTTTGAGTAGGAATAAAGCATATTTGTATATTTCATTGATTCGTAGTCATCAAAGTTGTAATTATGGCTCGTAGACAGAAAGAAACAACCAAGGAAGAAAGAAAAATAATTTTAAAGCCACATAAAGAAAATAAATCATATTCGGGAATCGCGAAAATAGTAGGAAGAAGTCGATTTTTGGGTTATGGTTTGGGGCTGCATGGCTGCATCGGGTGTTGGTGAATTTGTTTTGGCTGAGGTTTCCAATATAGGAAATCGAATTTGTACTTAAAATAATTTTTTTTACTAATAATGGCTTATTCTAAGATATCCTGTGCAAAAATTTTGTAGAGGAAATTTGTTGTTGTATTTTTTTTAATTTTTTTTAAAGTTTTCGGTTTTGACTAGTAAAATGCATGTTTCTTCCTTATTAACTCAACTAAAGGGTGATTAGTCGACTTATAGTTCTATGTATACCCAATTTAACATAAAGGGACTTGAAACGATTCTTAATTTTGTCTTTACAGGGTGTTAAAATTAAAAAAAATTTAAGTTTTAACGGTTTTTATTTAGAAAATGGAAATCTTCCTAGATTTCAATGAAATTTTAATACGTGATAGCAGGCATTTTTCTGAGAATATTGCTTTTTGGCTGTTCTCTAATAAACTTAGCCCCAGGCGCCTGCCTGACAGTTGTTGGCATACCCTTAGCGGAGCGACGAAGTCGCGCGAGCGTCTAAACCACTCCGGAGAGCGGAATTTAAATGAATGAATCGCGCGAAGCGCGCCACTTATCCACTGTTGGCTATATAGTTAGTTTTTAAGGGGAGAACCTTTTCGAAATAACTGCCAAAAATCATCCGAATTTAATTTAATTTTAATTGATTAATAAAAATAGACTGGATCCTTTTGAGGAATTATCGACCGTTTTACATGTTTACTCGGATTTCAATCAATAATTGAAAGAAAAGGCACTTTTCCTTTTTTTTTGTTCATGCCATACCATTTAATTTATGTTTTTCTGGATTTGTTTACAGCTATTAAGTAATAGCAACATGAGTTAAAGATAAAATTTCGAAGAAAAAAAAAATTTTTTTTTATTATTAACTTCCTCTCAAAAATTTTTTTGTTGTTATACTTTTTAGACCTTTTTACACTAATTAAAAAAAAAAAAAAATTTTAACGAATTTCCTATATTGGAAACCCGCCCCTTTGTTTTTATCGAGCAAACAATTGATAAGTATGTATATTTATGTACCTAAATATCCTAAAGGATAATGTGAAAAAGAGCACCGAAAGCTTGGATTTAGAAAGAAAGAAAACTTCGTAGTTTTTCGCAGAGAGTGCTCACGAGAGAATAAGAAATTTCCCCATGCTGCGAATTTAGGTCTGTTTCCGTTTTCTGCACCAAAATTCTCTCTCTAAAAACTACGAAATTTTGCTTACGGGAACTGAATTTTGTAATTTTTCGTAAGATTTCGTAGATATTCGCTGTTTTGGACACGCAAGGAACAGAGGTATTTCCTTCACCTTCTCTGAAAACTAAAAACTACAAATTATGTGCAAAAAGTACGCGAACGGGCCTATTTTTAATCAGAAATTATTGGTCTTTAATTAATACAGGCTGAATGCGCTTGTATTTTCAGCTGTCAGTTCGACATCTCTTCAATTTAGATAGCCGGCTTATCTCAGCAGTGACAGGTATAAATGAGTAACCACTCATTAAAGAAAAAAAAAATTGTAAGGATGGGATATGCCTTAATTTTCAACAACAAAACTTTCAACGAAGAATTAAATTTGAGTGACCGAAATAACAGCGAATGCGATGTTAACAGGTTAAGGAGGATTTTCCAAAGACTTAATTTTCGACTGAACACCGTTATGAATCCAACACTGACAGTGATAAGGAACAACATGCAACAATGTAAGTTATTTTATTCCACAGAACCTATGTAAGTAAGTTCCTTTTGTAGCTTTTACGCCTAACCAATCTTAACAAATGAGGTTTCAAAAGAAAGAAAAAAAATGTACGGGTGCTGGTACGGGTGCCTGGTTGACTTGTGCTTGGTTAATGATCGGCTGGTCGATGGATCAAATCCGAATCATTCGACCTCGAGGTTTACATTTGTAGAAACTGTAAATAGTATTGAATAAATGTTTGTTGAATTTTTTATGCAAATACAAACCGGCTCGCTAACATCTTTTACCCTTCATACGGATGCAGGAGGAAATGAAGGGAGTTTGGACATGAGTACGCTAGTAATTTATGTTTTAGAACTGAAAACTAATACTTTTAGAGCAGATATTTGTATAAGCTATGCGGCTTCTAATATTAAGTAATCAAGTCTTATTATTATTTTGCAGTGTTAACTGAAGACCTGGACAATGCCCGTTGCCTTATTGTGGTTGTAATGAGTCACGGTGAAGAAGGAGATTTGGTTTATGCTTCTGATCAAAGGTACAACGTAATTGAAGAAATCCTGTGTTCGGACGTTTTTAAACAATTTCCAAACCTTTCAAAAATCTTAATTACTCAAGCTTGTAAGGACTTCTGCAAGGAAGCAAGCCCACGTGCAGTATCAAATGTTAAACGCATTGAGTCAACGAATGTTCTATGTTTCGATAGTACATTTGAAGGTGAGAATGCCTGCGAATTTTTCTCTTGAATTTCCAAAGATTGAGATTTTTTGGAAGTAAATTTAAAAAAATTGGTTGATATGCTGGCGCAGTTGCCAGACTGTGTCATCTTACAAGGTCAAGTCACAAGTTTTCCAAGAATTGATGATCTGTCTATTGTGTTGCACAGCATTAGATGGATGCACTTATTCATCTTTTCTACCAATGCTGGTATACTACAAAGCTTAGTCCTCCCTCTAACTGTTTCTAAAAGTTACAGAATAACTTCTTTCTCTTCTTCGTAATTCAATCCATTCCTTTAATATATACCATATCCTACAGGTCGGAGAAATAATAGAGTGCAGCTATTCACTATAATTAGCTCTGCAAAAGAAATGATTAGATTTCGAGTAAAATAAACGCATGTACATACTTTTCTTATGATCACCTCTCGATGAAGAGATGAAGACTATAACACTAGAGTAGCGTCGCCTGTATATACGTGTTGATTCCGCTCTTGAATTGAAAGTGTTTGAATTATTTTGAAAATATATGTATATCGTATAAGTGAGTCCCAGAGTTTGCTTGAGAAAAATAATTTTGGTATCGAGTTGTGGGCGCAATTGCCACGTAAAGATGGAGGTGGTGGGCCCTTGCAATCTTTCTGGAGCAACGTGCAAATGTGGTATTTCTGGGAATAATTTCATTGAACTCTTCGGAACATCTGTCATGATAGTATTTATAGTCCGGTTATATGTAAGTCAGCTACCTGCAAACTATGGCCAATGTTTGGTGATTAGATTTTAACACCGGATCTTCTTTTAATTTCACTGACTGTTTTTGAATGTTGTCAAGTGCACCTAAATAGCCTTTTCGGTTCGAACCTGGATAGCGAGTTCAGTCCACAGTTCAGTCCACAATCTTTCAAATGACACCAGAAATTTAAAATTTTATAATTAATTATTAATATTTTCCATTAGGATTCCAAGCCTTACGACTTCAAGATGGTTCTCCTTTCATACAACTTTTATGCGAAAAATTGGAGAAGCACGCCTTTGACTTGGAATTTGAAGAAGTAGTCGGTAAAGTTTTGGAAGAATTCCAAGGCATAATTTCTGGGTTGTTTTAATTTTATTCATATGTATGCGTTTATGTACTAATTTTTTTTTTTTAGTGTATCTTCGGGTCCACAATATCCGGTAATACAAAACATAGGTTTTAAAAATCTTATCCTCGGCCAACGAATTCCAAGTGCTTGCGGATCTGCGGGAAATTTTGTTATTGATAATTGAAATAAAACAATTTCTTTAAAAATGTGATTTGTTTGCTTGTGAAAAACGAAGACAAAAAACTATGTGCATTGGTCATGTGAGATCGGAGCAGAGAAGCAGAAAAGATAAAGTAAACTCAGGAAACTATAACGCGACTTACAAGAAATATCATTATGATTAGCGGATAGATGTTCAAGAACTCCGTCAACAGCAAACGAACATCCTCCCGAATATATTCAAAAACGCATCCTAAAGAGAAAGGAGCAACGAATTTCCACATCGAATCGTCTCCACTACTGGTACATACCAAGAAGATGTTTCTGACTTTACAATTGAAAAAGTAAGCGAGGCGGTCTAAAACAGCATTTCAGAAGAAAAACATGCAGCCGGGTACGAGTTACTTCCAAAACTGAGCAATAAAATCAAAATAACTCAACTAATGTGAAACAGCAGCTATCTTATTTCGTTGTACGAAGTTAAAAACAACATTCATGAATCTACAATAAATATCGCCGTGTTAAACGCCTGGCTTCGTCAAATAATTAAGCTGAACGATCGCAAATGCGGATTTGTTTTGATTCCAATGAGAAATCGCTGGAATGCCTCACAAACTCTGCAATATTTCATAAACCTCGTGAAAGAGTTAAACAGAGTTGTTAACGATATCATGTGGGCATCTCAGAGACGTACATTTATCAAGTTAATTCGAAATAAATATAAGGTAAGAACAACAGTTAAGTGCACCGGAAGTACGCAAACCAAGTATTAGGTAGTCGCCTAACTCCTGTTCCTCTTAACAAGGTTTTGCATTATCTTTTCGATCCTTCAACGAACCGAACGTAATCTCGATATTAGTAAGTAGAGACGAGGTAAGTTTACAAAATGCGATTGATAAATGTAAGGATGCCTTGGAGGAAAATGTATTCAGAGACCGTCGTTTACAAATAGAGCAGAGGCTCAGAATGCGTATGGTTTACAACTACATACAATAATTATTGAGCAGTTACAAATACAAATACTTGGCGCAACAAACTTATGTGGTTCAGGGCCTAGCTTCTGGCGATTTTTGCTGATTTCTGGGATTAGAACGCGTGCTCAGCGATCTAACGCACTAACCACTTGAGCCATGGCGCCCATCATATTATCATCGAATATTGCGTCAAACATAGATCTGCAGTACAGGTGTCTGAATAATGTATTCGTTGTGTCTGCCTATGCAGGAGAAACATTTCGGATAAATTCGTAACTATGCACAAGCAATGCAAATTTAGTATGCAAACTGTTCCAAATTCACTTAATTAATGCCGATTAACGTTCATTTTCTCGGTGTGGGTTGATAGAAACTTCAATCATTAAAAAAATTATTCAACGATAAAAAGCTCTTTATTTTATTTCTACACAGTATTCCATAAAAAAACAAAGAAACAAACATTTAGTTACGAAGGTGGAAATCTACTCCCTGCTACCGATGTCGTTGTGGTTGGAGTAACAATCGATCCACTGCTGATTGCCGTCGCTACTGAGGTGCCAGCTGCACCGGATTGCAACTGTGAAACGGTCGTTGTTATCACACCCGATGTCTTCGCTGTCGGCACCAAGTTCACTACCTTGCGGAGAGTTAGGTTTCTTTGCAACAATTGCGGTTTCAAGAGCCCTCCTTGTAGTTGCTTTAGACTACCAGGCTTGATGACTATCGTATTCTTGACACCCTGTAATGGATCATTATTTGCTGTCGTAGAGGTGGCTGTTGTGACGGTTTTAATCAATTTCTGCTTATCAGGATCCACATTGACTATGTGGAATTGTTTCATATTAAGGATGGTTGGCGCTGAAGTTGTACTCGTGCTAACTGAAACTGTCGGCTTAAGTGATTGTAAATTCAGTTGTTTTATGACTTTGTCTGATGGTTTGATCAGTTGCTGTTGTGGTGGCCTAGCAACGAGGGTTGTAGCCGATGTCTTTGGATTTGTGACCACGACTTTGGTGTACTTCTGCAATTGTGGAACGTTTGTGGAGCGTGAAATTATATTAGGACAAGGTTTCATTGTGTTTCGGTTGATGAATACGACTTTGTTGGTTTTAGGTTTTTGTTGTTGCTGCTGGTGTTGAAGCGCTGTGGTGTTAATTACGTAAGTTCCACCCTTGCTGGATGTGGCTGAGGATGGTGTGAGGATAATTGATGATGGTGTCGTTGCGGGTGATTTGGCAATTGAAACAGTTTCACTGAGATTTCCGTCATTGTCGGCGAAAATAATCGGCATGTCGAAAATATTCGAAAGATCATCGGTGCCATTTGTGCTAGGAGTAGTAGCAGCGGGCGCCGTGGATGTTTTTATTGGCGAAGATTTCAAAATGGTAAACTTTGGCTGATTGCCGACTGTTACTAGCTGTGTTTGACTACCCGGAACATTGGGTTTGATAGTAAATATCTGACTTCCTGAAACCGTTGAGGACGGTGCGCTACTTGAGGTAACCATGGACGTCGGCTTGATTGTGTAAATTTTTGTTTGGCTTTGCATTGGTGGCTTCAATTGAACAAATTGATTCGAGGGGATCATTTTTATTTTTGTACCCGTTCCGGTTCCCAACGACAGTGGTTGGCCGGTAGTTCTAAGACCAGATCCCAAAATTGTCTTTATATGAGAGGCCTTCGGTTGGGGGATAATATCATAATTAGTGACATCAGTACGAGCATCTTCGCCAGTCTTTGTTGGAGTATCCCCGTCGCCCAGAATACTTTGTATTGCCAAATTTAGATCATCGTTCGTCGGCTGTGGTATGATTTGTTGTTTGATTTGCTTTACTGGCGTCGACTGCGGTACGGCAGCACTTTCTGGTAAAGGTCTAGTGCGTGGTCTTCCAACTAAAAAATAAACACAAAAGATGATACAAAACTCGTACAAATTGTATTTTTTTTACCTTTCCGTTTTATTGGGAAGGGATCTTTGGGGAGCTTGGGCTTTCTTTGGTATTCTTTTTGGCATGCACACACAAACATCAGTCATTCATTCATTCATGATTAGAATACACAATATTAACTTACTTTGGAGTGGATTAGGGCCACCGTTTGCATTTTTAATGGCACATTTCACTTTCGCAGTTGTCGGGCCACTCTCGTTCGCTGTTCCTTGTTTTCTTTTGCGCTGGGTAGCCTGCATTTCAGCGGTGACTTTTTTATTGCTCGCTTGAGTTTGACTGCTAACGACGGGTGTTCGTGGTCCAGGCGGATTTACTAAGATTTTCTTTATGAAATCGTAGATTTCATCCTTGAAAGAGATACCAGATTAGTGTGATTTAGAGAATACAAGAAATATGAAATACTTACAATAACCATGGTGTCAATCATGTTTTGTGTGACATTCTCAATTTTACGTTTACTCTTTGGAACACGGAGGACATCATCGGCGCTGCCAACAACGATCAAAGCCGAGTCTGATTGCATTTTTTCGCGTAGTGATTCGATTTCCTCTTGACTGAAAGCATAACAAAGTGAACAAGTGTTGTTTTTATATCGTTAAGCTTTCAATTGTAACACATCTTCAGCACCCTCTTCTGGGCACCAGATCACGTGGGAGTTGAGGAAGCAGCTGACAAACTAGCAAGAGAAGGATCAGAAACTGTATTTACAAAAAAAATACAAATACTTGGCGCAACAGACGTATGTGGTCCAGCTTCTCGCGACCATTCGTGTTGTGCGTGTTATATTTTTCACACAAATGGAACGGACCTACAGCTTAGAGCCATATCCGAAAGGCAAAAGAAGAGAAGCTTTCTCTTGACAGTTATTACTCTCGGACGTTTGTCGGACATTCGCGAGAGGTGGGACCGTGAAAAATTTGTTGGTGTTCTCTGGGATTCGAACCTCGAACCTCCCGCTCAGCGATCCAACGCACTAACCACTTGAGCCACGGCGCCTACAGAAACTGTATTTACCGGGCCGGAAGTGTGCCAACACCCCTATAATTAATCTACAATACATCTTCAGGGCCAAATTGAATATCTCCTCTTGTTTTGAAGATGTGCTCTTTTATTGATTTGCTTAACCGGCTGTCATAAAATAGGTAACTGTTGCATCGCTTTGCTGAGCTTGTGATACAAGTTGTTAGAGGGATTGCTATGCAATCAAAACCAGTTGCCCAGTGAACAGGAAAGTGCTGCAAACTTCAGAACCTGTATATGCCGCCACTATGTGGCTAAACAGCGCCCAGCGATTGGCCACAATATATTTAATCAGTGGTTCACGTGAGCAGTCACCCTATCCACCTACCTATAGCTATTTGGCGTAAACAAAACTTAATAAACAAACCTTGATCTAGCTGAATTCTGACCGATAACGAACAAAGTGGGCGCCTTTATATCCAAAATGCGATCATCGGGTGCACCTCGCACACCACTCAGTGTATTGTAAGCGAATCCCATGCAGACAACACTGCTTACAGTTTCGACCATGGCCACTTGCAAGGCCAGCGATGCACCAGCATTGAAACCAACCAAAATTATACTCCTATTCGATTGTTCATTGCGCAATTCTTGAATTTTTAATCGTGTCAATGAGACAATTTGCTCAGCTATACTCTCCAAAGGTTGTTTCGCCATAGAGCTACCTGAAATCGAAAATTCTGATTAGGATCAAAAAATAAACTCATTACAAGCTCAAAAGCATTGCAAGGCTAGGCACGGACTTACCGCCCGGCAGGGTAACTTGGACGATTTGCGTTATCGTAGCCAAATGCTGATACCATTTTTGAATGCGATTCGGCACTGTTCCACTCACCGGCATCGAAGGCAATGCAATGATAACTGCAGCTTGTGGTAACTTGCGTGTCTTTTGCTGCGCCATTATCACCGGTTCCCATTGCTTTTTCAATACTGGAGCCAGCAGATCTTGACTGGTATTCATCGGCCGTCCAAATAGCATTTTATCAATCAACGACGGCAGCTTGGACTTTAGCGTTTGCAAAATATCTAAATACGATGCCATGTACGAGGACGGTAAACATTCCATTAGAAGACAATGCAACCATTGAGTTATTCTCGGATCCCATGATACAGACCCCAGAGCTTTTCTCAACCTCTGTGCGGACTTGTCAATGACCACACGACGCTGAATCGGTTCATGCTGTCGACCAGCATTTGCCAGTCGCCCCAATTGATCGACGTCGAGAATTTTCACCACCTTACCGAATAGCTTCTCCTGCACTGAAGTCCAACCATTTCTGTGAAGGTAAACCACAAGAAACCAACATTGAATGACTCTTAGTGCATATAACACACAACAACTTACTGACTGACACGTTCCTCCCAATTCTGATCGTCAGGGTTAAGATTCTTGACATTTTTCGCGATACGTGAACACTCATTCATGGCATCCTTGGCTGCAGCTTCATTATATGTTGGTATTACAGGCTGATTGGCTTCGTCCATGTCATTATTTTCATCCAAGGGATGGGCATGACAAGATGGACACTGCGGCGGACGACGTACCAATAAAGTACGCGCTGGTGTGAGGCCAGTCAGCACAGGTAATGGTCGAACATCACGCGTGTAACTATGCTCCATGTCTAAACAGTTCGACTCCAGTTGATCCTGCGTGTTAAAAAAAAGTTGTTTTCGTTTTTTTATGAACAGAGTAGGATAAGTCTGCCACTGAAATATAGGTTAACGCGACAATAATTCGATTTTTCGCGAAACACCAGACGTAAATGTTATTTAAAGCAAGCAATTTCAATGCGTACACAATCGTAACCACAACTAGATATCGTAATAATTGTCCCTGGGGGTTGATTTATTTCATCAATAGTTACACGAATTTTTATTGAATTTGCTAGTTCTATGAATAAAATTAAAAAAAAATATTCTATTCTATACACAATGGGCACGTTTTATATTATTACTATATTAATAAGTTAAATTTGATAGTTTTCACTACGGAGAGAATATATACAATATACGCGAATAAACAAAAGAAAAATTAGAAATTTTTTTTTCGTTTTGTTCACATTTTGTTCTTTATCGGGGATGAGCGAACATGGCGTCGTGCAAATGTAATGTGGTGAATATTGTCAATGGTGTGGTACGAGTAGTAAGTACAGGGATGCTATTGAAGTTGATTATGTAGGAATATTTATACATATATATATGTATCGCTAATTAGTTTTCTAAATTTTGTTATGGATAAGATATATTTATATAAGATATGATAACAAAATTGGAATTTGTATTAATTTAAATGAAAAAAATTGCATCCTATTTCTCAACTAGCTAGCCTCCACTTAGTTTCTTTTTTTATTATTTCTGCGACGAGTTTATCAATGCATTAGTAGAGTTAAAAAAAGAGTTTGTATTTTTTCTAAAAAAAATTTTATGCATATCACGATTCAAAGTGGAGTATATTAAGAAAAAAAATATTTGGCTCAACACACAGTATGTGGTCCAGGTCTTAGCTTCTTGCGAACATTCGTGCAGTGCGTGCTATTTTTTTTTCACAAAAATGAAAGGGGCCTACAGTTGAAAACCATATACGAAAGCCAAACTGTAAAGCTTTCTCACGATAGTAATTACTCTCGGATGTTTGTCAGACATTCGCGAGAGGTGGGACCGTGAAAAAACATTTTAGTGTTTTCTGGGGTTCGCACGTCGAACTCCTCACTCAGTGATCCAACGCACTAACCACTTGAGCCAAGGCGCCCAATTTTTCGGTTAATAGTAATGTTAATAATCCAAATTGCTGAACTGAAGACAGAGAGAGAGGTATCCAAAAGAGATTAAGTAGGACTGAATAGTGCGGTTTGCACGATGGAGGCATCATCAGGCCACAATTTGTATTTTTTAAAAGGACGACGGACAACGCGTTACTACGTTATAGAACGATGATCAAGGATTACTTCCTCCAAGTCCTAATTTTTCTACAGAATATCGTACGTCACACAACGATCGACATAATTGTTATTGAAACAAAAATTCAGTCAAAAATTATTTCAAGAAATGAACCTGCGAAATAGCCTCCAAAAAGTGTGATGTGCCGCATTTGAAAGCAATATCACTTGCGTTATACAAAATAAGCCCACAGTTCCTGGTGGCACAATTGACGCAAAACTGGATTGACAAGATGCGGTTTGTCAGAGTTGGCTCTATTTTGTCCCTACAAAAAAAAAAAACACATTTTTTAATTTCATTAAAACCCTTCAAAGAACAACTTCCCTCGACGACATACATATCTGTTTCACCACATTGTTTTGCAACTGCCACTCAATGGAAAGAATAGTACTAGATTTGTGGTAGCTAGAAACTGACAGCCAACACAATAAACAATTGCGACATGTTAAAAATAAAATTTAAACCGCGCAAAACTCTCCTAGATTTAATGTTAATGCAATATCCTGATTTCATTTGTTGCTCTTAAACAACCAATCGACACCCACCGCCAAATTTAACACAATTTTACCTCTTGTATTGGCTTATTCTGCTCTTTACTTTTGTCACCTCCACACTCTAAATTGGTATAGTTCTCTGAAGGCGGTCCTTCTTCCTTCTCACAGTTGGTCAAGACACTTTTCCTCTGAAGAAAGTCCTGATAGAATTTCATGTATGAAGACGAGGACATGATATTCATTTCACACTTTTAATTAGTATAAACGGTTAAAACACAAATTTATTATTTAGAAAACAATGCCACTACAGTGGTGTATTCCCTTTGCAGATGAAGCACTTTATTTGTCAATCGCGTCGTAAAGTGTAGCGACCGACTGAGTTCTCATCTTGACAACTAGTCCGCTAGTTTAACAATTTATTTACTGGTGCAACGTTAGCACACAGTAAGACAATAGTTAATTGTGTATATTAAAATTTGATAAACGAAATGAAAGCAATAAAAAATAGTCGATCGTTGGGATAAGAGACCACAAAAGACAAACGAAATTGTTAACCAACAGTGCAGCGGTAGATTTCCGCGAGAGTTTGACAGAATGACAATTGTGATGATAACGTCAAACGAAGGAAATTTTTCATTTATATACTTTCAAGGGAAATAAATAAGGGATATTTTGTGAAGAGGGTGCTCGAAAGTTGTCAATAAATAATTTTAAAAATTAGATACAAATTGGATTATTCCAATCAGAAATGTTCTTCTGTTCTGCTTTTGTTTAACAACAAAGCTGCAGATTGTGTACAAGACCTTGGTGTCGGTGTGTACAGCTTTGCCATGCGAAGTAGGAACCCGATTGAAAGCGCATATGTATGTATGCACTGGGTGTTGCTCTCCTAGCAACTTTATTGTAGAGCCTAGGGTTTTTTTATAAGTCTCCCAAGCTTACTTAGGTAAGTGCCTCTGGAGTTCGGGGTGAACCTGGACGTTAATCAACAAGCCTGTCCAGTAAGTCCAGTTGGATCCGAATACTCAAGGGGCCGGAGTGTTTGATAAAGGTTTTGTACAGAATCGGCCTAGATTTTCAGCCATTTAGCCTCACTAATCAACCTTTTCGACTCAAACACAGCCTTGGTCTATCCTATTCATCCATGCTGGGCTTCCTTTCTTGTGGAAAGCATATCCTTGGTCTTGTCCTCGTTCACAGCTAAACCTATTTTGGGCACTTTTGTTTCAACACTTGCAAGCGCGTAAGTACAGACTTGAGTTCCTGAGTACTAGAGAGGAAGAGACGAACTCGACCCCGATGATACCTTGTTCAAAGGTATAGGTTTCGGTAAAATCTTCCAAGCTACATATTTACATCACTATTTCATCGGCATACTTCTTCCTATGGGCCTACTGAAATAGAAACTGCCCATCTCGTTGAAGCTCGTCATCCAGCTGCATGATCCTATTTGCCAAAGAACTGAGTATTCTGCCTCTCAGTCTGTTAATATACCTTTTAATCTATACTACGCAATAAGGAAGAAAATCGCCTTACTTCCACATAAGCTTCACAGTCGATAAAAACAGTTATACTTTGGGGTCAGTCCTGTTTTGGTCATATCTTCTCCTTTTCATGCAGAAAACTTAGACCGGATATCTTTTCCAAAGAATAGCAGTCGCCAGACACTAAGATTCAACTACTGGTCCATTGTACCTACTAACCATGCAACCACCTTACATTCATGTTTCTTTCGGGAATATCGGATAGAGATGAGAAGGGCTTTCAGCGATGGAGAGTTTAAATGATCAACACTGACCACATCGGTCCCAAGAACCTACCACTTATTGCGACCAAAAACCGGACAATAATAGAAGAAATATTCAACTGTGTCAATGAGTTCCTAACATGCAGCATCGACTATTGTGTCGGCCAAACCCTACACGTTGAGGTCCTTGGTGAAAGCAAACTGTTCTGGAAGGACGTCTTCAATACATCTGTAGTCGATTCTCCCGAGGGAAAGAAGAAAAGTCGCAAAGATATCCGACCGTATACACTTAATTTGCTTGCATCCAGTAGAGCTATGGCATCGAATGTTGTTTTCATGAAGCCCCCAGTCGTCGATGGAACAGCCAATCGGGTAACGCTGGAGAATACGCGATACAATGTGCAGTTTGAAAGTAGCTCCTCCGAATTATTCCAAATGTGTACCGGATTTTGGCAAGAAGATCAACTATCATGTACCAGCGGCTGAGATATGCACACAATGTCGACACAATTGATCGCTCCCATCGAGGCTTTCACTGCAATTGAAGAACAGACGAAACAAGTAGTGCAGGATAAGCAGGAAAGCAAGGCAAATATTGGACGCTTTAGAGCGAAAAACTATTCGTCGATTTTTTGGTCCTGTGTGCGAGGAGGGCAAATGGAGAAACTACGAGTTGTACCAATGTGGAGATATAACCGAAAAAAATAAGATAAGTCGACTACATTATCTCGGCTACATCAAGCGCGTGGACATCAAACCCCAGGTTTAAGACGACCAGGAAACTCGAATCTTCGCTTTGAAGCCAGAACGCTTGATTTTTATAACTGGACGCTACTCTATCATAGGCTGATATTCTTCACGGTACGTACGTTCAAGTACGTATATTTCAATTTAAAACATGCCACGCCTTTTGCTGTGCACTCATTAAGTTTTCCTTACATTTTACCTCCGTATGGTGTCCCTATAAATTGTTCAATCCTTTGGGTTAAAAATGTTGCTTTGTTAAAAATCTCTCCTTTAAGTTAAATCATTATTCCAATAGCAGATAGCTCGTAGGAGAATAAAAATTTCCATAAAACTTGCATCCAATCTAAAAGTCTTCCACACTCACATATTTTTCGGATCACAATTAGAGCACCAACCCATTCTCCACGATGCAAACTGGGCGAAAAGAAAATAATGTCAACGACATTCAGTGCAGTAAAACAAAAGCAGGCCAGATAAATTTGCAGTGCCTTCCTAAACATGACCCAAATTGTATTCACTTTCGGCTTTATACACTATGATATCGAAGGTCAAGATTCTCACCCCGATTAAACAACCCTGTTAACTCTCTGATGCAGAATTATGTCAAAATATGAACTGCTCCCCTAAAAAATACACCCAAAACCTACCCCAAAGACAGGCCTAACCTCACGCATTTTATTTTGCGGTACGCACGTTTTTTCCACTGGGAAGGTGGTTGTAACCAAAAATGCGGACATGCACTACAAATGCACAACATTGTGTTACTCCTCTTGCTCTCAGCTGAGCCGCAATATCGATTTGTTGGTGGGGTATTTTCCACAGGATGAACACTTTTTTTTTTTCATTTCCAGCTCACACGCATGCATGCAGAGTCCAAGGAAACGAATTTTTCGTTCTTTCCCTCAGTTGAGTTGAAAGTTTTGTATAAGGCGCACGTACACTCGCACGGCCCCAATAGAATAAATTTAAAAGAATATTTCATACCACTCTCAAAAGAACTTACAACAAAATTAATATTAAAAGAAAAAATACACATATAAACGAACTTACAAAATTAGGTGTATCCTTGGAAGCTGGAATTCATCTCGAGAAATTAAACGAACGAGAAAAAAATCATCAGCAGTGAAACAAAGAATCGGTTCGAGTTTTCTCGTTGCCGATAGTCTCGGCACTTGCAAGGACTCACGACGACTCTCCTATTTACAACAAAGTGTGCCAATTTAATTTAAATTATTTTTTACACAAAGGCCGCTTAATCTTATGGAATTTTCTTTCAAGAAAATCGTTTTGTAACCACGAAAAATTGCTGGAGAGCAAAAAAAAAATTAGGAAAAAAAATGTTCTTCTTGAATTGATTTTTTTTGTATTATACCCACTTGGTAGCACTGCGCAAAGTCATACCGAATCAACAAATACACGTATAGAAATTTTGTGCAAAAATAATATAAAAGCCAAACCCCTTTACAGTGTGGTGCATACATTGCAACAAGAAAGAGGATATACGAGTCAAAAAAACGATTTACGGAAACGGAAACGTTTCTCTTACTCTCTCTCTCTCCTTTTTTTCTTCTACGTGTGTTCCGGTTAGGTGAGAGAGATTCTCTACTAAATAATAATAATAAAAAAAAAAACAAAGACTGACTGGATTCTAGAAAACGCTGAACAATTTTTTCCTCGAAATTGGTACATAGCAAGAGAAAGGATCCAACAAATACGTCAGCTTCACGGTCATTGCGGTCAAACTTCACAGCTGTGTTTGAATATCAGCTGTAAATACATTTCTTTTAACTCAACTGAAAGGCTGTTCTTACTGCTGGGAACGACAATAAAGAAGACGTAAAAAAAATTATAGAAAGATAACATAAAAATTAGAAAAAAATAAAAATTTTAGCATTTTTTAAGAATTCATCATTTTTGTGTGCGAAATTTGAGAGCAAACGCCAACAAAACGGAGGTGAATTTGTTGGCAACGTGTTAATAACGGTGTTTTTGTTGTTATATCGAAACGGTGTGTTGTGGCAATTGTAGATTATAAAAATTCGAAAGTGTCACTATTTAAGATAAAAACTAAAAGAAGAGTTAAACCAATGCATTTAGGTTTTAAACGACAAAAAATACGAAAATTCTCGCACAGTAAAAAATGTCTTTACCCCGAGAATGGAATTTACAGGTAAGTGTGCTATCTTTTAGGTTTTCTTTTTCGATTTCTAAAGGATCTCATATTTTTATATCAGTATATGTACATTTATTGCGATGCTCCTGCAGTGTAACTTTTCTACTCATGGCAAATGAGTAGGTCCGTATTATGGTTGCAGGCTGTGGGTTTTCCAACCAACCTGAACTTTTGGTGGAACCTTGAATCTCGTTTTCCTAGGTTTTAAAAAATCGATGTCACAGTGGTTTAAATCGAATATGGTGGAGTCCAGTTGGAAAGTGAAAATTTTCAAACTTTTGGTCTTTGTTTTGGGAGACAATGGGGCTAGGTTTGTGACTCACCTCCACTGTATGCAGACTCAATGTTGATATCACCACCTGCTTTATTTTGTATCTTGCTGTTGAAATTCGATACTTTCATGTAAGCATCCTTTTCTACTCCATAAGCTTTAGGAGGTCCTTTGCATACATATTATAGTATATTGCAACGACCTTCTGTAGCTTTTTATCGTTTTTTTCCCTTCGATGTAGACAAGGCTTTTAACAACGTAAATACCAATGCTAGTCTTGACGGTGTCCAAAGGGGTTTACCTTATGATGATGTCTGTGACTGGACTAAGTCCATGTTCAAGTCTTACATCAATACCACAAAAAAAAAAAACAACATAAGGTGAGCCATGATGGGGGTGTCCTTTCTCCACTGATTTGGCTACTTGTTACTAATTAGATTTTTAGAATGAATTCTCTAACGTGACAGTATTTGCTGGCGATTTTGTCATTCTCGCATCAAGTGAATTAAGCCTGTGACCGCCGTGCCGCGTAGGACTACGCTCAACGCTGGAATCCTAGAAAACACAGTTCCACCCCTCGCGTACCTATGAAAACTTTTCGAGAGGTTCTCTCTCTATGGCTTTTTAACCTTTGGTCCCTTCCATTTGTGCAAACACGCCTCTAGAAGCTAATAAGCCTGAAACTCTCAGTTATACACTGCTGCTAAAATAATTGGGTCAGAATTCAGGGACAGGGCAACCCTTCCAAGACAGATATTTTTCCATGATTCTTCTGCTAACACAATGAATATATCATTGGTCTTGATCCGTTGACACTTCTTGATATAAATCCACTTTAACATAACTTAACTTAGTCAAAAATAGAGAGACAAACTTAGCTAATATGTACCGTCTTTTAATGAGTTTATGACAATTTTTTAAGGAATCCTGCTAATTTTTCGAACAGGCTTACCCTCCTGGTATCCTTAAACTAGTATCATCGCAATTCGAATTGCGAGGGCAGGGTTTTCTTTGCTAAGCAGTTTCGCAAAATCTTTTCGTTTTTAATTGGGGAGAAAAACTTACCTGCTGTGGTAAATATTGGTGTCGTTATCTGCTTCTGTAAATGGGCGTTGTCCTTCGATGCTCTTTTAAAGAATTTCTTTTTCATTTTCGTAAGTATTAGAGGGTACTTGGCGTACTTGGTCGCCTTTTATTGTTTTTGTTTTCACAGGGTTTGCCTGTGAATTTTGAGATGCTCTCGTTTTTCAATAAACGAGTCTGTGTTTCAGAATCCTTTGACATGATGTAGCTGACCTGTAATAAAGCCAAAGGTTTATTGTCGATAGTGGTGTCAATTTATAGTTTCAAAAGGTGAGGTCCAATGAAGTCGCGCTCCGAGTCAAGGAAACTATCAGCGTTGGCTTGTACTAGAGGCACCTACCTGTTTTAAGACTTTTCAGCAGATTCTCTGTATTTTTTTTAAAGAATTTTGCACGAGATTTTGATTTTTCATTCCTTTTGTTTTAAGTATTTGTAGTCATGGGTATCTAGGAACGGGGTGGTCGGTCTGCATAGAGCCTAACGGTGTGAAAATAATCCAGAAAGCGTCTGGTCCAGTAAATTTGAGGAGAAACTATAGTGAGTGCAGGTGAACTACATTATTTTTCGCAGAGATAACAGAATCTGCGACGATTCAACAGACAGACTTCTGTTGTTTACGCTACTTAAGGGTTTTCCATACAATTTAGGCCTCCAGCGTCAAGGTCACAATCCAGTGGAAGGAATATAGTAGAACACTTACCAACATTTGTTCACTTACTAAGAATATTTTTATACATTCAAAGAGGGATGTGTCGAAAATAACTTTAAGAAATGAAGCAAAAGTAAAAATTGTGAGAAATGGCACGCGAACCTACATATCTCTGTATACAAACATTTTTCTTATTCCATTTGAAATTAACCTAATGAACTAATTTATTTTGTTGGCAAGAACTCAAGCGAAAAACCCATAACCCTTCATTGGGAATGCCAAATGCGATTAAGTGTTATCCTCCCCCTGTTTTTGTGGGTTGTAATTTTTTGTATGTAAACGATTCCACTCCAAAACCATCCACCGTTCCTAGCACAATGTATCCCTTCCAAGATTTTTTTTTTTAAATAAAGCGCAATTTATGCTTACCTCCTACATAAACGATCAAAATAAGCACAAATAATAGATTTTGCAAAAAAAAGTAAACGAATATTCTCGAACGATGTCGTGCAGGAAAAGGCTTGATAACTTAGAAAGGATATTTTTCACCTTGGAGTTTACTTGTACTTCGCTTGCTGCAATCGATTAAACAAGATTTCTTGATACTGTGTGAAGAAGAGAAGACGTCACGTCATGAAGTAAGCCTCTTCGGCCTGGCTTCCTAACGCTGAAAATAAAAACAAGTCGCGAATTACGACAATGGGAGTATAATTTTTGTGTCAAAGAAAGGCACGATTCCTTAAAACATTGTCATAAATTCGCAGTACAACATGGCGGTAGCGGTAGTACACCATGGCGGCAGTACACTATGGCGGTAGTACACTATGGCAGCAGTACAACATCGCGGTAGTACACCATTGCGGCAGTACAACATGGCGGTAGTAAACATACATATGTCCCTATGCCGTAGGTTATGTTAGGTTAGGTCAGGTTGGAGTGGCGTCATCAAGAAGCTCCAACCCCCAACAAATTTAGACTAATCATCACAAGAAACTTGGAAAAATATCTCCACCTTCTGGTGGAAGATGAAGAGATAACGTTTTCTCTTGAAGGCACGAGCTATGTGGTTCAGTAAATGATTAATGGGTTGCGCTACTGAGCGGAAGGTTCACGGTCCCACATCTCGCGAATGTCTGACAAACGTCCAAAAGTAATAATTGCTTCTCAATTTCGGATATGGCTTACTGAAAGTCGCTTCTATTTGTGCGAAAAATTATAACACGCACAACACGAATGGTCGCGAAAAGATAGGTTCTGGACCACATATTTGTATTTGAACGAGCTATAAAGCTATAAAGCACGAAATTAGAGCCTTAGTTGTCAAGAAGTCAAGAAGTCCCCCAGCTCAAGGTCACGTATGTCTTCCAGATAGTCGAAGATGTAACAGCAAAAGTCCCCAGTCTTGTACTGGTCAGAGCGGCAACAATTTTACGCTACAGAAGATACGGCCAAACTGGTACAACATAAATATGTTAGCTCTTTTTATAGCTCTGTTTTCAATGGATCGTGTACAAGAGAGAGGGCATAGGGGGGTTCCAGTCTGATCAGTAGGCAAAATATGGCCAACGTATTGACTCCTAATATTACATTCGGGTATCGCTAGAGCAGGATTTAACTAATCTTGATATGACTGATGACGATTTTAAAGCCTTAATAGCCGCCTCGCTCTTCCGATTTTTTTACTTTTTCTGATTAAACTTGGCCAGAATCAATTCCTGGCTTATATTCCGTTTGGAGTAGGTCTTAGGCACAAGTCGACTTTAGCAACTAAAGTTGTGGTGTCATTGTGTCAGGCGGTATATCCATGAAATCGGCGTCTTAGGATCCAGTCTTTTGGTCCAGTGTAGGCCTGTGACCTGCTTTGGTATTTTTACCTATGATATAAGCGCCTATCATTGGCAGAAAAGCTCACCAGGGCATTTTCTGTACGCGCCAGATGTACTCGGGAAAGCTTCTCTGCAGCCAAGGCAGACCGTTCTTTGGAGTACACGAAAGCCCCTTCCATCATAGAATCGATACGTATGTATGTACATGCTAAGAACAGTCTTATTAAAATCGCCTAGATCCAGTGGACATTTTTCGGTGGTATGTCTAGTCGAAAGCTATAACTGAGACCACCTTGAACGCCTTTGACTTGACAAGTTTTTACCACAGAAGCTTATTTTGAAGGGTCACTCTAAAATATTTCGCTTCAGTAGAGATAATAGGCAGAATTCAAATGACGATTTTGGACTAAGAAGGCAATTGAACAACTGCTCTGGGGCGTGGCGCAGAAGGACAAACTTTATCAACAGATCTTCCAATAATGTTCGCATTCATGAAGGAAAGAACAACCAGCACACCAGTGCTGAAGTGTTTTTTAATCCAACGCTAAGGAAGGGCGTATAAAAAGAAGACCGTGACAACACTTTAAAAAGGGACATTAAGCTGGCGACAGGTCGCAGCAATTTGAGCTACTTGAAGAGGTGTATTGGCTGAGGCCATGGACATCTCCCGTACTGAAACTCTCGCATGGGTAAACGGGTAGTCTTTGTTTATTGTGAAGCATTTAATCCACCACCTTTTGCATGTTCCAGTGTACATTCACCGAAAACCCACACCAATGGAAATTCAATGAACATGCGTACTTAAAAAATGCTGGAATGACATCTGCTTTTATTTTGATTGAAATACTTTTTGTTACTTTAAGATACATGTGAATTATGTAACATTTTACGATATAAAGGGACTTTTTCTGTGGAGAGTCTTATGGAATCATGCAGGCGACAAAAATACCGATTCCTTCCCAACCAGCATTGTACATGACATGAGATCCAACGCCCTTTTCTGACTAAATTTGTCATTTTCTTTATATCTGATTGCTGCAGAAGGAGCACACGCTCAAGTCGTAAGTTTGCTCTTAACCAAGGTCGATTTAGTTGGTTATCCAATCCATCTCATTGCGAATGAGTGCACAAGACAAAATCAGTACAACAAAGTACGTAAGGCATCCTTTTAATGAATTGCATGTAGAGTGGGTGCCTTGGGTGGAAAGTTCGGGGAGATAATACTGACGTCAGAGCATGCAGGTTGCCTCTATTGCTGGTGTTGTTGGCTGGTTTAACAACCATTAGAAAGGAATCTCATTTCAATTCAATAAGCCATAAAGATCAACTAAATTATATTAAATTGTGTGTATCTTCTTGGGAAAAGTGACCAGGTAATTTCCGATATGCGTTTAAGTTATCGACATGGGCATGATAATAGTTGCAAGGACATGAGGGGTTAGTTGAAGTGATGGGATAGCTAGAGTTGATGATGATGATTAGAATTGCAGTAATTTACGCCCTTAACGATAATGATTGTAAGGAGACTATAAACGTAAGAGGAGATGAATTACTTAACCTCGCACTTAGGCAAACGCAGACCCATTGTGGTACCCATCGGAAGAAAATATGTGCAAGGTGGAACGAAAATCCTTATTTACGTTGACGCCGCCACATTATGGCTCGTTCGACAGCATTTTCTCAAAACTTCTGACGACAGATTTTCCACTTCTTCTATGATATTCTCCTTTAAGGCCGTTAAGATCTTCTGGCCTGATTCTGGAACGGTCAATTTGGACGATCTTACTTTACAAGTTAACTCTGTCTATTGATGCACAATGGCGTGGCTTCTTTTTCTAGTTCATATTTAAGGGTCCTCTTGGATATTGATATTCTCAACCGAACAGCTACCCTTGCACCTTGCTTAGGTGAGTAGGGAAACGCCGCGCTTTTTGCCCAGTTAGTGCAATTCCTTTCTACCTGTGCGCGCGATGAGTCTCATACTGAAGTCCTTGGTGTCCATTCACTTTCCATATCGATTATTTCAACTAGACCAATGGCACTGTACAGCTTGTATAACTCATCGTTAAATCTGGGCTGAATCTCGTGCCAAGGAGGATAGCTTCCTCCTAACATTCTTTACCAACTACATTGTAACATAAGGACTAATTTTTGTTTATTTTCTTTTCAGGATTCACGGGGATCACTATACTGCCCGAGTGAACCGGACCCAACTAGTGGAATCCAGTACCAGTCGGGAGGGTTCATTCGCACACCCAACTCAATACCGGAAGCGGCTAGCTCCCAACCTGCCGCCCCATCCATCCTCACCGAATGCCAACAATCCGGTTCACTGTTCTCCATTCATTCAGCGCCGCCGGTACCAAATACTGAATTCATTTCCCAACCTGATAGTAGCTTCCAAGCGTTTGCTTGCAATGGAATCTCTACGTTGTCCAATATCGCTGGTAGCGGTGGTGGCAGCGAATGCGGAGTCGGTGTTGGCAGCAGTACCGGCGGATGTGGAAGTATCACCAACAGTCAGTTTATCCATGGATCTCAAACAACCTGCACTTCAGCAGCCGCAGCAGTCGAAACAACACCTCGACGACCCGCCTCACTGGCCATTGAGGCAACCTGCTATCCAGCGCGAACCCTACACTCGAGTTTATTGGAACATCAGATCTCCGAAATCGAAGAGGATGACAACGAGAACCTGTTGACTGTGTCGAGTATCACGGCTAGGCCATTGATAGCTAAATCGCGTGAGTTGCGATCGAATCGACTAGCCGACAAAAGGCACAAGCATCACAGCAATAAATCGGGCAGCGGTGGCAATGGCACCAATAAAGTTGTCCGTATTGCGACAGCCCACAAGGATGCCAAAGATGCTGCATCGTCACGGTCATCAATATCCGCCGATCCGCCAGATGGTGGTTATGGTTGGTTCATTGTTTTTGGAGCATTTTCTGTTCAATTTTGGGTCGCCGGACTGGTGAAGTCTTATGGAGTGCTTTATGTTGAGATTATGGAGACGTTTCCCAGTACTACAGCTACGGTTGCTTCTTGGATACCGGCTATCTTGTCGGCACTGTGCTTGGCTTTAGCACCACTGTCCAGTGCGTTGTGTCAGAAGTTCTCCTGCCGATCAGTGGTCTTTACCGGTGGGGTATTCTGTGCTCTAGGTATGACACTGAGTTATTTTGCTACCAGTCTTCTGCATTTGCTGTTCACATTTGGTATCCTAACGGGTGAGTAGGATGGTCATCGTCCTCGACTTGGTTTGATTTTTAATTCTCTCTGTTTTAGGAATCGGTGGAGGCCTCTCTACCACACCTGGCATAGTGATTGTTTCGCAATATTTCGACAAACATCGGGCCTTGGCGAACGGGATATGTGTGTCCGGAACAGCCGCTGGAAGTTTCATACTTCCTGTGCTTATAAAACATTTAGCCGATAGGTTTGGTTTCCATGGAACAATTCTTATCCTAGGCGGTTGTATGTTGCACGTTTGCGTGTCAGCTACGCTATACAAACCTCTAGAGGAAGGCACAAACATAGATCCAAAAAATATAGAAAGCTCTCAGCCACTGACAGATATTAATCCTAGTAATGCTGGCCTCTTAACTAACTCAACATATTTGGATTCATGCGATGAAACGGCTTCGAATAAAAAATTCATTGAACACTTGTTTTTGGAGGAGTCCAAGAATCGTAGGAATGATTACTATAACACAAATAAGTTTGGTGAGTGTATATTTAAAATTATTTTAATCTGAGAAGATAGTGGGCTCCTGGTGAGGCTTTTGGTGAAGTTAAGCCATACTCCTTCTGAGAAGTCGAGATTCGATCATTTTCTGTTAAGGCCGAACTATGGAAGTAGAATGAGTGCGTACATATATCGTCGTACGTAACTGTGCAAACTTGTACTGTAAAACCGTAGTAGCTTCTTGCTTGAATTCGTCAAGTTTCTATCACTTTTGCTCACTTACGAAAAGTGCGAACCCATTCGCTCTTTCGTACGAAAAAAAAACTCGTAGAATCTCGCGGAGCTGGGTATATGCCTACCGGATTCTTCGTCGAAACAGAGGTTTCCTTGCGGTGGTCGAGACAAAATTCAGCACATTAAAGGTGACATCTCTAAAGGCTTCTTGGCAGTGAAATAAAAGACGACAGAGTTTATTGGAACTAAACTTTATTTTACAAAATTATATGGCTTGTTAGAGGAGGGTATTTGATCACAAATTTAAAAAAGAATTCCTTTTATATGTAGCATCCGTGTTTAAGGACACTTGGACAAACATAAGTACACTATGGAGCGTTAGATTCATTCAAAACCACGGGTAATATAAAACTTTTTGACATCAAAATTATCTTCGGAACAAGGTACCTGCTTTTGTTTTTTCCAATATTTTTTACACTCGGTAATAACGTCATCCCTTGTTTTGTTCATAATCGAAATAATATCAGTGTCATGAAAATGAGATCGAAGCCGATTACAAAGAGCAGTTATGAAAAGAGATTCTCCGCCAGGTATTCGATAGGCCTTCATACCTATGAAAATCGAAGTTAGTTTTTCTTTTAATAGCTTTTATAATACTTACCCTCGGTGGAAGCAAAGAATTTTGCACAATAAAGTGGATACTTTACTACTTCTTCATCCTCACCTTCGGTGGCTTCTTCAATAAAGTCGTAACTACCTTTGCAAGTTTGCATTATTAACCATTTAAGTTTTCCATTTAATGATTTAATACGGCACAATGGAATCAGTATGGATTTTTGCATTGACATTATTTCACCATCAATAGTTGTACCCACTGTACCGTCCTCGTGACCATGGGATAAGAAAGCTATCGCCACGTACGAATAGGCTGTAAAGTCGGTTTTTGTAACTAAAAATGAAAAAAAGGACCGAAATTGATTAGAAAACAAAAATTTCCATATTTCAAAACCGTTTTAAAAGAAAGCTTCTGATCGGATCGTGGAGGGAAAGCCTACAGGACCTGCTCATAAAAATAGAGCTATCTCTCTGGGACAATTTTAAAGCTAAAGCGGAGGAAAGCCAAACCCGGCATACGTTTGGAATGCTACAACACAACCTGGCAAGAAAAGTCCTCGAATTTGGTCGTAAAATAATCTTTTCAGATGAAGCTGATTTTCCTCATGAAGGTTATGTCAAGAAAAACTCAAGGCATGTAGTGGTAGAGACGCTCATAGAGAACGCATTCTTAAAGAATGCTTACTTGCTTGCTTGTGGTGTGCAAAATTAAGGTGGTAACAACGTTACAGAGACATGATAACTGACTTTTTTTGTGGCAGCGATTTGACTATTTCGACTTAGAAGAGTTTAACGATCAGTAGCTGTAAAACAATCTATATTTTGCTCACTAAGTTCGCTCTTCTTCATCTTAGGTTTTACAACCTACTCCTTGCTTTCTTTTTAGGGTTAATGCCTTCGTGCCAAGCTGCTTTAAGGGAAGTGAAAGATTTTTGTGAATAGTTTTCTCTTGCAGCCTGCTCCCTTCCTTCTTAAAAAACTCACTCTACAATTTCAGTATATAAAAATTTTTATATGAAAAGGATGCGTTCCCGTACACATAGTAGTAACTGTAGAAATCTCCTACAAGTAGGGCCATCTTCAGTAACTCTGCAAATGAGAGTAGGACAAGGAATGAACGGCTGTTGCTGCAACTCAGTAAGGATGTGGGAATGCCCAATGGGGTTAGGATCATGTCATTAAACCGGCTGGATCAGGTTCGGGATCATTTTACAGGCATTTATAAGCTGCAAACCTACATATGTTAAAAGAAGTCTTCGAAGTATCCTTATGATTTTCTGGTCAAACTATATCTAGGTTGGGAACATACTTGTATGTCCATATGAAAGCATTGGTCGATTGTTCATACCTTGTCCTGCAATAGGATCAATCTATGCATCTATTGTAAGAAATCAGTGCAAGGATGCTTGTCTGCATGTATTTCTCATTAAGTTTTCTGCATAAAATTAATACGCTTTCTTATATTATTTTAGTGAACAATAATGATAGGAACCAACACGATAGCGATGATGAGTACAAGGACACAATTGGCGAGACAACATTCATGAAACCAATGAAAAGTGTACGAAGCTCTGGTATTCTCCATTCTGTCGAAGATCTAAGTACAGACTCTACTTGGGTATATCGAAAGCATTCGGGTAGCGATTCAAATCGTGGCAGCCGTCGACGTCGCAATGTTTTTGCGAACGATGAAATTATTTCAAAAATACAGGCCCACTTGGATAAGCCTATATCACCACCGACCTCGGCTAAACGTGGTCTCAGCAAGAGCATGGAAATTCCAACACCAGTTAGCAATTTAGCTGAGCTCAGAAATCAAAAAACCGATGACGATGATGATTATGATGATGAACCGTCACGAACTTGTTGTGATCGTATTCAAACTTATTTGGACATAAGCTTACTAAAGGATCCCACGTTTATTTTGATGTGCTTATCGGTGACCCTGATGTCAGTAGGCTGTCCGTATATGTTGTACTATTTACCGGCTCATGTCATCTCGATTGGTATGACAATTTTTGTTTTAGGCAGACCTTGAGTAAATACGTCTTTCAATCTCGTAGGTTACAGTAAAAGTGAAGCCGGTTACTTGGTGGCTGTTAGTGCAGCTTTGGATCTCATTGGCCGATTGGGCTTGGGCTGGTTATCCGATTTGCAATTGTTTGATCGAAAAAAGACCTACATTGTTTGGTAAGTTGAAAACACATGCCTTTAACCATAAAATTAAGCCTTTTGAATATTTTTTAGTATTTTGGGTGCCGGTATTGCCGTGCTAACCATTCCATCAGTGCATTCATTCTATCTTATTGGATCATCGGCTGCTGTCTATGGTTTGTGCCTTGGATGTTGGTATCTTTTAATGCCGGTGCTACTGGCGGATATATTTGGTACGGATCGTATTAGTTCGAGTTACGGATTGGTAAGAATGTTCCAGAGTATTGGAGCAATATCAGTGCCGCCTTTGGCTGGATTTTTACGCGATCTTTCTGGTAGTTATGATATTTGTTTCTATTGTATGGGTTCTTGTATGATTATGGGTTGTATCCCATTGCTGGTATGGGCTGTGCTAGATTGCCAAAGTAGGAGTTTATTTTCGATTAAGAATGATGATAGTGAAGATAATTCTACTGTTTCGTAAAAACTCAGAAAAAAAACAGTATTTTAGAGAAATTATTTGTTTAAACCCGTTTGTTCTTGATGAACCTACCAAGCGATTGATTAACAGAAAATTATGTTTCTAAGACCAGAAAGATATCTGAGATGCATTGTGGTGAAAGTCTGGAAGTACCTTTTCCCAAGTCTAAAAGTGAGGGCTAAGTCACCGCACACTTCCATTGTTCTCCATTTGGACTACGTTACTTCAAGTTTCCTGAAATCTGCCAATGGATTGGATGTATCATTTTCGTCTCATTTTTGCCTCTGATTACTTTTACTGGGTCATCAGCATTACTTTGAGTTAGAAAACCTGAGTCATTAAGGTCGTTTAGCAGCTGGTCGACCACTATGGACCATAGGAGAGGGGAGAGAACACCTCCCTGTGGGCAACCTTTAATGACTTTTATTGTTGCAGTTGACTGTCCTAGCTTGGCAGAAATTTTCCTACTGCTCAGCATCAAACTAATCCATCTGATTATTGGGTTATCAATTCCTTTAGCGAGGGAAGCTTTTTCATTGGACCGAAATGTTGCGTTGGGCGTTCGACAGCCCCTGCTATATCCAAGAATGACTACAGACCTATTTGTTTTCCCGTCAGTGGACCTCGATTTTCTTGGCGAACTGATGTAGAGCTGTAACGGTGGACTTGCCCGCTTGATATGCAAATTCATTACTAAAATTACTCGTAAGCATTAAATTCTGTTCTTGTTATATTTCTTGGTAGATAAATTGGATTTTCGTTTAGGACAGTTTGGAAACAAAATAGAAACAAAAAAAAAGTTTATTTTATTTCGGTAATAACAACCACCGAGCGTAAAAATAAATTAAAAACACTTAAAAAAACAACAATTACCCTTATTCCTTACAATGTTGGTCATATCCGAGTTAGAAATCTGTCCCATATGACTGAATTAAATACTATTATATATACATACGTATATATATGCATATGCATGTATATATATATAGAGGTATAAAAACAAACTGTCTATACTTTACATATAGATAAATAAAAACAATTAATAATTTAATAATAGAAACAAAAAATAGCATTCAGTAACTATTTGTGTTCTTTAATGAATTTATTTTTCGAAAAAAATGGAGAAAAACAAAATATTTGAAAAAAAAAAATAAACCCTAGCCTTTGTTTATGGTCCGTAGATACACAAAACAAAAAAAAACATAAAGTAAAGTACTAAAAATTAATAATAAATATGAATTATATTCCAAAATGTGTAGCTATTCCTTTGGCTTACTCCTAAAATACAACAAACTAAAGAAAACAAAATTTAAAAAAAAAATATGTAAAGATATAAAATTGGATTCATTAATAAAATAACCACTGCAGAAAGAACTGAGTTTAAATATAAAAATAAAATTAAAAATATTTAAAAGAAAACACAAATACACACTTGACTACTAAGAAAAGAAAAAAAAAACTAACTGTAAAATCTCTAGCAATTGAAACTTATTTGTTGATATTGAATAATTTACTAAAAGCTTCAACTAATTATAAGTTTAATAAATAATTAAAAAAACAACTATCACAACTATGATTAAATAAAAATTTAAAGAAAAGAATAAATTAATAAATTGCAACAAATATGTTGATCGGAACTAAAAATTAATTGATCGTTTGAAATGGTTTTAACCTTTTTTTATAAAAAAAAAAAAAAAATATGACGTAGCAAAATCACATCATCACCTCCGTGCTGCCCGATAGATACTACATTTACAGCTCTAATATGTAGCTGATAGTGTAATAAACATGAGCAGACGAGCCATTGTTGATCTCATCGGGTCTTAAAAGTTTAGGAACAGACGACTTAGAAGGACGACGCTGACAGGAGAATTAGCCGCGAAGTGTGTAGCATGGAATCAATAGACTGGTAGACTGGTGGATGGTATGTACTGTACCAGACGAGCTTGAAAAACGTCTCAAAGTCTAGGAAGAGACGACTTAGAAAGGACGACAGCGGCGGGAGAATTCCCTGGTACAATCAATAGACTGATAGGCACATTATTGACAACGTTTTCAACCCCAAAGTGCGCTACTGGCAATGGTATATCCCGGCACCTCATCTCAGGGACAGAAAACACAGATTCATACCACATAAAATACAATTACGAAGCAACCAAAAGCCTCTATTGACATCAATGACAAACGAAAAAAACTGGCAACGATTTTCGAGTCTGTACGTGGAATGTAAGGTGCTGCACTATCATGATAGGTATGTACTTGAAATAATTGAAACTCCCAAGGAGTCTCTTTTAGAAGTCTATATAATTTCTTTACGTTGCCGCCCATCTCTTGACGAGATGGCCGAGCAGTTCAACGTACATTACATCATTATCTGAACTTACCGACAACAAAATATGAGCAAGGACTTTTAATCCCTAAAAAAAGAAAATCAAATCTATCCACACATACAAAACTTTAAGAAAAAAGCTGAAAATTATTTAAAGTCTCAAGAGGGCGAGAATAGCAGTGTTCTTCATCTCATCTACTGATTAAAAGATCATAATTCTATTCACTACTCAATTGTACACCTATGCCGCCATTACTTCAGTTCTAAAAATATCGAAAGCATTTTAACAACCCACCACTGTCGAAGGCCAATCATCAAATCAGGGGTTCCCCCCCATTTTTGTTATTTTGGAATTAAATTCAGTAAGCAAGACCATTTAAAACCATCATCTAATTCAGAGAACGATGAAAAATATAAATTTCAACAAACTCTTCTGCAAGTTTCCAAAACAATGGCCGTCATTTGATGTTTATGAATCCAAATGATACCAAAACAGCTGCAATGGCAATGCAGTTTTTTCAATTTATGAACGTAAACACTGCACAACTGCGGTATTTTTAGAATTATGAACTCATCCTATCGGTGTTACCCGAGTGAAAGCCCGAAACAGTCGTCGTACAATTCCTTATTAAATAGTAACTTAAATGTTGAATGTCCTCCATCACAAGCCGAAACTCTACCAGGTTGGTGCACTTTCAGCAAAATAGCACGTGTTTTTGAATCACGGAAATAGTTTAGCAGAAACATAAAAAAAATTGTTGAATTCACATTAAAGGATTTGACGACCGACCAAATGGTCCAATTGGAACTTTTTGATGTGTAAACATCTTATCGCTCGCCCCTGACACACGAATACGGAGGGATTTGAAACTTAATGGAAGTCGTAACCGGAAATGACATCAAAATATAGTTGCGCGAGGACAAGGTTATTAATGCGTCGAAATGCACTCTGCGTATTATTTTTTTTTTTTACTATTGCGTGTGGTGTGTGTGTGTGTGGTGTTGCTGTCGCCAAGCCATGAATGGAGCCGCTTGGCGATGAAGTTGTTGTTTGTGTTTTTGTTTTCGGTTTTGGAAATTACCCTCATGTATGAATGAATGTTCTGTGTTGTGTAGTGTTTACTTTGTTTTGTTCCTGTAATTCTGCTGGAACTTGGAAGCTGCCTCGTGTGTGTGAATGTTGTATGGTGTTTACCCAGAAGAAAAATATTAAGTACCTGGGAAAGAGACTTATATTTGGGATTAGTGCATACATATCTATGTATGTATGTTTTCTTTTAATAGTAAATAGATATTTTTCTATGATAGTCAATACTAAATTTTTAACGACATTTCGTCATTTTGGTTTAACCCAACACTGCAAATTCGAATTTTAAATTCAGTTCCTGCCTACTTACATATATTAACCAAAATGTTTGGGCAGAACTTGGGGAGCATGTCCATCATTTTCACAGTCAAAAATTGTTTCAATTTGGTAATAATAATTTCAAATCAATGAACTTACAAGTAATTTCTCAACATTTTTCTCTCTCAAGCTGGACTCAATATCAAAAACTTATGAAGCTCCGAGTTTTAAGCTTTTGTTATTTATTATTCGTTTTTTTTCTTATTTAAATAAAATACTTTGTATCCCGTGAAGGTCCCTTGTCCGTTCGGATATCATCGATTGGGGGGACACTGCGGTGATAAGATGTTTACACATAGACCTCGAGTACGTCCACTGCTCGCTCCTTTTTTCTACTTTTTGCCTTTCCTGACAGATTTGATAAATATTTCATTCAATTTAAACGCTTGTCGTCCAACTTTAGAGCATATTTTTTTTTGTGATTTCGATGCGTAAACATCGGAGCTAAGTGAGAAATATGGTATCGAACGCGGACAAAGAAACAATTTCCTGAAGTGTGGAAAATTAAATGTGAAAAATATAAAAATTATGAAGGACAAGACGTCGTATATTCTTTTGTTTACAGGATCCGTAACTATAATAAAACATCTACCGCCATGTCCACAACCACAGTTCGAAAACAATTTGGTCGCTAAGCAAATTGTTCAACCGTTAATTTTCACCAGGCTAATAGTGAAATTATCTGAAAATTCTAAGAAATTTGCTTTTCATCTATTAATAAACGCAGAACGAAACTTTAAAAACAAGTTAACGAATGTGCCCCTATTTACTTCATCTCTACTACTGATTAGAAAACCATAATTCCATTGACACCTGTTCCGCCATTGCATCAGTCCTAAAAATATAAACGCATTTCAATCCCCAATAAAACAATTAAATTAAATTAAATCTCAATAAAAAAAAACATTACTTTCACATAATCTCGTTTTTAGCACATTTCAACACATTTCAAACAAAAAAAATATCTCAACGAAAAACCAAACAAATGAACAATATCTCGTAAATAAAAATGAAAATCTATCTACATACATACTTATTTGCCGACTATACTTCAAATTTATTGAATTCAAATATCTCGGTCTCGTATCTTTTCTTATCTGGCTGACTGCTGGCATCGGCATGGCACACAAGTGCTTGAATAAACAAACTACTTACTATGTAACGTGCATTACAACACACATTTAATTTTTCTTAGCCGGGGAATCACCGAATTTCAGACTGTTTCTCAGAAACCCGTACATACTAATATATTTGCGATAACGTTTTTAACAAGTGATAAGTTTATTTTTCTCAATTAATTTTGTTTAGAAAAAAAACAATAACTTACTCTCAAGCACTTTGGAGTCAAACTCGTCTGCAGTAAAATCTATAACAGGATCTACCACAACAGCGTTCATTTTCCTAAAAGTACTTTTAAGGTTATCAACATCCACATGAGAACCGATTCTACTCATGTCCGGATTATTTCGCACGTTTTCAATATTAAATATGTACAGTATACCGGGTAAAACTTTAGAACAACTCATTATTCTATTTTTCGTCGTTTTAATTCAACCGTTTGCAAGATCTAGCCAAGAACCGTGCACTTTCTAGTGCTGCCTGCTCACTCGAAAGAAATGAACTGAATTGAGAGAATAGCTTAGCTTATAAAGGGAAAAGCTTTTTGTTTTCCGAGAGCTTTTACAGTCATAACTAATGATTCTCTATGATGAATCAAATTGATGTAGATATGTATGTACACATGTACATACGGGAAAACCATGAATGGGGGAGCAAATTGTTCTTGTTTATTTTTTCAATTCTTTAGTTCTGTTCTTTTTTTCATTTTTAGAACCGAAATCAGAATCAGTAGTATTTATTTATTAACAATTCTATTCACAGTATTATAACATATTGCATTTTTTCGTCCGCCAGATGAGAGACAGCATGTTAAACACGCTGGTGGCCACATAATGGTGTGGGGTGCGATGGGGCAAACGGCGTACAGTGGCCCATTTTGGCAAAAGTGCGTGCATAATTCTACATATTTTGCAAAATTTTTAGATTCACTGGATACCCATCGGAAGGAAATATGTGAATATGTGCAAGGTGGCACGAAAGTCCTTACTTACGTTGACGCCGCCACATTATGGCTCGTTCGACAGCATTTTCTCAAAACTTTTGACGACAGATTCTACACTTTTTCTCTGATGTTCTCAAATCCGACGATCTTTCGGGCCTGTGCGTGTCTCCAAAACTAACGATCAAGCGGCTGGAAAACGCTTGCTGCAGAATGTCCACTGTCGCTGGTGCTGTGAATCTTCCTGCTGGAACCACATGCTCTCCAAACCCAATTCGTTAATTTGCAGCAGCAAGAAGTCGTTGATCATGGTTCTGTGGCGCTAACCGGTTGCAGAACTGGTATTGCCGATGCAATCTTGGAAAACTATGTACCAGTCACCTTTACTCCGTAAACGCCGTATCGAAGAGTAATTTTGTGAGGATGCAATGGCAATAGGTGGCATCTCTAATGGCTTCTTGGCAGTGTAATAAAATAACGACAGAGTTTATTGGAACTAAACTTTATTTTACAAAATTATATGGCTTGTTAGAGGAGGGTATTTGATCACAAATTTAAAAAAGAATTCCTTTTATATGTAGCATCCGTGTTTAAGGACACTTGGACAAACATAAGTACACTATGGAGCGTTAGATTCATTCAAAACCACGGGTAATATAAAACTTTTTGACATCAAAATTATCTTCTGAACAAGGTACCTGCTTTTGTTTTTTCCAATATTTTTTACACTCGGTAATAACGTCATCCCTTGTTTTGTTCATAATCGAAATAATATCAGTGTCATGAAAATGAGATCGAAGCCGATTACAAAGAGCAGTTATGAAAAGAGATTCTCCGCCAGGTATTCGATAGGCCTTCATACCTATGAAAATCGAAGTTAGTTTTTCTTTTATTAGCTTTTATAATACTTACCCTCGGTGGAAGCAAAGAATTTTGCACAATAAAGTGGATACTTTACTACTCCTTCATCCTCACCTTCGGTGGCTTCTTCAATAAAGTCGTAACTACCTTTGCAAGTTTGCATTATTAACCATTTAAGTTTTCCATTTAATGATTCAATACGGCACAATGGAATCAGTATGGATTTTTGCATTGATAATATTTCACCATCATTAGTTGTAGTCAATATACCGTCCTCGCCACCATGGGATAAGAAAGCTATTGCCACGTATGAATTGGCCGAAAAGTCGGTTTTTGTAACTAAAAATGAAAAGAAGGACCGAAATTGATTAGAAAACAAAAGCTTGCATATTTCAAAACCACAGTTTACAGGACTCTAATTCAAATTTATCAAAGTCTCTTGAAAAGTGAAGTGCATAACTATACGAATAAAATAACTGATCACCATTTATGTATGTGCTTTAAATAGTAGTTGTGAAAATATTTCTTAAATTCAAAGAATAGATACATATGGATTTCGATATGCTGCGTGAAAAACTAAGGTATGAGTTATGGGAACAAGTTTATTTTGAAAGTGATTCTTCTGAGGCTTATAAATTTGTTATTTCAATTTTGAATAACTACATCAAAAACTATTGCAATGTATTATCTAATGGGCACGATATTAGACCCGAAACTTAGTTGGAAACTCAACATAGATCAACGGGTAAAGAAAGCATGTACAGCTTTCTATGCCTGCAACAAAACATTCGCCAAAAAATTGGGACCTCAGCCAAAGATGACACTATGGATGTACACAGCCGTTGTGGATCCAATTCTTGCTTATGGAGTTATCGTTTGGTGACCTGCCAAGCAAGAAATACAATATCAAAAAATTAAAAAAAAGTTCAGAGGTCGGCGTGTATTGGTATCACAGGACCACTAAGGTCTTGACGTTCAGATGCTCTGAACGTGATACTACACTTTATTCCCCTCAATCTTCATATTGACGACTCAGCTATATGCGGTGCAATCCCGCTCAGAGAATCGGGATGGTGGTTTGCAAAGCCTTATGGTCTCTGTAGGGTCCTGGAGATGATACCAAGTGAATTAGTTACGTCCTTGACCGATTACAGAATACCTACGCCCAACTTCAGGAAATTGTTTTCGATTAAATTCCCTACCAGAGAAGAATGAAAGTACGGAAGCATTATCAATGACTATGATATAGATATATTTACGAACGGTTCGAATATGGACTGCGGAGTCAGCGCAGTCATCTTTTCGGTTCAACTAAATATGTATATCGAAATCTTCCTTCACTTCCTGCTCGCAAACCGAGGGTGGAATAGTCTCACTTGCTGTGCCATATGTACACACAGCGGCAGCACAACTACAAAATAACAAAACATCCTGAACGAAACGATGAGACGGTTTGACAAATAGCAAAGAAAAGACAACAGAATTTTTTCTTAACGGGGAAATAACCGAACTTCAGACTGTTTATCAGAAACCCATACAAATATTTGCGATAACGTTATTAACAAGTATAACGTCATCTATTTGTTTTAGATTTGCATTTATTTTATTTTTTTTTTTTCAATTAATTTTGTTTAAAAAAAAACAATAACTTACTCTCACGCATTTTGGAGTGAAATTCGGCTGAAGTAAAATCTATAACAGGATCTTCCACAACAGCGTTCATGTGTCTAAAAGTACTTTTTAGGTTATCAACATCCAATTGAGAACCGTTTCTAATCCTGCCCGGATTATTTTTTACGTTTTCAATATTAAATATGTACAGTCTACCGGGTAAAAGTTTAGAACAACTCATTTTTGTATTTGTCGTAGTTTTAATTCAACTGTTTTTAAGATCTAACCAACAAATATATATAGCAGCGCTGTCTAGTCACTCGAAAGGAATGAACTGAATTATAAGCAGCTTAGCTTATAAAGAAAAAAAGCTTTTTTCGAGAGCTTTAACAGTCTTATCACAGATAATAAACTACATATATATATATTTATTATCTGTGGTCTTATCTTATCTAACTATTCACTATGATGAATGGGGGAACAAATTGTTTTTTGTTTATTTTTTTACTCATTAGTTCTGTTCTTTTCTCATTTTTAGAACCGAAATGATACAAAAACCACAGATATTACCAGGAACATAGCGCTTTCAATACCAAAAAGGCTTCAAAATGGTCTTAAGATCCATTCACAGCCATTTTTTTTTCTAGTCGCAGCAATCTGAGGAATTTCTCTTGCCATTCATTCGTTGCGTTTCAATACAATTGTGATGATGGAAAAATTGCTTATGGATGGACGGCTGACTCCATCGTATCATTCTTTTCTTGAAGGGAATTTTACGTTCGAAACGCTTTGTAAGGTTCACTGTAAGGATAATGTAATTTCATTCCATGGAGGGATAAAAGTTTGATTGAAATCGTGCAATTGTTCGATATACGAGTACCGATCTAAATAAAACTTCGAGGTTGTAGGGAACATTATGCACAGCTCAGCAGAAAGCTTTGAAAGCGAAGAACACCTCTTGCCATTCGCTGTTCTTTGGGCTAAGAAGACAACGATTCTATGCAAGACCCTAATCATCCCAGTTCTGCTTTGTGAAGTATGGCAACTGTCGAAAGCGTATAAAGACGTGCTCGATCGTTCTTAGAGAAAAGTTGTTAGTAAGATGTTCGGTTCCAAAACCACTAAGGGACTTTACAGGAGAAAATTTAACGACGAACTGAATGAGCTATACGTCGACATCGAACTTAGGGCACTAGTCGCTTTTTAAATAAATTTCTGATTCAGTTTTAATAAAAAAAATATAGAAAAAAAAACATAAACAAAAACTTAATCTCATACTGTGTTGTGTAGCCACTCTTCTTTAAAACTACGTCGATGAGGTCATATTCATTTCTTTGGAGACTTATCTCTCTTGAAGCATTTATTTCCTTTCTTATCTTCTCTTTGATAACACATTGGAAACTTTCTTTCATTAATACAATGGCTCACAGTAATAACCAGACACCTCCAATTTCGTATTAATTTTTGTGAATTAAAGGCAAAATATTTTTTTAAAATGAATTTTTAATTTCTCCTTCTCACGAATGTCTGATCCGAGAGTACTAATGGTTATGACAAAGCTTATAAAAAAATAATCCTTTCGGATATGGCTCTCAACTGTAGGTCGCTTCCATTTTGTGTGAAAAAATATAGCACTTGGCCTATTGCGCCAAGTATTTGTTTTTTTAGCACCATTTAAAATGGAAATACCTAGTCAAACATCCTTGAAAGTGTTGCAGCTGATAACTGTCAACTACAACACAAATCTACACATGGCTAAAATGGTCAAAAGACGTCCCTTTCTGGACACAAAGGCTTAAGAAAACCAAACATTAACCGCCGTAAAATATTTATAAAGCCCGAAGAGCCAAAGTTGAGCCCTTCAAAGCTTGTTGTACGAGCAGAAATACTAAGAAATGTATTACGGAAGTACAATTTCAATAGAAGATTAGCCAGAAAAAACCGTTTTCTAGTGAACGCAATAGAAAAGATTTCCAAAGTCCGTAAGATATATAGAATATCAATTTTAGGTTTTGAGGCAGCCAAATACTTAGCAAGCAAAATAAAACTTACAACCCACCGCAAAACACTGCGCTGGCTCGGTAATAATATGGAGAAATAGTGTGCTGCTGGAGTCGTAAGTAAAGCTTCCTTCCTTGGAAAAAAGGTGGTCAGGTACAAAGAAAGTGATAAAGCTTCAATAAAAACCATTCAAGCCTTCTTGCAAGCTCTTAGCGCCAATATGCAATTTGTTGAGAGACATCAGATTCTTATAGCATTTTAGACCTAGCTTTGGCCAAATCTGCTTTGTCGCTTGACATACATATTATACCACTGGTCCATACAATGGAACCATCTAACCGAAGACGGAATAGTATGACGACCGAGAAGTACATGGCGCAAAACAAGCAGGAGTCTCGGCAGCTGGAGAAGAGTTGGAGGGATCTTAAACTCATTGCCGGAACTCGTACTCGATAGCGCGTAGGCGTAGTAGAGGCCCTAAGATCCGCAATGGGATACAGGATATACATCTGTGAGTAAGTAAGTACGTCTCCCCCTAAGATATGTTTTCCCGCTAGCATCCAGCTTAAATTTGAGCTTGCAAACAGGGACCGGTATACCCAATGTACCTTATACTAGAAGGGTGGATATAGTGAGATTGCCAGGCATACACCAAACAGAGGTGAATATTGAGCTGCTCTGCCGTTTCTATGAGAAACGATCGGCAGTACAGCTATAGGATAACCTGAAGCAAAAATCTTGGGATTGTAGCAATTTTTATTAGGATAGTGATCCAAAGTATATCGATTTAAACATTTGTCTTTAAGTTAGGTTAAATTGTCGTGGCAGGCTGGCAGGATCAGCATCTCCGAAGAGATACCCATTGAATCAGGAGAAAGTGTTGAAGCTCTGGAGGGTGCCAATGCTTGCATTAGCTAGTTCGCCAAGGTTGTTGAAGAAGTAGGCTCATACATATGTATGTAAATACAGTTTTCTACGAGCGGAGAGAGCTTCGCATGCACAAAGAAGATGTAGTATAATCTCTTTCTCTTCATCATCCATGCAGCTCCTAAAGAAGTTGTTAGCAAAGAGACACAGTCTGGCAGCCTGCCTACTGGTGATGCAGTGCCCTTTAACGACACCTACTGTGTTGGAAATAAACTACCTTTTATTTTTTTCTTTGTTTTTATTGTTGTTTAACTGCAATACATCTTATTATGGAAAAATAATGCATTTTAAAAGGGGTCGGTTTATTTTTTTGAGACACTGTACACATCAACGGATTAAATAAAACAGTTTTCGATCTATTTTCCAAGCGAATACAAGCGAAAATGAGTTGCTCCAAAACAAAACACGGTAAAGTTTATATATTCAATGTAATTGAAATGAAAGGTGTACCGAATAGTGAAAGACGAGGTTCGAGAAAGGATGTCGACAATCTAAAAGAGACATTCGAACACATGAACGCCGATGTGGTAGAGCCTTTTTTAGATTTTACCGAGAACGATCTAAAAATCAAAATGCAAGAGAGTGAGTCAATTTTATGCAAAAAGTCTATAAAATAGAATATGTATTCGACATTTCTTATGACAAAGAAGTGCGATAACAAATTAAAAAAATAACAACACTCGAGTGATAGCCCATTACAGCAATAAAATGGGAAGGGGAAGTGGTACTTTTTAGTGTTGAGCTACAGGGTTCGTCTTAGGTTTTTTTTTTTAATAGTTTTTAAACTTTCCTCTGTGACGTGTACTTCTAGATTGTAGATTGTTCATAGAGGTGTAGACGCATGACAACCTTTATACCTATATCTATTGTGCTAACCCGACTTGGAGATCTAGTCGATGAGATACTCAACTTAGACCACCTCCTCCAGTCCGATTTCCTTGATGAATCGGAGTATCTGGAGTGTATTTAACAATGGTAGATCCCTTCTAATTCTTGGTAGGCATCCATGTGCTTTTTTTTTGTGAATCAGTGCTTCGAATTCCTTTAGAAGATGCTCCGGGTCTTCCTCAACATCTCCGCAGAATATGCAGTTTCCAGCATTCACTTGCAAGTTCTACTCATGTACCGAAGTATCCAATGTGATTCTAAACACTATGCCCTTTCTTCTTCTCTTTTTCTCTACTGCATCGCTACTTGTCTGCCTGTCGGGTTCGCCGATTTGACCTTAAAAAGTATCTGCAGGCCTCTTGGTTTCGCATCACTTCGTCACTGAAGCCAATCATATGCTGCTGTTTTTGCATTTGTGTGATCCAGAGTTTTTTTTTGCCTGATTCTCGAATTTTCGAGTCTTCGAAATTCGAATAGTCATTTTCGATGACAACTGTCAAGCTTTGACTGTCTAGAACTGAATTAGCAACGAAACACAAGAATTTCGCTTCAATTTTATTTAATTTAATATGTATATAGACTTTCACATATATAGTTTTATGTACATATGTATATTAAATATAGATTTCAAAATTTCTTAAACGAGAATGAAAATTTGGTACCGAAATTGTCTTCGTTACATGGTATTTGACTGCAAATAAAATTGAATGTTTAACAAAAAAAAAACTTGAATAATATATCCCATTACTTACAGAGTGCTCCGATTTTCCTGATTTTTATAATAATGAATGACACTATCACGCACTCTATTTAAAATGGAAATAATATCTTCTTGTTGATAATACTCCATTAATGTATCGCACAATTTTTGAATAAATATAGAACCATTTTTGTCATTTCGATATGCAGCACATCCTAAAATCAAAAAAAAGAAAAAAGAAAAAAAAACTGAATAAAATTGAATCGAATTTATTGGCAAACACAAACCTTCAGTAGAAGCGAATGAAGTTAAACAATATTTTTTCCTGCTGATTATTCCCCGATCTGCAGCAGGATGAAAACCTGAAGTAGATAAATCTAATCGGCCCCTACAAGTTTGTGTAATTAACCACTTCAATTTCCCAGCAAGTGTTAGATTGTCAATCATTGGAAGCATTAAAGTTTCATTTAAATAAATCCTTTTGTTAGAAATTTCTGCGATATTATCTTCCCAACCATGTGAGCAGAAAGCAATTGCCACATAGTCGAATCCATTGAAGTTCTTTGTTCTAACTGTTTATAGAAATATATGCAAATATCAGTAATAATTTTATTAGATTACGATAAGTGAAAGAGTTTTAGATCCTTGCATGCAAGGTGACCCCGCTACATTTACTGTTTATCGACTTCGAGAAGGCTTTCGACATCTTGAATCGAGATACTATCTGGTTGGCATTGCACAAGAAAGGCATCTGAGAAAAAAATTATAGCTATTATCAAGGCTACATATGTACGTCGTACACAATGGTAAGGTGTCGGAGGATTTTAAAGTAGTTTCAAGGTTTTAATCCCTTTTGCAAAATATGGTACTTGTTGCCCAGTTGATACATATCGCCCATTATACCTTCCATTGATTAAACCCAAGTATTTCTAGCACGAACTCGAAGATATTGATGTGGAAAACGTGTGGTTTCAAGAAGACGGCGCAACTTGCCACACATCGGGTGCTACTTTGGATGTTATGCGTGAAATGTTCCCAGGTGGCATTATTTCATGTTATGGTGACATCATATGTCCACCAAAATCATGCGATTAACCGCCGTTCAAAGTGTATACGCCACAGAAAACTCGAAACGTTAAAGAAACTAAAAACTAACATCCGTCAAGTAATAGCCGAGATCATCGAAAATCACTTCATCTATTTAATGGATAAATAATGAAATGCATAACACATTTGACACAAGAAATCCGATCGTTTTCTTAAATTCCCGTGTGTTTTTTGTTTTTTTTTTTTTTAATCGGAAGCTCAAATCGGATCTAACTAAATATCTCTCTATTTCGGACGACGGCAATTGTCAAAACACTATATAAACACAATTTCTAATCTAATCGAAAAATCTATATTTTAAGTAAATTTTAATTACACCCCGGTGTCCATTTCGATGGTGAACTTACTTTCTTCCATTTTCTTTTGAAGTTCGTCAATATTAATATCGGGGAAAACCTCAACTGCTGCTTTCATGGCTTCAAACGTATTCCTTAACTTCAGCACATCTATTTCCGAACCGTATCTAGGGATATAATTTTCTTGGCTATCGAAATATGTGTACCTATTAAAAATGTACACTTTTCCGCGTTTAATTTCCGAAGTCATTGCAGTTTTCGATTGTACTTAACTCGTCTTAGATGCAGAATTATTAACTGTTTTGAAATTTTATTTCTGAACAGCGTCTGACGAATAAAAAAAAACACTTTATCGGTATCAGCTGTTAAGTGCTTTCAATTTCCTCTTTCATCCACTTATACAACGAAAACGTGTCGTTCATATACGAAAGCTCTTGTATGCATGAAATGCAAGTTAGAAAAGTATTTCGAAAGCATTCCAGAAACGTTGCAGAAATTTGTTGAAAAAAGTCGAAAAAAGATAAGAAGGCGACAATAATAGAGAAAAGGTACCGCCGCATAGTTGTCATTCCCATAAGCTCCCTCTTCTTGGTTGCTTCATTGTGTCGCCCCCCTAGGAATTTACCCAAGAACAACATAAACTATTGCGATCAAAAGGCGATAATTTGAAATTCTCTTTTTCTACTTCTGGTGTTATTCTATGGAAATGCGACTCCTAATTACGGAACAGTCAAAATCTCTGCTATAGCTCTAGAGATGATGCATTAAATGGTTACGGTGACGATGACAACGAAACTTTTCGGAATCCTTCATCCTTCCTCCTCACGTTCAAAGATGAGAGTTCTCTTGTATGTGTTTGGAGAAAAACAGCCTTAGAGAGCCGCATCCAATCGCATATAAAGAGGTGTATTCTTGTTTTGATGCTCAAGGGGATCTTCACATCATCAAGCGGCTGAATATCGTGGCTGAACTTGAGAGCGCACCATGTGAGTGAATAAGTGTGGGGCTGGCTTGAAGATGAATCAGGTGTCGTCGAAATTGGCAGGTTGAGGAATGTGAAATGTATGGATGCAAGGACGACGATGACGATTGATGTGCAACACCAGCACCACCATCACCATACAGGTTGAATTTTCTTTCTTCTTATTTTTTATCAGCTCCTAGGAAAGCATAGGGCCTCAATGAAATGTCTCCAATTATTGCGGTCTTTAGCGATGACTTTAATTTGACCCCAAGATTTCCCTGACTCATGTACTTCTTTCTCCAGCTTTCTCCTTCAGGACGCTCTCGGTCTTTTTGGTCTTCTGCTGCCTTGAGGATTCAAGGGCTTGGCGGCAAATTTCTGAGGTTGGCTTCCGTAGTTTGTGGCCAATCCAACTTCATTTGCGCAACTTGACTTTGTTTGCTACAGGCATCTGTAGGCACAGATGGTGCAGGTCGACATTTGTGATCTTATTTGGCCACCAAATTTTAATTTTGAGTGCGTTTTAGACACTTGTTTATGAACACCTGTAGCTTGTATTGGGAACCTGGGAGTATAAGCTGCACTAAATTGTGCAGTGATCGGGAACGCCGTTGTGTTCGTGGTCGGGTAGTTATCCCGGCGGCACTTCTTCAGATTGATATTTTCAGCACTTTTAAAAAATTTCCATAATAAAATATATTTTTACTTTCTTTTCAACAGTTAAGAACGAAGACTTTACCGATTATGACTACGTGGTAATAGTGTTTTGCTCTCATGGCGATGAGAATTCTATAGCTTCCACATCCTTAAATGAATACATCTACATTCAAAGGACTTTATTGGTACCACTGTTTAAGAATGTAACACTTTCTAAGAAGCTTAAATGGCTAATCACGCAAACATGTCGGGGTAGCTATGAAGTAACGACGGAAGCTGCGGAAGTTATAGAACATTCTATCTGTTCTATAACTTCCGCAGTGCCGGAAGTGTCATTTAATGATCCCAGATATTATTTGATATCGTATAGTACCACTGAAGGTTTGCTTATTAAATTACAGCCTAAATTTCTAAGTTTTTTTTATTAATTAATTATTTTATGAAATTATTTAGGTTTCGTCTCAAAGCGATGCACAATTAATGGGTCATTTTTTATACAAAGTTTGTGCGAAGAGTTACTCGCACATTACCGTGATAAAGATATTTTTTTCATTTTAAATAGAGTCAGCGAGAGTGTTAGAACGAAGGGTTTAAGGGCGGATGGAAAAGAGTGTGTATCTATCGTAAACATATATGAATACCTATGGACTGGTGTAAGCATATATAATTTTTATTTTCAGGCAAAGACCAGCTAACGAGGATAATTTTGGTACAAAATTTAAATTTTCATTTTTTAATGAAAGTGCTGAGAAGTAAACTACTTTTTTTTGTTATGCCACTAAAAATTTATAAGTTTAAATAAAAATATAAAAGTTTAAAAAAAAAAAGTTTTGACGATCTAATTAATGAACTTGGACCTCAACCAACAAGTGTCCCCAGTCAGAACAATCTCTTGTCAGCTGTCTCCTTCTGCGTAGCTCCGCAGCGCTTAATTAGATTCGAAGACTCTGTGGCCCAAAGTATTGGTGTTCATCCGCTTAACACGATCTGGCTAAATGAGGACCTAAATGTGTACCTCTTTTTTAAATAAAGAGCAACCAAATCACAGAAGCGTGCGCCCCGTGTCTCAGTGGTTAGTGCTTAAATTACTGACCGGGAGGTTCGAAATTCGAAAGTTTTTCCACGTTCCCGTCCCTCGGGAATATCTCACAAACGTCCAGGGTAATAAATGTCGCCAAATTTCCTTATTGTGTGAGTATGGCAAAATTAACTATAACGTGCTGCTTCCTATTCATAGCGATATCTACAACAGCTCAGTATCTCGACTGAAATCGCACCATCCACCCTTAAAACTGGCCCAAAATCTGAGAAGCAACAACTTCAACGCATCGGAAGTCTGGACGAACGGCACTCCTGCTTTGCAAAGGAGTGATGATCCTACCATCATGTCCGTTGGCTACGACCTTCCAAGAAAAACGTGGATTAGTCTCAATTAAAAAAGAAAACTTTATTCAGAATATGAGTCCATCAGTAAGTGTGATGTTTAATCGGTTTGAATTTTAAGGGAAATCCCCGTATTTCGCTGTAGATTTGTTCATTCAATTCCAGGAAAAATTCTATGTTGACGCGAGATTTACTGTTCTTCTTATGGGAGCTTACGCAATGCATATATTCGCAGAAGGCAGCAAATTAGTGGCCAAAATTGATTATTTGATTATAGTCCAAAGATTTTAAGATTATTCGGCAGGTTTTTGTAGAAATTTATGATAAAGTAAATCAAGTTGGTCTTGAAGTCAGGAACGGCAATACTTTGCAAAGCCAAGCACCATCGGTTTTGAATCCTTTCCAGCAGGTGCAATGCGGTTTTATGTCCACCGGATTAGACTCGAGCTTGAAGCAGATGTACGTACGTCTTATACATATGCACACATGAATATGGATCTGGATGACAAACTCTGTGAAATGACTTAATTTTACGTTGCCAAAGTGGTGAAGAGATTGGTTCCACTTTTCGGTGAGATATGCCATCAAATTACCAGTGGACTTAGTTCTTTTTTTAGAAATTCTGACATCCGGTACAGACTCTACTGCTACCTGATCCGAGCATGATCAGGATGAAGGCATGACAATAACAAGGGACATAAGCGTCACAGGCAGAGGTGTCTCTTAAGCCTAAAATCGAAGATCTCATCGGAGACCTTATTTCCTGCAATCCCAGTGTGACGTGGGAGCTAAACAAGAGTTATTGTTTGGTTGCCAGTCGAATGAAGGGCTGAAAATCCTTTGAAATTTAAATTCCAATGTTGCACGTATTCTCTGGTCTCTGGTAGTCATTCGTATTTTTATGATCTGTTTTCATGGCCAGCTGTGAGTATCTCATGCCAGAGAATAAGTAAGTCGCAGTTGGTATGCAATCATGACTAGTTAGTAATGTTTCGTGCCTTGTAGTCAATATTTCGTGGTTGAATCTCCGCCTTGAAAGGTTATGAGTCATTAGTAGTTATTATTCATAGCTGGTTAGTAGTGTCGCTTCTTTGGGAACCAATCGCGGTTCGTATTCTGGCATAAGTGTCTCGTATTTGAACTGAATGGCTCTCCCTCACAATATATTGGAGATCTCCAGACGCTGTGGCTGTTTCGTAGCTGTTGCTTAGTCTTGAGTGTTTCGTAATCTCTTATTTCCAAGAGCCAATTATGTAAGATCATAACTCATAGTTGCTTGCTTCTGTGTTAAACAAAGCACGAGCAGGTCCTCAGCCACTGGTAATGAGGACTGGTTGAACGTTGACTTATTTTGGGGAACCCCTTTTGTCTATTTTCATTGATCTTTCTTCCGCCATGAGTCAGAAGGGGAAGTTTATAAAGAAAAATCTTTGCTAACCCTCAGAAATTGTACGTTTTTCATTTCATTATAATTTTTTTTTTATTAAAAAGCAGCGAAAAGAAATCGATATCAGCAAAACAATTCTTTGTTGTCAATAAGAAACTTATAAATTCCTAACCTGAATCAAACCATCGAATGTAGGAAACTCTTGATCAAAACAAAAAATATATAGGATATCCTTAAATTTATTTACGAGTTCATAAATTTCCAAAAGGCACAATTATTACGACCATCATTAAATAATACTTCTGGCAGAGGCTGGAGGAAACTCTGTTGTTGCTCTCGGTGGATAGGTGAATGAGGTATCTGGACGCTTGTACACATATCCCTCGAAGGCTTCAACCGCTTCTCCAGATTCCACGTTTCCATATTCAAAGGGAATTTGAGGCCTCTCATAGTTATAACCCCTTCGAGCCATATAATATATCGGTAGCACTTTCTTTTGATAATTTTCATACTGACTTTTTAAAAATGCTTGTTCCTTGCTTAAGTAGTTATCGTTTTCAGAAATACCATGAACCGAAGGAGTTAACCTTACAGATCCAAACACTAGAAGTAGAGATTTGTTATTTTTAAATGTAGACTTATAGCATTGTATATGAAACTAAGTTATAGTCTCTGTTGACGACGTACTCTGTACAATGGCGAGAAGACTAATAATGAGAACACTTTTTATGTCGAACATGGTTATGAATGCTGTTAACGAAGAGTTGACCCCGACTAAGTACGTTATGGTAATGCGTCTTCCCTTTAAATATTCTGACACTTTTCGGAGCTTGAAATGTTTTTTCCTCGTATGTTGATCTAGTGAGAGTTTATAGTCGTAGAATCTTAAACCGAAATTACATTGTGAGTGATCGGAAAAGGGTGGATATTCTCTGGAATTGTAGCACATTTCAAATGTGATAGCTAAAGCAGGCAGGAAGCCAATAATGTGCTTTCGATAGAACAGGAAAAAATAGATATCTACATATGTATGTACATACATATATGCATTACTTTTGAAGTTCTTTGGTACCAATATACACATTAAACGCTGAATGCCTATTTTCTTAACCAGAAGGTCTCGGCAATGTATTTTTTATTCTTACCTATCGCCATTGTTACTCGTAAGCCACGTAAGTAAGTAAGTAGAAGGGAGTGACTATGGCTATTATTGCAGTTTGGCAGCTCTCATCTATGAGCGTAGTCAGTCAGTCACAGTACTGAAAAATGTTTTTCCCTTCGTGACAGTTCTATAGGTCATAGGTTAGATTACAATTCCATGACATTTTAGTCCATTTGGACAACTCAAGTAAGGCTTTCCAGATAAATTTACCTTCCCTCGCAACTACATATCTGTATTTCTTTAAATTTTGGCACCTTTACCGACAAACAAATTTTAAATTGTCACCTACATCACTTGGTGAGTCTTGAAATCCTGTTAACTTTTCTTGAAGCTTTAGTTCGTTATCATCACTTTAACTTCGGTTACCTTTTCGGCGTAAATACGGATTTTTTGTCACACAGCTGGATTGGATTTATTGTGAAGAGATCGATTTTATTTTTTATGAAGACATCAACCAAATCCCAAAACACTCAGACTCTACACGGTCCATTGTACTTCCAGGCAGCAACTACTTTTTGGTGTACTAGTTGGAGAACCTCAGATTTTATTCATTTCCCTGATATGCTCGGCGGCTGTGAAGATATAGATACATTACCCTCCATAATCCAGTACTGAAGAGTATCTGTGAGTACATATTTGCTTTCAACTTTCAATAGGGTACAATAAAATTTGCACTCAATTTCCCTGTGTTTTCTGTACGCTTTTTCACTCCATTTCGTCGAAAAAATTGTTGTCCCACAACCTTTTATTCAAGCTGAAATATATTCCGAATGTGATCAGCAGAGATGCAGCAATCTGTGCAGCCTTCCGGTCAAGCCTCAATATTTGCATCTCTTATACGAAATTCGTTGTTAAAATATTTGACTTGTTTTACACACAGAGTATTTAGGTGCGGGTTTTGACTTTGCCGTTCATCTCTCCGCTGAATTCAAACAGAGTCCCTCTAGCATTTTTTTTTTTTTTAAACACGCGACACGTTGAGAAAACCTTTTTGTTTGATTTACTCGTATTTTTTCTTGCGAACTTTCGGATACGATTACTCATTGAGTACCTGCGGTTGTTGACTGACACAACAGCATTCGTTACTATTGTTGGTGTTAAATAATCAATTAAGTATTCCCCACAAGTGTTATGAAATAAGTTCAACAACTGGAGTAGTGGGTGTTGTACGATTTTTTTCCAGTTTACCATTCTATTGTATGGAATAAAGACGAATGGATTTATAGCCAGAGCGGAAGCATCTTCTCTATTCATACCTTAATGAGATTAGCCATATCTGTCTCGGGCTAAAACTATTCAATGCTGTTACCGGAAAGTGCAGCTTATTAACAGAAACTCCATATTTATATAAAAAAAAATGCTTGGAATTTAAAGTTTATGTTAATCACTTGCGATTATGCAAAATATTTGAAATGAGATTCATGGTGAATTTCCAAGTGAAAAGAAATAGATGAATGAACATTAAGAAAAGATTAACTTTTGACCTCTAAGTCATTATAGGCGCCCTTAACACCGAATTTGAATAATGTAAACATTTCGTAATTTCCTTTGGTGGAAAATACTCACTTAAATATCTAGTGAAATGGATCGACCCAGACATGGTTTTCGTGTTGTTACGGTCAGCTGTCAGCAGTACGATTGTGCATGAGTATACCTTCCTCAAAACAGGTTCTTGCTTTTAGCTGAATGATACCGACAGCTAGTGACCCTACTAAGAATGATCAACGTCTCAGATCATCTTTAGCCAATAAATTTGCAAAGAAAACTGGCATCATCCTACGCGTGTTCTCAATCTTTTTGGTCCATATTCCCTACTTTTTGACGATTAAGATTAGTTTTGTAATATCTGTGGCCACAAGCCATAACCGCTAAAGTCGACTTAAGACGAAAACCAAATGTTTCTATAATTTTCATTGGAAATAAGCATAATTAAAGAAATAACAAAATGTTGGTACAATTAACCGTAATTTGCACTTTAATAATCAGTATTGGTTTGTTACTTAAATGCGTAAGTTTTTTTTTCAAACTGAAAATTAAATTTGAAAATTCTTCTTCTGAAAATTCCATTTTCGACTTTAGCGGTTATGGCTTGTGGCCACAGATATATGCCTCGACTTTATGTGACTGAAGACACTGGATCAAGTAATCGATTTTTGTTGGTAAAAATGCAGCAACTTATGTCCTCGTTATATCTTCGATTTATCCTCGGTTGGGTGTGAAATGTTTTTGGTCTCAATTGCACGGAGTGACTAAAAATTACGTTCTCTGATATGTCTTCTTGTTCCTTGGCTATTCTCAAAATTTCTCGAAACATAGTTTCTATGTAAGGCCACCGATCCAAAGGTTATTCATATCGATAAAACCACTTTGTGGTCTTTCACGTCACTTAGAATATCATGGCGAAATCTCCTTTTCATTGTTGACATTGTTTTCCGTCTTGAATAAGTTCGTGACCAATATCGGTGTTTTTCTATGACTAAATTGCGGTGATGTTTATGTTTGAGTCACAAATGCTTATGTAGTCCCTTAAAACCTTTTTTGTTTTTTTGTGTTTTTTTTTTTTCTGTCGGGCTAGGAAACACTCCACTGGAGCACTCAGACACAATCGGTCCATTGTACTACCAGGAAGCAAGTCCCAAAATAACCCATTTTACTGGAATCTCTTCGACTTTCGGAGAAAGCCGAGAAGGCACTTCAGTGATGCAGAGCTTACAGTATCAGCACTCACCACATCAGCACCTAATCCGAGCAAAGGCAGGAGAATAACAAAGGAAGTGATCCGAAGTATCGGCGCAATCTCCACAAGCGTCATTAATTTAATTTTTCTGAAATGGAAACTAGTTCAGACTGTTCTTCCAAATACAAATCCCAAAAACTTTAAACTGAATTCCAAATTTTACTATCAGAGACTTGCTAACCGGCTAGTCTGGAGATTATACATAAAATATTGTAAAACTTATTACCTTTTGCTTCTGAGCTACCCCATTGCTTCATGCCAAAACACGTTACGGCCGCATGTCTCTATTAACACAAATATGTTTTTTAACTTGAAATGTCAAAGCGACCCCAGATTGTGCGAAATTAGCCAATACATACATATAAACGACAGAAACATTGAGCTACCTGACACCTAGCAGCATTCCAAGGTAGATAGGTAGATAACATGCCAACTAATCCTACCTATGTCAAAGAAAAAAAAGCGTTCAATGCCAAAGATGGAATCGTACCCATGTCTGAATAATATCTAGGATAAATGTCAAAAAAATTAATAAAATCACTTTCGCTATAAAAATATCTCATTCAACAATTTGAAAACGAGTTTCCAACGAATAGGTAGGTGTGTTCTTCAATAATTTATTCAAACCGATCCTCAAAAAAGATAAGTTGCCCCAAACCACTACATCAGGAACTAGACTCTTATTTCCTTAACATGTACTTACTGTAAAAATGAGATACCTAATCAGGTCTATTCACCACATGGTTTCATCACCACCATGTGCCCCCCAAATCATTAAAATTGCTCGCCAAAAAAACAAAAAAATACCATTCCATGCCACAAAAGGAACCGCATCGAGTTGCATCTGCAATTTCACCACCACACAAACAAAAATTGATTCACCCAATATCATCATCATCATCACTCTAAATAATTACATAAGGATTGCTCGCACAACAGGTGCTTGCTGGCTTTTGGGTGGCTTTTAGTCCGGCAACAAAGCCGGTTATTATATGTAGGTATATTCATTCACATGCGAACTACAAGACGGTGAGACATTTTTTTTTTAACGATGACCTCGAACACTATGCCAATTACTTACGTGCGACTGGACTATGCTGGTATGGTATTCCTCTAAAGAAGATACATACCACCAATGAAACGAAAACGACACGACAAAATGTTGATCGAAAATTCATTAGATAATTAATGACAACAATAGCAGAAGCTGGTAAAACCGGCGTACATATTTCCAAATTCCCGCTGAAAAAATTGAGATGAGTGTGTGGCGGGCGTACCACGTGTATATAATAACTGGCCAGTGGTCTTCAGTGTTCAGTTCAAAGTTTACTCCATCCGCGAACATCACTTCGTCCTACCGGGAGTCCCAAAATATACTTACTACACACACTGCCAATTATGTTCCGATTTGTGTTTATCGTTTGTGCTGTTAGCGCTGTTGCCCTTGCCCTACCCGCAGTGAGTGAAACTTTTTAAATTTTTTTTTTTTTCCATGTAGTATTAAATTCGGTTTTTTATTGTATAAAAGTGATAAATTCGTTGTCTCTTACATAATATCTAGGAGCGTACGCATTTCGGGCGTTTAGTTGATCGATCCATATCGCATCTCTCAAATGCACTGCACTTTACGTTACCACAATAGGTTCCAGTGCTGCCAGAGTCTAGAAAAAAAAAAAAAGTTCAATTAATCCGACGTATTGATAAAATTGCATTTTGTGCTTACTCTTGCTGCTAAATGGACTGGTGCCAGATCCAGAATTTGTTAGAACATTCGGTTGCGCACAGGAGCGGCCATTGCATAGATTAGGACAGCATTTCCCTCCAATGGCACTGCATTCACTATCGTGCAAGCATTTCGGAGTGCAATTCTGAACCTTTGAAGACGATGGACAGTCTGAAAAGATTAATCATTCTATAGAAACTGTTCACAGATACTCTTATGCAGATCTTACCAGCTGCTATTGCGACCGATACGCAGAAAATAATCACTGCTAAGCAAATTACGAGTTTCACTGAAATTGAAACGAAATCACGGAGATTAAAGCGTATCTCAAACGGAGTCGTAATAGTAAATTGTTTACCCATGATGCACGTCTTATTTCTTCAACTTTGTGGCACAGACTGATTGTTTGCTAAGGGGATTGTTGTCGTTTGATTATTCCCTGCGGGGATTTTTATACAGACGTGGACATGTTTTTGTAGCTTCCAATTGAGACCAGTTAAGTAGTGTAGCGTGAAGTCATCACCTTTACTCGGTTTTAATCTTTTTACAAGTGAGGGCGAGTACAGACGACAGAGAAACCAGTTTAAGCGCCATCTAATCGTTTAAATTTATTCATTCCACTTATGAGTACAATAGAAGCGAAGCTATTTACAAAAGAAAAAGGTCGACCAGAGGCGGGTACTATACTTATTTTAATCTGTTTTTATTTTGCATCTTCGGATTGACACTTAAATTTCCTCATAAATTTGTCTGATAAAAAAATAATGCAATGTAAAGACGGTCTGGCAATTAGTTTCTTTTGAAAAAAAAATAAGTTAATTACTTCTGAACGACTTCAGTTCAAACCACTACCACAGTATTTAAACAGCTGTACGGATTCAAGGTTTAAGGCATTTATTGCTATCATTAACTAAGTGCGTACACATCTCATTCGTTTAGTGTAGGGATCCATAATGCATTTCTCGAAAACACTGCACTTAACGTTGCCACAATTCATTCCAGGAACTGACTTAGATCCACCGAAGTCTGTAGAAAAACTTATTAAACACAATTGTCCGACCAATTTCCTTGTCTTACTTACTTTTATTACCGAATGGACTAGAATCGTAGCCAGATTTCGACAAGGTATTCGGTTGAGCACACGAGCGATCATTGCATATATTGGGACAACACTTTCCCCCAATGGCGCTACATTCACTATCTTGCCAGCACTTCGGGGTGCAAGTCTGTATCTTCGTGTATGACGGACATTCTGAAAATACATATTTATGTTGTTTTAAATCTTTTGAGCTACTTGCGAAACCAATCTCACCCGCTGCAGTTGCAAGTGATATACACAAACTAAGACAAACTAAAACCGAGTAAATTACAAGTTTTACTGCAAAGATAGCGAAAAAAGATATTCGTAAACGTATAGAACAATTATAACCAATCTCTTACTAACTACCCATTATGAAGGTCTTATTCCTTTGCTTATATGCCACCGACTGTTTGGTTCTAGGGGCATTTTAGTCGAGAGTGGCTGTATATATGTAGTCATCAACAAAATAGCAGTAAAGTACTCGATCTGTTGCGGTAATTTTTTATAGTTGCATACATAATTACACAGATAAAATAAGCAAAGATTCATCTTAAAATGTGTGAAGCACTTTCTGTGTAAACGACTGGGGTTAAGTAAATTCAAGCGAAATACTAAGGGGCATTTACTTCAATTAGTTTCTAATAATCGAACTTAGTTTCTCCGAAAAGTTAATGGTTTTAGAAAGTTTTCGCTTTCAAGCGATACACGTAGCACAGTAAATATTGAGACAGCTGAATAGATGAGGAGGTGTTTAACTTAAATTTTAATGAAATTTAATGTACGTTTGTTTTAGAGTTTTTAGTCGTCAGACAATTTCTACATAATGTGGTACAAAATTGTAAGACAAAAATTCAAGTATCCATTTTGCATAGATATCCGTTCTTTTTTTCAAAATTATGCATGCTAACCTTGATATTAAATAAATATAAAAACCCTGATATTAGAAAGGATATTTACTGATGAGGCTAACCATAACCTTTGAATGATGATATCATTCTTCTTCTACTTTCGAGCAAGGCAGACAGTAGCCTTGTTTTTTATTGACCCCACACAAAATTAAGTTTCACAAAAAAAAACCTATTTATCTTGAAATGTTGGCACTACTAATTTATTCACAGATTAACATTCATGAAAAGGTAGTATCTCTTCCATTACCTTTTTAAATTAATCAATAAATTTCATTGAACAAAATTTAAAATTAAAGATAGAAATTTACATTTTTTTTCTTGACCACCACATTCGAAGATTTTTATGTCTACCCGTCTCAAATGTTGCGTTGCAATGTTATGCACGCAGCGTCAATATTAATTTTTCCTAATGACCCATTTATGTGTACATTGTATAAGCAGACTGTTTATTATTTAAGTAAATATTTCAAAAACACTTAAATAACACACGAAAAAAAAACTTGTAATAGACAACCCAGCCTAGGTATGCTCTCAGCAACATGTGTGTAGAAAAGCTGGACCTGAAGCTCTCATGGTCCGTGGTTATAAGGTGCAATTCGCCCTTGAACGGATTTTCTATTGTGCCTTGTTCGGCACATAGAATTTTTTCAACTTTTGATAGTTATTTTAAGTTCATCATTAGCATGAGTTCATCTTTAGCATCCAAAGCTACATGATTCCTTAGAGAGTATAATTTACAATCCTTTAGAGATTTCACATCGAATTTTAAAGTTATTTTTGTTTTTGAAAGTCCTCAACAAAGAATATCGATATGTTTCTCTCAAAAAACAAGGCTTTCAGTGTTACCACAACGATAAACGCATTGCAAGTCCGTCTAAACTCCACTAATATTTCTTCCGTAGCTTTCGAGCTTATCGCGTACATTCCCCTACTACAGACAGACACGAATTTTCATTTTATAGTCAAAATTCATAGTTTTAGTTTTTCGTGGTGAATACTTCTAATTACCACCGTTAATGTCGCAAAACTTATAGTTTTTATCAATTTAAACCCAATTAACTTCTATTTACAGCCCCAAGGTGGCTCTGAAGCTGCTCATGTGCGTCAGGCCCCTCAGGATCCGAGCATCTCATCCGATCAAGCTCAAGCGGAACTTGAACGTTTCCAAAATGAAAACGCACACTATTCGTTCGATTCTGCCGTCAATGATGACATCAACGATCAAGCACTCCAGAGGTCCGAAACTCGTGACGGTACCAAAGTAACAGGCAAATACTCCTACAGTGATGGTTATGTTCGCCGAACTGTCCACTATGTTGCCGATGAGAATGGCTATCGTATTGTCAAGGAGGAAACCCAAGAGATCGGCAACGGTCCAGTATTCAATCCCGATGGACAAGCTGATGTCTCTGGATCACAAATCGGAGCCTACTCCATCAAACTGAATCGCGATGATGAAGAGAAGCATTATAAGGAAGTCAAGCAACAATAAGATCGCATACAACACGCAGAAGTACAAACCACAAGCCACTCTCTGTATTAGACTGAAATCATATTGAATTAGCTGTAAGAATGTAGTAGTTTTATACACATATGTAATGCAAATTAAATGTGCATAAGTTTACTTGTAAACATTTATTTCACAACGTGCTATAACATCAAGAAGATTTGTTTTTGTTTTTGTTTTGTGTGAATGATGATCTTGACCCACGATAGCTTTACATTTCATTGTGAACGGTGACATCACACTCGCCGCTGATGGAGCTGTTGCTGCTGGTGGATATGATTAGTGCTTTCTCGGAATCGGTTAGGTTGATAAATTTATTCTTGCTTTTTAGTTCGTTTTGTATCGAAGAGAGGAGGTCCGGGGACTTTGGGCGTTTTTCATTCTGAATAGTGAAGCTGTTTTGCGTGGTCTCTTCGCTCAAGTGGCTTACAGTTGGTTCCAGTTCCTTGTGTTCACTCTTTTTCCTGAGTCTTTTTGAGCCCTTGGTGATCAGCATAACCGCTGGTGATTCATGTGACAATGCTTGAATAACTGTCTTAAGGAGCTTTGGTGGTGTTTCAGGAGTCTTGGGATTGCCAATTACCACGTCTGCTTGCATGGCACTTCGTCGTGCTTCTTCACGTTCTCGAGCAGCATTCTTGCGCATAAGACTTCTCGCTCGTTTCTTGAGAATGGCTTGTGCATTTGGATAGTAAACAATGACTTCATTCAAATCTGACTTTGACAGAACAAACAGATTGGCGTAACCCTTCGACCTGACATCGGCTGTTCGGCGGTCAGCACCGTTTATACCAAGTAAGCTAATCTCTCCAAATACAGAGCCTTCGGAGAGTGTGGCAAGAACAATTTCGTTGTTAGGACCTCCCATCACTTGAACTTGTCCCAGTTTTATAATATACATCTCACGACCTACTTCACCTTTGCGACAGACATAGTCGCCCGGAAGAAAAGTAACCGCACGAAGCTTCAACACCAAATCTCGAAGAAGTGCCTCTTCACAATCTGCGAAAAGTTGAACCTTTGAGAGGGTTTGAATGTGTACTGAGATGGCGATGTCTGTTTTAAGATTTATGGGCAATGAGTCTAGAATGTTGCTTTCATCTGAAAGAATTTGAACTTAGAAATGAGGGCTATTGTTTGGGATAAATGACTCACCTAAGGTTCTTTGCTGATCCCAAGTGAATTTGAACCACATTTTGACTCTTCTTTGGACTTCTCCGGGTAGATTCAAGCGTCTCATGTACTCCAGTGTTTCATCTTCAAGTTGCCGATATTCGTTCTTGTTTCTGGTTGCTGTTGAAATGATATCTCGAATTTGACCAATCAGTAAGGCGAAAACGAATACTCCCATTAACCAGGCAGCTGTCATAAATACGTATTCGCCTTCTTTCTCCGGCTTTGGGTTTTTTCCTATTGGGAGGATGTGAATGTTAGAAACAGATCGCATAAAGCCCTATTCCTAATCTTTTAATGTATGAAGCTTCAGTAGTATTGATTAAAACGCAATGTCTTGCTACGAAGAAGCTTTTTTTTCCCAAGAAATTTGATCACGAAGTCTTTCCTACCCTGGCTCTGGCTTTATCTTGTCCAAGTACCAAATTTGCTCATTGGGTAAACTTAAGTAAATATCTGCATGTTTCCTAACATGCTTAGCCCCAAAATTATTCTCTGACGAAGATAGCCCTCCACGCCTAACTCTATAAAAATTTCTTAAATAGTTTAGTTTTTAAAAGCCCTTTGGATCCAAAAAGGTAGCGAAAATGTTTGCATATAAAGCACTTTATTTTCAGTCCTGAATAGCAATCGATTTGTATTTGAATAACAGTAATCATTTTGGAACGGTTCTTAAATTGATGGCCTCTATTGACAACATTGGAGACAAAACCACTAGAATACTTCTCTAGGGCTGGAGAACAGAGTTCTGCACAATTTTGTGTACCATAATGAGGAATGCATCTTCAAGTCTAAGTTTGTTCAAACAATAAATAAAAAATGTGATTATTATTGCTAGATAGTAAAATGATCCGAGATGCGTTTGAGGGCCCTGGGATTTATTCCCCATTTTAAAAGGAAAGAAATATGACTAAACGTCGCTTTTCATTCAGAATAAATGGTGAGAGATTAATCAGTACTTCTCACTAAAGATTAAGGCCACTAAAATATTTTAACAACAGTCTATTAGCAACTCCTATAAGTGACTCAAATTAATATTCCTTTCGTCTAAACCTAGCTCATTTATACAAAATGCAATCCCAGGTTGATTCAATAAACTTTCTCTCAAGAATTCTTAATTATCCTCACCAATTGAAGTCGCCGTCTTTGTTGCGAATGCAAAACATCGTACATACGGATGACCTCTTCCACTAAACACCCATCGATTTGTTCCGAGGCCTGAAATGAAAAAACAACCAAAATATGCAATTATACCAGAGAAGAGCTGCAAGCTATAAGTCAACGTATGATTAGCATATCAATCACAACTTCAACTTCACAACTTCTACCAATAAAAAAACTCACTTACCTTGATATGAACTATACGCGTAATACGAGCACGCTGTCAGGTGTATCATATAAAGCATGTAGGTCAATGTCTTCGCAACTCGGACCTAAAAGTCAATAGAAATCAAAAATCGATGAGAAATTCATTATCGTTTGTCTAACTTACAAAATGAGGTGAAGAGATGACACGATCGAGAAGCTTGAAAACCTCCCAGAAGCTCTGAATCTTTAGGAATCTTGGAAATCGCCAGTACACCGCACCAGTCCCGAACTTGAAATAAAGTAAGTCTAGTGGGAGGAGCGACAGTAGATCCAACTAGAATATCGAAACAGTTTTTAAAAACTACTGAATCATATCCAAATACAAGCTTACCTTGAATTGAAGTTTTCTCATGTAGTTCTTTCGCGTTAGGTTCTTGTTCTTTACCCAAAAACCTTCAAAGAGATACATGACACGATGCTTAAAGAACACCACGTCCAGTAGATAGATGAGATCGGCACAAAAGTCACAAATAAGCCAGGCATTGGTGTTCTCAGGAGTTTGAAAGGGAAACGTGGCCCGTAGTGGTATTACCCAAGCGTTGTAGAGAAAACTTATGGAAACCACACATAGCCAGGAGATGTATATTTTTCCTTGCGGGTCAAGTGTTTTCTCATCGTTGTTACTGCCACAAAGGCTGGAGCATTGCCAGAGGCTGGACTGCGGATTGTCTGCCTCGAATTGGCGGCGATTATTTTTGTTGACTACTTTAACATTTGAATTGTTATCGCCTTTGTTGGGTTGTTTTGTAATGGAAACTGGCGCCGATGTTGGAGGTGGTGATGGTGAACTTGCACTACTTGATGGGGTAGGGGGCAGTTCAAGCCGGGATTTGACTTTATTCGCACGAGCTGTAAACCTCCGCACCAAATGACGAACTTGATCTCGCAAGAATTGCTGGCCGTCTGAGTCAAGACTGTAATTGAAAAATAATTGCTTATACATACTTTAGTGTATTCTAGAAGGCTGAGTAGAATGTGCAACAATTTTGAGACCAATTTGAAACATTTGCGTAAAAACTTGCCAAACGTCAGGACTCACAAATTGATGAAAATAAATTTTAGCGAGAGACATGGATCGCGAATAGATTTTGTATTGGAATGACACAAAATAGGACTGAAGAAATAAATGTGAGTGGGCTGTTCCCCTGGGGTAAGATCGGGGTATCTTTTACTTCAATCGCATACTGGATGAATAATTCGGGGGAAAATTGTGTGTACATGAACCGATTTTCATTGTAGTGGTATTGCTGTCGCATCTTGAAATTGACTACCTGCTGTTAAACCACTTCAACGGTGGGTGAACATTTTACCCTGTTTTTCTCCCTGTTCTATAAAATCAGTTCTACCCCAGCGGAAATGAACCAGTGTGCGCAGGCCTAGTGAATTGAAAACTGAAATTTATTTCAATCGTATTCGTATTCGTATCGTTGCACATTCTATTCAATTTTAAATTTCATTTAGACATACCTTCCAGGAATAGATCGGTTGATAGCATTCGCAGGATCATTCGCAGCATCATTAACGGCTACCAAATCGCTTTCCAGTACACTTTCTTGTATTTCGGGACTGTTTTTCTCTTCGTTGGCCATGTCAGGTGACTCATTATAACAAATCTGGACATCTTGTTCGTCACAATCTTCTTCCTTCTCTCCTTCTGGTTTCTCTTCGGTGTTTGAGCAACTATTAAATATTTCCTCGAAAATTGGCGATTCCTCTATTCCTTGTTCGACATCCAATCCCAAGGCTCTGCCTGTTCCTTCAAAGTCCTCCACAGGTACCTGCCCTGGCAGCAAACACTCATTCAAAACCTTCCGTACGCTTTCGGGGCTAACCAATGGCTTCTCGTTTTCATATTTTAGGATATGCTTAACCAGTGCATGGGTACTCTCAATATTCGAAGTATTTTGCTCCGCTTCAAGACACCCAATTTTTCCATTTCGAAAATACAACTTTGAGTTCAAAAACCTTGGACTGACCGGTTTGCTTCTTTTATTCTTGAAGGAGTTAATTTTGTAAGTTGGACCTTTTTGTGAATTTCTCCTGGATGATGGTGGAGTCTTTTTCAACGGACTAGGGGTTTTATTTTCCTTATTTGGACTTGAGCTCTCCGTTGATTTTCGACGTTTATCTTCCAACTTTCGACGTTTCTCTCTTGCATAGAGCTCCTTATCACGTTCCTTCTCTCGTCGTATGATATTCTCGGTGACAGTTAGAAAATCTTCAATTTCCTTGATATCCTTTGAGATCTCCTCCAAACTCTTTCGTACCGATGCCTCCTTTTCACTTGGCGATGAATACTTTACCTCAAAGCCCTTGGAATTAATCACATTCCTCATAAATGGATGCCGTTCTAAGGTCTCCGAGAACATTGGCGAAATGGATCTATTAGCACGTGTGGGCGGTGGTGAGGTCATCTTACGAGCGGCCTTCCGAAAGTCCTCGTATGGGAAATTCTCCAAAATATTCGGCGATGACTTCAATAGAGACTCTGACTCGCAGCCCAGGGGCTATGCAAAGAATGCATTTAAAACAAATTAAAACAAGCGATTTACACACAATATAATCCAATCACATCACTAAGTGCTAAGATACTAAAACCCATTGTCGATTTCAACTGAGACAATCCACTAAATTCATTGACTACAAATGCTTTGTGCTGAGCTATTCGCAAGTTTCTGCGATATAAACAGAAACGACGACGTGCGTCACATCGGTATTGGACGCCTCTACGTGTTCTGACTATCAATTGCATTAATCGGAGGTTTAAGTAATAACTTTTTTTTTATCTTGGGGTCCCAAGCAGGTGTAGTCTAATTTCGGAATCGATGATGGGTTGTAGTCGTAGTCAGGATTATGAAGAAAAACAATGCGTCTGGAGGCTGTTACTCACCTTTCGCAACAATCCAACGTTATCCATCGTCCCCGGAGTTTATGATCTTTTCGATGTAAATTAACTTAGAGTCTCTCGCTATAATGTCGGCTGAAATAGATTGTAATTAACCTGTTTTTACTGCCGCATTTAATTGCTACGGTTGGTAAACGTGAAGAAGTTTGTATGGCTTAACAGCTATTAAGAGGAACCACATAAGGAGATCATTATGAACCATAAATATTATTCAAAGAAGAGGTTTCGTTTTTAATTTTAGAGTTACCAGCTTGAGTTATGGCATTTAAAAGCACTACTAAGTCAGATGCTATCGGCTTTGTATATAATGTAAGGTTGAGTTCATTAGCCTTTTTAGCAGAACTCATTGGCAACCATCGACCTACATACAATGGGAATTCTAGAAATTGCATGTCGTTTACATTTCTTCAAAATACTTAGTCGTTAAACAGTGTTACGAGGGGAGAATATAAAACGTGTTGCCGAACTCGAAGTGGCAGAAAATAGAACGTATAATTCCATTCAAGTATCCTACGATTGTATACTCTGTTATATGTAGACCCATCCAAGACAAAAAGTCGTTCAACGGAGGGAACTTAGAAATACTGATTGTGGCTCATTACGAGTCAATGAATATGAGATTTGACACATCCAAGAAATAACAAAATTCAACTTGGAAAGCTGTAAGCATCAGAGATGAACTCTTGCCGCTGTTTTCAGGGACAACAATTTGAGTTTCCAATTGGAAACATTAACGCGGTGTTACTACGTACGCAATGCGATGTACGCCCTGCAAAGTGGCGAGATGAAGCTCAGTATAGGTTAGAACACGAGAAAGTATTTTAGACCTATAATTTCGTCGTAAAGGTAGTAAACCTTACACAGTTAGAGTTTGTCCGATATTCCCAAATTAAGCGAAGGACAAAAGAATAAGGAAGCATGTCGTATGAATACCCCAAACTCGTAGGACATCTCCGGCAGAAGTCGAATCCTTACGATTGGATTCAAGCACAAGATGACGTGCCGAGCGTGATTAATCATCATCAACCCATCAAGTGCAATGATACCTTTTATCGATTTTTATCCAGATAACGAATTTTCCACACATGCTTTCCCTAAATGATTTACAGATAATCTGCTTACAAAAGCCACTAATTCTGTCCATCTAAACGACAATTTAAACTACTCTATTAGATTTCTTTAAAATTACAGTTCCTTGGAATATATTTTTATGACAAACTTTTAGGGTGAACAGATGTTGAAGTCTCTGGCACCGCGAACTACTGTAAATGTTGCAAAACTATTAATCCTTGTTAATGATTGCAGGTCATAGACTACTCAACTTACGTTTTGTATTTTAAAACCGAATAAAGAACCGAAAACTATTTTTTTTTTTCCAATAAGACGAAAATCTTTAGACCGACTCCTCCATATTTGAAATGTAATTTGATGGATTTTTAAAACAGCTGAAGAAGAACTGTTTATGCGCATGTCCTGTCTATGTTCATGACAAAGATAAGGATATCAACTGGTTGAATATGATGTAAACAAAACTTGACATTCCCAGGGGGCATTGACTGGAGAAAAACGCACGTGTATTTTACTGAAGAACGAATGTATGTACGAGTATATTCTTAGAATTACAATTTGTTTGTAAAAAATCTGTCAATCAGGGTCAGGCAAGCAGCGGGTTGGTCTGTCGGCACCATATGTCCTGAATTTAGCATTGAAACTTCATAGAAGTTTCTCGCTCTTGTAACATAACCATGAAGCTTTCCATTAACCATGAAAGGTTGACGTGCAGCAGTCTTATATTCTTCAGCACCACTCCATTGCATTTGATGAAAGGCGTTCTCAGACAGGGGGTAAGCGACGATGAAGTCCCAGTTGCCATTGTAGTACATTATTCGAAGGCCAGAGTCAAGTAAGCGTTCAGTCCAGTGCATAGCCGTCGTCATGAAATCATTGAGTAGATGAGTGTAAACTGTGTTTGGACCGAAAAATGGATGATTGCCGACATGAAGTGCCTCACGGATCTGCGAAGGTTGTAATAGAGGGTCACAGTTCACTTAATGGTTGGAAATCAAGAGTACTCACATGTGGCTGGTCAATGAAAGCCTTAAATGGGAATAAATCCATTGGTTCCGGTTGCTGAATGTTGTACAGATTGCTATAGTTGCTGTGTACAGTGAACAGATGGAGCGTGGAATCCCAATACTACAAAGGATATACATGCAAACAATATACATATGTGCTGTGAGGGAAAAAAACATGAAAATCTTACAGCCTTGGCTAACTTTGGTTGATCAATGTATGCACGGATAAGGCTTTCTGTGAGCTTCATTTCTTGGTACCCTGGACGACCAATTAAACCCAACTGATAAGCGAAATCCGAGTAGTCCACCATGTTGAAAGGATCTGAAAGTGCATTCCCTAGAGCCAGACCCTGGAATTAAGGAAATTTGTTAAATATACGGATGTATAGTATATAATAAAAGGACTGCAATTGTCTCAGGATTCAGGCAAATTTGTCTGGGATCCCAGTACCGGATAAAGCCGGGAAAAATGCAGCGCTGCGTGAGACATGGCAACCACATATGAAAGCAGCAATTAGAAGTGGCAGAAAGAAGGATAATCATCAAACTCTGCAGAAACTAAAGGCGTATTTGTGTTCTTCCTGTGAACAGATCACTTAATTGCTTAGACTTACCTTCAAGTTTATTTTTAAATAGTTCTGCGCGATGCTATTCTGCTGGTAAATCACATCTCCAATCGCTGGGATATACTTTCCCGCAAATGATTCTCCGGTAATGTAAAAATCATTCTTCTGCAGATACGGAAAAAGCTTAAAGAATTGCACCAAACCAATATACAAGTGACGAGCCACTTCCGGAATTGTATCGCAATATCCATCGGAACTAGTAAAACTAAAGCCCGTCCCCACGGGGTTATCAATATACAAAACATGATACTTTTTGTGCCACGAATAGGAATTCTCTACGTAAATTACATAACAATCAGCTAACACTTGACTTTTTACAACACCAACAAACCTTTCAATTGCATGCCATCCAAAAAGAAAGGTCCATTCTCTGTAAACAATGCAAACAATGACGATACTCCTGGTCCGCCTTGCAGCCACAATACAACTGGTTTCCCATCACTTCCATAATTCTTATCACCGTTGATGGATTCATTAGCAGATAGCTTCTTTAAGAAATCATGATCAAAGTCGGTGTCTTCTGTCTCGCCTGTGTCCGCCTCACCCTCGAGGTCATTCTCTGCGCCCAGAAGCAATCGTTGTGACCCCTCCGATGGGAAGAACCAGAAGAATAAATTCGAATCACGTTCTTCGTCCACCGTCAGATAGCCTTTTGTGGGGGGAAAAACACACACACACACTGAGTAAGTGAAAGTTATGAATGACCATGAACGCACTGATCATGGACTTACCAGCGTAACTCGTCGTGTTGAGAAACATACTGCTGTCGACTTTGGCTAATTTCCTGGCTGTAGACTGTAGGCCAGCCTCGATATACGGTGTCAGCAGTAGTCTGCCATCCTCTAGTTCGTTTTTGTTGAAGTTGTATCCATCCGAGGGTAGCTTTGGTATTCCAAAGGTTGGAAGCAATTGTCCACAAACCGTTGACAATAGCACATGGAAAAAAAATCCCCACACCTGTAATTTTCCCATTTTTTTTTCGTACAGACGCTTGGACACCTCAAAGGGAGAAGGAATGTTCTCACCCGCGTAGTAAGGCTTAGACTGCCTTTGCGTCAGAACGAGCAATAATCTTTATAGTAGAATGGATGGATACTGCTACTGATATTCTTTCCCTATCCTTCTCTTTTCCCGTTTTTTTATTGTAGCCCCATCCAACGAAACAGTCAAGTGTTGCCGGTCATAATCAAGCAAATATCCACAGGTGGGTATAGAATTTAAAGTGGCTACCAATGATGATGGTAGCGACGATGATTGACTCGAAGACAATTGTTCGGGGTTTTGGCCGATTACTCTATTGTATTGTTTACATAAACTGCTGTTGTATCTATTCTTTTACTCTTCTTGTAGTTGACGGTAATTTTTTTTATCGCTTCACTTGGCATGCATCTACATATATGTATACATATGTATGTGTGTGAAGGGAGTTTGTTGTTAAATTTGTTGTGGGACACCACCATTGGGTGTAGGGAATGTTATGGGTAAAGTCTAAGTTAAAGGGCGACAGCCGATGAGTTAAGAGATTGGTATTTTAATGAACCCATTACAGTTGGATAGGTGGGTTTAAACGAAAGGGAGAAATAAAAACAGGCAGCTCTGCTTGGCAACTAGTATTTCCGAATTTTCAAACAGGTTTATATGAGCCATTTTCGCTGCAGTCTTATGCAAATAATCTGCTACAACCTGAGTCAAATATGTAAAATATCAGTGACACTCTAAAAAGCTATTGTAGGCCCTCAAGTTGACTTGTTAGCCGAAAGCTGAATTCTTCGAAATTTTGAAAGTTATTCTAGATGGGAAAAGTGCGAGTAATGTCTCTAATGTTTTAGAAAATAAAAATTGTACAAACCATCATCAAGCATTAATGCGCCTGTAAATATCGCATATTGTAGAGGCCCGGCTGGTCGATTTGATATTTGAACTTTCTGACCCTATGTAGGTGTTCTAAGCTAACCTAATGCATAAAGCTATATCTTTCGACGTAACCTACATATATCATTTCCTTGTCTTCCTGCATTGTTTAGCCTGTAATACTTCCTTAAAACAAAAAGTCCACATTTGGATAGTAGCCCGGAATATGACTCTTGTCGCATGATATTGATTTTGTTCTTAATTCTACTCCAAACTCCAGCGATTGAAACTATTTTTTCTTAAAAGTAAACAATGAGAAAGAAAAATACTTTTGTTATAAAGAAACTAAGACATACGCTTTACACATATCCCATATGGTCTAGTGGCTAGGATATCTGGCTTTCACCCAGAAGGCCCGGGTTCGATTCCCGGTATGGGAATTTTTTTTACTTTTTTGTAGAAAAATTCTCCAGACAGGCATTTGTACGTGGATATGTACATACTTTATTTAATTTTATTTTTATTTAAAAGTATGCGAGGATATAAGAAATAATCATACGAATGGTGATAAGATAATGATTAAGCATTTCCGGTGTACCACTTATATTTTTGGGAAATGTACCTTGGGCCCCGACTATAATTTGAATACACATATTCAGGTCCATTCGGAAGCATATGCGTTACTAATCTCTAGTCTCTACTTTTTAAAAACCTAGTAACGTTAAGTGGCTGTCAGAACAGACTACTTTGTATACTTCCCGAAATATACGCGTTTCTTTTCCAGAAATAAGATTAAACCGAGTAATTGTTCTTCACCACTTTGTTGTAAAGTTGTGCCACGAAAGCCAACTTAAGAGGTCTTCTCCATCATTTAAATCTAAATGAAAATAAACAACGACTAGTGTGTATGTGTTGTAATTTAATATTTTATTTAGTACTTCTAACAGACAGTTAATTGCGTGTTACTCAAGATCGATACAAAAAGAAATGTAATTGGACATTAAGAAGAAAACAAGGAGGCTTACGCGCCGCGCGTGTGTTGCTAATGTTTTTCTCTTAAAGACTGGCTACGCTATCTACTTCTTGGACTTGTCGTCCTTGCTTTTATCGGTCTTCTCTTCCTTTTTGTCCTTGTCTTTCGCATCCTTATTGTCCTTATCCTTCTTTTCTTTTCCGTCCTCCTTTTTGCCCTCTTCAGCATCTCGATTCGTTAGCTTGTTATTGATGAGATTGTGTAAGGCGATGATGGACCGCACCATCGACGCTAGGTAAACAACCAACATCTGATCGTTTGTCTTAACGTACATGGTCTCTATGAACTGATCGGAGGTGATGTCGGGCAGCAGGTTGAAAATGTCCTGCAGTTGGTAGACGATTTGATGGTTGATGGGCAGTTTACCATCGCCTACTTTTTGCAGGTAATTTTTAATGTCCTTCAATTGAGCATTGAGGCCTTTCAGTCCGTGCAGCTGATTGGTGATCTTTTGCGACAAACTGCCGACAGTTGTGTCTTTGATGTCGCGTAGTAAGTGCTCCACACCGACTTCCTCTGCTTCCTCGGCACCAATCTCACTAGGCACGTGCTCGAATGTTTTGCTGGTCGGTGTACCATCATCGTGAACCTCCTCCACAGCAATATACGCCTCAGTAGGTAAGCCGAGATCCTTTGGCTTCGCATCGATGATGACCAGCACCGAATTTGGACAATACCGCCGAATCAACTCATTAATTGCAATGTCATTCTGGTGGAGTTTCGGGCCAGTGTGATACCAACCCACCACTCTCTCCCGAGCGTTTACTTTCTTAAACATTCCATACATATTCTCCAAATAGTCATGGTCAAGGAACCAAACAGACTTGTCTTTGTCGTCCTCATCGAAAGGAACTAAAAGTCGGACATTTTATGACTCATTCAATACATTTGAACTAAGAAAAACTCACCCGCAAAGCTGTTTGAAACATCCAGCACACCCTTGGATCGCCAACAACCGAGGAGCACCCCAACAACGCGCTTTTGGTTGCCGATCTTTCCCATACGATTAAAATGGTCAACCACACTGAGCAGCACCAAGGGATGAACTATGACCTTGTTTACGGTGACTTCGGCGGAAGGCATATTGCTCGGAATTTGTTTTAGTTATGATACTAAATGCACTGCAAGACAAAGGAGGCTTTTTTCGGGGAAAAAAATTCACATATATCTCTGGAAATGATGATTTTACGTTTTTCTCTCCAATGAAAGCGGCTCTCAAACACGAAATGACAGGCAACAATTTGACGACGGCCTGCGTTAAGTTGGCAGCGGATGAATTTAGTTCGAATACTAAGGGGCAGAACGCATTGCGGGTACCGGGTAGTTAAGTTCTTGAGTGTTTTCTCGAACCATGTTCAGAGTCCTTGCCTTAAGATTCCCTTAGTATGCCTTAATATTTAATATTTCTGATAAGACTTTTTAAGTTCTATAATTTCATAATTAAGCTTGTATTGGATGTCCTTTCTTCATTTGGGAGCGCGTAGCAGTTCGTATTTTTTTTGTTGAAATATTTCAAGTGCAGATCGTTGCAATTTCCTGCTTACAAAACGTGATTTGTCTTTCAGAATGACTTTTCTTTTTATTGTTGTCGCCAAAGATCGAAATATATGTATCTCTGGTGGAGTTAGTCCCTACACTTTTTCAGAGTTCCTCCCTAATCTCGATTCCTGGATATCTGTTTAATCTTCTCGATTTCCCGATGATCGGCTGTTGTACAGATTTCGCTTTAATCTACATACATGCCGCTATATTTCACAAGCATAACTTGTTGGACTAAGTGCAGATCATTTCACATAAAAAAATATTTATAATAAGGTCTAGTAGAAACCATAAATCTCAATTTCTGTGCCACAAGTTCAACGAAAAGTGGAATTATTGAATTCAGAATGAAAATTTGTCACTAGAACTCATATTTTCGAAAATGCCTCTTTCTATTTGGAATGTGACCTTTCGAACACAGTCCAACGGAAAGTAGTGACATAACCTTTTCATTGTCAAAATGACAAATAGCTCCATATTTTCACATTTCACGAGCTGATATTCTTGGTCACTATTTTTAATTTCATTTTTCTTGCGAAATGCCTTTCATGAAAGGAGCAGCACCTGTCCGTAGGACTATAAAATACTTAAACGGTGGCAAGCTAGTTCTAAAGGATAAAGTCAAGATATTCAGCGTAAATTATAACACCTACGGCGATCATCATCTTGGTGCGCGGTAAGTTCTCCTATTGCACAAGTTCCGATTGTTTAGCGATTAAATAACATTCTACCACACAGAGATTTTGTTTTCTGGAACATCCCTCAGATTCAGTACAAAAATCCTTCCGTTCAAGTGGTGACATTTAAAAATATGACCCCTTCGCCATTCGTAAGGTGTTATTATGAGGATGGTAGGGACATTTTGATTGATATTGACAGCAGAAATCGTGAACAGATCCTTGAACACCTTATTACAGTTGTTGGAAAGTCACAGTAAGAATGACGGAAACTTCAAATGACATATCCACTTTTTATACATTTATTTATTTAGTGAACAGCTCGAAGCTGAAGCTCGTCTAGCGGAGAGGAAGGATAATCCGGCGAATTTTGGTGTCGGATGCGACAGACATTGCATCTGTGAAATCCCTGGACAAGTTCCATGCCCTGGAACTGTACCAGTGCCGCAGCACATGCGCGGCAAACATATATTCCAACCAAAGTAGTGTAGACCAATAATTAAATAAAAAAATAAAACAAAAAATAAAACACCAGTGCCTTAGCTAGTTGAATACAATTTATGTCTAAAAAAATAGTTTCGTCAGAAAATTTAAAAATAAAAGAGAAACGTGCAATCAACTCGAACTGAACACAGCAGAGGAGGGAGGACTTAAGAGAATGTCATTTCAGAGGTAATGCGAGTCATCCAGGAGTCCATTATTCTCATTATCGCCTCTTTGGCCGATGATTTCTGTTGTAAGGTCCTGATGAGCCCCGGTGCTTGACGTACTGCATTCGAGTGGAGAAACCTCTCTGTCCATTGAAGTTATTAGCATCATTGTTCTTGTTGAACTGATACTTCTGGATTATCGGTGTTTGGCAGGTTGTATTGTTACTCTCCATTTCCTCGTCTAGCGTTCGCTTTTCCAGCATATTCAGCTTGGCTTCAATAGCCTTTATAGCGTCTTCTTTGCTGATCTTAGAGTCAACTGGCCGAGTACCCAACGCGGGTATCTCTATTCTTGGCTTTGGCTTTTCCAATTCATCCTAGAAATTAGAGAATTAAAACGTATTAAAAGCCTTTGATAAATACACATGCTCCTTACATAGGCAAGGTTCTTAGCCAATCGTACTGCAAGTGGCTTCTTCCCCACGTACTGTCCATTCAGATTGTGTATAGCCTTCACACTGGAATCTGCCTATAAAAACTTGCTTTTATTCCTCGAACACTCATATGAAAACAAGGACTACTCACTGATTTAAAGGTAACAAATGCATAGCCCCTTGATTGGCCAGCAAGAGGGCCGTTCTTGTGGAACAGCATGTCGAACTTTTCGATTTGACCGCATTTTTGCATAATTTTTAAGAGTTGATACCAACATTTTGAAAAGAAAATTACACAAATTAGTTTCGGAGTTCATAAAAATCACAACTAAAGGGAAGTTGTAATGGGAAAAAAGTGAAATTCTTTTTTCTGTGCAAAATCAATAACAAAGCCAACTTACTCGGTGAGACGGGTGTCTAAGTTACCAACCCAAATACGACGTTCTTCTTGAGCCTGAAGGAAAACTTATGTTAAAAACGTATAGAGAGGGATATTTTTTTAATATAAATTACCTCACTACTCATTGGATCAAGAATTAATTAAAAGTATATCATAAAATTCAAGAATAAAGATGTGCTGCTAAGGTGTTTGATTGGGGAAGAATTTCTCTGTGACTGTGACACATTTGCTATTTGCAGCTTGTGTCGGAGCGAAGTTGGGTACAGTTACAAGTTGTGTAGGGTGTCATCTAGTGGCGAGTAGGTAACGGTTAATTACAATTAAGTCGTAGACACACTATAATTGATAGTCGGGTATTTTTCTTTTAATTATTTGAAAATACAATGCAAGTACATGCAATACTCATAAGCATGCTTCTGGAATATAGTATTCCATGCGAAATTTTTTTATTTCTTAAGAGCAACCAAAAGAAGCACTCCGACTCTATACTGTCCATTCTACTTCCAGGCATTAACCCCTTTTTTGGTGTAGTAGTTGCAGAAACTCAGATTTTATTAATTTCTCCGTTGTGGTTGGTTGCTTTGATTGCAGTTCACTTGGCGGGCCTTAAACTTAAACCGGCAAAGTCACAAGCAAGCACATAACATACTACTCCGTGGCCACCTATGCGAAATGTTATACTTTGACTTAAATCACTTTTTTTTCTTACAGCTTTTGCTCGTGTTTTCAAGGAAAGAGTGAGCTAGCTCTCCATAATCCTTCTCGTATGGAAGACCACAGCAATGGTTTATAAGGATGAGCTATAACGTGAAAAAAATTTGAGAGTATAAAATGGTTGCTGCCTTTAATGTTGCTATAAGTAGTGGGCCCGTTTTCTTTCTTTGGATTTCTCCTTGCTTTGTTACCTCCCTACGTTTTCTTTTACTACCCAAATCCGTAATGGCCTTATTAACGACAAGTTTTTAGAATTTAAAGTGAGATTTAAATAGGAGGGAAGAAGTTATTATTTTAAGAGGTTCTTTTCCCTCATCAGTGAAACTTATTATTCACTTGGTCATATCGGTAAAATAAACTGCAATACATTGCAGCAGTACTTCTACCATGCCACTGCTTAGGCGTGGTTTTCGAATTTGTTTAAATATAGCAAGCGACTCTTGTCCTTGTCAAAACCTCAATAAAACTCAAAATTGTTTCCATTTTAAATATCATTTATACTAGTTTATTTCATTATTTTTTTCTACCTACGTTCTAAATAAACACTTATCAACATAATAAATGTATATAAAAACAATATATAACACATCAATAAAAGATAAAGAAAAGAATATATACATACGTATAAAAATACAGGAAGATAATACCTACTTATCTAAACAAAAAGTCAGTTTAACTTAAAATAAGAGAGTACACTAAACTGTCTCCCGGGTATAACTAACCAAAGTGCTATGGTTTCTTGTACGCACTCATCTTGATTCCATATACAATTTATATATATAATCTCTAATTTAAAGTATAAATATCCGAACATTACTATTCCTACAACATTACTTGTTGGTGTATGTGTACGTGTGCTCATTTTATGTGTGTGTGTGTGTGTGTAACAAGTCTTATGCAATGTAATCGATCCAAAAAGTGATCTAACAACAGATTAACGATCCCCACCCCGTTTAAACTAACTTTCGTCTAAAATCGAAAAACCCCATCACATCCAGGAGGACTATGAAACACGCTTCAAGAAATTTCAAAAAAGTGTTGGTTGGCAACATTTTAGGAAAATGGCGATTAGAACCGTATCTCCTGTTGGTTGATTTTTTCGTGTGCCGCAATAGTGAGAGGCTCATATCGGCCCTTGGGCGTTTGGTAGTACAGCGGATCTTGGATGGTGTTCGGATCGAAACCTTCTTTTTGGAGATCAACCTTGCGAAGTTTGAAAGTTCCTGTTAGATCGACTTTTGTTAGGAATCGCAGGAATTGAGGTCGGGCATATGCGGGCAGCAGCTTCTTAAGTTCCTCGGAAAATTTATCAAGGTCCACAGATCTATCGGGATCATAAATGGCAGCCATTCCGGCTCTTCCTTCAGTATGTGGAATCGAGACTCCATACACCACGGTATCCTTGTATCCAGCAACATTGCTCACTTGTGCTTCTACTTCGCTTGTTGAGACGTTTTCACCCTTCCACCGGAATGTATCACCTGTTCGATCCATGAAAAAGAGATATCCACGTTCGTCAGCCATTAAAAGATCACCGGAAAGGAAGGCTAGATCACCCTTTCGGAAGACATCGCGAACTACCTTCTTAGCTGAGGCCTTTTCATCAACGTAACCCAGAAATTCTCTGGAGGGATTTCCCTTAATTATCTTGCCAATGAATACACCAGGCTCGTTTGGGTTGCACAGTTGGCAAAGTCCATCCGGTCCTCGAATCGGCTCCCCAGTGTCCTGATCTGCTCGTATTATCGATATGGGATAAATGGATGGTAGGATGCGTGAAACGAAACCTATGGCTCCGATGGTGTTGTCGTTGTTAATGATGTTAGCATTTCCCTCGGTGGCACCGTAAAACTCACCAACCTTCGGAATATTGAAGCGCTCAATAAACTGAGGCCAGATCTGAGGCCTTAGCCCATTGCCAAAAAGAATTCGTATTTTATGCTTCTTATCGTTCTCCGACTCGGGAGTGGCCAGAATATAGCGGCACATTTCACCAATGTACTGCCCAATCTATAAAAAAAATTAACAACAATAATAAGTGTTAAGTCTTTTTCAAGTCAGTTAGCTACTCACCGTGGCATTGAACTTTACGCAATCGGCAAAGTAACCTGATGCCGAGAACTTCTTGCGGATAGCTACTGTGGCGCCGAACAGCAGAGCCTGTCCCATGCTCATAACACCACCAGCAGTGTGGTATAGTGGAAGTGGGGTATAAAAGGTATCATCGCAAGAGAAACCCATCGTATAATGAATTCCAGCGCAGATAAACAAATACCTATGGAAAACCACAAAAGAGTTACCACATCATCCTACTTATCCCAACTAAAGTTCACTTACCTGGAATGTGAGATGACAGCTGCCTTTGGAAGACCAGTAGTACCAGATGTGTAAATATACACCAATTTGTCGTGATGATTGGCAGGCTCAACCGATGAGGGCACATTCTCCTTGGAAGAACTTTGCAATAAGGTAGTCAAATCTTTTGCTAATCCAGTGACTGATTGCTTCTCTTCGTTGTTGAATTGGTAGAGCGCCAATGTGGATGGCAATTCAGCAGAGATACTCTCTGTAGCTTCGGCAAAGCTTTCACCATAGATCAAGGCTGAACACTTTGCCACTGTGATACTATGGAGGAGCGATGGCCCACGCAGGTTGGAATTGATCAAAGGTGTAATCACTCCAAGTTTCGAGAGGCCTAACCAAATACCAACGAATTCTGGTCTATTCTCCAATAACAGACCCACAACATCGCCCTTCTTATAGCCATGACTATGGAAGACATTGGCGATGCGATTCGAGAACTCGTTTAGCTGTCGGAATGTCCAAACTTGGTCTTCACATAGAATTGCTGCTTTCTCAGGATGTTTTGTTACGTTTATTTGGAAGATGTCCGAGATGGTGAGGTTTTTCTTTTCATATTTTTTGATTAAAATTAAGAGCCTTGCGTATGCTAATAGTCCGCTGGAAGTATAAGAGGGTAAAGTTAGTGGTTAGTAAGTTGTAGAAAGGTTTCTATAGAATATAAGGACATACATATAAAGGTGTAAATAATGGCGAATGGGGAGTTTCCAGACGTAGTTTTTAATAACTCTTGGGGTGTACGACCATGTGCACATAACAGATCATCCTGAGCGTGGAATGGCGTACTAAAGGAGGAATATCAACACTTGGGTCGTAGGACATGTCTTCCAATATGACATCTACCGTCTGTCATAGTGATCAAGACGAACTGCTTAAAAGTTTTTTCATTGAAATGGGATAAGCTGTCAAGCCTCTAGAAGACAACACGCCAAGAAGTCATTTGCTATCGCCTACAGATGAATCATAAGGCCGTTCGATAAAAATGTATTTAAAATAGTGTTGAAACGATTATTACCTCGTGCAAAGCATTCGCGAAAGTTGTTAAGTGTCCAGAATTAATCTGTGACATAACATTCAAGATGAACAACCGAACTAGTTTGACCTTTCTTATGCGAAAGTTTTGTCATCTCCTCAACAACGTGTTTTTAAATTGCTTTCATATCAAAAAGAACCATCAAATACTTCTTTCTTTTCTGTTTTCGAGTATAAAATAAACTATAAACTGTTTTAATCTGCATTTGATTAGCAAAACTTGATATTGGTCTTAACTCACAGAAAAATCTGCTTACGAAGCATGTTTTTATTAAGAATTCGAGGGGTGCTGCTGTATATAATTTATAATCGCTGATTAGTTCTAGTACCTTATGCACTCAAATCGATGGTTAGTGAGTGCCGTAGATTATGAGTTTTAAATTTAACGTTCATATCATCGTAGGTGGTCAAGTGCGAGTCATAAGTGTGACAGAGTATATGCGACAAGATTTAGGAATGCGATGGAGTGTGATCGAAAAGCTATACAAAATCGAAATTATACCTAAATCTTTCGTTCTACTTTTTAGACACAAGTAAGCCTGAATATGTAAAGTCCAATGAAGAAAAATCTGCCAGAAACCCTAAGTTTTACAGGCTATTAAGCCTCACTCCTTTCTAGTTATATGCTATGGGAAAAATAGTTAAGTGAGAAACCATTAAGGAATAATCAGTTCTAACAGCAATAGCATAGGCTTATAAATATCTAAAACCCTCTATCAACTTCTCAATCTAGTTGAAGAATCATTGGAGTCAGAATTTCGTCTAGCTATACCTCGTGTCTCCCCTCTCGTAATTATTTTTTCGTTGTAGTCTCTTCGCAGGACTCATTTGTCGTGCTATACTCTGTCTCTGATGCATTTTCCCGTTCCTTCTATTTCGTAGTGATTTTTCTTTTCAGCCATGAATCTTGAAGTTGATTAGGAGGCTCTTGTTTTTTGTACTCAGTCATGAACGAATGGCGTTTTCTATTCTCTGACAATCATTCGTTGATGATGGTCTACGGATACTTGTGGTACATGTGTATATTTAGTACTCATTCGTTCCTGAAACTCTATTAAATTTCGTGCCTGGTTGATGCCTCCCTTTTTTGAAAGATATTTTTGTGGTTGGTCTTTTGAAAGATTCAACTTGCAGGGGAAGAATTTAGAGCACTGAGTTCCTGTTTTGATTGAAAACAAGTTCAAAGCCGGGCTTAAGTGATATAACGCCACAATAAGCACTAGTTGCGCTTCTCTACAAGCAATTAGGAAGGCACTCTTTAAAAGGGGCATAGAAGCACAGGACAGAAACAGAGGGTTTCAAAATATCGTTATCAGTTTTCATTGATCATTTGACTTGGTCGTTGCAAGCAGAATTTCACTGAATCGACATAAATAAAAAAATTTGGGTGTGGTTTCATAATTCATCGTCGCAATGTGGGTTCAATCAACTATTCGCAGCTCCGACGTCGATGTACGTATATGTACAAGCATACGTACACGGTAATATTCACAAATCCATGAATTTTTTTACATTTCAAAACTCGTATAGATAAATCCATAAAGGAGATAATTGCAACCATTTATAGATAATACAACTCTCAAATGGCGTAAAGTAAACGAAATAAAAAAATTTCAAGTTATGTTGCAATTCAATTGCACTGTTCATTTCGCTTTGAACATATTTTACGCCACAAAGCAGTTGTATCTACATGATGAAATGATAATCGCTCGCAGAAGAAATTTGATCTCTAAAAATAACTCCGAAGGGGGTAAGCCAAGCCATCAGTTCGTAAGCCATACGCTGTGGTTTTAAATGCGAGTGTTCCGCTTGTAGTATATGCAGCGGATCAAAGGAAACAGCGTATAACAAACAGCTGTGACCTCTACATAAACCAATCTCCCCGCTAAAAAACGTATCTTTCGGTTGAAATTGAGGTCAATGACTCACCTCTTCTCGTGCATATTCATTTGCAGATACATTCGTAGCGATTGCGCCTACTGAATTATCTTTCATTTGAAGTAGGTACGAGTACATGTAATTAAGGTCTGAAAGTTGTAAATCTACATGTGAATTAGTCAGGCTTTCTCTTCGTTAGATTCTTCTATAAAGCATTTAGCGAATGCAGAAAATCAACTGCACTCAGGAAAGATTTTTTTTATTTTTGAGACAAGATTTCGAATTAACGACTGACGGAACCAGTTTGTTTTTGTGGATTTCCTAGACATCTACATATATTATTATTGATTAGGCTACAATACGACTCATAAAAGTGAACACTAAACTTTGATGAGCGTTCTCCGATATGATCAGTGTGAATGGCTACAGGGTCAAGGTTGTCGAAAATTAAAATTTTACGTATCTGTTTATTTTTCCTCAAAAATACCGGAATAATAAGCCGCGCGCACTAATTACAGCAAAGATTTGACTTTTGAAACCAGTTTTGACCATGAAGGCATTGCATAATGGCTAACAATGTTTGCTTTCCGCTTTAAACAATTCCGCACTATCGTGCTATGTTAAATATTTTGCATAGCTAAGGTGTCGTCTTTATTTTACTGTGTCTACCTATGACGGTGATGCGAACGTGGCCGGAATTTATAACCGTCAGCACTTACACAGGCACATGGGGGGGACTTACAACGCGCGAATGATGTTCCAATGAAATCGAAAAAATCACGTAACGATTTGTGAGTTCATTCGACGGATACCAATGCCAATGTCACAATAAAGCTCGTCCATTGATACTAAAATTCGATCGAGATTTTGCATCTCTGACGTGAAAAGTAGGTGAGTAGTGGCGAGAGGGTGGTCATAAATCGATATCCGAATTCTAACCGAAGGCCTCTAATCTAATCTCGAAGTTGTTTGATTTTTTTTTTGTTGGATGATGACTTGTGATGTGTATCTGTGCGCTCGAGTTGTGTGCTTATTTAGAATCATCAGTCATAAGGAACGATTACATTGCCCATGTGTGGGGGGGCGACATTTTGACGAATGAAATTCTGATTCTAGTAACGTATTGGCAATTGGATACGAACGCAATTGGGAACTGACTTTCGGTTTCTAATTTATATGGGTTCCCAGGTTTTTATTGGCCTTAAAAATGCAATATGCAAATATAATTAGTATGCCTGAGTTCTACATAAAGATTGCCATAAGTGGTACTAGAACTATCTATAATAATCAGTGACGGTGTAATAGAGAAATATGTAATTATAAAGTTCACGTGAATGACTTCCTTTAAATTGAGATAAATTCACTTATTGTGCACTGAGAATAAGGTAAAGTACTATCAATTGTCTTCAATTAAGGTGGCTACGATAATTGTCTTGCAGAGATAGTTAGCTAAGGTACAGTACACGTGTATTTTTGTCACCGTATGCATGTGTTTTATTTCCGTCGATCTGCACCTATAATTAGACTATATGGAGCTTTTCAAGGAACATATGTCGCCACATAACTTCCTGTACTAAATTCTGTAAGAGATTATGAAGTTAGGAGAGAACTTGTCTCTGTGGCTTTTCAAGAAAATTTTCGAAACATCATCCATATTTGGTTTTTCCTCCATGAGCTTTGGTTGAAGACCATATGACCATCTAAATCTACTTTAAGCTAATCTAAGTGTGCGATGAAAAAAAGATAAAATAAAGGCAAAATATTTTTAACCCCGTTTCAAAGTCCGAACACCAATCGTTGTTTATAAAATGTATGTTTTCGAGATGATATGGAATGAGGTGTTACATATCTAGCCGCAGATCCTATCTACGAGAGCGAGTTTTACACATTGAACTAAAAAACGACTAACTAAGGAGAATAAGCTCTAATCAGAAGCGATTGAATAGACATAGTCCTACTTATATCAGAGAGCTTATAGGAGGTCGCAGGTGGCATGAATAATTGAAAAGTTTAGATAATTTCTTGCTTGGAACACTGGTTTCGATGAATTGCAATTTATAGAAAAAACTTCAATCGAATGCTATAAAGTTTTACCAACAACAGCTGTTGAATTGTACCGATTCATAGAATAAACTTGCGATACTGAGATGTTCCAAGTAAAAGAATGGTGTATAATTTTGGAAGCAATAAGGTGATAGGTTGGACAAGTAGGAATTCGTTTTGATATTATTTGTTCACTGTTCATATTACTAAGAAAAACTGCAAAAAACAATTTCTTAATGGGCTTTCCTACCCTTATAGAACCATACTGGATATAGAAAATAGTTTCGATAGTCTTACCAGAAAGTATATGAATGCAAGTCTTACAACCTTGACATGAATCTTGCCAATAGCCAGATATTCTAAGACTAGTAACTAAACACGAGAGTTAAATAAATAGGCAAATACATACGACTGTAGAGGCTCTGTAGTCGAATTCTGTTTCAAGTTAGCTGTGTAAAAACATCTCAAAACAGCATTAGATTTGGAATAAAAGTGTCTGAACCTTATTTCGAAAAGTAATTGTAATATTTATGCGAATTTATTTGCGATGCTGTGACCGAAATTGATGTCAGATACTTTGCAAACTGAAACGATATAAGAAAAGCGGTGAATATCACCAGAACCAGTCAATTTGTATCTTTTTTAGTTCCTACAAAAGTGCCACAGTTTTTCTTTTCTTTCTGTAGCCGCTTACAAATTTACATAGACGACTTAAGAACTCCAAGCAAAATCAGTGCGTAGTACGAAATGTATGTGATGCCAGAGAAGATATTTTGTGAGCATCACAAATGGTTTCAGAACTGGGAAGGGCTTCCAGAGAATATCTTAAGTAGCATGTAACACCGCTTGTGCATATTTAAGTAGTACGACAACTTTTGACTATACGCAGTGAAAGAAACAAACATGTTCACGGGGAAAGTAAGTTTAAAGAAAAACCATGCCAAAGCAGTTCGCCGTCAATCTTTTCTAAATTCAAATAAAGACCTGAATTATAAGCTGCATAATGACTCACTTTCTTGTATAATTAGGGATTAATGCTCGGTAGAACGATGCTGGATTGCAGTTGCAACTTCTTCAGCTAAAGAACGAAGTAGCATTTCTGGGTAAACTTAAGGAGACGCGAATCTCATTTACAAACCAATAAACAGACAGAGGCGAATATGTACAAACAAGTTTTAATTTCAAAAATTTAACGTTTTTAACGAAATTTTCTAATATTTCAGCAGGTCTCAGTTTTAATTTTGCAATTTAAACTGCGTTCGCAAGTCTCCATCCATCTGACTAATGAGTAAGGGACAAATATGCCCTCGAATATAATTTCATTTATGGATTCTCTTTAATACAAATTCAAAGCATAAATAATTAACAGGAAGACTATAAATGACACAATGATGCTTCGCTCATGAAACTTGTATGTGCTGATTAATTAATTTATTTTATAGATACACACACACGCGTTTTTGGTGCAAATTAGTTGTTGTTAAAATCTTCCGGCTTTGATTGATCAAAAATATTTTAGCCAAAATCCAAAAACCGGTTAACTTAATGCTATAGATACACTGATGCTTTAGCAAATAACAAAATGCAAACGAAAAGTATTTGTTTGAGGGTTTAAAGTCGATTCTTAATGTTGCATTCTCACTAAACAAATAAAGTATTAGTCATGAAATCTATTAAACTCTCTTAAAAATGATCAAAAATGTATGTTGGCTGTAGATATACATATGAACTTCTATCAATTTACACAAATTCAAAAAGGTCACAGCACAGCAAAAAACTATGTCAGAAATGTCAGATGAATTTCGAAAACACCAACGAATCATACGAGCACTGAGATGACAGTACATACATATCTACGTCATTATGGTCATGTATCGTGCACTTTTTTTCACCTAAAAACACAAAAAAAAAAAAACAAAAACTTTGAACTCTCAGATGATTTAGTCGCATGTTCTTAATTCAGACTTTAAAGTTCGCAAATCATAAAGCATCTAAGCTCAAACCTGTTTGGGTTAACTACCACCAGCAAAGAGAATATTCAGGTGTAACAAGTTAAACTACGCTCTTTACTCGGCAATGAATGTCGCTTGTTTGTTTTGGAAAGTTGTTCTGCCAATAACATTTGAAGACCTACTCGTACATGTGGTAACACCTAAACAGGTCAAAGGTAATCTACTCAAAATGCCTGAGGTTCCGAAAAGTTATTGCATAAGACGCACTGCATGTACACGAATTAATTTCTGATTCGCATTTAGGTATTATTCTTCGTTCATTATTTACTGTTTCTCTTTTGGTTCCTCGTTCTTTCATTTATTGTTGTCGGTACTGCACCAAATGCAAAAGCAACAGAAAAAGAGAACTGAAAATTGCAACCAAGTGGTGTGTTACTTCGTTTTGTCTCGTCTTTCGGTGGACGATGCATTTTCATCGACTTCAATTGAATGGCTAGGCTAACTTTAAAAATGAGGTTGCACATAGAGGATGGATATACCGGGTACATCACCTGATGTATTTAAGGACCACTCAACAGAAGTATCTTTACGACAAACAACAGGTGATCTCTATCACGGAATTAAGTACAAATACAAATATTTAGATACTTACATGATATCCCGTCTGCCTGTGACTGCAGCGATGTAGAACCACCTCCAACCGACCGTCGATAAGACGATAGCTATGATAGCGACCAGCAAGGCTGGCAGACCGTACTCCCAACCCATATAGTACCAGAGAAGGACAACAGCGGCGATTAAAAGACAAATACCAACCGACGCGATGGCCGCACGACAAAAGACTGCTGCTCGCGATCGGTTTGGAAGCTTTCTGCGATCGTCGTGGTTTGTAGACTGGTTGTCGTTGCTATTGCTGTCGCTTGGAGTCGATGTGCTTGTTGTTCCGTTTCCGATTGTTGCTGTTGTTACAAAATGCGGTGCCTCAAGTGAGTTTCCATTCACTTTGCATTCCCCGTCGCTGGAAGCTTTTTCAATTTCAATCGAAACGTGTTCCGCCGCCGTAGCCTCACCTGCTGATTGACTTCTCTGCTGATGGTGCTGGTGGGGCTGCTGACGATAAGAAGTGTAAGTGGAATTGAATAAACGATTGCGATACTTAAGATAGTGACGTTCAAATAAATGACGTCATAATATGAAATGTGGTGATCGCATGGGCAGGTGACTGCTCGAGCGGAATATGAAGTTTCGCATTAGCATATTCTTAGGCTGTAGTTAAATTTATTACTTTTCTTTCTCTAACTCTTTGTTTGTTTTTATAAAAATACTTAGACAAAGTTGTTGTAAGAAAGATATAAGATGACACGATAGATGGTGTGGAAAATCAATAGTAGTGTGCTCCAAAAAAAGTACAAGACAACACTTATGTACGTTATGTCCACCTTTAAGAATGCACAACGTTCAAAAGAATTTCAACCATTGCCAACCGGATTTTCACTTCGAAAATGTTTTGTTTACGTTGTCGGATATTTAATGTTTCGGCGTTTTACAGATGTGTTGATGTAACAAACGAACGACAAGTGCTAATCGAGAGAGCGATGCGTTTGACACCAATACACATTGAGTTTTCCAGGAGTGGGTAGTTGAGTGGGCTTTGGATTTCGTGGTAAGGACAAGTTTTGATTTTGCGTACTAGAAAAATGCAAAGTGGGGGAGAAATTTCTGGTTCCTTGCGTGCAGCACCCTCTGTAGTTGGATAGAGTTTTTGATTTTATGTGGAAAACGTTGTCGCCTTGGAGTAGGCAAGCTTTTTTGTAGAGGAAAATGGAAAATTGTGTATGTTTTCCGTTGGATGCACTTGGTACATACCAGCAACTAGGAATTGGGGATCATTTTTCACAAGTTAGTGCGCGAATGCATGTTCAGATGGCTTTTCAATTCACCAGTCGAAAAAGGATGGGTATAAAGTCAAGTTATGTGTACCAAAACAAAGAGAAAGGGGTCTTATGTAGTTGGTTGAAATCTGTTTTAAAGACCCGCTGATCTGAACTAGATTTCTAGTGGCAGCATATTTAGCTTTGTATTTTCATTTCTTATTGTGCGAGTCCTAGTTAAGGAAGCAAACAAGATAGATAAAAAAAGCCCATTGTTCAAGGAAGACTTTGCTCAGGAGGATTGTAGTTTTTGTGAATTTGATATTCGATCAATTAATTCAATTAAGTGTGAAGGGAAGATAAAAAGAAAAGGAGATAAAGCGGCTGATAAAAGTGGCAGGACTTGAAATAGAATACTGATGTGAAATAGAACATGAGGGTGCAAACGTTTCAAAGATTTACCATGATTACACCAGGAAATTTCTGGTCTATTCTCTCCAGGGCAAAACGATAGAATAATGTGAAGCCTCATTTGCAGTATCCCTTAAGGAATACTAAAGTTCATATATGTACATATGTAACAAAGTCATTGCTCTGTCAATAAATAAATAAATCGCTCGGATATCTAATTAGTTTTAACGTTCTATGCTTAATTTCTATGATGTGAGTGTGTTTTGTAGTTGATTGGTTACCAAATCTGCCAGTATCACATCTTAAGACATCGTTATCTCATGAACAATGCTTGCCATATTAGAGGGATTTACGAATTATTATTGGACAAGGTCTTACCAAAAAGTGTAACCAAACGCATGCTATAGTTCATATTTACGATGAGACAATATAAATCATGGTTTTTCTGTCCAGAAAAAAATTATATTTTTCCCTTGTCGAACTTTCCTTGCCTCAGGTAAAATTCAACAAGTGTTTCACGAGTTGCGCCCATATAGCGTGAACTAAATTGTCCATACATATACCTTAAGTACTTTGCATTGCAAATGTTGTAACCTATAGGTTCAAAAACGTTTTTTTAATGACTTGGTGACGTGATTCTTTCGAAACAGAAATTCGTAATTAATACCAGAAATACGTAAGACAATTGGTTCCAATTTTTTTTTTTCATAGGGTGTTTAAGTATGTTTTTCGCAATTGCTAATATTTATTCGAAATGGTTCTTATTTTAGGCCTAAAATTGTAACAGAATGTATGAAAAAAATTTTGGCAAATTGAAATAGAAATTTTACGTGAAGGCGGGGTTAGCTGTTCACGCATGTGTACACGAACATGCGTGTCAATTTGATCACACACAAATTGATGTCAACGGACAAATTGTACCTCTAATTCGACTTCAATGTGTCCACCGCAATTTCAACCTTTAAACCACCTCTGCGTCTTCTGAGTCTAACAATGTGATTTGTTGGCCTACAATGCACTCAGGCTGTGTAACTAACTCTAATTACTTTTCATAGAATAATCTTGTGTTTGTACAGTCGACGAATTTTTAAATGAATTATCAAAATGGTTGAGTACACTTTTCATTATTCAGTCCATGCTCTCGGCCTTGTAGCAAATTTAGAATACTCTTGCGTATACGTGCTAATTGACGAGGAAAGAGTTCTACAACATTCGAACCTTTCTGATAATATGTACATTGTGTGAGCAAGTGAGGGAAATCTCTACCTTCTTTAGATGGCATAAAACATTGTTAGCCCTCTTCAGGTTTATGTATAAAGTTGCATGATCTACATGACACTTGATGATTTCGACTTTTTTGTGTGGATAAGTCAATCGCTTAAGACAGATGAAAGACACGCAGTACTAGCTACTCATAGCTACTCATAGGTAATGACAAATCGTGAGAAAACATCAATTTATGTTACCACGTTAGCGTTTTCATTTTTGTTTAGCACTTTAGAGTGTACCAATCCAATTGCAGACGCATTCACATCTCACTGCGCTAAATTGCCCATAATAATCTCCATGAATATGTTTAAGTCTCAGAAATTACAACTAGCGAGTAGGTACTTTGTCATTGACATTTACACTATACCAGCGTGTAGGTTTTATGAATTTAGGTCAAAGAATTAAGTGATTTCAGTGCAAAGCTTCGGTATAAATCGGTGAACAGTGCATTAGTGTGTGCCTAGTTAAAATGGCTCCACTTTGTGGCTTTGCCCTTTCTACATAACGCTGAAAATACAAAACTAAACGGTTGACTTAATCCATTAATCTTGACTCATTATTTAACACTATTTTCGTCTTCCATTTGTTAGGTTAAAATGGCAATCACATCAACCGTGTTCTCTGGCCTCGCCTATCTCTTAATTAACATGTCTTTTTGACTATAACATCCCGCTGTTTAATGTTTCTGTTAACAAATTAGCAAGTTTCTCTGGAAAACCTTTCCCTCTCGACTTGATTGGGTATCTCGTAAGTTGAACTGTGCTAGCATGGATCAGGCAATCTGTATTTACTTCTTGGTTGCGCAAATTTAATAAGACAGTCGGTTGCTGGATTGCACTTCCGAGTCAGTAAATTGCACCATCGCATCGTGTTCCGGTACTTAATTTAAAATAACTTTTATAGGCGACAAGAAATGCGTCGAAAGCTAAGACTCTCTGTCAAAGCCTCGGCTGCATCATTAATGTTGTGCTGTACCATATGGGAGGTAGAAATGAACTCGATCTTAACAACACGTTCCGGTACTGGAGAACTGGTTTGATTGGGTGCCTACTTTGGGAGTGATTATCGGAATGATAATTCTTTTAAATCGTTTGGCTTCATGTTGTGTGACTTTATAGCTTCATTTTGGAGATACTTTCGACTAATTTGGAAATTAGCGTCGTGATGCTTTGTATAATGGTGATAAACACTTTTATTTATGCATCTGAGAAGGATTGAATGCAAATGAGTTGCACGCTTTTAAGTGGGTGAAGTGTTTTCTTTCCAATCGCGAGAATCTTTTTTAATCACGATTAAAATCTCCCTAAGGGCCAAGAAGGTAAAGGAAAACACAACTCCAAAGAAGTCCAAAATTGCAACCTACGCTGCATTTAAGACAAATGTGGGTTGCATGGCCAACAGCTAAAGTCTGAGAAAATCATCCCACGTACTAAGTGATGGGGATGAACATTTTCGTAGACTGCAAACCATAAATAAGAACCTGCTGTGACCTTCCTAATCCAAAAATAGATAAAGAAATGCTGCCTCCGTTCCATTCACCACATCAATGACAAACATTGGAGTTCCCAGACCAAGGAGGGTCTAGTACTTCTACCCACAGCGGTGCAATTTATCACTATGCACGCCAATGCGACATCAAAAACCAAAGCATGCACGATAAGATAAGGATGACCCAGTGTACCTCTTCTGCAGATGGGGAGTATGTTACACGAGTAATGCTTTTCCATAATTCGATGTGCACCATCATAAAAATTTAGATGGACAAACTGAGACTCTACAGACTCTACAGATTGAAAAAAAAAACTGGCAAAAATGGAACCAGTGCTCAGAGGAAGCATATTCGTTGCTGGGGCTGTGATGGCGCTCTCGCTGATTCTCCAGATTTCCTTTGACGACGTTGTAACTATTATGTTATGCAAATCTAAGAATTCATTCAAATCCAATGATTCAAGCCAAATAATCAAAACAGAAGCACAGTAAACTTTCGTTACACGCTATCGAACACTTTTTTCGAAAGCTGTACGCCTGTGAAGGTGAGCAAAGTGGGTTCACTAACCGCTCTCTAATTAAATGAAAAAACTCATGTGTAACCATGCATTAGATTTAAATTATTATTCACACATTTTGCATAATTCTCCTGAACTTTCTATTTACCCTCGTACCTTAAAGAACAAACAAACGTTCCTCTCATCCGAAGAGTCACTCGTATTCCTCCATTTACTTCGAAAAGTAATTCCAGTGGCTTAAGTTTGATGAAGTGTTTGGCAATCTAACCCACTTCAAGCTAAAAGCTAAGCTAACCAAGTGCAGAACTTCCGGCACGCAATTCTTAACGCGCACTGTTCATTTCAGTTAATTGCCAGCAGATACGCAATCGCTTTTCAGCTCACTAGATGCACGAGTTGTTTTCTAAGTCAGCTAACTGATGTTGCCTGGGTAAACAAACTCTTAATTGCTGATTGTCATGTAACGTTTTAAGCATTTGAAATTGAATTTTCAGTAAAAAAATAAGATCTTTATGTAATGTTTGTCCGTCGCAAATGGTCGTCTAATGAGATTACATACTTCAGTAAGTGCCTCTGACGAAGTTGCCCTTCGACCGGAAGGGACCGAAATTTCACTTGATGATTGAAATCTTCACAAAAACCAAAAGAAATCTCAGCTGCATTGTAAAGCTGTGTGTCACTCTCAAGAAGAGGAAAAAAAAACGTTAACAACAACCTGGTGCGAGGCCTTGTTACCACAGCACTTATACGATTGTTGAAGTTTTTATCTGCATTGTTTGTACCTCTGGGGTAACTCGTAACTGAGCACAGCTTTGGAGGCACATAGCCTTGCTGATGGGTATTTTTTGATAGCATTAATCTGTAGAGAAATATATATTTCTTCTTGGCTGGCATTTACTATACAAGTTGCTTATAATTTAGATTGGAAAAAATAAATTAAAAAAATAATCCATCGTAACGAGTAATTATTTATAGGAGAAAACCCTTAAACTCGTTTTGGGACTTGTGTTGTTTTCAATGAGATCGGTAACTTGTTTTCGGTTTTCGCTTTTAAATCAGCTAATGACAGACAAGCTTCGGTTGGAGAATTTTCAGTGAATTCATTTAATGGTCAGCGATTATGGTAATTTACCTGTGCAATTTACCAGAAGAGTGTGTATATGTCAAGGAAAGTTGCGAATAAGTTGAAATGTTGAACATTGAACGCTGCCATGGAAGAAATGATGCAATTGTTATCCTATTAGACTGGCCAGCCCTTGTGATTAAATTTATTTATTTCATTCCAATTGAATAGCTTTCGAATTTTTGTCGACCAAAACATTTATCAGAATAAGATCTTTGGATGGAAATCATACTCATCACATCAGTCCAGAAACTGTACATGCAACGACATGACGTCGATCTGGTGAATAAGGCCTTCAGCGTTGGGTCGCTGAGTAGGACGTTCGACGTTCGAATCCCAGCAAATCCCAAAGAGGTTTTTCCAGGGTCCCATCTCTCGTGAATGTCTGACAAACGTCCGAGAGTAATAACTGTCATGAGAAGGCTTCTCAATTTGCCTTTCGGATATGGCTGTAACCTGTAGGTCCCTTCCATTTGTGTGAAAAATATAACACCCACAGCACGAATGGTCGCTAGAAGCTGGGCCCTGGACCACATACGGTCTGTTGCGCCAGGTATTTGTATTTTTCACGTCGTATGGTTAAGCAGGTCTTGCAGCAGGTGACTTGCGAAACATAAAAAAAAAATAATTCGAAATGTTTTTCTTTGTCACCCACTCGCAGGGACCAAAATGGGCATTGCTGTCTCAAGACATTGTACCTCAACATTCCAAACGGCTTCATCTCATGATGGTCTAGCGGCTAAGAAGAAACGTCGATGATGAGTGAGATATATGTATAGGGCAGGTAGACACGCTTTAGTGGGCTCAGGATTATCCCGATGGTGATTGCAGTAAAATCATATTCACAGGTGAGCATTCTTCCTGGGTTTCAGCCCGATAAGATATCAGAAAGGTGTGTGAATTTTCCTCATCGCAAGGTACACGTTTATAAATGCTTTCTGGTACAAAGATTGCAGAAAAAACTGCAATCGACAAATAGGAGGAGTTGGAAGCTCCAAGAGGATTATGATTGAAAGCAACGTAGTAGACTAATACGACTAAAAATATGACGATCATTTCCTACAGACTACGCCAACAATTTACCTAAAAGTTGTCCATGCAGTTTTACAAGAAATCTTTGAAAATGAGCTAAATGCTTCGAGGAGCGAATCATTTTCTCCAACTAAGCCGTCAATCTACCGGTTGTGGGAAAAATCATTAGCAGCAGAGATAATTATTTATTTTAAGAAATATGTTTTAAACCTGTTGCGACCATCATAGTCAATAGCAAGGTAATTTCCATCAAATAAATTCAATTTCCCATCATAATTTCGTAACCAGTTGAGTGGTTCAAAGACATTCACGATTATACTCGTAAGACTGTAAGTTAGCAAAGAAAATGAATGATTTCTGATAGTTACACACAAGCGAGTTCTAATTTTCAATAGAAAATCATTGCATTACGAGTTCTTTATCTTTTCTAAGAAAATTTAAGTGAACTTTCTATCTCACAGTAGTTTTAACAACGAATCAAGTCTGTAAATTGAGCAGTATGTCGAATCCATAAGTATTTGGGGATTTTTTGGTTTTTCCCCAAATATCCCCAAATGTTATAAATTTGTTTACTTTTCGTATCGATTCTAGTGAATGTAAATACCTGTGCGCTGTATCTGAGTGGTACTTATCACTTACCACTAATGAGTAAGAAGATGAACTTTCGAGTCGCAGCAAATACCAGCAATTTTTTTTCATTGTCTCACCTTTCGCGAATGTCAGACAAATCCGAAAAAGAAATACTTTCATGAGAATCATGAAAATTCAATTAAACTTGTCGGATGCGACACTAAATTCTAGATCTCTTTCATTCGTGCGAAAAATATACAAGTGACACGCACAATACGAATGGCTAGGCTCTTAGCCCTTTGCGTGCTGTTCGTCGCAAATACATATATATTTTTAAGCACCTAGGACCCTGCCCCAGTCCCACCACGATCATCAAGATTTCTCCGGGAAAACCATAAATAACTCAAAAAGTAGTAGCACAAGTAGTTTTTCTTAAAGTGAAATCAATTTTTTGCAGTGTACCGGCTCCCTTTCGACGTTAATCACAAACCGATTAAAACAACTTCGTAATGAAAGCCTGACCCATTCATTCGGGTCAAGTTAAATATAGTACAGCGAATGGTTACAGTGAAAAGTGCCTCCTGTACTGTTGATGTTGATAAATGAAATATAATTTTTAATTTTTTAACTACACAGTCTGTATATACATATGTAGGTACTATGTACAATCACGATTTTCTCTCCATTGTGTGCGCTTGCTTTCGCGTAAGTAGGTAGCATTTTGCGGTGTGCTTTATGTGAAGATGAGATCACTATTCTTTTTTCTCTGGTATCATCCCAAGACTAGTATTTAGTCAAACTTTCATCGTTTAAAATTAAACTAAATTTTAAACATTAATGGCAGAAATATTAAGCCATCTATCGATTTCAAAATAACAACAAATTATAAATATTTATAATTTAACAAATTATAAATATTTGTTATGGTTTATGGGCCAAAGATTTTGATTATACCGATTGGTATAATCGCTAAGCCGGCGATACTATCATGTTAAAAAAAATCAAAATAACGCAACCACTTGCATGCGATTCCGAGTCAAGCGGAACAAAATCTGAACTAGCAATTTGAAAGTACAAGCTTTGTTTTAACAATAAAATTTCCGGAATAATTCTGTTGCTAAAATAGTTATGAGCTATAAACTTCATTCAAATGTATGCACTTGTTGTAAATTGAAAGAGATAGAGTATCTGAAACGCCATTGCTTTCTATTCTAAACTAGAACTCGCATTTAACTATTAAAACTGATTTGCTGAATCATAAGATGCTTGTACCATTCAGCTGGTTACAAAAGCAGTTTACAGTGGGGAATTGACTATATTTTACAGCAATTACAATTACTATCGACTATAATTGTCAACACAAATATTCATACTTGCCTTGACAAAGTGCGGTGCCCTTTGTGAAACAGGTTTAAAGAAGATTGGATATTTCTCAGAATAAATAATTATCTCTGTTGGTAAAGTTGTTTCAAAAAAATGGTAGATTGGCAGCTTGGTCGAGGGGCTTTATTTATGAAGATAATGATTCTTTACTCGAAGAACATAAGGCTATAAAAATGTAGGTGATCCACTGCATTCCACTCATTAACCGAGATTTCACCTCTGAGATCGGCCAGATTTGCATTCTGATTACATGAGAATGAATTCTTCTTCTTTTCCTGTTGTTTGGCAAACGATCAGGATTATAGGGATCATTGCCCCAAAAATCATGAAGCTCCCACCCGATGAAAGCCGGCGTAGAATTTCCCAGCCACACCCCCTTTGCGTAAGTAGTTCGAATTCAAAGGCGAAGTCGAAGTTTTACAGAGAGATTACTCAGGGGTTAAGTCTTCCTTCTTTTTAAGTATTTTTTGCGATTCGAGCTATCGCCTGATCTCAAAAATGTTTGTCCTCCATCTACCGTGCTAGGTCTACCAGCCTCCGAAGACCAGTTGCAATTCTGTCAAGAACCCATTAGAAGTTTCGCAACTGTTTGCCTAGATTTCACTCGAGCACCTTCTTAAAACCTTTTTTTTAATGCAAAATTTTGGATATACAAGCGGTGAAAAAATTTAAAACTACAGGCAGTGCTGCAAGACATTACTAAAACTGCTCATTGAGTGGGTTTCCACTCCTGGTTCAAGCATTCCTTCCGACAAAGATTTCCTGTCTTTGACTGTTGCTTGTATACAGGCCATGTTCAAAAATAGATATCATTACTGACTGACTGTATTATCATCTTTTTTTGTCGGGGCGGGCACACCCTACTGGAGCACTCAGACTTAAATACTGGTCATTGTACTATCAGGTAGAGAACCCCATTTTGCTCTATAGTTTTTCGTCTTTCATAGAAAGTCGAGAAGGAGCTTCAATGATGAGGAGCTTACATCATCAGCACTCACCACATCAGCACCGAAAATCCGCCACCTGATCCGAGCAAATGCAGGACAATCACAGGCGTCGCAGATAGGGGTAGCACTTAAGCCTAACACACTAAGGTGTTTTGGTACAGAAGCTGAACTATTTAAGACTGCTCGCTCGAAGGATAATGTATCCAATGGACGACAAAGATCGAACCGGTTGGAAAGGCTTTTGGTTGATGCATAGTAGATTAGTAAATCCTGCGAAATATATTGCTAATTTTATTCCCACTGCTCACAGGGATAATTGAAGACGTTCAGAGGTCACCTTAAAGCCAAAGCCAGTTTCCCAAGTAAGAAGGTTTGCTGGTGAATATTGTTTACTGATTTTCGTTCCGGGGCCTGCAACAAAATGTACACTACCCAGAGAAACCTTTTCTCCATCTTTGGCTCAAGGTTAATCTACAACAGATTACGTACGCCCAGTTTTGTAATAAAGCCACACTTTAAAGCCACTTGCATTTGAAATGCAACGAACACTGCCAATCGCTTTGGTAATCAGCGTTCAATTGATATTTCCCACCAAGGTCATAACCGAAACTTGATTACACATCGGTTACAAAACCAAAACCAAATCCATTCATCATGCCTTTATTTAAAAATAATGGATTCATCTCTTAATACTCGCAAGAGTTTGTGTACACTAGAAATCCAAACATCTGAAGACCTCCAAAAACGAAATTAGTCAAATAAGCGGGTAAAACGTCAAAGGTACCTATGTATCCATAGCCATTGGGTACACACGCTTTCGTTAATAGAATCCGTAAAAACATTTTTCTACTTAAAACCCCAACTAACTAAGTCACTCCACCATAATGCAAATTCATTTACCAAAATTTTATAGCACATGTATGTACATACATACATATATATTCGTACAGCTTTTTTAAAAGTCAAGGTTACCGCAGTCGCACATGCCCACTAGTCTTAGTTGTATATCCGACTTTGATAGTTCCCCATAGATAAAAATATCGAAAATAAAAAACAATTGACGACTCTACGAACTCACGAAACTTGTTTTGCATCGATGTACATATAAATAGCATTCTTTTCCACTAAAAAAGGGAAATTTCAGTGTTCAAAAAAATATGTATCTTTCTTTTTGAATAAGAAATAAACTTGTTCTGCAGAGCGAGAGATGCTCAATTGAAATTCAGAGTCATACCTGCAGTTCGCGTCTTGAGACGTGATGTGCGATATGTTTTCGGACAATGTTCAGAAAAAAATTTAAAGATCAAGGCGTACAGTGACTGTACAAACTTGTAATTACACACTCGGCCGATATTGTTTTGTTGCAATCTTTTCATCCAATTGTTGGTGATTTTCTCCTTTGTACATGGCGGTTATTGTTACCCATAAATAGGGTACCATCAGTCACAAGGTGTCTGTTTGTCTGGCTGTCATCAGAGCCTTCTGACTGACAAAAGAAATGAATTGCTCTCTGCCTCATGAGTAATTACTGCAAAGTCATGCAATTAGGTGATGGCGTTTAGATTGTTTCTCTTTTTTTTAAGGTTAACAATGAAAATGTGAATGCATACTCGTTAACTCTACTGTGCGGTGGTTGACTATTTTGAACAACCTTAGGTGAAACTTTTTCTCTGAACTGCTTATTGTCGGCTGGGAAACAATAAAAGTGTTGATCAGAATGAAATAGTGTGCAGATTCTGGTGATCTAAATGTCGTAATCAGAGCAGGAGTGCGTCAGAGCAGTTACCATCAGATGACGTTGGGAATATCATTAAAGCCATCATGACGGATTGGATTCTTTCATGAATACTTGATTTTTTTTTCGGGGTTCCTTGAAGTCGTACATTAGCATTAGCATTAGTGTCTTTATTATTTTACGCTTCTGCTATACTACAGCCATGCTTAATGGCCCTCATGATTTTTTCAGGGGAAAAGTATCGATTTCAGTGATTATTTTGTATCTAATAATCTTCGCACCCTAGTAGTTAGACAAAAAACGAATGGGCAGTCATAAATGTGCATTGGTTAGTAAAGTACTACACGCCAAAGTAATTTGTGTTTTATTTTTGGAGTACAGTCAGGGGAATCTATTGGAAATGCCGTGACCGTGACAAGTGGTAGAAAAAAACATAGAAAATATTTTTCGTCCTTAACTAAGCGCCTTCCTTTTTCAAAAGTCTTAAGAAATCCTGTTACAGATGGAGGTTTTTCAAATATTTTCCAAGGTAAGTTTTATATAGAAAAAAACATTTAATTCAAGTCAACCGGTAAACAATAAAACTCCTAAGAGTATTTTGTTCGTTTCTTAATATTGAGTAAAATACTAAAAATAGATGCCAACAGTTCTTTTAGAGGCCAAAAAACCAAGTCGGTGGAATATGTCATGATTTGAATATTAACTCCGATCTACATTTGTTTATGTCACTTGATTGGGAGCAACCAACTGGCTAAATCAGAAGGTTACACCATTGAAAAGAAATTGTAGAACATTTATAGCTTACTACTAAGCAATGCGATGGAAATTCACGCAATTAATACATTTTTTGATTTTTTGAACAATAAAGTTGGACAGTGTCGTAAATTTTGAAATAATTTTCGAAGGTAGTTACGCATTTTTAATGTCGATCTAATTAATTTGTTTGCCAGAACTACTTTGCATTAACTTGCGGGAAGTGTCTAACGAATTTTAGAACGCATCTTAGAATTTCCAAAAATGTAAAAAATTACGGAAATTCGACCCATTTTCTGAACAGAATTTCATATTGAATTTCCCTTGTGGGTGCCATAGATAGACCTCTGAGCGATAGTTTCGACGTTTGAATCTCAGAAAACACCAACAAGTTTTTCATGGAATTGCTCCTCGGGATTACCTTACTTACATCCTTAGGTATTAACTACCATGATGAGCTTTTTAGTAACCCCTTTTGGCTGCGGCGTAAAACTGTACGTCCCTTCTATTGGGGCGAAAAACTTACTCACAACAATCGCTGCGAGAAGCCACCCCTTGGGCCCTACAGTGTGCCGTTCGTGCTAAGCAATTTTGTTTTAATATTCATTAGTTAGATAATTGGAAAATAAAAAAAAATGTTGCTGTGCCAATCTAGCCCTAAGGCTAAGTGTTCTATGCTTCCTTTTTTTTTGCTAATTTATTGATCCTTGACAGAGTTTTAGCTGCGTGCCTGCTAGTCTGGTTGTCCTTATGACTAATAAATTTCATAATTTTCTCTCTTTCTGTGATCCTATACCGATTTCACAATTCTGTACGAGTACATAGATTACTTCAAAATCTACTTGCGATAAGCAAACAGCAGATTAAGGGAGCGTATACAACTTCACTTCATATTATTTCTGTGGAAAGTTTCAATCCACTTGATGAAAATACGCATGTAATAGTTACGAGTCGACAGCAGCCAGACGAACCAGCCATCCATCCAACACCATGTTGCATCCAGAAATGTTCTATTTCACAATTTAAATGCGGAGTATGTACTAAAACATCAGAAGACTTACTGGAAATTTGGAGCACAAATTCCACTTCCTAAGGTTTTTTTTTTTTTTTTGTTCAAAATTGCTTACGTTCGTATCCTGGAGTCATTTTTTCCGTATCGGTATTGAAACAGAATTTGTGGATACAAAATTTTTCAAAGAAAATGTATTTTATCTCAATCAAAAGTGCCTATAAGAAATCTATTCTTGCATCGCTTTGAATGACTTTACTTTTTCCTTTATTAGGAAGTGTATTTCTCTTAAATTTTAGATCTAAACAATTTAGAAACAAACAGTGATATCACAATCATAACTATTTTAATTTTATGTACAGTGCATCAATTAATTTTTTTATTTATTTTACGGTCAGGAAACTAGGTTAAGTTCAAGGCGAGGTCAAAAGTGTTTTCTTACCGCATTTTAAACCATAAAAAAATCTTAAATTATTCATGAATTATTAAAAGGCAAAAGCTGCACAGATCATTAAAGATTGCTCAGATATTCCAATCTTTTCGAATACCCCATACGTACAGGGTCACGATTTTGTTAGAATCCGGGTAGGATAGTAAAAAAAAATGTAAGCGATCCTCACCTGTACTTCCTCATCAGCCATTTTAACGAAAATATTCCAGGTAATCCAAATTCAATAAAAATTAAATACAACTGTACTGCAACACAAATTACACAATCTCCAGAACCATTTAAACTATTTTCAGGGTCCACAGAAAAATAACTCCGAAACCACAAACTCCGAGTTATCAGTTTAAATTACAAAACAAAAACAACAACCAAACAATTGTTTTAATGATCACTTTTACTGAATATTATGCCGGTTATGTGTGCGCATTTAAAATTTCAAATCACAACGAAAATCACTAATAAGTATCGAATACGACTAGATCTCATTCACTGCTCTAGGTCAAGCCAACACCGGTTCAGTGCAAACAACCGTCTGCCACAATAGATTGCTCGGAAATACATAACCCGCGCGATCACTATGAGCAGCTCACACAAAAGCTTTCGATGCAGCACAACCAGCCCAAAGGCGTGCGTGTAAGCTTTCATTAAAGGCAATCGTAGCAACTGTGAGTAGAGGTCTTGAAGTTTTGTCTAATTGTCGCACGCCGACGATTTCTCCCTTAATTGGATCGATGCGCCGGCGATGCACTGCTGTATGTGATGCAAACGATGATGATGGGAAACGAAAGTGAGCCCTCGAAATGGGATTTTCCGCTGTCTGCTTTGAGAGTTTTCTTGTGAAAAACTAGAAATGTACTGATCGCTGGAGAGTAACCATGAGGCATGGCCAACTGGATGCACGCCGGTGTGTTGTCTAGGCTCAGATGGCACTCAATTGAAGCGCGAAAGTTGATCGTGTGACCCTGAAATTAAAAAAAAAAATTGATGCTAAGCTAGGCTTTGAAAAACTGTCAAAAATTGTTAGCTAAAAAATGACATTAATTTAAAAAGCTTTTGTGGGATCCAATTCCGTATTCAAAGGTGAATTGTAGCTTTTTTTAAGTAGCCGCGAATTCTGGTGAATTTTCCTTACATGCATACCTACATATGTGTAGATAGACTTCATAGCAGGTAACTGGTTTTGCTGTAGGATTGGCAGCATCATTGATCAATTTCATTTAGGTCTGACGTTCAAAAGGGAAAATACAGTCCTTTGAAAAAACTATTAACGTGGGATTGTAGAATTATGGCTGAACGACCGTTGCCTCCGTATATGAGAACGACATCTAGCGGTTTGGTGGTAGCAGATTACTCAATTTTAATGGAGGGAGTAAGTATTTGCGGTAAACCTTTGTACGTACTGTATATGTACATATATATGTATGCTACAAATGTGCTCTCGTAAATACTTTTCTCATTTTTTCTATGCAATACATCAAGACCTGGCCTAGATCCAGATATTTTCTTTTAAGACTTCCCGATAGGACAAGTTTGATCGTAATCTGTTTTTTTTTTAGTAATTTTCGGTTTCGAATCGACACTTTTCGTCGGGCTCAAATTTGGGAGCTACAACTCAAAATACCCTGATAGTTTCTCTTAGTGGTATAATTTTTAGTCGCTACAGGACGAAGTCATGACTGGGTAGTCGATACCTTTGACAATCAAGCGGGCGATTCAGATTTCAGTCGTAGAAGTAATAATTGTCATTGTTGTAGTAACCTGTTACCTTTTAGAACATTCATGTAGCACATGTAGAAGGTGGTGATACAACGACGGACAGGTGCAATAGAGTTCTGTGATCTTTGTATATAGGAATGCAGAGCCTTGGAAAGGAATTGAAATTGCAATCATTTGAGAGGAGCTGTTAGTTTAATTGTGTTTCTGCCATTAAAATTGTACCTCGTATAAGGTACGAGGATCTGTTTTTCTGTAAAAGCTTGTCCCAAAAACTTTGGACATTTATTCTGTGATAATTTATACTAAAACGTAAGACATATCGATAGTATTATTATTAATTTAATGTTTTTCTTTCCTCTCTAGATCTTCGGTTGTGTTGTGACAGCAGCTTCAATAATACTTTTAGTATTATTGGGTTTTGCTATAATATACATTCTTCACCCAGTTTTTGGTACAATACTGCACGCCCTTAACTTTTCCCGCTGGAAATTTAATAATATAACCATCTAATTGTTAGTTGATATACTATACAAAACAAAAAGTATTGTAAAATTGTCTTTGGAAACTTTTTTTTGTTCCTGCTTAAACGTGGAAGTGGTATTGCTGTTTTTGATCTTTGGAAGATTAGGCACACGAAGGGACTTTGTTGATACGTAATAGTGAGGATGGTCTAGTAAGCCAAGGGATATCATTCTTTGAACTTGAATCTTTTTTCTTTAAAGGCATTAACGGTAAGATGTGGTATGGTATGGTATAGTATGGTATCTTTTGTTGGATAACCCAAAATCAATGGTATGGAGCGGTGTTATGCGAAATAATACGACACCTGTTCGGTTTGTAGATACATCGAAAATAAATGAATTGGTATGCTACGGTATAATATCGGAGTTACTCCTTCAATCAACTCCTTTATAAAATTATTTAAATATGCAGTGCTAAGACAATGCAGGTCGTTACATGAGCTAACACACTATTTAAGAATTTAGACTGTTTACATTAGGTTACCTAAAATCCTAGGTCAAGTACATCAATTTGATTTTCCAAAGCGTTCTGTCAAAGTACGCATTTTATAAGAAAATGTTAGTATACTATAAGGCAGTTTAAAATTGCCGCATTATGTTAGTTTAAAGTACAGCAATGAAAGCAGGGAAGGGTATTGATTCAGAAGAAGAAAATACTTCAACAGATGGAGGAGAATATAAAACCATAAACCCAACGAGGTGCACCAGAATATGGATCTAATCAAAAAGCCGAAACCCGGCGACTATGTTGGCTGGATCATACTCGTACAAACCGAATCGACAATAACTCTCAAGAGTCAAGAAGCCAAGAAGGTCTCTGAATCCGACGTTTTCGATGGAACTGAAATCAAAGATTTGCAAAAATGCATCTTTCACGGCTCGAAAGCGTACTAAAAATCACCAAAACGACTATTTTATATAATTACGTTTACTAGCTATGCGTTGAGAAATATGTCAGTGCTGTGAAAAATAAATACATTTTGAATAACAAGTTTGCAAATATGTTCAGTCCATTGGAGGATCCCATCCCGTGTCCAAGAAGGAACAACAGCTATTTTTTAAAAGTAAATATCAGCAAATTCTAATGCATTTCGTTGTTTAGATAGTTTTGCTTACAGGTAACTGGTTTCGTGTTAGGAGTGGCAGCAGCTTTGACCATTTTTATTTTAGTCTACTACTCAACTCTATTGAAGTCTGAAAGGGAGAATACAATGCTACTGAAGTTCGAAAAAATGCTAGAGAAGCAGAATGAAACAAATTTTTATGTGGTATTGTAGATAAAATATGTCTCAGAACTTGTACTGTCTGTCGTGTTTTTTTCTTCACAAATTTTTTTTTATCATTTTCAATACAGTACTCAGGTGTTGTAGTTTCGTTGAGCGCATTGGTATCAAAATAAAGGAATGATGTCCAGTTTTATATTTCCATCCACCTTACCAGTACTTAGTAGCTTAAGTGGAATGAATTAGTAAATGGCATAACTATACTCAAGGCTTTGGTATCGTCCTTTTTCTGACCATAGGTTGTTGGTTGTGATGTGTATAGAAATTTCAATTGGATTGGGATTTGCCTTAATGCACTTTACCCCGGGAGCATTAAGTAAACAAGGCCAACACAAAATTTCATAATTCATCCCTCCAAAGAGATGATGTAGATTTTTTTTTTATTGTTAATTTTATAAACACATAATTATAACTTTACTTGAATAAATCGAATTAAAAAATGAAAAAGAAAAGTATTAAAAAAAAGTCTTTGGCAACATAATATAAATCTTCTTCTTTTACTGCTTATATATGGAAATCGTCTTGGAAACTTGCTCTGTTATAGAGCGAGTGTCCAGCATTTCTGTTGAACATACCGAAGCAACCTCGTCGATACAAAATGATAGAACCGAAAGTTATTGGTATTCCCACCAGGATACCAACCAGCAGTCCAATCAGCAGACGTCCATCGTTCTCTGGATGAGTGTCAGTGGTACAACGCAGCACTGTCTTATCTCCGTTTAGCTCAATCAATGGTTTTGATTTCCATGCGGGTGGTGAACCGCATAATACGTCCTGGACTAACGGCGTAGAAGTGCTATTAATTTGAGTCATGAGAGTGTGAATCAACCAGGTGTTGTCACAATTACATCCCCAGGGATTCAGACGCAAATCGATGGTCTTCACTTTGTCCCATCGTACTAGGAGATCGTGATCTAGCATTGTGAGGTTGTTGTTGTGAAGGAAGAGCTGAAATGGAAAAGGAAGGTCAACGTTATGATGTCAATGGTTTGGATCACAGTTGATAATCAAAAGATTGTTATTGGTATGACCTGGAAGCTTAATTACCTCTTCAATCGGTGGGTAGTCGAAAATCAATGGATTGACAGTCTGCTTAGCGAATGCTTTAGGATGAATGTATTCAAGCTTTGGATTGCTGGACAATACAAGTGTCTTCAAATCTAGATCAAGTTCATAAGTTAAAATTCCCAAAAGCTACAAAAACAATATCCTCACTTGGTAAATTGGCAAAAGCCCCCTCTCCGACTTTAACCAAATCGTTTGAATATGATATGCTGAGGTACTGCAGCTTAGGCATACTCGGGAACACTCTTTTAAAAAAATCAAAACTGTTTATAGTAACTGATTGCTTAGATGATGATTCCAACTTACTCTTCTCCTTCTAAATTTCCTATGGGATTCTCATCAATTGTCAACCTTTGTATATTTATTCCCATTTCGAGACCATCGGGTAATTCTTCCAAAAGATTTCCAGTAAGAATCAATGTCTCAAGATCCCTCGGTCCGTGAAAAATATTGTCTGGCAATTCTTTTAATTCCATGTACGACAAGTCAAGAGTCTAAGAAAAGATTCAATACATATCATTTACTTGGGAAAGAATGTAGAGAATTTACCTTCAAATGAAGCAATCCACCGATAGCGACCTCACTTTGAGAATTTATCACCTGAAATTGATTCGATCCCAAAATTAATATCTCCAATTTGGGTAAATGCTCAAAAAGGTCCTGATCGAGGGAGTGTAATTCATTGTGGCCCAAATCCAATTCAATAACATTTGGCAAAGGCTCATAATCCTTTACGTCGTAGTTTCCTTGGAATATCTCGGGTTTTAGCATCTTTGATGTCAGGTTATTGTATGACAGGTCCAATATTGTTAAATTGAGTAGATTGTGGAAAGCGGCGTTGTCAATTTTTGAAATGAAATTATGACTGAGGTAAAGATTTTTCACTGGCATCTGGTTCAATACTGGAATAGTTGTTATGTTGTTGTGCTCCAAACGAATCGTTTCGAAGAGTACATCACCATTTAGTAGGGTGTTCCATTCATCATCGTTGAACAAGGTTTTCATAGATTTATTCCGGCAATCGAGAAGGAGAACTTCAATATCACAGTTACACTTTTTACAGAGCGCACTGTTTTTTGTGTCGACAATTGGCTGAATGAAGAGAGTAAAGAGAGCAAATGTAGTATACTTTAAGGCGATTTGAAATTGTTGCGTAAATTTAGTTTCACGTACAGTAGCGGAGAACAAGGTGCTTCATTCTTTTATTTAAAATTTGTGTGGAGCTGAGAATCCTGGATAGTCTCCTTCGAGAGTAGGGAACAATGAAAGTTTGTCCTCGGACAACCGAGATGGTCGATGGAATTCAAACTGAGTAATCGAAGGCCCTGTTGATTTGATGCTGGTCTATTACAAGGTACCTCTGTAAGATATAGTGAAATTCATGCCTCGTGATCGGATTTTCTTGGAAATTTTAACACCAAAATTTGAAAGGAGGACATTTTTGACACGACCATTCTTACTACCCGCAGGGTATCATAGCACGTTTGGCTTAGTACTGGATGTGCTCAGGCCAATGCTTACATGCGAGGAGGATAAAAGCAGCATTGATCTATTGAGATACACATTCAGCGCTGACTATGGCAGAAAAACAATAGTGTACCAGTCTAGTGCAAGAGAGTTTCAAAAATCGAATGTGCGATTGGGAATAGCTGGAAAAAGTCACAGTGCACTACAGATTGACGTTTAGATACGGATTCAAATACATTTGGTCAAAAATTGACTGATAGCTTAACAGAATAAAACAGCCCATTTCAAATTGGTCTCAAACAGACCCATAATTTGCCAAACTGCCATAAAATGGGTGACCCCGAATATTTTCTAATCGTTGTTTGTGTATATTGGTGACAGTGAAATATGAATACTAGGTATTAAAAAAAAGATAACGTTTGCACTTTTCACTTTGCCACACCTTTATCAACTCCAAAGAGCTAATGATTAGACAAAAGAATAGATCGCTAATAAAACATTTATAGACGACTGTTAAGTAAATCCGCCAAAGTTTAAAAGTGGTGCTTTTACTTCCGCTACTGTTTCTAGAAACATTCTTTAACTAGGAATCAGCAGTCACTCTGAACTTATGACATAATTACCTTCTACTATCTAAAGATCAATAATTAAACACTTACCTTTGCTGTTGTTGTTGCAATTGTTGTTGCAACTGTTGTAGAACTTGCCTTAGTATCATCTGCGTTTGTAGTCGCCAGTAAAACTACCCCAACCAGGCTGACGAGGTACACTTCCCATTTCATATTTTGACCTGTAAGATGGTATACTATTAATTTCCAAATCCAAAAATATGTGTAACATTCTAGTGAATTTGTGATTCACTTAAGAAATCTTATCAAAATGTCTTATCACAAACGATAGCTGGTTTTTCGATTGTCGATTATAAACACGTATTGTTCTACAAAGTTAAACTGCTCCTTCCATATTGGATCAGAACGCAATAAGATATATTTAACAGACCATTAAAACACCAAAATCATGAAATTAATTGTTTACCTTTCTGTTGGTTGTTTTTTTAACAAAATCACTCAACCGTAAATTATATTTTTTTTATCAGATGTGAATCCGCGCGGGCACCGTTTGTGTCCCCCTTGAATGGGAGTAAAATAATAACTAATCACCTTTAGCCATTTCTGACTAAGTATCTATGAGCCCTTATCAGTGCGAGCGATATCTAATCTTATCGTTAATTTTTTTGTGTGAAAGAGAAAATATCAATCAACAGGTGGAGTTGGTATTTTAATGAATTGAGTTGAAAGCCGAATGAACATAACACCTGAGCGAATCTATTTGGAGGAAAGGTTCATGATTCAGGCATTTATTTAGGTGTTTAGATCTGCGCAGAAGAACTGCAAGGTTTCGAGTTGATTCAGGATACCTAAACTGAGTTCATTCGATCGTTTTTGCAATTAAATGTTGTGTGGCAAATAAATAGTTGTCTGTCTGCCCCAATTCGCTTGGTAAACCAAATCGATTATTGCCTTGTTTGTGCCCACCAAGAAGCATTGTTTTGGGGAAAAATATTTTCAATGTCGCAATGTCGATAGTGTGTATGTATGAAGGGGTTTCTTTACTATGCAAATAATGAGCTTTATACACCAGTCCAATTCGTAAGGCAGACCATGTAACCGCCGTGAATACAATTTGTATTTGATTATCGTTATAAGATAAGGTGTCGGATAGTGACGGCCTTATGGAATGTGTGGACAGATAATGTATAATAGTTGTTCAAATATTTAAGATCCATATATAACGCAGCGTTGACAACTTCGGTGAATTGTATCTGTTGATAATCAGATTCAATGTTTGGAACCAGTTGATCACAGTGCTAATTTATACATTTGAATACAAGGCTCACGCAATACAAGCAGCTGCGTCAACCACATTACGAGGATCTATGCATTAGAATAAGCCCCATGGATTGCCGGCCGTCCTGATATTACTCATTTTCTTAAAGGATATTCGACCTAAGTCTCTGCCTGGAACAAAGTAGACTTCCCTCGTCGTCGATCCAGAGCGACCTGGTTTCAATTGTCTGGACAAAGCGCTTTGAAAATCCTCCTGACTGGATCGTTGTTGTCTATTTATGCGATGTAGTCTACGTATGCTACTTTCAAACATAAAGGTGTTATCCACCTTAGATTTAAATTCTCGGGCGAAACTTCTTTCGTGGCCTAGAAGAATTATCCAGCATACCAGTCAATGACATCCTGAACTACATACATCAAATCAACTTTTCTCCTCTATGGGTATTACAATGGGTCTGTAGTGACCTGAGTGTGGCGCTGTGGATCTCTTCCACACGCCTTCATACGTACCTAACCTAAACTAAGCTTGCCGAGGGAGCACTGGATCTTAAGTTAAGCTTCACTACTAGCGCTTTGGTGGTTGAAATGAATGACGCAGGCACGACAATATTGGATCGGGAAAGAATTTCTTCGGAGCTGACTAGAACTGTCTAGATACTGCACAGATGAAAGAAAGACGAAGAACTCGGTCTATGGAAGAAAAATTCACAGTCTGTGACTATAATTTTAAAATGACGTCGTCGCAACTATCAGCGTTCGCCTTCAAATTCAGACGAAGAATAGTCTCCAGGTAGAGTAGCAATGAGCATAACGTTAACTAGGTGATCTTCCTGTCGTGTTGATAAAAGTTTTGGAGGAGCAGTGCTAAGGCTTTGGATTTAATAGATGATCGGGAGGTTTGCGTTAAACTCTAGATGAAGGCGAAAGTGCTGAACACACTATGTGCTGCAAAATTGTGAGCAACAGATACAGAAGCCGGAAAAATAGCGCTACTAAAACATAAGTTTTTTAATGGATCGGCCCCCCTCTCTCTCTGACCTCGACAAAGGCGAACAATCTCCAGTATTCAGTTGGAGTAAACATTGCGACCCAGTTGGGCAGCTAAACCACCCAAGTAAGACTTTTTTTATTTTCATTTTAATTTCTTTGTAACTCAATAAAAATTGTTTACATAAAGCAAAATGTTTTTATTTTCTTTTCTTTTCTCCAACACATGTTGATTAACCAAGAACAGTGTTTGTAGTTTTTTTTTTTTTTTTAATTTGACTTCCTATGATCCCGCCCTGCCATCTTACCTGTCATGGGAGAGTTGCATGCCAAACCCAAAACTAATCCCCAAAAGCAATATGATACCATGATGAGTTCCTAATTAAACTAGGATCGGTAATGCCGGTTTTATGTGGCCTCGCAATGGCAACGAAACGCGACAGTAATGCTCATTAAACACATCTACATAGCGCAGGGCGAGAGACAGACATCTGTTCCGAGGGGAAATGAGGATCTTTTCATGCCGTAGTGCGCGGATTCTTTCGTAAGATCAGTTCCCGCACATGCAGATGACAATCGGGGTGTACTGGAAGTCTGCGCGAAGAGGAGGCGGATTACAGCGTTGATTGATCTCAGCAGCTATGTGGAGCGATTTTTTTTTTTTTTTTTGTTACACACCGCGCCGCCGTCAAGACATTTTCAGTATTTTCCCACAGTTTCGGTCGACAGAGTTCCTAAGGGGATGCGTGTTCGTGGAAAACACTTGCTCTATAGATGGGTGGTGGAAAGAGATGTCGTTGGACAGCCGAACATAATCCACATTTAAATCGAATTTATGTTGGAATTTCATGTTGTTTTTGTTATTGGAATACCACCGTGTGGAGACGAGGAATTTTCATAAATCGACGGGGACTATAAATTGTCCTGAAAGTTTTATGGAGTTTGAATTTGAATGGTTTTCATCGAGCTGATTTTTTTTCTGACTGGGGTGGAACTAGGATTCTCCTAGGAACTATAAATATTTTATCAGTTAGTCTATTACGAGATCTTATTTATAGCTTGAGTGCTGAACAACTCTTTGAAATGTAAGCGGCGAATTCAGCAGGAATCTCTAGATTCATTGGCATACTTTTTCGAACAAAAACTTTCCATCACGACAAATGTGTCGATAAAATCCGTTTACTTTGTCAGATGTAACAATAAATCACTACTGCGACCTTTCAACTTGGTCCAGAGGAGGACTTCATTTGTCAAAAGCGGTACCTAACATCCTTCACTAAGGACACATCAGTGCAACTGCTGGGACTGAAACATTCCACACACTGCCTGTGTCGTTGGTAACATGACACCCATAGATGTTGGTAAGGTCGAAAATTCTAGGGTCATTAGAATAACAGAAGTTGTTGTTTCTTTTTTTAATTTAAATTAAAAAAAATATAAAATGAATATCCTCCCAAAGGAGGCCATTTTTAAATGGCGTCTTTCAGACTCTGAATCCCATTTGCGGTTGGGTTACCGGGTTCTCTTTTTAGAACACTAATTCATTGTTTATAGATCTACACATCTGCAGGGCGAAGATTATTCTTAATGACTTGAATGGTCCCAAACACTAAGAGTCCCCGTTCGTAAGGTGATGGAGGCGGACGCTACTATACTACCTCTCTCGTTCTCCCTTCACTAGTAACCTTAGTAGCATCAAGAATATCCATTAGGGATTTGAAATAACATAAACACACACGAAACGTTTCAAACAAAAAGTCGAAAAAAAAGGGAACATATTCCGGATAGTCCCAATGTATCGGGGGAGGATTTCGGGAAGAAAATAAAAGGATTCCTCCTTCATGAGTCGGTTTCATTGGAAATGCATGACCCCGTGAAGGAGTTATGGACTACACAGTTCGTCAATTTTACGATGCAGTCAAGAGATTTTTAGTAGACAACAAGACAGGGATTTGATGAGGCAAATGACTGTACTGGGATGGTCCGGCTGGATGTTTATGGTTGTGTAAAACAGCAAATAGTAATTTTAGTAGGTTTGTTGCCTTGTTTTTTGGAAAACATTTGGGGAGTTTATTTTATTTCGTCGTTGGTGCTGCCTTTCCTGGCTGGCTGGCTGGTCGGTGTGTAGTATAGTTTTCGAAGTGAAACCACATGCGATGATGGTGGATTCTTCGGCTGGATGCTTTGATTTGTTTGCTTTTAGTTGTTTTGTTGACTTTGAAATGAAAACGTGACGGGCATGGATGGATGAAATGCGTTTTTATTTTCATTTCGATGGTTTTTTTCATCGGCAATTAAAGTTTATTTTTCTAGAGATGTGTCGATGCCAAAGAGACTAGTGGATGGGCTTTTATTTTCCTTTTTCTCTAATTTTTCCAAAGAAAATGAGCAAATATTTTGCGTGCGTTATGTATCGTCGACTAAATTAGTAATCAAGTTTCAAAGTAAAGCGGCTCCTACAGAGAATTACATGAAACTTAATTTTTAAATCCGTTCTGAAGTTCTGTGCGAAGTAAGGATTAAAGAAGGTTCTGTTCGAGGCAAGTGATTCACTTCTGATCTCACACATCAACTCATTCTAGTCTCACTGAGGATTTTCCTTCTTTTTCTTCTTCTGTCTACGTTTTCTCCTTCTATTTGTCTGCAAAATGGTTTCAAAGAGACCAGCCTTTCCCATAAATACACCTACAAATGTGCTAATGTGTATCCTTTTTAGAGAAATCAAATTTCTATAGTGTTTTGATCTCCTAATTCAGCCCAAGTTAATGCAGTATATTATTGCCTTGAGTAACAATTTACATGCAGCGATAGAGATCCTGAGATTCTCCTTCTCGGTTATAATCGCTAAGGTTCTGTTGTGCCTGGCGTGATTATAGGCCATATTATTTCCGCCATGAACATTTCATCAAACACTCAAATTGGTTATGCATCTCCTTAAGGAACTGAAGGTTTCTAATTTTAGGGATCATTCGAAGTTGATAGCACACCTCTTTCAGCCATGATGAGGCGTTTCCTCTTGAAATAGGCTGGAATGATATTCAACTGTGCCCTTGCACTTGCAAATCTAAGACGGCGTTCTCTGAAGCCTGACTGTATACGCTCTACGCAGTAAATGGCAATACACGTGTTAAATCCTCCAACCAATCCAACCTCCGATGTGACTGTCATCAGGCTAAAAAAAATTAGTTGGAGTGTAGTTGTAAGAAGTTGACACTTTGGTTGGTACCAAAGGCTGTTCTCATTTTATCTTGTTAAGTCCTCCACCACTCCACGCAATGGAGAAAAATGAAAACTTTCAATAAATTAGTTGCTGAATATCATATCTTGAGTGCTTCCATTTGAAGACCTTCAAAATTAGTCTCATTCATTATCTTTCTATTTCCCACCTTATAAACGTGTCAGTTGGATACACATTTGCAATTAATCCCCTCTACCTGACACCCAACACACTCCTCTTAAGCCCTTTTCCCGACAGAAATAAAGATAGGACCTGTCAAATATTCCCCCCAAAACCACCTTTTATTTCAGTCTATCGCCGCCGCGCACAATTCTCTCCCGAAAAAGACCCATCTAATGGCATTCAAAAGTGTGGAAACTGAAAACTAGACTGTCAACAGGGCGAGTTATTAAATATTTTCTTAGATATTTCGAATTCTCGTCTTCGGGGCCAATCAATGGCATCACCTATCCGTGGCATATTGTGGTTTCGGTAGAATTAATTTCTCCGAGATTTACGATGATAAATGAAGGAAAACATCGACTAAAAGAAAGTGGAGAAAAGCAAAGCAATTAAAAATGGCATAAATCAAAAATCTGAAAAAAACGAAATCCACTTAAAGAGAAAGTAGAAGCGATTAAAGGGGTTCCGTTTCTGGGTGTCTATGTCGCACCGAAGAGGCTCTTCAGTCTTTCTCAAGGATGCACAAGAGGGATGTGTTTAAAAATAGCTTCTAAATTATATTGAATTTCACCAAAGAACAAAAAAAAAAGGATGGAACCCCGAGGATCTACTAGGTACATGGCACAGGCAGTTCTTTGTCATCATCAATTTGACTGACATCTTTGAAATGGACTTTTGGGCTATCGTTTGAAACAAAACAAAAAAAAAATATCGAAAAAAACGAGAAGGAAAACGATTTATCGTTTTAATTTAAATTTTTATTTATTGCAAGAGAAATGCAAGAACAAGAAATGCACGCTCTCATGAGCGAAATGGGATGGGAATACTCCGCGCAGCATTTTGGTCTATCGTTCTAAATTTAGACGGCTACCATAGGCCGGTCGACGATTGAAGGAGACAAGTCGGCGAAATTGCTTTCACGAAAATGCAAAAAGTCGTCGTTTGTCGGCTGCGTTCTGAGTCAATGGACAAAAGACGAGACATATGTTTTGAGTTTGGTGTGCACCGGGGGGAAGCGCTTGCCGCCTTGCCTGATAGTGGCTATAAAATTTGTCTAATTTCACACGGGCGGCTGCCGACGGGTATGTGGGTGGTTAAGTTAGTTGCAAGTTGTTGCATTTAATGAATGGGCTTGAGAGGAATTTGTAATTGCATGGCGAACAGTATAACAGGAGCCATTTATTTGGAATAAATCTTCTAGATGACAAAATTATTGTTTGACTGGAGGGGAAGGAATTTTTCTGTGGAAGCTACAGAAATGCGGATGTGGGGTCGAGGTATTTTATTGTGCATTATGAGGTATAACGACATTGGTTTGGAGTACGCAAAAATGTGTAAGTGTAAGTCAGTAGTTAAATATTTTAATTGGTGAAGAGGATGCCAAATATTTTTAGAGGCAATCAATTTTCTGCAAGCTACGATACTCCGTTAGCAGATTGCTGTTCAGGAAATGCCACATTGCCTCGTTCGGCAGGGCTCCCCTCCAGCCATTTGGCACATGTCAACTTATTATGATTTCCAATAATTTTCTTTAATGAAAATGTTTTGTAAAGGATGGGCAATCAGTTGGTTTCTTTTTGAAGTGTGTATTGACGCTCGTAGCACTAAAATATTGACAGATAGGAATGTAGTGTCACTGCGGTAAGCTATCAATCCTTTGAGGCTTGAACAACGTTGACGAATATTGAAAAATCATTTACAAAGTGAGAAATTTGAAACGAATTTTGCTTGAAATGAAGCTCCTCACTTGGTCGTCCTGTACGCCTGTCGCACTTCCTTAAGGAAAATATTGCATACAGACCTCGAATTATTTGCTTACAATCTCCTACTCACGCAAAAGTTCAAGCACTGAATAGTTCAATCCGTTTTCTTATCGCTTCTCTGTATGCATGGTTGGCAACGAATGTGGAAATAGTCCCCAAAGGGAAGGTGGGGCATCGACGAAGACCGGACATAGGAAAACGGTGACTGGTCTCATGGAGAAGTTAAGTTCGACTCCTTTCTAATTTTGTTTAAAAAGTGCAATACAATCTGTGACTATTCAGTCTCAAATTTATCCATTGTCCTGAAGCAAGAGAGTGAGATGATTAGTTGGTATAAATCTGTAGTTATAAGGAAGATTTTCTTCATCCTCTGAAAAAAAAATTTAACGATGTTAAATTACGGACCATCGCGCAGCAGTTCAGACGTAGCTTAAACATGTAAACTCAGATGTGATCCGCTAAAAATGTTGTTCTTTTGGAACTCTTGGGCTAATACTTGGGTAACTTTAAAGTCTAAAAGCACATTATATGCCTCAAAAGGGCTTTGCAGGTAGCGTGGGACCTAGGCTCTTACACCATTTGATTTGTACGTACGATATTTTTTTTGTTACTAATGCATTGGATGCATATCTTCCGAAAGGCAGAACCGAGAAGGTTCTCCTGAGAATTCTTAATTTGAGACATTTGTCAGATATCGCGGGGAGGGAACTTTTTCCGATTCTTTTTTTTTTTCGTATTTTCTAAGATTCGAATCAAAACTTCCTGCTCAGTAGTCCCCTAAACTACATCCAAAGAGCCCCGCTCACAGGGTAATACTCGTGTTGCCTGTAGAATTGTAACCTGCTTCTAAGAAACTCTCTTCAAAGAGAGATCTGTAACCTTAAAAGAGAAACACTGTATCTCTTTAATTATGGTTCCGTATAAATTGTCTTATAGGCGCACCACTATAAAATCCACCATTCAAGAGGCTTCAGCTTTTGAGTGCACTTAACCAGTCTTGGGAAAAGACCAATCTCATTCAACCCTTATGACTGGGATTTTCGATCTACCTGTATACCGCAACAGATTTGCGGATGTAGCGTATTTTTCCAGGTTTATTGCTCTGGTTTTTTTTTGTCGTTTATAACTCTTATTAAATATGTAAGTATATAAGAAAAATCCACAATTAGTGTTGGGAAAATCGAGATACTCATACATGATATTATTCTTACATCTGGGACTTGGTTCTAGATTTTGCTTGTTTGTCTAGATGAAAAATGAAGGAATTTTTAATTTTACGTGCAAACTGCTATTTGAAACGCATTTGGATCAAATTATGTATCTACGACAAAATAATTGAGCTTCATATATCAATTTTTGTTGAAAATTAGTTAGTAAGGAATGCTTTTCTAAAGATTAAATTAACATCTAGTGATAAAGATAGCTTATCTCTGCGGCGGAGAATTTATTTGCAGTTGCAGTTTAATAAATAACTTTATTGCATTATTTGGGCCGTAACTCGCAACCTCAACTTACTAACTGTTCTACCTGACGGGGCAGATTCTGAAGAGAGATACATATAACGATTAATTTCGTTGTTCCCCATCACTCTACTCCAGCTTGACGATAAGCATACGCAAAATTGCTGTCAGTTTTGAGAAAAATTCATTGAAGTCGAAAAAGTCGACTGTTTTCAAACCTACTATCAGTTGAATTATTAAAGGGCTTACTGACTCAGCAGGCAGTAGCATCTATGTATATAGGAAGGTACACGAGGGTTCTAAATTGTCATTGGCTACAAAAAAGATTTCAGTATTATTTAGAGAAATAGTGTTGGAGGTAAAGTGGATTCTTATTACTGAATCCATGTACCTGTGGTAAATGGCTCCTTCATACGCTGCATGCATGCATTTCTAGGACCCCTGTTTCGTAGGTTTTGACCACACACATGCATATATCATACACATAATCGGATTGTCCGTAAAATTGGAAAATTGACTTAGCGCCTCAAGCAACTGATCCTTTTCAGGCGAAAGGCGCTATGTATCTACTCGTACAATTCACACTTTCGGCATCCCAAACATTTCCTAAGAAATATAAAAATTAGCATTAGCAATATTGTCTACGGTCTATTGTTCGCAATGCGGGCCTGGTATTTCAAAATATACTAAGGATTTTCAAAGGACTCACGCTGAATCACGCTCATATGGAACGTTCTGTTTTTCCCACATGTGTTTTCGATTGCTCTCGACTCGTCATACTGTGAGATTGTTGTTTTTACGGAGTCATAAAACCCCCGACTAACAACCAACCAGGCTCTGCTGCATTGTCTGTATAGACATTCGCACGTGGTAGGCTCACAAAATGCAAAAATCGATTCAAGGATAATACATAGCTAGCGCCAGATGAAAATTACATCACTCCAGGAATTGCTGGTTGCAAATGAAAATACGAAAATAGTTTGGCGTCGTGCATCAAAGAGATACATCTGCCCAGGAACTCTGGATTGTGTTTGAAGTACAATACATATCGTCATGCAAGACTGCCTCGAACATGCTTCTATTAATGAGGAGGATTCGATAAATTCTGCACATCTGCGAAAAAATTTTGTCGCTCTCTAAAAATAGCAACCCTTCAAAAGGCTTCATCACTGATTGATTTGAACGCAACAGTTGTGTCTTTAATCGGGCCCAGGGTCATCATAGAAAATGTGTCATCATGAAAAGATACTCCCACTGCCACTTGAGATAGATAAAATCCACCCCACATCTAAGGCAGCATCTATCGTCATAAGCACCATAATCGGGAGCTCTTCTGAAGCTCATAATTTATCTTGTAATTGCTGTAAATGTTCCTAACTCTTCAAATCCCTCAGTGGTCCTCCGCCCTGCCTTCCGTTTCGATTCGGATTCAGTTGCTCCGTTGAAATTCAATACACTATCTGTTTTGAATTAGTGACGCCATGTTCTCGAGTCTTGAATCTGACAGAGAACACTATTTGCACTGTCAGTCTTCGTTTTTTTTTTTTCTTGAATTTTTGTTGCCTCGAGTGTAGGGGGTGTAGATGTGTTCCTCTTTGTGTGCCTCGAATCTTAGGGGCCAAGTTGGATTTGGTTTTGCGCAAAATGGTTGGATACGCCGGATGATATAATGTGACAATAAAATGAAACGGCGTGCGCGGGTGTAATGCACATCACATACTTGTATCGTCTCTCTTCTGGGGATTCTCCATGGACTAATGAAAGATGAAAAGAGAAATATTACTTGGATAGTCGCCATTTTCAATGCTTTTATTTACAAACAAGTTTTTTTTCTTTTCAACTTCTTTGGTTGGTCTTTGTTTATTCTTTTATTTGAAAATATATCTTTTGAAATTCTTTGCGAGAACACATGCGAAAAGAGATGAGAAATACAAGCGCTATACTCGTAGCATAAATATTTGTTTTTTAATTAATTTCCAAGGAGTAGGCGCTGATAGTTTTAAACTGAAGCAATATAAAAGAACAAAATATGATATATTGGCACGGGTCTATTTATAGGGAAACTTTAATGAGTCGTTTGGTAAGGGATCCTATCCCGGAATTTATGAGAATTTACTGAAAAACTGCCAGTTTTTACGATGGTATACTGGAGAGAATTATAGTGTCGAGTCGATGCACCTATTCGGATGGTGCGGGCTGCTAATGGCCATCCAGACATCGGCGGAAGTGTTTTCTGCAATTTAGGCATTGGCCTAGGGACCCTGATTATTCCTAAATATAGATTATTTCATTTACATGTCTGGCATGGATTTTTCAAGAACTGGCCGAAGGAGAAAGTACCAGGAAAGGATCGTTACTTGAAGTGATTCCTGCAGTCAGCTGCAGCTTTGGAACTTCCATTAATAGTATCAAGGTACTATTACAAGAATATTCAATTAATTTTGAATGGATATGTACTAGGACACGGAAAGTTTCTCGCTCTGATGAGTTATTCAAAATCTGTTGGGCCTCACCGGAAACAAAAACGGTTTCAAACCAGAGCGTGCTTCCTTTCAGAAGAAGTTTCACTCGTAGTTTTGTCATCAGTTGTGGTCTGGAAAATTATTCCAAGAATAAGCGAATAATCTTGTCTTTCCACGACGCTAAGACAAATTATGCTGCTGGCCAAGATTTATCTTGGGACTTGCAAGGCCGCAGTGTAGCCAATCTTAGATCTGTTTCGACCGCACTATTTACTTTTCACTTTTATAAGAGGAGTTGAAAATCTGATTGCCACCCTGGGCAACTCGTTAACCTTCCTGAGTCGATTAAAAGTACCAGAACAAGTCAACATAGGTTCTATCTTAAATTAAAATTAATATCCAAAGGACTTCATACAATTTTTTTTTAAACTCCGTGAATTCCCATCGATTTTTGGAAAGTCCTTTATGCAAACCAAAGTACACAAACCCTTATTCCTTAGAAAATCCATGTTTCGAACATTGCTGATTTAGGAAAACCACAATCCCAGGTAAATTCCCCTCCTATTCTCTATCCGTTCTAACGAATAAATATATTATCCGACCCGGTGTTTCAATCTAAGCCGGAAGTAATTTATTTTATACACATTTTATGGACAATAAAATCAGGATTAATCCATGCGAAATTGACTCTGCAAGTCACCACTTTTCTCAGAATATATTCAAATTGCTACACAACCACACCCATCATGAATCCAGGACCAGAAAATTGGAGCAAAAAAAAAAAAAAAGAAGCAGACATACTTCATCACGAAATAATAAATCACCACCGGATGCACAGACTGAAAACTTCGTTCCCCAGTAATGTTCGGGGACCATTTTTTTATCTGCTGCTGCTCCCTTATTTCCAACTGTTTCGCTTTGTCCTACGAATCCGTGAAAAAAAAAATATGTCACAGCACATAAAACAAATCGTTTGCGGCGGGGCTGACTGTTGCGACTTCCATACACCAAAAACTCCTCGAAGCGGAATCCAAAAAGATACAAAACTTTGAGAGTCTATGGTGTGTTGCTATATATTTTTTAAATACAATAATAATTATCAACATATTTTATATATAAAAAAAAATAAAAACATTTTCTTAAAATTAAGTTTTGCGTTAAGTTTTTGTTTCATTTGATTTTGTTTTAAATTAAACTTATCGTCTAAATGGAAATGCGAGTTGGAAGATATTTAAGTATTCAACTGTTACTGTGGAGTCTTCTACGATTTATTATGGGCGTCACCCTCCATCCGCCACACTCCGAAGAGATAGCTTAGTTTCTCTGGAGGTATTATAGGTCCGTTCCGGCGTCCCTTTGATTCGTCATTCAGAACTGATGCTCCTAGCGCAAATCCACCCAGATTTCCTGTATTACCCTGCGTCACACCATGGTTATCCAAAGCCTTTAAAAGGCTGATCTCGCTCGTCGATAGAACTCGGCATAGAAAGTCGATGTATCTGCATAAAACAGAAAGATAAAAATAAAGAGACAAATATGTTGAAAAACCCTACGTGAATTAGGAAATCCCCTTGAAATACTTACCTTGTGGCTAATTTCAACGTTTGAATTTTGCTGAGTTTATCGCTTGGAAGCGTCGGAATGATCTGTTGCAGGGCTTTGAAGGCATCGTTGAGGCTCTGGGTGCGTTGTCGTTCTCGTACATTGGCCATTACTCGCTGATTCTGGAATTCCTCGGCGTCTTCCAATTTGCTGGATTTTCTTTTTGTTCGCCGACGGGGCTTGCGAAACTTTGACGGGTCACTGCCAGCTGTCATTTGCTGGAGGTCATCCTCGTTGTGATACATGTACGCCGATTGTCGGTATTCCATTTCGTCTCGATCCGAGCTAGAGTAAGTGCTGCCATTTAACGAGTTCGTCTGTTCATAGTCGAAGAGTCCATGCTGCGGAGCGGGTGCAATTTGACCTTGGGCCATAGGATGCGCCGCTATTTCAGAGGGCTGATGGAATGGTTGATATTTAAAATTATCCTGACTGGTTTCACAGATATCCTCGTCGTTGCCATTGTACTGGTCAAAGGGAGGCGTAACATTATTGGGCTGACTTCCAACTTCGTCCACTGTTGTCGGCAGATACTCGACAAAGAATTTACCATTTGTAGTCGTGTTCTGCCGCGGAATGTGATGGTAATGATCGTTCTCGGTGTACATTAAGGACTTCTTACTGTCGTGCAGCATCTCTTCGCTGCAGTCGAAATCCTGGCGACGTTTTCCGTTTTCATTCATAAAATGCTGCAAATCGTTGCTATTGTATACCGTGTTATTGTTGTTGTTGCTATTAGTATTATCCTTTTGCAGTGGCGGCGTCCCATTGGGCGTGCTACTAGCCGAGCTTAGAATTTCACTGCTCGGAATGTTGTAGTCATTTTCGGGCTCATGCTCCATAGGACCGGGGTAACCCTGTGGCGGGATATATCCTTGCATATTGTGTTGCATCTGTAAATAGTTTTGTTCCACCTGAATGATCTTAATCACGTTCTGATTGAGGTTCATAATATTATCACTGTTACTATGGTTCAAAGGTTTATAACTGATATCGAGCAACACTTTTGGTGAAGCAGGTCGCACGGACATTGCTCACTATATACCGCAATATATTATTTTTATTTTATTTACTTTTTTTTATGTATTTTCAAAACACTTCTTATATTTATGCGTGTTCTTACAAATAAAATTCATCCGCGCGATCAGTTCAAGTTGCTCATCATCACCGAACGGAAAGATTCAAACTGATGTGAGTATCCTTACGCGCATCCTCAAAATAGCTTAGCTGCGCATCTATCTACTACTAAATATGCCTCGATTTACTAATTACTGCTAGAGTGAGTGCGACAATATCTGACGTCATACTAGTGGCGATCGTGAACACCCCCCTGTAGGTTGAAAGAAAGAGATACAAATGTTTAGATATTTTTCCATTAGAACAGCAGATCATCCAATCACAGCGATGCGTGAAAGATGAAAAGAGATACACACAAGAGTGTGAATGAGGATCGAAGAGCTTTGGTCTTGTATCTTTTGGATTGGCGGTGACCTTTGTGTCAGACACAAGTGTATTTGTTAGGAATTAAAATTCATGTTTGGGTTGAATTAAGTGAATTTGATGTGGATTTCAATGCGAATTGTCAAGTACGGATTGATAAGTTTGCATAGATGTCAGTGTTGTTTATTTTTCATGGGGATTTATCACCAGTAAAATGCGAAGGCACTTGCGTAAATTTATGTTCAAAATCATTTTCGCTGAAATGTACTTCTTGTGGTTAATATCGACGCAATTTCGTCATCAGAATAGAGATTGAAATTGGTTTAATATTCAAATATGTATCTATGTTCATCCTAAAGACAATTGATCCTTGTAACGGTGCCTGCTACGGGAAATGTAGGGCGTCGTTAGGCAATGGAGGAAATGATTGTGAAGAACATTTTATGCTGGAAGCTTGACAGGTCTGCTGCCGCAACTATCTCAAAACGCAGGGTAGTGGCATTTTTTATTCGCTTGTCATCCAATCTGAAGGCCTTAAAATCTGTGCGGATATCAAATGGGCTAAAGGGAAGGGAAGATAATACATACAAAGTCAGCTTTTTCTTGCCGATGTTGTTCTAATTAGATGATACGCCTTGCCGCGTCCAGTGACTAGATAAGGCACCAATTTCGGTCGAATTAATGACTTCTGAGCTTGTTGATGTCTGGTATGACTTGTATGTAAAATCGAGGTGTATATTTCTGTCAGGGAAACCCTTTGTTCCTTCGCCAATTGCAGTTCACTTAGAAGAACCAGTCTATCTGTGGAGATGTACACTAGCGATCTGACCCTTTCCAGACGGTAATGCACTTGACCTTGTCTGTTCTCTGCCCACTCAAGGAAGGGCCCCTTATGCCTCCTATTTTGATAATGGGATAATGGCTTGACTATTATGCCTGACAGATTCAGGGTTGAGGAACTCTATAGTTAATTTTTGTTGACGTTCTCGTGTCAAAAGATGGGCTTACAGTCGCACAAACTTAGTCGAACTCGTTTTGTTAATTCGTTTTTCGAGACATTGCTCAGGGAAGTCTCCAGGTGAAGCAAGGTTAGAGGGTATTTAAATGTACTTAAAGGTACTTCCTGCTTCTCTCAAAAATATGGCAAACTAAGGAGAGAGAGAATCCATTGTGTAGCCAACACAATGACGAAAGAGCTTCCCGAAGAAAAGTAAACGCTCCTTAAACTTCCTTGTTTCGTGTGTTAGCTGCACGTTACTACCTAAGGATCACTATGTCACTATGAGAACCGTGAATTCCACTTTAAAAACCAATGGCCTAAAGCTCGGTCACCATGTTAGCAATGATTGTAAGTCGAAGTAATGTAGTGATTTTGTTCTACCGTAGGCTTTAAGTTTTTTAAACGCAAACTTATCCCTTTACTTACAAAAAACCCAGCAAATGAAATAAGAAATAACCTAAGGGATCTGGGTTTCCTCACAGGAATAACCACAAACATCTAAACTGGTAGAACGTTGCTGGGTTTTTCGCACCTTATTTTATGTTTACGGTTTTTTTTGTTGATCCTTACTGAATATCGCTTGGCATGAGCTATCCCTAAGGATATCAACATTTGTTGGTGCCTCTATAGAAAGCTGAGATACGAGTATGTATCTATTCGATTGGAAAATCGGTAAATTCCTTGTCACTTTTGAACTGCAATTTCCATTCAAATATCATTGTCGTTAGGACATTCCCCAACAACTTTTCGAAATGATCAATCAATGAATTTAAATTACGGTAAAATTGAATAATTTACCCCAATCCTGTCTCTGTCGCCCGCATTTTCTATCTCGCTTCCGGAAATTTGTAATTTCCAGGATGTATCCATAAACTAAATATTAGGATAAGCTGATAGAACGGATGACGGTGACGGGTTTTTCACACGAATGCAAAATACCCGCAATAATCACTAATTATGCAGATGCCTCTTAGTCTCCTAAAACAAACCGCTGTGCTACCTGCCTTGTTGATAGAGATTGATTGATACTCGTACGATCCGATCGCAAAGAATCCCCGTCTGTGCATACTATCCACCGTGGTATTTACGTATGATTTTTGCTGTGGGTTTTCTGGTTGGGATATCCCTCCGAGCGTGGCAGGATGTCGTCTTCTTGTCTACGCTTTTACGATGCATAGTTTCTAGATTCGGCAAGAATGTTGCAAAAGTGTTGCACCAACATAATTTTATTTGGCGACAGATTTATTATCTCGCAAGCAGCAACATTGTACGTAGTTGTGCGCCGTAAAAATCACGTAAATGCGACAAAAATGCGTTCCACTTCCACTTTCATCTTTCATGACAGCTTTTAGTTTTTAAATAATTTATACAATTTCTACTTGCCTGTCTGTCTGTCCGTTCAGAGCGTGTTGTTGTTGGTGTCGTTCATCGACACAGATACGCAAATGAGTGGAACAGGAAATCGGTGTTTTATGTGCAAAAATACATAAAAACCAACGGAAAGAAGAGAATATAATATTTTTGACAGCGCCATTAATTAGACGTAGTGTTTGTTTTAAGGCGTAAAAGCATTAGGGGCGGGACTAAATTGTTTCTGTTTGGTGCAAGCACATGTCGGGTAATCCAATTGAATATACCCCACAGGGGCTTTTGGGTAGGATATTAGCTTTGGATAGTAGATACAGCAACCTACTGAATAGCAGATTCTTGTCTTTCTCATGGGTGGCGCTTCAACTTAGCCTTGACCACAGCCATCTCGTATATCGTAAATTTATGGTACAAATTTTTGAAGTAAATATCGTATAAGAATGAAAAAAAAACACGTTTGACAGTTTCAACTCAAAATTTGGATTTTTTTAAATTTATTTTGGGTATGTAATCATTTGTTCGTACAGCATCGATTGTTATTCTTGTCTGACTCTGAGTTTATCCTGTGGGACACGAATATCGTGGCATACTATCCCGTGGAATACAGTCTAAATGCACAAAACGTGATAGCACACATTTCACGCTACTATCCAGTAATTCGCCTACCGAAATTGGTAACGAACTCCCACGTTTTGTAATGGTTTCAAGCTGCTCCAGACAAATGTTGTCAAAGTGACTTTGTTCGCCGGCCGTTTGCAGGAAGAGTCTGTTTTCATTCTGCACACTCCGCTTACTCTTTTTAAGCACCCTTAGATTGCAGGGACTTGTGGACAGTTTTATACCGTTTAAAGTGATCCAGCAGAATGGTGCAGTAGTCCTTTCCTTTTTTTACCGGCCTGCTAGAAAGCTTTATTTTGAAAGCTAGAGAATTCAAATCCATATATGGTGACCTTCTGGTGATTCTGAGCCTTCTTTCTAAACCAAAGGAACAGTGATTTTAAGACTTGTTCGATCAAAAAAGTTTTCACCTAAAGACCAGCGAAGGCGGTCAAAAACTATTCGTAGTTTAAAAAAGAACAAAATAATCAAACAGAGATGTGCAAACCTTTGAAAGAAGTACGATCTCTAGTTTTGCCTAGCAAGTGCTGAAAAATTTATTCGACAGCGTTGACTTTTGACCTTTTCTCACGACAAAGCTGATTTCGTTGCCAACTGGATAGAGCAGCATACATTCTCCGTCATTATCCTACCGCAATGGGCTTGATCGACCCCATCGAACTGTTGACAAACATTTGAGGCGCTCAGACAATATTAAGGAGCTTGATGGCTCTGTAGGTGGTCCGATTCAGGAGTTTTTTTTTTTAACATAGTTTGCAGATGAGTTGGAGTATGCTTCTTACCATTTATCCTCTGCTCCTTTTTTCTTTTCCTATTTTTGTAGGCACGATGGAAGATTTATGGGATTATTGGTAGATGAACACGTATGTATGTAGGTGCTCATCACGATCTCACAAAAAAGGCAAAAAAAGTAACAGTAGGTACTAGACGTGAGAAGAAAAACGTCGGAAACCCTTTGTCTATTATTTATGTGCTTTGGCAGATGGGTAGGATAGGAACTCCACACCGGGAAACCTGAAAAAAATCTTTCCTAGCCGACATCCCCAGACACCATCTGTTTACAAAGTGAAAGCACATTAAAAACTTTATAAGCCTACCCTCATGCTAAAACAAATAATCCCGTTCAATCAAATGTCCGCCATAAAAGCAAACATCCTACCCACATCGTATTCCGAATCCTCCATCAAATGCATCTCAATGCGCCTCAAATAGAACATCATGCACTGATTACCAGACTCTGTACGACTGCAGTAGTTATTCGCATCCTGTGCTCAATGGAACACCATAAACTAAGTAGCCATCTAAATAAAGACAAGAAAAATTATGCTTCCATTTGTACGCTCATTGAAGCCCACAGAAATGCGTCCGGCCGGACCCACAGTCACTACGTGGACCAACTACACTGTTCCCAAACTAGGTGCGGCGCGTTTTCACATCCACTCTATACCGCTAGTGTCCAATTTTTCGCATTAAATCGGTCCACAGCAGCAGCATTAGCAGACTCCTCAGGTGAGAATGCTGGTATGAGGCTCTCTAGAAGCACCTCGTAACCAGCTTGCTGTGCACCACCAATGATCAATGCAAACGACGAACATGTCATCGACACAATAATAATAACAAATGACAAATTTCAATCCATCTGTAATTTGGTTAATGCAATCGATTGGCGCTGTGACGTTACGCTTGGCGAATACGTCCGAGCCATAGTCGGAGACGGAGTCAGAGTCGAGGTGAAAGATAAATGCAAACATTACCTGGCAAACACGGTAGCGAGCTGGGATTATTTATCAAGAGACGGACATGCGTCTGGCATATTTGTGTTTATGCCTTTCGATCTTCAAACCGGGACGGACAAGGCGGAAAATGTGCTTTTCCCGCGACGAGATTGGTCTATAATGAGGGTATTCGAATAAATGACTGCACCAGCGTGAACGTTGATATGAGATCGTGAGAGGCGACAATGTTGACTGGTCACAAAGTTTATAAACTGTGACTGGTTTGTCAGTGAAAAATTTTCTAGCATTTTACGAGCGAGTTCCAATCAATTCGATAGGAAATGACCACATTCTTTAAAGAAAATCGGAGACTTGGAGTTGTGATTTGTGTTGTACACGTTTGTGGTGGGTGTGCGAGCTTTTACAGTTGGATCGGCACTTAGTGAGATGTCCTTAGAAGAAACTCTCATTAGCGCATTAGAGCAGGGCCGTCCTTTTTTGTCAGCATCCCCTGCCTTTGTGCTTCCAAAGTCTTTGCATTTTTGTCCGTCATTTCCTCTCCGTATCTCATTCCTAAACTGAATTTCTAAAAAAGTCAAAATCCGTCGCCTAACTCCGTGCTCACCCTGAACAAAGCCTTCAGTGAATCCCGCAGCTTCCCCTCTTTTGTATGTGTTGTTACGTCCACGCAACACACTCCTGTAATTATGAAGGATACAAATTGACGGACATTATCCAACCAATGTAAAGTGTCCGCAGAGCACAGGACCACGAAATGAAGTGCTCAATGAAGACCACGAACAACGGTCACTGCGCAGGGAATCTTGGTGAGAGGTTTATTGATCGCAGGCATTTCTCACCACGGATTACATTGCACACCGCTGGCCTATTTATCAGTCGAATGCTAATATCAACCCTCAGCTGGGTGCACGGTAGCACACTCGCAAGGGGGGCAAACGACATGAGCCCAAAACCAGATCTCTATCCGAGATCTTCGAATCGCTTCAGGATTCTTCCCTACCAACTCTCATGCGCGGGAACACGAGATATAAATCAGTGACACACAGACTACCGAGTGTGGAGTCACTGTTTCTGCTGCCATTGCTGCTGCTAGTGCCGTTGACTAATTTACAATAATCTCGATTTTTTTTTCTTAGCTTTTTAGCTCACGTACCCCTCCCTCCACTGGGGGCTCTTGCACTAATAACATTAGAGTTATTAGTACGAGTAGTTGTCGGCGATAAATAACTTTTTTAGCCGCTTTAACTTGCTGAAGTTTAACATAAAACGGCCACAGACGGACTATGCATAGCTGGGTGGATGTGTGCTCTGAGGTCCGAAACAAGTGTTTAACAAAACTTCCATGCAGCGATATATCTCTAACGTGATACAAAGTTGTGTGGAATTAATTAATTCGCCAAAATGATAATGTGCGTGTGTGTGGAACACCTGACATACCAGTGCTTAATGGGCTAAGGCGTGTATTTGACGGTTTGTTTCGTAGAGGTCATTGCAGATTTGCTTGGAGCCGCGTTAATTGATTTGGAAGGTCCTGATGATGAAGGAAAAAAATATTGCAGTTCGAATTGGATAGACAGAAAAAGGCAGAAACAGATTACATTATCCACAAGCAGTAGTTGTCCACTTATGATAATTCTCATCATAAGACGTTTGAGCGTATTTTCACTTTTGGTATATACTAAAGGTTCTACAGACCATTGCTTCATTGAAAGCTAGAGCTCAGGGAAAATTCGCGCTGAAATTTATACACCTCAATGGGGCTATGAAAGTCTATTTGCATTCTGCGTCGATTAGAATTTAATTACCACCCACTTTAAGCTATAAATTGTGATTTTTTGTGACTTTCGGAGAAATATGAGAAGTGGCTCCAGCTCCAGCATGTCGCCCCCAAGGATCTGCTACCAGGTGCGAACGAGGCTCGGCAATAAGATAGGAAATGTTGCGCTGTCTGTCTGTCTTGACCTAAGCCCAACACGTTGAAGTGCTTGAGGTTTGAGAAATTCAAGGCGGAAAACGCGGCTTAGAACTGACTGTTTTTTTGGGACAGCGAAGGTGTTTTGGTGATTGATTATCTGCCAATCGGGACTACGAATGGTCAATATTTCGCAAATTAATTGACTCGGGCATGTAAAGCGGACGAACAGAAGCGATGTGGGAAACTCAGGCGCGGGATGTTCCTTCTGCAGGATACTGCGCCTGTTCACAAGGCGCGGGTTTCGAGAGAGGCTTTAAAAGACAAAGGTTTTTCAACGGTAGACCGCCCACCCTACTGTCCAGACATGTCCACAAGCGAGTTTTGTCTTTTTTCCGATTGGAAAAGGAGTTACGAGGCCGGGGATTTGCAGAGGAGAACGAGATCCAGGCGGTCGCAGGAAGTCATTTAGAAGGCAAAGAAAAGAAGATTTTTTCTGTGGTATCAAAGTTTGAGAGACGGCTTTGTTATTTTTAAGCCCAAACAATAAACGGTTGGCGTGGTTGGCAAGAGTTATTCTTCGTTTGATCTCAGTGCTGGTATCGTTGTCTGAATTAATAGCGGAGCCTAGGTAGACAAGTTATATCTAACCACGGTGATAAGTTGGTGTCATTTCTTGCTGACAGAATATTCATATGTACCTGATTCCGTTTCAAAACCCAGGGAAGGGCCACTAATATAACGCCGCGTTCTTTCGATTATGTCAATATCGTCGACGTATGCGAGTAATTGGACAAGTTTTTGAAAGATTTTACTTCTGGTGTTGATGCGTAAGTTTTACAATATTCTTTCAAAAAAAGATGTTAAGGAAGTCGGATGACAGTGCGTCGCCTTTTCTGAGTCCTTTCTGACTACAGATGAGTTCTCTATCGACCTTGATGTGGCAGCGTTCATTTTTCATCGTCATCCTGTACAAACGGACGAGTTTGGCAGGGATGCCAAAACTAAACATTGGTCTGTATAGCTCACCTCCATAAAGACTGTCATATGCGGCCTTAAAATCGATGAAAACCTGGTGGGTAGCTATGTAACTATTTGGAGACATGAATGCCTACGAAGATCTGTAATTTAATTTTCAAATTCTACTTTTTCGAAGCTGACCTGTTTTTGGTCAGATTTTCAAAATTTAGCTCGTCAAATTGGGAAGGACTTACATAAGAATTCTCACGTGTTAATCTTCGGCCTTCTTTCTCGAATTTAACACACGGAAGGCCTGAAATGCTGTTGCAACAAAAACCAAAAACGCACAGGTGTATTTCAAATTGAATTTTTATTAAAAGCAGACAATAGAATAAATATTTTTATATTTTTTAACAAGTCATTTTCTTTATTTTTTTTTTTAATATATTTTCTTTATATAAAACTCTACTTTAGTTAGCACCATTTCAATTAAATTGAAAGAATTTACACAGTTTTTTAAATATATTTTCGAATGTCAAAAATTTTAAGTTTGTAAATGGAATGCTTTTGCTTCTTCGCTTTTTCTCTAATACAGTGGTGTGATGTTAAATAGTACCCATAATTTTTTTCTTTTAAAAAAGTTTATTTTTACTACAAAAAAAAATCTATTTACAATAAACAAAAAATTTGCTAAATTAAATCTAAAAAAAAGTATTGCAAAGTAAAATTAAAATATATATTTAAAAAAAAACCTCTTACGCATTAAAATTAAATAATAAATAGTAAAATAAAAACTGGGATTTTTGTTTGTTTCTTTGTTTTTTTTTTTTATAAATTTACTTCTACAATCTTATGGTCTATTAAAGAAAAAAATATGATATAAAAAAAATATTTACTGGTTTTCAGATTTCAATGTAATGCCATCGTAGTTTCTCAACAAATTCTATTGTAAAAAAAATATTTGTAAAATTAAATTGTAAAGATAATAAATAATAAAATAAAACAAGAAATGTACAAAACGTTTTACTGGCCTCCTAAATGAGATTTTCGTTCCTAAATTAAATTACTAATGTTATTGTAAAAAAAAAAAACAATAATAGATTAAATATCCCTAGAGCTAACCTATCCTGTAATAACTGTGTTTTTTTTCTTTTGTTAACTGGCTATAGTATACTGGCAATTAAGTTCCGTTTTCGTATAAAAAATATATACCTACATAATATCATTGCCACGCCCCCTCCTCTGGCTGGCACTACTGGCTATAAAATACATAAAAAAATGTATCTAAAGTTATGAATCTCTTGCTTTCTTCAACATTTCGCTAACTAAAATAAATAAGATTGAATTGAAGATCAGTGAGTTGAAAGAAGAAATAGATTTTGTCGTGTGTGAGAATTGGATGAATGTCATTATGTTGGTGTCGGTCGGTAGGTGTCAGTGGCGTCGCATGTGCAGTGAGAGATGATCGGAACGGCTGAACGATCGCGTGCATAGTTTGCATCGGAATGGCTTCACACCGGTGTGCTTGCGGAAGTGTCGAGTAAGCTCATCGGATCGGGCAAAGCGCCATATGCAGCCCTCCCATGTGCAGACGTATGGCTTTTCACCTATAAAAGATAAGGGTGTTATGAGAATAAAAATGAAAATGATATAAAAGCCTTTAACGTACCCGTGTGTGTCCTCTTGTGAGCCTTCAGATGGGAACTTTTTGTATAGACCTTATCACAACCCTCAGTGTCGCATTTGTGCACTTTGCGGTTTTTCGAGAGATCACTTCCATTGGCACTCGCATCGTCGCCCCTGCTGAAGGCTCCACTCCCCAGCAAGCCACTGCCACCGCCTACAATACTGCTGAAGGCACTCTTTCGGTTGCCGCTCGCACTCCCCGTCGACGATGTGAATGAATTGTAAGAAGGACTTAAGGCTTGCGATGCCGCCGCCATGACCTTCCACGGCGAAGAGGATGAGGACGCCGACGAGGGCGCAACTGAGCTTAATCTACTAATGGCAGGATTTGAAGTTGGACTACTATTGCTGTAGCTTCGCGATGATACCGGTGTTATGGATAGCGCCGATGGTATCGTCGCTGACCGTGGTGAGATCGGTGGTGGTCGCTCCGGGTATTTGTACGGATTTTTAAAGAGGCTCAATAGGCTAAATTTTCTGTCATAGTCATGAAAGAGTGATCGAGATGCGGCAGCGGCTGCTGCTGCAGCTGCTGTTGAGGAGGTCAGGGAGGATCCTGTCATGCTGCTGTTGTAGCCATAGTGATTGTTGTTCGCATAGCTAAGGCTGTTGTTATTTGTCTCGTCCTTAAAGCGGCGATACGTGAAAAGGAATGGAGAGGCTGCCAGCAGTGGAGGTATTGGACGCTTTGATGAGGATGCTGATGAACCGGTGGAAGAGAACGCCGACGACGATGATGTGGGCGAGTAGTTGTGCAGCGCTGATGTTGATGATGTGAATGATGACGCTGATGATGATGATTTGTGGTGCACATGGTGATGAGATCCTGAAATAAAAAAAAAATGTTGCTTACAAATTTGTTAAGAATTAAAAAAATAAAAATCTTGGTCTGAACAAAACAATGAATTTCAACATAGTGGCTGAGCAATAAATGTCACTGCCACCGAATATAAAAGAGAAACAAACAAAATCTAGGATTCTCCAACCACTACCTACGGGTGAAAGCACTGACTTGATGGAATCAATGTGTATCAACTCCACAGCCAGGATAATCTCATCCTCAATTCTCACCTCAAAAATCACTTTCAAAAGACCAACACCGACCATTTAACACCTCCACTCGCTAATTGCAGCCACTTCTGCACCCATTGCCCCATCTGTTGACAACCGCATTAGTTTCGGCAACGGCACGGTCCGATTATAAGCTGCATATCGCTTATAGAGACATTAATGCGCGCACACAATACAATTCCTGCACTCCAGCACTCCAGCACTCCACATGCGCGCACTCTTATGGTGCCGCCGCCGCCGCCGCCGGTGGACCGTAGCATTTAAATCAATCGCAATAAATCGCCATATGATTATTGGGGGGTACTTAGAGATAAATTATATTTGGTCTCCGGTCTCCGATCTCCGGACCCAGTGCGCGCCGATGCCAGTGTAAACGGAACTGTTCAACACACAATGCGCACAGCAGCAGCAGACAGCTTCAAGCCAAGCGCACTCCATTAGCCCGCCAGCTAGACACGTACAAAGTAAATTAAATGCGAACTAGCAACAGCACTAGAGCACACCTAGCTCTTTATGTACCTGTTGGCAGATCCGAGATAACCCTTTAAAATATGAGAGCATTTAGATGCCAGATGCGCACGCTTTCAGTTCTATTGTCGCGCGTATGGTGAACGACGATGGATGCACGGATAGTCCGACCCCGGGGGGGTCTAGAACGGCACCATATACACATATACCTGCATGGAGTGGTGGTCATCCATTAAACTCACACTTTCGACCAAAGATGAAAATCAATTTACCGTACACAGGTAGAGGTGTACCGTAAGCGCTGCTCACCAAGGCCCGAGAGACTCACAGCGGGCTAGCTGACCGTTTAATTAACCAAATTCTCACATCTCTTCCTTAAAGAAAGTGGGGAGCACAAATAATGGCGCGCGCATTTTATGATTATAATTGGAAAGCAGCACTCTTCGCATTAATAGTCCAATAAATATTGGCAACTGCAATGGGCCAGGTGTTGCGCAGTTTAGCAGATGCTGCTGCTGCTGCTGACTGGGGGTAACACGGTTGCGCAAGTGAAAGGATGCGCCGCCGCGCTGGGTTACTCGTAACCTTAATCCCTTTCCAATGAACATCAAAAGTTTCTTATCCCCTGACATAATCCCAGAAGAAGACGACGACGACGACTCGACGGCATGCGACCGATCGAACTGATCAAAAAAAAAAAAAAAAAAACCGCTTAATTGCAAAATGTGATTCGAAGCGACGACGACGTTGATGATGACGATTGTGGGAATGGGAATCAAAATATGATTCATTAGCCGACATGTTTTGATCTTGGCTGGCTTCATCCACAGGCACATATGCAGAGCTGGTCAACGAGGGCATCTCTGTGAGGCAACTGCCTCTTGCAGCCTACATGCAGCTCCAGCGAATTAATCATAAAATCAATAGAAACATACGAGAATGTGATCCGGCCACAGGTTGCCACAGGATAATTGCAATTATTAATTCAAATCGTTCGAACGGCTGGCTGCGATTCCATGCGAATCACACTGATGCTGTGCCGTGCAGATTAATCAGAGTAGTTACACACATGCGGAGCAGCGATGATGCCCCGAAGAGATGAGCCAATGATTTGTGTGCGAAGAGCGAGTGTGGAGATGTGAACTGGTAGCGTGCGTGAGTCATTGCAACTCAGATGCGAGCCAATAGGTGGATCTAATTTGCGATTCGGGTGTTACACAGTGCTCGCGGCATGGCGTACTGTGCAAATTTTGAAATGATTGAATTTACTTCGATCTGATAGTGACAGGATAGTAAAAATTGATTAAACAGTGCCCTAAAGGGGTTTCGCTTATTGGGAAGTAAGAAAAGTGAACGGAATGAGAGGCACTCGATAGATACCCGGGATCGTCCTTTAAATTCGTAGCAGTTACAGTCCTAATTGCGCAGAAGAACTATTTTAGAATGTGGACTGCAGTACGAAATGCCCAAAACATGTCCTAAATTTGCTGTGTGATAGTAAGTGTTAAAGTATCCTCCTATTCATCCCAAATTTGGGACTGGAGCTATATAGACCACTGTTGCTGATTGCACATCGAGGCAATTTTTTTTTTACCACATCTGGATGCTTCTAGAGTTTTCAGTTCTAAGCTTTGCTTTATTAACCATCATCTGTACCAAATGTCCGATGATATCAAGATGGCTACGACGTACATAGTTTCCTTTTTACCACAACCGGTTCGAGGCTTCTCTGTGCAGTGATAGCAGTGACAGCCACCGAACGTAAGAGAAAAAAAAAGAAGTATCTCCAGCCAGAAAGGGGGTTAGTGTAAGCGCTCTAGGATTTGGTTTCCCTTAAGAATTCGATAACTTCAGAACAACACAAAAAATCGACTCATTTACTCCAATGACTGCACCGCTCTTTCATAGTTTTGATGATAGTGGGATGTCCAGGCACTAATTTCTAAAATTCAAAACTAATGCCAAGACAAATGGCATCTACCACTTGTACCATTCGTGTTGGAAAAATATGATGCTACTCAAATAGAAAATTGCGTCATCATTTTCTTACATGTTTTTCCACATTCTAAGGTTGCTGAACTTGATTTCAATAAGACATCGATTTGTCTAATAATTAATTGGCCAATATGTCAATACCTGTGTCTAGGTCAAATGAAGAAGGATTCACACTGTTTTCAGGTTTCATTCGTAAATTAATCTCCCGCCACGAGTCCACGATGGACAATACGGCAAATTTAAAAATTTTCATGAATATTCATGTGAAATTTTATCGATCATAATGTCTGTTTACACATGTTGTGTAAATGAGGACAATCAATCATAATGGAATTAAGATTGCGGTTGTATGATGAAAGAGAAGGAACTGAAAGTTGCCATTGGAAAGGGCTTTGAATTAGATCTCAGCATGTTCTGCCATTCCATTTCCCTAGCGATTTTTGGAGATGGAACAACGGGTTCTTGTATGAAAAAAGTGAAAATCGAGCTGAAATGGATTCAGTAGCTTCAAATTCAGAAGAAAAAGGTACGATGGCTTTGAATCTTGTTCCTGGGCCCATATATTGTACGACGGTGTCCTGAGACTTGAACTTTCCAACATTTCAGCAATCGTTTGTAGGTATTAAACCTTTGTTCGATAAGCGACCCAGAAAAGAAAGCGTATCAGTGAACTGAATAAATTGTGCTTCCGCCTTTCGCCGGGTAAAACGATTATCAAGCGGAATCCCATCTGCAATGAGCCATGAACTTTAACTCAACTGACTCAGGTGTAAAATTAAACACCCAATCGTCTCTTATAGTTGACCAATCCGTTCCCACATTGACAAGTGACTTGTTCCGCCACTAAGCACCTTGACACAACACGCTCGCCTTTTCTTACTACCAAACACTTCAAGGCCAGCTCAACGTCCAGTAGTCAATTTTAAAGTCCGCTTTACCCATAAACTAACACCTTTCGATCCATTTATATCGACTGCTCCACTTGACGCGATCTAAATATAAAGTCGCGCGCTGAACGACACTTGTTTGCCACCAATAAAGGGCTTTAATGTCTTTATCGCTGGTAATAAAACTTAATACCCTTCAACGCTACCTATGTATATTGCTCATGCATGCACAGTAATTACATGCTTAACACGTGATAATCACCCGACTTGAGACGGACTTAGTCAAGGTATTATCCCATGCTTACGGGCACAGCCAATGGTGGTACATAGAAGGGGGTCGCTCTACGACTCCAATATCCGCTGTCATAAATTTTTCTACCTATATATCTATCACCGCGCAAATGTCTTTGCATGTCATGCATAAAAGCTTGCATAATCTCGGCCAACAAACTAATTTGTAAGAACTAATTGAAAATCTAAATCAAGGCATCGTTAAAGCGGCAGCGGCTAAAACTTGGACCTCCGCCATACAATAAATGTTACGACATATCGGTCGGCTAAATTGTAGCATCGCGCATATACGAGTATCGTATCTAAGTATCTAATGAGCTGAGCTGGGCTTTGAGATGGATAATCGGGCGATGGGAGGTGATCAATTGCGCGCGCTCCCAGAGTATGTTCACAAAAACACACACACAGACCCCTGATGGTGCCATAAAGACAAAAGTGAATGTTGTCGCGTCCTAATTATGATGCCACCATGCCACCATGCCACCATTCGTACAGCAGCAGATCTGCTTCACGGATCTAAGATGTCAAGCTTTTAATAAATGGCCCCAGAGTACGAGTTTGTGATATAGTCGCAGCCCTCCGATTCACACACACTGGCGGCGGGGGATGGTACTACTTGCACACACCGACGCTACCGACCGGTAACCAGCAAATCGACCAACCAACATGCATAATCCCCATGAGAGAGACATTCGATTCCGAGTATTAGCATTGCAAAACTAATCGACGGCAATTATAATTATTACAATTGCGGTTACATTTTATTGCGGAACAGCGAGGGGGGCTGGTTCGCTACTCGCGCTGCTGCAGCAGATGATAATTAAAATTCATTAAAAAAGATAAAAACGGATGCATATCGGTCCAATCCCCAATCGGGTGGTAAGCGGTGCGATAATCTCAAAATTTGCATGCGAATTACTTGAAAGTTGTCAGCTTTAACGCGGGGAACACTTACGAGTAACACACCAGCCAGCAGCCAGCAGTGGAGGCGCGTTCTCCTCTCTAAGTGGTGTCAAAGAATATTTATTGCGATTGGTCGCCCGATCACGATATAGATTTCGATGATATTTTGTAATGTCACAATTAGAACACTGGAAACATCTACGATTGGTGGTGGCGATGGTGGCATGGAGTGCGGTAGCTGCTGCACGACATTTTACTGCAGCGCATGCTGCTATGCTACGGTTGCATACTCTCCGGGAGACGATGTTTTGTCATGAGCTCGGCGGAATTGAGATGTTCCTACCTACCCACTGCTGCAAGTGTAGTGGGTAAACTATTTTGCGAATGTCATAGTCAGAGGGAGTAGCACATGGTGGCTGGGTTTAAATGGCAGACGTTAAGGACGACATAGAGAGTTATGAAGCGATTTCAAGAATGTATGTAAATAATGAGTTCGACCAAATGTTTATCCTTTTCAAGGGAAACGTGTCATTCATTTTTTTTTTAAAATCAGCAACAAGTTATGCGAGAAAAAGTCAAGGCGTGTGATTCACATGGCAGTACTACTGTTCAATAAAATATTCAAGGATATGTCGAGATTTGGTAAAGATGATGAGTGAGTTTACGTTTATTTAACTGAACTGAAAATCATGATTAGGTAGTGTGTTTGCTTGTGACCTTGCAACCACAGCTACCAAACACAGCAGAGGAACGAATCTGAGTTTCTCTAACCAAGAAAGGAGTTCCTGCCTGGCAGTGCAATGGACCGTATAGGAGTCCGAGTGCTTCTGGAATTTTATAAAAAAAAATATCTACAATTGGCAATCTATGCTTAACGCCAAAAACCAACATAAGTGTGCAAACCCATCGGCAGAGGCCCTATGCCATAGGTTAGGACATTCTCTCTTTCTAATTTTGGGTTATTTTTTCAGGCAATAGTAACATCAAGGATTCGGCTTTCAAGCCTTCAATTCTTACTGGCTTGTCAGCATAACCAGTGGCTTCACGTGGACCCAAAGGGAATAATTGAAAGGAGTCGAATCGCACGATCTTCGAAGCCGAATGACTTCCCCATTTCTCTAAATTACTGATCGCTAAATTGTGATATCAGCAAAACGAAGGTTTTGGTCGCCTTATAGGACGTCGTGCCTTCCTATCACAACTCATCCGGATCAATGTCATCTACATTTTCAAAGAAATATTCATTGATCATGGCCCGGTAACGATAATCATTGACGCGAAAAATGGCCTCATTTTTAAAGAAATAAGGTCTGCTGTTGGCATCAAGGTTTTGATGAAAAAACGAGTCAGTTTGCAAATGATCTAGAGCCCACTCAGCGGAAGAACGACTTATAGTGGCTTTGCCCAAAATGTTCCACGTAGTGGAACTATCCAACTGACTCGTACTACCCTTCCTAACTTCAGATAGAGCTTTCGGTGTGGTAAAGTATCGCTTGATGACACCAATGTTCATCCTTAAACTTATGAATCGCAATCGTATTCCAGTGTAATTTCACACGATCCGTTTGATAATAGATTCCTTCGTGTCTTACAGCGTACGTGCCACGCAAAAATCTCTCAAGGAATTCTTGGAGTCCACTTTCTGTAAAAAAAACTGCAAATAGCTACAACATTCCACGGATTAATGCATCCCTCTTTATCATACTCACACACCAACGTACTATTACTTTAATTAATATTATTATTTTTCAATGCTGCAGTTGCAGCCATAACACTCGCCACACACAACAATGTTACTACATGGCCCGGCTAGGTGCCATAAAAATCATCATCGGCTCGTAAAATTATTAAATATGGACATGAGCGTGCTTACAATTTAGCCGTGCACATGCACCACCCTCCACCGCCCTACCACCCTATCGCCGCATTTCGCACGCACTTGGCTTTCGGCCGATTATCACTTTCCTAGTCGCGGGGGACTAACACTTAATGGCCGGCCGCGTTTTATTATGTAGTACCATGGAGACGACGCGACGCGAACCGCGGCGGTGCGTGATCGTGAGGTGTACAAATCTTACAAAATCACACATCCACACATCCGCACATCCACACATCTACAGAAAACCCATGAAACAGTGACTTTTGTTGTTGCTTTCTTGGTTAGGCGTTGTTGAAGTTAAGATGGTGTGGTGTTGTTGATTGAAGCAATTGTAAAGTGAAAATTACAAATGCCAAGTTGCGAATAAATCGCTGCCGGTGGTTGTTGCTGTGGCTGCTGCTGCTGCTGCTGGAGATGGTGCTGGTGGCTGGTGCTGCTCCACCTCAAATGGCTTTCGAATGGGATGCGAATCGTGCTTCATCTTCATGGATAATTTATTTGAAAGCAAAACTTATTAATGCGTTATAATCACACCAAACGGGCATTAAGTGCGTTGTTTTGCCATTTTGTTGTTGCCTTTGAAACAGCACACGAATTTCTCCGATCTTTGATTAAATGATTGCCTGCACGTAAAGTGAAAGGCAGGTGTACACAATTGGGAAGAGATCCAAAGAGTCAGACAATTGCTGATTTGGTTTTTGGGGTGACAAGGTGGGGGTGGTGGTTGTGGTGAACCACATGATTCCCATGGGAATGCTGTACTAGCTGTACTATTTCTATGGTCGAGAGCTAAGTATGGAGCTGATTGATGAATAAATTGGATTCGAATTGGAGCAGAGTTCAATGAGGCAGACAAATGTGCGAATTTGTTCATCACAAAAAGAAGACTCTAACGTGGAATCGAAGATCGAAGTTTAAACTTCGGAACAGAGGCCCATTTACGTGGTTTGTATTCTAAATTTGAACAGATTGCCTTGTCGGATTCTGAAACGGCGCTAGACACTTACGATGTGCGTCAACCTCAACATTTGTTAAACATTCTGTCGAAACACTTTGGTTTTTGGAAAAAACTAAAAACTCAATCGAAAGCTCCAAGAGAGTCCCGAAATTCAAATCTGCAACTGAATTTAAGGTGCGCGTTATACCTTTAGAGAAAATGAGTTTGTGTTGCAGCAATTTTTGCTTTTTGAGAAAATCCAATTGGAAATTACCATGAAACCCTAGTCTCACCAAGCAAATGCATTAAATCACCACCGATTTTGATAACGTAAATATCTAGAATGAAGCGTACTTAGATGCAGAATCTAAAAATGTAGCTGCCGTGGGCTGCGCCTTATACCTGCTGAGATATCGCTTATTAGCTGCGGCGGAGTGTGCTTCCTGAGCAAATGTACTGAGAATTGCCCTCCAACCGCAGGCACGGAAGTCAGATGCCTTAATTCTCAACCCATTTCGATGAATCATATGTCGAATGAAGCCTATTTAGATGCAGAATCTAAAAATGTAGCTGCCCGTGGGCTACGCCTTACGCCTTCTGAGATATCGCATATCAGCTGCGGCAGAGCGGGCTTCCTGAGCAAATGTACTGAGAATTGCCCTCCAACCGCAGGCACGGAGGCCAGATGCCTTAATTCTCAACCCATTTCGATGAATCATATGTCGAATGAAGCCTATTTAGATGCAGAATCTAAAAATGTAGCTGCCCGTGGGCTACGCCCTACGCCTTCTGAGATATCGGAAATCTGCTGCGGCAGAGCGGGCTTCCTGAGCAAATGTACTGAGAATTGCAATACCACCGCAGGCACGGAAGCCAGATGCCTTAATTCTAAACCCATTTCGATGAATCATATGTCGAATGAAGCCCATTTAGATGCAGAATCTAAAAATGTAGCTGCCCGTGGGCTACGCCTTACGCCTTCTGAGATATCGCATATCAGCTGCGGCAGAGCGGGCTTCCTGAGCAAACCTCCAACCGCAGGCACGGAAGCCAGATGCCTTAATTCTCAACCCATTTCGATGAATCATATGTCGAATGAAGCCTATTTAGATGCAGAATCTAAAAATGTAGCTGCCCGTGGGCTACGCCTTACGCCTTCTGAGATATCGCAAATCTGCTGCGGCAGAGCGGGCTTCCTGAGCAAATGTACTGAGAATTGCCCTCCAACCGAAGGCACGGAAGCCAGATGCCTTAATTCTCAACCCATTTCGATGAGTCATATGTCGAATGAAGCCTATTTAGATGCAGAATCTAAAAATGTAGCTGCCCGTGGGCTGCGCCTTACGCCTTCTGAGATATCGCAAATCTGGCGCGGCAGAGCGGGCTTCCTGAGCAAATGTACTGTACGCACGGAAGCCAGATGCCTTAATTCTCAACCGATTTCCATGAATCATATGTCGAATGAAGCCTATTTAGATGCAGAATCTAAAAATGTAGCTGCCCGTGGGCTGCGCCTTACGCCTTCTGAGATATCGCAAATCTGCTGCGGCAGAGTGATCTTAATTAGCAAATGTACTGAGAATTGCCCTCCAACCGCAGGCACGGAGGCCAGATGCCTTAATTCTCAACCCATTTCGATGAATCATATGTCGAATGAAGCCTATTTAGATGCAGAATCTAAAAATGTAGCTGATCGTGGGCTACGCCTTACGCCTTCTGAGATTTCGCAAATCTGCTGCGGCTGAGTGGGCTTTCTGGGCAAATGTACTGAGAATTGCCCTCCAACCGCAGGCACGGAAGCCAGATGCCTTAGTTCTCAACCGATTTCGATGAATCATATGTCGAATGAAGCCTATTTAGATGCAGAATCTAAAAATGTAGCTGCCCGTCTGCTACGCCTTATACCTACTGAGATATCGCATATCAGCTGCGGCAGAGCGGGCTTCCTGAGCAAATGTACTGAGAATTGCCCTCCAACCGCAGGCACGGAAGCCAGATGCCTTAATTCTCAACCCATTTCGATGAGTCATATGTCGAATGAAGCCTATTTAGATGCAGAATCTAAAAATGTAGCTGCCCGTGGGCTACGCCTTACGCCTTCTGAGATATCGCATATCAGCTGCGGCAGAGCGGGCTTCCTGAGCAAACCTCCAACCGCAGGCACGGAAGCCAGATGCCTTAATTCTCAACCCATTTCGATGAGTCATATGTCGAATGAAGCCTATTTAGATGCAGAATCTAAAACTGTAGCTGCCCGTGGGCTACGCCGTACGCCTTCTGAGATATCGCATATCAGCTGCGGCAGAGCGGGCTTCCTGAGCAAACCTCCAACCGCAGGCACGGAAGCCAGATGCCTTAATTCTCAACCCATTTCGATGAATCATATGTCGAATGAAGCCTATTTAGATGCAGAATCTAAAAATGTAGCTGATCGTGGGCTACGCCTTACGCCTTCTGAGATTTCGCAAATCTGCTGCGGCAGAGTGATCTTAATGAGCAAATGTACTGAGAATTGCCCTCCAACCGCAGGCACGGAGGCCAGATGCCTTAATTCTAAACCCATTTCGATGAATCATATGTCGAATGCAGCCTATTTAGATGCAGAATCTAAAAATGTAGCTGCCCGTGGGCTACGCCTTATACCTACTGAGATATCGCATACCAGCTGCGGCAGAGCGGGCTTAGTGAGCAAACCTCCAACCGCAGGCACGGAAGCCAGATGCCTTAATTCTAAACCCATTTCGATGAATCATATGTCGAATGAAGCCTATTTAGATGCAGAATCTAAAAATGTATCTGCCCGTGGGCTACGCCTTACGCCTTGTGAGATATCGCAAATCTGCTGCGGCAGAGCGGGCTCCCTGAGCAAATGTACTGAGAATTGCCCTCCAACCGCAGGCACGGAAGCCAGATGCCTTAATTCTCAACCCATTTCGATGAATCATATGTCGAATGAAGCCTATTTAGATGCAGAATCTAAAAATGTAGCTTCCCGTGGGCTACGCCTTACGCCTTCTGAGATATCGCAAATCTGCTGCGGCAGAGCGGGCTTCCTGAGCAAATGTACTGAGAATTGCCCTCCAACCGCAGGCACGGAAGCCAGATGCCTTAATTCTCAACCCATTTCGATGAATCATATGTCGAATGAAGCCCATTTAGATGCAGAATCTAAGAATGTAGCTTCCCGTGGGCTACGCCTTATACCTACTGAGATATCGCATATCAGCTGCGGCAGAGCGGGCTTCCTGAGCAAACCTTTAACCGCAGGCACGGAAGCCAGATGCCTTAATTCTCAACCGATTTCGATGAATCATATGTCGGATGAAGCCTATTTAGATGCAGAATCTAAAAATGTAGCTGCCCGTGGGCTACGCCTTACGCCTTCTGAGATATCGCAAATCTGCTGCGGCAGAGTGATCTTAATGAGCAAATGTACTGAGAATTGCCCTCCAACCGCAGGCACGGAGGCCAGATGCCTTAATTCTCAACCCATTTCGATGAATCATATGTCGAATGAAGCCTATTTAGATGCAGAATCTAAAAATGTAGCTGCCCGTGGGCTACGCCTTATACCTACTGAGATATCGCATATCAGCTGCGGCAGAGCGGGCTTAGTGAGCAAACCTCCAACCGCAGGCACGGAAGCCAGATGCCTTAATTCTCAACCCATTTCGATAAATCATATGTCGAATGAAGCCTATTTAGATGCAGAATCTAAAAATGTAGCTGCCCGTGGGCTGCGCCTTACGCCTTCTGAGATATCGCAAATCTGCTGCGGCAGAGCGGGCTTCCTGAGCAAATGTACTGAGAATTGCCCTCCAACCGCAGGCACGAGAGCCAGATGCCTTAATTCTCAACCCATTTCGATGAATCATATGTCGTATTAAGCCTATTTAGATGCAGAATCTAAAAATGTAGCTGCCCGTGGGCTGCGCCTTACGCCTTCTGAGATATCGCAAATCTGGCGCGGCAGAGCGGGCTTCCTGAGCAAATGTACTGTACGCACGGAAGCCAGATGCCTTAATTCTCAACCGATTTCCATGAATCATATGTCGGATGAAGCCTATTTAGATGCAGAATCTAAAAATGTAGCTGCCCGTGGGCTACGCCTTACGCCTTCTGAGATATCGCAAATCTGCTGCGGCAGAGCGGGCTTCCTGAGCAAATGTACTGAGAATTGCCCTCCAACCGCAGGCACGGATGCCAGATGCCTTAATTCTCAACCCATTTCGATGAATCATATGTCGAATGAAGCCTATTTAGATGCAGAATCTAAAAATGTAGCTGCCCGTGGGCTGCGCCTTACGCCTTCTGAGATATCGCAAATCAGCTGCGGCAGAGCGGGCTTCCTGAGCAAATGTACTGAGAATTGCCCTCCAACCGCAGGCACGGAAGCCAGATGCCTTAATTCTCAACTGATTTCGATGAATCATATGTCGAATGAAGCCTATTTAGATGCAGAATCTAAAAATGTAGCTGCCCGTGGGCTGCGCCTTACGCCTTCTGAGATATCGCAAATCTGGCGCGGCAGAGCGGGCTTCCTGAGCAAATGTACTGTACGCACGGAAGCCAGATGCCTTAATTCTCAACCGATTTCCATGAATCATATGTCGAATGAAGCCTATTTAGATGCAGAATCTAAAAATGTAGCTGCCCGTGGGCTGCGCCTTACGCCTTCTGAGATATCGCAAATCTGCTGCGGCAGAGTGATCTTAATTAGCAAATGTACTGAGAATTGCCCTCCAACCGCAGGCACGGAGGCCAGATGCCTTAATTCTCAACCCATTTCGATGAATCATATGTCGAATGAAGCCTATTTAGATGCAGAATCTAAAAATGTAGCTGCCCGTGGGCTACGCCTTACGCCTTCTGAGATATCGCATATCAGCTGCGGCAGAGCGGGCTTCCTGAGCAAACCTCCAACCGCAGGCACGGAAGCCAGATGCCTTAATTCTCAACCCATTTCGATGAGTCATATGTCGAATGAAGCCTATTTAGATGCAGAATCTAAAACTGTAGCTGCCCGTGGGCTACGCCGTACGCCTTCTGAGATATCGCATATCAGCTGCGGCAGAGCGGGCTTCCTGAGCAAACCTCCAACCGCAGGCACGGAAGCCAGATGCCTTAATTCTCAACCCATTTCGATGAATCATATGTCGAATGAAGCCTATTTAGATGCAGAATCTAAAAATGTAGCTGATCGTGGGCTACGCCTTACGCCTTCTGAGATTTCGCAAATCTGCTGCGGCAGAGTGATCTTAATGAGCAAATGTACTGAGAATTGCCCTCCAACCGCAGGCACGGAGGCCAGATGCCTTAATTCTAAACCCATTTCGATGAATCATATGTCGAATGCAGCCTATTTAGATGCAGAATCTAAAAATGTAGCTGCCCGTGGGCTACGCCTTATACCTACTGAGATATCGCATACCAGCTGCGGCAGAGCGGGCTTAGTGAGCAAACCTCCAACCGCAGGCACGGAAGCCAGATGCCTTAATTCTAAACCCATTTCGATGAATCATATGTCGAATGAAGCCTATTTAGATGCAGAATCTAAAAATGTATCTGCCCGTGGGCTACGCCTTACGCCTTGTGAGATATCGCAAATCTGCTGCGGCAGAGCGGGCTCCCTGAGCAAATGTACTGAGAATTGCCCTCCAACCGCAGGCACGGAAGCCAGATGCCTTAATTCTCAACCCATTTCGATGAATCATATGTCGAATGAAGCCTATTTAGATGCAGAATCTAAAAATGTAGCTTCCCGTGGGCTACGCCTTACGCCTTCTGAGATATCGCAAATCTGCTGCGGCAGAGCGGGCTTCCTGAGCAAATGTACTGAGAATTGCCCTCCAACCGCAGGCACGGAAGCCAGATGCCTTAATTCTCAACCCATTTCGATGAATCATATGTCGAATGAAGCCCATTTAGATGCAGAATCTAAGAATGTAGCTTCCCGTGGGCTACGCCTTATACCTACTGAGATATCGCATATCAGCTGCGGCAGAGCGGGCTTCCTGAGCAAACCTTTAACCGCAGGCACGGAAGCCAGATGCCTTAATTCTCAACCGATTTCGATGAATCATATGTCGGATGAAGCCTATTTAGATGCAGAATCTAAAAATGTAGCTGCCCGTGGGCTACGCCTTACGCCTTCTGAGATATCGCAAATCTGCTGCGGCAGAGTGATCTTAATGAGCAAATGTACTGAGAATTGCCCTCCAACCGCAGGCACGGAGGCCAGATGCCTTAATTCTCAACCCATTTCGATGAATCATATGTCGAATGAAGCCTATTTAGATGCAGAATCTAAAAATGTAGCTGCCCGTGGGCTACGCCTTATACCTACTGAGATATCGCATATCAGCTGCGGCAGAGCGGGCTTAGTGAGCAAACCTCCAACCGCAGGCACGGAAGCCAGATGCCTTAATTCTCAACCCATTTCGATAAATCATATGTCGAATGAAGCCTATTTAGATGCAGAATCTAAAAATGTAGCTGCCCGTGGGCTGCGCCTTACGCCTTCTGAGATATCGCAAATCTGCTGCGGCAGAGCGGGCTTCCTGAGCAAATGTACTGAGAATTGCCCTCCAACCGCAGGCACGAGAGCCAGATGCCTTAATTCTCAACCCATTTCGATGAATCATATGTCGTATTAAGCCTATTTAGATGCAGAATCTAAAAATGTAGCTGCCCGTGGGCTGCGCCTTACGCCTTCTGAGATATCGCAAATCTGGCGCGGCAGAGCGGGCTTCCTGAGCAAATGTACTGTACGCACGGAAGCCAGATGCCTTAATTCTCAACCGATTTCCATGAATCATATGTCGGATGAAGCCTATTTAGATGCAGAATCTAAAAATGTAGCTGCCCGTGGGCTACGCCTTACGCCTTCTGAGATATCGCAAATCTGCTGCGGCAGAGCGGGCTTCCTGAGCAAATGTACTGAGAATTGCCCTCCAACCGCAGGCACGGATGCCAGATGCCTTAATTCTCAACCCATTTCGATGAATCATATGTCGAATGAAGCCTATTTAGATGCAGAATCTAAAAATGTAGCTGCCCGTGGGCTGCGCCTTACGCCTTCTGAGATATCGCAAATCAGCTGCGGCAGAGCGGGCTTCCTGAGCAAATGTACTGAGAATTGCCCTCCAACCGCAGGCACGGAAGCCAGATGCCTTAATTCTCAACTGATTTCGATGAATCATATGTCGAATGAAGCCTATTTAGATGCAGAATCTAAAAATGTAGCTGCCCGTGGGCTGCGCCTTACGCCTTCTGAGATATCGCAAATCAGCTGCGGCAGAGCGGGCTTCCTGAGCAAATGTACTGAGAATTGCCCTCCAACCGCAGGCACGGAAGCCAGATGCCTTAATTCTCAACTGATTTCGATGAATCATATGTCGAATGAAGCCTATTTAGATGCAGAATCTAAAAATGTAGCTGCCCGTGGGCTGCGCCTTACGCCTTCTGAGATATCGCAAATCTGGCGCGGCAGAGCGGGCTTCCTGAGCAAATGTACTGTACGCACGGAAGCCAGATGCCTTAATTCTCAACCGATTTCCATGAATCATATGTCGAATGAAGCCTATTTAGATGCAGAATCTAAAAATGTAGCTGCCCGTGGGCTGCGCCTTACGCCTTCTGAGATATCGCAAATCTGCTGCGGCAGAGTGATCTTAATTAGCAAATGTACTGAGAATTGCCCTCCAACCGCAGGCACGGAGGCCAGATGCCTTAATTCTCAACCCATTTCGATGAATCATATGTCGAATGAAGCCTATTTAGATGCAGAATCTAAAAATGTAGCTGCCCGTGGGCTACGCCTTATACCTACTGAGATATCGCATATCAGCTGCGGCAGAGCGGGCTTAGTGAGCAAACCTCCAACCGCAGGCACGGAAGCCAGATGCCTTAATTCTCAACCCATTTCGATAAATCATATGTCGAATGAAGCCTATTTAGATGCAGAATCTAAAAATGTAGCTGCCCGTGGGCTGCGCCTTACGCCTTCTGAGATATCGCAAATCTGCTGCGGCAGAGCGGGCTTCCTGAGCAAATGTACTGAGAATTGCCCTCCAACCGCAGGCACGAAAGCCAGATGCCTTAATTCTCAACCCATTTCGATGAATCATATGTCGTATTAAGCCTATTTAGATGCAGAATCTAAAAATGTAGCTGCCCGTGGGCTGCGCCTTACGCCTTCTGAGATATCGCAAATCTGGCGCGGCAGAGCGGGCTTCCTGAGCAAATGTACTGTACGCACGGAAGCCAGATGCCTTAATTCTCAACCGATTTCCATGAATCATATGTCGGATGAAGCCTATTTAGATGCAGAATCTAAAAATGTAGCTGCCCGTGGGCTACGCCTTACGCCTTCTGAGATATCGCAAATCTGCTGCGGCAGAGCGGGCTTCCTGAGCAAATGTACTGAGAATTGCCCTCCAACCGCAGGCACGGATGCCAGATGCCTTAATTCTCAACCCATTTCGATGAATCATATGTCGAATGAAGCCTATTTAGATGCAGAATCTAAAAATGTAGCTGCCCGTGGGCTGCGCCTTACGCCTTCTGAGATATCGCAAATCAGCTGCGGCAGAGCGGGCTTCCTGAGCAAATGTACTGAGAATTGCCCTCCAACCGCAGGCACGGAAGCCAGATGCCTTAATTCTCAACTGATTTCGATGAATCATATGTCGAATGAAGCCTATTTAGATGCAGAATCTAAAAATGTAGCTGCCCGTGGGCTGCGCCTTACGCCTTCTGAGATATCGCAAATCTGGCGCGGCAGAGCGGGCTTCCTGAGCAAATGTACTGTACGCACGGAAGCCAGATGCCTTAATTCTCAACCGATTTCCATGAATCATATGTCGAATGAAGCCTATTTAGATGCAGAATCTAAAAATGTAGCTGCCCGTGGGCTGCGCCTTACGCCTTCTGAGATATCGCAAATCTGCTGCGGCAGAGTGATCTTAATTAGCAAATGTACTGAGAATTGCCCTCCAACCGCAGGCACGGAGGCCAGATGCCTTAATTCTCAACCCATTTCGATGAATCATATGTCGAATGAAGCCTATTTAGATGCAGAATCTAAAAATGTAGCTGCCCGTGGGCTACGCCTTATACCTACTGAGATATCGCATATCAGCTGCGGCAGAGCGGGCTTAGTGAGCAAACCTCCAACCGCAGGCACGGAAGCCAGATGCCTTAATTCTCAACCCATTTCGATAAATCATATGTCGAATGAAGCCTATTTAGATGCAGAATCTAAAAATGTAGCTGCCCGTGGGCTGCGCCTTACGCCTTCTGAGATATCGCAAATCTGCTGCGGCAGAGCGGGCTTCCTGATCAAATGTACTGAGAATTGCCCTCCAACCGCAGGCACGAAAGCCAGATGCCTTAATTCTCAACCCATTTCGATGAATCATATGTCGTATTAAGCCTATTTAGATGCAGAATCTAAAAATGTAGCTGCCCGTGGGCTGCGCCTTACGCCTTCTGAGATATCGCAAATCTGGCGCGGCAGAGCGGGCTTCCTGAGCAAATGTACTGTACGCACGGAAGCCAGATGCCTTAATTCTCAACCGATTTCCATGAATCATATGTCGGATGAAGCCTATTTAGATGCAGAATCTAAAAATGTAGCTGCCCGTGGGCTACGCCTTACGCCTTCTGAGATATCGCAAATCTGCTGCGGCAGAGCGGGCTTCCTGAGCAAATGTACTGAGAATTGCCCTCCAACCGCAGGCACGGATGCCAGATGCCTTAATTCTCAACCCATTTCGATGAATCATATGTCGAATGAAGCCTATTTAGATGCAGAATCTAAAAATGTAGCTGCCCGTGGGCTGCGCCTTACGCCTTCTGAGATATCGCAAATCAGCTGCGGCAGAGCGGGCTTCCTGAGCAAATGTACTGAGAATTGCCCTCCAACCGCAGGCACGGAAGCCAGATGCCTTAATTCTCAACTGATTTCGATGAATCATATGTCGAATGAAGCCTATTTAGATGCAGAATCTAAAAATGTAGCTGCCCGTGGGCTGCGCCTTACGCCTTCTGAGATATCGCAAATCTGGCGCGGCAGAGCGGGCTTCCTGAGCAAATGTACTGTACGCACGGAAGCCAGATGCCTTAATTCTCAACCGATTTCCATGAATCATATGTCGAATGAAGCCTATTTAGATGCAGAATCTAAAAATGTAGCTGCCCGTGGGCTGCGCCTTACGCCTTCTGAGATATCGCAAATCTGCTGCGGCAGAGTGATCTTAATTAGCAAATGTACTGAGAATTGCCCTCCAACCGCAGGCACGGAGGCCAGATGCCTTAATTCTCAACCAATTTCGATGAATCATATGTCGAATGAAGCCTATTTAGATGCAGAATCTAAAAATGTATCTGCCCGTGGGCTACGCCTTACGCCTTCCGAGATATCGCAAATCTGCTGCGGCAGAGCGGGCTCCCTGAGCAAATGTACTGAGAATTGCCCTCCAACCGCAGGCACGGAAGCCAGATGCCTTAATTCTCAACCCATTTCGATGAATCATATGTCGAATGAAGCCTATTTAGATGCAGAATCTAAAAATGTAGCTTCCCGTGGGCTACGCCTTACGCCTTCTGAGATATCGCAAATCTGCTGCGGCAGAGCGGGCTTCCTGAGCAAATGTACTGAGAATTGCCCTCCAACCGCAGGCACGGAAGCCAGATGCCTTAATTCTCAACCCATTTCGATGAATCATATGTCGAATGAAGCCCATTTAGATGCAGAATCTAAGAATGTAGCTTCCCGTGGGCTACGCCTTATACCTACTGAGATATCGCATATCAGCTGCGGCAGAGCGGGCTTCCTGAGCAAACCTTTAACCGCAGGCACGGAAGCCAGATGCCTTAATTCTCAACTGATTTCGATGAATCATATGTCGAATGAAGCCTATTTAGATGCAGAATCTAAAAATGTAGCTGCCCGTGGGCTGCGCCTTACGCCTTCTGAGATATCGCAAATCTGGCGCGGCAGAGCGGGCTTCCTGAGCAAATGTACTGTACGCACGGAAGCCAGATGCCTTAATTCTCAACCGATTTCCATGAATCATATGTCGAATGAAGCCTATTTAGATGCAGAATCTAAAAATGTAGCTGCCCGTGGGCTGCGCCTTACGCCTTCTGAGATATCGCAAATCTGCTGCGGCAGAGTGATCTTAATTAGCAAATGTACTGAGAATTGCCCTCCAACCGCAGGCACGGAGGCCAGATGCCTTAATTCTCAACCGATTTCCATGAATCATATGTCGGATGAAGCCTATTTAGATGCAGAATCTAAAAATGTAGCTGCCCGTGGGCTACGCCTTACGCCTTCTGAGATATCGCAAATCTGCTGCGGCAGAGCGGGCTTCCTGAGCAAATGTACTGAGAATTGCCCTCCAACCGCAGGCACGGATGCCAGATGCCTTAATTCTCAACCCATTTCGATGAATCATATGTCGAATGAAGCCTATTTAGATGCAGAATCTAAAAATGTAGCTTCCCGTGGGCTGCGCTTTACGCCTTCTGAGATATCGCAAATCTGCTGCGGCAGAGCGGGCTTCCTGAGCAAATGTACTGAGAATTGCCCTCCAACCGAAGGCACGGAAGCCAGATGCCTTAATTCTCAACCGATTTCGATGAATCATATGTCGAATGAAGCCTATTTAGATGCAGAATCTAAAAATGTAGCTGCCCGTGGGCTACGCCTGACGCCTTCTGAGAAATCGGAAATCTGCTGCGGCAGAGCGGGCTTCCTGAGCAAATGTACTGAGAATTGCCCTCCAACCGAAGGCACGGAGGCCAGATGCCTTAATTCTCAACCCATTTCGATGAATCATATGTCGAATGAAGCCTATTTAGATGCAGAATCTAAAAATGTAGCTGCCCGTGGGCTGCGCCTTACGCCTTCTGAGATATCGCAAATCAGCTGCGGCAGAGCGGGCTTCCTGAGCAAATGTACTGAGAATTGCCCTCCAACCGCAGGCACGGAAGCCAGATGCCTTAATTCTCAACTGATTTCGATGAATCATATGTCGAATGAAGCCTATTTAGATGCAGAATCTAAAAATGTAGCTGCCCGTGGGCTGCGCCTTACGCCTTCTGAGATATCGCAAATCTGGCGCGGCAGAGCGGGCTTCCTGAGCAAATGTACTGTACGCACGGAAGCCAGATGCCTTAATTCTCAACCGATTTCCATGAATCATATGTCGAATGAAGCCTATTTAGATGCAGAATCTAAAAATGTAGCTGCCCGTGGGCTGCGCCTTACGCCTTCTGAGATATCGCAAATCTGCTGCGGCAGAGTGATCTTAATTAGCAAATGTACTGAGAATTGCCCTCCAACCGCAGGCACGGAGGCCAGATGCCTTAATTCTCAACCCATTTCGATGAATCATATGTCGAATGAAGCCTATTTAGATGCAGAATCTAAAAATGTATCTGCCCGTGGGCTACGCCTTACGCCTTCTGAGATATCGCAAATCTGCTGCGGCAGAGCGGGCTCCCTGAGCAAATGTACTGAGAATTGCCCTCCAACCGCAGGCACGGAAGCCAGATGCCTTAATTCTCAACCCATTTCGATGAATCATATGTCGAATGAAGCCTATTTAGATGCAGAATCTAAAAATGTAGCTTTCCGTGGGCTACGCCTTACGCCTTCTGAGATATCGCAAATCTGCTGCGGCAGAGCGGGCTTCCTGAGCAAATGTACTGAGAATTGCCCTCCAACCACAGGCACGGAAGCCAGATGCCTTAATTCTCAACCCATTTCGATGAATCATATGTCGAATGAAGCCCATTTAGATGCAGAATGTAAGAATGTAGCTTCCCGTGGGCTACGCCTTATACCTACTGAGATATCGCATATCAGCTGCGGCAGAGCGGGCTTCCTGAGCAAACCTTTAACCGCAGGCACGGAAGCCAGATGCCTTAATTCTCAACCGATTTCGATGAATCATATGTCGGATGAAGCCTATTTAGATGCAGAATCTAAAAATGTAGCTGCCCGTGGGCTACGCCTTACGCCTTCTGAGATATCGCAAATCTGCTGCGGCAGAGTGATCTTAGTGAGCAAACCTCCAACCGCAGGCACGGAAGCCAGATGCCTTAATTCTCAACCCATTTCGATAAATCATATGTCGAATGAAGCCTATTTAGATGCAGAATCTAAAAATGTAGCTGCCCGTGGGCTGCGCCTTACGCCTTCTGAGATATCGCAAATCTGCTGCGGCAGAGCGGGCTTCCTGAGCAAATGTACTGAGAATTGCCCTCCAACCGCAGGCACGAAAGCCAGATGCCTTAATTCTCAACCCATTTCGATGAATCATATGTCGTATTAAGCCTATTTAGATGCAGAATCTAAAAATGTAGCTGCCCGTGGGCTGCGCCTTACGCCTTCTGAGATATCGCAAATCTGCTGCGGCAGAGTACTGAGAATTGCCCTCCAACCGCAGGCACGGAAGCTAGATGCCTTAATTCTCAACTGATTTCGATGAGTCATATGTCGAATGAAGCCTATTTAGATGCAGAATCTAAAAATGTAGCTGCCCGTGGGCTGCGCCTTACGCCTTCTGAGATATCGCAAATCTGGCGCGGCAGAGCGGGCTTCCTGAGCAAATGTACTGTACGCACGGAAGCCAGATGCCTTAATTCTCAACCGATTTCCATGAATCATATGTCGGATGAAGCCTATCTAAAAATGTAGCTGCCCGTGGGCTACGCCTTACGCCTTCTGAGATATCGCAAATCTGCTGCGGCAGAGCGGGCTTCCTGAGCAAATGTACTGAGAATTGCCCTCCAACCGCAGGCACGGAAGCCAGATGCCTTAATTCTCAACTGATTTCGATGAATCATATGTCGAATGAAGCCTATTTAGATGCAGAATCTAAAAATGTAGCTGCCCGTGGGCTGCGCCTTACGCCTTCTGAGATATCGCAAATCTGGCGCGGCAGAGCGGGCTTCCTGAGCAAATGTACTGTACGCACGGAAGCCAGATGCCTTAATTCTCAACCGATTTCCATGAATCATATGTCGAATGAAGCCTATTTAGATGCAGAATCTAAAAATGTAGCTGCCCGTGGGCTACGCCTTACGCCTTCTGAGATATCGCAAATCTGCTGCGGCAGAGTGATCTTAATTAGCAAATGTACTGAGAATTGCCCTCCAACCGCAGGCACGGAGGCCAGATGCCTTAATTCTCAACCCATTTCGATGAATCATATGTCGAATGAAGCCTATTTAGATGCAGAATCTAAAAATGTAGCTGATCGTGGGCTACGCCTTACGCCTTCTGAGATTTCGCAAATCTGCTGCGGCTGAGTGGGCTTTCTGGGCAAATGTACTGAGAATTGCCCTCCAACCGCAGGCACGGAGGCCAGATGCCTTAATTCTCAACCCATTTCGATGAATCATATGTCGAATGAAGCCTATTTAGATGCAGAATCTAAAAATGTAGCTGCCCGTGGGCTGCGCCTTACGCCTTCTGAGATATCGCAAATCTGGCGCGGCAGAGCGGGCTTCCTGAGCAAATGTACTGTACGCACGGAAGCCAGATGCCTTAATTCTCAACCGATTTCCATGAATCATATGTCGGATGAAGCCTATTTAGATGCAGAATCTAAAAATGTAGCTGCCCGTGGGCTACGCCTTACGCCTTCTGAGATATCGCAAATCTACTGCGGCAGAGCGGGCTTCCTGAGCAAATGTACTGAGAATTGCCCTCCAACCGCAGGCACGGATGCCAGATGCCTTAATTCTCAACCCATTTCGATGAATCATATGTCGAATGAAGCCTATTTAGATGCAGAATCTAAAAATGTAGCTGCCCGTGGGCTACGCCTTACGCCTTCTGAGATATCGCAAATCTGCTGCGGCAGAGTGATCTTAATGAGCAAATGTACTGAGAATTGCCCTCCAACCGCAGGCACGGAGGCCAGATGCCTTAATTCTCAACCCATTTCGATGAATCATATGTCGAATGAAGCCTATTTAGATGCAGAATCTAAAAATGTAGCTGCCCGTGGGCTACGCCTTATACCTACTGAGATATCGCATATCAGCTGCGGCAGAGCGGGCTTCATGAGCAAATCTCCAACCGCAGGCACGGAAGCCAGATGCCTTAATTCTCAACCGATTTCGATGAATCATATGTCGAATGAAGCCTATTTAGATGCAGAATCTAAAAATGTAGCTGCCCGTGGGCTGCGCCTTACGCCTTCTGAGATATCGCAAATCTGCTGCGGCAGAGCGGGCTTCCTGAGCAAATGTACTGAGAATTGCCCTCCAACCGCAGGCACGGAAGCCAGATGCCTTAATTCTCAACCGATTTCGATGAGTCATATGTCGAATGAAGCCTATTTAGATGCAGAATCTGAAAATGTAGCTGCCCGTGGGCTACGCCTTATACCTACTGAGATATCGCATATCAGCTGCGGCGGAGCGGGCTTCCTGAGCAAACCTCCAACCGCAGGCACGGAAGCCAGATGCCTTAATTCTCAACCGATTTCGATGAATCATATGTCGGATGAAGCCTATTTAGATGCAGAATCTAAAAATGTAGCTGCCCGTGGGCTACGCCTTACGCCTTCTGAGATATCGTAAATCTGCTGCGGCAGAGTGATCTTAATGAGCAAATGTACTGAGAATTGCCCTCCAACCGCAGGCACGGAGGCCAGATGCCTTAATTCTCAACCCATTTCGATGAATCATATGTCGAATGCAGCCTATTTAGATGCAGAATCTAAAAATGTAGCTGCCCGTGGGCTACGCCTTATACCTACTGAGATATCGCATATCAGCTGCGGCAGAGCGGGCTTCCTGAGCAAATGTACTGAGAATTGCCCTCCAACCGCAGGCACGGAAGCCAGATGCCTTAATTCTCAACCCATTTCGATGAGTCATATGTCGAATGAAGCCTATTTAGATGCAGAATCTAAAAATGTAGCTGCCCGTGGGCTACGCCTTACGCCTTCTGAGATATCGCATATCAGCTGCGGCAGAGCGGGCTTCCTGAGCAAACCTCCAACCGCAGGCACGGAAGCCAGATGCCTTAATTCTCAACCGATTTCGATGAATCATATGTCGAATGAAGCCTATTTAGATGCAGAATCTAAAAATGTAGCTGCCCGTGGGCTACGCCCTACGCCTTCTGAGATATCGCAAATCTGCTGCGGCAGAGCGGGCTTCCTGAGCAAATGTACTGAGAATTGCCCTTCAACCGCAGGCACGGAAGCCATATGCCTTAATTCTCAACCCATTTCGATGAGTCATATGTTGAATGAAGCCTATTTAGATGCAGAATCTAAAAATGTAGCTGCCCGTGGGCTGCGCCTTACGCCTTCTGAGATATCGCAAATCTGCTGCGGCAGAGCGGGCTTCCTGAGCAAATGTACTGAGAATTGCCCTCCAACCGCAGGCACGGAAGCCAGATGCCTTAATTCTCAACCCATTTCGATGAATCATATGTCGAATGAAGCCTATTTAGATGCAGAATCTAAAAATGTAGCTGATCGTGGGCTACGCCTTACGCCTTCTGAGATTTCGCAAATCTGCTGCGGCAGAGTGATCTTAATGAGCAAATGTACTGAGAATTGCCCTCCAACCGCAGGCACGGAGGCCAGATGCCTTAATTCTCACCCCATTTCGATGAATCATATGTCGAATGCAGCCTATTTAGATGCAGAATCTAAAAATGTAGCTGCCCGTGGGCTACGCCTTATACCTACTGAGATATCGCATACCAGCTGCGGCAGAGCGGGCTTAGTGAGCAAACCTCCAACCGCAGGCACGGAAGCCAGATGCCTTAATTCTAAACCCATTTCGATGAATCATATGTCGAATGAAGCCTATTTAGATGCAGAATCTAAAAATGTATCTGCCCGTGGGCTACGCCTTACGCCTTCTGAGATATCGCAAATCTGCTGCGGCAGAGCGGGCTCCCTGAGCAAATGTACTGAGAATTGCCCTCCAACCGCAGGCACGGAAGCCAGATGCCTTAATTCTCAACCCATTTCGATGAATCATATGTCGAATGAAGCCTATTTAGATGCAGAATCTAAGAATGTAGCTTCCCGTGGGCTACGCCTTATACCTACTGAGATATCGCATATCAGCTGCGGCAGAGCGGGCTTCCTGAGCAAACCTTTAACCGCAGGCACGGAAGCCAGATGCCTTAATTCTCAACCGATTTCGATGAATCATATGTCGGATGAAGCCTATTTAGATGCAGAATCTAAAAATGTAGCTGGCCGTGGGCTACGCCTTACGCCTTCTGAGATATCGCAAATCTGCTGCGGCAGAGTGATCTTAATGAGCAAATGTACTGAGAATTGCCCTCCAACCGCAGGCACGGAGGCCAGATGCCTTAATTCTCAACCCATTTCGATGAATCATATGTCGAATGAAGCCTATTTAGATGCAGAATCTAAAAATGTAGCTGCCCGTGGGCTACGCCTTATACCTACTGAGATATCGCATATCAGCTGCGGCAGAGCGGGCTTAGTGAGCAAACCTCCAACCGCAGGCACGGAAGCCAGATGCCTTAATTCTCAACCCATTTCGATAAATCATATGTCGAATGAAGCCTATTTAGATGCAGAATCTAAAAATGTAGCTGCCCGTGGGCTGCGCCTTACGCCTTCTGAGATATCGCAAATCTGCTGCGGCAGAGCGGGCTTCCTGAGCAAATGTACTGAGAATTGCCCTCCAACCGCAGGCACGAAAGCCAGATGCCTTAATTCTCAACCCATTTCGATGAATCATATGTCGTATTAAGCCTATTTAGATGCAGAATCTAAAAATGTAGCTGCCCGTGGGCTGCGCCTTACGCCTTCTGAGATATCGCAAATCTGCTGCGGCAGAGCGGGCTTCCTGAGCAAATGTACTGAGAATTGCCCTCCAACCGCAGGCACGGAAGCTAGATGCCTTAATTCTCAACTGATTTCGATGAGTCATATGCCGAATGAAGCCTATTTAGATGCAGAATCTAAAAATGTAGCTGCCCGTGGGCTGCGCCTTACGCCTTCTGAGATATCGCAAATCTGGCGCGGCAGAGCGGGCTTCCTGAGCAAATGTACTGTACGCACGGAAGCCAGATGCCTTAATTCTCAACCGATTTCCATGAATCATATGTCGGATGAAGCCTATTTAGATGCAGAATCTAAAAATGTAGCTGCCCGTGGGCTACGCCTTACGCCTTCTGAGATATCGCAAATCTGCTGCGGCAGAGCGGGCTTCCTGAGCAAATGTACTGAGAATTGCCCTCCAACCGCAGGCACGGATGCCAGATGCCTTAATTCTCAACCCATTTCGATGAATCATATGTCGAATGAAGCCTATTTAGATGCAGAATCTAAAAATGTAGCTGCCCGTGGGCTACGCCTTACGCCTTCTGAGATATCGCAAATCTGCTGCGGCAGAGCGGGCTTCCTGAGCAAATGTACTGAGAATTGCCCTCCAACCGCAGGCACGGAAGCCAGATGCCTTAATTCTAAACCCATTTCGATGAATCATATGTCGAATGAAGCCTATTTAGATGCAGAATCTAAAAATGTATCTGCCCGTGGGCTACGCCTTACGCCTTCTGAGATATCGCAAATCTGCTGCGGCAGAGCGGGCTCCCTGAGCAAATGTACTGAGAATTGCCCTCCAACCGCAGGCACGGAAGCCAGATGCCTTAATTCTCAACCCATTTCGATGAATCATATGTCGAATGAAGCCTATTTAGATGCAGAATCTAAAAATGTAGCTTCCCGTGGACTACGCCTTACGCCTTCTGAGATATCGCAAATCTGCTGCGGCAGAGCGGGCTTCCTGAGCAAATGTACTGAGAATTGCCCTCCAACCGCAGGCACGGAAGCCAGATGCCTTAATTCTCAACCCATTTCGATGAATCGTATGTCGAATGAAGCCCATTTAGATGCAGAATCTAAGAATGTAGCTTCCCGTGGGCTACGCCTTATACCTACTGAGATATCGCATATCAGCTGCGGCAGAGCGGGCTTCCTGAGCAAACCTTTAACCGCAGGCACGGAAGCCAGATGCCTTAATTCTCAACCGATTTCGATGAGTCATATGTCGAGTGAAGCCTATTTAGATGCAGAATCTAAAAATGTAGCTGCCCGTGGGCTACGCCTTATACCTACTGAGATATCGCATATCAGCTGCGGCAGAGCGGGCTTAGTGAGCAAACCTCCAACCGCAGGCACGGAAGCCAGATGCCTTAATTCTCAACCCATTTCGATAAATCATATGTCGAATGAAGCCTATTTAGATGCAGAATCTAAAAATGTAGCTGCCCGTGGGCTGCGCCTTACGCCTTCTGAGATATCGCAAATCTGCTGCGGCAGAGCGGGCTTCCTGAGCAAATGTACTGAGAATTGCCCTCTAACCGCAGGCACGGATGCCAGATGCCTTAATTCTCAACCGATTTCGATGAGTCATATGTCGAATGAAGCCTATTTAGATGCAGAATCTAAAAATGTAGCTGCCCGTGGGCTACGCCTTATACCTACTGAGATATCGCATATCAGCTGCGGCGGAGCAGGCTTCCTGAGCAAACCTCCAACCGCAGGCACGGAAGCCAGATGCCTTAATTCTCAACCGATTTCGATGAATCATATGTCGGATGAAGCCTATTTAGATGCAGAATCTAAAAATGTAGCTGCCCGTGGGCTACGCCTTACGCCTTCTAAAATATCGTAAATCTGCTGCGGCAGAGTGATCTTAATGAGCAAATGTACTGAGAATTGCAATCCAACAGCAGGCACGGAGGCCAGTTGCCTTAATTCTCAACCGATTTCGATGAATCATATGTTGGATGAAGCCTATTTAGATGCAGAATCTAAAAATGTAGCTGCCCGTGGGCTGCGCCTTACGCCTTCTGAGATATCGCAAATCTGCTGCGGCAGAGCGGGCTTCCTGAGCAAATGTACTGAGAATTGCCCTCCAACCGCAGGCACGGAAGCTAGGTGCCTTAATTCTCAACTGATTTCGATGAGTCATATGCCGAATGAAGCCTATTTAGATGCAGAATCTAAAAATGTAGCTGCCCGTGGGCTGCGCCTTACGCCTTCTGAGATATCGCAAATCTGGCGCGGCAGAGCGGGCTTCCTGAGCAAATGTACTGTACGCACGGAAGCCAGATGCCTTAATTCTCAACCGATTTCCATGAATCATATGTCGGATGAAGCCTATTTAGATGCAGAATCTAAAAATGTAGCTGCCCGTGGGCTACGCCTTACGCCTTCTGAGATTACGCAAATCTGCTGCGGCAGAGCGGGCTTCCTGAGCAAATGTACTGAGAATTGCCCTCCAACCGCAGGCACGGATGCCAGATGCCTTAATTCTCAACCCATTTCGATGAATCATATGTCGAATGAAGCCTATTTAGATGCAGAATCTAAAAATGTAGCTGCCCGTGGGCTACGCCTTACGCCTTCTGAGATATCGCAAATCTGCTGCGGCAGAGCGGGCTTGGTGAGCAAATGTACTGAGAATTGCCCTCCAACCGCAGGCACGGATGCCAGATGCCTTAATTCTCAACCCATTTCGATGAATCATATGTCGAATGAAGCCTATTTAGATGCAGAATCTAAAAATGTAGCTGCCCGTGGGCTACGCCTTATACCTACTGAGATATCGCATATCAGCTGCGGCAGAGCGGGCTTAGTGAGCAAACCTCCAACCGCAGGCACGGAAGCCAGATGCCTTAATTCTCAACCCATTTCGATAAATCATATGTCGAATGAAGCCTATTTAGATGCAGAATCTAAAAATGTAGCTGCCCGTGGGCTGCGCCTTACGCCTTCTGAGATATCGCAAATCTGCTGCGGCAGAGCGGGCTTCCTGAGCAAATGTACTGAGAATAGCCCTCCAACCGCAGGCACGGAAGCCAGATGCCTTAATTCTCAACCGATTTCGATGAGTCATATGTCGAATGAAGCCTATTTAGATGCAGAATCTAAAAATGTAGCTGCCCGTGGGCTACGCCTTATACCTACTGAGATATCGCATATCAGCTGCGGCGGAGCGGGCTTCCTGAGCAAACCTCCAACCGCAGGCACGGAAGCCAGATGCCTTAATTCTCAACCGATTTCGATGAATCATATGTCGGATGAAGCCTATTTAGATGCAGAATCTAAAAATGTAGCTGCCCGTGGGCTACGCCTTACGCCTTCTGAGATATCGTAAATCTGCTGCGGCAGAGTGATCTTAATGAGCAAATGTACTGAGAATTGCCCTCCAACCGCAGGCACGGAGGCCAGATGCCTTAATTCTCAACCCATTTCGATGAATCATATGTCGAATGAAGCCTATTTAGATGCAGAATCTAAAAATGTAGCTGCCCGTGGGCTGCGCCTTACGCCTTCTGAGATATCGCATATCAGCTGCGGCAGAGCGGGCTTAGTGAGCAAACCTCCAACCGCAGGCACGGAAGCCAGATGCCTTAATTCTCAACCCATTTCGATAAATCATATGTCGAATGAAGCCTATTTAGATGAAGAATCTAAAAATGTAGCTGCCCGTGGGCTGCGCCTTACGCCTTCTGAGATATCGCAAATCTGCTGCGGCAGAGCGGGCTTCCTGAGCAAATGTACTGAGAATTGCCCTCTAACCGCAGGCACGGATGCCAGATGCCTTAATTCTCAACCGATTTCGATGAGTCATATGTCGAATGAAGCCTATTTAGATGCAGAATCCAAAAATGTAGCTGTCCGTGGGCTACGCCTTATACCTACTGAGATATCGCATATCAGCTGCGGCAGAGCGGGCTTAGTGAGCAAACCTCCAACCGCAGGCACGGAAGCCAGATGCCTTAATTCTCAACCCATTTCGATAAATCATATGTCGAATGAAGCCTATTTAGATGCAGAATCTAAAAATGTAGCTGCCCGTGGGCTGCGCCTTACGCCTTCTGAGATATCGCAAATCTGCTGCGGCAGAGCGGGCTTCCTGAGCAAATGTACTGAGAATTGCCCTCTAACCGCAGGCACGGATGCCAGATGCCTTAATTCTCAACCGATTTCGATGAGTCATATGTCGAATGAAGCCTATTTAGATGCAGAATCTAAAAATGTAGCTGCCCGTGGGCTACGCCTTATACCTACTGAGATATCGCATATCAGCTGCGGCGGAGCAGGCTTCCAGAGCAAACCTCCAACCGCAGGCACGGAAGCCAGATGCCTTAATTCTCAACCGATTTCGATGAATCATATGTCGGATGAAGCCTATTTAGATGCAGAATCTAAAAATGTAGCTGCCCGTGGGCTGCGTATTATACCTTCTGAGATATCGCATATCAGCTGCGGCAGAGCGGGCTTCCTGAGCAAATGTACTGAGAATTGCCCTCCAACCGCAGGCACGGAAGCCAGATGCCTTAATTCTCAACCGATTTCGATGAATCATATGTCGGATGAAGCCTATTTAGATGCAGAATTTAAAAATGTAGCTGCCCGTGGGCTACGCCTTACGCCTTCTGAGATATCGCAAATCTGCTGCGGCAGAGGGGGCTTCCTGAGCAAATGTACTGAGAATTGCCCTCCAACCGCAGGCACGGATGCCAGATGCCTTAATTCACAACCCATTTCGATGAATCATATGTCGGATGAAGCCTATTTAGATGCAGAATCTAAAAATGTAGCTGCCCGTGGGCTACGCCTTACGCCTTCTGAGATATCGCAAATCTGCTGCGGCAGAGTGATCTTAATGAGCAAATGTACTGAGAATTGCCCTCCAACCGCAGGCACGGATGCCAGATGCCTTAATTCTCAACCGATTTCGATGAGTCATATGTCGAATGAAGCCTATTTAGATGCAGAATCTAAAAATGTAGCTGCCCGTGGGCTACGCCTTATACCTACTGAGATATCGCATATCAGCTGCGGCGGAGCAGGCTTCCTGAGCAAACCTCCAACCGCAGGCACGGAAGCCAGATGCCTTAATTCTCAACCGATTTCGATGAATCATATGTCGGATGAAGCCTATTTAGATGCAAAATCTAAAAATGTAGCTGCCCGTGGGCTATGCCTTACGCCTTCTGAGATATCGCAAATCTGCTGCGGCAGAGCGGGCTTCCTGAGCAAATGTACTGAGAATTGCCCTCCAACCGCAGGCACGGAAGCCAGATGCCTTAATTTTCAACCCATTTCGATGAGTCATATGTCGAATGAAGCCCATTTAGATGCAGAATCTAAAAATGTAGCTGCCCGTGGGCTGCGCCTAACGCCTTCTGAGATATCGCAAATCTGCTGCGGCAGAGTGATCTTAATTAGCAAATGTACTGAGAATTGCAATCCAACCGCAGGCACGGAGGCCAGATGCCTTAATTCTCAACCCATTTCGATGAATCATATGTCGAATGAAGCCTATTTAGATGCAGAATCTAAAAATGTAGCCGCCCCTGGGCTACGCCTTACGCCTTCTGAGATATCGCATATCAGCTGCGGCAGAGCGGGCTTCCTGAGCAAACCTCCAACCGCAGGCACGGAAGCCAGATGCCTTAATTCTCAACCCATTTCGATGAATCATATGTCGAATGAAGCCTATTTAGATGCAGAATCTAAAAATGTAGCTGCCCGTGGGCTACGCCTTATACCTACTGAGATATCGCATATCAGCTGCGGCAGAGCGGGCTTCCTGAGCAAACCTCCAACCGCAGGCACGGAAGCCAGATGCCTTAATTCTCAACCGATTTCGATGAATCATATGTTGAATGAAGCCTATTTAGATGCAGAATCTAAAAATGTAGCTGATCGTGGGCTACGCCTTACGCCTTCTGAGATTTCGCAAATCTGCTGCGGCAGAGTGATCTTAATGAGCAAATGTACTGAGAATTGCCCTCCAACCGCAGGCACGGAGGCCAGATGCCTAAATTCTCAACCGATGTCAATGAATCATATGTCGAATGAAGCCTATTTAGATGCAGAATCTAAAAACGTAACTGCCCGTGGGCTGCGCCTTACGCCTTCTGAGATATGGCATATCAGCTGCGGCAGAGCGGGCTTCCTGAGCAAACCTCCAACCGCAGGCACGGAAGCCAGATGCCTTAATTCTCAACCGATTTCGATGAATCATATGTCGAATGAAGCCTATTTAGATGCAGAATCTAAAAATGTAGCTGCCCGTGGGCTACGCCTTACGCCTTCTGAGATATCGCAAATCTGCTGCGGCAGAGCGGGCTTCCTGAGCAAACGTACTGAGAATTGCCCTCCAACCGCAGGCACGGAGGCCAGATGCCTTAATTCTCAACCCATTTCGATGAATCATATGTCGAATGAAGCCTATTTAGATGCAGAATCTAAAAATGTAGCTGCCCGTGGGCTGCGCCTTACGCCTTCTGAGATATCGCAAATCTGCTGCGGCAGAGCGGGCTTCCTGAGCAAATGTACTGAGAATTGCCCTCTAACCGCAGGCACGGATGCCAGATGCCTTAATTCTCAACCGATTTCGATGAGTCATATGTCGAATGAAGCCTATTTAGATGCAGAATCTAAAAATGTAGCTGCCCGTGGGCTACGCCTTATACCTACTGAGATATCGCATATCAGCTGCGGCAGAGCGGGCTTAGTGAGCAAACCTCCAACCGCAGGCACGGAAGCCAGATGCCTTAATTCTCAACCCATTTCGATAAATCATATGTCGAATGAAGCCTATTTAGATGCAGAATCTAAAAATGTAGCTGCCCGTGGGCTGCGCCTTACGCCTTCTGAGATATCGCAAATCTGCTGCGGCAGAGCGGGCTTCCTGAGCAAATGTACTGAGAATTGCCCTCCAACCGCAGGCACGGAGGCCAGATGCCTTAATTCTCAACCCATTTCGATGAATCATATGTCGAATGAAGCCTATTTAGATGCAGAATCTAAAAATGTAGCTGCCCGTGGGCTACGCCTTATACCTACTGAGATATCGCATATCAGCTGCGGCAGAGCGGGCTTAGTGAGCAAACCTCCAACCGCAGGCACGGAAGCCAGATGCCTTAATTCTCAACCCATTTCGATAAATCATATGTCGAATGAAGCCTATTTAGATGCAGAATCTAAAAATGTAGCTGCCCGTGGGCTGCGCCTTACGCCTTCTGAGATATCGCAAATCTGCTGCGGCAGAGCGGGCTTCCTGAGCAAATGTACTGAGAATTGCCCTCCAACCGCAGGCACGGAAGCCAGATGCCTTAATTCTCAACTGATTTCGATGAATCATATGTCGAATGAAGCCCATTCAGATGCAGAATCTAAAAATGTAGCTGCCCGTGGGCTGCGCCTTACGCCTTCTGAGATATCGCAAATCTGCTGCGGCAGAGTGATCTTAATTAGCAAATGTACTGAGAATTGCAATCCAACCGCAGGCACGGAGGCCAGATGCCTTAATTCTCAACCCATTTCGATGAATCATATGTCGAATGAAGCCTATTTAGATGCAGAATCTAAAAATGTAGCCGCCCGTGGGCTACGCCTTACGCCTTCTGCGATATCGCATATCAGCTGCGGCAGAGCGGGCTTCCTGAGCAAACCTCCAACCGCAGGCACGGAAGCCAGATGCCTTAATTCTCAACCGATTTCGATGAATCATATGTCGAATGAAGCCTATTTAGATGCAGAATCTAAAAATGTAGCCGCCCGTGGGCTACACCTTACGCCTTCTGAGATATCGCAAATCTGCTGCGGCAGAGCGGGCTTCCTGAGCAAATGTACTGAGAATTGCCCTCTAACCGCAGGCACGGATGCCAGATGCCTTAATTCTCAACCGATTTCGATGAGTCATATGTCGAGTGAAGCCTATTTAGATGCAGAATCTAAAAATGTAGCTGCCCGTGGGCTACGCCTTATACCTACTGAGATATCGCATATCAGCTGCGGCAGAGCGGGCTTCCTGAGCAAACCTCCAACCGCAGGCACGGAAGCCAGATGCCTTAATTCTCAACCGATTTCGATGAATCATATGTCGAATGAAGCCTATTTAGATGCAGAATCTAAAAATGTAGCTGCCCGTGGGCTACACCTTACGCCTTCTGAGATATCGCAAATCTGCTGCGGCAGAGCGGGCTTCCTGAGCAAATGTACTGAGAATTGCCCTCCAACCGCAGGCACGGAAGCCAGATGCCTTAATTCTCAACCGATTTCGATGAATCATATGTCGAATGAAGCCTATTTAGATGCAGAATCTAACAATGTAGCTGCCCGTAGGCTGCGCCTTACGCCTTCTGAGATATCGCAAATCTGCTGCGGCAGAGCGGGCTTCCTGAGCAAATGTACTGAGAATTGCCCTCTAACCGCAGGCACGGATGCCAGATGCCTTAATTCTCAACCGATTTCGATGAGTCATATGTCGAGTGAAGCCTATTTAGATGCAGAATCTAAAAATGTAGCTGCCCGTGGGCTACGCCTTATACCTACTGAGATATCGCATATCAGCTGCGGCAGAGCGGGCTTAGTGAGCAAACCTCCAACCGCAGGCACGGAAGCCAGATGCCTTAATTCTCAACCCATTTCGATAAATCATATGTCGAATGAAGCCTATTTAGATGCAGAATCTAAAAATGTAGCTGCCCGTGGGCTGCGCCTTACGCCTTCTGAGATATCGCAAATCTGCTGCGGCAGAGCGGGCTTCCTGAGCAAATGTACTGAGAATTGCCCTCTAACCGCAGGCACGGATGCCAGATGCCTTAATTCTCAACCGATTTCGATGAGTCATATGTCGAATGAAGCCTATTTAGATGCAGAATCTAAAAATGTAGCTGCCCGTGGGCTACGCCTTATACCTACTGAGATATCGCATATCAGCTGCGGCGGAGCAGGCTTCCTGAGCAAACCTCCAACCGCAGGCACGGAAGCCAGATGCCTTAATTCTCAACCGATTTCGATGAATCATATGTCGGATGAAGCCTATTTAGATGCAGAATCTAAAAATGTAGCTGCCCGTGGGCTACGCCTTACGCCTTCTAAAATATCGTAAATCTGCTGCGGCAGAGTGATCTTAATGAGCAAATGTACTGAGAATTGCAATCCAACAGCAGGCACGGAGGCCAGTTGCCTTAATTCTCAACCGATTTCGATGAATCATATGTTGGATGAAGCCTATTTAGATGCAGAATCTAAAAATGTAGCTGCCCGTGGGCTGCGCCTTACGCCTTCTGAGATATCGCAAATCTGCTGCGGCAGAGCGGGCTTCCTGAGCAAATGTACTGAGAATTGCCCTCCAACCGCAGGCACGGAAGCCAGATGCCTTAATTCTCAACTGATTTCGATGAATCATATGTCGAATGAAGCCCATTCAGATGCAGAATCTAAAAATGTAGCTGCCCGTGGGCTGCGCCTTACGCCTTCTGAGATATCGCAAATCTGCTGCGGCAGAGTGATCTTAATTAGCAAATGTACTGAGAATTGCAATCCAACAGCAGGCACGGAGGCCAGATGCCTTAATTCTCAACCCATTTCGATGAATCATATGTCGAATGAAGCCTATTTAGATGCAGAATCTAAAAATGTAGCCGCCCGTGGGCTACGCCTTACGCCTTCTGCGATATCGCATATCAGCTGCGGCAGAGCGGGCTTCCTGAGCAAACCTCCAACCGCAGGCACGGAAGCCAGATGCCTTAATTCTCAACCGATTTCGATGAATCATATGTCGAATGAAGCCTATTTAGATGCAGAATCTAAAAATGTAGCTGCCCGTGGGCTACGCCTTATACCTACTGAGATATCGCATATCAGCTGCGGCAGAGCGGGCTTCCTGAGCAAACCTCCAACCGCAGGCACGGAAGCCAGATGCCTTAATTCTCAACCGATTTCGATGAATCATATGTTGAATGAAGCCTATTTAGATGCAGAATCTAAAAATGTAGCTGATCGTGGGCTACGCCTTACGCCTTCTGAGATTTCGCAAATCTGCTGCGGCAGAGTGATCTTAATGAGCAAATGTACTGAGAATTGCCCTCCAACCGCAGGCACGGAGGCCAGATGCCTAAATTCTCAACCGATGTCAATGAATCATATGTCGAATGAAGCCTATTTAGATGCAGAATCTAAAAACGTAACTGCCCGTGGGCTGCGCCTTACGCCTTCTGAGATATGGCATATTAGCTGCGGCAGAGCGGGCTTCCTGAGCAAACCTCCAACCGCAGGCACGGAAGCCAGATGCCTTAATTCTCAACCGATTTCGATGAATCATATGTCGGATGAAGCCTATTTAGATGCAGAATCTAAAAATGTAGCTGCCCGTGGGCTACGCCTTACGCCTTCTAAAATATCGTAAATCTGCTGCGGCAGAGTGATCTTAATGAGCAAATGTACTGAGAATTGCAATCCAACAGCAGGCACGGAGGCCAGATGCCTTAATTCTCAACCGATTTCGATGAATCATATGTCGAATGAAGCCTATTTAGATGCAGAATCTAAAAATGTAACTGCCCGTGGGCTGCGCCTTACGCCTTCTGAGATATCGCAAATCTGCTGCGGCAGAGCGGGCTTCCTGAGCAAATGTACTGAGAATTGCCCTCTAACCGCAGGCACGGATGCCAGATGCCTTAATTCTCAACCGATTTCGATGAGTCATATGTCGAATGAAGCCTATTTAGATGCAGAATCTAAAAATGTAGCTGCCCGTGGGCTACGCCTTATACCTACTGAGATATCGCATATCAGCTGCGGCAGAGCGGGCTTAGTGAGCAAACCTCCAACGGCAGGCACGGAAGCCAGATGCCTTAATTCTCAACCGATTTCGATGAGTCATATGTCGAATGAAGCCTATTTAGATGCAGAATCTAAAAATGTAGCTGCCCGTGGGCTACGCCTTATACCTACTGAGATATCGCATATCAGCTGCGGCGGAGCAGGCTTCCTGAGCAAACCTCCAACCGCAGGCACGGAAGCCAGATGCCTTAATTCTCAACCGATTTCGATGAATCATATGTCGGATGAAGCCTATTTAGATGCAGAATCTAAAAATGTAGCTGCCCGTGGGCTACGCCTTACGCCTTCTAAAATATCGTAAATCTGCTGCGGCAGAGTGATCTTAATGAGCAAATGTACTGAGAATTGCAATCCAACAGCAGGCACGGAGGCCAGTTGCCTTAATTCTCAACCGATTTCGATGAATCATATGTTGGATGAAGCCTATTTAGATGCAGAATCTAAAAATGTAGCTGCCCGTGGGCTGCGCCTTACGCCTTCTGAGATATCGCAAATCTGCTGCGGCAGAGCGGGCTTCCTGAGCAAATGTACTGAGAATTGCCCTCCAACCGCAGGCACGGAAGCCAGATGCCTTAATTCTCAACTGATTTCGATGAATCATATGTCGAATGAAGCCCATTCAGATGCAGAATCTAAAAATGTAGCTGCCCGTGGGCTGCGCCTTACGCCTTCTGAGATATCGCAAATCTGCTGCGGCAGAGTGATCTTAATTAGCAAATGTACTGAGAATTGCAATCCAACAGCAGGCACGGAGGCCAGATGCCTTAATTCTCAACCCATTTCGATGAATCATATGTCGAATGAAGCCTATTTAGATGCAGAATCTAAAAATGTAGCCGCCCGTGGGCTACGCCTTACGCCTTCTGCGATATCGCATATCAGCTGCGGCAGAGCGGGCTTCCTGAGCAAACCTCCAACCGCAGGCACGGAAGCCAGATGCCTTAATTCTCAACCGATTTCGATGAATCATATGTCGAATGAAGCCTATTTAGATGCAGAATCTAAAAATGTAGCTGCCCGTGGGCTACGCCTTATACCTACTGAGATATCGCATATCAGCTGCGGCAGAGCGGGCTTCCTGAGCAAACCTCCAACCGCAGGCACGGAAGCCAGATGCCTTAATTCTCAACCGATTTCGATGAATCATATGTTGAATGAAGCCTATTTAGATGCAGAATCTAAAAATGTAGCTGATCGTGGGCTACGCCTTACGCCTTCTGAGATTTCGCAAATCTGCTGCGGCAGAGTGATCTTAATGAGCAAATGTACTGAGAATTGCCCTCCAACCGCAGGCACGGAGGCCAGATGCCTAAATTCTCAACCGATGTCAATGAATCATATGTCGAATGAAGCCTATTTAGATGCAGAATCTAAAAACGTAACTGCCCGTGGGCTGCGCCTTACGCCTTCTGAGATATGGCATATTAGCTGCGGCAGAGCGGGCTTCCTGAGCAAACCTCCAACCGCAGGCACGGAAGCCAGATGCCTTAATTCTCAACCGATTTCGATGAATCATATGTCGGATGAAGCCTATTTAGATGCAGAATCTAAAAATGTAGCTGCCCGTGGGCTACGCCTTACGCCTTCTAAAATATCGTAAATCTGCTGCGGCAGAGTGATCTTAATGAGCAAATGTACTGAGAATTGCAATCCAACAGCAGGCACGGAGGCCAGATGCCTTAATTCTCAACCGATTTCGATGAATCATATGTCGAATGAAGCCTATTTAGATGCAGAATCTAAAAATGTAACTGCCCGTGGGCTGCGCCTTACGCCTTCTGAGATATCGCAAATCTGCTGCGGCAGAGCGGGCTTCCTGAGCAAATGTACTGAGAATTGCCCTCTAACCGCAGGCACGGATGCCAGATGCCTTAATTCTCAACCGATTTCGATGAGTCATATGTCGAATGAAGCCTATTTAGATGCAGAATCTAAAAATGTAGCTGCCCGTGGGCTACGCCTTATACCTACTGAGATATCGCATATCAGCTGCGGCAGAGCGGGCTTAGTGAGCAAACCTCCAACGGCAGGCACGGAAGCCAGATGCCTTAATTCTCAACCCATTTCGATAAATCATATGTCGAATGAAGCCTATTTAGATGCAGAATCTAAAAATGTAGCCGCCCGTGGGCTACGCCTTACGCCTTCTGCGATATCGCATATCAGCTGCGGCAGAGCGGGCTTCCTGAGCAAACCTCCAACCGCAGGCACGGAAGCCAGATGCCTTAATTCTCAACCGATTTCGATGAATCATATGTCGAATGAAGCCTATTTAGATGCAGAATCTAAAAATGTAGCTGCCCGTGGGCTACGCCTTATACCTACTGAGATATCGCAAATCTGCTGCGGCAGAGCGGGCTTCCTGAGCAAATGTACTGAGAATTGCCCTCTAACCGCAGGCACGGATGCCAGATGCCTTAATTCTCAACCGATTTCGATGAGTCATATGTCGAATGAAGCCTATTTAGATGCAGAATCTAAAAATGTAGCTGCCCGTGGGCTACGCCTTATACCTACTGAGATATCGCATATCAGCTGCGGCAGAGCGGGCTTAGTGAGCAAACCTCCAACGGCAGGCACGGAAGCCAGATGCCTAAATTCTCAACCGATGTCAATGAATCATATGTCGAATGAAGCCTATTTAGATGCAGAATCTAAAAACGTAACTGCCCGTGGGCTGCGCCTTACGCCTTCTGAGATATGGCATATTAGCTGCGGCAGAGCGGGCTTCCTGAGCAAACCTCCAACCGCAGGCACGGAAGCCAGATGCCTTAATTCTCAACCGATTTCGATGAATCATATGTCGGATGAAGCCTATTTAGATGCAGAATCTAAAAATGTAGCTGCCCGTGGGCTACGCCTTACGCCTTCTAAAATATCGTAAATCTGCTGCGGCAGAGTGATCTTAATGAGCAAATGTACTGAGAATTGCAATCCAACAGCAGGCACGGAGGCCAGATGCCTTAATTCTCAACCGATTTCGATGAATCATATGTCGAATGAAGTCTATTTAGATGCAGAATCTAAAAATGTAGCTGCCCGTGGGCTGCGCCTTACGCCTTCTGAGATATCGCAAATCTGCTGCGGCAGAGAGGGCTTCCTGAGCAAATGTACTGAGAATTGCCCTCCAACCGCAGGCACGGAAGCCAGATGCCTTAATTCTCAACTGATTTCGATGAATCATATGTCGAATGAAGCCCATTCAGATGCAGAATCTAAAAATGTAGCTGCCCGTGGGCTGCGCCTTACGCCTTCTGAGATATCGCAAATCTGCTGCGGCAGAGTGATCTTAATTAGCAAATGTACTGAGAATTGCAATCCAACAGCAGGCACGGAGGCCAGATGCCTTAATTCTCAACCCATTTCGATGAATCATATGTCGAATGAAGCCTATTTAGATGCAGAATCTAAAAATGTAGCCGCCCGTGGGCTACGCCTTACGCCTTCTGCGATATCGCATATCAGCTGCGGCAGAGCGGGCTTCCTGAGCAAACCTCCAACCGCAGGCACGGAAGCCAGATGCCTTAATTCTCAACCGATTTCGATGAATCATATGTCGAATGAAGCCTATTTAGATGCAGAATCTAAAAATGTAACTGCCCGTGGGCTGCGCCTTACGCCTTCTGAGATATCGCAAATCTGCTGCGGCAGAGCGGGCTTCCTGAGCAAATGTACTGAGAATTGCCCTCTAACCGCAGGCACGGATGCCAGATGCCTTAATTCTCAACCGATTTCGATGAGTCATATGTCGAATGAAGCCTATTTAGATGCAGAATCTAAAAATGTAGCTGCCCGTGGGCTACGCCTTATACCTACTGAGATATCGCATATCAGCTGCGGCAGAGCGGGCTTAGTGAGCAAACCTCCAACGGCAGGCACGGAAGCCAGATGCCTAAATTCTCAACCGATGTCAATGAATCATATGTCGAATGAAGCCTATTTAGATGCAGAATCTAAAAACGTAACTGCCCGTGGGCTGCGCCTTACGCCTTCTGAGATATGGCATATTAGCTGCGGAAGAGCGGGCTTCCTGAGCAAACCTCCAACCGCAGGCACGGAAGCCAGATGCCTTAATTCTCAACCGATTTCGATGAATCATATGTCGGATGAAGCCTATTTAGATGCAGAATCTAAAAATGTAGCTGCCCGTGGGCTACGCCTTACGCTTTCTAAAATATCGTAAATCTGCTGCGGCAGAGTGATCTTAATGAGCAAATGTACTGAGAATTGCAATCCAACAGCAGGCACGGAGGCCAGATGCCTTAATTCTCAACCGATTTCGATGAATCATATGTCGAATGAAGCCTATTTAGATGCAGAATCTAAAAATGTAACTGCCCGTGGGCTGCGCCTTACGCCTTCTGAGATATCGCAAATCTGCTGCGGCAGAGCGGGCTTCCTGAGCAAATGTACTGAGAATTGCCCTCTAACCGCAGGCACGGATGCCAGATGCCTTAATTCTCAACCGATTTCGATGAGTCATATGTCGAATGAAGCCTATTTAGATGCAGAATCTAAAAATGTAGCTGCCCGTGGGCTACGCCTTATACCTACTGAGATATCGCATATCAGCTGCGGCAGAGCGGGCTTAGTGAGCAAACCTCCAACGGCAGGCACGGAAGCCAGATGCCTTAATTCTCAACCCATTTCGATAAATCATATGTCGAATGAAGCCTATTTAGGTGCAGAATCTAAAAATGTAGCTGCCCGTGGGCTACGCCTTATACCTACTGAGATATCGCATATCAGCTGCGGCGGAGCAGGCTTCCTGAGCAAACCTCCAACCGCAGGCACGGAAGCCAGATGCCTTAATTCTCAACCGATTTCGATGAATCATATGTCGGATGAAGCCTATTTAGATGCAGAATCTAAAAATGTAGCTGCCCGTGGGCTACGCCTTACGCCTTCTAAAATATCGTAAATCTGCTGCGGCAGAGTGATCTTAATGAGCAAATGTACTGAGAATTGCAATCCAACAGCAGGCACGGAGGCCAGATGCCTTAATTCTCAACCGATTTCGATGAATCATATGTCGGATGAAGTCTATTTAGATGCAGAATCTAAAAATGTAGCTGCCCGTGGGCTGCGCCTTACGCCTTCTGAGATATCGCAAATCTGCTGCGGCAGAGAGGGCTTCCTGAGCAAATGTACTGAGAATTGCCCTCCAACCGCAGGCACGGAAGCCAGATGCCTTAATTCTCAACTGATTTCGATGAATCATATGTCGAATGAAGCCCATTCAGATGCAGAATCTAAAAATGTAGCTGCCCGTGGGCTGCGCCTTACGCCTTCTGAGATATCGCAAATCTGCTGCGGCAGAGTGATCTTAATTAGCAAATGTACTGAGAATTGCAATCCAACAGCAGGCACGGAGGCCAGATGCCTTAATTCTCAACCCATTTCGATGAATCATATGTCGAATGAAGCCTATTTAGATGCAGAATCTAAAAATGTAGCCGCCCGTGGGCTACGCCTTACGCCTTCTGCGATATCGCATATCAGCTGCGGCAGAGCGGGCTTCCTGAGCAAACCTCCAACCGCAGGCACGGAAGCCAGATGCCTTAATTCTCAACCGATTTCGATGAATCATATGTCGAATGAAGCCTATTTAGATGCAGAATCTAAAAATGTAACTGCCCGTGGGCTGCGCCTTACGCCTTCTGAGATATCGCAAATCTGCTGCGGCAGAGCGGGCTTCCTGAGCAAATGTACTGAGAATTGCCCTCTAACCGCAGGCACGGATGCCAGATGCCTTAATTCTCAACCGATTTCGATGAGTCATATGTCGAATGAAGCCTATTTAGATGCAGAATCTAAAAATGTAGCTGCCCGTGGGCTACGCCTTATACCTACTGAGATATCGCATATCAGCTGCGGCAGAGCGGGCTTAGTGAGCAAACCTCCAACGGCAGGCACGGAAGCCAGATGCCTTAATTCTCAACCCATTTCGATAAATCATATGTCGAATGAAGCCTATTTAGATGCAGAATCTAAAAATGTAGCTGCCCGTGGGCTGCGCCTTACGCCTTCTGAGATATCGCAAATCTGCTGCGGCAGAGCGGGCTTCCTGAGCAAATGTACTGAGAATTGCCCTCCAACCGCAGGCACGGAGGCCAGATGCCTTAATTCTCAACCCATTTCGATGAATCATATGTCGAATGAAGCCTATTTAGATGCAGAATCTAAAAATGTAGCTGCCCGTGGGCTACGCCTTATACCTACTGAGATATCGCATATCAGCTGCGGCAGAGCGGGCTTAGTGAGCAAACCTCCAACCGCAGGCACGGAAGCCAGATGCCTTAATTCTCAACCCATTTCGATAAATCATATGTCGAATGAAGCCTATTTAGATGCAGAATCTAAAAATGTAGCTGCTCGTGGGCTACACCTTACGCCTTCTGAGATATCGCAAATCTGCTGCGGCAGAGCGGGCTTCCTGAGCAAATGTACTGAGAATTGCCCTCCAACCGCAGGCACGGAAGCCAGATGCCTTAATTCTCAACTGATTTCGATGAATCATATGTCGAATGAAGCCTATTTAGATGCAGAATCTAAAAATGTAGCTGCCCGTGGGCTGCGCCTTACGCCTTCTGAGATATCGCAAATCTGCTGCGGCAGAGTGATCTTAATTAGCAAATGTACTGAGAATTGCAATCCAACCGCAGGCACGGAGGCCAGATGCCTTAATTCTCAACCCATTTCGATGAGTCATATGTCGAATGAAGCCTATTTAGATGCAGAATCTAAAAATGTAGCCGCCCGTGGGCTACGCCTTACGCCTTCTGAGATATCGCATATCAGCTGTGGCAGAGCGGGCTTCCTGAGCAAACCTCCAACCGCAGGCACGGAAGCCAGATGCCTTAATTCTCAACCGATTTCGATGAATCATATGTCGAATGAAGCCTATTTAGATGCAGAATCTAAAAATGTAGCTGATCGTGGGCTACGCCTTACGCCTTCTGAGATATCGCAAATCTGCTGCGGCAGAGTGATCTTAATGAGCAAATGTACTGAGAATTGCCCTCCAACCGCAGGCACGGAGGCCAGATGCCTTAATTCTCAACCGATGTCGATGAATCATATGTCGAATGAAGCCTATTTAGATGCAGAATCTAAAAATGTAACTGCCCGTGGGCTGCGCCTTACGCCTTCTGAGATATCGCAAATCTGCTGCGGCAGAGCGGGCTTCCTGAGCAAATGTACTGAGAATTGCCCTCCAACCGCAGGCACGGAAGCCAGATGCCTTAATTCTCAACCCATTTCGATGAGTCATATGTCGAATGAAGCCCATTTAGATGTAGAATCGAAAAATGTAGCTGCCCGTGGGCTGCGCCTTATACCTTCTGAGATATCGCATATCAGCTGCGGCAGAGCGGGTTTTCTGAGCAAACCTCCAACCGCAGGCACGGAAGCCAGATGCCTTAATTCTCAACCGATTTCGATGAATCATATGTCGAATGAAGCCCATTCAGATGCAGAATCTAAAAATGTAGCTGCCCGTGGGCTGCGCCTTACGCCTTCTGAGATATCGCAAATCTGCTGCGGCAGAGTGATCTTAATTAGCAAATGTACTGAGAATTGCAATCCAACCGCAGGCACGGAGGCCAGATGCCTTAATTCTCAACCCATTTCGATGAATCATATGTCGAATGAAGCCTATTTAGATGCAGAATCTAAAAATGTAGCCGCCCGTGGGCTACGCCTTACGCCTTCTGCGATATCGCATATCAGCTGCGGCAGAGCGGGCTTCCTGAGCAAATGTACTGAGAATTGCCCTCCAACCGCAGGCACCGTAGCCAGATGCCTTAATTCTCAACCCATTTCGATGAATCATATGTCCAATGAAGCCTATTTAGATGCAGACTCTAAAAATGTAGCTGCCCGTGGGCTACGCCTTACGACTTCTGAGATATCGCAAATCTGCTGCGGCAGAGCGGGCTTCCTGAGCAAATGTACTGAGAATTGCCCTCCAACCGCAGGCACGGAAGCCAGATGCCTTAATTCTCAACCGATTTCGATGAATCATATGTCGAATGAAGCCTATTTAGATGCAGAATCTAAAAATGTAGCTGCCCGTGGACTACGCCTTACGCCTTCTGAGATATCGCAAATCTGCTGCGGCAGAGCGGGCTTCCTGAGCAAATGTACTGAGAATTGCCCTCCAACCGCAGGCACGGAAGCCAGATGCCTTAATTCTCAACTGATTTCGATGAATCATATGTCGAATGAAGCCTATTTAGATGCAGAATCTAAAAATGTAGCTGCCCGTGGGCTGCGCCTTACGCCTTCTGAGATATCGCAAATCTGCTGCGGCAGAGTGATCTTAATTAGCAAATGTACTGAGAATTGCAATCCAACCGCAGGCACGGAGGCCAGATGCCTTAATTCTCAACCCATTTCGATGAATCATATGTCGAATGAAGCCTATTTAGATGCAGAATCTAAAAATGTAGCTGCCCGTGGGCTACGCCTTATACCTAATGAGATATCGCATATCAGCTGCGGCAGAGCGGGCTTCCTGAGCAAACCTCCAACCGCAGGCACGGAAGCCAGATGCCTTAATTCTCAACCGATTTCGATGAATCATATGTCGAATGAAGCCTATTTAGATGCAGAATCTAAAAATGTAGCTGATCGTGGGCTACGCTTACGCCTTCTGAGATATCGCAAATCTGCTGCGGCAGAGTGATCTTAATGAGCAAATGTACTGAGAATTGCCCTCCAACCGCAGGCACGGAGGCCAGATGCCTTAATTCCCAACCGATGTCGATGAATCATATGTCGAATGAAGCCTATTTAGATGCAGAATCTAAAAATGTAACTGCCCGTGGGCTGCGCCTTACGCCTTCTGAGATATCGCAAATCTGCTGCGGCAGAGCGGGCTTCCTGAGCAAACCTCCAACCGCAGGCACGGAAGCCAGATGCCTTAATTCTCAACCCATTTCGATGAGTCATATGTCGAATGAAGCCCATTTAGATGTAGAATCTAAAAATGTAGCTGCCCGTGGGCTGCGCCTTATACCTTCTGAGATATCGCATATCAGCTGCGGCAGAGCGGGTTTTCTGAGCAAACCTCCAACCGCAGGCACGGAAGCCAGATGCCTTAATTCTCAACCGATTTCGATGAATCATATGTCGAATGAAGCCTATTTAGATGCAGAATCTAAAAATGTAGCTGCCCGTGGGCTACGCCTTATACCTACTGAGATATCGCATATCAGCTGCGGCAGAGCGGGCTTCCTGAGCAAACCTCCAACCGCAGGCACGGAAGCCAGATGCCTTAATTCTCAACCGATTTCGATGAATCATATGTCGAATGAAGCCTATTTAGATGCAGAATCTAAAAATGTAGCTGCCCGTGGGCTACGCCTTATACCTACTGAGATATCGCATATCAGCTGCGGCAGAGCGGGCTTAGTGAGCAAACCTCCAACCGCAGGCACGGAAGCCAGATGCCTTAATTCTCAACCCATTTCGATAAATCATATGTCGAATAAAGCCTATTTAGATGCAGAATCTAAAAATGTAGCTGCCCGTGGGCTGCGCCATACGCCTTCTGAGATATCGCAAATCTGCTGCGGCAGAGCGGGCTTCCTGAGCAAATGTACTGAGAATTGCCCTCCAACCGCAGGCACGGAAGCCAGATGCCTTAATTCTCAACTGATTTCGATGAATCATATGTCGAATGAAGCCTATTTAGATGCAGAATCTAAAAATGTAGCTGCCCGTGGGCTGCGCCTTACGCCTTCTGAGATATCGCAAATCTGCTGCGGCAGAGTGATCTTAATTAGCAAATGTACTGAGAATTGCAATCCAACCGCAGGCACGGAGGCCAGATGCCTTAATTCTCAACCCATTTCGATGAATCATATGTCGAATGAAGCCTATCTAGATGCAGAATCTAAAAATGTAGCCGCCCGTGGGCTACGCCTTACGCCTTCTGAGATATCGCATATCAGCTGCGGCAGAGCGGGCTTCCTGAGCAAACCTCCAACTGCAGGCACGGAAGCCAGATGCCTTAATTCTCAACCGATTTCGATGAATCATATGTCGAATGAAGCCTATTTAGATGCAGAATCTAAAAATGTAGCTGCCCGTGGGCTACGCCTTATACCTACTGAGATATCGCATATCAGCTGCGGCAGAGCGGGCTTCCTGAGCAAACCTCCAACCGCAGGCACGGAAGCCAGATGCCTTAATTCTCAACCGATTTCGATGAATCATATGTCGAATGAAGCCTATTTAGATGCAGAATCTAAAAATGTAGCTGATCGTGGGCTACGCCTTACGCCTTCTGAGATATCGCAAATCTGCTGCGGCAGAGTGATCTTAATGAGCAAATGTACTGAGAATTGCCCTCCAACCGCAGGCACGGAGGCCAGATGCCTTAATTCTCAACCGATGTCGATGAATCATATGTCGAATGAAGCCTATTTAGATGCAGAATCTAAAAATGTAACTGCCCGTGGGCTGCGCCTTACGCCTTCTGAGATATCGCAAATCTGCTGCGGCAGAGCGGGCTTCCTGAGCAAATGTACTGAGAATTGCCCTCCAACCGCAGGCACGGAAGCCAGATGCCTTAATTCTCAACCCATTTCGATGAGTCATATGTCGAATGAAGCCCATTTAGATGTAGAATCTAAAAATGTAGCTGCCCGTGGGCTGCGCCTTATACCTTCTGAGATATCGCATATCAGCTGCGGCAGAGCGGGTTTTCTGAGCAAACCTCCAACCGCAGGCACGGAAGCCAGATGCCTTAATTCTCAACCGATTTCGATGAATCATATGTCGAATGAAGCCCATTCAGATGCAGAATCTAAAAATGTAGCTGCCCGTGGGCTGCGCCTTACGCCTTCTGAGATATCGCAAATCTGCTGCGGCAGAGTGATCTTAATTAGCAAATGTACTGAGAATTGCAATCCAACCGCAGGCACGGAGGCCAGATGCCTTAATTCTCAACCCATTTCGATGAATCATATGTCGAATGAAGCCTATTTAGATGCAGAATCTAAAAATGTAGCCGCCCGTGGGCTACGCCTTACGCCTTCTGCGATATCGCATATCAGCTGCGGCAGAGCGGGCTTCCTGAGCAAACCTCCAACCGCAGGCACGGAAGCCAGATGCCTTAATTCTCAACCCATTTCGATAAATCATATGTCGAATGAAGCCTATTTAGATGCAGAATCTAAAAATGTAGCTGCCCGTGGGCTACACCTTACGCCTTCTGAGATATCGCAAATCTGCTGCGGCAGAGCGGGCTTCCTGAGCAAATGTACTGAGAATTGCCCTCCAACCGCAGGCACGGAAGCCAGATGCCTTAATTCTCAACTGATTTCGATGAATCATATGTCGAATGAAGCCTATTTAGATGCAGAATCTAAAAATGTAGCTGCCCGTGGGCTGCGCCTTACGCCTTCTGAGATATCGCAAATCTGCTGCGGCAGAGCGGGCTTCCTGAGCAAACCTCCAACCGCAGGCACGGAAGCCAGATGCCTTAATTCTCAACCGATTTCGATGAATCATATGTCGAATGAAGCCCATTCAGATGCAGAATCTAAAAATGTAGCTGCCCGTGGGCTGCGCCTTACGCCTTCTGAGATATCGCAAATCTGCTGCGGCAGAGTGATCTTAATTAGCAAATGTACTGAGAATTGCAATCCAACCGCAGGCACGGAGGCCAGATGCCTTAATTCTCAACCCATTTCGATGAATCATATGTCGAATGAAGCCTATTTAGATGCAGAATCTAAAAATGTAGCCGCCCGTGGGCTACGCCTTACGCCTTCTGCGATATCGCATATCAGCTGCGGCAGAGCGGGCTTCCTGAGCAAACCTCCAACCGCAGGCACGGAAGCCAGATGCCTTAATTCTCAACCGATTTCGATGAATCATATGTCGAATGAAGCCTATTTAGATGCAGAATCTAAAAATGTAGCTGCCCGTGGGCTACGCCTTATACCTACTGAGATATCGCATATCAGCTGCGGCAGAGCGGGCTTCCTGAGCAAACCTCCAACCGCAGGCACGGAAGCCAGATGCCTTAATTCTCAACCGATTTCGATGAATCATATGTCGAATGAAGCCTATTTAGATGCAGAATCTAAAAATGTAGCTGCCCGTGGGCTACACCTTACGCCTTCTGAGATATCGCAAATCTGCTGCGGCAGAGCGGGCTTCCTGAGCAAATGTACTGAGAATTGCCCTCCAACCGCAGGCACGGAAGCCAGATGCCTTAATTCTCAACCCATTTCGATAAATCATATGTCGAATGAAGCCTATTTAGATGCAGAATCTAAAAATGTAGCTGCCCGTGGGCTACACCTTACGCCTTCTGAGATATCGCAAATCTGCTGCGGCAGAGCGGGCTTCCTGAGCAAATGTACTGAGAATTGCCCTCCAACCGCAGGCACGGAAGCCAGATGCCTTAATTCTCAACTGATTTCGATGAATCATATGTCGAATGAAGCCTATTTAGATGCAGAATCTAAAAATGTAGCTGCCCGTGGGCTGCGCCTTACGCCTTCTGAGACATCGCAAATCTGCTGCGGCAGAGCGGGCTTCCTGAGCAAACCTCCAACCGCAGGCACGGAAGCCAGATGCCTTAATTCTCAACCGATTTCGATGAATCATATGTCGAATGAAGCCCATTCAGATGCAGAATCTAAAAATGTAGCTGCCCGTGGGCTGCGCCTTACGCCTTCTGAGATATCGCAAATCTGCTGCGGCAGAGTGATCTTAATTAGCAAATGTACTGAGAATTGCAATCCAACCGCAGGCACGGAGGCCAGATGCCTTAATTCTCAACCCATTTCGATGAATCATATGTCGAATGAAGCCTATTTAGATGCAGAATCTAAAAATGTAGCCGCCCGTGGGCTACGCCTTACGCCTTCTGCGATATCGCATATCAGCTGCGGCAGAGCGGGCTTCCTGAGCAAACCTCCAACCGCAGGCACGGAAGCCAGATGCCTTAATTCTCAACCGATTTCGATGAATCATATGTCGAATGAAGCCTATTTAGATGCAGAATCTAAAAATGTAGCTGCCCGTGGGCTACGCCTTATACCTACTGAGATATCGCATATCAGCTGCGGCAGAGCGGGCTTCCTGAGCAAACCTCCAACCGCAGGCACGGAAGCCAGATGCCTTAATTCTCAACCGATTTCGATGAATCATATGTCGAATGAAGCCTATTTAGATGCAGAATCTAAAAATGTAGCTGCCCGTGGGCTACACCTTACGCCTTCTGAGATATCGCAAATCTGCTGCGGCAGAGCGGGCTTCCTGAGCAAATGTACTGAGAATTGCCCTCCAACCGCAGGCACGGAAGCCAGATGCCTTAATTCTCAACCGATTTCGATGAATCATATGTCGAATGAAGCCTATTTAGATGCAGAATCTAAAAATGTAGCTGCCCGTGGACTACGCCTTACGCCTTCTGAGATATCGCAAATCTGCTGCGGCAGAGCGGGCTTCCTGAGCAAATGTACTGAGAATTGCCCTCCAACCGCAGGCACGGAAGCCAGATGCCTTAATTCTCAACTGATTTCGATGAATCATATGTCGAATGAAGCCTATTTAGATGCAGAATCTAAAAATGTAGCTGCCCGTGGGCTGCGCCTTACGCCTTCTGAGATATCGCAAATCTGCTGCGGCAGAGTGATCTTAATTAGCAAATGTACTGAGAATTGCAATCCAACCGCAGGCACGGAGGCCAGATGCCTTAATTCTCAACCCATTTCGATGAATCATTTTTCGAATGAAGCCCATTCAGATGCAGAATCTAAAAATGTAGCTGCCCGTGGGCTGCGCCTTACGCCTTCTGAGATATCGCAAATCTGCTGCGGCAGAGTGATCTTAATTAGCAAATGTACTGAGAATTGCCCTCCAACCGCAGGCACGGAGGCCAGATGCCTTAATTCTCAACCCATTTCGATGAATCATATGTCGAATGAAGCCTATTTAGATGCAGAATCTAAAAATGTAGCTGCCCGTGGGCTACGCCTTATACCTACTGAGATATCGCATATCAGCTGCGGCAGAGCGGGCTTAGTGAGCAAACCTCCAACCGCAGGCACGGAAGCCAGATGCCTTAATTCTCAACCCATTTCGATAAATCATATGTCGAATGAAGCCTATTTAGATGCAGAATCTAAAAATGTAGCTGCCCGTGGGCTACACCTTACGCCTTCCGAGATATCGCAAATCTGCTGCGGCAGAGCGGGCTTCCTGAGCAAATGTACTGAGAATTGCCCTCCAACCGCAGGCACGGAAGCCAGATGCCTTAATTCTCAACTGATTTCGATGAATCATATGTCGAATGAAGCCTATTTAGATGCAGAATCTAAAAATGTAGCTGCCCGTGGGCTGCGCCTTACGCCTTCTGAGATATCGCAAATCTGCTGCGGCAGAGTGATCTTAATTAGCAAATGTACTGAGAATTGCAATCCAACCGCAGGCACGGAGGCCAGATGCCTTAATTCTCAACCCATTTCGATGAATCATATGTCGAATGAAGCCTATTTAGATGCAGAATCTAAAAATGTAGCTGCCCGTGGGCTACACCTTACGCCTTCTGAGATATCGCAAATCTGCTGCGGCAGAGCGGGCTTCCTGAGCAAATGTACTGAGAATTGCCCTCCAACCGCAGGCACGGAAGCCAGATGCCTTAATTCTCAACTGATTTCGATGAATCATATGTCGAATGAAGCCTATTTAGATGCAGAATCTAAAAATGTAGCCGCCCGTGGGCTACGCCTTACGCCTTCCGAGATATCGCATATCAGCTGCGGCAGAGCGGGCTTCCTGAGCAAACCTCCAACCGCAGGCACGGAAGCCAGATGCCTTAATTCTCAACCGATTTCGATGAATCATATGTCGAATGAAGCCTATTTAGATGCAGAATCTAAAAATGTAGCTGCCCGTGGGCTACGCCTTATACCTAATGAGATATCGCATATCAGCTGCGGCAGAGCGGGCTTCCTGAGCAAACCTCCAACCGCAGGCACGGAAGCCAGATGCCTTAATTCTCAACCGATTTCGATGAATCATATGTCGAATGAAGCCTATTTAGATGCAGAATCTAAAAATGTAGCTGATCGTGGGCTACGCCTTACGCCTTCTGAGATATCGCAAATCTGCTGCGGCAGAGTGATCTTAATGAGCAAATGTACTGAGAATTGCCCTCCAACCGCAGGCACGGAGGCCAGATGCCTTAATTCTCAACCGATGTCGATGAATCATATGTCGAATGAAGCCTATTTAGATGCAGAATCTAAAAATGTAACTGCCCGTGGGCTGCGCCTTACGCCTTCTGAGATATCGCAAATCTGCTGCGGCAGAGCGGGCTTCCTGAGCAAATGTACTGAGAATTGCCCTCCAACCGCAGGCACGGAAGCCAGATGCCTTAATTCTCAACCCATTTCGATGAGTCATATGTCGAATGAAGCCCATTTAGATGTAGAATCTAAAAATGTAGCTGCCCGTGGGCTGCGCCTTATACCTTCTGAGATATCGCATATCAGCTGCGGCAGAGCGGGTTTTCTGAGCAAACCTCCAACCGCAGGCACGGAAGCCAGATGCCTTAATTCTCAACCGATTTCGATGAATCATATGTCGAATGAAGCCCATTCAGATGCAGAATCTAAAAATGTAGCTGCCCGTGGGCTGCGCCTTACGCCTTCTGAGATATCGCAAATCTGCTGCGGCAGAGTGATCTTAATTAGCAAATGTACTGAGAATTGCAATCCAACCGCAGGCACGGAGGCCAGATGCCTTAATTCTCAACCCATTTCGATGAATCATATGTCGAATGAAGCCTATTTAGATGCAGAATCTAAAAATGTAGCCGCCCGTGGGCTACGCCTTACGCCTTCTGCGATATCGCATATCAGCTGCGGCAGAGCGGGCTTCCTGAGCAAACCTCCAACCGCAGGCACGGAAGCCAGATGCCTTAATTCTCAACCGATTTCGATGAATCATATGTCGAATGAAGCCTATTTAGATGCAGAATCTAAAAATGTAGCTGCCCGTGGGCTACGCCTTATACCTACTGAGATATCGCATATCAGCTGCGGCAGAGCGGGCTTCCTGAGCAAACCTCCAACCGCAGGCACGGAAGCCAGATGCCTTAATTCTCAACCGATTTCGATGAATCATATGTCGAATGAAGCCTATTTAGATGCAGAATCTAAAAATGTAGCTGCCCGTGGGCTACACCTTACGCCTTCTGAGATATCGCAAATCTGCTGCGGCAGAGCGGGCTTCCTGAGCAAATGTACTGAGAATTGCCCTCCAACCGCAGGCACGGAAGCCAGATGCCTTAATTCTCAACCGATTTCGATGAATCATATGTCGAATGAAGCCTATTTAGATGCAGAATCTAAAAATGTAGCTGCCCGTGGACTACGCCTTACGCCTTCTGAGATATCGCAAATCTGCTGCGGCAGAGCGGGCTTCCTGAGCAAATGTACTGAGAATTGCCCTCCAACCGCAGGCACGGAAGCCAGATGCCTTAATTCTCAACTGATTTCGATGAATCATATGTCGAATGAAGCCTATTTAGATGCAGAATCTAAAAATGTAGCTGCCCGTGGGCTACGCCTTATACCTAATGAGATATCGCATATCAGCTGCGGCAGAGCGGGCTTCCTGAGCAAACCTCCAACCGCAGGCACGGAAGCCAGATGCCTTAATTCTCAACCGATTTCGATGAATCATATGTCGAATGAAGCCTATTTAGATGCAGAATCTAAAAATGTAGCTGATCGTGGGCTACGCCTTACGCCTTCTGAGATATCGCAAATCTGCTGCGGCAGAGTGATCTTAATTAGCAAATGTACTGAGAATTGCAATCCAACCGCAGGCACGGAGGCCAGATGCCTTAATTCTCAACCCATTTCGATGAATCATATGTCGAATGAAGCCTATTTAGATGCAGAATCTAAAAATGTAGCTGCCCGTGGGCTACGCCTTATACCTAATGAGATATCGCATATCAGCTGCGGCAGAGCGGGCTTCCTGAGCAAACCTCCAACCGCAGGCACGGAAGCCAGATGCCTTAATTCTCAACCGATTTCGATGAATCATATGTCGAATGAAGCCTATTTAGATGCAGAATCTAAAAATGTAGCTGATCGTGGGCTACGCCTTACGCCTTCTGAGATATCGCAAATCTGCTGCGGCAGAGTGATCTTAATGAGCAAATGTACTGAGAATTGCCCTCCAACCGCAGGCACGGAGGCCAGATGCCTTAATTCTCAACCGATGTCGATGAATCATATGTCGAATGAAGCCTATTTAGATGCAGAATCTAAAAATGTAACTGCCCGTGGGCTGCGCCTTACGCCTTCTGAGATATCGCAAATCTGCTGCGGCAGAGCGGGCTTCCTGAGCAAATGTACTGAGAATTGCCCTCCAACCGCAGGCACGGAAGCCAGATGCCTTAATTCTCAACCCATTTCGATGAGTCATAAGTCGAATGAAGCCCATTTAGATGTAGAATCTAAAAATGTAGCTGCCCGTGGGCTGCGCCTTATACCTTCTGAGATATCGCATATCAGCTGCGGCAGAGCGGGTTTTCTGAGCAAACCTCCAACCGCAGGCACGGAAGCCAGATGCCTTAATTCTCAACCGATTTCGATGAATCATATGTCGAATGAAGCCCATTCAGATGCAGAATCTAAAAATGTAGCTGCCCGTGGGCTGCGCCTTACGCCTTCTGAGATATCGCAAATCTGCTGCGGCAGAGTGATCTTAATTAGCAAATGTACTGAGAATTGCAATCCAACCGCAGGCACGGAGGCCAGATGCCTTAATTCTCAACCCATTTCGATGAATCATATGTCGAATGAAGCCTATTTAGATGCAGAATCTAAAAATGTAGCCGCCCGTGGGCTACGCCTTACGCCTTCTGCGATATCGCATATCAGCTGCGGCAGAGCGGGCTTCCTGAGCAAATGTACTGAGAATTGCCCTCTAACCGCAGGCACGGAGGCCAGATGCCTTAATTCTCAACCGATGTCGATGAATCATATGTCGAATGAAGCCTATTTAGATGCAGAATCTAAAAATGTAGCTGCCCGTGGGCTACGCCTTATACCTACTGAGATATCGCATATCAGCTGCGGCAGAGCGGGCTTAGTGAGCAAACCTCCAACCGCAGGCACGGAAGCCAGATGCCTTAATTCTCAACCCATTTCGATAAATCATATGTCGAATGAAGCCTATTTAGATGCAGAATCTAAAAATGTAGCTGCCCGTGGGCTACGCCTTATACCTACTGAGATATCGCATATCAGCTGCGGCAGAGCGGGCTTCCTGAGCAAATGTACTGAGAATTGCCCTCCAACCGCAGGCACGGAAGCCAGATGCCTTAATTCTCAACCGATTTCGATGAATCATATGTCGAATGAAGCCTATTTAGATGCAGAATCTAAAAATGTAGCTGCCCGTGGGCTACGCCTTACGCCTTCTGAGATATCGCAAATCTGCTGCGGCAGAGCGGGCTTCCTGAGCAAATGTACTGAGAATTGCCCTCCAACCGCAGGCACGGAAGCCAGATGCCTTAATTCTCAACTGATTTCGATGAATCATATGTCGAATGAAGCCTATTTAGATGCAGAATCTAAAAATGTAGCTGCCCGTGGGCTACGCCTTATACCTACTGAGATATCGCATATCAGCTGCGGCAGAGCGGGCTTAGTGAGCAAACCTCCAACCGCAGGCACGGAAGCCAGATGCCTTAATTCTCAACCCATTTCGATAAATCATATGTCGAATGAAGCCTATTTAGATGCAGAATCTAAAAATGTAGCTGCCCGTGGGCTGCGCCTTACGCCTTCTGAGATATCGCAAATCTGCTGCGGCAGAGCGGGCTTCCTGAGCAAATGTACTGAGAATTGCCCTCCAACCGCAGGCACGGAGGCCAGATGCCTTAATTCTCAACCCATTTCGATGAATCATATGTCGAATGAAGCCTATTTAGATGCAGAATCTAAAAATGTAGCTGCCCGTGGGCTACGCCTTATACCTACTGAGATATCGCATATCAGCTGCGGCAGAGCGGGCTTAGTGAGCAAACCTCCAACCGCAGGCACGGAAGCCAGATGCCTTAATTCTCAACCCATTTCGATAAATCATATGTCGAATGAAGCCTATTTAGATGCAGAATCTAAAAATGTAGCTGCCCGTGGGCTGCGCCTTACGCCTTCTGAGATATCGCAAATCTGCTGCGGCAGAGCGGGCTTCCTGAGCAAATGTACTGAGAATTGCCCTCCAACCGCAGGCACGGAAGCCAGATGCCTTAATTCTCAACTGATTTCGATGAATCATATGTCGAATGAAGCCTATTTAGATGCAGAATCTAAAAATGTAGCTGCCCGTGGGCTGCGCCTTACGCCTTCTGAGATATCGCAAATCTGCTGCGGCAGAGTGATCTTAATTAGCAAATGTACTGAGAATTGCAATCCAACCGCAGGCACGGATGCCAGATGCCTTAATTCTCAACCGATTTCGATGAGTCATATGTCGAACGAAGCCTATTTAGATGCAGAATCTAAAAATGTAGCTGCCCGTGGGCTGCGCCTTATACCTACTGAGATATCGCATATCAGCTGCGGCAGAGCGGGCTTAGTGAGCAAACCTCCAACCGCAGGCACGGAAGCCAGATGCCTTAATTCTCAACCCATTTCGATAAATCATATGTCGAATGAAGCCTATTTAGATGCAGAATCTAAAAATGTAGCTGCCCGTGGGCTGCGCCTTACGCCTTCTGAGATATCGCAAATCTGCTGCGGCAGAGTGGGCTTCCTAAGAAATCCAATAAGAAATTTGCCACCCAACCCCTACCACACCACCTATCTCCCTTAATTCTAAACCGATTTCGATGAATCATATGTCGAATGAAGCCTATTTAGATGCAGAATCTACAAATGTAGCTGCCCGTGGGCTACGCCTTACGCCTTCTGAGATATCGCAAATCTGCTGCGGCAGAGCGGGCTTCCTGAGCAAATGTACTGAGAATTGCCCTCCAACTGAAGGCACGGAAGCCAGATGCCTTAATTCTCAACCCATTTCGCTGAGTCATATGTCGAATGAAGCCTATTTAGATGCAGAATCTAAAAATGTAGCTGCCCGTGGGCTACGCCTTATACCTACTGAGATATCGCATATCAGCTGCGGCAGAGCGGGCTTAGTGAGCAAACCTCCAACCGCAGGCACGGAAGCCAGATGCCTTAATTCTCAACCCATTTCGATAAATCATATGTCGAATGAAGCCTATTTAGATGCAGAATCTAAAAATGTAGCTGCCCGTGGGCTACGCCTTACGCCTTCTGAGATATCGCAAATCTGCTGCGGCAGAGCGGGCTTCCTGAGCAAATGTACTGAGAATTGCCCTCCAACCGCAGGCACGGAAGCCAGATGCCTTAATTCTCAACTGATTTCGATGAATCATATGTCGAATGAAGCCTATTTAGATGCAGAATCTAAAAATGTAGCTGCCCGTGGGCTGCGCCTTACGCCTTCTGAGATATCGCAAATCTGCTGCGGCAGAGTGATCTTAATTAGCAAATGTACTGAGAATTGCAATCCAACCGCAGGCACGGATGCCAGATGCCTTAATTCTCAACCGATTTCGATGAGTCATATGTCGAATGAAGCCTATTTAGATGCAGAATCTAAAAATGTAGCTGCCCGTGGGCTACGCCTTATACCTACTGAGATATCGCATATCAGCTGCGGCAGAGCGGGCTTAGTGAGCAAACCTCCAACCGCAGGCACGGAAGCCAGATGCCTTAATTCTCAACCCATTTCGATAAATCATATGTCGAATGAAGCCTATTTAGATGCAGAATCTAAAAATGTAGCTGCCCGTGGGCTGCGCCTTACGCCTTCTGAGATATCGCAAATCTGCTGCGGCAGAGCGGGCTTCCTGAGCAAATGTACTGAGAATTGCCCTCCAACCGCAGGCACGGAGGCCAGATGCCTTAATTCTCAACCCATTTCGATGAATCATATGTCGAATGAAGCCTATTTAGATGCAGAATCTAAAAATGTAGCCGCCCGTGGGCTACGCCTTACGCCTTCTGAGATATCGCATATCAGCTGCGGCAGAGCGGGTTTTCTGAGCAAACCTCCAACCGCAGGCACGGAAGCCAGATGCCTTAATTCTCAACCGATTTCGATGAATCATATGTCGAATGAAGCCCATTCAGATGCAGAATCTAAAAATGTAGCTGCCCGTGGGCTGCGCCTTACGCCTTCTGAGATATCGCAAATCTGCTGCGGCAGAGTGATCTTAATTAGCAAATGTACTGAGAATTGCAATCCAACCGCAGGCACGGAGGCCAGATGCCTTAATTCTCAACCCATTTCGATGAATCATATGTCGAATGAAGCCTATTTAGATGCAGAATCTAAAAATGTAGCCGCCCGTGGGCTACGCCTTACGCCTTCTGCGATATCGCATATCAGCTGCGGCAGAGCGGGCTTCCTGAGCAAACCTCCAACCGCAGGCACGGAAGCCAGATGCCTTAATTCTCAACCGATTTCGATGAATCATATGTCGAATGAAGCCTATTTAGATGCAGAATCTAAAAATGTAGCTGCCCGTGGGCTACGCCTTATACCTACTGAGATATCGCATATCAGCTGCGGCAGAGCGGGCTTCCTGAGCAAACCTCCAACCGCAGGCACGGAAGCCAGATGCCTTAATTCTCAACCGATTTCGATGAATCATATGTCGAATGAAGCCTATTTAGATGCAGAATCTAAAAATGTAGCTGCCCGTGGGCTACACCTTACGCCTTCTGAGATATCGCAAATCTGCTGCGGCAGAGCGGGCTTCCTGAGCAAATGTACTGAGAATTGCCCTCCAACCGCAGGCACGGAAGCCAGATGCCTTAATTCTCAACCGATTTCGATGAATCATATGTCGAATGAAGCCTATTTAGATGCAGAATCTAAAAATGTAGCTGCCCGTGGGCTACGCCTTACGCCTTCTGAGATATCGCAAATCTGCTGCGGCAGAGCGGGCTTCCTGAGCAAATGTACTGAGAATTGCCCTCCAACCGCAGGCACGGAAGCCAGATGCCTTAATTCTCAACTGATTTCGATGAATCATATGTCGAATGAAGCCTATTTAGATGCAGAATCTAAAAATGTAGCTGCCCGTGGGCTGCGCCTTACGCCTTCTGAGATATCGCAAATCTGCTGCGGCAGAGTGATCTTAATGAGCAAATGTACTGAGAATTGCCCTCCAACCGCAGGCACGGAGGCCAGATGCCTTAATTCTCAACCCATTTCGATGAATCATATGTCGAATGAAGCCTATTTAGATGCAGAATCTAAAAATGTAGCCGCCCGTGGGCTACGCCTTACGCCTTCTGAGATATCGCATATCAGCTGCGGCAGAGCGGGCTTAATGAGCAAACCTCCAACCGCAGGCACGGAAGCCAGATGCCTTAATTCTCAACCGATTTCGATGAATCATATGTCGAATGAAGCCTATTTAGATGCAGAATCTAAAAATTTAGCTGCCCGTGGGCTACGCCTTACGCCTTCTGAGATATCGCAAATCTGCTGCGGCAGAGCGGGCTTCCTGAGCAAATGTACTGAGAATTGCCCTCCAACCGCAGGCACGGAAGCCAGATGCCTTAATTCTCAACCCATTTCGATGAATCATATGTCGAATGAAGCCTATTTAGATGCAGAATCTAAAAATGTAGCTGCCCGTGGGCTACGCCTTACGCCTTCTGAGATATCGCAAATCTGCTGCGGCAGAGCGGGCTTCCTGAGCAAATGTACTGAGAATTGCCCTCCAACCGCAGGCACGGAAGCCAGATGCCTTAATTCTCAACCCATTTCGATGAATCATATGTCGAATGAAGCCTATTTAGATGCAGAATCTAAAAATGTAGCTGCCCGTGGGCTGCGCCTTACGCCTTCTGAGATATCGCAAATCTGCTGCGGCAGAGTGATCTTAATTAGCAAATGTACTGAGAATTGCCCTCCAACCGCAGGCACGGAGGCCAGATGCCTTAATTCTCAACCCATTTCGATGAATCATATGTCGAATGAAGCCTATTTAGATGCAGAATCTAAAAATGTAGCCGCCCGTGGGCTACGCCTTACGCCTTCTGAGATATCGCATATCAGCTGCGGCAGAGCGGGCTTAATGAGCAAACCTCCAACCGCAGGCACGGAAGCCAGATGCCTTAATTCTCAACCGATTTCGATGAATCATATGTCGAATGAAGCCTATTTATTTACGCCTTCTGAGATATCGCAAATCTGCTGCGGCAGAGCGGGCTTCCTGAGCAAATGTACTGAGAATTGCCCTCCAACCGCAGGCACGGAAGCCAGATGCCTTAATTCTCAACTGATTTCGATGAATCATATGTCGAATGAAGCCTATTTAGATGCAGAATCTAAAAATGTAGCTGCCCGTGGGCTACGCCTTATACCTACTGAGATATCGCATATCAGCTGCGGCAGAGCGGGCTTCCTGAGCAAACCTCCAACCGCAGGCACGGAAGCCAGATGCCTTAATTCTCAACCGATTTCGATGAATCATATGTCGAATGAAGCCTATTTAGATGCAGAATCTAAAAATGTAGCTGATCGTGGGCTACGCCTTACGCCTTCTGAGATATCGCAAATCTGCTGCGGCAGAGTGATCTTAATGAGCAAATGTACTGAGAATTGCCCTCCAACCGCAGGCACGGAAGCCAGATGCCTTAATTCTCAACCGATGTCGATGAATCATATGTTGAATGAAGCCTATTTAGATGCAGAATCTAAAAATGTAACTGCCCGTGGGCTGCGCCTTACGCCTTCTTAGATATCGCAAATCTGCTGCGGCAGAGCGGGCTTCCTGAGCAAATGTACTGAGAATTGCCCTCCAACCGCAGGCACGGAAGCCAGATGCCTTAATTCTCAACCCATTTCGATGAGTCATATGTCGAATGAAGCCCATTTAGATGTAGAATCTAAAAATGTAGCTGCCCGTGGGCTGCGCCTTATACCTTCTGAGATATCGCATATCAGCTGCGGCAGAGCGGGTTTTCTGAGCAAACCTCCAACCGCAGGCACGGAAGCCAGATGCCTTAATTCTCAACCGATTTCGATGAATCATATGTCGAATGAAGCCCATTCAGATGCAGAATCTAAAAATGTAGCTGCCCGTGGGCTGCGCCTTACGCCTTCTGAGATATCGCAAATCTGCTGCAGCAGAGTGATCTTAATTAGCAAATGTACTGAGAATTGCAATCCAACCGCAGGCACGGAGGCCAGATGCCTTAATTCTCAACCCATTTCGATGAATCATATGTCGAATGAAGCCTATTTAGATGCAGAATCTAAAAATGTAGCCGCCCGTGGGCTATGCCTTACGCCTTCTGCGATATCGCATATCAGCTGCGGCAGAGCGGGCTTCCTGAGCAAACCTCCAACCGCAGGCACGGAAGCCAGATGCCTTAATTCTCAACCGATTTCGATGAATCATATGTCGAATGAAGCCTATTTAGATGCAGAATCTAAAAATGTAGCTGCCCGTGGGCTACGCCTTATACCTACTGAGATATCGCATATCAGCTGCGGCAGAGCGGGCTTCCTGAGCAAACCTCCAACCGCAGGCACGGAAGCCAGATGCCTTAATTCTCAACCGATTTCGATTAATCATATGTCGAATGAAGCCTATTTAGATGCAGAATCTAAAAATGTAGCTGCCCGTGGGCTACACCTTACGCCTTCTGAGATATCGCAAATCTGCTGCGGCAGAGCGGGCTTCCTGAGCAAATGTACTGAGAATTGCCCTCCAACCGCAGGCACGGAAGCCAGATGCCTTAATTCTGAACCGATTTCGATGAATCATATGTCGAATGAAGCCTATTTAGATGCAGAATCTAAAAATGTAACTGCCCGTGGGCTGCGCCTTACGCCTTCTGAGATATCGCAAATCTGCTGCGGCAGAGCGGGCTTCCTGAGCAAATGTACTGAGAATTGCCCTCCAACCGCAGGCACGGAAGCCAGATGCCTTAATTCTCAACCCATTTCGATGAGTCATATGTCGAATGAAGCCCATTTAGATGTAGAATCTAAAAATGTAGCTGCCCGTGGGCTGCGCCTTATACCTTCTGAGATATCGCATATCAGCTGCGGCAGAGCGGGCTTTCTGAGCAAACCTCCAACCGCAGGCACGGAAGCCAGATGCCTTAATTCTCAACCCATTTCGATGAATCATATATCGAATGAAGCCTATTTAGATGCAGAATCTAAAAATGTAGCTGCCCGTGGGCTATGCCTTACGCCTTCTGAGATATCGCAAATCTGCTGCGGCAGAGCGGGCTTCCTGAGCAAATGTACTGAGAATTGCCCTCCAACCGCAGGCACGGAAGCCAGATGCCTTAATTCTCAACCCATTTCGATGAATCATATGTCGAATGAAGCCTATTTAGATGCAGAATCTAAAAATGTAGCTGCCCGTGGGCTACGCCTTACGCCTTCTGAGATATCGCATATCAGCTGCGGCAGAGTGGGCTTCCTGAGCAAATGTACTGAGAATTGCCCTACAACCGCAGGCACGGAAGCCAAATGCCTTAATTCTCAACCGATTTCGATGAGTCATATGTCGAATGAAGCCTATTTAGATGCAGAATCTAAAAATGTAGCTGCCCGTGGGCTACGCCTTATACCTACTGAGATATCGCATATCAGCTGCGGCAGAGCGGGCTTCCTGAGCAAACCTCCAACCGCAGGCACGGAAGCCAGATGCCTTAATTCTCAACCCATTTCGATGAATCATATATCGAATGAAGCCTATTTAGATGCAGAATCTAAAAATGTAGCTGCCCGTGGGCTATGCCTTACGCCTTCTGAGATATCGCAAATCTGCTGCGGCAGAGCGGGCTTCCTGAGCAAATGTACTGAGAATTGCCCTCCAACCGCAGGCACGGAAGCCAGATGCCTTAATTCTCAACCCATTTCGATGAATCATATGTCGAATGAAGCCTATTTAGATGCAGAATCTAAAAATGTAGCTGCCCGTGGGCTACGCCTTACGCCTTCTGAGATATCGCATATCAGCTGCGGCAGAGTGGGCTTCCTGAGCAAATGTACTGAGAATTGCCCTACAACCGCAGGCACGGAAGCCAAATGCCTTAATTCTCAACCGATTTCGATGAGTCATATGTCGAATGAAGCCTATTTAGATGCAGAATCTAAAAATGTAGCTGCCCGTGGGCTACGCCTTATACCTACTGAGATATCGCATATCAGCTGCGGCAGAGCGGGCTTCCTGAGCAAACCTCCAACCGCAGGCACGGAAGCCAGATGCCTTAATTCTCAACCGATTTCGATGAATCATATGTCGAATGAAGCCTATTTAGATGCAGAATCTAAAAATGTAGCTGATCGTGGGCTACGCCTTACGCCTTCTGAGATATCGCAAATCTGCTGCGGCAGAGTGATCTTAATGAGCAAATGTACTGAGAATTGCCCTCCAACCGCAGGCACGGAAGCCAGATGCCTTAATTCTCAACCCATTTCGATGAGTCATATGTCGAATGAAGCCCATTTAGATGTAGAATCTAAAAATGTAGCTGCCCGTGGGCTGCGCCTTATACCTTCTGAGATATCGCATATCAGCTGCGGCAGAGCGGGCTTTCTGAGCAAACCTCCAACCGCAGGCACGGAAGCCAGATGCCTTAATTCTCAACCCATTTCGATGAATCATATATCGAATGAAGCCTATTTAGATGCAGAATCTAAAAATGTAGCTGCCCGTGGGCTATGCCTTACGCCTTCTGAGATATCGCAAATCTGCTGCGGCAGAGTGGGCTTCCTGAGCAAATGTACTGAGAATTGCCCTCCAACCGCAGGCACGGAAGCCAGATGCCTTAATTCTCAACCGATTTCGATGAATCATATGTCGAATGAAGCCTATTTAGATGCAGAATCTAAAAATGTAACTGCCCGTGGGCTGCGCCATACGCCTTCTGAGATATCGCAAATCTGCTGCGGCAGAGCGGGCTTCCTGAACAAATGTACTGAGAATTGCCCTCCAACCGCAGGCACGGAAGCCAGATGCCTTAATTCTCAACCCATTTCGATGAGTCATATGTCGAATGAAGCCCATTTAGATGTAGAATCTAAAAATGTAGCTGCCCGTGGGCTGCGCCTTATACCTTCTGAGATATCGCATATCAGCTGCGGCAGAGCGGGCTTTCTGAGCAAACCTCCAACCGCAGGCACGGAAGCCAGATGCCTTAATTCTCAACCCATTTCGATGAATCATATATCGAATGAAGCCTATTTAGATGCAGAATCTAAAAATGTAGCTGCCCGTGGACTATGCCTTACGCCTTCTGAGATATCGCAAATCTGCTGCGGCAGAGTGGGCTTCCTGAGCAAATGTACTGAGAATTGCCCTACAACCGCAGGCACGGAAGCCAAATGCCTTAATTCTCAACCGATTTCGATGAGTCATATGTCGAATGAAGCCTATTTAGATGCAGAATCTAAAAATGTAGCTGCCCGTGGGCTACGCCTTATACCTACTGAGATATCGCATATCAGCTGCGGCAGAGCGGGCTTCCTGAGCAAACATCCAACCGCAGGCACGGAAGCCAGATGCCTTAATTCTCAACCCATTTCGATGAATCATATGTCGAATGAAGCCTATTTAGATGCAGAATCTAAAAATGTAACTGCCCGTGGGCTGCGCCATACGCCTTCTGAGATATCGCAAATCTGCTGCGGCAGAGCGGGCTTCCTGAACAAATGTACTGAGAATTGCCCTCCAACCGCAGGCACGGAAGCCAGATGCCTTAATTCTCAACCCATTTCGATGAGTCATATGTCGAATGAAGCCCATTTAGATGTAGAATCTAAAAATGTAGCTGCCCGTGGGCTGCGCCTTATACCTTCTGAGATATCGCATATCAGCTGCGGCAGAGCGGGCTTTCTGAGCAAACCTCCAACCGCAGGCACGGAAGCCAGATGCCTTAATTCTCAACCCATTTCGATGAATCATATATCGAATGAAGCCTATTTAGATGCAGAATCTAAAAATGTAGCTGCCCGTGGACTATGCCTTACGCCTTCTGAGATATCGCAAATCTGCTGCGGCAGAGTGGGCTTCCTGAGCAAATGTACTGAGAATTGCCCTACAACCGCAGGCACGGAAGCCAAATGCCTTAATTCTCAACCGATTTCGATGAGTCATATGTCGAATGAAGCCTATTTAGATGCAGAATCTAAAAATGTAGCTGCCCGTGGGCTACGCCTTATACCTACTGAGATATCGCATATCAGCTGCGGCAGAGCGGGCTTCCTGAGCAAACATCCAACCGCAGGCACGGAAGCCAGATGCCTTAATTCTCAACCCATTTCGATGAATCATATGTCGAATGAAGCCTATTTAGATGCAGAATCTAAAAATGTAGCTGCCCGTGGGCTACGCCTTACGCCTTCTGAGATATCGCAAATCTGCTGCGGCAGAGCGGGCTTCCTGAGCAAATGTACTGAGAATTGCCCTCCAACCGCAGGCACGAAAGCCAGATGCCTTAATTCTCAACCCATTTCGATGAATCATATGTCGAATGAAGCCTATTTAGATGCAGAATCTAAAAATGTAGCTGCCCGTGGGCTGCGCCTTACGCCTTCTGAGATATCGCAAATCTGCTGCGGCAGAGCGGGCTTCCTGAGCAAATGTACTGAGAATTGCCCTACAACCGCAGGCACGGAAGCCAGATGCCTTAGTTCTCAACCGATTTCGATGAATCATATGTCGAATGAAGCCTATTTAGATGCAAAATCTAAAAATGTAACTACCCTTGGGCTGCGCCTTACGCCTTCTGAGATATCGCAAATCTGGCGCGGCAGAGCGGGCTTCCTGAGCAAATGTACTGTACGCACGGAAGCCAGATGCCTTAATTCTCAACCGATTTCGATGAATCATATGTCGAATGAAGCCTATTTAGATGCAGAATCTAAAAATGTAGCTGCCCGTGGGCTACGCCTTATACCTACTGAGATATCGCATATCAGCTGCGGCAGAGCGGGCTTCCTGAGCAAACCTCCAACCGCAGGCACGGAAGCCAGATGCCTTAATTCTCAACCGATGTCGATGAATCATATGTCGAATGAAGCCTATTTAGATGCAGAATCTAAAAACGTAACTGCCCGTGGGCTGCGCCTTACGCCTTCTGAGATATGGCATATCAGCTGCGGCAGAGCGGGCTTCCTGAGCAAATGTACTGAGAATTGCCCTCCAACCGCAGGCACGGAAGCCAGATGCCTTAATTCTCAACCGATGTCGATGAATCATATGTCGAATGAAGCATATTTAGATGCAGAATCTAAAAACGTAACTGCCCGTGGGCTGCGCCTTACGCCTTCTGAGATATGGCATATCAGCTGCGGCAGAGCGGGCTTCCTGAGCAAAGCTCCAACCGCAGGCACGGAAGCCAGATGCCTTAATTCTCAACCCATTTCGATGAATCATATATCGAATGAAGCCTATTTAGATGCAGAATCTAAAAATGTAGCTGCCCGTGGGCTATGCCTTACGCCTTCTGAGATATCGCAAATCTGCTGCGGCAGAGTGATCTTAATGAGCAAATGTACTGAGAATTGCCCTCCAACCGCAGGCACGGAGGCCAGATGCCTTAATTCTCAACCGATGTCGATGAATCATATGTCGAATGAAGCCTATTTAGATGCAGAATCTAAAAATGTAACTGCCCGTGGGCTGCGCCTTACGCCTTCTGAGATATCGCAAATCTGCTGCGGCAGAGCGGGCTTCCTGAGCAAATGTACTGAGAATTGCCCTCCAACCGCAGGCACGGAAGCCAGATGCCTTAATTCTCAACCCATTTCGATGAGTCATATGTCGAATGAAGCCCATTTAGATGTAGAATCTAAAAATGTAGCTGCCCGTGGGCTGCGCCTTATACCTTCTGAGATATCGCATATCAGCTGCGGCAGAGCGGGCTTTCTGAGCAAACCTCCAACCGCAGGCACGGAAGCCAGATGCCTTAATTCTCAACCCATTTCGATGAATCATATATCGAATGAAGCCTATTTAGATGCAGAATCTAAAAATGTAGCTGCCCGTGGGCTATGCCTTACGCCTTCTGAGATATCGCAAATCTGCTGCGGCAGAGTGGGCTTCCTGAGCAAATGTACTGAGAATTGCCCTCCAACCGCAGGCACGGAAGCCAGATGCCTTAATTCTCAACCGATTTCGATGAATCATATGTCGAATGAAGCCTATTTAGATGCAGAATCTAAAAATGTAACTGCCCGTGGGCTGCGCCATACGCCTTCTGAGATATCGCAAATCTGCTGCGGCAGAGCGGGCTTCCTGAGCAAATGTACTGAGAATTGCCCTCCAACCGCAGGCACGGAAGCCAGATGCCTTAATTCTCAACCCATTTCGATGAGTCATATGTCGAATGAAGCCCATTTAGATGTAGAATCTAAAAATGTAGCTGCCCGTGGGCTGCGCCTTATACCTTCTGAGATATCGCATATCAGCTGCGGCAGAGCGGGCTTTCTGAGCAAACCTCCAACCGCAGGCACGGAAGCCAGATGCCTTAATTCTCAACCCATTTCGATGAATCATATATCGAATGAAGCCTATTTAGATGCAGAATCTAAAAATGTAGCTGTCCGTGGACTATGCCTTACGCCTTCTGAGATATCGCAAATCTGCTGCGGCAGAGTGGGCTTCCTGAGCAAATGTACTGAGAATTGCCCTACAACCGCAGGCACGGAAGCCAAATGCCTTACTTCTCAACCGATTTCGATGAGTCATATGTCGAATGAAGCCTATTTAGATGCAGAATCTAAAAATGTAGCTGCCCGTGGGCTACGCCTTACGCCTTCTGAGATATCGCAAATCTGCTGCGGCAGAGCGGGCTTCCTGAGCAAATGTACTGAGAATTGCCCTCCAACCGCAGGCACGAAAGCCAGATGCCTTAATTCTAAACCCATTTCGATGAATCATATGTCGAATGAAGCCTATTTAGATGCAGAATCTAAAAATGTAGCTGCCCGTGGGCTGCGCCTTACGCCTTCTGAGATATCGCAAATCTGCTGCGGCAGAGCGGGCTTCCTGAGCAAATGTACTGAGAATTGCCCTACAACCGCAGGCACGGAAGCCAGATGCCTTAGTTCTCAACCGATTTCGATGAATCATATGTCGAATGAAGCCTATTTAGATGCAGAATCTAAAAATGTAACTACCCGTGGGCTGCGCCTTACGCCTTCTGAGATATCGCAAATCTGGCGCGGCAGAGCGGGCTTCCTGAGCAAATGTACTGTACGCACGGAAGCCAGATGCCTTAATTCTCAACCGATTTCGATGAATCATATGTCGAATGAAGCCTATTTAGATGCAGAATCTAAAAATGTAGCTGCCCGTGGGCTACGCCTTATACCTACTGAGATATCGCATATCAGCTGCGGCAGAGCGGGCTTCCTGAGCAAACCTCCAACCGCAGGCACGGAAGCCAGATGCCTTAATTCTCAACCGATGTCGATGAATCATATGTCGAATGAAGCCTATTTAGATGCAGAATCTAAAAACGTAACTGCCCGTGGGCTGCGCCTTACGCCTTCTGAGATATGGCATATCAGCTGCGGCAGAGCGGGCTTCCTGAGCAAATGTACTGAGAATTGCCCTCCAACCGCAGGCACGGAAGCCAGATGCCTTAATTCTCAACCGATGTCGATGAATCATATGTCGAATGAAGCATATTTAGATGCAGAATCTAAAAACGTAACTGCCCGTGGGCTGCGCCTTACGCCTTCTGAGATATGGCATATCAGCTGCGGCAGAGCGGGCTTCCTGAGCAAAGCTCCAACCGCAGGCACGGAAGCCAGATGCCTTAATTCTCAACCCATTTCGATGAATCATATATCGAATGAAGCCTATTTAGATGCAGAATCTAAAAATGTAGCTGCCCGTGGGCTATGCCTTACGCCTTCTGAGATATCGCAAATCTGCTGCGGCAGAGCGGGCTTATTGAGCAAATGTACTGAGAATTGCCCTCCAACCGCAGACACGAAAGCCAGATGCCTTAATTCTCAACCGATTTCGATGAATCATATGTCGAATGAAGCCTATTTAGATGCAGAATCTAAAAATGTAACTGCCCGTGGGCTGCGCCTTACGCCTTCTGAGATATCGCAAATCTGGCGCGGCAGAGCGGGCTTCCTGAGCAAATGTACTGTACGCACGGTAGCCAGATGCCTTAATTCTCAACCGATTTCCATGAATCATATGTCGAATGAAGCCTATTTAGATGCAGAATCTAAAAATGTAGCTGCCCGTGGGCTGCGCCTTACGCCTTCTGAGATATCGCAAATCTGCTGCGGCAGAGTGATCTTAATGAGCAAATGTACTGAGAATTGCCCTCCAACCGCAGGCACGGAGGCCAGATGCCTTAATTCTCAACCCATTTCGATGAATCATATGTCGAATGAAGCCTATTTAGATGCAGAATCTAAAAATGTAACTGCCCGTGGGCTGCGCTTTACGCCTTCTGAGATATCGCAAATCTGCTGCGGCAGAGCGGGCTTAGTGAGCAAACCTCCAACCGCAGGCACGGAAGCCAGATGCCTTAATTCTCAACCCATTTCGATAAATCATATGTCGAATGAAGCCTATTTAGATGCAGAATCTAAAAATTTAGCTGCCCGTGGGCTGCGCCTTACGCCTTCTGAGATATCGCAAATCTGCTGCGGCAGAGCGGGCTTCCTGAGCAAATGTACTGAGAATTGCCCTCCAACCGCAGGCACGGAAGCCAGATGCCTTAATTCTCAACTGATTTCGATGAATCATATGTCGAATGAAGCCTATTTAGATGCAGAATCTAAAAATGTAGCTGCCAGTGGGCTGCGCCTTACGCCTTCTGAGATATCGCAAATCTGCTGCGGCAGAGTGATCTTAATTAGCAAATGTACTGAGAATTGCAATCCAACCGCAGGCACGGAGGCCAGATGCCTTAATTCTCAACCCATTTCGATGAATCATATGTCGAATGAAGCCTATTTAGATGCAGAATCTAAAAATGTAGCCGCCCGTGGGCTACGCCTTACGCCTTCTGCGATATCGCATATCAGCTGCGGCAGAGCGGGCTTCCTGAGCAAACCTCCAACCGCAGGCACGGAAGCCAGATGCCTTAATTCTCAACCGATTTCGATGAATCATATGTCGAATGAAGCCTATTTAGATGCAGAATCTAAAAATGTAGCTGCCCGTGGGCTACGCCTTATACCTACTGAGATATCGCATATCAGCTGCGGCAGAGCGGGCTTCCTGAGCAAACCTCCAACCGCAGGCACGGAAGCCAGATGCCTTAATTCTCAACCGATTTCGATGAATCATATGTCGAATGAAGCCTATTTAGATGCAGAATCTAAAAATGTAGCTGCTCGTGGGCTACGCCTTACGCCTTCTGAGATATCGCAAATCTGCTGCGGCAGAGCGGGCTTCCTGAGCAAATGTACTGAGAATTGCCCTCCAACCGCAGGCACGGAAGCCAGATGCCTTAATTCTCAACTGATTTCGATGAATCATATGTCGAATGAAGCCTATTTAGATGCAGAATCTAAAAATGTAGCTGCCCGTGGGCTGCGCCTTACGCCTTCTGAGATATCGCAAATCTGCTGCGGCAGAGTGATCTTAATTAGCAAATGTACTGAGAATTGCAATCCAACCGCAGGCACGGAGGCCAGATGCCTTAATTCTCAACCCATTTCGATGAATCATATGTCGAATGAAGCCTATTTAGATGCAGAATCTAAAAATGTAGCCGCCCGTGGGCTACGCCTTACGCCTTCTGAGATATCGCATATCAGCTGCGGCAGAGCGGGCTTCCTGAGCAAACCTCCAACCGCAGGCACGGAAGCCAGATGCCTTAATTCTCAACCGATTTCGATGAATCATATGTCGAATGAAGCCTATTTAGATGCAGAATCTAAAAATGTAGCTGCCCGTGGGCTACGCCTTATACCTACTGAGATATCGCATATCAGCTGCGGCAGAGCGGGCTTCCTGAGCAAACCTCCAACCGCAGGCACGGAAGCCAGATGCCTTAATTCTCAACCGATTTCGATGAATCATATGTCGAATGAAGCCTATTTAGATGCAGAATCTAAAAATGTAGCTGATCGTGGGCTACGCCTTACGCCTTCTGAGATTTCGCAAATCTGCTGCGGCAGAGTGATCTTAATGAGCAAATGTACTGAGAATTGCCCTCCAACCGCAGGCACGGAGGCCAGATGCCTTAATTCTCAACCGATGTCGATGAATCATATGTCGAATGAAGCCTATTTAGATGCAGAATCTAAAAACGTAACTGCCCGTGGGCTGCGCCTTACGCCTTCTGAGATATCGCATATCAGCTGCGGCAGAGCGGGCTTCCTGAGCAAACCTCCAACCGCAGGCACGGAAGCCAGATGCCTTAATTCTCAACCGATTTCGATGAATCATATGTCGAATGAAGCCTATTTAGATGCAGAATCTAAAAATGTAGCTGCCCGTGGGCTACGCCTTACGCCTTCTGAGATATCGCAAATCTGCTGCGGCAGAGCGGGCTTCCTATATGTCGAATGAAGCCTATTTAGATGCAGAATCTAAAAATGTAACTGCCCGTGGGCTGCGCCTTACGCCTTCTGAGATATCGCAAATCTGCTGCGGCAGAGCGGGCTTCCTGAGCAAATGTACTGAGAATTGCCCTCCAACCGCAGGCACGGAAGCCAGAAGCCTTAATTCTCAACCCATTTCGATGAGTCATATGTCGAATGAAGCCCATTTAGATGTAGAATCTAAAAATGTAGCTGCCCGTGGGCTGCGCCTTATACCTTCTGAGATATCGCATATCAGCTGCGGCAGAGCGGGCTTTCTGAGCAAACCTCCAACCGCAGGCACGGAAGCCAGATGCCTTAATTCTCAACCCATTTCGATGAATCATATATCGAATGAAGCCTATTTAGATGCAGAATCTAAAAATGTAGCTGCCCGTGGGCTATGCCTTACGCCTTCTGAGATATCGCAAATCTGCTGCGGCAGAGTGGGCTTCCTGAGCAAATGTACTGAGAATTGCCCTCCAACCGCAGGCACGGAAGCCAGATGCCTTAATTCTCAACCGATTTCGATGAATCATATGTCGAATGAAGCCTATTTAGATGCAGAATCTAAAAATGTAACTGCCCGTGGACTGCGCCTTACGCCTTCTGAGATATCGCAAATCTGCTGCGGCAGAGCGGGCTTCCTGAGCAAATGTACTGAGAATTGCCCTCCAACCGCAGGCACGGAAGCCAGATGCCTTAATTCTCAACTGATTTCGATGAATCATATGTCGAATGAAGCCTATTTAGATGCAGAATCTAAAAATGTAGCTGCCCGTGGGCTACGACTTACGCCTTCTGAGATATCGCATATCAGCTGCGGCAGAGCGGGCTTCCTGAGCAAACCTCCAACCGCAGGCACGGAAGCCAGATGCCTTAATTCTCAACCGATTTCGATGAATCATATGTCGAATGAAGCCTATTTAGATGCAGAATCTAAAAATGTAGCTGCCCGTGGGCTACGCCTTATACCTACTGAGATATCGCATATCAGCTGCGGCAGAGCGGGCTTCCTGAGCAAACCTCCAACCGCAGGCACGGAAGCCAGATGCCTTAATTCTCAACCGATTTCGATGAATCATATGTCGAATGAAGCCTATTTAGATGCAGAATCTAAAAATGTAGCTGATCGTGGGCTACGCCTTACGCCTTCTGAGATTTCGCAAATCTGCTGCGGCAGAGTGATCTTAATGAGCAAATGTACTGAGAATTGCCCTCCAACCGCAGGCACGGAGGCCAGATGCCTTAATTCTCAACCGATGTCGATGAATCATATGTCGAATGAAGCCTATTTAGATGCAGAATCTAAAAACGTAACTGCCCGTGGGCTGCGCCTTACGCCTTCTGAGATATGGCATATCAGCTGCGGCAGAGCGGGCTTCCTGAGCAAACCTCCAACCGCAGGCACGGAAGCCAGATGCCTTAATTCTCAACCGATTTCGATGAATCATATGTCGAATGAAGCCTATTTAGATGCAGAATCTAAAAATGTAGCTGCCCGTGGGCTACGCCTTACGCCTTCTGAGATATCGCAAATCTGCTGCGGCAGAGCGGGCTTCCTATATGTCGAATGAAGCCTATTTAGATGCAGAATCTAAAAATGTAACTGCCCGTGGGCTGCGCCTTACGCCTTCTGAGATATCGCAAATCTGCTGCGGCAGAGCGGGCTTCCTGAGCAAATGTACTGAGAATTGCCCTCCAACCGCAGGCACGGAAGCCAGATGCCTTAATTCTCAACCCATTTCGATGAGTCATATGTCGAATGAAGCCCATTTAGATGTAGAATCTAAAAATGTAGCTGCCCGTGGGCTGCGCCTTATACCTTCTGAGATATCGCATATCAGCTGCGGCAGAGCGGTCTTTCTGAGCAAACCTCCAACCGCAGGCACGGAAGCCAGATGCCTTAATTCTCAACCCATTTCGATGAATCATATATCGAATGAAGCCTATTTAGATGCAGAATCTAAAAATGTAGCTGCCCGTGGGCTATGCCTTACGCCTTCTGAGATATCGCAAATCTGCTGCGGCAGAGTGGGCTTCCTGAGCAAATGTACTGAGAATTGCCCTCCAACCGCAGGCACGGAAGCCAGATGCCTTAATTCTCAACCGATTTCGATGAATCATATGTCGAATGAAGCCTATTTAGATGCAGAATCTAAAAATGTAACTGCCCGTGGGCTGCGCCTTACGCCTTCTGAGATATCGCAAATCTGCTGCGGCAGAGCGGGCTTCCTGAGCAAATGTACTGAGAATTGCCCTCCAACCGCAGGCACGGAAGCCAGATGCCTTAATTCTCAACCCATTTCGATGAGTCATATGTCGAATGAAGCCCATTTAGATGTAGAATCTAAAAATGTAGCTGCCCGTGGGCTGCGCCTTATACCTTCTGAGATATCGCATATCAGCTGCGGCAGAGCGGGCTTTCTGAGCAAACCTCCAACCGCAGGCACGGAAGCCAGATGCCTTAATTCTCAACCCATTTCGATGAATCATATATCGAATGAAGCCTATTTAGATGCAGAATCTAAAAATGTAGCTGCCCGTGGGCTATGCCTTACGCCTTCTGAGATATCGCAAATCTGCTGCGGCAGAGCGGGCTTCCTGAGCAAATGTACTGAGAATTGCCCTCCAACCGCAGGCACGGAAGCCAGATGCCTTAATTCTCAACCCATTTCGATGAATCATATGTCGAATGAAGCCTATTTAGATGCAGAATCTAAAAATGTAGCTGCCCGTGGGCTACGCCTTACGCCTTCTGAGATATCGCATATCAGCTGCGGCAGAGTGGGCTTCCTGAGTAAATGTACTGAGAATTGCCCTACAACCGCAGGCACGGAAGCCAAATGCCTTAATTCTCAACCGATTTCGATGAGTCATATGTCGAATGAAGCCTATTTAGATGCAGAATCTAAAAATGTAGCTGCCCGTGGGCTACGCCTTATACCTACTGAGATATCGCATATCAGCTGCGGCAGAGCGGGCTTCCTGAGCAAACATCCAACCGCAGGCACGGAAGCCAGATGCCTTAATTCTCAACCCATTTCGATGAATCATATGTCGAATGAACCCTATTTAGATGCAGAATCTAAAAATGTAGCTGCCCGTGGACTACGCCTTACGCCTTCTGAGATATCGCAAATCTGCTGCGGCAGAGCGGGCTTCCTGAGCAAATGTACTGAGAATTGCCCTCCAACCGCAGGCACGGAAGCCAGATGCCTTAATTCTAAACCCATTTCGATGAATCATATGTCGAATGAAGCCCATTTAGATGCAGAATCTAAAAATGTAGCTGCCCGTGGGCTACGCCTTACGCCTTCTGAGATATCGCATATCAGCTGCGGCAGAGTGGGCTTCCTGAGCAAATGTACTGAGAATTGCCCTACAACCGCAGGCACGGAAGCCAAATGCCTTAATTCTCAACCGATTTCGATGAGTCATATGTCGAATGAAGCCTATTTAGATGCAGAATCTAAAAATGTAGCTGCCCGTGGGCTACGCCTTATACCTACTGAGATATCGCATATCAGCTGCGGCAGAGCGGGCTTCCTGAGCAAACATCCAACCGCAGGCACGGAAGCCAGATGCCTTAATTCTCAACCCATTTCGATGAATCATATGTCGAATGAACCCTATTTAGATGCAGAATCTAAAAATGTAGCTGCCCGTGGACTACGCCTTACGCCTTCTGAGATATCGCAAATCTGCTGCGGCAGAGCGGGCTTCCTGAGCAAATGTACTGAGAATTGCCCTCCAACCGCAGGCACGGAAGCCAGATGCCTTAATTCTAAACCCATTTCGATGAATCATATGTCGAATGAAGCCCATTTAGATGCAGAATCTAAAAATGTAGCTGCCCGTGGGCTACGCCTTACGCCTTCTGAGATATCGCAAATCTGCTGCGGCAGAGCGGGCTTCCTGAGCAAATGTACTGAGAATTGCCCTCCAACCGCAGGCACGGAAGCCAGATGGCTTAATTCTCAACCGATTTCGATGAATCATATGTCGAATGAAGCCTATTTAGATGCAGAATCTAAAAATGTAGCTGCCCGTGGGCTGCGCCTTACGCCTTCTGAGATATCGCAAATCTGCTGCGGCAGAGCGGGCTTCCTGAGCAAATGTACTGAGAATTGCCCTCCAACTGCAGGCACGGAGGCCAGATGCCTTAATTCTCAACCCATATCGATGAGTCATATGTCGAATGAAGCCCATTTAGATGCAGAATATAAAAGTGTAGCTGCCCGTGGGCTGCGTATTATACCTTCTGAGATATCGCATATCAGCTGCGGCAGAGCGGGTTTTCTGAGCAAACCTCCAACCGCAGGCACGGAAGCCAGATGCCTTAATTCTCAACCGATTTCGATGAATCATATGTCGAAAGAAGCCTATTTAGATGCAGAATCTAAAAATGTAGCTGCCCGTGGGCTACGCCTTATACCTACTGAGATATCGCATATCAGCTGCGGCAGAGCGGGCTTAGTGAGCAAACCTCCAACCGCAGGCACGGAAGCCAGATGCCTTAATTCTCAACCCATTTCGATAAATCATATGTCGAATGAAGCCTATTTAGATGCAGAATCTAAAAATGTAGCTGCCCGTGGGCTGCGCCTTACGCCTTCTGAGATATCGCAAATCTGCTGCGGCAGAGTGATCTTAATTAGCAAATGTACTGAGAATTGCAATCCAACCGCAGGCACGGAGGCCAGATGCCTTAATTCTCAACTGATTTCGATGAATCATATGTCGAATGAAGCCTATTTAGATGCAGAATCTAAAAATGTAGCCGCCCGTGGGCTACGCCTTACGCCTTCTGCGATATCGCATATCAGCTGCGGCAGAGCGGGCTTCCTGAGCAAACCTCCAACCGCAGGCACGGAAGCCAGATGCCTTAATTCTCAACCGATTTCGATGAATCATATGTCGAATGAAGCCTATTTAGATGCAGAATCTAGAAATGTAGCTGCCCGTGGGCTACGCCTTACGCCTTCTGAGATATCGCAAATCTGCTGCGGCAGAGTGATCTTAATTAGCAAATGTACTGAGAATTGCAATCCAACCGCAGGCACGGAGGCCAGATGCCTTAATTCTCAACTGATTTCGATGAATCATATGTCGAATGAAGCCTATTTAGATGCAGAATCTAAAAATGTAGCTGCCCGTGGGCTGCGCCTTACGCCTTCTGAGATATCGCAAATCTGCTGCGGCAGAGTGATCTTAATTAGCAAATGTACTGAGAATTGCAATCCAACCGCAGGCACGGAGGCCAGATGCCTTAATTCTCAACTGATTTCGATGAATCATATGTCGAATGAAGCCTATTTAGATGCAGAATCTAAAAATGTAGCCGCCCGTGGGCTACGCCTTACGCCTTCTGCGATATCGCATATCAGCTGCGGCAGAGCGGGCTTCCTGAGCAAACCTCCAACCGCAGGCACGGAAGCCAGATGCCTTAATTCTCAACCGATTTCGATGAGTCATATGTCGAATGAAGCCTATTTAGATGCAGAATCTAGAAATGTAGCTGCCCGTGGGCTACGCCTTACGCCTTCTGAGATATCGCAAATCTGCTGCGGCAGAGCGGGCTTCCTGAGCAAATGTACTGAGAATTGCCCTCCAACCGCAGGCACGGAAGCCAGATGCCTTAATTCTCAACTGATTTCGATGAATCATATGTCGAATGAAGCCTATTTAGATGCAGAATCTAAAAATGTAGCTGCCCGTGGGCTACGCCTTACGCCTTCTGAGATATCGCAAATCTGCTGCGGCAGAGCGGGCTTCCTATATGTCGAATGAAGCCTATTTAGATGCAGAATCTAAAAATGTAACTGCCCGTGGGCTGCGCCTTACGCCTTCTGAGATATCGCAAATCTGCTGCGGCAGAGCGGGCTTCCTGAGCAAACCTCCAACCGCAGGCACGGAAGCCAGATGCCTTAATTCTCAACCCATTTCGATGAGTCATATGTCGAATGAAGCCCATTTAGATGTAGAATCTAAAAATGTAGCTGCCCGTGGGCTGCGCCTTATACCTTCTGAGATATCGCATATCAGCTGCGGCAGAGCGGGCTTTCTGAGCAAACCTCCAACCGCAGGCACGGAAGCCAGATGCCTTAATTCTCAACCCATTTCGATGAATCATATATCGAATGAAGCCTATTTAGATGCAGAATCTAAAAATGTAGCTGCCCGTGGGCTATGCCTTACGCCTTCTGAGATATCGCAAATCTGCTGCGGCAGAGTGGGCTTCCTGAGCAAATGTACTGAGAATTGCCCTCCAACCGCAGGCACGGAAGCCAGATGCCTTAATTCTCAACCCATTTCGATGAATCATATATCGAATGAAGCCTATTTAGATGCAGAATCTAAAAATGTAGCTGCCCGTGGGCTATGCCTTACGCCTTCTGAGATATCGCAAATCTGCTGCGGCAGAGTGGGCTTCCTGAGCAAATGTACTGAGAATTGCCCTCCAACCGCAGGCACGGAAGCCAGATGCCTTAATTCTCAACCGATTTCGATGAATCATATGTCGAATGAAGCCTATTTAGATGCAGAATCTAAAAATGTAACTGCCCGTTGGCTGCGCCTTACGCCTTCTGAGATATCGCAAATCTGCTGCGGCAGAGCGGGCTTCCTGAGCAAATGTACTGAGAATTGCCGTCCAACCGCAGGCACGGAAGCCAGATGCCTTAATTCTCAACCCATTTCGATGAGTCATATGTCGAATGAAGCCCATTTAGATGTAGAATCTAAAAATGTAGCTGCCCGTGGGCTGCGCCTTATACCTTCTGAGATATCGCATATCAGCTGCGGCAGAGCGGGCTTTCTGAGCAAACCTCCAACCGCAGGCACGGAAGCCAGATGCCTTAATTCTCAACCCATTTCGATGAATCATATATCGAATGAAGCCTATTTAGATGCAGAATCTAAAAATGTAGCTGCCCGTGGGCTATGCCTTACGCCTTCTGAGATATCGCAAATCTGCTGCGGCAGAGCGGGCTTCCTGAGCAAATGTACTGAGAATTGCCCTCCAACCGCAGGCACGGAAGCCAGATGCCTTAATTCTCAACCCATTTCGATGAATCATATGTCGAATGAAGCCTATTTAGATGCAGAATCTAAAAATGTAGCTGCCCGTGGGCTACGCCTTACGCCTTCTGAGATATCGCATATCAGCTGCGGCAGAGTGGGCTTCCTGAGCAAATGTACTGAGAATTGCCCTACAACCGCAGGCACGGAAGCCAAATGCCTTAATTCTCAACCGATTTCGATGAGTCATATGTCGAATGAAGCCTATTTAGATGCAGAATCTTAAAATGTAGCTGCCCGTGGGCTACGCCTTATACCTACTGAGATATCGCATATCAGCTGCGGCAGAGCGGGCTTCCTGAGCAAACATCCAACCGCAGGCACGGAAGCCAGATGCCTTAATTCTCAACCGATTTCGATGAATCATATGTCGAAAGAAGCACATTTGGATGCAAAATCTAAAAATGTAGCTGCCCGTGGGCTACGCCTTACGCCTTCTGAGATATCGCATATCAGCTGCGGCAGAGTGGGCTTCCTGAGCAAATGTACTGAGAATTGCCCTACAACCGCAGGCACGGAAGCCAGATGCCTTAGTTCTCAACCGATTTCGATGAATCATATGTCGAATGAAGCCTATTTAGATGCAGAATCTAAAAATGTAGCTGCTCGTGGGCTACGCCTTATACCTACTGAGATATCGCATATCAGCTGCGGCAGAGCGGGCTTCCTGAGCAAACCTCCAACCGCAGGCACGGAAGTCAGATGCCTTAATTCTCAACCCATTTCGATGAATCATATGTCGAATTAAGCCTATTTAGATGCAGAATCTAAAAATGTAGCTGCCCGTGGGCTACGCCTTATACCTACTGAGATATCGCATATCAGCTGCGGCAGAGCGGGTTTTCTGAGCAAACCTCCAACCGCAGGCACGGAAGCCAGATGCCTTAATTCTCAACCGATTTCGATGAATCATATGTCGAAAGAAGCATATTTAGATGCAAAATCTAAAAATGTAGCTGCCCGTGGGCTACGCCTTACGCCTTCTGAGATATCGCATATCAGCTGCGGCAGAGTGGGCTTCCTGAGCAAATGTACTGAGAATTGCCCTACAACCGGCACGGAAGCCAGATGCCTTAATTCTCAACCGATTTCGATGAATCATATGTCGAATGAAGCCTATTTAGATGCAGAATCTAAAAATGTAGCTGCCCGTGGGCTACGCCTTATACCTACTGAGATATCGCATATCAGCTGCGGCAGAGCGGGCTTCCTGAGCAAACCTCCAACCGCAGGCACGGAAGCCAGATGCCTTAATTCTCAACCGATGTCGATGAATCATATGTCGAATGAAGCCTATTTAGATGCAGAATCTAAAAACGTAACTGCCCGTGGGCTGCGCCTTACGCCTTCTGAGATATGGCATATCAGCTGCGGCAGAGCGGGCTTCCTGAGCAAATGTACTGAGAATTGCCCTCCAACCGCAGGCACGGAAGCCAGATGCCTTAATTCTCAACCGATTTCGATGAATCATATGTCGAATGAAGCCTATTTAGATGCAGAATCTAAAAATGTAGCTGCCCGTGGGCTACGCCTTATACCTACTGAGATATCGCATATCAGCTGCGGCAGAGCGGGCTTCCTGAGCAAACCTCCAACCGCAGGCACGGAAGCCAGATGCCTTAATTCTAAACCGATGTCGATGAATCATATGTCGAATGAAGCCTATTTAGATGCAGAATCTAAAAATGTAGCTGCCCGTGGGCTATGCCTTACGCCTTCTGAGATATCGCAAATCTGCTGCGGCAGAGCGGGCTTCCTGAGCAAATGTACTGAGAATTGCCCTCCAACCGCAGGCACGAAAGCCAGATGCCTTAATTCTCAACCGATTTCGATGAATCATATGTCGAATGAAGCCTATTTAGATGCAGAATCTAAAAATGTAACTGCCCGTGGGCTGCGCCTTACGCCTTCTGAGATATCGCAAATCTGGCGCGGCAGAGCGGGCTTCCTGAGCAAATGTACTGTACGCACGGTAGCCAGATGCCTTAATTCTAAACCGATGTCGATGAATCATATGTCGAATGAAGCCTATTTAGATGCAGAATCTAAAAATGTAGCTGCCCGTGGGCTATGCCTTACGCCTTCTGAGATATCGCAAATCTGCTGCGGCAGAGCGGGCTTCCTGAGCAAATGTACTGAGAATTGCCCTCCAACCGCAGGCACGAAAGCCAGATGCCTTAATTCTCAACCGATTTCGATGAATCATATGTCGAATGAAGCCTATTTAGATGCAGAATCTAAAAATGTAGCTGCCCGTGGGCTACGCCTTATACCTACTGAGATATCGCATATCAGCTGCGGCAGAGCGGGTTTTCTGAGCAAACCTCCAACCGCAGGCACGGAAGCCAGATGCCTTAATTCTCAACCCATTTCGATGAATCATATATCGAATGAAGCCTATTTAGATGCAGAATCTAAAAATGTAGCTGCCCGTGGGCTATGCCTTACGCCTTCTGAGATATCGCAAATCTGCTGCGGCAGAGCGGGCTTCCTGAGCAAATGTACTGAGAATTGCCCTCCAACCGCAGGCACGGAAGCCAGATGCCTTAATTCTCAACCCATTTCGATGAATCATATGTCGAATGAAGCCTATTTAGATGCAGAATCTAAAAATGTAGCTGCCCGTGGGCTACGCCTTACGCCTTCTGAGATATCGCATATCAGCTGCGGCAGAGTGGGCTTCCTGAGCAAATGTACTGAGAATTGCCCTACAACCGCAGGCACGGAAGCCAAATGCCTTAATTCTCAACCGATTTCGATGAGTCATATGTCGGATGAAGCCTATTTAGATGTAGAATCTAAAAATGTAGCTGCCCGTGGGCTGCGCCTTATACCTTCTGAGATATCGCATATCAGCTGCGGCAGAGCGGGCTTTCTGAGCAAACCTCCAACCGCAGGCACGGAAGCCAGATGCCTTAATTCTCAACCCATTTCGATGAATCATATATCGAATGAAGCCTATTTAGATGCAGAATCTAAAAATGTAGCTGCCCGTGGGCTATGCCTTACGCCTTCTGAGATATCGCAAATCTGCTGCGGCAGAGTGGGCTTCCTGAGCAAATGTACTGAGAATTGCCCTCCAACCGCAGGCACGGAAGCCAGATGCCTTAATTCTCAACCCATTTCGATGAATCATATATCGAATGAAGCCTATTTAGATGCAGAATCTAAAAATGTAGCTGCCCGTGGGCTATGCCTTACGCCTTCTGAGATATCGCAAATCTGCTGCGGCAGAGTGGGCTTCCTGAGCAAATGTACTGAGAATTGCCCTCCAACCGCAGGCACGGAAGCCAGATGCCTTAATTCTCAACCGATTTCGATGAATCATATGTCGAATGAAGCCTATTTAGATGCAGAATCTAAAAATGTAACTGCCCGTGGGCTGCGCCTTACGCCTTCTGAGATATCGCAAATCTGCTGCGGCAGAGCGGGCTTCCTGAGCAAATGTACTGAGAATTGCCGTCCAACCGCAGGCACGGAAGCCAGATGCCTTAATTCTCAACCCATTTCGATGAGTCATATGTCGAATGAAGCCCATTTAGATGTAGAATCTAAAAATGTAGCTGCCCGTGGGCTGCGCCTTATACCTTCTGAGATATCGCATATCAGCTGCGGCAGAGCGGGCTTTCTGAGCAAACCTCCAACCGCAGGCACGGAAGCCAGATGCCTTAATTCTCAACCCATTTCGATGAATCATATATCGAATGAAGCCTATTTAGATGCAGAATCTAAAAATGTAGCTGCCCGTGGGCTATGCCTTACGCCTTCTGAGATATCGCAAATCTGCTGCGGCAGAGCGGGCTTCCTGAGCAAATGTACTGAGAATTGCCCTCCAACCGCAGGCACGGAAGCCAGATGCCTTAATTCTCAACCCATTTCGATGAATCATATGTCGAATGAAGCCTATTTAGATGCAGAATCTAAAAATGTAGCTGCCCGTGGGCTACGCCTTACGCCTTCTGAGATATCGCATATCAGCTGCGGCAGAGTGGGCTTCCTGAGCAAATGTACTGAGAATTGCCCTACAACCGCAGGCACGGAAGCCAAATGCCTTAATTCTCAACCGATTTCGATGAGTCATATGTCGAATGAAGCCTATTTAGATGCAGAATCTTAAAATGTAGCTGCCCGTGGGCTACGCCTTATACCTACTGAGATATCGCATATCAGCTGCGGCAGAGCGGGCTTCCTGAGCAAACATCCAACCGCAGGCACGGAAGCCAGATGCCTTAATTCTCAACCCATTTCGATGAATCATATGTCGAATGAAGCCTATTTAGATGCAGAATCTAAAAATGTAGCTGCCCGTGGGCTGCGCCTTACGCCTTCTGAGATATCGCAAATCAGCTGCGGCAGAGCGGGCTTAATGAACAAATGTACTGAGAATTGCCCTCCAACCGCAGGCACGGAGGCCAGATGCCTTAATTCTCAACCCATATCGATGAGTCATATGTCGAATGAAGCAAATTTAGATGCAGAATCTAAAAATGTAGCTGCCCGTGGGCTGCGTATTATACCTTCTGAGATATCGCATATCAGCTGCGGCAGAGCGGGTTTTCTGAGCAAACCTCCAACCGCAGGCACGGAAGCCAGATGCCTTAATTCTCAACCGATTTCGATGAATCATATGTCGAAAGAAGCATATTTGGATGCAAAATCTAAAAATGTAGCTGACCGTGGGCTACGCCTTACGCCTTCTGAGATATCGCATATCAGCTGCGGCAGAGTGGGCTTCCTGAGCAAATGTACTGAGAATTGCCCTACAACCGCAGGCACGGAAGCCAGATGCCTTAGTTCTCAACCGATTTCGATGAATCATATGTCGAATGAAGCCTATTTAGATGCAGAATCTAAAAATGTAGCTGCTCGTGGGCTACGCCTTATACCTACTGAGATATCGCATATCAGCTGCGGCAGAGCGGGCTTCCTGAGCAAACCTCCAACCGCAGGCACGGAAGTCAGATGCCTTAATTCTCAACCCATTTCGATGAATCATATGTCGAATTAAGCCTATTTAGATGCAGAATCTAAAAATGTAGCTGCCCGTGGGCTACGCCTTATACCTACTGAGATATCGCATATCAGCTGCGGCAGAGCGGGTTTTCTGAGCAAACCTCCAACCGCAGGCACGGAAGCCAGATGCCTTAATTCTCAACCGATTTCGATGAATCATATGTCGAAAGAAGCATATTTAGATGCAAAATCTAAAAATGTAGCTGCCCGTGGGCTACGCCTTACGCCTTCTGAGATATCGCATATCAGCTGCGGCAGAGTGGGCTTCCTGAGCAAATGTACTGAGAATTGCCCTACAACCGCAGGCACGGAAGCCAGATGCCTTAATTCTCAACCGATTTCGATGAATCATATGTCGAATGAAGCCTATTTAGATGCAGAATCTAAAAATGTAGCTGCCCGTGGGCTACGCCTTATACCTACTGAGATATCGCATATCAGCTGCGGCAGAGCGGGCTTCCTGAGCAAACCTCCAACCGCAGGCACGGAAGCCAGATGCCTTAATTCTCAACCGATGTCGATGAATCATATGTCGAATGAAGCCTATTTAGATGCAGAATCTAAAAACGTAACTGCCCGTGGGCTGCGCCTTACGCCTTCTGAGATATGGCATATCAGCTGCGGCAGAGCGGGCTTCCTGAGCAAATGTACTGAGAATTGCCCTCCAACCGCAGGCACGGAAGCCAGATGCCTTAATTCTCAACCGATTTCGATGAATCATATGTCGAATGAAGCCTATTTAGATGCAGAATCTAAAAATGTAGCTGCCCGTGGGCTACGCCTTATACCTACTGAGATATCGCATATCAGCTGCGGCAGAGCGGGCTTCCTGAGCAAACCTCCAACCGCAGGCACGGAAGCCAGATGCCTTAATTCTCAACCGATGTCGATGAATCATATGTCGAATGAAGCCTATTTAGATGCAGAATCTAAAAACGTAACTGCCCGTGGGCTGCGCCTTACGCCTTCTGAGATATGGCATATCAGCTGCGGCAGAGCGGGCTTCCTGAGCAAATGTACTGAGAATTGCCGTCCAACCGCAGGCACGGAAGCCAGATGCCTTAATTCTCAACCCATTTCGATGAGTCATATGTCGAATGAAGCCCATTTAGATGTAGAATCTAAAAATGTAGCTGCCCGTGGGCTATGCCTTACGCCTTCTGAGATATCGCAAATCTGCTGCGGCAGAGTGGGCTTCCTGAGCAAATGTACTGAGAATTGCCCTCCAACCGCAGGCACGGAAGCCAGATGCCTTAATTCTCAACCGATTTCGATGAATCATATGTCGAATGAAGCCTATTTAGATGCAGAATCTAAAAATGTAACTGCCCGTGGGCTGCGCCTTACGCCTTCTGAGATATCGCAAATCTGCTGCGGCAGAGCGGGCTTCCTGAGCAAATGTACTGAGAATTGCCGTCCAACCGCAGGCACGGAAGCCAGATGCCTTAATTCTCAACCCATTTCGATGAGTCATATGTCGAATGAAGCCCATTTAGATGTAGAATCTAAAAATGTAGCTGCCCGTGGGCTGCGCCTTATACCTTCTGAGATATCGCATATCAGCTGCGGCAGAGCGGGCTTTCTGAGCAAACCTCCAACCGCAGGCACGGAAGCCAGATGCCTTAATTCTCAACCCATTTCGATGAATCATATATCGAATGAAGCCTATTTAGATGCAGAATCTAAAAATGTAGCTGCCCGTGGGCTATGCCTTACGCCTTCTGAGATATCGCAAATCTGCTGCGGCAGAGCGGGCTTCCTGAGCAAATGTACTGAGAATTGCCCTCCAACCGCAGGCACGGAAGCCAGATGCCTTAATTCTCAACCCATTTCGATGAATCATATGTCGAATGAAGCCTATTTAGATGCAGAATCTAAAAATGTAGCTGCCCGTGGGCTACGCCTTACGCCTTCTGAGATATCGCATATCAGCTGCGGCAGAGTGGGCTTCCTGAGCAAATGTACTGAGAATTGCCCTACAACCGCAGGCACGGAAGCCAAATGCCTTAATTCTCAACCGATTTCGATGAGTCATATGTCGAATGAAGCCTATTTAGATGCAGAATCTTAAAATGTAGCTGCCCGTGGGCTACGCCTTATACCTACTGAGATATCGCATATCAGCTGCGGCAGAGCGGGCTTCCTGAGCAAACATCCAACCGCAGGCACGGAAGCCAGATGCCTTAATTCTCAACCGATTTCGATGAATCATATGTCGAATGAAGCCTATTTAGATGCAGAATCTAAAAATGTAACTGCCCGTGGGCTGCGCCTTACGCCTTCTGAGATATCGCAAATCTGCTGCGGCAGAGCGGGCTTAATGAACAAATGTACTGAGAATTGCCCTCCAACCGCAGGCACGGAGGCCAGATGCCTTAATTCTCAACCCATATCGATGAGTCATATGCCGAATGAAGCAAATTTAGATGCAGAATCTAAAAATGTAGCTGCCCGTGGGCTGCGTATTATACCTTCTGAGATATCGCATATCAGCTGCGGCAGAGCGGGTTTTCTGAGCAAACCTCCAACCGCAGGCACGGAAGCCAGATGCCTTAATTCTCAACCGATTTCGATGAATCATATGTCGAAAGAAGCATATTTGGATGCAAAATCTAAAAATGTAGCTGCCCGTGGGCTACGCCTTACGCCTTCTGAGATATCGCATATCAGCTGCGGCAGAGTGGGCTTCCTGAGCAAATGTACTGAGAATTGCCCTACAACCGCAGGCACGGAAGCCAGATGCCTTAGTTCTCAACCGATTTCGATGAATCATATGTCGAATGAAGCCTATTTAGATGCAGAATCTAAAAATGTAGCTGCTCGTGGGCTACGCCTTATACCTACTGAGATATCGCATATCAGCTGCGGCAGAGCGGGCTTCCTGAGCAAACCTCCAACCGCAGGCACGGAAGTCAGATGCCTTAATTCTCAACCCATTTCGATGAATCATATGTCGAATTAAGCCTATTTAGATGCAGAATCTAAAAATGTAGCTGCCCGTGGGCTACGCCTTATACCTACTGAGATATCGCATATCAGCTGCGGCAGAGCGGGTTTTCTGAGCAAACCTCCAACCGCAGGCACGGAAGCCAGATGCCTTAATTCTCAACCGATTTCGATGAATCATATGTCGAAAGAAGCATATTTAGATGCAAAATCTAAAAATGTAGCTGCCCGTGGGCTACGCCTTATACCTACTGAGATATCGCATATCAGCTGCGGCAGAGTGGGCTTCCTGAGCAAATGTACTGAGAATTGCCCTACAACCGCAGGCACGGAAGCCAGATGCCTTAATTCTCAACCGATTTCGATGAATCATATGTCGAATGAAGCCTATTTAGATGCAGAATCTAAAAATGTAGCTGCCCGTGGGCTGCGCCTTACGCCTTCTGAGATATCGCAAATCAGCTGCGGCAGAGCGGGCTTAATGAACAAATGTACTGAGAATTGCCCTCCAACCGCAGGCACGGAGGCCAGATGCCTTAATTCTCAACCCATATCGATGAGTCATATGTCGAATGAAGCAAATTTAGATGCAGAATCTAAAAATGTAGCTGCCCGTGGGCTGCGTATTATACCTTCTGAGATATCGCATATCAGCTGCGGCAGAGCGGGTTTTCTGAGCAAACCTCCAACCGCAGGCACGGAAGCCAGATGCCTTAATTCTCAACCGATTTCGATGAATCATATGTCGAAAGAAGCATATTTGGATGCAAAATCTAAAAATGTAGCTGCCTGTGGGCTACGCCTTACGCCTTCTGAGATATCGCATATCAGCTGCGGCAGAGTGGGCTTCCTGAGCAAATGTACTGAGAATTGCCCTACAACCGCAGGCACGGAAGCCAGATGCCTTAGTTCTCAACCGATTTCAATGAATCATATGTCGAATGAAGCCTATTTAGATGCAGAATCTAAAAATGTAGCTGCTCGTGGGCTACGCCTTATACCTACTGAGATATCGCATATCAGCTGCGGCAGAGCGGGCTTCCTGAGCAAACCTCCAACCGCAGGCACGGAAGTCAGATGCCTTAATTCTCAACCCATTTCGATGAATCATATGTCGAATTAAGCCTATTTAGATGCAGAATCTAAAAATGTAGCTGCCCGTGGGCTACGCCTTATACCTACTGAGATATCGCATATCAGCTGCGGCAGAGCGGGTTTTCTGAGCAAACCTCCAACCGCAGGCACGGAAGCCAGATGCCTTAATTCTCAACCGATTTCGATGAATCATATGTCGAAAGAAGCATATTTAGATGCAAAATCTAAAAATGTAGCTGCCCGTGGGCTACGCCTTATACCTACTGAGATATCGCATATCAGCTGCGGCAGAGTGGGCTTCCTGAGCAAATGTACTGAGAATTGCCCTACAACCGCAGGCACGGAAGCCAGATGCCTTAATTCTCAACCGATTTCGATGAATCATATGTCGAATGAAGCCTATTTAGATGCAGAATCTAAAAATGTAGCTGCCCGTGGGCTACGCCTTATACCTACTGAGATATCGCATATCAGCTGCGGCAGAGCGGGCTTCCTGAGCAAACCTCCAACCGCAGGCACGGAAGCCAGATGCCTTAATTCTCAACCGATGTCGATGATTCATATGTCGAATGAAGCCTATTTAGATGCAGAATCTAAAAACGTAACTGCCCGTGGGCTGCGCCTTACGCCTTCTGAGATATGGCATATCAGCTGCGGCAGAGCGGGCTTCCTGAGCAAATGTACTGAGAATTGCCCTCCAACCGCAGGCACGGAAGCCAGATGCCTTAATTCTCAACCGATTTCGATGAATCATATGTCGAATGAAGCCTATTTAGATGCAGAATCTAAAAATGTAGCTGCCCGTGGGCTACGCCTTATACCTACTGAGATATCGCATATCAGCTGCGGCAGAGCGGGCTTCCTGAGCAAACCTCCAACCGCAGGCACGGAAGCCAGATGCCTTAATTCTAAACCGATGTCGATGAATCATATGTCGAATGAAGCCTATTTAGATGCAGAATCTAAAAATGTAGCTGCCCGTGGGCTATGCCTTACGCCTTCTGAGATATCGCAAATCTGCTGCGGCAGAGCGGGCTTCCTGAGCAAATGTACTGAGAATTGCCCTCCAACCGCAGGCACGAAAGCCAGATGCCATAATTCTCAACCGATTTCGATGAATCATATGTCGAATGAAGCCTATTTAGATGCAGAATCTAAAAATGTAACTGCCCGTGGGCTGCGCCTTACGCCTTCTGAGATATCGCAAATCTGGCGCGGCAGAGCGGGCTTCCTGAGCAAATGTACTGTACGCACGGTAGCCAGATGCCTTAATTCTCAACCGATTTCCATGAATCATATGTCGGATGAAGCCTATTTAGATGCAGAATCTAAAAATGTAGCTGCCCGTGGGCTACGCCTTACGCCTTCTGAGATATCGCAAATCTGCTGCGGCAGAGCGGGCTTCCTGAGCAAATGTACTGAGAATTGCCCTCCAACCGCAGGCACGGATGCCAGATGCCTTAATTCACAACCCATTTCGATGAATCATATGTCGGATGAAGCCTATTTAGATGCAGAATCTAAAAATGTAGCTGCCCGTGGGCTACGCCTTACGCCTTCTGAGATATCGCAAATCTGCTGCGGCAGAGTGATCTTAATGAGCAAATGTACTGAGAATTGCCCTCCAACCGCAGGCACGGAAGTCAGATGCCTTAATTCTCAACCCATTTCGATGAATCATATGTCGAATGAAGCCTATTTAGATGCAGAATCTAAAAATGTAGCTGCCCGTGGGCTGCGCTTTACGCCTTCTGAGATATCGCAAATCTGCTGCGGCAGAGCGGGCTTAGTGAGCAAACCTCCAACCGCAGGCACGGAAGCCAGATGCCTTAATTCTCAACCCATTTCGATGAATCATATATCGAATGAAGCCTATTTAGATGCAGAATCTAAAAATGTAGCTGCCCGTGGGCTATGCCTTACGCCTTCTGAGATATCGCAAATCTGCTGCGGCAGAGCGGGCTTCCTGAGCAAATGTACTGAGAATTGCCCTCCAACCGCAGGCACGGAAGCCAGATGCCTTAATTCTCAACCGATTTCGATGAATCATATGTCGAATGAAGCCTATTTAGATGCAGAATCTAAAAATGTAGCTGCCCGTGGGCTACGCCTTACGCCTTCTGAGATATCGCAAATCTGCTGCGGCAGAGCGGGCTTCCTGAGCAAATGTACTGAGAATTGCCCTCCAACCGCAGGCACGGAGGCCAGATGCCTTAATTCTCAACCCATTTCGATGAGTCATATGTCGAATGAAGCCCATTTAGATGCAGAATCTAAAAATGTAGCTGCCCGTGGGCTGCGTATTATACCTTCTGAGATATCACATATCAGCTGCGGCAGAGCGGGTTTTCTGAGCAAACCTCCAACCGCAGGCACGGAAGCCAGATGCCTTAATTCTCAACCGATTTCGATGAATCATATGTCGAAAGAAGCATATTTGGATGCAAAATCTAAAAATGTAGCTGCCCGTGGGCTACGCCTTACGCCTTCTGAGATATCGCATATCAGCTGCGGCAGAGTGGGCTTCCTGAGCAAATGTACTGAGAATTGCCCTACAACCGCAGGCACGGAAGCCAGATGCCTTAGTTCTCAACCGATTTCGATGAATCATATGTCGAATGAAGCCTATTTAGATGCAGAATCTAAAAATGTAGCTGCCCGTGGGCTGCGTATTATACCTTCTGAGATATCGCATATCAGCTGCGGCAGAGCGGGCTTCCTGAGCAAACCTCCAACCGCAGGCACGGAAGCCAGATGCCTTAATTCTCAACCGATGTCGTTGAATCATATGTCGCATGAAGCCTATTTAGATGCAGAATCTAAAAACGTAACTGCCCGTGGGCTGCGCCTTACGCCTTCTGAGATATGGCATATCAGCTGCGGCAAAGCGGGCTTCCTGAGCAAATGTACTGAGAATTGCCCTCCAACCGCAGGCACGGAAGCCAGATGCCTTAATTCTCAACCGATTTCGATGAATCATATGTCGAATGAAGCCTATTTAGATGCAGAATCTAAAAATGTAGCTGCCCGTGGGCTACGCCTTATACCTACTGAGATATCGCATATCAGCTGCGGCAGAGCGGGCTTCCTGAGCAAACCTCCAACCGCAGGCACGGAAGCCAGATGCCTTAATTCTAAACCGATGTCGATGAATCATATGTCGAATGAAGCCTATTTACATGCAGAATCTAAAAACGTAACTGCCCGTGGGCTGCGCCTTACGCCTTCTGAGATATGGCATATCAGCTGCGGCAGAGTGGGCTTCCTGAGCAAATGTACTGAGAATTGCCCTACAACCGCAGGCACGGAAGCCAGATGCCTTAGTTCTCAACCGATTTCGATGAATCATATGTCGAATGAAGCCTATTTAGATGCAGAATCTAAAAATGTAGCTGCCCGTGGGCTGCGTATTATACCTTCTGAGATATCGCATATCAGCTGCGGCAGAGCGGGCTTCCTGAGCAAACCTCCAACCGCAGGCACGGAAGCCAGATGCCTTAATTCTCAACCGATTTCGATGAATCATATGTCGAAAGAAGCATATTTGGATGCAAAATCTAAAAATGTAGCTGCCCGTGGGCTACGCCTTACGCCTTCTGAGATATCGCATATCAGCTGCGGCAGAGTGGGCTTCCTGAGCAAATGTACTGAGAATTGCCCTACAACCGCAGGCACGGAAGCCAGATGCCTTAGTTCTCAACCGATTTCGATGAATCATATGTCGAATGAAGCCCATTTAGATGCAGAATCTAAAAATGTAGCTGCCCGTGGGCTGCGTATTATACCTTCTGAGATATCGCATATCAGCTGCGGCAGAGCGGGCTTCCTGAGCAAACCTCCAACCGCAGGCACGGAAGCCAGATGCCTTAATTCTCAACCCATTTCGATGAATCATATATCGAATGAAGCCTATTTAGATGCAGAATCTAAAAATGTAGCTGCCCGTGGGCTATGCCTTACGCCTTCTGAGATATCGCAAATCTGCTGCGGCAGAGCGGGCTTCCTGAGCAAATGTACTGAGAATTGCCCTCCAACCGCAGGCACGAAAGCCAGATGCCTTAATTCTCAACCGATTTCGATGAATCATATGTCGAATGAAGCCTATTTAGATGCAGAATCTAAAAATGTAACTACCCGTGGGCTGCGCCTTACGCCTTCTGAGATATCGCAAATCTGGCGCGGCAGAGCGGGCTTCCTGAGCAAATGTACTGTACGCACGGAAGCCAGATGCCTTAATTCTCAACCGATTTCCATGAATCATATGTCGGATGAAGCCTATTTAGATGCAGAATCTAAAAATGTAGCTGCCCGTGGGCTATGCCTTACGCCTTCTGAGATATCGCAAATCTGCTGCGGCAGAGCGGGCTTCCTGAGCAAATGTACTGAGAATTGCCCTCCAACCGCAGGCACGGAAGCCAGATGCCTTAATTCTCAACCGATTTCGATGAATCATATGTCGAATGAAGCCTATTTAGATGCAGAATCTAAAAATGTAGCTTCCCGTGGGCTACGCCTTACGCCTTCTGAGATATCGCAAATCTGCTGCGGCAGAGTGGGCTTCCTGAGCAAACCTCCAACCGCAGGCACGGAAGCCAGATGCCTTAATTCTAAACCGATGTCGATGAATCATATGTCGAATGAAGCCTATTTAGATGCAGAATCTAAAAATGTAGCTGCCCGTGGGCTATGCCTTACGCCTTCTGAGATATCGCAAATCTGCTGCGGCAGAGCGGGCTTCCTGAGCAAATGTACTGAGAATTGCCCTCCAACCGCAGGCACGAAAGCCAGATGCCTTAATTCTCAACCGATTTCGATGAATCATATGTCGAATGAAGCCTATTTAGATGCAGAATCTAAAAATGTAACTGCCCGTGGGCTGCGCCTTACGCCTTCTGAGATATCGCAAATCTGGCGCGGCAGAGCGGGCTTCCTGAGCAAATGTACTGTACGCACGGTAGCCAGATGCCTTAATTCTCAACCGATTTCCATGAATCATATGTCGGATGAAGCCTATTTAGATGCAGAATCTAAAAATGTAGCTGCCCGTGGGCTACGCCTTACGCCTTCTGAGATATCGCAAATCTGCTGCGGCAGAGCGGGCTTCCTGAGCAAATGTACTGAGAATTGCCCTCCAACCGCAGGCACGGATGCCAGATGCCTTAATTCACAACCCATTTCGATGAATCATATGTCGGATGAAGCCTATTTAGATGCAGAATCTAAAAATGTAGCTGCCCGTGGGCTACGCCTTACGCCTTCTGAGATATCGCAAATCTGCTGCGGCAGAGTGATCTTAATGAGCAAATGTACTGAGAATTGCCCTCCAACCGCAGGCACGGAGGCCAGATGCCTTAATTCTCAACCCATTTCGATGAATCATATGTCGAATGAAGCCTATTTAGATGCAGAATCTAAAAATGTAGCTGCCCGTGGGCTGCGCTTTACGCCTTCTGAGATATCGCAAATCTGCTGCGGCAGAGCGGGCTTAGTGAGCAAACCTCCAACCGCAGGCACGGAAGCCAGATGCCTTAATTCTCAACCCATTTCGATGAATCATATATCGAATGAAGCCTATTTAGATGCAGAATCTAAAAATGTAGCTGCCCGTCGGCTATGCCTTACGCCTTCTGAGATATCGCAAATCTGCTGCGGCAGAGCGGGCTTCCTGAGCAAATGTACTGAGAATTGCCCTCCAACCGCAGGCACGGAAGCCAGATGCCTTAATTCTCAACCGATTTCGATGAATCATATGTCGAATGAAGCCTATTTAGATGCAGAATCTAAAAATGTAGCTGCCCGTGGGCTACGCCTTACGCCTTCTGAGATATCGCAAATCTGCTGCGGCAGAGCGGGCTTCCTGAGCAAATGTACTGAGAATTGCCCTCCAACCGCAGGCACGGAGGCCAGATGCCTTAATTCTCAACCCATTTCGATGAGTCATATGTCGAATGAAGCCCATTTAGATGCAGAATCTAAAAATGTAGCTGCCCGTGGGCTGCGTATTATACCTTCTGAGATATCACATATCAGCTGCGGCAGAGCGGGTTTTCTGAGCAAACCTCCAACCGCAGGCACGGAAGCCAGATGCCTTAATTCTCAACCGATTTCGATGAATCATATGTCGAAAGAAGCATATTTGGATGCAAAATCTAAAAATGTAGCTGCCCGTGGGCTACGCCTTACGCCTTCTGAGATATCGCATATCAGCTGCGGCAGAGTGGGCTTCCTGAGCAAATGTACTGAGAATTGCCCTACAACCGCAGGCACGGAAGCCAGATGCCTTAGTTCTCAACCGATTTCGATGAATCATATGTCGAATGAAGCCTATTTAGATGCAGAATCTAAAAATGTAGCTGCCCGTGGGCTGCGTATTATACCTTCTGAGATATCGCATATCAGCTGCGGCAGAGCGGGCTTCCTGAGCAAACCTCCAACCGCAGGCACGGAAGCCAGATGCCTTAATTCTCAACCGATGTCGTTGAATCATATGTCGCATGAAGCCTATTTAGATGCAGAATCTAAAAACGTAACTGCCCGTGGGCTGCGCCTTACGCCTTCTGAGATATGGCATATCAGCTGCGGCAAAGCGGGCTTCCTGAGCAAATGTACTGAGAATTGCCCTCCAACCGCAGGCACGGAAGCCAGATGCCTTAATTCTCAACCGATTTCGATGAATCATATGTCGAATGAAGCCTATTTAGATGCAGAATCTAAAAATGTAGCTGCCCGTGGGCTGCGCCTTACGCCTTCTGAGATATGGCATATCAGCTGCGGCAAAGCGGGCTTCCTGAGCAAATGTACTGAGAATTGCCCTCCAACCGCAGGCACGGAAGCCAGATGCCTTAATTCTCAACCGATTTCGATGAATCATATGTCGAATGAAGCATATTTAGATGCAAAATCTAAAAATGTAGCTGCCCGTGGGCTACGCCTTATACCTACTGAGATATCGCATATCAGCTGCGGCAGAGTGGGCTTCCTGAGCAAATGTACTGAGAATTGCCCTACAACCGCAGGCACGGAAGCCAGATGCCTTAATTCTCAACCGATTTCGATGAATCATATGTCGAATGAAGCCTATTTAGATGCAGAATCTAAAAATGTAGCTGCCCGTGGGCTACGCCTTATACCTACTGAGATATCGCATATCAGCTGCGGCAGAGCGGGCTTCCTGAGCAAACCTCCAACCGCAGGCACGGAAGCCAGATGCCTTAATTCTCAACCGATGTCGTTGAATCATATGTCGCATGAAGCCTATTTAGATGCAGAATCTAAAAACGTAACTGCCCGTGGGCTGCGCCTTACGCCTTCTGAGATATGGCATATCAGCTGCGGCAAAGCGGGCTTCCTGAGCAAATGTACTGAGAATTGCCCTCCAACCGCAGGCACGGAAGCCAGATGCCTTAATTCTCAACCGATTTCGATGAATCATATGTCGAATGAAGCATATTTAGATGCAAAATCTAAAAATGTAGCTGCCCGTGGGCTACGCCTTATACCTACTGAGATATCGCATATCAGCTGCGGCAGAGTGGGCTTCCTGAGCAAATGTACTGAGAATTGCCCTACAACCGCAGGCACGGAAGCTAGATGCCTTAATTCTCAACCGATTTCGATGAATCATATGTCGAATGAAGCCTATTTAGATGCAGAATCTAAAAATGTAGCTGCCCGTGGGCTACGCCTTATACCTACTGAGATATCGCATATCAGCTGCGGCAGAGCGGGCTTCCTGAGCAAACCTCCAACCGCAGGCACGGAAGCCAGATGCCTTAATTCTAAACCGATGTCGATGAATCATATGTCGAATGAAGCCTATTTAGATGCAGAATCTAAAAACGTAACTGCCCGTGGGCTGCGCCTTACGCCTTCTGAGATATGGCATATCAGCTGCGGCAGAGCGGGCTTCCTGAGCAAACCTCCAACCGCAGGCACGGAAGCCAGATGCCTTAATTCTCAACCCATTTCGATGAATCATATATCGAATGAAGCCTATTTAGATGCAGAATCTAAAAATGTAGCTGCCCGTGGGCTATGCCTTACGCCTTCTGAGATATCGCAAATCTGCTGCGGCAGAGCGGGCTTCCTGAGCAAATGTACTGAGAATTGCCCTCCAACCGCAGGCACGAAAGCCAGATGCCTTAATTCTCAACCGATTTCGATGAATCATATGTCGAATGAAGCCTATTTAGATGCAGAATCTAAAAATGTAACTACCCGTGGGCTGCGCCTTACGCCTTCTGAGATATCGCAAATCTGGCGCGGCAGAGCGGGCTTCCTGAGCAAATGTACTGTACGCACGGAAGCCAGATGCCTTAATTCTCAACCGATTTCCATGAATCATATGTCGGATGAAGCCTATTTAGATGCAGAATCTAAAAATGTAGCTGCCCGTGGGCTATGCCTTACGCCTTCTGAGATATCGCAAATCTGCTGCGGCAGAGCGGGCTTCCAGAGCAAATGTACTGAGAATTGCCCTCCAACCGCAGGCACGGAAGCCAGATGCCTTAATTCTCAACCGATTTCGATGAATCATATGTCGAATGAAGCCTATTTAGATGCAGAATCTAAAAATGTAGCTGCCCGTGGGCTGCGCCTTATACCTTCTGAGATATCGCATATCAGCTGCGGCAGAGCGGGCTTTCTGAGCAAACCTCCAACCGCAGGCACGGAAGCCAGATGCCTTAATTCTCAACCCATTTCGATGAATCATATGTCGAATGAAGCCTATTTAGATGCAGAATCTAAAAATGTAGCTGCCCATGGGCTATGCCTTACGCCTTCTGAGATATCGCAAATCTGCTGCGGCAGGACGGGCTTCCTGAGCAAATGTACTGAGAATTGCCCTCCAACCGCAGGCACGGAAGCCAGATGCCTTAATTCTCAACCGATTTCGATGAATCATATGTCGAATGAAGCCTATTTAGATGCAGAATCTTAAAATGTAGCCGCCCGTGGGCTACGCCTTACGCCTTCTGAGATATCGCATATCAGCTGCGGCAGAGTGGGCTTCCTGAGCAAACATCCAACCGCAGGCACGGAAGCCAGATGCCTTAATTCTCAACCCATTTCGATGAATCATATGTCGAATGAAGCCTATTTAGATGCAGAATCTAAAAATGTAGCTGCCCGTGGGCTACGCCTTACGCCTTCTGAGATATCGCAAATCTGCTGCGGCAGAGCGGGCTTCCTGAGCAAATGTACTGAGAATTGCCCTCCAACCGCAGGCACGGAAGCCAGATGCCTTAATTCTAAACCCATTTCGATGAATCATATGCCGAATGAAGCCCATTTAAATGCAGAATCTAAAAATGTAGCTGCCCGTGGGCTACGCCTTACGCCTTCTGAGATATCGCATATCAGCTGCGGCAGAGCGGGTTTTCTGAGCAAACCTCCAACCGCAGGCACGGAAGCCAGATGCCTTAATTCTCAACCCATTTCGATGAATCATATGTCGAATGAAGCCTATTTAGATGCAGAATCTAAAAATGTAACTACCCGTGGGCTGCGCCTTACGCCTTCTGAGATATCGCAAATCTGGCGCGGCAGAGCGGGCTTCCTGAGCAAATGTACTGTACGCACGGAAGCCAGATGCCTTAATTCTCAACCGATTTCCATGAATCATATGTCGGATGAAGCCTATTTAGATGCAGAATCTAAAAATGTAACTGCCCGTGGGCTGCGCCTTACGCCTTCTGAGATATCGCAAATCTGCTGCGGCAGAGCGGGCTTATTGAGCAAATGTACTGAGAATTGCCCTGCAACCGCAGGCACGGAAGCCAGATGCCTTAATTCTCAACCCATTTCGATGAATCATATGTCGAATGAAGCCTATTTAGATGCAGAATCTAAAAATGTAGCTGCCCGTGGGCTACGCCTTACGCCTTCTGAGATATCGCAAATCTGCTGCGGCAGAGCGGGCTTCCTGAGCAAATGTACTGAGAATTGCCCTCCAACCGCAGGCACGGAAGCCAGATGCCTTAATTCTAAACCCATTTCGATGAATCATATGCCGAATGAAGCCCATTTAAATGCAGAATCTAAAAATGTAGCTGCCCGTGGGCTACGCCTTACGCCTTCTGAGATATCGCATATCAGCTGCGGCAGAGCGGGTTTTCTGAGCAAACCTCCAACCGCAGGCACGGAAGCCAGATGCCTTAATTCTCAACCGATGTCGATGAATCATATGTCGAATGAAGCCTATTTAGATGCAGAATCTAAAAATGTAACTACCCGTGGGCTGCGCCTTACGCCTTCTGAGATATCGCAAATCTGGCGCGGCAGAGCGGGCTTCCTGAGCAAATGTACTGTACGCACGGAAGCCAGATGCCTTAATTCTCAACCGATTTCCATGAATCATATGTCGGATGAAGCCTATTTAGATGCAGAATCTAAAAATGTAGCTGCCCGTGGGCTATGCCTTACGCCTTCTGAGATATCGCAAATCTGCTGCGGCAGAGCGGGCTTCCTGAGCAAATGTACTGAGAATTGCCCTCCAACCGCAGGCACGAAAGCCAGATGCCTTAATTCTCAACCCATTTCGATGAATCATATGTCGAATGAAGCCTATTTAGATGCAGAATCTAAAAATGTAGCTGCCCGTGGGCTACGCCTTACGCCTTCTGAGATATCGCAAATCTGCTGCGGCAGAGCGGGCTTATTGAGCAAATGTACTGAGAATTGCCCTCCAACCGCAGGCACGGATGCCAGATGCCTTAATTCACAACCCATTTCGATGAATCATATGTCGGATGAAGCCTATTTAGATGCAGAATCTAAAAATGTAGCTGCCCGTGGGGTGCGCCTTATACCTTCTGAGATATCGCATATCAGCTGCGGCAGAGCGGGTTTTCTGAGCAAACCTCCAACCGCAGGCACGGAAGCCAGATGCCTTAATTCTCAACCGATTTCGATGAATCATATGTCGAATGAAGCCTATTTAGATGCAGAATCTAAAAATGTAGCTGCCCGTGGGCTACGCCTTATACCTACTGAGATATCGCATATCAGCTGCGGCAGAGCGGGCTTCCTGAACAAACCTCCAACCGCAGGCACGGAAGCCAGATGCCTTAATTCTCAACCCATTTCGATGAATCATATATCGAATGAAGCCTATTTAGATGCAGAATCTAAAAATGTAGCTGCCCGTGGGCTATGCCTTACGCCTTCTGAGATATCGCAAATCTGCTGCGGCAGAGCGGGCTTCCTGAGCAAATGTACTGAGAATTGCCCTCCAACCGCAGGCACGAAAGCCAGATGCCTTAATTCTCAACCGATTTCGATGAATCATATGTCGAATGAAGCCTATTTAGATGCAGAATCTAAAAACGTAACTGCCCGTGGGCTGCGCCTTACGCCTTCTGAGATATCGCATATCAGCTGCGGCAGAGCGGGTTTTCTGAGCAAACCTCCAACCGCAGGCACGGAAGCCAGATGCCTTAATTCTCAACCGATGTCGATGAATCATATGTCGAATGAAGCCTATTTAGATGCAGAATCTAAAAACGTAACTGCCCGTGGGCTGCGATTTACGCCTTCTGAGATATGGCATATCAGCTGCGGCAGAGCGGGCTTCCTGAGCAAATGTACTGAGAATTGCCCTACAACCGCAGGCACGGAAGCCAGATGCCTTAATTCTCAACCGATTTCGATGAATCATATGTCGAATGAAGCCTATTTAGATGCAGAATCTAAAAATGTAGCTGCCCGTGGGCTACGCCTTATACCTACTGAGATATCGCATATCAGCTGCGGCAGAGCGGGCTTAGCGGGCTTTCTGAGCAAATGTACTGAGAATTGCCCTCCAACCGCAGGCACGGTAGCCAGATGCCTTAATTCTCAACTGATTTCCATGAATCATATGTCGAATGAAGCCTATTTAGATGCTGAATCTAAAAATGTAGCTGCCCGTGGGCTACGCCTTATACCTACTGAGATATCGCATATCAGCTGCGGCAGAGCGGGCTTCCTGAGCAAACCTCCAACCGCAGGCACGGAAGCCAGATGCCTTAATTCTCAACCGATTTCGATGAATCATATGTCGAATGAAGCCTATTCAGATGCAGAATCTAAAAATGTAGCTGCCCGTGGGCTGCGCCTTATACGTTCTGAGATATCGCATATCAGCTGCGGCAGAGCGGGCTTCCTGAGCAAACCTCCAACCGCAGGCACGGAAGCCAGATGCCTTAATTCTCAACCCATTTCGATGAATCATACCTCGAATGAAGCCTATTTAGATGCAGAATCTAAAAATGTAGCTGCCCGTGGGATACGCCTTACGCCTTCTGAGATATCGCAAATCTGCTGCGGCAGAGCGGGCTTCCTGAGCAAATGTACTGAGAATTGCCCTCCAACCGCAGGCACGGTAGCCAGATGCCTTAATTCTCAACCCATTTCGATGAATCATATGTCCAATGAAGCCTATTTAGATGCAGAATCTAAAAATGTAGCTGCCCGTGGGCTACGCCTTACGCCTTTTGAGATATCGCAAATCTGCTGCGGCAGAGCGGGCTTCCTGAGCAAATGTACTGAGAATTGCCCTCCAACCGCAGGCACGGAAGCCAAATGCCTTAATTCTCAACCCATTTCGATGAATCATATGTCGAATGAAGCCTATTTAGATGCAGAATCTAAAAATGTAGCTGCCCGTGGACTGCGCTTTACGCCTTCTGAGATATCGCAAATCTGCTGCGGCAGAGCGGGCTTCCTGAGCAAATGTACTGAGAATTGCCCTCCAACCGCAGGCACGGAAGCCAGATGCCTTAATTCTCAACTGATTTCGATGAATCATATGTCGAATGAAGCCTATTCAGATGCAGAATCTAAAAATGTAGCTGCCCGTGGGCTGCGCCTTATACCTTCTGAGATATCGCATATTAGCTGCGGCAGAGCGGGCTTAGCGGGCTTTCTGAGCAAATGTACTGAGAATTGCCCTCCAACCGCAGGCACGGTAGCCAGATGCCTTAATTCTCAACTGATTTCCATGAATCATATGTCGAATGAAGCCTATTTAGATGCTGAATCTAAAAATGTAGCTGCCCGTGGGCTACGCCTTATACCTACTGAGATATCGCATATCAGCTGCGGCAGAGCGGGCTTCCTGAGCAAACCTCCAACCGCAGGCACGGAAGCCAGATGCCTTAATTCTCAACTGATTTCGATGAATCATATGTCGAATGAAGCCTATTCAGATGCAGAATCTAAAAATGTAGCTGCCCGTGGGCTGCGCCTTATACGTTCTGAGATATCGCATATCAGCTGCGGCAGAGCGGGCTTCCTGAGCAAACCTCCAACCGCAGGCACGGAAGCCAGATGCCTTAATTCTCAACCCATTTCGATGAATCATACCTCGAATGAAGCCTATTTAGATGCAGAATCTAAAAATGTAGCTGCCCGTGGGATACGCCTTACGCCTTCTGAGATATCGCAAATCTGCTGCGGCAGAGCGGGCTTCCTGAGCAAATGTACTGAGAATTGCCCTCCAACCGCAGGCACGGTAGCCAGATGCCTTAATTCTCAACCCATTTCGATGAATCATATGTCCAATGAAGCCTATTTAGATGCAGAATCTAAAAATGTAGCTGCCCGTGGGCTACGCCTTACGCCTTTTGAGATATCGCAAATCTGCTGCGGCAGAGCGGGCTTCCTGAGCAAATGTACTGAGAATTGCCCTCCAACCGCAGGCACGGAAGCCAAATGCCTTAATTCTCAACCCATTTCGATGAATCATATGTCGAATGAAGCCTATTTAGATGCAGAATCTAAAAATGTAGCTGCCCGTGGACTGCGCTTTACGCCTTCTGAGATATCGCAAATCTGCTGCGGCAGAGCGGGCTTCCTGAGCAAATGTACTGAGAATTGCCCTCCAACCGCAGGCACGGAAGCCAGATGCCTTAATTCTCAACTGATTTCGATGAATCATATGTCGAATGAAGCCTATTCAGATGCAGAATCTAAAAATGTAGCTGCCCGTGGGCTGCGCCTTATACCTTCTGAGATATCGCATATTAGCTGCGGCAGAGCAGGCTTCCTGAGCAAACCTCCAACCGCAGGCACGGAAGCAAGATGCCTTAATTCTCAACCCATTTCGATGAATCATATGTCGAATGAAGCCTATTTAGATGCAGAATCTAAAAATGTAGCTGCCCATGGACTGCGCTTTACGCCTTCTGAGATATCGCAAATCTGCTGCGGCAGAGCGGGCTTCCTGAGCAAATGTACTGAGAATTGCCCTCCAACCGCAGGCACGGAAGCCAGATGCCTTAATTCTCAACTGATTTCGATGAATCATATGTCGAATGAAGCCTATTCAGATGCAGAATCTAAAAATGTAGCTGCCCGTGGGCTGCGCCTTATACGTTCTGAGATATCGCATATCAGCTGCGGCAGAGCGGGCTTCCTGAGCAAACCTCCAACCGCAGGCACGGAAGCCAGATGCCTTAATTCTCAACCCATTTCGATGAATCATACCTCGAATGAAGCCTATTTAGATGCAGAATCTAAAAATGTAGCTGCCCGTGGGATACGCCTTACGCCTTCTGAGATATCGCAAATCTGCTGCGGCAGAGCGGGCTTCCTGAGCAAATGTACTGAGAATTGCCCTCCAACCGCAGGCACGGTAGCCAGATGCCTTAATTCTCAACCCATTTCGATGAATCATATGTCCAATGAAGCCTATTTAGATGCAGAATCTAAAAATGTAGCTGCCCGTGGGCTACGCCTTACGCCTTTTGAGATATCGCAAATCTGCTGCGGCAGAGCGGGCTTCCTGAGCAAATGTACTGAGAATTGCCCTCCAACCGCAGGCACGGAAGCCAAATGCCTTAATTCTCAACCCATTTCGATGAATCATATGTCGAATGAAGCCTATTTAGATGCAGAATCTAAAAATGTAGCTGCCCGTGGACTGCGCTTTACGCCTTCTGAGATATCGCAAATCTGCTGCGGCAGAGCGGGCTTCCTGAGCAAATGTACTGAGAATTGCCCTCCAACCGCAGGCACGGAAGCCAGATGCCTTAATTCTCAACTGATTTCGATGAATCATATGTCGAATGAAGCCTATTCAGATGCAGAATCTAAAAATGTAGCTGCCCGTGGGCTGCGCCTTATACCTTCTGAGATATCGCATATTAGCTGCGGCAGAGCGGGCTTCCTGAGCAAACCTCCAACCGCAGGCACGGAAGCCAGATGCCTTAATTCTCAACCGATTTCGATGAATCATATGTCGAATGAAGCCTATTCAGATGCAGAATCTAAAAATGTAGCTGCCCGTGGGCTGCGCCTTATACGTTCTGAGATATCGCATATCAGCTGCGGCAGAGCGGGCTTCCTGAGCAAACCTCCAACCGCAGGCACGGAAGCCAGATGCCTTAATTCTCAACCCATTTCGATGAATCATACCTCGAATGAAGCCTATTTAGATGCAGAATCTAAAAATGTAGCTGCCCGTGGGATACGCCTTACGCCTTCTGAGATATCGCAAATCTGCTGCGGCAGAGCGGGCTTCCTGAGCAAATGTACTGAGAATTGCCCTCCAACCGCAGGCACGGTAGCCAGATGCCTTAATTCTCAACCCATTTCGATGAATCATATGTCCAATGAAGCCTATTTAGATGCAGAATCTAAAAATGTAGCTGCCCGTGGGCTACGCCTTACGCCTTTTGAGATATCGCAAATCTGCTGCGGCAGAGCGGGCTTCCTGAGCAAATGTACTGAGAATTGCCCTCCAACCGCAGGCACGGAAGCCAAATGCCTTAATTCTCAACCCATTTCGATGAATCATATGTCGAATGAAGCCTATTTAGATGCAGAATCTAAAAATGTAGCTGCCCGTGGACTGCGCTTTACGCCTTCTGAGATATCGCAAATCTGCTGCGGCAGAGCGGGCTTCCTGAGCAAATGTACTGAGAATTGCCCTCCAACCGCAGGCACGGAAGCCAGATGCCTTAATTCTCAACTGATTTCGATGAATCATATGTCGAATGAAGCCTATTCAGATGCAGAATCTAAAAATGTAGCTGCCCGTGGGCTGCGCCTTATACCTTCTGAGATATCGCATATTAGCTGCGGCAGAGCAGGCTTCCTGAGCAAACCTCCAACCGCAGGCACGGAAGCAAGATGCCTTAATTCTCAACCCATTTCGATGAATCATATGTCGAATGAAGCCTATTTAGATGCAGAATCTAAAAATGTAGCTGCCCATGGACTGCGCTTTACGCCTTCTGAGATATCGCAAATCTGCTGCGGCAGAGCGGGCTTCCTGAGCAAATGTACTGAGAATTGCCCTCCAACCGCAGGCACGGAAGCCAGATGCCTTAATTCTCAACTGATTTCGATGAATCATATGTCGAATGAAGCCTATTCAGATGCAGAATCTAAAAATGTAGCTGCCCGTGGGCTACGCCTTATACCTACTGAGATATCGCATATCAGCTGCGGCAGAGCGGGCTTCCTGAGCAAACCTCCAACCGCAGGCACGGAAGCCAGATGCCTTAATTCTCAACCGATTTCGATGAATCATATGTCGAATGAAGCCTATTTAGATGCAGAATCTAAAAATGTAGCTGCCCGTGGGCTACGCCTTATACCTTCTGAGATATCGCATATCAGCTGCGGCAGAGCAGGCTTCCTGAGCAAATCTCCAACCGCAGGCACGGAAGCCAGATGCCTTAATTCTCAACCGATTTCGATGAATCATATGTCGAATGAAGCCTATTTAGATGCAGAATCTAAAAATGTAGCTGCCCGTGGACTGCGCTTTACGCCTTCTGAGATATTGCAAATCTGCTGCGGCAGAGCGGGCTTCCTGAGCAAATGTACTGAGAATTGCCTTACCACCGCAGGCACGGAAGCCAGATGCCTTAATTCTAAACCCATTTCGATGAATCATATGTCAAATGAAGCCTATTTAGATGCAGAATCTAAAAATGTAGCTGCCCGTGGGCTGCGCCTTATACCTTCTGAGATATCGCATATCAGCTGCGGCAGAGCAGGCTTCGTGAGCAAATCTCCAACCGCAGGCACGGAAGCCAGATGCCTTAATTCTCAACCGATTTCGATGAATCATATGTCGAATGAAGCCTATGTAGATGCAGAATCTAAAAATGTAGCTGCCCGTGGACTGCGCTTTACGCCTTCTGAGATATCGCAAATCTGCTGCGGCAGAGCGGGCTTCCTGAGCAAATGTACTGAGAATTGCCCTCCAACCGCAGGCACGGAAGCCAGATGCCTTAATTCTCAACCCATTTCGATGAATCATATGTCGAATGAAGCCTATTTAGATGCAGAATCTAAAAATGTAGCTGCCCGTGGGCTACGCCTTATACCTTCTGAGATATCGCATATCAGCTGCGGCAGAGCGGGCTTCATGAGCAAATCTCCAACCGCAGGCACGGAAGCCAGATGCCTTAATTCTCAACCGATTTCGATGAATCATATGTCGAATGAAGCCTATTTAGATGCAGAATCTAAAAATGTAGCTGCCCGTGGGCTACGCCTTACGCCTTCTGAGATATCGCAAATCTGCTGCGGCAGAGCGGGCTTCCTGAGCAAATGTACTGAGAATTGCCCTCCAACCGCAGGCACGGTAGCCAGATGCCTTAATTCTCAACTGATTTCCATGAATCATATGTCGAATGAAGCCTATTTAGATGCAGAATCTAAAAATGTAGCTGCCCGTGGGCAACGCCTTACGCCTTCTGAGATATCGCAAATCTGCTGCGGCAGAGTGGGCTTCCTGAGCAAATGTACTGAGAATTGCCCTCCAACCGCAGGCACGGAAGCCAGATGCCTTAATTCTCAACCCATTTCGATGAATCATATGTCGAATGAAGCCTATTTAGATGCAGAATCTAAAAATGAAGCTGCCCGTGGGCTACGCCTTATACCTACTGCGATATCGCATATCAGCTGCGGCAGAGCGGGCTTCCTGAGCAAACCTCCAACCGCAGGCACGGAAGCCAGATGCCTTAATTCTCAACCTATTTCGATGAATCATATGTCGAATTAAGCCTATTTAGATGCAGAATCTAAAAATGTAGCTGCCCGTGGGCTATGCCTTACGCCTTCTGAGATATCGCAAATCTGCTGCGGCAGAGCGGGCTTCCTGAGCAAATGTACTGAGAATTGCCCTCCAACCGCAGGCACGGTAGCCAGATGCCTTAATTCTCAACCTATTTCGATGAATCATATGTCCAATGAAGCCTATTTAGATGCAGAATCTAAAAATGTAGCTGCCCGTGGGCTACGCCTTACGACTTCTGAGATATCGCAAATCTGCTGCGGCAGAGCGGGCTTCCTGAGCAAATGTACTGAGAATTGCCCTCCAACCGCAGGCACGGAAGCCAGATGCCTTAATTCTCAACTGATTTCGATGAATCATATGTCGAATGAAGCCTATTTAGATGCAGAATCTAAAAATGTAGCTGCCCGTGGGCTACGCCTTACGCCTTCTGAGATATCGCATATCAGCTGCGGCAGAGCGGGCTTCCTGAGCAAACCTCCAACCGCAGGCACGGAAGCCAGATGCCTTAATTCTCAACCCATTTCGATGAATCATATGTCGAATGAAGCCTATTTAGATGCAGAATCTAAAAATGTAGCTGCCCGTGGGCTACGCCTTACGCCTTTTGAGATATCGCAAATCTGCTGCGGCAGAGCGGGCAAATGAGCAAATGTACTGAGAATTGCAATCCAACCGCAGGCACGGTAGCCAGATGCCTTAATTCTCAACCCATTTCGATGAATCATATGTCGAATGAAGCCTATTTAGATGCAGAATCTAAAAATGTAGCTGCCCGTGGACTGCGCTTTACGCCTTCTGAGATATTGCAAATCTGCTGCGGCAGAGCGGGCTTCCTGAGCAAATGTACTGAGAATTGCCTTACCACCGCAGGCACGGAAGCCAGATGCCTTAATTCTAAACCCATTTCGATGAATCATATGTCAAATGAAGCCTATTTAGATGCAGAATCTAAAAATGTAGCTGCCCGTGGGCTGCGCCTTATACCTTCTGAGATATCGCATATCAGCTGCGGCAGAGCAGGCTTCCTGAGCAAATCTCCAACCGCAGGCACGGAAGCCAGATGCCTTAATTCTCAACCGATTTCGATGAATCATATGTCGAATGAAGCCTATGTAGATGCAGAATCTAAAAATGTAGCTGCCCGTGGACTGCGCTTTACGCCTTCTGAGATATCGCAAATCTGCTGCGGCAGAGCGGGCTTCCTGAGCAAATGTACTGAGAATTGCCCTCCAACCGCAGGCACGGAAGCCAGATGCCTTAATTCTCAACCCATTTCGATGAATCATATGTCGAATGAAGCCTATTTAGATGCAGAATCTAAAAATGTAGCTGCCCGTGAACTGCGCTTTACGCCTTCTGAGATATCGCAAATCTGCTGCGGCAGAGCGGGCTTCCTGAGCAAATGTACTGAGAATTGCCTTACCACCGCAGGCACGGAAGCCAGATGCCTTAATTCTAAACCCATTTCGATGAATCATATGTCAAATGAAGCCTATTTAGATGCAGAATCTAAAAATGTAGCTGCCTTATACCTTCTGAGATATCGCATATCAGCTGCGGCAGAGCGGGCTTCATGAGCAAACCTCCAACCGCAGGCACGGAAGCCAGATGCCTTAATTCTCAACCGATTTCGATGAATCATATGTCGAATGAAGCCTATATAGATGCAGAATCCAAAAATGTAGCTGCCCGTGGGCTACGCCTTACGCCTTCTGAGATATCGCAAATCTGCTGCGGCAGAGCGGGCTTCCTGAGCAAATGTACTGAGAATTGCCCTCCAACCGCAGGCACGGAAGCCAGATGCCTTAATTCTCAACCCATTTCGATGAATCATATGTCAAATGAAGCCTATTTAGTTGCAGAATCTAAAAATGTAGCTGCCCGTGGGCCACGCCTTACGCCTTCTGAGATATCGCAAATCTGCTGCGGCAGAGTGGGCTTCCTGAGCAAATGTACTGAGAATTGCCCTCCAACCGCAGGCACGGAAGCCAGATGCCTTAATTCTCAACCTATTTCGATGAATCATATGTCGAATTAAGCCTATTTAGATGCAGAATCTAAAAATGTAGCTGCCCGTGGGCTACGCCTTACGCCTTCTGAGATATCGCAAATCTGCTGCGGCAGAGCGGGCTTCCTGAGCAAATGTACTGAGAATTGCCCTCCAACCGCAGGCACGGAAGCCAGATGCCTTAATTCTCAACCGGTTTCGATGAATCATATGTCGGATGAAGCCTATTTAGATGCAGAATCTAAAAATGTAGCTGCCCGTGGGCTACGCCTTACGCCTTCTGAGATATCGCAAATCTGCTGCGGCAGAGCGGGCTTATTGAGCAAATGTACTGAGAATTGCCCTCCAACCGCAGGCACGGAAGCCAGATGCCTTAATTCTCAACCCATTTCGATGAATCATATGTCGAATGAAGCCTATTTAGATGCAGAATCTAAAAATGTAGCTGCCCGTGGGCTACGCCTTACGCCTTCTGAGATATCGCATATCAGCTGCGGCTGAGCGGGCTTCCTGAGCAAACCTCCAACCGCAGGCACGGAAGCCAGATGCCTTAATTCTCAACCGGTTTCGATGAATCATATGTCCAATGAAGCCTATTTAGATGCAGAATCTAAAAGTGTAGCTGCCCGTGGGCTGCGCTTTACGCCTTCTGAGATATCGCAAATCTGCTGCGGCAGAGCGGGCTTCCTGAGCAAATGTACTGAGAATTGCCCTCCAACCGCAGGCACCGTAGCCAGATGCCTTAATTCTCAACCCATTTCGATGAATCATATGTCCAATGAAGCCTATTTAGATGCAGAATCTAAAAATGTAGCTGCCCGTGGGCTACGCCTTACGCCTTCTGAGATATCGCATATCAGCTGCGGCAGAGCGGGCTTCCTGAGCAAACCTCCAACCGCAGGCACGGAAGCCAGATGCCTTAATTCTCAACCCATTTCGATGAATCATATGTCGAATGAAGCCTATTTAGATGCAGAATCTAAAAATGTAGCTGCCCGTGGGCTACGCCTTACGCCTTCTGAGATATCGCAAATCTGCTGCGGCAGAGCGGGCTTCCTGAGCAAATGTACTGAGAATTGCCCTCCAACCGCAGGCACGGATGCCAGATGCCTTAATTCTAAACCCATTTCGATGAATCATATGTCGAATGAAGCCTATTTAGATGCAGAATCTAAAAATGTAGCTGCCCGTGGGCTGAGCTTTACGCCTTCTGAGATATCGCAAATCTGCTGCGGCTGAGTGGGCTTCCTGAGCAAATGTACTGAGAATTGCCCTCCAAGCGCAGGCACGGAAGCCAGATGCCTGAATTCTCAACCCATTTCGATGAATCATATGTCGAATTAAGCCTATTTAGATGCAGAATCTAAAAATGTAGCTGCCCGTGGGCTACGCCTTACGCCTTCTGAGATATCGCAAATCTGCTGCGGCAGAGCGGGCTTCCTGAGCAAATGTACTGAGAATTGCCCTCCAACCGCAGGCACGGAAGCCAGATGCCTTAATTCTCAACCCATTTCGATGAATCATATGTCCAATGAAGCCTATTTAGATGCAGAATCTAAAAGTGTAGCTGCCCGTGGGCTGCGCTTTACGCCTTCTGAGATATCGCAAATCTGCTGCGGCAGAGCGGGCTTCCTGAGCAAATGTACTGAGAATTGCCCTCCAACCGCAGGCACCGTAGCCAGATGCCTTAATTCTCAACCCATTTCGATGAATCATATGTCCAATGAAGCCTATTTAGATGCAGAATCTAAAAATGTAGCTGCCCGTGGGCTACGCCTTACGCCTTCTGAGATATCGCATATCAGCTGCGGCAGAGCGGGCTTCCTGAGCAAACCTCCAACCGCAGGCACGGAAGCCAGATGCCTTAATTCTCAACCCATTTCGATGAATCATATGTCGAATGAAGCCTATTTAGATGCAGAATCTAAAAATGTAGCTGCCCGTGGGCTACGCCTTACGCCTTCTGAGATATCGCAAATCTGCTGCGGCAGAGCGGGCTTCCTGAGCAAATGTACTGAGAATTGCCCTCCAACCGCAGGCACGGATGCCAGATGCCTTAATTCTAAACCCATTTCGATGAATCATATGTCGAATGAAGCCTATTTAGATGCAGAATCTAAAAATGTAGCTGCCCGTGGGCTGAGCTTTACGCCTTCTGAGATATCGCAAATCTGCTGCGGCAGAGCGGGCTTATTGAGCAAATGTACTGAGAATTGCTCTGCAACCGCAGGCACGGAAGCCAGATGCCTTAATTCTCAACCCATTTCGATGAATCATATGTCGAATGAAGCCCATTTAGATGCAGAATATAAAAATGTAACTGCCCGTGGGCTACGCCTTACGCCTTCTGAGATATCGCAAATCTGCTGCGGCAGAGCGGGCTTCCTGAGCAAATGCACTGAGAATTGCCCTCCAACCGCAGGCACGGTAGCCAGATGCCTTAATTCTCAACTGATTTCGATGAATCATATGTCGAATGAAGCCTATTTAGATGCAGAATCTAAAAATGTAGCTGCCCGTGGGCTACGCCTTACGCCTTCTGAGAAATCGCATATCAGCTGCGGCAGAGCGAGAATTGCCCTCCAACCGCAGGCACGGTAGCCTGATGCCTTAATTCTCAACCCATTTCGATGAAATATATGTCGAATGAAGCCTATTTAGATGCAGAATCTAAAAATGTAACTGCCCGTGGGCTACGCCTTACGCCTTCTGAGATATCGCAAATCTGCTGCGGCAGAGCGGGCTTCCTGAGCAAATGTACTGAGAATTGCCCTCCAACCGCAGGCACGGATGCCAGATGCCTTAATTCTAAACCCATTTCGATGAATCATATGTCGAATGAAGCCTATTTAGATGCAGAATCTAAAAATGTAGCTGCCCGTGGGCTGAGCTTTACGCCTTCTGAGATATCGCAAATCTGCTGGGGCTGAGTGGGCTTCCTGAGCAAATGTACTGAGAATTGCCCTCCAAGCGCAGGCACGGAAGCCAGATGCCTGAATTCTCAACCCATTTCGATGAAACATATGTCGAATTAAGCCTATTTAGATGCAGAATCTAAAAATGTAGCTGCCCGTGGGCTACGCCTTACGCCTTCTGAGATATCGCAAATCTGCTGCGGCAGAGCGGGCTTCCTGAGCAAATGTACTGAGAATTGCCCTCCAACCGCAGGCACGGAAGCCAGATGCCTTAATTCTCAACCCATTTCGATGAATCATATGTCCAATGAAGCCTATTTAGATGCAGAATCTAAAAGTGTAGCTGCCCGTGGGCTGCGCTTTACGCCTTCTGAGATATCGCAAATCTGCTGCGGCAGAGCGGGCTTCCTGAGCAAATGTACTGAGAATTGCCCTCCAACCGCAGGCACCGTAGCCAGATGCCTTAATTCTCAACCCATTTCGATGAATCATATGTCCAATGAAGCCTATTTAGATGCAGAATCTAAAAATGTAGCTGCCCGTGGGCTACGCCTTACGCCTTCTGAGATATCGCATATCAGCTGCGGCAGAGCGGGCTTCCTGAGCAAACCTCCAACCGCAGGCACGGAAGCCAGATGCCTTAATTCTCAACCCATTTCGATGAATCATATGTCGAATGAAGCCTATTTAGATGCAGAATCTAAAAATGTAGCTGCCCGTGGGCTACGCCTTACGCCTTCTGAGATATCGCAAATCTGCTGCGGCAGAGCGGGCTTCCTGAGCAAATGTACTGAGAATTGCCCTCCAACCGCAGGCACGGATGCCAGATGCCTTAATTCTAAACCCATTTCGATGAATCATATGTCGAATGAAGCCTATTTAGATGCAGAATCTAAAAATGTAGCTGCCCGTGGGCTGAGCTTTACGCCTTCTGAGATATCGCAAATCTGCTGCGGCAGAGCGGGCTTATTGAGCAAATGTACTGAGAATTGCTCTGCAACCGCAGGCACGGAAGCCAGATGCCTTAATTCTCAACCCATTTCGATGAATCATATGTCGAATGAAGCCCATTTAGATGCAGAATATAAAAATGTAACTGCCCGTGGGCTACGCCTTACGCCTTCTGAGATATCGCAAATCTGCTGCGGCAGAGCGGGCTTCCTGAGCAAATGCACTGAGAATTGCCCTCCAACCGCAGGCACGGTAGCCAGATGCCTTAATTCTCAACTGATTTCGATGAATCATATGTCGAATGAAGCCTATTTAGATGCAGAATCTAAAAATGTAGCTGCCCGTGGGCTACGCCTTACGCCTTCTGAGAAATCGCATATCAGCTGCGGCAGAGCGAGAATTGCCCTCCAACCGCAGGCACGGTAGCCTGATGCCTTAATTCTCAACCCATTTCGATGAAATATATGTCGAATGAAGCCTATTTAGATGCAGAATCTAAAAATGTAGCTGCCCGTGGGCTACGCCTTACGCCTTCTGAGATATCGCAAATCTGCTGCGGCAGAGTGGGCTTCCTGAGCAAATGTACTGAGAATTGCCCTCCAACCGCAGGCACGGAAGCCAGATGCCTTAATTCTCAACCCATTTCGATGACTCATATGTCGAATGAAGCCTATTTAGATGCAGAATCTAAAATGTAGCTGCCCATGGACTGTGCTTTACGCCTTCTGAGATATCGCAAATCTGCTGCGGCAGAGCGGGCTTCCTGAGCAAATGTACTGAGAATTGCCCTCCAACCGCAGGCACGGAAGCCAGATGCCTTAATTCTCAACTGATTTCGATGAATCATATGTCGAATGAAGACTATTCAGATGCAGAATCTAAAAATATAGCTGCCCGTGGGCTACGCCTTATACCTACTGAGATATCGCATATCAGCTGCGGCAGAGCGGGCTTCCTGAGCAAACCTCCAACCGCAGGCACGGAAGCCAGATGCCTTAATTCTCAACCGATTTCGATGAATCATATGTCGAATGAAGCCTATTTAGATGCAGAATCTAAAAATGTAGCTGCCCGTGGGCTACGCCCTATACCTTCTGAGATATCGCATATCAGCTGCGGCAGAGCAGGCTTCCTGAACAAATCTCCAACCGCAGGCACGGAAGCCAGATGCCTTAATTCTCAACCGATTTCGATGAATCATATGTCGAATGAAGCCTATTTAGATGCAGAATCTAAAATGTAGCTGCCGTGGGCTACGCCTTACGCCTTCTGAGATATCGCATATCAGCTGCGGCAGAGCGGGCTTCCTGAGCAAATGTACTGAGAATTGCCCTCCAACCGCAGGCACGGAAGCCAGATGCCTTAATTCTCAACCCATTTCGATATATCATATGTCGAATGAAGCCTATTTAGATGCAGAATCTAAAAACGTAACTGCCCGTGGGCTGCGCCTTACGACTTCTGAGATATCACAAATCTGCTGCGGCAGAGCGGGCTTCCTGAGCAAATGTACTGAGAATTGCCCTACAACCGCAGGCACGGAAGCCAGATGCCTTAATTCTCAACCCATTTCGATGAATCATATGTCGAATGAAGCCCATTTAGATGCAGAATCTAAAAATGTAGCTGCCCGTGGGCTACGCCTTACGCCTTCTGAGATATCGCAAATCTGCTGCGGCAGAGCGGGCTTCCTGAGCAAATGCACTGAGAATTGCCCTCCAACCGCAGGCACGGTAGCCAGATGCCTTAATTCTCAACTGATTTCGATGAATCATATGTCGAATGAAGCCTATTTAGATGCAGAATCTAAAAATGTAGCTGCCAGTGGGCTACGCCTTACGCCTTCTGAGATATCGCATATCAGCTGCGGCAGAGCGGGCTTAGTGAGCAAACCTCCAACCGCAGGCACGGAAGCCAGATGCCTTAATTCTCAACCCATTTCGATGAAATATATGTCGAATGAAGCCTATTTAGATGCAGAATCTAAAAATGTAGCTGCCCGTGGGCTACGCCTTACGCCTTCTGAGATATCGCAAATCTGCTGCGGCAGAGTGGGCTTCCTGAGCAAATGTACTGAGAATTGCCCTCCAACCGCAGGCACGGAAGCCAGATGCCTTAATTCTCAACCCATTTCGATGAATCATATGTCGAATGAAGCCTATTTAGATGCAGAATCTAAAAATGTAGCTGCCCATGGACTGCGCTTTACGCCTTCTGAGATATCGCAAATCTGCTGCGGCAGAGCGGGCTTCCTGAGCAAATGTACTGAGAATTGCCCTCCAACCGCAGGCACGGAAGCCAGATGCCTTAATTCTCAACCCATTTCGATGAATCATATGTCGAATGAAGCCTATTCAGATGCAGAATCTAAAAATGTAGCTGCCCGTGGGCTACGCCTTATACCTACTGAGATATCGCATATCAGCTGCGGCAGAGCGGGCTTCCTGAGCAAACCTCCAACCGCAGGCACGGAAGCCAGATGCCTTAATTCTCAACCCATTTCGATGAATCATATGTCGAATGAAGCCTATTTAGATGCAGAATCTAAAAATGTAGCTGCCCGTGGGCTACGCCTTATACCTTCTGAGATATCGCATATCAGCTGCGGCAGAGCAGGCTTCCTGAGCAAATGTACTGAGAATTGCCCTCCAACCGCAGGCACGGAAGCCAGATGCCTTAATTCTCAACCGATTTCGATGAATCATATGTCGAATGAAGCCTATTTAGATGCAGAATCTAAAAATGTAGCTGCCCGTGGGCTACGCCTTATACCTTCTGAGATATCGCATATCAGCTGCGGCAGAGCAGGCTTCCTGAGCAAATCTCCAACCGCAGGCACGGAAGCCAGATGCCTTAATTCTCAACCGATTTCGATGAATCATATGTCGAATGAAGCCTATTTAGATGCAGAATCTAAAAATGTAGCTGCTCGTGGACTGCGCTTTACGCCTTCTGAGATATCGCAAATCTGCTGCGGCAGAGCGGGCTTCCTGAGCAAATGTACTGAGAATTGCCTTACCACCGCAGGCACGGAAGCCAGATGCCTTAATTCTAAACCCATTTCGATGAATCATATGTCGAATGAAGCCTATTTAGATGCAGAATCTAAAAATGTAGCTGCCCGTGGGCTGCGCCTTATACCTTCTGAGATATCGCATATCAGCTGCGGCAGAGCAGGCTTCCTGAGCAAATCTCCAACCGCAGGCACGGAAGCCAGATGCCTTAATTCTCAACCGATTTCGATGAATCATATGTCGAATGAAGCCTATTTAGATGCAGAATCTAAAAATGTAGCTGCCCGTGGACTGCGCTTTACGCCTTCTGAGATATCGCAAATCTGCTGCGGCAGAGCGGGCTTCCTGAGCAAATGTACTGAGAGTTGCCCTCCAACCGCAGGCACGGAAGCCAGATGCCTTAATTCTCAACCCATTTCGATGAATCATATGTCGAATGAAGCCTATTTAGATGCAGAATCTAAAAATGTAGCTGCCCGTGGGCTATGCCTTACGCCTTCTGAGATATCGCAAATCTGCTGCGGCAGAGCGGGCTTCCTGAGCAAATGTACTGAGAATTGCCCTCCAACCGCAGGCACGGTAGCCAGATGCCTTAATTCTCAACCCATTTCGATGAATCATATGTCCAATGAAGCCTATTTAGATGCAGAATCTAAAAATGTAGCTGCCCGTGGGCTACGCCTTATGCCTTCTGAGATATCGCAAATCTGCTGCGGCAGAGCGGGCTTCCTGAGCAAATGTACTGAGAATTGCCCTCCAACCGCAGGCACGGAAGCCAGATGCCTTAATTCTCAACCCATTTCGATGAATCATATGTCGAATGAAGCCTATTTAGATGCAGAATCTAAAAATGTAGTTGCCCGTGGGCTACGCCTTACGCCTTCTGAGATATCGCATATCAGCTGCGGCAGAGCGGGCTTCCTGAGCAAACCTCCAACCGCAGGCACGGAAGCCAGATGCCTTAATTCTCAACCCATTTCGATGAATCATATGTCCAATGAAGCCTATTTAGATGCAGACTCTAAAAATGTAGCTGCCCGTGGGCTACGCCTTACGACTTCTGAGATATCGCAAATCTGCTGCGGCAGAGCGGGCTTCCTGAGCAAATGTACTGAGAATTGCCCTCCAACCGCAGGCACGGAAGCCAGATGCCTTAATTCTCAACCCATTTCGATGAATCATATGTCGGATGAAGCCTACTTAGATGCAGAATCCAAAAGTGTAGCTGCCCGTGGGCTGCGCTTTACGCCTTCTGAGATATCGCAAATCTGCTGCGGCAGAGCGGGCTTCCTGAGCAAATGTACTGAGAATTGCCCTCCAACCGCAGGCACGGAAGCCAGATGCCTTAATTCTCAACCCATTTCGATGAATCATATGTCGAATGAAGCCTACTTAGATGCAGAATCCAAAAGTGTAGCTGCCCGTGGGCTGCGCTTTACGCCTTCTGAGATATCGCAAATCTGCTGCGGCAGAGCGGGCTTCCTGAGCAAATGTACTGAGAATTGCCCTCCAACCGCAGGCACGGAAGCCAGATGCCTTAATTCTCAACCCATTTCGATGAATCATATGTCGAATGAAGCCTATTTAGATGCAGAATCTAAAAATGTAGCTGCCCGTGGGCTACGCCTTACGCCTTCTGAGATATCGCATATCAGCTGCGGCAGAGCGGGCTTCCTGAGCAAACCTCCAACCGCAGGCACGGAAGCCAGATGCCTTAATTCTCAACCCATTTCGATGAATCATATGTCGAATGAAGCCTATTTAGATGCAGAATCTAAAAATGTAGCTGCCCGTGGGCTACGCCTTACGCCTTCTGAGATATCGAAAATCTGCTGCGGCAGAGCGGGCTTCCTGAGCAAATGTACTGAGAATTGCCCTCCAAGCGCAGGCACGGAAGCCAGATGCCTTAATTCTCAACCCATTTCGATGAATCATATGTCGAATGAAGCCTATTTAGATGCAGAATCTAAAAATGTAGCCGCCCGTGGGCTACGCCTTACGACTTCTGAGATATCGCAAATCTGCTGCGGCAGAGCGGGCTTCCTGAGCAAATGTACTGAGAATTGCCCTCCAACCGCAGGCACGGTAGCCAGATGCCTTAATTCTCAACTGATTTCCATGAATCATATGTCGAATGAAGCCTATTTAGATGCAGAATGTAAAAATGTAGCTGCCCGTGGGCTACGCCTTACGCCTTCTGAGATATCGCATATCAGCTGCGGCAGAGCGGGCTTCCTGAGCAAACCTCCAACCGCAGGCACGGAAGCCAGATGCCTTAATTCTCAACCTATTTCGATGAATCATATGTCGAATTAAGCCTATTTAGATGCAGAATCTAAAAATGTAGCTGCCCGTGGGCTATGCCTTACGCCTTCTGAGATATCGCAAATCTGCTGCGGCAGAGCGGGCTTCCTGAGCAAATGTACTGAGAATTGCCTCCAACCGCAGGCACGGTAGCCAGATGCCTTAATTCTCAACCCATTTCGATGAATCATATGTCCAATGAAGCCTATTTAGATGCAGAATCTAAAAATGTAGCTGCCCGTGGGCTACGCCTTACGCCTTCTGAGATATCGCAAATCTGCTGCGGCAGAGCGGGCTTCCTGAGCAAATGTACTGAGAATTGCCCTCCAACCGCAGGCACGGAAGCCAGATGCCTTAATTCTCAACCCATTTCGATGAATCATATGTCGAATGAAGCCTATTTAGATGCAGAATCTAAAAATGTAGTTGCCCGTGGGCTACGCCTTACGCCTTCTGAGATATCGCATATCAGCTGCGGCAGAGCGGGCTTCCTGAGCAAACCTCCAACCGCAGGCACGGAAGCCAGATGCCTTAATTCTCAACCCATTTCGATGAATCATATGTCGAATGAAGCCTATTTAGATGCAGAATCTAAAAATGTAGCTGCCCGTGGGCTACGCCTTACGCCTTCTGAGATATCGCAAATCTGCTGCGGCAGAGCGGGCTTCCTGAGCAAATGTACTGAGAATTGCCCTCCAACCGCAGGCACGGAAGCCAGATGCTTCAATTCTCAACCGATTTCGATGAATCATGTGTCGAATGAAGCCTATTTAGATGCAGAATCTAAAAATGTAGCTGCCCGTGGGCTGCGCCTTATACCTTCTGAGATATCGCATATCAGCTGCGGCAGAGCGGGCTTCCTGAGCAAACCTCCAACCGCAGGCACGGAAGCCAGATGCCTTAATTCTCAACCCATTTCGATGAATCATATGTCGAATGAAGCCTATTTAGATGCAGAATCTAAAAATGTAGCTGCCCGTGGGCTGCGCTTTACGCCTTCTGAGATATCGCAAATCTGCTGCGGCAGAGCGGGCTTCCTGAGCAAATGTACTGAGAATTGCCCTCCAACCGCAGGCACGGTAGCCAGATGCCTTAATTCTCAACCCATTTCGATGAATCATATGTCGAATGAAGCCTATTTAGATGCAGAATCTAAAAATGTAGCTGCCCGTGGGCTGCGCTTTACGCCTTCTGAGATATCGCAAATCTGCTGCGGCAGAGCGGGCTTCCTGAGCAAATGTACTGAGAATTGCCCTCCAACCGCAGGCACCGTAGCCAGATGCCTTAATTCTCAACCCATTTCGATGAATCATATGTCCAATGAAGCCTATTTAGATGCAGACTCTAAAAATGTAGCTGCCCGTGGGCTACGCCTTACGACTTCTGAGATATCGCAAATCTGCTGCGGCAGAGCGGGCTTCCTGAGCAAATGTACTGAGAATTGCCCTCCAACCGCAGGCACGGAAGCCAGATGCCTTAATTCTCAACCCATTTCGATGAATCATATGTCGAATGAAGCCTACTTAGATGCAGAATCCAAAAGTGTAGCTGCCCGTGGGCTGCGCTTTACGCCTTCTGAGATATCGCAAATCTGCTGCGGCAGAGCGGGCTTCCTGAGCAAATGTACTGAGAATTGCCCTCCAACCGCAGGCACGGAAGCCAGATGCCTTAATTCTCAACCCATTTCGATGAATCATATGTCGAATGAAGCCTATTTAGATGCAGAATCTAAAAATGTAGCTGCCCGTGGGCTACGCCTTACGCCTTCTGAGATATCGCATATCAGCTGCGGCAGAGCGGGCTTCCTGAGCAAACCTCCAACCGCAGGCACGGAAGCCAGATGCCTTAATTCTCAACCCATTTCGATGAATCATATGTCGAATGAAGCCTATTTAGATGCAGAATCTAAAAATGTAGCTGCCCGTGGGCTACGCCTTACGCCTTCTGAGATATCGAAAATCTGCTGCGGCAGAGCGGGCTTCCTGAGCAAATGTACTGAGAATTGCCCTCCAACCGCAGGCGCGGATGCCAGATGCCTTAATTCTAAACCCATTTCGATGAATCATATGTCGAATGAAGCCTATTTAGATGCAGAATCTAAAAATGTAGCTGCCCGTGGGCTGCGCTTTACGCCTTCTGAGATATCGCAAATCTGCTGCGGCAGAGCGGGCATCCTGAGCAAATGTACTGAGAATTGCCCTCCAACCGCAGGCACGGAAGCCAGATGCCTTAATTCTCAACCGATTTCGATGAATCATATGTCGAATGAAGCCTATTTAGATGCAGAATCTAAAAATGTAGCTGCCCGTGGGCTACGCCTTACGCCTTCTGAGATATCGCATATCAGCTGCGGCAGAGCGGGCTTCCTGAGCAAATGTACTGAGAATTGCCCTACAACCGCAGGCACGGAAGCCAGATGCCTTAATTCTCAACCCATTTCGATGAATCATATGTCGAATGAAGCCTATTTAGATGCAGAATCTAAAAACGTAACTGCCCGTGGGCTGCGCCTTACGACTTCTGAGATATCGCAAATCTGCTGCGGCAGAGCGGGCTTCCTGAGCAAATGTACTGAGAATTGCCCTACAACTGCAGGCACGGAAGCCAGATGCCTTAATTCTCAACCCATTTCGATGAATCATATGTCGAATGAAGCCCATTTAGATGCAGAATCTAAAAATGTAGCTGCCCGTGGGCTACGCCTTACGCCTTCTGAGATATCGCAAATCTGCTGCGGCAGAGCGGGCTTCCTGAGCAAATGCACTGAGAATTGCCCTCCAACCGCAGGCACGGTAGCCACATGCCTTAATTCTCAACTGATTTCGATGAATCATATGTCGAATGAAGCCTATTTAGATGCAGAATCTAAAAATGTAGCTGCCCGTGGGCTACGCCTTACGCCTTCTGAGATATCGCATATCAGCTGCGGCAGAGCGAGAATTGCCCTCCAACCGCAGGCACGGTAGCCTGATGCCTTAATTCTCAACCCATTTCGATGAAATATATGTCGAATGAAGCCTATTTAGATGCAGAATCTAAAAATGTAGCTGCCCGTGGGCTGCGCCTTACGCCTTCTGAGATATCGCAAATCTGCTGCGGCTGAGTGGGCTTCCTGAGCAAATGTACTGAGAATTGCCCTCCAAGCGCAGGCACGGAAGCCAGATGCCTTAATTCTCAACCCATTTCGATGAATCATATGTCGAATGAAGCCTATTTAGATTCAGAATCTAAAAATGTAGCTGCCCGTGGGCTGCGCTTTACGCCTTCTGAGATATCGCAAATCTGCTGCGGCTGAGTGGGCTTCCTGAGCAAATGTACTGAGAATTGTCCTCCAACCGCAGGCACGGAAGCCAGATGCCTTAATTCTCAACCGATTTCGATGAATCATATGTCGAATGAAGCCTATTTAGATGCAGAATCTAAAAATGTAGCTGCCCGTGGGCTACGCCTTACGCCTTCTGAGATATCACAAATCTGCTGCGGCAGAGCGGGCTTCCTGAGCAAATGTACTGAGAATTGCCCTCCAACCGCAGCCAAGGAAGCCAGATGCCTTAATTCTCAACCGATTTCGATGAATCATATGTCGAATGAAGCCTATTTAGATGCAGAATCTAAAAATGTAGCTGCTCGTGGGCTACGCCTTACGCCTTCTGAGATATCGCAAATCTGCTGCGGCAGGGCGGGCTTCCTGAGCAAATGTACTGAGAATTGCCCTCCACCCGCAGGCACGGAAGCCATATGCCTTAATTCTCAACCGATTTCGATGAATCATATGTCGAATGAAGCCTATTTAGATGCAGAATCTAAAAATGTAGCTGCCCGTGGGCTACATCTTACGCCTTCTGAGATATCGCAAATCTGCTGCGGCAGAGTGGGCTTCCTGAGCAAATGAACTGAGAATTGCCCTCCAACCGCAGGCACGGAAGCCAGATGCCTTAATTCTCAACCCATTTCAACGAATCATATGTCGAATGAAGCCTATTTAGATGCAAAATCTACAAATGCAGCTGCCCGTGGGCTACGCCTTACGCCTTCTGAGATATCGCAAATCTGCTGCGGCAGAGTGGGCTTCCTGAGCAAATGTACTGAGAATTGCCCTCCAACCGCAGGCACGGAAGCCAGATGCCTTAATTCTCAACCCATTTCAACGAATCATATGTCGAATGAAGCCTATTTAGATGCAAAATCTACAAATGCAGCTGCCCGTGGGCTACGCCTTACGCCTTCTGAGATATCGCAAATCTGCTGCGGCAGAGCGGGCTTCCCGAGCAAATGTACTGAGAATTGCCCTCCACCCGCAGGCACGGAAGCCAGATGCCTTAATTCTCAACCGATTTCGATGAATCATATGTCGAATGAAGCCTATTTAGATGCAGAATCTAAAAATGTAGCTGCCCGTGGGCTACGCCTTACGCCTTCTGAGATATCGCATATCAGCTGCGGCAGAGCGGGCTTCCTGAGCAAACCTCCAACCGCAGGCACGGAAGCCAGATGCCTTAATTCTCAACCCATTTCGACGAATCATATGTCGAATGAAGCCTATTTAGATACAGAATCAAAAAATGTAGCTGCCCGTGGGCTACGCCTTACGCCTTCTGAGATATCGCAAATCTGCTGCGGCAGAGCGGGCTTCCTGAGCAAATGTACTGAGAATTGCCCTCCAACCGCAGGCACGGAAGCCAGATGCCTTAATTCTAAACCCATTTCGATAAATCATATGTCGAATGAAGCCTATTTAGATGCAGAATCTAAAAATGTAGCTGCCCGTGGGCTACGCCTTACGCCTTCTGAGATATCGCAAATCTGCTGCGGCAGAGCGGGCTTCCTGAGCAAATGTACTGAGAATTGCCCTCCAACCGCAGCCACGGAAGCCAGATGCCTTAATTCTCAACCGATTTCGATGAATCATATGTCGAATGAAGCCTATTTAGATGCAGAATCTACAAATGTAGCTGCCCGTGGGCTACGCCTTACGCCTTCTGAGATATCGCAAATCTGCTGCGGCAGAGTGGGCTTATTGAGCAAATGAACTGAGAATTGCCCTCCAACCGCAGGCACGGAAGCCAGATGCCTTAATTCTCAACCCATTTCAACGAATCATATGTCGAATGAAGCCTATTTAGATGCAAAATCTACAAATGCAGCTGCCCGTGGGCTACGCCTTACGCCTTCTGAGATATCGCAAATCTGCTGCGGCAGAGTGGGCTTCCTGAGCAAATGTACTGAGAATTGCCCTCCAACCGCAGGCACGGAAGCCAGATGCCTTAATTCTCAACCCATTTCAACGAATCATATGTCGAATGAAGCCTGTTTAGATGCAGAATCTAAAAATGCAGCTGCCCGTGGGCTGCGCCTTATGCCTTCTGAGATATCGCAAATCCGCTGCGGCAGAGCGGGCTTCCTGAGCAAATGTACTGAGAATTGCCCTCCAACCGCAGGCACGGAAACCAGATGCCTTAATTCTCAACCCATTTCGATGAATCATATGTCGAATGAAGCCTATTTAGATGCAGAATCTAAAAATGTAGCTGCCCGTGGGCTACGCCATACGCCTTCTGAGATATCGCAAATCTGCTGCGGCAGAGCGGGCTTCCTGAGCAAATGTACTGAGAATTGCCCTACAACCGCAGGCACGGAAGCCAGATGCCTTAATTCTCAACCCATTTCAATGAATCATATGTCGAATGAAGCCTATTTAGATGCAGAATCTAAAAATGTAGCTGCCCGTGGGCTACGCCTTACGCCTTCTGAGATATCGCAAATCTGCTGCGGCAGAGCGGGCTTCCTGTCGAATGAAGCCTATTTAGATGCAAAATCTACAAATGCAGCTGCCCGTGGGCTACGCCTTACGCCTTCTGAGATATCGCAAATCTGCTGCGGCAGAGTGGGCTTCCTGAGCAAATGTACTGAGAATTGCCCTCCAACCGCAGGCACGGAAGCCAGATGCCTTAATTCTCAACCCATTTCAACGAATCATATGTCGAATGAAGCCTATTTAGATGCAAAATCTACAAATGCAGCTGCCCGTGGGCTACGCCTTACGCCTTCTGAGATATCGCAAATCTGCTGCGGCAGAGCGGGCTTCCCGAGCAAATGTACTGAGAATTGCCCTCCACCCGCAGGCACGGAAGCCAGATGCCTTAATTCTCAACCGATTTCGATGAATCATATGTCGAATGAAGCCTATTTAGATGCAGAATCTAAAAATGTAGCTGCCCGTGGGCTACGCCTTACGCCTTCTGAGATATCGCATATCAGCTGCGGCAGAGCGGGCTTCCTGAGCAAACCTCCAACCGCAGGCACGGAAGCCAGATGCCTTAATTCTCAACCCATTTCGACGAATCATATGTCGAATGAAGCCTATTTAGATACAGAATCAAAAAATGTAGCTGCCCGTGGGCTACGCCTTACGCCTTCTGAGATATCGCAAATCTGCTGCGGCAGAGCGGGCTTCCTGAGCAAATGTACTGAGAATTGCCCTCCAACCGCAGGCACGGAAGCCAGATGCCTTAATTCTAAACCCATTTCGATAAATCATATGTCGAATGAAGCCTATTTAGATGCAGAATCTAAAAATGTAGCTGCCCGTGGCCTAAGCCTTATACCTACTGAGATATCGCAAATCTGCTGCGGCAGAGCGGGCTTCCTGAGCAAATGTACTGAGAATTGCCCTCCAACCGCAGCCACGGAAGCCAGATGCCTTAATTCTCAACCGATTTCGATGAATCATATGTCGAATGAAGCCTATTTAGATGCAGAATCTAAAAATGTAGCTGCTCGTGGGCTACGCCTTACGCCTTCTGAGATATCGCAAATCTGCTGCGGCAGGGCGGGCTTCCTGAGCAAATGTACTGAGAATTGCCCTCCACCCGCAGGCACGGAAGCCAGATGCCTTAATTCTCAACCGATTTCGATGAATCATATGTCGAATGAAGCCTATTTAGATGCAGAATCTAAAAATGTAGCTGCCCGTGGGCTACGCCTTACGCCTTCTGAGATATCGCAAATCTGCTGCGGCAGAGCGGGCTTCCTGAGCAAATGTACTGAGAATTGCCCTCCAACCGCAGCCACGGAAGCCAGATGCCTTAATTCTCAACCGATTTCGATGAATCATATGTCGAATGAAGCCTATTTAGATGCAGAATCTAAAAATGTAGCTGCCCGTGGGCTACGCCTTACGCCTTCTGAGATATCGCAAATCTGCTGCGGCAGAGTGGGCTTCCTGAGCAAATGAACTGAGAATTGCCCTCCAACCGCAGGCACGGAAGCCAGATGCCTTAATTCTCAACCCATTTCAACGAATCATATGTCGAATGAAGCCTATTTAGATGCAAAATCTACAAATGCAGCTGCCCGTGGGCTACGCCTTACGCTTTCTGAGATATCGCAAATCTGCTGCGGCAGAGTGGGCTTCCTGAGCAAATGTACTGAGAATTGCCCTCCAACCGCAGGCACGGAAGCCAGATGCCTTAATTCTCAACCCATTTCAACGAATCATATGTCGAATGAAGCCTATTTAGATGCAAAATCTACAAATGCAGCTGCCCGTGGGCTACGCCTTACGCCTTCTGAGATATCGCAAATCTGCTGCGGCAGAGCGGGCTTCCTGAGCAAATGTACTGAGAATTGCCCTCCAACCGCAGCCACGGAAGCCAGATGCCTTAATTCTCAACCGATTTCGATGAGTCATATGTCGAATGAAGCCTATTTAGATGCAGAATCTAAAAATGTAGCTGCCCGTGGGCTACGCCTTACGCCTTCTGAGATATCGCAAATCTGCTGCGGCAGAGCGGGCTTCCTGAGCAAATGTACTGAGAATTGCCCTCCAACCGCAAGCACGGAAGCCAGATGCCTTAATTCTCAACCGATTTCGATGAAACATATGTCGAATGAAGCCTATTTAGATGCAGAATCTAAAAATGTAGCTGTCCGCGGGCTACGCCTTACGCCTTCTGAGATATCGCAAATCTGCTGCGGCAGAGCGGGCTTCCTGAGCAAATGTACTGAGAATTGCCCTCCAACCGCAGGCACGGAAGCCAGATGCCTTAATTCTCAACCCATTTCGATGAATCATATGTCGAATGAAGCCTATTTAGATGCAGAATCTAAAAATGTAGCTGCCCGTGGGCTACGCCCTACGCCTTCTGAGATATCGCAAATCTGCTGCGGCAGAGCGGTCTTCCTGAGCAAATGTACTGAGAATTGCCCTCCAACCGCAGGCACGGAAGCCAGATGCCTTAATTCTCAACCCATTTCGATGAAACATATGTCGAATGAAGCCTATTTAGATGCAGAATCTAAAAATGTAGCTGCCCGTGGGCTGCGCCTTATACCTTCTGAGATATCGCATATCAGCTGCGGCAGAGCGGGCTTCCTGAGCAAACCTCCAACCGCAGGCACGGAAGCCAGATGCCTTAATTCTCAACCGATTTCGATGAATCATATGTCGAATGAAGAATATTAAGATGCAGAATCTAAAAATGTAGCTGCCCGTGGGCTATGCCTTACGCCTTCTGAGATATCGCAAATCTGCTGCGGCAGAGCGGGCTTCCTGAGCAAATGTACTGAGAATTGCCCTCCAACCGCAGGCACGGAAGCCAGATGCCTTAATTCTCAACCCATTTCGATGAATCATATGTCGAATGAAGCCTATTTAGATGCAGAATCTAAAAATGTAGCTGCCCGTGGGCTATGCCTTACGCCTTCTGAGATATCGCAAATCTGCTGCGGCAGAGCGGGCTTCCTGAGCAAATGTACTGAGAATTGCCCTCCAACCGCAGGCACGGAAGCCAGATGCCTTAATTCTCAACCCATTTCGATGAATCATATATCGAATGAAGCCTATTTAGATGCAGAATCTAAAAATGTAGCTGCCCGTGGGCTATGCCTTACGCCTTCTGAGATATCGCAAATCTGCTGCGGCAGAGCGGGCTTCCTGAGCAAATGTACTGAGAATTGCCCTCCAACCGCAGGCACGGAAGATAGATGCTTTAATTCTCAACCGATTTCGATGAATCATGTGTCGAATGAAGCCTATTTAGATGCAGAATCTAAAAATGTAGCTGCCCGTGGGCTGCGCCTTATACCTTCTGAGATATCGCATATCAGCTGCGGCAGAGCGGGCTTCCTGAGCAAACCTCCAACCGCAGGCACGGAAGCCAGATGCCTTAATTCTCAACCCATTTCGATGAATCATATGTCGAATGAAGTCTATTTAGATGCAGAATCTAAAAATGTAGCTGCCCGTGGGCTACGCCTTACGCCTTCTGAGATATCGCAAATCTGCTGCGGCAGAGCGGGCTTCCTGAGCAAATGTACTGAGAATTGCCCTCCAACCGCAGGCACGGAAGCCAGATGCCTTAATTCTCAACCCATTTCGATGAATCATATGTCGAATGAAGCCTATTTAGATGCAGAATCTAAAAATGTAGCTGCCCGCGGGCTACGCATTACGCCTTCTGAGATATCGCAAATCTGCTGCGGCAGAGCGGGCTTCCTGAGCAAATGTACTGAGAATTGCCCTCCAACCGCAGGCACGGAAGCCAGATGCTTTAATTCTCAACCGATTTCGATGAATCATGTGTCGAATGAAGCCTATTTAGATGCAGAATCTAAAAATGTAGCTGCCCGTGGGCTGCGCCTTATACCTTCTGAGATATCGCATATCAGCTGCGGCAGAGCGGGCTTCCTGAGCAAACCTCCAACCGCAGGCACGGAAGCCAGATGCCTTAATTCTCAACCCATTTCGATGAATCATATGTCGAATGAAGTCTATTTAGATGCAGAATCTAAAAATGTAGCTGCCCGTGGGCTACGCCTTACGCCTTCTGAGATATCGCAAATCTGCTGCGGCAGAGCGGGCTTCCTGAGCAAATGTACTGAGAATTGCCCTCCAACCGCAGGCACGGAAGCCAGATGCCTTAATTCTCAACCCATTTCGATGAATCATATGTCGAATGAAGCCTATTTAGATGCAGAATCTAAAAATGTAGCTGCCCGCGGGCTACGCCTTAAGCCTTCTGAGATATCGCAAATCTGCTGCGGCAGAGCGGGCTTCCTGAGCAAATGTACTGAGAATTGCCCTCCAACCGCAGGCACGGAAGCCAGATGCCTTAATTCTCAACCCATTTCGATGAATCATATGTCGAATGAAGCCTATTTAGATGCAGAATCTAAAAATGTAGCTGCCCGCGGGCTACGCCTTACGCCTTCTGAGATATCGCAAATCTGCTGCGGCAGAGCGGGCTTCCTGAGCAAATGTACTGAGAATTGCCCTCCAACCGCAGGCACGGAAGCCAGATGCTTTAATTCTCAACCGATTTCGATGAATCATGTGTCGAATGAAGCCTATTTAGATGCAGAATCTAAAAATGTAGCTGCCCGTGGGCTGCGCCTTATACCTTCTGAGATATCGCATATCAGCTACGGCAGAGCGGGCTTCCTGAGCAAACCTCCAACCGCAGGCACGGAAGCCAGATGCCTTAATTCTCAACCCATTTCGATGAATCATATGTCGAATGAAGTCTATTTAGATGCAGAATCTAAAAATGTAGCTGCCCGTGGGCTACGCCTTACGCCTTCTGAGATATCGCAAATCTGCTGCGGCAGAGCGGGCTTCCTGAGCAAATGTACTGAGAATTGCCCTCCAACCGCAGGCACGGAAGCCAGATGCCTTAATTCTCAACCCATTTCGATGAATCATATGTCGAATGAAGCCTATTTAGATGCAGAATCTAAAAATGTAGCTGCCCGCGGGCTACGCCTTACGCCTTCTGAGATATCGCAAATCTGCTGCGGCAGAGCGGGCTTCCTGAGCAAATGTACTGAGAATTGCCTTCCAACCGCAGGCACGGAAGCCAGATGCTTTAATTCTCAACCGATTTCGATGAATCATGTGTCGAATGAAGCCTATTTAGATGCAGAATCTAAAAATGTAGCTGCCCGTGGGCTGCGCCTTATACCTTCTGAGATATCGCATATCAGCTGCGGCAGAGCGGGCTTCCTGAGCAAACCTCCAACCGCAGGCACGGAAGCCAGATGCCTTAATTCTCAACCCATTTCGATGAATCATATGTCGAATGAAGTCTATTTAGATGCAGAATCTAAAAATGTAGCTGCCCGTGGGCTACGCCTTACGCCTTCTGAGATATCGCAAATCTGCTGCGGCAGAGCGGGCTTCCTGAGCAAATGTACTGAGAATTGCCCTCCAACCGCAGGCACGGAAGCCAGATGCCTTAATTCTCAACCCATTTCGATGAATCATATGTCGAATGAAGCCCATTTAGATGCAGAATCTAAAAATGTAGCTGCCCGCGGGCTACGCCTTACGCCTTCTGAGATATCGCAAATCTGCTGCGGCAGAGCGGGCTTCCTGAGCAAATGTACTGAGAATTGCCCTCCAACCGCAGGCACGGAAGCCAGATGCTTTAATTCTCAACCGATTTCGATGAATCATGTGTCGAATGAAGCCTATTTAGATGCAGAATCTAAAAATGTAGCTGCCCGTGGGCTGCGCCTTATACCTTCTGAGATATCGCATATCAGCTGCGGCAGAGCGGGCTTCCTGAGCAAACCTCCAACCGCAGGCACGGAAGCCAGATGCCTTAATTCTCAACCCATTTCGATGAATCATATGTCGAATGAAGCCTATTTAGATGCAGAATCTAAAAATGTAGCTGCCCGTGGGCTACGCCTTACGCCTTCTGAGATATCGCAAATCTGCTGCGGCAGAGCGGGCTTCCTGAGCAAATGTACTGAGAATTGCCCTCCAACCGCAGGCACGGAAGCCAGATGCCTTAATTCTCAACCCATTTCGATGAATCATATGTCGAATGAAGCCTATTTAGATGCAGAATCTAAAAATGTAGCTGCCCGCGGGCTACGCCTTACGCCTTCTGAGATATCGCAAATCTGCTGCGGCAGAGCGGGCTTCCTGAGCAAATGTACTGAGAATTGCCCTCCAACCGCAGGCACGGAAGCCAGATGCTTTAATTCTCAACCGATTTCGATGAATCATATGTCGAATGAAGCCTATTTAGATGCAGAATCTAAAAATGTAGCTGCCCGTGGGCTGCGCCTTATACCTTCTGAGATATCGCATATCAGCTGCGGCAGAGCGGGCTTCCTGAGCAAACCTCCAACCGCAGGCACGGAAGCCAGATGCCTTAATTCTCAACACATTTCGATGAATCATATGTCGAATGAAGTCTATTTAGATGCAGAATCTAAAAATGTAGCTGCCCGTGGGCTACGCCTTACGCCTTCTGAGATATCGCAAATCTGCTGCGGCAGAGAGGGCTTCCTGAGCAAATGTACTGAGAATTGCCCTCCAACCGCAGGCACGGAAGCCAGATGCCTTAATTCTCAACCCATTTCGATGAATCATATGTCGAATGAAGCCTATTTAGATGCAGAATCTAAAAATGTAGCTGCCCGCGGGCTACGCCTTACGCCTTTTGAGATATCGCAAATCTGCTGCGGCAGAGCGGGCTTCCTGAGCAAATGTACTGAGAATTGCCCTCCAACCGCAGGCACGGAAGCCAGATGCTTTAATTCTCAACCGATTTCGATGAATCATGTGTCGAATGAAGCCTATTTAGATGCAGAATCTAAAAATGTAGCTGCCCGTGGGCTGCGCCTTATACCTTCTGAGATATCGCATATCAGCTGCGGCAGAGCGGGCTTCCTGAGCAAACCTCCAACCGCAGGCACGGAAGCCAGATGCCTTAATTCTCAACCCATTTCGATGAATCATATGTCGAATGAAGTCTATTTAGATGCAGAATCTAAAAATGTAGCTGCCCGTGGGCTACGCCTTACGCCTTCTGAGATATCGCAAATCTGCTGCGGCAGAGCGGGCTTCCTGAGCAAATGTACTGAGAATTGCCCTCCAACCGCAGGCACGGAAGCCAGATGCCTTAATTCTCAACCCATTTCGATGAATCATATGTCGAATGAAGCCTATTTAGATGCAGAATCTAAAAATGTAGCTGCCAGCGGGCTACGCCTTACGCCTTCTGAGATATCGCAAATCTGCTGCGGCAGAGCGGGCTTCCTGAGCAAATGTACTGAGAATTGCCCTCCAACCGCAGGCACGGAAGCCAGATGCTTTAATTCTCAACCGATTTCGATGAATCATGTGTCGAATGAAGCCTATTTAGATGCAGAATCTAAAAATGTAGCTGCCCGTGGGCTGCGCCTTATACCTTCTGAGATATCGCATATCAGCTGCGGCAGAGCGGGCTTCCTGAGCAAACCTCCAACCGCAGGCACGGAAGCCAGATGCCTTAATTCTCAACCCATTTCGATGAATCATATGTCGAATGAAGCCTATTTAGATGCAGAATCTAAAAATGTAGCTGCCCGTGGGCTACGCCTTACGCCTTCTGAGATATCGCAAATCTGCTGCGGCAGAGCGGGCTTCCTGAGCAAATGTACTGAGAATTGCCCTTCAACCGCAGGCACGGAAGCCAGATGCCTTAATTCTCAACCCATTTCGATGAATCATATGTCGAATGAAGTCTATTTAGATGCAGAATCTAAAAATGTAGCTGCCCGTGGGCTACGCCTTACGCCTTCTGAGATATCGCAAATCTGCCGCGGCAGAGCGGGCTTCCTGAGCAAATGTACTGAGAATTGCCCTCCAACCGCAGGCACGGAAGCCAGATGCCTTAATTCTCAACCCATTTCGATGAAACATATGTCGAATGAAGCCTATTTAGATGCAGAATCTAAAAATGTAGCTGCCCGTGGGCTGCGCCTTATACCTTCTGAGATATCGCATATCAGCTGCGGCAGAGCGGGCTTCCTGAGCAAATGTACTGAGAATTGCCCTCCAACCGCAAGCACGGAAGCCAGATGCCTTAATTCTCAACCGATTTCGATGAAACATATGTCGAATGAAGCCTATTTAGATGCAGAATCTAAAAATGTAGCTGTCCGCGGGCTACGCCTTACGCCTTCTGAGATATCGCAAATCTGCTGCGGCAGAGCGGGCTTCCTGAGCAAATGTACTGAGAATTGCCCTCCAACCGCAGGCACGGAAGCCAGATGCCTTAATTCTCAACCCATTTCGATGAATCATATGTCGAATGAAGCCTATTTAGATGCAGAATCTAAAAATGTAGCTGCCCGTGGGCTACGCCCTACGCCTTCTGAGATATCGCAAATCTGCTGCGGCAGAGCGGTCTTCCTGAGCAAATGTACTGAGAATTGCCCTCCAACCGCAGGCACGGAAGCCAGATGCCTTAATTCTCAACCCATTTCGATGAAACATATGTCGAATGAAGCCTATTTAGATGCAGAATCTAAAAATGTAGCTGCCCGTGGGCTGCGCCTTATACCTTCTGAGATATCGCATATCAGCTGCGGCAGAGCGGGCTTCCTGAGCAAACCTCCAACCGCAGGCACGGAAGCCAGATGCCTTAATTCTCAACCGATTTCGATGAATCATATGTCGAATGAAGAATATTAAGATGCAGAATCTAAAAATGTAGCTGCCCGTGGGCTATGCCTTACGCCTTCTGAGATATCGCAAATCTGCTGCGGCAGAGCGGGCTTCCTGAGCAAATGTACTGAGAATTGCCCTCCAACCGCAGGCACGGAAGCCAGATGCCTTAATTCTCAACCCATTTCGATGAATCATATGTCGAATGAAGCCTATTTAGATGCAGAATCTAAAAATGTAGCTGCCCGTGGGCTATGCCTTACGCCTTCTGAGATATCGCAAATCTGCTGCGGCAGAGCGGGCTTCCTGAGCAAATGTACTGAGAATTGCCCTCCAACCGCAGGCACGGAAGCCAGATGCCTTAATTCTCAACCCATTTCGATGAATCATATGTCGAATGAAGCCTATTTAGATGCAGAATCTAAAAATGTAGCTGCCCGCGGGCTACGCCTTACGCCTTCTGAGATATCGCAAATCTGCTGCGGCAGAGCGGGCTTCCTGAGCAAATGTACTGAGAATTGCCCTCCAACCGCAGGCACGGAAGCCAGATGCTTTAATTCTCAACCGATTTCGATGAATCATGTGTCGAATGAAGCCTATTTAGATGCAGAATCTAAAAATGTAGCTGCCCGTGGGCTGCGCCTTATACCTTCTGAGATATCGCATATCAGCTGCGGCAGAGCGGGCTTCCTGAGCAAACCTCCAACCGCAGGCACGGAAGCCAGATGCCTTAATTCTCAACCCATTTCGATGAATCATATGTCGAATGAAGTCTATTTAGATGCAGAATCTAAAAATGTAGCTGCCCGTGGGCTACGCCTTACGCCTTCTGAGATATCGCAAATCTGCTGCGGCAGAGCGGGCTTCCTGAGCAAATGTACTGAGAATTGCCCTCCAACCGCAGGCACGGAAGCCAGATGCCTTAATTCTCAACCCATTTCGATGAATCATATGTCGAATGAAGCCTATTTAGATGCAGAATCTAAAAATGTAGCTGCCCGCGGGCTACGCCTTACGCCTTCTGAGATATCGCAAATCTGCTGCGGCAGAGCGGGCTTCCTGAGCAAATGTACTGAGAATTGCCCTCCAACCGCAGGCACGGAAGCCAGATGCTTCAATTCTCAACCGATTTCGATGAATCATGTGTCGAATGAAGCCTATTTAGATGCAGAATCTAAAAATGTAGCTGCCCGTGGGCTGCGCCTTATACCTTCTGAGATATCGCATATCAGCTGCGGCAGAGCGGGCTTCCTGAGCAAACCTCCAACCGCAGGCACGGAAGCCAGATGCCTTAATTCTCAACCCATTTCGATGAATCATATGTCGAATGAAGTCTATTTAGATGCAGAATCTAAAAATGTAGCTGCCCGTGGGCTACGCCTTACGCCTTCTGAGATATCGCAAATCTGCTGCGGCAGAGCGGGCTTCCTGAGCAAATGTACTGAGAATTGCCCTCCAACCGCAGGCACGGAAGCCAGATGCCTTAATTCTCAACCCATTTCGATGAATCATATGTCGAATGAAGCCTATTTAGATGCAGAATCTAAAAATGTAGCTGCCCGCGGGCTACGCCTTACGCCTTCTGAGATATCGCAAATCTGCTGCGGCAGAGCGGGCTTCCTGAGCAAATGTACTGAGAATTGCCCTCCAACCGCAGGCACGGAAGCCAGATGCTTTAATTCTCAACCGATTTCGATGAATCATGTGTCGAATGAAGCCTATTTAGATGCAGAATCTAGAAATGTAGCTGCCCGCGGGCTACGCCTTACGCCTTCTGAGATATCGCAAATCTGCTGCGGCAGAGCGGGCTTCCTGAGCAAATGTACTGAGAATTGCCCTCCAACCGCAGGCACGGAAGCCAGATGCTTTAATTCTCAACCCATTTCGATGAATCATGTGTCGAATGAAGTCTATTTAGATGCAGAATCTAAAAATGTAGCTGCCCGTGGGCTACGCCTTACGCCTTCTGAGATATCGCAAATCTGCTGCGGCAGAGCGGGCTTCCTGAGCAAATGTACTGAGAATTGCCCTCCAACCGCAGGCACGGAAGCCAGATGCCTTAATTCTCAACCCATTTCGATGAATCATATGTCGAATGAAGCCTATTTAGATGCAGAATCTAAAAATGTAGCTGCCCGCGGGCTACGCCTGACGCCTTCTGAGATATCGCAAATCTGCTGCGGCAGAGCGGGCTTCCTGAGCAAATGTACTGAGAATTGCCCTCCAACCGCAGGCACGGAAGCCAGATGCTTTAATTCTCAACCGATTTCGATGAATCATGTGTCGAATGAAGCCTATTTAGATGCAGAATCTAAAAATGTAGCTGCCCGTGGGCTGCGCCTTATACCTTCTGAGATATCGCATATCAGCTGCGGCAGAGCGGGCTTCCTGAGCAAACCTCCAACCGCAGGCACGGAAGCCAGATGCCTTAATTCTCAACCCATTTCGATGAATCATATGTCGAATGAAGTCTATTTAGATGCAGAATCTAAAAATGTAGCTGCCCGTGGGCTACGCCTTACGCCTTCTGAGATATCGCAAATCTGCTGCGGCAGAGCGGGCTTCCTGAGCAAATGTACTGAGAATTGCCCTCCAACCGCAGGCACGGAAGCCAGATGCCTTAATTCTCAACCCATTTCGATGAATCATATGTCGAATGAAGCCTATTTAGATGCAGAATCTAAAAATGTAGCTGCCCGCGGGCTACGCCTTACGGCTTCTGAGATATCGCAAATCTGCTGCGGCAGAGCGGGCTTCCTGAGCAAATGTACTGAGAATTGCCCTCCAACCGCAGGCACGGAAGCCAGATGCCTTAATTCTCAACCCATTTCGATGAATCATATGTCGAATGAAGCCTATTTAGATGCAGAATCTAAAAATGTAGCTGCCCGCGGGCTACGCCTTACGCCTTCTGAGATATCGCAAATCTGCTGCGGCAGAGCGGGCTTCCTGAGCAAATGTACTGAGAACTGCCCTCCAACCGCAGGCACGGAAGCCAGATGCTTTAATTCTCAACCGATTTCGATGAATCATGTGTCGAATGAAGCCTATTTAGATGCAGAATCTAAAAATGTAGCTGCCCGTGGGCTGCGCCTTATACCTTCTGAGATATCGCATATCAGCTGCGGCAGAGCGGGCTTCCTGAGCAAACCTCCAACCGCAGGCACGGAAGCCAGATGCCTTAATTCTCAACCCATTTCGATGAATCATATGTCGAATGAAGTCTATTTAGATGCAGAATCTAAAAATGTAGCTGCCCGTGGGCTACGCCTTACGCCTTCTGAGATATCGCAAATCTGCTGCGGCAGAGCGGGCTTCCTGAGCAAATGTACTGAGAATTGCCCTCCAACCGCAGGCACGGAAGCCAGATGCCTTAATTCTCAACCCATTTCGATGAATCATATGTCGAATGAAGCCTATTTAGATGCAGAATCTAAAAATGTAGCTGCCCGCGGGCTACACCTTACGCCTTCTGAGATATCGCAAATCTGCTGCGGCAGAGCGGGCTTCCTGAGCAAATGTACTGAGAATTGCCCTCCAACCGCAGGCACGGAAGCCAGATGCTTTAATTCTCAACCGATTTCGATGAATCATGTGTCGAATGAAGCCTATTTAGATGCAGAATCTAAAAATGTAGCTGCCCGTGGGCTGCGCCTTATACCTTCTGAGATATCGCATATCAGCTGCGGCAGAGCGGGCTTCCTGAGCAAACCTCCAACCGCAGGCACGGAAGCCAGATGCCTTAATTCTCAACCCATTTCGATGAATCATATGTCGAATGAAGTCTATTTAGATGCAGAATCTAAAAATGTAGCTGCCCGTGGGCTACGCCTTACGCCTTCTGAGATATCGCAAATCTGCTGCGGCAGAGCGGGCTTCCTGAGCAAATGTACTGAGAATTGCCCTCCAACCGCAGGCACGGAAGCCAGATGCCTTAATTCTCAACCCATTTCGATGAATCATATGTCGAATGAAGCCTATTTAGATGCAGAATCTAAAAATGTAGCTGCCCGCGGGCTACGCCTTACGCCTTCTGAGATATCGCAAATCTGCTGCGGCAGAGCGGGCTTCCTGAGCAAATGTACTGAGAATTGCCCTCCAACCGCAGGCACGGAAGCCAGATGCCTTAATTCTCAACCGATTTCGATGAATCATATGTCGAATGAAGCCTATTTAGATGCAGAATGTAAAAATGTAGCTGCCCGTGGGCTACGCCTTACTCCTTCTGAGATATCGCAAATCTGCTGCGGCAGAGCGGGCTTCCTGAGCAAATGTACTGAGAATTGCCCTCCAACCGCAGGCACGGAAGCCAGATGCCTTAATTCTCAACCGATTTCGATGAATCATATGTCGAATGAAGCCTATTTAGATGCAGAATCTAAAAATGTAGCTGCCCGTGGGCTACGCCTTACGCCTTCTGAGATATCGCAAATCTGCTGCGGCAGAGCGGGCTTCCTGAGCAAATGTACTGAGAATTGCCCTCCAACCGCAGGCACGGAAGCCAGATGCCTTAATTCTCAACCCATTTCGATGAATCATATGTCGAATGAAGCCTATTTAGATGCAGAATCTAAAAATGTAGCTGCCCGTGGGCTACGCCTTACGCCTTCTGAGATATCGCAAATCTGCTGCGGCAGAGCGGGCTTATTGAGCAAATGTACTGAGAATTGCCCTACAACCGCAGGCACGGAAGCCAGATGCCTTAATTCTCAACCGATTTCGATGAATCATATGTCGAATGAAGCCTGTTTAGATGCAGAATCTAAAAATGCAGCTGCCCGTGGGCTGCGCCTTATGCCTTCTGAGATATCGCAAATCCGCTGCGGCAGAGCGGGCTTCCTGAGCAAATGTACTGAGAATTGCCCTCCAACCGCAGGCACGGAAGCCAGATGCCTTAATTCTCAACCCATTTCGATGAATCATATGTCGAATGAAGCCTATTTAGATGCAGAATCTAAAAATGTAGCTGCCCGTGGGCTACGCCTTACGCCTTCTGAGATATCGCAAATCTGCTGCGGCAGAGCGGGCTTCCTGAGCAAATGTACTGAGAATTGCCCTTCAACCGCAGGCACGGAAGCCAGATGCCTTAATTCTCAACCCATTTCGATGAATCATATGTCGAATGAAGCCTATTTAGATGCAGAATCTAAAAATGTAGCTGCCCGTGGGCTACGCCTTACGCCTTCTGAGATATCGCAAATCTGCTGCGGCAGAGCGGGCTTCCTGAGCAAATGTACTGAGAATTGCCCTCCAACCGCAGGCACGGAAGCCAGATGCCTTAATTCTCAACCCATTTCGATGAATCATATGTCGAATGAAGGCTATTTAGATGCAGAATCTAAAAATGTAGCTGCCCGTGGGCTACGCCTTACGCCTTCTGAGATATCGCAAATCTGCCGCGGCAGAGCGGGCTTCCTGAGCAAATGTACTGAGAATTGCCCTCCAACCGCAGGCACGGAAGCCAGATGCCTTAATTCTCAACCCATTTCGATGAAACATATGTCGAATGAAGCCTATTTAGATGCAGAATCTAAAAATGTAGCTGCCCGTGGGCTGCGCCTTATACCTTCTGAGATATCGCATATCAGCTGCGGCAGAGCGGGCTTCCTGAGCAAATGTACTGAGAATTGCCCTCCAACCGCAAGCACGGAAGCCAGATGCCTTAATTCTCAACCGATTTCGATGAAACATATGTCGAATGAAGCCTATTTAGATGCAGAATCTAAAAATGTAGCTGTCCGCGGGCTACGCCTTACGCCTTCTGAGATATCGCAAATCTGCTGCGGCAGAGCGGGCTTCCTGAGCAAATGTACTGAGAATTGCCCTCCAACCGCAGGCACGGAAGCCAGATGCCTTAATTCTCAACCCATTTCGATGAATCATATGTCGAATGAAGCCTATTTAGATGCAGAATCTAAAAATGTAGCTGCCCGTGGGCTACGCCCTACGCCTTCTGAGATATCGCAAATCTGCTGCGGCAGAGCGGTCTTCCTGAGCAAATGTACTGAGAATTGCCCTCCAACCGCAGGCACGGAAGCCAGATGCCTTAATTCTCAACCCATTTCGATGAAACATATGTCGAATGAAGCCTATTTAGATGCAGAATCTAAAAATGTAGCTGCCCGTGGGCTGCGCCTTATACCTTCTGAGATATCGCATATCAGCTGCGGCAGAGCGGGCTTCCTGAGCAAACCTCCAACCGCAGGCACGGAAGCCAGATGCCTTAATTCTCAACCGATTTCGATGAATCATATGTCGAATGAAGAATATTAAGATGCAGAATCTAAAAATGTAGCTGCCCGCGGGCTACACCTTACGCCTTCTGAGATATCGCAAATCTGCTGCGGCAGAGCGGGCTTCCTGAGCAAATGTACTGAGAATTGCCCTCCAACCGCAGGCACGGAAGCCAGATGCTTTAATTCTCAACCGATTTCGATGAATCATATGTCGAATGAAGCCTATTTAGATGCAGAATCTAAAAATGTAGCTGCCCGTGGGCTACGCCTTACGCCTTCTGAGATATCGCATATCAGCTGCGGCAGAGCGGGCTTCCTGAGCAAACCTCCAACCGCAGGCACGGAAGCCAGATGCCTTAATTCTCAACCCATTTCGATGAATCATATGTCGAATGAAGTCTATTTAGATGCAGAATCTAAAAATGTAGCTGCCCGTGGGCTACGCCTTACGCCTTCTGAGATATCGCAAATCTGCTGCGGCAGAGCGGGCTTCCTGAGCAAATGTACTGAGAATTGCCCTCCAACCGCAGGCACGGAAGCCAGATGCCTTAATTCTCAACCCATTTCGATGAATCATATGTCGAATGAAGCCTATTTAGATGCAGAATCTAAAAATGTAGCTGCCCGCGGGCTACGCCTTACGCCTTCTGAGATATCGCAAATCTGCTGCGGCAGAGCGGGCTTCCTGAGCAAATGTACTGAGAATTGCCCTCCAACCGCAGGCACGGAAGCCAGATGCCTTAATTCTCAACCGATTTCGATGAATCATATGTCGAATGAAGCCTATTTAGATGCAGAATGTAAAAATGTAGCTGCCCGTGGGCTACGCCTTACTCCTTCTGAGATATCGCAAATCTGCTGCGGCAGAGCGGGCTTCCTGAGCAAATGTACTGAGAATTGCCCTCCAACCGCAGGCACGGAAGCCAGATGCCTTAATTCTCAACCGATTTCGATGAATCATATGTCGAATGAAGCCTATTTAGATGCAGAATCTAAAAATGTAGCTGCCCGTGGGCTACGCCTTACGCCTTCTGAGATATCGCAAATCTGCTGCGGCAGAGCGGGCTTCCTGAGCAAATGTACTGAGAATTGCCCTCCAACCGCAGGCACGGAAGCCAGATGCCTTAATTCTCAACCCATTTCGATGAATCATATGTCGAATGAAGCCTATTTAGATGCAGAATCTAAAAATGTAGCTGCCCGTGGGCTACGCCTTACGCCTTCTGAGATATCGCAAATCTGCTGCGGCAGAGCGGGCTTATTGAGCAAATGTACTGAGAATTGCCCTACAACCGCAGGCACGGAAGCCAGATGCCTTAATTCTCAACCGATTTCGATGAATCATATGTCGAATGAAGCCTGTTTAGATGCAGAATCTAAAAATGCAGCTGCCCGTGGGCTGCGCCTTATGCCTTCTGAGATATCGCAAATCCGCTGCGGCAGAGCGGGCTTCCTGAGCAAATGTACTGAGAATTGCCCTCCAACCGCAGGCACGGAAGCCAGATGCCTTAATTCTCAACCCATTTCGATGAATCATATGTCGAATGAAGCCTATTTAGATGCAGAATCTAAAAATGTAGCTGCCCGTGGGCTACGCCTTACGCCTTCTGAGATATCGCAAATCTGCTGCGGCAGAGCGGGCTTCCTGAGCAAATGTACTGAGAATTGCCCTTCAACCGCAGGCACGGAAGCCAGATGCCTTAATTCTCAACCTATTTCGATGAATCATATGTCGAATGAAGTCTATTTAGATGCAGAATCTAAAAATGTAGCTGCCCGTGGGCTACGCCTTACGCCTTCTGAGATATCGCAAATCTGCTGCGGCAGAGCGGGCTTCCTGAGCAAATGTACTGAGAATTGCCCTCCAACCGCAGGCACGGAAGCCAGATGCCTTAATTCTCAACCCATTTCGATGAATCATATGTCGAATGAAGGCTATTTAGATGCACGGAAGCCAGATGCCTTAATTCTCAACCCATTTCGATGAATCATATGTCGAATGAAGCCTATTTAGATGCAGAATCTAAAAATGTAGCTGCCCGTGGGCTACGCCTTACGCCTTCTGAGATATCGCAAATCTGCTGCGGCAGAGCGGGCTTCCTGAGCAAATGTACTGAGAATTGCCCTCCAACCGCAGGCACGGAAACCAGATGCCTTAATTCTCAACCCATTTCGATGAATCATATGTCGAATGAAGCCTATTTAGATGCAGAATGTAAAAATGTAGCTGCCCGTGGGCTACGCCTTACGCCTTCTGAGATATCGCAAATCTGCTGCGGCAGAGCGGGCTTCCTGAGCAAATGTACTGAGAATTGCCCTCCAACCGCAGGCACGGAAGCCAGATGCCTTAATTCTCAACCCATTTCGATGAATCATATGTCGAATGAAGCCTATTTAGATGCAGAATCTAAAAATGTAGCTGCCCGTGGGCTACGCCTTACGCCTTCTGAGATATCGCAAATCTGCTGCGGCAGAGCGGGCTTCCTGAGCAAATGTACTGAGAATTGCCCTCCAACCGCAGGCACGGAAGCCAGATGCCTTAATTCTCAACCCATTTCGATGAATCATATGTCGAATGAAGCCTATTTAGATGCAGAATCTAAAAATGTAGCTGCCCGTGGGCTACGCCTTACGCCTTCTGAGATATCGCAAATCTGCTGCGGCAGAGCGGGCTTATTGAGCAAATGTACTGAGAATTGCCCTACAACCGCAGGCACGGAAGCCAGATGCTTTAATTCTCAACCCATTTCGATGAATCATATGTCGAATGAAGGCTATTTAGATGCACGGAAGCCAGATGCCTTAATTCTCAACCCATTTCGATGAATCATATGTCGAATGAAGCCTATTTAGATGCAGAATCTAAAAATGTAGCTGCCCGTGGGCTACGCCTTACGCCTTCTGAGATATCGCAAATCTGCTGCGGCAGAGCGGGCTTCCTGAGCAAATGTACTGAGAATTGCCCTCCAACCGCAGGCACGGAAGCCAGATGCTTTAATTCTCAACCGATTTCGATGAATCATATGTCGAATGAAGCCTATTTAGATGCAGAATGTAAAAATGTAGCTGCCCGTGGGCTACGCCTTACTCCTTCTGAGATATCGCAAATCTGCTGCGGCAGAGCGGGCTTCCTGAGCAAATGTACTGAGAATTGCCCTCCAACCGCAGGCACGGAAGCCAGATGCCTTAATTCTCAACCGATTTCGATGAATCATAAAGCCTATTTAGATGCAGAATCTAAAAATGTAGCTGCCCGCGGGCTACGCCTTACGCCTTCTGAGATATCGCAAATCTGCTGCGGCAGAGCGGGCTTCCTGAGCAAATGTACTGAGAATTGCCCTCCAACCGCAGGCACGGAAGCCAGATGCTTTAATTCTCAACCGATTTCGATGAATCATATGTCGAATGAAGCCTATTTAGATGCAGAATCTAAAAATGTAGCTGCCCGTGGGCTGCGCCTTATACCTTCTGAGATATCGCATATCAGCTGCGGCAGAGCGGGCTTCCTGAGCAAACCTCCAACCGCAGGCACGGAAGCCAGATGCCTTAATTCTCAACCGATTTCCATGAATCATATGTTGAATGAAGCCTATTTAGATGCAGAATCTAAAAATGTAGCTGCCCGTGGGCTGCGCCTTATGCCTTCTGAGATATCGCAAATCCGCTGCGGCAGAGCGGGCTTCCTGAGCAAATGTACTGAGAATTGCCCTCCAACCGCAGGCACGGAAACCAGATGCCTTAATTCTCAACCCATTTCGATGAATCATATGTCGAATGAAGCCTATTTAGATGCAGAATCTAAAAATGTAGCTGCCCGCGGGCTACGCCTTACGCCTTCTGAGATATCGCAAATCTGCTGCGGCAGAGCGGGCTTCCTGAGCAAATGTACTGAGAATTGCCCTCCAACCGCAGGCACGGAAGCCAGATGCTTTAATTCTCAACCGATTTCGATGAATCATATGTCGAATGAAGCCTATTTAGATGCAGAATCTAAAAATGTAGCTGCCCGTGGGCTGCGCCTTATACCTTCTGAGATATCGCATATCAGCTGCGGCAGAGCGGGCTTCCTGAGCAAACCTCCAACCGCAGGCACGGAAGCCAGATGCCTTAATTCTCAACCGATTTCCATGAATCATATGTTGAATGAAGCCTATTTAGATGCAGAATCTAAAAATGTAGCTGCCCGTGGGCTGCGCCTTATGCCTTCTGAGATATCGCAAATCCGCTGCGGCAGAGCGGGCTTCCTGAGCAAATGTACTGAGAATTGCCCTCCAACCGCAGGCACGGAAACCAGATGCCTTAATTCTCAACCCATTTCGATGAATCATATGTCGAATGAAGCCTATTTAGATGCAGAATCTAAAAATGTAGCTGCCCGCGGGCTACGCCTTACGCCTTCTGAGATATCGCAAATCTGCTGCGGCAGAGCGGGCTTCCTGAGCAAATGTACTGAGAATTGCCCTCCAACCGCAGGCACGGAAGCCAGATGCCTTAATTCTCAACCGATTTCGATGAATCATATGTCGAATGAAGCCTATTTAGATGCAGAATGTAAAAATGTAGCTGCCCGTGGGCTACGCCTTACTCCTTCTGAGATATCGCAAATCTGCTGCGGCAGAGCGGGCTTCCTGAGCAAATGTACTGAGAATTGCCCTCCAACCGCAGGCACGGAAGCCAGATGCCTTAATTCTCAACCGATTTCGATGAATCATATGTCGAATGAAGCCTATTTAGATGCAGAATCTAAAAATGTAGCTGCCCGTGGGCTACGCCTTACGCCTTCTGAGATATCGCAAATCTGCTGCGGCAGAGCGGGCTTCCTGAGCAAATGTACTGAGAATTGCCCTCCAACCGCAGGCACGGAAGCCAGATGCCTTAATTCTCAACCCATTTCGATGAATCATATGTCGAATGAAGCCTATTTAGATGCAGAATCTAAAAATGTAGCTGCCCGTGGGCTACGCCTTACGCCTTCTGAGATATCGCAAATCTGCTGCGGCAGAGCGGGCTTATTGAGCAAATGTACTGAGAATTGCCCTACAACCGCAGGCACGGAAGCCAGATGCCTTAATTCTCAACCGATTTCGATGAATCATATGTCGAATGAAGCCTGTTTAGATGCAGAATCTAAAAATGCAGCTGCCCGTGGGCTGCGCCTTATGCCTTCTGAGATATCGCAAATCCGCTGCGGCAGAGCGGGCTTCCTGAGCAAATGTACTGAGAATTGCCCTCCAACCGCAGGCACGGAAGCCAGATGCCTTAATTCTCAACCCATTTCGATGAATCATATGTCGAATGAAGCCTATTTAGATGCAGAATCTAAAAATGTAGCTGCCCGTGGGCTACGCCTTACGCCTTCTGAGATATCGCAAATCTGCTGCGGCAGAGCGGGCTTCCTGAGCAAATGTACTGAGAATTGCCCTTCAACCGCAGGCACGGAAGCCAGATGCCTTAATTCTCAACCTATTTCGATGAATCATATGTCGAATGAAGTCTATTTAGATGCAGAATCTAAAAATGTAGCTGCCCGTGGGCTACGCCTTACGCCTTCTGAGATATCGCAAATCTGCTGCGGCAGAGCGGGCTTCCTGAGCAAATGTACTGAGAATTGCCCTCCAACCGCAGGCACGGAAGCCAGATGCCTTAATTCTCAACCCATTTCGATGAATCATATGTCGAATGAAGGCTATTTAGATGCACGGAAGCCAGATGCCTTAATTCTCAACCCATTTCGATGAATCATATGTCGAATGAAGCCTATTTAGATGCAGAATCTAAAAATGTAGCTGCCCGTGGGCTACGCCTTACGCCTTCTGAGATATCGCAAATCTGCTGCGGCAGAGCGGGCTTCCTGAGCAAATGTACTGAGAATTGCCCTCCAACCGCAGGCACGGAAGCCAGATGCTTTAATTCTCAACCGATTTCGATGAATCATATGTCGAATGAAGCCTATTTAGATGCAGAATGTAAAAATGTAGCTGCCCGTGGGCTACGCCTTACGCCTTCTGAGATATCGCAAATCTGCTGCGGCAGAGCGGGCTTCCTGAGCAAATGTACTGAGAATTGCCCTCCAACCGCAGGCACGGAAGCCAGATGCCTTAATTCTCAACCCATTTCGATGAATCATATGTCGAATGAAGGCTATTTAGATGCAGAATCTAAAAATGTAGCTGCCCGTGGGCTACGCCTTACGCCTTCTGAGATATCGCAAATCTGCTGCGGCAGAGCGGGCTTCCTGAGCAAATGTACTGAGAATTGCCCTCCAACCGCAGGCACGGAAGCCAGATGCTTTAATTCTCAACCCATTTCGATGAATCATATGTCGAATGAAGCCTATTTAGATGCAGAATCTAAAAATGTAGCTGCCCGTGGGCTACGCCTTACGCCTTCTGAGATATCGCAAATCTGCTGCGGCAGAGCGGGCTTCCTGAGCAAATGTACTGAGAATTGCCCTCCAACCGCAGGCACGGAAGCCAGATGCCTTAATTTTCAACCCATTTCGATGAATCATATGTCGAATGAAGCCTATTTAGATGCAGAATCCAAAAATGTAGCTGCCCGTGGGCTACGCCTTACGCCTTCTGAGATATCGCAAATCTGCTGCGGCAGAGCGGGCTTCCTGAGCAAATGTACTGAGAATTGCCCTCCAACCGCAGGCACGGAAGCCAGATGCCTTAATTCTCAACCCATTTCGATGAATCATATGTCGAATGAAGCCTATTTAGATGCAGAATCTAAAAATGTAGCTGCCCGCGGGCTAGGCCTTACGCCTTCTGAGATATCGCAAATCTGCTGCGGCAGAGCGGGCTTCCTGAGCAAATGTACTGAGAATTGCCCTCCAACCGCAGGCACGGAAGCCAGATGCTTTAATTCTCAACCGATTTCGATGAATCATATGTCGAATGAAGCCTATTTAGATGCAGAATCTAAAAATGTAGCTGCCCGTGGGCTGCGCCTTATACCTTCTGAGATATCGCATATCAGCTGCGGCAGAGCGGGCTTCCTGAGCAAACCTCCAACCGCAGGCACGGAAGCCAGATGCCTTAATTCTCAACCGATTTCGATGAATCATATGTTGAATGAAGCCTATTTAGATGCAGAATCTAAAAATGTAGCTGCCCGTGGGCTGCGCCTTATGCCTTCTGAGATATCGCAAATCCGCTGCGGCAGAGCGGGCTTCCTGAGCAAATGTACTGAGAATTGCCCTTAAACCGCAGGCACGGAAACCAGATGCCTTAATTCTCAACCCATTTCGATGAATCATATGTCGAATGAAGCCTATTTAGATGCATAATCTAAAAATGTAGCTGCCCGTGGGCTACGCCTTACGCCTTCTGAGATATCGCAAATCTGCTGCGGCAGAGCGGGCTTCCTGAGCAAATGTACTGAGAATTGCAATCCAACCGCAGGCACGGAAGCCAGATGCCTTAATTCTCAACCCATTTCGATGAATCATATGTCGAATGAAGCCTATTTAGATGCAGAATCCAAAAATGTAGCTGCCCGTGGGCTACGCCTTACGCCTTCTGAGATATCGCAAATCTGCTGCGGCAGAGCGGGCTTCCTGAGCAAATGTACTGAGAATTGCCCTCCAACCGCAGGCACGGAAGCCAGATGCCTTAATTCTCAACCCATTTCGATGAATCATATGTCGAATGAAGCCTATTTAGATGCAGAATCTAAAAATGTAGCTACCCGTGGGCTACGCCTTACGCCTTCTGAGATATCGCAAATCTGCTGCGGCAGAGCGGGCTTCCTGAGCAAATGTACTGAGAATTGCCCTCCAACCGCAGGCACGGAAGCCAGATGCCTTAATTCTCAACCGATTTCGATGAATCATATGTCGAATGAAGCCTATTTAGATGCAGAATCTAAAAATGTAGCTGCCCGTGGGCTGCGCCTTATACCTTCTGAGATATCGCATATCAGCTGCGGCAGAGCGGGCTTCCTGAGCAAACCTCCAACCGCAGGCGCGGAAGCCAGATGCCTTAATTCTCAACCCATTTCGATGAATCATATGTCGAAAGAAGGCTATTTAGATGCAGAATCTAAAAATGTAGCTGCCCGTGGGCTACGCCTTACGCCTTCTGAGATATCGCAAATCTGCTGCGGCAGAGCGGGCTTCCTGAGCAAATGTACTGAGAATTGCCCTCCAACCGCAGGCACGGAAGCCAGATGCCTTAATTCTCAACCCATTTCGATGAATCATATGTCGAATGAAGCCTATTTAGATGCAGAATCTAAAAATGTAGCTGCCCGTGGGCTACGCCCTACGCCTTCTGAGATATCGCAAATCTGCTGCGGCAGAGCGGGCTTCCTGAGCAAACCTCCAACCGCAGGCACGGAAGCCAGATGCCTTAATTCTCAACCCATTTCGATGAATCATATGTCGAATGAAGCCTATTTAGATGCAGAATCTAAAAATGTAGCTACCGTGGGCTACGCCTTACGCCTTCTGAGATATCGCAAATCTGCTGCGGCAGAGCGGGCTTCCTGAGCAAATGTACTGAGAATTGCCCCCCAACCGCAGGCACGGAAGCCAGATGCCTTAATTCTCAACCCATTTCGATGAATCATATGTCGAATGAAGCCTATTTAGATGCAGAATCTAAAAATGTAGCTGCCCGTGGGCTACGCCTTACGCCTTCTGAGATATCGCAAATCTGCTGCGGCAGAGCGGGCTTCCTGAGTAAATGTACTGAGAATTGCCCTCTAACCGCAGGCACGGAAGCCAGATGCCTTAATTCTCAACCCATTTCGATGAATCATATGTCGAATGAAGCCTATTTAGATGCAGAATCTAAAAATGTAGCTGCCCGTGGGCTACGCCCTACGCCTTCTGAGATATCGCAAATCTGCTGCGGCAGAGCGGGCTTCCTGAGCAAATGTACTGAGAATTGCCCTTCAACCGCAGGCACGGAAGCCATATGCCTTAATTCTCAACCCATTTCGATGAGTCATATGTTGAATGAAGCCTATTTAGATGCAGAATCTAAAAATGTAGCTGCCCGTGGGTTGCGCCTTACGCCTTCTGAGATATCGAAAATCTGCTGCGGCAGAGCGGGCTTCCTGAGCAAATGTACTGAGAATTGCCCTCCAACTGCAGGCACGGAAGCCAGATGCCTTAATTCTCAACCCATTTCGATGAATCATATGTCGAATGAAGCCTATTTAGATGCAGAATCTAAAAATGTAGCTGCCCGCGGGCTACGCCTTACGCCTTCTGAGATAGCGCAAATCTGCTGCGGCAGAGCGGGCTTCCTGAGCAAATGTACTGAGAATTGCCCTCCAACCGCAGGCACGGAAGCCAGATGCCTTAATTCTCAACCCATTTCGATGAGTCATATGTTGAATGAAGCCTATTTAGATGCAGAATCTAAAAATGTAGCTTCCCGTGGGCTACGCCTTACGCCTTCTGAGATATCGCAAATCTGCTGCGGCAGAGCGGGCTTCCTGAGCAAATGTACTGAGAATTGCCCTCCAACCGCAAGCACGGAAGCCAGATGCCTTAATTCTCAACCGATTTCGATGAATTATATGTCGAATGAAGCCTATTTAGATAAAGAATCTAAAAATGTAGCTGCCCGTGGGCTACGCCTTACGCCTTCTGAGATATCGCAAATCTGCTGCGGCAGAGCGGGCTTCCTGAGCAAATGTACTGAGAATTGCCCTCCAACCGCAGGCACGGAAGCCAGATGCCTTAATTCTCAACCCATTTCGATGAATCATATGTCGAAAGAAGGCTATTTAGATGCAGAATCTAAAAATGTAGCTGCCCGTGGGCTACGCCTTACGCCTTCTGAGATTTCGCAAATCTGCTGCGGCAGAGCGGGCTTCCTGAGCAAATGTACTGAGAATTGCCCTCCAACCGCAGGCACGGAAGCCAGATGCCTTAATTCTCAACCCATTTCGATGAATCATATGTCGAATGAAGCCTATTTAGATGCAGAATCCAAAAATGTAGCTGCCCGTGGGCTACGCCCTACGCCTTCTGAGATATCGGAAATCTGCTGCGGCAGAGCGGGCTTCCTGAGCAAACCTCCAACCGCAGGCACGGAAGCCAGATGCCTTAATTCTCAACCCATTTCGATGAGTCATATGTCGAAAGAAGGCTATTTAGATGCAGAATCCAAAAATGTAGCTGCCCGTGGGCTACGCCTTATACCTTCTGAGATATCGCATATCAGCTGCGGCAGAGCGGGCTTCCTGAGCAAACCTCCAACCGCAGGCACGGAAGCCAGATGCCTTAATTCTCAACCCATTTCGATGAATCATATGTCGAATGAAGCCTATTTAGATGCAGAATCTAAAAATGCAGCTGCCCGTGGGCTGCGCCTTATGCCTTCTGAGATATCGCAAATCTGCTGCGGCAGAGCGGGCTTCCTGAGCAAATGTACTGAGAATTGCCCTCCAACCGCAGGCACGGAAGCCAGAAGCCTTAATTCTCAACCCGTTTCGATGAATCATATTTTGGAAGAAGGCTATTTAGATGCAGAATCTAAAAATGTAGCTGCCCGTGGGCTACGCCTTACGCCTTCTGAGATATCGCAAATCTGCTGCGGCAGAGCGGGCTTCCTGAGCAAATGTACTGAGAATTGCCCTCCAACCGCAGGCACGGAAGCCAGATGCCTTAATTCTCAACCGATTTCGATGAATCATATGTCGAATGAAGCCTATTTAGATGCAGAATCTAAAAATGTAGCTGCCCGTGGGCCACGCCTTACGCCTTCTGAGATATCGCAAATCTGCTGCGGCAGAGCGGGCTTCCTGAGCAAACCTCCAACCGCAGGCACGGAAGCCAGATGCCTTAATTCTCAACCGATTTCGATGAATCATATGTCGAATAAAGCCTATTTAGATGCAGAATCTAAAACTGTAGCTGCCCGTGGGCTACGCCTAACGTCTTCTGAGATATCGCAAATCTGCTGCGGCAGAGCCGGCTTCCTGAGCAAATGTACTGAGAATTGCCCTCCAACCGCAGGCACGGAAGCCAGATGCTTTAATTCTCAACCGATTTCGATGAATCATATGTCGAATGAAGCCTATTTAGATGCAGAATGTAAAAATGTAGCTGCCCGTGGGCTACGCCTTACGCCTTCTGAGATATCGCAAATCTGCTGCGGCAGAGCGGGCTTCCTGAGCAAACCTCCAACCGCAGGCACGGAAGCCAGATGCCTTAATTCTCAACCGATTTCGATGAATCATATGTCGAATGAAGCCTATTTAGATGCAGAATCTAAAAATGTAGCTGCCCGTGGGCTATGCCTTACGCCTTCTGAGATATCGCAAATCTGCTGCGGCAGAGCGGGCTTCCTGAGCAAACCTCCAACCGCAGGCACGGAAGCCAGATGCCTTAATTCTCAACCCATTTCGATGAATCATATGTCGAATGAAGCCTATTTAGATGCAGAATCTAAAAATGTAGCTGCCCGTGGGCTACGTCTTACGCCTTCTGAGATATCGCAAATCTGCTGCGGCAGAGCGGGCTTCCTGAGCAAACCTCCAACCGCAGGCACGGAAGCCAGATGCCTTAATTCTCAACCCATTTCGATGAATCATATGTCGAAAGAAGGCTATTTAGATGCAGAATCTAAAAATGTAGCTGCCCGTGGGCTACGCCTTACGCCTTCTGAGATATCGCAAATCTGCTGCGGCAGAGCGGGCTTCCTGAGCAAATGTACTGAGAATTGCCCTCCAACCGCAGGCACGGAAGCCAGATGCCTTAATTCTCAACCCATTTCGATGAATCATATGTTGAATGAAGCCTATTTAGATGCAGAATCTAAAAATTTAGCTGCCCGTGGGCTGCGCCTTACGCCTTCTGAGATATCGCAAATCTGCTGCGGCAGAGCGGGCTTCCTGAGCAAATGTACTGAGAATTGCCCTCCAACTGCAGGCACGGAAGCCAGATGCCTTAATTCTCAACCCATTTCGATGAATCATATGTCGAATGAAGCCTATTTAGATGCAGAATCTAAAAATGTAGCTGCCCGTGGGCTACGCCTTACGCCTTCTGAGATATCGCAAATCTGCTGCGGCAGAGCGGGCTGCCTGAGCAAATGTACTGAGAATTGCCCTCCAACCGCAGGCACGGAAGCCAGATGCCTTAATTCTCAACCCATTTCGATGAATCATATGTCGAAAGAAGCCTATTTAGATGCAAAATCTAGAAATGTAGCTGCCCGTGGGCTACGCCTTACGCCTTCTGAGATATCGCAAATCTGCTGCGGCAGAGCGGGCTTCCTGAGCAAATGTACTGAGAATTGCCCTCCAACCGCAGGCACGGAAGCCAGATGCCTTAATTCTCAACCGATTTCGATGAATCATATGTCGAATGAAGCCTATTTAGATGCAGAATCTAAAAATGTAGCTGCCCGTGGGCTACGCCTTACGCGTTCTGAGATATCGCAAATCTGCTGCGGCAGAGCGGGCTTTCTGAGCAAATGTACTGAGAATTGCCCTCCAACTGCAGGCACGGAAGCCAGATGCCTTAATTCTCAACCCATTTCGATGAATCATATGTCGAAAGAAGCCTATTTAGATGCAAAATCTAAAAATGTAGCTGCTCGTGGGCTGCGCCTTATACCTTCTGAGATATCGCATATCAGCTGCGGCAGAGCGGGCTTCCTGAGCAAACCTCCAACCGCAGGCACGGAAGCCAGATGCCTTAATTCGCAACCAATTTCGATGAATCATATGTCGAATGAAGCCCATTTAGATGCAGAATCTAAAAATGTAGCTGCCCGTGGGCTGCGCCTTATACCTTCTGAGATATCGGATATCAGCTGCGGCAGAGCGGGCTTCCTGAGCAAACCTCCAACCGCAGGCACGGAAGCCAGATGCCTTAATTCTCAACCCATTTCGATTAATCATATGTCGAATGAAGCCTATTTAGATGCACAATCTAAAAATGTAGCTGCCCGTGGGCTACGCCTTACGCGTTCTGAGATATCGCAAATCTGCTGCGGCAGAGCGGGCTTTCTGAGCAAATGTACTGAGAATTGCCCTCCAACCGCAGGCACGGAAGCCAGATGCCTTAGTCAACCCATTTCGATGAATCATATGTCGAATGAAGCCTATTTAGATGCAGAATCTAAAAATGTAACTGCCCGTGGGCTACGCCTTATACCTTCTGAGATATCGCATATCAGCTGCGGCAGAGCGGGCTTCCTGAGCAAACCTCCAACCGCAGGCACGGAAGCCAGATGCCTTAATTCTCAACCGATTTCGATGAATCATATGTCGAATGAAGCCTATTTAGATGCAGAATCTAAAAATGTAGCTGCTCGTGGGCTACGCCTTACGCCTTCTGAGATATCGCAAATCTGCTGCGGCAGAGCGGGCTTCCTGAGCAAATGTACTGAGAATTGCCCTACAACCGCCGGCACGGAAGCCAGATGCCTTAATTCTCAACCCATTTCGATGAATCATTGGCGAATGAAGTCTATTTAGATGCAAAATCTAAAAATGTAGCTGCCCGTGGGCTACGCCTTACGCCTTCTGAGATATCGCAAATCTGCTGCGGCAGAGCGGGCTTCCTGAGTAAATGTACTGAGAATTGCCCTCTAACCGCAGGCACGGAAGCCAGATGCCTTAATTCTCAACCCATTTCGATGAATCATATGTCGAATGAAGCCCATTTAGATGCAGAATCTAAAAATGTAGCTGCCCGTGGGCTGCGCCTTATACCTTCTGAGATATCGCATATCAGCTGCGGCAGAGCGGGCTTCCTGAGCAAACCTCCAACCGCAGGCACGGAAGCCAGATGCCTTAATTCTCAACCCATTTCGATTAATCATATGTCGAATGAAGCCTATTTAGATGCACAATCTAAAAATGTAACTGCCCGTGGGCTACGCCTTACGCGTTCTGAGATATCGCAAATCTGCTGCGGCAGAGCGGGCTTTCTGAGCAAATGTACTGAGAATTGCCCTCCAACCGCAGGCACGGAAGCCAGATGCCTTAATTCTCAACCCATTTCGATGAATCATATGTCGAATGAAGCCCATTTAGATGCAGAATCTAAAAATGTAGCTGCCCGTGGGCTACGCCTTATACCTTCCGAGATATCGCAAATCAGCTGCGGCAGAGCGGGCTTCCTGAGCAAACCTCCAACCGCAGGCACGGAAGCCAGATGCCTTAATTCTCAACCCATTTCGATGAATCATATGTTGAATGAAGCCTATTTAGATGCAGAATCTAAAAATTTAGCTGCCCGTGGGCTGCGCCTTACGCCTTCTGAGATATCGCAAATCTGCTGCGGCAGAGCGGGCTTCCTGAGCAAATGTACTGAGAATTGCCCTCCAACTGCAGGCACGGAAGCCAGATGCCTTAATTCTCAACCCATTTCGATGAATCATATGTCGAATGAAGCCTATTTAGATGCAGAATCTAAAAATGTAGCTGCCCGCGGGCTACGCCTTACGCCTTCTGAGATATCGCAAATCTGCTGCGGCAGAGCGGGCTTCCTGAGCAAATGTACTGAGAATTGCCCTCCAACCGCAGGCACGGAAGCCAGATGCCTTAATTCTCAACCCATTTCGATGAATCATATGTCGAAAGAAGCCTATTTAGATGCAAAATCTAGAAATGTAGCTGCCCGTGGGCTACGCCTTACGCCTTCTGAGATATCGCAAATCTGCTGCGGCAGAGCGGGCTTCCTGAGCAAATGTACTGAGAATTGCCCTCCAACCGCAGGCACGGAAGCCAGATGCCTTAATTCTCAACCGATTTCGATGAATCATATGTCGAATGAAGCCTATTTAGATGCAGAATCTAAAAATGTAGCTGCCCGTGGGCTACGCCTTACGCCTTCTGAGATATCGCAAATCTGCTGCGGCAGAGCGGGCTTCCTGAGCAAATGTACTGAGAATTGCCCTCCAACCGCAGGCACGGAAGCCAGATGCCTTAATTCTCAACCCATTTCGATGAATCATATGTCGAATGAGGCCTATTTAGATGCAGAATCTAAAAATGTAGCTGCCCGTGGGCTGCGCCTTATACCTTCTGAGATATCGCATATCAGCTGCGGCAGAGCGGGCTTCCTGAGCAAACCTCCAACCGCAGGCACGGAAGCCAGATGCCTTAATTCTCAACCGATTTCGATGAATCATATGTCGAATGAAGCCTATTTAGATGCAGAATCTAAAAATGTAGCTGCTCGTGGGCTGCGCCTTACGCCTTCTGAGATATCGCATATCAGCTGCGGCAGAGCGGGCTTCCTGAGCAAACCTCCAACCGCAGGCACGGAAGCCAGATGCCTTAATTCTCAACCCATTTCGATGAATCATATGTCGAATGAAGCCCATTTAGATGCAGAATCTAAAAATGTAGCTGCCCGTGGGCTGCGCCTTATACCTTCTGAGATATCGCATATCAGCTGCGGCAGAGCGGGCTTCCTGAGCAAACCTCCAACCGCAGGCACGGAAGCCAGATGCCTTAATTCTCAACCCATTTCGGTGAATCATATGTCGAATGAAGCCTATTTAGATGCACAATCTAAAAATGTAGCTGCCCGTGGGCTACGCCTTACGCGTAATTAAGCCAGATGCCTTAATTCTCAACCGATTTCGATGAATCATATGTCGAATGAAGCCTATTTAGATGCAGAATCTAAAAATGTAGCTGCCCGTGGGCTACGCCTTACGCCTTCTGAGATATCGCAAATCTGCTGCGGCAGAGCGGGCTTCCTGAGCAAATGTACTGAGAATTGCCCTCCAACCGCAGGCACGGAAGCCAGATGCCTTAATTCTCAACCCATTTCGATGAATCATATGTCGAATGAGGCCTATTTAGATGCAGAATCTAAAAATGTAGCTGCCCGTGGGCTGCGCCTTATACCTTCTGAGATATCGCATATCAGCTGCGGCAGAGCGGGCTTCCTGAGCAAACCTCCAACCGCAGGCACGGAAGCCAGATGCCTTAATTCTCACCCGATTTCGATGAATCATATGTCGAATGAAGCCTATTTAGATGCAGAATCTAAAAATGTAGCTGCTCGTGGGCTGCGCCTTATACCTTCTGAGATATCGCATATCAGCTGCGGCAGAGCGGGCTTCCTGAGCAAACCTCCAACCGCAGGCACGGAAGCCAGATGCCTTAATTCTCAACCCATTTCGATGAATCATATGTCGAATGAAGCCTATTTAGATGCAGAATCTAAAAATGTAGCTGCCCGTGGGCTACGCCTTACGCCTTCTGAGATATCGCAAATCTGCTGCGGCAGAGCGGGCTTCCTGAGCAAATGTACTGAGAATTGCCCTCCAACCGCAGGCACGGAAGCCAGATGCCTTAATTCTCAACCCATTTCGATGAATCATATGTCGAAAGAAGCCTATTTAGATGCAAAATCTAGAAATGTAGCTGCCCGTGGGCTACGCCTTACGCCTTCTGAGATATCGCAAATCTGCTGCGGCAGAGCGGGCTTCCTGAGCAAATGTACTGAGAATTGCCCTCCAACCGCAGGCACGGAAGCCAGATGCCTTAATTCTCAACCCATTTCGATGAATCATATGTCGAATGAGGCCTATTTAGATGCAGAATCTAAAAATGTAGCTGCCCGTGGGCTGCGCCTTATACCTTCTGAGATATCGCATATCAGCTGCGGCAGAGCGGGCTTCCTGAGCAAACCTCCAACCGCAGGCACGGAAGCCAGATGCCTTAATTCTCAACCGATTTCGATGAATCATATGTCGAATGAAGCCTATTTAGATGCAGAATCTAAAAATGTAGCTGCTCGTGGGCTGCGCCTTATACCTTCTGAGATATCGCATATCAGCTGCGGCAGAGCGGGCTTCCTGAGCAAACCTCCAACCGCAGGCACGGAAGCCAGATGCCTTAATTCTCAACCCATTTCGATGAATCATATGTCGAATGAAGCCCATTTAGATGCAGAATCTAAAAATGTAGCTGCCCGTGGGCTGCGCCCTATACCTTCTGAGATATCGCATATCAGCTGCGGCAGAGCGGGCTTCCTGAGCAAACCTCCAACCGCAGGCACGGAAGCCAGATGCCTTAATTCTCAACCCATTTCGATGAATCATATGTCGAATGAAGCCTATTTAGATGCACAATCTAAAAATGTAGCTGCCCGTGGGCTACGCCTTACGCGTTCTGAGATATCGCAAATCTGCTGCGGCAGAGCGGGCTTCCTGAGCAAATGTACTGAGAATTGCCCTCCAACCGCAGGCACGGAAGCCAGATGCCTTAATTCTCAACCCATTTCGATGAATCATATGTCGAATGAAGCCTATTTAGATGCAGAATCTAAAAATGTAGCTGCCCGTGGGCTACGCCTTATACCTTCTGAGATATCGCATATCAGCTGCGGCAGAGCGGGCTTCCTGAGCAAACCTCCAACCGCAGGCACGGAAGCCAGATGCCTTAATTCTCAACCGATTTCGATGAATCATATGTCGAATGAAGCCTATTTAGATGCAGAATCTAAAAATGTAGCTGCTCGTGGGCTACGGCTTACGCCTTCTGAGATATCGCAAATCTGCTGCGGCAGAGCGGGCTTCCTGAGCAAATGTACTGAGAATTGCCCTACAACCGCCGGCACGGAAGCCAGATGCCTTAATTCTCAACCCATTTCGATGAATCATTGGCGAATGAAGTCTATTTAGATGCAAAATCTAAAAATGTAGCTGCCCGTGGGCTACGCCTTACGCCTTCTGAGATATCGCAAATCTGCTGCGGCAGAGTGGGATTCCTGAGCAAACCTCCAACCGCAGGCACGGAAGCCAGATGCCTTAATTCTCAACCGATTTCGATGAATCATATGTCGAATGAAGCCTATTTAGATGCAGAATCTAAAAATATTGCTGCTCGTAGGCTACGCCTTATACCTACTGAGATATCGCAAATCTGCTGCGGCAGAGCGGGCTTCCTGAGCAAATGTACTGAGAATTGCCCTCCAACCGCAGGCACGGAAGCCAGATGCCTTAATTCTCAACCGATTTCGATGAATCGTATGTCGAATGAAGCCTATTTAGATGCAGAATCTAAAAATGTAGCTGTCCGTGGGCTGCGCCTTATACCTTCTGAGATCTCGCAAATCTGCTGCGGCAGAGCGGGCTTCCTGAGCAAATGTACTGAGAATTGCCCTCCAACCGCAGGCACGGAAGCCAGATGCCTTAATTCTCAACCGATTTCGATGAATCATATGTCGAATGAAGCCTATTTAGATGCCGAATCTAAAAATGTAGCTGCCCGTGGGCTACGCCTTACGCCTTCTGAGATATCGCATATCAGCTGCGGCAGAGCGGGCTTCCTGAGCAAACCTCCAACCGCAGGCACGGAAGCCAGATGCCTCAATTCTCAACCCATTTCGATGAATCATATGTCGAATGAAGCCTATTTAGATGCAGAATCTAAAAATGTAGCTGCCCGTGGGCTGCGCCTTATACCTTCCGAGATATCGCATATCAGCTGCGGCAGAGCGGGCTTCCTGAGCAAACCTCCAACCGCAGGCACGGAAGCCAGATGCCTTAATTCTCAACCCATTTCAACGAATCATATGTCGAATGAAACCTATTTAGATGCAAAATCTACAAATGCAGCTGCCCGTGGGCTACGCCTTACGCCTTCTGAGATATCGCAAATCTGCTGCGGCAGAGTGGGCTTCCTGAGCAAATGTACTGGGAATTGCCCTCCAACCGCAGGCACGGAAGCCAGATGCCTTAATTCTAAACCGATTTCGATGAGTCATATGTCGAATGAAGCCTATTTAGATGCAGAATCTACAAATGTAGCTGCCCGTGGGCTGCGCCTTATACCTTCTGAGATATCGCAAACCTGCTGCGGCAGGGTGGGATTCCTGAGCAAATGTACTGAGAATTGCCCTCCAACCGCAGGCACGGAAGCCAGATGCCTTAATTCTCAACCGATTTCGATGAATCATATGTCGAATGAAGCCTATTTAGATGCAGAATCTAAAAATGTAGCTGCCCGTGGACTACGCCTTACGCCTTCTGAGATATCGCAAATCTGCTGCGGCAGAGTGGGCTTCCTGAGCAAATGTACTGGGAATTGCCCTCCAACCGCAGGCACGGAAGCCAGATGCCTTAATTCTCAACCCATTTCAACGAATCATATGTCGAATGAAACCTACTTAGATGCAAAATCTACAAATGCAGCTGCCCGTGGGCTGCGCCTTATACCTTCTGAGATATCGCATATCAGCTGCGGCGGAGTGTGCATCCTAAGAAATCCAATAAGAAATTTGCCACCCAACCCCTACCACACCACCTATCTTCCTTAATTCTAAACCGATTTCGATGAATCATATGTCGAATGAAGCCTATTTAGATGCAAAATCTAAAAATGTAGCTGCCCGTGGGCTACACCTTACGCCTTCTGAGATATCGCAAATCTGCTGCGGCAGAGTGGACTTCCTGAGCAAATGTACTGAGAATTGCCCTCCAACCGCAGGCACGGAAGGCAGATGCCTTAATTCTCAACCCATTTCAACGAATCATATGTCGAATGAAACCTATTTAGATGCAAAATCTACAAATGCAGCTGCCCGTGGGCTGCGCCTTATACCTTCTGAGATATCGCATATCAGCTGCGGCGGAGTGTGCATCCTAAGAAATCCAATAAGAAATTTGCCACCCAACCCCTACCACACCACCTATCTTCCTTAATTCTAAACCGATTTCGATGAATCATATGTCGAATGAAGCCTATTTAGATGCAAAATCTAAAAATGTAGCTGCCCGTGGGCTACACCTTACACCTTCTGAGATATCGCAAATCTGCTGCGGCAGAGTGGACTTCCTGAGCAAATGTACTGAGAATTGCCCTCCAACCGCAGGCACGGAAGCCAGATGCCTTAATTCTCAACCGATTTCGATGAATCATATGTCGAATGAAGCCTATTTAGATGCAGAATCTAAAAATGTAGCTGCCCGTGGGCTACGCCTTACGCCTTCTGAGATATCGCAAATCTGCTGCGGCAGAGCGGGCTTCCTGAGCAAATGTACTGAGAATTGCCCTCCAACCGCAGGCACGGAAGCCAGATGCCTTAATTCTCAACCCATTTCGATGAATCATATGTCGAATGAGGCCTATTTAGATGCAGAATCTAAAAATGTAGCTGCCCGTGGGCTGCGCCTTATACCTTCTGAGATATCGCATATCAGCTGCGGCAGAGCGGGCTTCCTGAGCAAACCTCCAACCGCAGGCACGGAAGCCAGATGCCTTAATTCTCAACCGATTTCGATGAATCATATGTCGAATGAAGCCTATTTAGATGCAGAATCTAAAAATGTAGCTGCTCGTGGGCTGCGCCTTATACCTTCTGAGATATCGCATATCAGCTGCGGCAGAGCGGGCTTCCTGAGCAAACCTCCAACCGCAGGCACGGAAGCCAGATGCCTTAATTCTCAACCCATTTCGATGAATCATATGTCGAATGAAGCCCATTTAGATGCAGAATCTAAAAATGTAGCTGCCCGTGGGCTGCGCCCTATACCTTCTGAGATATCGCATATCAGCTGCGGCAGAGCGGGCTTCCTGAGCAAACCTCCAACCGCAGGCACGGAAGCCAGATGCCTTAATTCTCAACCCATTTCGATGAATCATATGTCGAATGAAGCCTATTTAGATGCACAATCTAAAAATGTAGCTGCCCGTGGGCTACGCCTTACGCGTTCTGAGATATCGCAAATCTGCTGCGGCAGAGCGGGCTTCCTGAGCAAATGTACTGAGAATTGCCCTCCAACCGCAGGCACGGAAGCCAGATGCCTTAATTCTCAACCCATTTCGATGAATCATATGTCGAATGAAGCCTATTTAGATGCAGAATCTAAAAATGTAGCTGCCCGTGGGCTACGCCTTATACCTTCTGAGATATCGCATATCAGCTGCGGCAGAGCGGGCTTCCTGAGCAAACCTCCAACCGCAGGCACGGAAGCCAGATGCCTTAATTCTCAACCGATTTCGATGAATCATATGTCGAATGAAGCCTATTTAGATGCAGAATCTAAAAATGTAGCTGCTCGTGGGCTACGGCTTACGCCTTCTGAGATATCGCAAATCTGCTGCGGCAGAGCGGGCTTCCTGAGCAAATGTACTGAGAATTGCCCTACAACCGCCGGCACGGAAGCCAGATGCCTTAATTCTCAACCCATTTCGATGAATCATTGGCGAATGAAGTCTATTTAGATGCAAAATCTAAAAATGTAGCTGCCCGTGGGCTACGCCTTACGCCTTCTGAGATATCGCAAATCTGCTGCGGCAGAGTGGGATTCCTGAGCAAACCTCCAACCGCAGGCACGGAAGCCAGATGCCTTAATTCTCAACCGATTTCGATGAATCATATGTCGAATGAAGCCTATTTAGATGCAGAATCTAAAAATATTGCTGCTCGTAGGCTACGCCTTATACCTACTGAGATATCGCAAATCTGCTGCGGCAGAGCGGGCTTCCTGAGCAAATGTACTGAGAATTGCCCTCCAACCGCAGGCACGGAAGCCAGATGCCTTAATTCTCAACCGATTTCGATGAATCGTATGTCGAATGAAGCCTATTTAGATGCAGAATCTAAAAATGTAGCTGTCCGTGGGCTGCGCCTTATACCTTCTGAGATCTCGCAAATCTGCTGCGGCAGAGCGGGCTTCCTGAGCAAATGTACTGGGAATTGCCCTCCAACCGCAGGCACGGAAGCCAGATGCCTTAATTCTCAACCGATTTCGATGAATCATATGTCGAATGAAGCCTATTTAGATGCAGAATCTAAAAATGTAGCTGCCCGTGGGCTACGCCTTACGCCTTCTGAGATATCGCATATCAGCTGCGGCAGAGTGGGCTTCCTGAGCAAACCTCCAACCGCAGGCACGGAAGCCAGATGCCTCAATTCTCAACCCATTTCGATGAATCATATGTCGAATGAAGCCTATTTAGATGCAGAATCTAAAAATGTAGCTGCCCGTGGGCTGCGCCTTATACCTTCCGAGATATCGCATATCAGCTGCGGCAGAGCGGGCTTCCTGAGCAAACCTCCAACCGCAGGCACGGAAGCCAGATGCCTTAATTCTCAACCCATTTCAACGAATCATATGTCGAATGAAACCTATTTAGATGCAAAATCTACAAATGCAGCTGCCCGTGGGCTACGCCTTACGCCTTCTGAGATATCGCAAATCTGCTGCGGCAGAGTGGGCTTCCTGAGCAAATGTACTGGGAATTGCCCTCCAACCGCAGGCACGGAAGCCAGATGCCTTAATTCTAAACCGATTTCGATGAGTCATATGTCGAATGAAGCCTATTTAGATGCAGAATCTACAAATGTAGCTGCCCGTGGGCTGCGCCTTATACCTTCTGAGATATCGCAAACCTGCTGCGGCAGGGTGGGATTCCTGAGCAAATGTACTGAGAATTGCCCTCCAACCGCAGGCACGGAAGCCAGATGCCTTAATTCTAAACCGATTTCGATGAGTCATATGTCGAATGAAGCCTATTTAGACGCAGAATCTAAAAATGTAGCTGCCCGTGGGCTACGCCTTATACCTTCTGAGATATCGCAAATCTGCTGCGGCATTTTCATTTCAACGAATCATATGTCGAATGAAACCTATTTAGATGCAAAATCTACAAGTGCAGCTGCCCGTGGGCTGCGCCTTATACCTTCTGAGATATCGCATATCAGCTGCGGCGGAGTGTGCATCCTAAGAAATCCAATAAGAAATTTGCCACCCAACCCCTACCACACCACCTATCTCCCTTAATTCTAAACCGATTTCGATGAATCATATGTCGAATGAAACCCGTTTAGATGCAGAATCTAAAAATGTAGCTGCCCGTGGGCTGCGCCTTATACCTTCTGAGATATCGCAAATCTGCTGCGGCAGAGCGGGCTTCCTGAGCAAATGTACTGAGAATTGCATTACAACCCCAGGCACGGAAGCCAGATGCCTTAATTCTCAACCCATTTCGATGAATCATATGTCGAATGAAGGCTATTTAGATGCAGAATCTAAAAATGTAGCTGCCCGTGGGCTACGCCTTACGCCTTCTGAGATATCGCAAATCTGCTGCGGCAGAGCGGGCTTCCTGAGCAAATGTACTGAGAATTGCCCTCCAACCGCAGGCACGGAAGCCAGATGCCTTAATTCTCAACCGATTTCGATGAATCATATGTCGAATGAAGCCTATTTAGTTGCAGAATCTAAAAATGTAGCTGCTCGTGGGCTACGCCTTACGCCTTCTGAGATATCGCAAATCTGCTGCGGCAGAGTGGGCTTCCTGAGCAAATGTACTGAGAATTGCCCTCCAACCGCAGGCACGGAAGGCAGATGCCTTAATTCTCAACCCATTTCAACGAATCATATGTCGAATGAAGCCTATTTAGATGCAAAATCTAAAAATGTAGCTGCCCGTGGGCTACGCCTTACGCCTTCTGAGATATCGCAAATCTGCTGCGGCAGAGTGGGCTTCCTGAGCAAATGTACTGGGAATTGCCCTCCAACCGCAGGCACGGAAGCCAGATGCCTTAATTCTAAACCGATTTCAATGAGTCATATGTCGAATGAAGCCTATTTAGATGCAGAATCTACAAATGTAGCTGCCCGTGGGCTGCGCCTTATACCTTCTGAGATATCGCAAACCTGCTGCGGCAGGGTGGGATTCCTGAGCAAATGTACTGAGAATTGCCCTCCAACCGCAGGCACGGAAGCCAGATGCCTTAATTCTCAACCGATTTCGATGAATCATATGTCGAATGAAGCCTATTTAGATGCAGAATCTAAAAATGTAGCTGCCCGTGGACTACGCCTTACGCCTTCTGAGATATCGCAAATCTGCTGCGGCAGAGTGGGCTTCCTGAGCAAATGTACTGGGAATTGCCCTCCAACCGCAGGCACGGAAGCCAGATGCCTTAATTCTCAACCCATTTCAACGAATCATATGTCGAATGAAACCTACTTAGATGCAAAATCTACAAATGCAGCTGCCCGTGGGCTGCGCCTTATACCTTCTGAGATATCGCATATCAGCTGCGGCGGAGTGTGCATCCTAAGAAATCCAATAAGAAATTTGCCACCCAACCCCTACCACACCACCTATCTTCCTTAATTCTAAACCGATTTCGATGAATCATATGTCGAATGAAGCCTATTTAGATGCAAAATCTAAAAATGTAGCTGCCCGTGGGCTACACCTTACGCCTTCTGAGATATCGCAAATCTGCTGCGGCAGAGTGGACTTCCTGAGCAAATGTACTGAGAATTGCCCTCCAACCGCAGGCACGGAAGGCAGATGCCTTAATTCTCAACCCATTTCAACGAATCATATGTCGAATGAAACCTATTTAGATGCAAAATCTACAAATGCAGCTGCCCGTGGGCTGCGCCTTATACCTTCTGAGATATCGCATATCAGCTGCGGCGGAGTGTGCATCCTAAGAAATCCAATAAGAAATTTGCCACCCAACCCCTACCACACCACCTATCTTCCTTAATTCTAAACCGATTTCGATGAATCATATGTCGAATGAAGCCTATTTAGATGCAAAATCTAAAAATGTAGCTGCCCGTGGGCTACACCTTACACCTTCTGAGATATCGCAAATCTGCTGCGGCAGAGTGGACTTCCTGAGCAAATGTACTGAGAATTGCCCTCCAACCGCAGGCACGGAAGCCAGATGCCTTAATTCTCAACCCATTTCAACGAATCATATGTCGAATGAAGCCTATTTAGATGCAAAATCTACAAGTGCAGCTGCCCGTGGGCTACGCCTTACGCCTTCTGAGATATCGCAAATCTGCTGCGGCAGAGTAGGCTTCCTGAGCAAATGTACTGGGAATTGCCCTCCAACCGCAGGCACGGAAGCCAGATGCCTTAATTCTAAACCGATTTCGATGAGTCATATGTCGAATGAAGCCTATTTAGATGCAGAATCTACAAATGTAGCTGCCCGTGGGCTGCGCCTTATACCTTCTGAGATATCGCAAACCTGCTGCGGCAGGGTGGGATTCCTGAGCAAATGTACTGAGAATTGCCCTCCAACCGCAGGCACGGAAGCCAGATGCCTTAATTCTCAACCGATTTCGATGAATCATATGTCGAATGAAGCCTATTTAGTTGCAGAATCTAAAAATGTAGCTGCCCGTGGGCTACGCCTTACGCCTTCTGAGATATCGCAAATCTGCTGCGGCAGAGTGGGCTTCCTGAGCAAATGTACTGGGAATTGCCCTCCAACCGCAGGCACGGAAGCCAGATGCCTTAATTCTCAACCCATTTCAACGAATCATATGTCGAATGAAACCTATTTAGATGCAAAATCTACAAATGCAGCTGCCCGTGGGCTGCGCCTTATACCTTCTGAGATATCGCATATCAGCTGCGGCGGAGTGTGCATCCTAAGAAATCCAATAAGAAATTTGCCACCCAACCCCTACCACACCACCTATCTTCCTTAATTCTAAACCGATTTCGATGAGTCATATGTCGAATGAAGCCTATTTAGATGCAGAATCTAAAAATGTAGCTGCCCGTGGGCTACGCCTTATACCTTCTGAGATATCGCAAATCTGCTGCGGCAGAGTGGGCTTCCTGAGCAAATGTACTGGGAATTGCCCTCCAACCGCAGGCACGGAAGCCAGATGCCTTAATTCTAAACCGATTTCGATGAATCATATGTCGAATGAAGCCTATTTAGATGCAGAATATAAAACTGTAGCTGCTTGTGGGCTACGCCTTATACCTTCTGAGATATCGCAAATCTGCTGCGGCAGAGTGGGCTTCCTAAGAAATCCAATAAGAAATTTGCCACCCAACCCCTACCACAAAACCTATCTCCCTTAATTCTAAACCGATTTCGATGAATCATATGTCGAATGAAGCCTATTTAGATGCAGAATCTACAAATGTAGCTGCCCGTGGGCTACGCCTTACGCCTTCTGAGATATCGCAAATCTGCTGCGGCAGAGCGGGCTTCCTGAGCAAATGTACTGAGAATTGCCCTCCAACTGAAGGCACGGAAGCCAGATGCCTTAATTCTCAACCCATTTCGATGAATCATATGTCGAATGAAGCCTATTTAGATGCAGAATCTAAAAATGTAGCTGCCCGTGGACTACGCCTTACGCCTTCTGAGATATCGCAAATCTGCTGCGGCAGAGTGGGCTTCCTGAGCAAATGTACTGGGAATTGCCCTCCAACCGCAGGCACGGAAGCCAGATGCCTTAATTCTCAACCGATTTCGATGAATCATATGTCGAATGAAGCCTATTTAGATGCAGAATCTAAAAATGTAGCTGCCCGTGGGCTACGCCCTACGCCTTCTGAGATATCGCAAATCTGCTGCGGCAGAGCGGGCTTCCTGAGCAAATGTACTGAGAATTGCCCTCCAACCGCAGGCACGGAAGCCAGATGCCTTAATTCTAAACCGATTTCGATGAGCCATATGTCGAATGAAGCCTATTTAGATGCAGAATATAAAACTGTAGCTGCCCGTGGGCTACGCCTTATACCTTCTGAGATATCGCAAACCTGCTCCGGCAGGGTGGGATTCCTAAGCAAATGTACTGAGAATTGCCCTACAACCCCAGGCACGGAAGCCAGATGCCTTAATTCTCAACCCATTTCGATGAATCGTATGTCGAATGAAGCCTATTTATATGCAGAATCTAAAAATGTAGCTGCCCGTGGGCTGCGCTTTATACCTTCTGAGATATCGCATATCAGCTGCGGCGGAGTGTGCATCCTAAGAAATCCAATAAGAAATTTGCCACCCAACCCCTACCACACCACCTATCTCCCTTACTTCTAAACCGATTTCGATGAGTCGTATGTCGAATGAAACCTATTTAGATGCAGAATCTAAAAATTTAGCTGCCCGTGGGCTACGCCTTACGCCTTCTGAGATATCGCAAATCTGCTGCGGCAGAGTGGGCTTCCTGAGCAAATGTACTGAGAATTGCCCTCCAACCGCAGGCACGGAAACCGGATGCCTCAATTCTCAACCGATTTCGATGAGTCATATGTCGAATGAAGAGTATTTAGATGCAGAATCTAAAAATGTAGCTGCCCGTGGGCTACGCCTTACGCCTTCTGAGATATCACAAATCTGCTGCGGCAGAGTGGGCTTCCTGAGCAAATGTACTGAGAATTGCCCTCCAACCGCAGGCACGGAAGCCAGATGCCTTAATTTTCAACCCATTTCGATGAATCATATGTCGAATGAAGCCTATTTAGATGCAGAATCTACAAATGTAGCTGCCCGTGGGCTACGCCTTATACCTTCTGAGATATCGCAAACCTGCTGCGGAAGGGTGGGATTCCTGAGCAAATGTACTGAGAATTGCCCTCCAACCGCAGGCACGGAAGCCAGATGCCTTAATTCTAAACCGATTTCGATGAGTCATATGTGGAATGAAGCCTATTTAGATGCAGAATCTAAAACTGTAGCTGCCCGTGGACTACGCCTTATACCTTCTGAGATATCGCAAATCTGCTGCGGCAGAGTGGGATTCCTGAGCAAATGTACTGAGAATTGCCCTCCAACCGCAGGCACGGAAGCCTGATGCCTTAATTCTAAACCGATTTCGATGAATCATATGTCGAATGAAGCATATTTAGATGCAGAATCTACAAATGTAGCTGCCCGTGGGCTACGCCTTATACCTTCTGAGATATCGCAAACCTGCTGCGGCAGGGTGGGATTCCTGAGCAAATGTACTGAGAATTGCCCTCCAACCGCAGGCACGGAAGCCAGATGCCTTAATTCTAAACCGATTTCGATGAGCCATATGTCGAATGAAGCCTATTTAGATGCAGAATCTAAAACTGGAGCTGCCCGTGGGCTACGCCTTATACCTTCTGAGATATCGCAAATCTGCTGCGGCAGAGTGGGCTTCCTAAGAAATCCAATAAGAAATTTGCCACCCAACCCCTACCACACCACCTATCTCCCTTAATTCTAAGCCGATTTCGATGAATCATATGTCGAATGAAACCTATTTAGATGCAAAATCTACAAATGCAGCTGCCCGTGGGCTGCGCCTTATACCTTCTGAGATATCGCATATCAGCTGCGGCGGAGTGTGCATCCTAAGAAATCCAATAAGAAATTTGCCACCCAACCCCTACCACACCACCTATCTTCCTTAATTCTAAACCGATTTCGATGAATCATATGTCGAATGAAGCCTATTTAGATGCAGAATCTAAAAATGTAGCTGCCCGTGGGCTACACCTTACGCCTTCTGAGATATCGCAAATCTGTTGCGGCAGAGTGGGCTTCCTGAGCAAATGTACTGAGAATTGCCCTCCAACCGCAGGCACGGAAGCCAGATGCCTTAATTCTCAACCCATTTCAACGAATCATATGTCGAATGAAGCCTATTTAGATGCAAAATCTACAAATGCAGCTGCCCGTGGGCTACGCCTTACGCCTTCTGAGATATCGCAAATCTGCTGCGGCAGAGTGGGCTTCCTGAGCAAATGTACTGGGAATTGCCCTCCAACCGCAGGCACGGAAGCCAGATGCCTTAATTCTAAACCGATTTCGATGAGTCATATGTCGAATGAAGCCTATTTAGATGCAGAATCTAAAACTGTAGCTGCCCGTGGGCTACGCCTTATACCTTCTGAGATATCGCAAATCTGCTGCGGCAGAGTGGGCTTCCTAAGAAATAAAATAAGAAATTTGCCACCCAACCCCTACCACACCACCTATCTCCCTTAATTCTAAACCGATTTCGATGAATCATATGTCGAATGAAGCCTATTTAGATGCAGAATCTAAAAATGTAGCTGCCCGTGGGCTGCGCCTTATACCTTCTGAGATATCGCAAACCTGCTGCGGCAGGGTGGGATTCCTGAGCAAATGTACTGAGAATTGCCCTCCAACCGCAGGCACGGAAGCCAGATGCCTTAATTCTCAACCCATTTCGCTGAGTCATATGTCGAATGAAGCCTATTTAGATGCAGAATCTAAAAATGTAGCTGCCCGTGGACTACGCCTTACGCCTTCTGAGATATCGCAAATCTGCTGCGGCAGAGTGGGCTTCCTGAGCAAATGTACTGGGAATTGCCCTCCAACCGCAGGCACGGAAGCCAGATGCCTTAATTCTCAACCCATTTCAACGAATCATATGTCGAATGAAGCCTATTTAGATGCAGAATCTACAAATGTAGCTGCCCGTGGGCTACGCCTTATACCTTCTGAGATATTGCATATCAGCTGCGGCGGAGTGTGCATCCTAAGAAATCCAATAAGAAATTTGCCACCCAACCCCTACCACACCACCTATCTCCCTTAATTCTAAACCGATTTCGATGAGTCATATGTCGAATGAAACCCGTTTAGATGCAGAATCTAAAAATGTAGCTGCCCGTGGGCTGCGCCTTATACCTTCTAAGATATCGCAAATCTGCTGCGGCAGAGCGGGCTTCCTGAGCAAATGTACTGAGAATTGCCCTACAACCCCAGGCACGGAAGCCAGATGCCTTAATTCTCAACCCATTTCGATGAATCGTATGTCGAATGAAGCCTATTTATATGCAGAATCTAAAAATGTAGCTGCCCGTGGGCTGCGCTTTATACCTTCTGAGATATCGCATATCAGCTGCGGCGGAGTGTGCATCCTAAGAAATCCAATAAGAAATTTGCCACCCAACCCCTACCACACCACCTATCTCCCTTACTTCTAAACCGATTTCGATGAATCGTATGTCGAATGAAGCCTATTTAGATGCGGAATCTACAAATGTAGCTGCCCGTGGGCTACGTCTTATACCTTCTGAGATATCGCAAATCTGCTGCGGCGGAGTGGGCTTCCTGAGCAAATGTACTGGGAATTGCCCTCCAACCGCAGGCACGGAAGCCAGATGCCTTAATTCTCAACCGATTTCGATGAATCATATGTCGAATGAAGCCTATTTAGATGCAGAATCTAAAAATGTAGCTGCCCGTGGGCTACGCCCTACGCCTTCTGAGATATCGCAAATCTGCTGCGGCAGAGCGGGCTTCCTGAGCAAATGTACTGAGAATTGCCCTCCAACCGCAGGCACGGAAGCCAGATGCCTTAATTCTCAACCGATTTCGATGAATCATATGTCGAATGAAGCATATTTAGATGCAGAATCTAAAAATGTAGCTGCCCGTGGGCTACGCCTTATACCTTCTGAGATATCGCAAACCTGCTGCGGCAGGGTGGGATTCCTGAGCAAATGTACTGAGAATTGCCCTCCAACCGCAGGCACGGAAGCCAGATGCCTTAATTCTAAACCGATTTCGATGAGCCATATGTCGAATGAAGCCTATTTAGATGCAGAATATAAAACTGTAGCTGCCCGTGGACTACGCCTTACGCCTTCTGAGATATCGCAAATCTGCTGCGGCAGAGTGGGCTTCCTGAGCAAATGTACTGGGAATTGCCCTCCAACCGCAGGCACGGAAGCCAGATGCCTTAATTCTCAACCCATTTCAACGAATCATATGTCGAATGAAGCCTATTTAGACGCAGAATCTACAAATGTAGCTGCCCGTGGGCTACGCCTTATACCTTCTGAGATATCGCATATCAGCTGCGGCGGAGTGTGCATCCTAAGAGATCCAATAAGAAATTTGCCACCCAACCCCTACCACACCACCTATCTCCCTTAATTCTAAACCGATTTCGATGAGTCATATGTCGAATGAAACCCGTTTAGATGCAGAATCTAAAAATGTAGCTGCCCGTGGGCTACACCTTACGCCTTCTGAGATATCGCAAATCTGTTGCGGCAGAGTGGGCTTCCTGAGCAAATGTACTGAGAATTGCCCTCCAACCGCAGGCACGGAAGCCAGATGCCTTAATTCTCAACCCATTTCAACGAATCATATGTCGAATGAAGCCTATTTAGATGCAAAATCTACAAATGCAGCTGCCCGTGGGCTACGCCTTACGCCTTCTGAGATATCGCAAATCTGCTGCGGCAGAGTGGGCTTCCTGAGCAAATGTACTGGGAATTGCCCTCCAACCGCAGGCACGGAAGCCAGATGCCTTAATTCTAAACCGATTTCGATGAGTCATATGTCGAATGAAGCCTATTTAGATGCAGAATCTAAAACTGTAGCTGCCCGTGGGCTACGCCTTATACCTTCTGAGATATCGCAAATCTGCTGCGGCAGAGTGGGCTTCCTAAGAAATAAAATAAGAAATTTGCCACCCAACCCCTACCACACCACCTATCTCCCTTAATTCTAAACCGATTTCGATGAATCATATGTCGAATGAAGCCTATTTAGATGCAGAATCTAAAAATGTAGCTGCCCGTGGGCTGCGCCTTATACCTTCTGAGATATCGCAAACCTGCTGCGGCAGGGTGGGATTCCTGAGCAAATGTACTGAGAATTGCCCTCCAACCGCAGGCACGGAAGCCAGATGCCTTAATTCTCAACCCATTTCGCTGAGTCATATGTCGAATGAAGCCTATTTAGATGCAGAATCTAAAAATGTAGCTGCCCGTGGACTACGCCTTACGCCTTCTGAGATATCGCAAATCTGCTGCGGCAGAGTGGGCTTCCTGAGCAAATGTACTGGGAATTGCCCTCCAACCGCAGGCACGGAAGCCAGATGCCTTAATTCTCAACCCATTTCAACGAATCATATGTCGAATGAAGCCTATTTAGATGCAGAATCTACAAATGTAGCTGCCCGTGGGCTACGCCTTATACCTTCTGAGATATTGCATATCAGCTGCGGCGGAGTGTGCATCCTAAGAAATCCAATAAGAAATTTGCCACCCAACCCCTACCACACCACCTATCTCCCTTAATTCTAAACCGATTTCGATGAGTCATATGTCGAATGAAACCCGTTTAGATGCAGAATCTAAAAATGTAGCTGCCCGTGGGCTGCGCCTTATACCTTCTAAGATATCGCAAATCTGCTGCGGCAGAGCGGGCTTCCTGAGCAAATGTACTGAGAATTGCCCTACAACCCCAGGCACGGAAGCCAGATGCCTTAATTCTCAACCCATTTCGATGAATCGTATGTCGAATGAAGCCTATTTATATGCAGAATCTAAAAATGTAGCTGCCCGTGGGCTGCGCTTTATACCTTCTGAGATATCGCATATCAGCTGCGGCGGAGTGTGCATCCTAAGAAATCCAATAAGAAATTTGCCACCCAACCCCTACCACACCACCTATCTCCCTTACTTCTAAACCGATTTCGATGAATCGTATGTCGAATGAATCCTATTTAGATGCGGAATCTACAAATGTAGCTGCCCGTGGGCTACGTCTTATACCTTCTGAGATATCGCAAATCTGCTGCGGCGGAGTGGGCTTCCTGAGCAAATGTACTGGGAATTGCCCTCCAACCGCAGGCACGGAAGCCAGATGCCTTAATTCTCAACCGATTTCGATGAATCATATGTCGAATGAAGCCTATTTAGATGCAGAATCTAAAAATGTAGCTGCCCGTGGGCTACGCCCTACGCCTTCTGAGATATCGCAAATCTGCTGCGGCAGAGCGGGCTTCCTGAGCAAATGTACTGAGAATTGCCCTCCAACCGCAGGCACGGAAGCCAGATGCCTTAATTCTCAACCGATTTCGATGAATCATATGTCGAATGAAGCATATTTAGATGCAGAATCTAAAAATGTAGCTGCCCGTGGGCTACGCCTTATACCTTCTGAGATATCGCAAACCTGCTGCGGCAGGGTGGGATTCCTGAGCAAATGTACTGAGAATTGCCCTCCAACCGCAGGCACGGAAGCCAGATGCCTTAATTCTAAACCGATTTCGATGAGCCATATGTCGAATGAAGCCTATTTAGATGCAGAATATAAAACTGTAGCTGCCCGTGGACTACGCCTTACGCCTTCTGAGATATCGCAAATCTGCTGCGGCAGAGTGGGCTTCCTGAGCAAATGTACTGGGAATTGCCCTCCAACCGCAGGCACGGAAGCCAGATGCCTTAATTCTCAACCCATTTCAACGAATCATATGTCGAATGAAGCCTATTTAGACGCAGAATCTACAAATGTAGCTGCCCGTGGGCTACGCCTTATACCTTCTGAGATATCGCATATCAGCTGCGGCGGAGTGTGCATCCTAAGAGATCCAATAAGAAATTTGCCACCCAACCCCTACCACACCACCTATCTCCCTTAATTCTAAACCGATTTCGATGAGTCATATGTCGAATGAAACCCGTTTAGATGCAGAATCTAAAAATGTAGCTTCCCGTGGGTTGCGCCTTATACCTTCTGAGATATCGCAAACCTGCTGCGGCAGGGTGGGCTTCCTGAGCAAATGTACTGGGAATTGCCCTCCAACCACAGGCACGGAAGCCAGATGCCTTAATTCTCAACCGATTTCGATGAATCATATGTCGAATGAAGCCTATTTAGATGCAGAATCTACAAATGTAGCTGCCCGTGGGCTACGTCTTATACCTTCTGAGATATCGCAAATCTGCTGCGGCGGAGTGGGCTTCCTGAGCAAATGTACTGGGAATTGCCCTCCAACCGCAGGCACGGAAGCCAGATGCCTTAATTCTAAACCGATTTCGATGAGTCATATGTGGAATGAAGCCTATTTAGATGCAGAATCTAAAACTGTAGCTGCCCGTGGACTACGCCTTATACCTTCTGAGATATCGCAAATCTGCTGCGGCAGAGTGGGATTCCTGAGCAAATGTACTGAGAATTGCCCTCCAACCGCAGGCACGGAAGCCTGATGCCTTAATTCTAAACCGATTTCGATGAATCATATGTCGAATGAAGCATATTTAGATGCAGAATCTACAAATGTAGCTGCCCGTGGGCTACGCCTTATACCTTCTGAGATATCGCAAACCTGCTGCGGCAGGGTGGGATTCCTGAGCAAATGTACTGAGAATTGCCCTCCAACCGCAGGCACGGAAGCCAGATGCCTTAATTCTAAACCGATTTCGATGAGCCATATGTCGAATGAAGCCTATTTAGATGCAGAATCTAAAACTGGAGCTGCCCGTGGGCTACGCCTTATACCTTCTGAGATATCGCAAATCTGCTGCGGCAGAGTGGGCTTCCTAAGAAATCCAATAAGAAATTTGCCACCCAACCCCTACCACACCACCTATCTCCCTTAATTCTAAGCCGATTTCGATGAATCATATGTCGAATGAAACCTATTTAGATGCAAAATCTACAAATGCAGCTGCCCGTGGGCTGCGCCTTATACCTTCTGAGATATCGCATATCAGCTGCGGCGGAGTGTGCATCCTAAGAAATCCAATAAGAAATTTGCCACCCAACCCCTACCACACCACCTATCTTCCTTAATTCTAAACCGATTTCGATGAATCATATGTCGAATGAAGCCTATTTAGATGCAGAATCTAAAAATGTAGCTGCCCGTGGGCTACACCTTACGCCTTCTGAGATATCGCAAATCTGTTGCGGCAGAGTGGGCTTCCTGAGCAAATGTACTGAGAATTGCCCTCCAACCGCAGGCACGGAAGCCAGATGCCTTAATTCTCAACCCATTTCAACGAATCATATGTCGAATGAAGCCTATTTAGATGCAAAATCTACAAATGCAGCTGCCCGTGGGCTACGCCTTACGCCTTCTGAGATATCGCAAATCTGCTGCGGCAGAGTGGGCTTCCTGAGCAAATGTACTGGGAATTGCCCTCCAACCGCAGGCACGGAAGCCAGATGCCTTAATTCTAAACCGATTTCGATGAGTCATATGTCGAATGAAGCCTATTTAGATGCAGAATCTAAAACTGTAGCTGCCCGTGGGCTGCGCCTTATACCTTCTGAGATATCGCAAACCTGCTGCGGCAGGGTGGGATTCCTGAGCAAATGTACTGAGAATTGCCCTCCAACCGCAGGCACGGAAGCCAGATGCCTTAATTCTCAACCCATTTCGCTGAGTCATATGTCGAATGAAGCCTATTTAGATGCAGAATCTAAAAATGTAGCTGCCCGTGGACTACGCCTTACGCCTTCTGAGATATCGCAAATCTGCTGCGGCAGAGTGGGCTTCCTGAGCAAATGTACTGGGAATTGCCCTCCAACCGCAGGCACGGAAGCCAGATGCCTTAATTCTCAACCCATTTCAACGAATCATATGTCGAATGAAGCCTATTTAGATGCAGAATCTACAAATGTAGCTGCCCGTGGGCTACGCCTTATACCTTCTGAGATATTGCATATCAGCTGCGGCGGAGTGTGCATCCTAAGAAATCCAATAAGAAATTTGCCACCCAACCCCTACCACACCACCTATCTCCCTTAATTCTAAACCGATTTCGATGAGTCATATGTCGAATGAAACCCGTTTAGATGCAGAATCTAAAAATGTAGCTGCCCGTGGGCTGCGCCTTATACCTTCTAAGATATCGCAAATCTGCTGCGGCAGAGCGGGCTTCCTGAGCAAATGTACTGAGAATTGCCCTACAACCCCAGGCACGGAAGCCAGATGCCTTAATTCTCAACCCATTTCGATGAATCGTATGTCGAATGAAGCCTATTTATATGCAGAATCTAAAAATGTAGCTGCCCGTGGGCTGCGCTTTATACCTTCTGAGATATCGCATATCAGCTGCGGCGGAGTGTGCATCCTAAGAAATCCAATAAGAAATTTGCCACCCAACCCCTACCACACCACCTATCTCCCTTACTTCTAAACCGATTTCGATGAATCATATGTCGAATGAAGCCTATTTAGATGCAGAATCTAAAAATGTAGCTGCCCGTGGGCTACGCCCTACGCCTTCTGAGATATCGCAAATCTGCTGCGGCAGAGCGGGCTTCCTGAGCAAATGTACTGAGAATTGCCCTCCAACCGCAGGCACGGAAGCCAGATGCCTTAATTCTCAACCGATTTCGATGAATCATATGTCGAATGAAGCATATTTAGATGCAGAATCTACAAATGTAGCTGCCCGTGGGCTACGCCTTATACCTTCTGAGATATCGCAAACCTGCTGCGGCAGGGTGGGATTCCTGAGCAAATGTACTGAGAATTGCCCTCCAACCGCAGGCACGGAAGCCAGATGCCTTAATTCTAAACCGATTTCAATGAGCCATATGTCGAATGAAGCCTATTTAGATGCAGAATATAAAACTGTAGCTGCCCGTGGACTACGCCTTACGCCTTCTGAGATATCGCAAATCTGCTGCGGCAGAGTGGGCTTCCTGAGCAAATGTACTGGGAATTGCCCTCCAACCGCAGGCACGGAAGCCAGATGCCTTAATTCTCAACCCATTTCAACGAATCATATGTCGAATGAAGCCTATTTAGACGCAGAATCTACAAATGTAGCTGCCCGTGGGCTACGCCTTATACCTTCTGAGATATCGCATATCAGCTGCGGCGGAGTGTGCATCCTAAGAGATCCAATAAGAAATTTGCCACCCAACCCCTACCACACCACCTATCTCCCTTAATTCTAAACCGATTTCGATGAGTCATATGTCGAATGAAACCCGTTTAGATGCAGAATCTAAAAATGTAGCTTCCCGTGGGTTGCGCCTTATACCTTCTGAGATATCGCAAACCTGCTGCGGCAGGGTGGGCTTCCTGAGCAAATGTACTGGGAATTGCCCTCCAACCACAGGCACGGAAGCCAGATGCCTTAATTCTCAACCGATTTCGATGAATCATATGTCGAATGAAGCCTATTTAGATGCAGAATCTACAAATGTAGCTGCCCGTGGGCTACGTCTTATACCTTCTGAGATATCGCAAATCTGCTGCGGCGGAGTGGGCTTCCTGAGCAAATGTACTGGGAATTGCCCTCCAACCGCAGGCACGGAAGCCAGATGCCTTAATTCTCAACCGATTTCGATGAATCATATGTCGAATGAAGCATATTTAGATGCAGAATCTACAAATGTAGCTGCCCGTGGGCTACGCCTTATACCTTCTGAGATATCGCAAACCTGCTGCGGCAGGGTGGGATTCCTGAGCAAATGTACTGAGAATTGCCCTCCAACCGCAGGCACGGAAGCCAGATGCCTTAATTCTAAACCGATTTCGATGAGCCATATGTCGAATGAAGCCTATTTAGATGCAGAATATAAAACTGTAGCTGCCCGTGGACTACGCCTTACGCCTTCTGAGATATCGCAAATCTGCTGCGGCAGAGTGGGCTTCCTGAGCAAATGTACTGGGAATTGCCCTCCAACCGCAGGCACGGAAGCCAGATGCCTTAATTCTCAACCCATTTCAACGAATCATATGTCGAATGAAGCCTATTTAGACGCAGAATCTACAAATGTAGCTGCCCGTGGGCTACGCCTTATACCTTCTGAGATATCGCATATCAGCTGCGGCGGAGTGTGCATCCTAAGAGATCCAATAAGAAATTTGCCACCCAACCCCTACCACACCACCTATCTCCCTTAATTCTAAACCGATTTCGATGAGTCATATGTCGAATGAAACCCGTTTAGATGCAGAATCTAAAAATGTAGCTTCCCGTGGGTTGCGCCTTATACCTTCTGAGATATCGCAAATCTGCTGCGGCAGAGCGGGCTTCCTGAGCAAATGTACTGAGAATTGCCCTCCAACCGCAGGCACGGAAGCCAGATGCCTTAATTCTAAACCGATTTCGATGAATCATATGTCGAATGAAGCCTATTTAGATGCAGAATCTACAAATGTAGCTGCCCGTGGGCTACGTCTTATACCTTCTGAGATATCGCAAACCTGCTGCGGCAGGGTGGGATTTCTGAGCAAATGTACTGAGAATTGCCCTCCAACCGCAGGCACGGAAGCCAGATGCCTTAATTCTAAACCGATTTCGATGAGCCATATGTCGAATGAAGCCTATTTAGATGCAGAATCTAAAACTGTAGCTGCCCGTGGGCTACGCCTTATACCTTCTGAGATATCGCAAATCTGCTGCGGCAGAGTGGGCTTCCTAAGAAATCCAATAAGAAATTTGCCACCCAACCCCTACCACACCACCTATCTCCCTTAATTCTAAACCGATTTCGATGAATCATATGTCGAATGAAGCCTATTTAGATGCAGAATCTACAAATGTAGCTGCCCGTGGGCTACGCCTTACGCCTTCTGAGATATCGCAAATCTGCTGCGGCAGAGCGGGCTTCCTGAGCAAATGTACTGAGAATTGCCCTCCAACTGAAGGCACGGAAGCCAGATGCCTTAATTCTCAACCCATTTCGCTGAGTCATATGTCGAATGAAGCCTATTTAGATGCAGAATCTAAAAATGTAGCTGCCCGTGGGCTACGCCCTACGCCTTCTGAGATATCGCAAATCTGCTGCGGCAGAGCGGGCTTCCTGAGCAAATGTACTGAGAATTGCCCTCCAACCGCAGGCACGGAAGCCAGATGCCTTAATTCTAAACCGATTTCGATGAGCCATATGTCGAATGAAGCCTATTTAGATGCAGAGTATAAAACTGTAGCTGCCCGTGGACTACGCCTTACGCCTTCTGAGATATCGCAAATCTGCTGCGGCAGAGTGGGCTTCCTGAGCAAATGTACTGGGAATTGCCCTCCAACCGCAGGCACGGAAGCCAGATGCCTTAATTCTCAACCCATTTCAACGAATCATATGTCGAATGAAGCCTATTTAGACGCAGAATCTACAAATGTAGCTGCCCGTGGGCTACGCCTTATACCTTCTGAGATATCGCATATCAGCTGCGGCGGAGTGTGCATCCTAAGAGATCCAATAAGAAATTTGCCACCCAACCCCTACCACACCACCTATCTCCCTTAATTCTAAACCGATTTCGATGAGTCATATGTCGAATGAAACCCGTTTAGATGCAGAATCTAAAAATGTAGCTTCCCGTGGGTTGCGCCTTATACCTTCTGAGATATCGCAAATCTGCTGCGGCAGAGCGGGCTTCCTGAGCAAATGTACTGAGAATTGCCCTCCAACCGCAGGCACGGAAGCCAGATGCTTTAATTCTAAACCGATTTCGATGAGCCATATGTCGAATGAAGCCTATTTAGATGCAGAATCTAAAACTGTAGCTGCCCGTGGGCTACGCCTTATACCTTCTGAAATATCGCAAATCTGCTGCGGCAGAGTGGGCTTCCTAAGAAATCCAATAAGAAATTTGCCACCCAACCCCTACCACACCACCTATCTCCCTTAATTCTAAACCGATTTCGATGAATCATATGTCGAATGAAGCCTATTTAGATGCAGAATCTAAAAATGTAGCTGCCCGTGGGCTACGCCCTACGCCTTCTGAGATATCGCAAATCTGCTGCGGCAGAGCGGGCTTCCTGAGCAAATGTACTGAGAATTGCCCTCCAACCGCAGGCACGGAAGCCAGATGCCTTAATTCTAAACCGATTTCGATGAGCCATATGTCGAATGAAGCCTATTTAGATGCAGAATATAAAACTGTAGCTGCCCGTGGACTACGCCTTACGCCTTCTGAGATATCGCAAATCTGCTGCGGCAGAGTGGGCTTCCTGAGCAAATGTACTGGGAATTGCCCTCCAACCGCAGGCACGGAAGCCAGATGCCTTAATTCTCAACCCATTTCAACGAATCATATGTCGAATGAAGCCTATTTAGACGCAGAATCTACAAATGTAGCTGCCCGTGGGCTACGCCTTATACCTTCTGAGATATCGCATATCAGCTGCGGCGGAGTGTGCATCCTAAGAGATCCAATAAGAAATTTGCCACCCAACCCCTACCACACCACCTATCTCCCTTAATTCTAAACCGATTTCGATGAGTCATATGTCGAATGAAACCCGTTTAGATGCAGAATCTAAAAATGTAGCTTCCCGTGGGTTGCGCCTTATACCTTCTGAGATATCGCAAATCTGCTGCGGCAGAGCGGGCTTCCTGAGCAAATGTACTGAGAATTGCCCTCCAACCGCAGGCACGGAAGCCAGATGCCTTAATTCTAAACCGATTTCGATGAGCCATATGTCGAATGAAGCCTATTTAGATGCAGAATCTAAAACTGTAGCTGCCCGTGGGCTACGCCTTATACCTTCTGAGATATCGCAAATCTGCTGCGGCAGAGTGGGCTTCCTAAGAAATCCAATAAGAAATTTGCCACCCAACCCCTACCACACCACCTATCTCCCTTAATTCTAAACCGATTTCGATGAATCATATGTCGAATGAAGCCTATTTAGATGCAGAATCTACAAATGTAGCTGCCCGTGGGCTACGCCTTACGCCTTCTGAGATATCGCAAATCTGCTGCGGCAGAGCGGGCTTCCTGAGCAAATGTACTGAGAATTGCCCTCCAACTGAAGGCACGGAAGCCAGATGCCTTAATTCTCAACCCATTTCGCTGAGTCATATGTCGAATGAAGCCTATTTAGATGCAGAATCTAAAAATGTAGCTGCCCGTGGACTACGCCTTACGCCTTCTGAGATATCGCAAATCGGCTGCGGCAGAGTGGGCTTCCTGAGCAAATGTACTGGGAATTGCAAGCCAACCGCAGGCACGGAAGCCAGATGCCTTAATTCTCAACCGATTTCGATGAATCATATGTCGAATGAAGCCTATTTAGATGCAGAATCTACAAATGTAGCTGCCCGTGGGCTACGCCTTATACCTTCTGAGATATCGCAAATCTGCTGCGGCAGAGCGGGCTTCCTGAGCAAATGTACTGAGAGTTGCCCTCCAACCACAGGCACGGAAGCCAGATGCCTTAATTCTCAACCGATTTCGATGAATCATATGTCGAATGAAGCCTATTTAGATGCAGAATCTATAAATGTAGCTGCCCGTGGGCTACGCCTTATACCTTCTGAGATATCGCAAACCTGCTGTGGCAGGGTGGGATTCCTGAGCAAATGTACTGAGAATTGCCCTCCAACCGCAGGCACGGAAGCCAGATGCCTTAATTCTAAACCGATTTCGATGAATCATATGTCGAATGAAGCCTATTTAGATGCAGAATCTAAAAATGTAGCTGCCCGTGGGCTGCGCCTTATACCTTCTGAGATATCGCAAATCTGCTGCGGCAGAGCGGGCTTCCTGAGCAAATGTACTGAGAATTGCCCTCCAACCGCAGGCACGGAAGCCAGATGCTTTAATTCTAAACCGATTTCGATGAGCCATATGTCGAATGAAGCCTATTTAGATGCAGAATCTAAAACTGTAGCTGCCCGTGGGCTACGCCTTATACCTTCTGAAATATCGCAAATCTGCTGCGGCAGAGTGGGCTTCCTAAGAAATCCAATAAGAAATTTGCCACCCAACCCCTACCACACCACCTATCTCCCTTAATTCTAAACCGATTTCGATGAATCATATGTCGAACGAAGCCTATTTAGATGCAGAATCTACAAATGTAGCTGCCCGTGGGCTACGAGTTACGCCTTCTGAGATATCGCAAATCTGCTGCGGCAGAGCGGGCTTCCTGAGCAAATGTACTGAGAATTGCCCTCCAACTGAAGGCACGGAAGCCAGATGCCTTAATTCTCAACCCATTTCGCTGAGTCATATGTCGAATGAAGCCTATTTAGATGCAGAATCTAAAAATGTAGCTGCCCGTGGACTACGCCTTACGCCTTCTGAGATATCGCAAATCTGCTGCGGCAGAGTGGGCTTCCTGAGCAAATGTACTGGGAATTGCCCTCCAACCGCAGGCACGGAAGCCAGATGCCTTAATTCTCAACCCATTTCAACGAATCATATGTCGAATGAAGCCTATTTAGATGCAGAATCTACAAATGTAGCTGCCCGTGGGCTACGCCTTACACCTTCTGAGATATCGCAAACCTGCTGCGGCAGGGTGGGATTTCTGAGCAAATGTACTGAGAATTGCCCTCCAACCGCAGGCACGGAAGCCAGATGCCTTAATTCTAAACCGATTTCGATGAGCCATATGTCGAATGAAGCCTATTTAGATGCAGAATCTAAAAATGTAGCTGCCCGTGGGCTGCGCCTTATACCTTCTGAGATATCGCAAATCTGCTGCGGCAGAGCGGGCTTCCTGAGCAAATGTACTGAGAGTTGCCCTCCAACCACAGGCACGGAAGCCAGATGCCTTAATTCTCAACCGATTTCGATGAATCATATGTCGAATGAAGCCTATTTAGATGCAGAATCTATAAATGTAGCTGCCCGTGGGCTACGCCTTATACCTTCTGAGATATCGCAAACCTGCTGCGGCAGGGTGGGATTCCTGAGCAAATGTACTGAGAATTGCCCTCCAACCGCAGGCACGGAAGCCAGATGCCTTAATTCTCAACCGATTTCGATGAATCATATGTCGAATGAAGCCTATTTAGATGCAGAATCTAAAAATGTAGCTGCCCGTGGGCTACGCCTTATACCTGCTGAAGCCAGATGCCTTAATTCTCAACCCATTTCGATGAATCATATGTCGAATGAAGCCTATTTAGATGCAGAATCTAAAAATGTAGCTGCCCGTGGGCTACGCCTTACGCCTTCTGAGATATCGCATATCAGCTGCGGCAGAGCGGGCTTCCTAAGAAATCCAATAAGAAATTTGCCACCCAACCCCTACCACACCACCTATCTCCCTTAATTCTAAACCGATTTCGATGAATCATATGTTGAATGAAGCCTATTTAGATGCAGAATCTACAAATGTAGCTGCCCGTGGGCTACGCCTTATACCTTCTGAGATATCGCAAAAGTGCTGCGGCAGGGTGGGATTCCTGAGCAAATGTACTGAGAATTGCCCTCCAACCGCAGGCACGGAAGCCAGATGCCTTCATTCTCAACCGATTTCGATGAATCATATGTCGAATGAAGCCTATTTAGATGCAGAATCTAAAAATGTAGCTGCTCGTGGGCTGCGCCTTACACCTTCTGAGATATCGCAAATCTGCTGCGGCGGAGTGTGCTTCCTGAGCAAATGAACTGAGAATTGCCCTCCAACCGCAGGCACGGAAGCCAGATGCCTCAATTCTCAACCGATTTCGATGAATCATATGTCGAATAAAGCCTATTTAGATGCAGAATCTAAAAATGTAGCTGCCCGTGGGCTACGCCTTACGCCTTCTGAGATATCGCATATCAGCTGCGGCAGAGCGGGCTTCCTGAGCAAACCTCCAACCGCAGGCACGGAAGCCAGATGCCTTAATTCTCAACCGATTTCGATGAATCATATGTCGAATGAAGCCTATTTAGACGCAGAATCTAAAAATGTAGCTGCTCGTGGGCTGCGCCTTACACCTTCTGAGATATCGCAAATCTGCTGCGGCGGAGTGTGCTTCCTGAGCAAATGAACTGAGAATTGCCCTCCAACCGCAGGCACGGAAGCCAGATGCCTCAATTCTCAACCGATTTCGATGAATCATATGTCGAATAAAGCCTATTTAGATGCAGAATCTAAAAATGTAGCTGCCCGTGGGCTGCGCTTTATACCTTCTGAGATATCGCATATCAGCTGCGGCGGAGTGTGCATCCTAAGAAATCCAATAAGAAATTTGCCACCCAACCCCTACCACACCACCTATCTCCCTTACTTCTAAACCGATTTCGATCAGCCGTATCTAGAAGGAAGCGTATTTATATACCTTTGAGACGATGAATATGTAAACATTAACTTCAAATTGTTACAGAACCAAACTGGAGCAAAACCGCAGCACGGATTATTAAAGCAGGTGGCTCGGGATAGCAATTGCTAATAATACCTTAGGTTTTCCAAGTACCACACCAAAAGGGGTTACTGCCTGATAGCACAATGAACCTAAGCACTGCGATCTGATTTGGGCTCTCAAAAATGTTTCAAATTTCATTGCGAATGGAATGCGCACAATGTTCCCATCATTAGTCAACATTGTCTCCAGTGCAGGAGTACGAATCGAAAGCGTTAGGAATTCGCCTCAAGTCTCAACTTTATGCAACACTCGCATCAAGCATAACTCGTGTTCGAGCAATAATCGATTTTTAATTGTTCTGCTATCTATCCATTCGCCATTTGAATTGCAACAAAACAAAAAAAAAGGAAAAAAAAATGAGAGTAACACCACTTAAACGTCAGCCTACGGGTGATCGATCCTCCAAGATCCTATTTAACTGTTCACTCGATGAATTAAGACCACTCACTTCGCCAAATCCACACCACTTACTCCAGAAATTGATGAGCAACGATTCGTCGTCATCCCCGATTGCGATTACGAGTCCTCCACTGCTCTATAGGCCGAACGAGACCGGCCGTCTTGTCTAATCTAAACAACGACTAATTGCCACATTTGCTGGGACTTCGAATAGGCGCTTTCGCCATTAACTCCAATAACGAGTCTATGATAAACTTGGTAATTAATTGTGCTTAACCGGTGGTACCTGGTGCACTACAAAAGTGTATAACAAACATGTGTGCGGATGACTGGGCCTAGCTGCTCGGCCGACTGGTTGACTGGCATGTCTGTATTAGCCCCTAGAGGTGTGCCCGCAAGTTTAAACGCCATTTGTTTTGTACGCAGAGAGGACGCTTTTTTTCTCTGCAAACAAAAACCGAAAATGCAAAGAAAAAAGAAGTAAAAGCTACAGTAGCGGCCGTGGGTATGTACCCTGCTTTGCTTGAAACTGCTAAAGAAGATGTAAGAGGTACTTGTAAGGAATTTTTCTGCGGGTCTATCGGATTGATGAATGCAGCGCACCCCTAAAGGAAATCATCAATCTAATAAAGGGGTCGATGGAGCCTCAATTGACGGGCACAAGGGGTCATTAATAAGCTCAATCCACCAGAGGTGAGAGGGTACCAACTGCTCAAGATAGATGGAGTGCCCATTCACCAATATAGGCTTGGAGAGAAAAAAAACGGCAGATGATTATCTAGCTGTGAGGGAGTACGAAAGTCTACCAAGCGGTCAGGATGACATGTCACCTGTAAGTGGCTACCAGTTACATATTGAGACAAGAGCCTCCCTAGTGCAAGATAATCCTCTAGTTGTTGGCACAGTGAAGTATCCTAAAAAAGAAAAAAAAAAAAATAATCAACCTACAATCCAACAGATTCTTCGAGAAAATGGACTGGACTGGACAGCCGAAGCCAAAGATTGGAGTCAGGTAGGTGTATAAAATCTTAGAAACTTCTCGTACTTTCTGCGACTGTTTAACGACGTTTGAAAGTGTCCAGACAACTGAACTTTTAAGGTTAAAATGGTGTATTTTTTGGCGGCTTACACCAACTCATCTGTAAGACATGATCGGATGAATTTGTCCCGATATCCGATCCACCAAATGAAGAATCACTCCTGTCAATCGCTGTATCTATAGACTAAGAAAGTAATCGCGAGGCATGACTCTTTTAAGGACATAGAGCAGGAGCTTTATAAAATCCTCATCAAGTCCTGCTTTGTGGTGCTGAAGCGAGGATTTTGTCAAAGCCCAATGAAAGTGAAAGTGAGACAAGTCTTTCATTCTAGAGGAGACTCAACCACGAATTATATGACTTAGTCATACATATAAGGACCTGAACACCAATGTTCAGGTGATCCGAAACCGAGAGGCCTGCAGATACTTTCTGACGTCGAATAGGCGAACCCCACAGGGGGACCAGTAGGGATGCAGTAAAGTGGAAGGGTTATGATCCCTATAATTCAGATCATAATCTCGCCGAACAAAAGGAAGCAAAAGAACACCAATGTTCAGGCTCAGAAAACCTACGAATCCAGCCCATACGTACAACACAGAGGAACCAGTTCTACATTATCTTCTTGGAGTATTCAATTCAAGACCGATGACTAGAGCTCGCGCTCATAAAATAATAAAACCGATATGATTCCCAACCAGATTTTCGACAAGGATCTGAAAGTCCATCCGGCTTGAATGGCAAAACCTCAATCGCTTAAAGACTATCAGATTCGTTGGCTATAGAAACACCATTCCCAAGCACTACTTATTGATCAGTCATACACAGTCATGGCATATTTTATGTGGCGCTACTGTATGTGCGAAGCGAACTGATGTACCATGTGATGTCCGTTATCGTCTCGGTCTGTCCCCGCTGAGTCCACAGTCAGTGCCATATCCACAAATGATCCACAAACCGCTGTAGAAAATCATTTTTCATTTAAGCGGAAAATCATTTCAAGGCGCATTTATCCGACAACAGTGGAAACGATGGTGGGACGACAGTGGAAAAGCGGGATGGCGTGGTGCGCAGCGCATATTATTATTTAGCCAGCCAACTGTAAAGCGGCTCCACACACTACTCTCACTGTACAATTACTTCATTATCTTAAATGGCTTTTATTGCCAACAACAACTCTGACGATGACGGAAAACGGCTACGGCTACAGCTACACGACGACGCGACGTCCAAGAGCAAATACTCATATCCGATTCCCCAGCCTCGCATGTACTTGCGAAAGGCGTTAAAATTCATTATGGAAATCTCGAGTACTACTCCAGAGAGTGTGGTGCAGGCACACGTCACTGGGGCCGACGACGACGCCGCCATTCACTTGTTCATGGAGTGTGCACCATAGCAGTACCACCATAAAGCATGGCGGCGCAGTTTCTTGTTTTGGCAAATCCTGTTTCGCGGTCGATTACATCGGTGTCGGAGTATGCGGAGTAGCCTCATCTTGGTGACCTCTCCGCGTCGCCCGGGCGGAACTGGCCAAACACAAAAGCCGCGCACTGAGTTTGTTTTTCTCCGTCCGTCTGTCTGTACGCCGAGCCATACCGCTCGCGAGTATAATTATTGCAATTATCGTTACTAAATTTGGACTACAACCTGTGCGAGCTGTGTATTGAGTGAAGGTCTGTTGCACAATAAGCACACAATTCGATTGCACACGCGCAGATGCGACGACGAGGAGCAGCACGAAGTGAGAGTGGTGGCGGAGTTACCGCTTCTAATGAAAATCGAAAGGAGGAAGCCAAAAAGCTACACAGCTACTTATTGCCAAAATGCAATGGGATGGGTGTAACCCAACATCACAGAGATAATGAGACCGTGTGCGCGTGATCGTGATTCATGTCCTCTGCGAGTTGATGGCGATGCACCTGCGCACGCTAGATGATGTTACGGAATGGAAAGGTATATATGAGTGTTGTTCGCCTGTCACCGTGTTTTGTTTTGATGGAAAGCAATCAGAGTTGGTAATTCGTGAGGTGGATGAGGAGTGTGCATGACTTGAATTAAATGCTCAGATGGCAGAAAGTTTGAATGCTCACACACATGCATGCACTGCTGCTATCCGGGATAAGTGTTTGATGATGAAAATGAATTTCTTGCACTTAAACTACCACCGAGCCGAGCCGGTGGCAATTGTAATGAACTTCTTTGGTTAGCTGTCGATGGAAATGACCAATGCGGGTAGAAAGTTAGTCATTTGGCTGATACGAGTTGCGATCTTCTCTTTTTCTTTTATCAACCGATGCAACACTCTTAAACCAACTGGATTCAAAGTTGACTTGTTTTCGGCCACTTTTGCAAATGATTCCGGCTCATGTTTGATTAAATTTCTCTGATTTGGCGTCCATTGTGCAATCCATGTAAGGTCTCAAGACTACCAAAACTTGTTGGCTGATCCCAGTCGATTAATCCGTGCTTTCGTTCCCTCCTACTCGATGAACAACGCCAAAAGGACAATCAATACCAGCAGCTCGGACACTAGCTTATCGCGGTATCCCTTTAGCAAATCACTAATAATCGTGTTGCGAAAAAGTCACATAGCAAATGCTCTGCCCTGACTCCTTGCACCTCAAGGAAGTCTTTTAAGAATGAGACATGTAAAGGCTGAGCCAGATGGCCGATTCTTTTCGAAATTGTCAGACCATGCACCGTCAAATACTTTTCAATGATTGTTTCTTCAAGGAAGAGAAAATTATGTATCCTTAAGCGCGTCCATTGCTTGTACATCGTTGAAGTAACTACAGTCCTGAACCTGTCCAATTGCTGCTACAAAAAAATTAGTTACCATGTCTCTGTAGCGAGCATTATTTTTAAAGGAGTACGAACCATGATGCCCCCACTCGAAAATCCACATCACACAGTCGTGGATCGACTTCTTTACAACTTCATGGGGATATTCGAAGTCCCAAATTCTACAGCATTGCTTTTTGACGGTTTTCACTTTGTACAGAGCAAAAGATACGATGACAAGTTAGTGCATACAGGTATGACATACATACTAGGCCGCCGTAAGGGCTGATATTTCAGCTCGAACTCAGCGATTTTAAGGCCTCGTTATGTGATTTTAGTATGTCAACCAAATTGATCTCAATAGTCAGTCTAATCAGAAATTAAAAAGATCCAATAAAGGTCGCCTGACGATACTTAAACCCATAGGAAAGCCATACATTCCACACTATACCTCTAGCCCACTATTGTGATCGGCTGCACTACCTTGTTGGGTCGTCACATTGTCTACGCGCAACATAAATTCCCATGCACGGTGCATGGCCAAATCACTCGCAGGCACTCTCGCACGAAGTAGAGCGGTGAGCAGTGCGCGATAAGCATCGCTCACGAGATGTTTCACACATGCACTCCATGGTGATCCACCATGCGTGCCATATGACACCGTTCGCACATATTCGGCGGGGGGCGAGAGGGAGAGTGTTGCAGCAATTTGTCCGCGGCAGCTTGCAAATCTTCCGGACTGCCATCAGCGCCCCTATATTAGAAAGTTCGATTTACCTAATTCAATTTCGAAACTGCCTGCCTGCCTGCCTGCCTGGCTGCTTGCAAATGCAACAAAATGTTTGCTGCAACAACCGTGCTGCGTAATAAATCACACAGTTCGCAGGCTTTTTTTCAAGGCAGGACCATCGCGCACGTAAGTCACGTAAAATATTGATTTCTCTTCCGACAATTGATGATGCACTCCACTCTGTGGCTCTACCCAATCCAAGTGCGAATGTGTGTGATTGCGCCAGAGTGGTGGGCTGATTGAATTATGACCAAATTAAAATTCGATAACTCAAAGGAGCATGCAACGCGAACGCCTCTTTCTCCAATTTTTCCACACACACATACACCCAGCATCAGCTCCAGCTCCAGCTCCAGCTGCTGTTGGCTGATCTTGATCTCGGTGGTATTGCTTTCTAACCAGGATCACTTTATTTGCATATGTGCGCGCAGGCAACTTAACTTGCAACTGACAGATTTATCATCGGGACCGTGCATAGCGCTTAAAATGCCATTTCTCAATTCTCGATTGCGAATGCATATTAATCAGCTAACAATGGCGTACGGCGGCAGCAGCAGCAACAGCAGCAGCAGCAGGGATTTGCGAGGTGATTCGGGCCCTCAAGGCCATCGTGATGTTCATTAATATGCCCTGGGATCGATGACTTTTATGACGTGCACACGAGCCATCCACTAATTTATCGGTTGTTTCTGCGTACGGTATTTGTGCATACCTTGCGGGCTTCCCGTATGGCTAATGACTTTCCAAAGTTTATGGGTTATTTCTCACGTTTGCGCTTAATAAACCTGTTGCCTTAGAGGGTGCATTTTCCATTTTCACGACCAACAAAAAATCTCCTAAACGAAGGTGTTATATCCACCCCGGATGTAATTAACTACTCGTACCTCTGTATCTCTGTAGGCCCCACTGGAATCGCAATTACAACTGATTAGTACGAATACCAAGTGAGTTAAATTAACTTTCAAGTGGCACTGACTTGACTGCTACGAGCTCCTGCAGAGGTTTTTATTAGCCATTGGAATGATCATAAAAACCAATCAACGTCGTCACAAATTGCTGACGATGTCGATGTTTGCTGATGATGACGATGGTGGAACATAGGAACAAAAAAGAAATAGGGAACGGGTCTTGGAAAAGAATCCACTTTGCGGAGATTTCTATCATCTAACAGGGAATCTGTGTTGAGAGCACAAATCGATCCCCAACGGAATGCTCCGTCGTCGCTGAGGGCCAGTGCAAGGATTAATTGTCACTTCTTGAAGACCGCCGCGAGAAACAAAAGAACTGAGCTCCACTCAATCTTTTACCCGAGAGAGAGAGAGAGAGAGAGAGAGCGTTTTTTTGTTGTTCATCCCCCTCTCCACCCCTCCGCCCCACCACCCTTTGTCGTTATACAACTTAAGCTAAATGGGATCTCTAATTTATTTCATTAGTTCGCTTGAGTTATTTCCCCGGCCACATGATTTCCAGATATGTCTTTTCAGATAACGACATTTATCTCCCCACACAGAGGGGAGAGGGTGCAATTAAATGTCAATTTCATTCATTACCTCTCGCAAATCTCCAGAGGAGTACGAATCGAAGTCGGAGTTAGACTCGGTGACTGTCCGTTCGAATCTCGCCGGCCATAGAAGGAGGAATTGAATTGCAAAAAACAATAAAAATCTATTAATTCAAAAAAAATAAAATTTAAGCAAGTGCCTAGGTGTATTCGTACTAATGAAAGCGATTAACGAGCTTGAGCGCGCGAGCACTCTTTTTAATTAGCCACTGGGTGATGATGGTGGTAATAAATAGTAGGTCTGTCGCAGGAAGACAATCAGGAAGACTGCTTACCTGATTAGCCACATGGTTGCATTAAGGTCCTGAATTTCCTTGGCAACACCGATGGCCGATTGATTGCATTAGAAAGGGCTGCAATGTGGAATTTAATTTAACAGTAAGTGAATGCATTACAAGGTGTAACCTACTTACTAATGGAAAGCTGGTAAAACAGAAGTGCATCAAAGGCGATGATTGCATGTGATTGCAAGAGACGATAAAAAGCTGAAGCCTTTCAAAATCTAGATAGACAGAGAAGATACAACTACCTGATTCGAAAAGTACTTCTTATCAGGCACGGAAAAGGGGCTTTTTAACTAAAAAGACTTCCGCAAGGATGCCTACCTTTACATATTCGAAGATGGAGTCAATATCGTACTCCTTCGATACAGGAAGCTTCGGCCAATCCGCGATTCGAATTGATGGTTCGGTTCCAAGATCATTTTGGTGGAACGAATATCTCTGAGGTGACACCACCTCTATGGTCCTTTGAACGTTTTATAGATTTGAGTTCATCCACCTGAAGTAAAATAGGTTTACCGTCGAATATCAGATGCTGTCGATAAAACACTAATTTCACTGAAATATGTGCAAAGTTTCAGCAATATCTTCACTTTGGCCTTTGCGGTCCAGTTCAGTCCCCGATTCGCTACTGCATGCCACTGAATCACCTTAGCTCCATGCGAAATCTCTTAAAGGATATGCTAGAAACCACATCTACTCAAAGTCAAAAGAAAAAAAGTAGTAACACGTCTGTTCAATCTGTTGTGCCCCAAACCCATTACAATTGTCTTCCGCGCACACAATTTCCTTTCGCGTACTCCACACATAAATCCACCGAAGAAAAACTCCATGTATCTACCGACAAACTGTCTATGATGAACACCCTACCTGCGATAGGCGCTGTCATCTTTTACAGTCGCCGAAAAATGCGGAAAATCTCTTTTAGTTTAGGAACTCAAAGTCGATAATTTGCTAGACCGGCACCATATCAACATACCTATGTATCTAGTATCTACCACCACCTATGGCCAAAGACTAACCAAAGAGAGAGAAAAAAAAATAGACTGTCTCCCAGCGTACATGCATACATACACTGTTTGGTGCGCTGTGCACCTCTTCGTTCGCACAGGATAGATTGACATCTAACAAATGCGCATAAAATTTGTAACAAAGTGCAGAGACACAAAACTGTTCACTCCATACCAGGAAATATATGGTCACAACAGTTCCAACAACAACACCATCATCACCAAGTATCCATCCCCCATATAAGCGCATCTCAAAAGCTTATTTTTGTGTTGTCGCCGCCGCCGCCGCCTCTGGCATAGTTCCAGAGCCCAACAAGCAAGATGAGAGAGAAAAAAAAAAGTTCCAAGTATGTTGCCCAGAAATGCCTTTTCACACCTCGAAGCTAGCCGACAACGAGGCCGACACTAGGCACTGGCATAGAGTGTGTGTAGACCGAGAGTATAAGAGCAATTATCTTGCCAATGTAACCCAATGCATTCAAGGAGATATCACTGAAATCACGCAAAAGTACACGAGACACTGCACAAAACACTGCAAACAACAACAACAACACACCTGAGAACCTGGACAGGACTGGCAACGGCTAGCAGCCGGCGCGTATATGTACCTACAAAAAAAAGGCGAAAATCACTCCGGACTGTTGGCCAAATAGGCAAAGAGAATTCCATGGGTGACCATTATTAGATGGCATTTAAAAACTCCGACAGCCAAATTGAGAGAATTTACTACTGCCAGCGGCTTCCCGCATTGTTGCCCGACGACAACGACAACGACGACGACGACGACAAAAACAGAGAAAACAATTTCAGTTTTGGGCCGAGCAAGGATTATTGCGTAATTCGATGCCGCTACAGGGCACCAACATACCGGGCCTCTTGTACTCACGTACACGTTTGCCTCGCACTCATGGACAAATCGATCCAAATCGATCCAAATCGAATCCGACACCGATCCGAACCGATATCTGACAACTGCCTCCCCACTGGACACCGCCACAAAGGTATCCAATCTTGACTGATGTCCTCAGTTCTGGTCGCTGCTCTGGTCCACTCAAAGTGCAAAATTAATTTAAATTTATCGGCGATGTCAATGCGATCACCTTAAGGAGCGCAACAAGACTCGGCCATATCTAGAGCGCGATTCCAATCGTACTCTTTCAATGCTAACGCGATTGCAGCGCAGCGCAGGTGTAATAAAACTTAATTCTCTCCTCTCTCGCGCGCGGCAACCAGTTCATTATTATTGTCCGCGAGCTGGAGAAAAATTTCCATTTTGGGATTTGGGGATTTTCCTGGGAAAATCTTTTCAACTTGTGTGTGGGAAAATGTCCTACTGTCTGCTGGGCACCTAGAACATTTCCCATTTCAACGCGAACATAAATTTCATTAGCACCATCTAGCAGATCTAGATTTCAGTCCATCTCAGCATCTTACAGAGGTTCCTACAGGTGATTGCATGTCAAAGATCGAGCAGCTGAATGGAGCGCATTCGCCACCGCACAGCATACACACACTCCTCGTATGGTTGGAGAATAAATTCGCTGCGAAGTACGAAAATGGAAGGAGGCCTACCTACGAAATTGCATTGGTCAGTCCATATATATCGGAGACAAATTGTCCAAACACTATACCGTTGAGCATGGTGTGGAAAATTGTTTGTGTTGTGTGGGGAGTTAGTACTCGTATATGGCGAGAGGTAGAGTTCAGTGGGCACGGATGCTTGATGCGTTCCATGGGAACACACTGACCTAATAGCAAAAGGATGCGATTTGTAAGGATTAAAAGTGGGTGGATTGGGGCATACTTTTGGAAACCGGAGTTCTTTGTGGGTAGGTATCACTGAACAGACAGCTTATAGTTGCAGGCAATTAATTAGCAGTGGTGGCACTGACCGCACACTTCAGAACATTATGACAATCTGACAGGACAAGATCACGCCGAAGACCTCCTCGTCAGAAAATAACTGATGGCTGTGCACGTAGAAAAAGGGTCAGAAATTCAGGCATACTATCTGGACTGATCCTTTTTGTATTTTTGGAAGATTTCTAGCTACCAACCGAATGAAATAGGGAAGAAAGTTCCGATGCAAGATCAACTTTTTCACATTTGATCCTTTTTTCAAAGAGACTCAAAGACTCAGAAAAGATAAGTTTCAATCCAATGCCATCGGCTTCACTAGAAAGTGCCATCCTATTCATCTCGCTTCCTAGAACAAAATATTTTGGCATTGGCTCTCCACTCAAACAACCACACACACGACCACACATCACAATAAAACCGAAAAAAAAGAGTGATTTTCCAATGAAAGTGCACTTAGCCAACAAAAGTGACTGTCACGGCTTCGCACCCATATCTCTCTCGACGTCGTCTGCTAGAACATCTCTTCACGCGACCTACATTCAAGATTCCCCCAAAAAGGGGGAACAATCAAACGCCGCTGGGAGACACGGCAATCATAGTCCTCCCATCGCTCGACGACGACGACGACGACGACCCACCCAGCCCCTACATCCAAATCGTGGGAACAAACTCTCGATCGCTCCAGAAATACCCAAACTACACCAAAACACACACCAAATCAAATGGATCTAACCTCGCACACAGTACACACCAATGCCGCCACTGCCACTAAGCCCCGGGGACACAGATGCAGATTGGCTGCAGCCACAGCCACAGCCACAGCCGCGCCGCAACGACTTTAGCCAAAAGTTCAGCTTATATTACATCGGAGACATTGATCTGGCCGTCCGATATCGATTTGTTAAACATGTCTCTTTGGGTTTTCAGCAAGATCCAGCCAAGATACTCTCCGCTCAGGACACACTGCTTTGTGGTACCTACTGGTTGGTGGTAGTGGTGGTGGAAAATTTATTATCAGCAGCGCGGTTCTGTTAATTCGCGTTTCATTGAAGGCTCTGCTACAGCCACAAAATCGATCAGTTCAAATGCATAAATTTGTAGCTAATCAACCCATAGGTGGTCAGATGTCAAAGCCGAATTAAAATATCCCCCTGGGGGCTGGGAGAGCTGGGGATCTGTGCGCGGGGGCGCTCGAGAGCGCAATCTCGCCTATCGATCGACATACTGCAGACGAGTGTACCTCTGCAACGTGCACTAGGAGACTGGCACACACACAGATCTTTAATGGGATTCCATGAATGCTACAAAAGGCTTAATTAATTGTGTGAAGTTGTACATGGGGCCCGGTATGTGATTCGAATTCGTAAACAGATGTTGGGCACTGATTGGGTTGAACCTTGCTGCGCAGTGCACAGTGCGCAGGAAGTGCTACAGAGATTCTGCACTGCATAGCCATGACCATGGGAATATCAACTTTTCCGGTGGTGCTATGTGTATCGGCGATTTAATGGTGTTTATATGGCACACGGCCTAGAACAATAGGCTCTGGCGGTTGTCTATCGCCCCCAAGCATCAGAGTGTCGGTAGGCTCTTAATTAAATTTACGAAATCCCACCACAGACCATAGTACTCCAGATGGTGAATGAACTGCTGCGAGCTTCATGGAGTGTGATTCTTTTATCTCAGCAAAGTATCTCAGCGGTTTTTATGCGCGCACTTGCGGAAACGTATGGGTAATTGAAAGGCCATCACCACTACCATCACCACAGCTACGAGTAGTACCGCGTTGGTGGCGCGTTATGATGCGCGCATTAGCGCATGCGATTTGTTGCCTTTGTTCACGTTGCATGTGGCATGCGTAAATCGCTGTACGTGCGCGCAATTGAATTTTAATGAAGATTCCACCTCCCGCCGGTGGCCGAAGAGACACGGACTCTACTTGGAGTGGGTTGCGCGATGCTCCGCCCTGCACTCGGTGTTGTTTTGCTTGAAAATGTTTCTCTGAGAAAAATCCGCGATTTAATTGTGCGCGCGGGAAACATCGATTCGTACCTATGTATGCTGTAACAGCAACAACAAAAACAACTGGGGAAAAAGGTGTTTTAAATGCGCTCCACAGATGCATGGTCATGTTGGGTGCTGCGCTATGGTTCGCGCACCGATAAATCGTGCTGAAGGTGAACTTTTCGCGTCGCGTCTTCTTAAAACCAAGATGCACTCGCTGCGCCGCCGCGCCGCCGCCGTCGCCGCCACATAACATTCACATAATGGCTATTTGGCTGAGGAGATGGTGTATACAGGTCGGGGTGGATAATAGTTGTTCTTCTTTAACGGATCTTGCACGCTCTGTATAGCAGCAGAGAGTGCTGTTTGAATGTGGCAGTGGGCTTAGTTCATGGGATACAATTTGCGCCTTCTTCTATATTTTGGTGGTGAATACCTAGACTTTTTTTTTCTTTCCTTTGGCTCTTTTTTTCATCTGTCTTGGTCTTCGTCTTTCACTCTCGTTCTTTGGGGGATTTTGTTGGTTTTTTGTGTCTCCTGAGTAGAAGAGCTAAACTTGTGGGTTTTGCGAAGGAGAAAAGGTTGGTTCTAAAATTTCGAAATCTAAAAATACTTGAATTTGTCCAGCTGTTACGAAATTGTAACGAATATTAGGTAGAAAAATGAAAATTTAGGCCTCCACTTTCATTTCAAGGCCTCGTGGACGTTTTTGATCCCCAAGTATTTCACCGCTTGTAAAACTACGTCTACATAAGTCCTTCAATTCCTCTTTTTTTTCCTCAGTCTTCGGACCAAAATCAAAAACTTAGCAGCTTCCTAACTAGGTTCACCGCATCTCTCTTTGGCGTCTTCAAATGATATAATTAAGAAAATACTTCCTTTATTCGCAGCATAGACATTCCTACCACCTGCTTGTTGATTGCCACTATCGAATAAATTATTACCGCATAAAACAGACTCGATTCGATTTTTAAAGGACTTATTAAGATGTAAACCTGCTACCGTAATCATTCACTTTTCCATAAAGCATTTCCAGGTCTTAGAGACAGTTTTCAGATAGTGGAGTTATAAAAATTTCATCATAACCAACATTCATGTCTAGGCCGTAAATTTATATGATAAATTCACCTCGTTAACCTCATCGTCTAGATGTGAATACTCAATACGCTCGAGCACTAAAATATATATAAAATTTTTTTTATAACTCATAACTCCATGCCTGAATAAACTGCTTACAGTTACATTAATAATAAACACTATTTCTCCTGCGAGATTTTATCTAAGGTCAATAAAATTAAGAAACATTCCGAAGCCATCAGTAAGACAGATTGTTTGAGTAGCGAACGTCTTTTAAGATACTTCTTGGAAGCTGTGGGCTATTTACTACCTTTTTTGCGCCAATGGACTCGAAATTAGACGTGATGAAAGAAAGCCTTTAATGGGTTCACAAATTGCGGGGCAATGATAGACTGGGCACCGTAGTAAAGGGTTTACTACTATCCATGCTTTGTAGACACAAAAGAAGACTCTGTTGCAAAAGTAGTCTTGGGATTCACTTCTAGGAGTCAACTTTCCATGAGCTGTTTACAGATATTTAGGAGTAGACCTCCTTTGGCATCTCGGCCGCAGTCCCAGAATTATGGGTTCTCCATTTCGACTATCTCAAAAAAATATATTCACTCTACGATATCTGAAGACGAGTAAGTTGGTCTGGTTCCAAAGTCCTTTCTGTACAAAGGAAGCGTCTATGTTTGGTTTGGAATTTTTTTCCAACTTCAGAACAAAGTTAGGATTTGCACTAAATCGACGGCTTTTGAAGAAAACTAGGAGAATCCCTCAGATTAGCTTAACCATCTGGGCGCTAACACCAAATCCATTCGTTTGCTGATTTTTGCCTAAAACTAATCTTTTTCCCATACCCACCGGAGTGCATACTGTGTGTGTCTGTCTGAATAGTAAAGTTGTTGTTCCCATGGGATAGATCGTCGCTCGATTCACGAACTCTGTGGCGGTGCCCTGCCAGGCACACCATCACTGGGTGGGTATACACCCTACCCGACGTCTAAACAAATAATGCAAATAGACGCGCAAATAAACCTGGAAACACAAAGCGCACAAGAAGAACTACAGCGCAGCACGACAACGATGACTACAGCAACGACTACGACGACGACGACGACGAAAGTCAAGATTATGGTTATATGCGCGATGAAGGTGATCGTGTACTCGATTGGGTATTACCGGTTCGCTCAACTGGAAGAAGGAACTAGAGAAGCGCGTTCGTGATGCTAGATCCCCCCCATCCTCCATCCCCTGTTCTCATAGGATGATGACCAATGTTCTCACAATGTTCAACATGATATCTGAGTAGCGTCTTATGCGTTCGGTAACAGGATGCGCCGCGCGATGCCCTACATGCAATTAAGCCTTATATCACCCACTTTACGAGCCAGCAATCGCGTAATGCCTAAAGTGACACCTTTCTAATCGGACTCGATTCACCAACTGGCCACCACCACTACCGTGGGAAAATCAAAATTTTCCCAATAAGTACGAGTAATAACTACACGGGGCCAAGAAACTGGATGCAGACAAACTCCATTCGAAAAGCGACGCGACGCTGCCGATGGTGGTGGCGGCTGCGCGCTCCAACCGCAAACCAATTATTTTTTATCGATCCGCTTCCAGAGTACGAGCACAGTAGGCAAATGATATTTACTTTTCTGCATCATTACGCGCGGCCCGCAAGTTGAATGTAATCATCGCACCGATCACGTACTGGATACACTTTATCAGGACGACCGCGACCGGCCGACTGGTAGTCTTTTACTATCGTCAACGGATCACTCCAGCAGCGGTACCGTTTTACACAAATGACAAGTTCACCCACAATCATAATTATTCGATTGAATTCCACGAGCGACAGCGATATGCCCCAGCAGATACCACAACGACAGCTGCAACAGCAGGACATCAGTGTGTCCCCTCGTCCTCACGCAGCAAATACACTCAAGTGTGTTTTATATCATAACAAACATTCGATTTATTGACACATTTATTAGGCTTGCAATTTTAATGCGCTCTGTGTGTGCACACACAGCACCCAGTTGTCCATCTATCTGTCCGTTCGACTATCCCGACCTCTTTGGATCGTTTAGAGTCATGGCAATTATTCAGTGAAGTGGACAGGGAGAGAAGTCGTCAGAGTATCTGTTCCCTGTCTTGGTCTAGGACTAGTTTGGAGCGCACATGTTGAACGGTACAGCCCGCCAAGATACAGGTCTTTATGACGTCCACCACTAGCCTGGTCGCGAGCTTAACCTTTGGAGAGGATGTTAGTTCGGTTTCGGTGCATCTCTACGGCTAATGAGCCTTGTAAATTTTACTAGCACTGTGTATTTGCAATTAGCGATCGGTCGGTTGGTCGCTCGGTCGACAATGACGGCCGAGTTCTTCCTCAAAAGGAAGGGGGAAGGGGCACAACTCTAAAAATGTTCTACGTGCCCCAGGGGCGAGTTCTTTTGCATCATTAGCAAATTCAGGTGCGCACGCGGTGATTTGTACACATCGACCGCTGTGGTGCGTGAACGAATGCAATTGGGGTCCTGGCTAAGTAAATTTGCTGTCCAATGGAGCAGGGGACAAAGTTGTGTGGAAATGTTTTATTACTCATGGGTGTATCGGCTCTCTTGGGAGATTTTCAGAGAAGTGGGGTGTGTGGATTTCCGGAAGCGCAAATATCAACTGAATCCAAGGAGATGAATGGAAAGATGAATGCTTTAGCTTATTTGGCAGACATGCCCGGTGTTGGTATAGAAAGGTTTTTCCAAGTTAAGTTTTATTTGCCCATCTGCTAACATATTAACAGTTTACAGGATTTCACAATTAATGGTCCAAGTTCCCTCTTCGTTTCGAAGCAACTTTGCCTCATATCGGGCTCGAAGACCCAAAATATGAACAAGACGGAGTTAAGAAAAAAAAAAAAAAACAACCGTAGCCTGTACAGATGACAGCCCCATGGGGTTGCTGCCCCTCCGTCAACCCCTTTAACTTCCTTCCAGCATTTAGCATTCTTATGCAATTAAAGCATACACCTACCTACAAACGTATACCATTTCAATAATCGCCTCTCTATCTAAATTAAGAGACTACACTAAATCAATGCTAATCAGTACTAATCATTTTATCTAAAACAGTATCTGCACAAAAGTCACACCACAGTCGACACATACGGTAGCTGCGTCACGAACACTGTCGTAATTCCACTACTTAACGTCTCTCACGAGAAACGTCATCAGTGTTATGACACTGCCCCTGATTCAGAAACGACAAATTGATCGATTATTCGTCGTCTTCTCGCGCGCGTCTGTTTTGTAGTCTTTCACACACCCGTTCCGACGGGCCGGAGACAACGCAACGCGACAAAACATTGTCGATGCCAGCTGTTGAATGACCCGCGAGGCATCAACACGCGGCACGTTGCGTCGTTTTGTGTACTGTTATCTTACATTTCACCGCATTGTGATCGCGCCATCATCAGGCCGCTTATCTGAGTCAGATCTTTGCGTCTGTGGCTGCTTCCAGAGCTGATCATCGCGATCGCACTGCTTCAGTTATTAACATGGCACAACACACGGGACCGGGCGCGATTGTTTGTCTGTCTGTCTGTCTGTCCGCGTCCATCTACTGTCTGATTGTGCGGTGTTGCGGTGTAGTAGATGATCGGTGTAATTGGTGTAGCCCAAGACAAGACGCGCCGAATGCGGAGGTGATGAATGCAGGCTTGAAATGTTTGACAGCTATGATTCGGCAGTAGCCGATGAGCAGGGGCGGTGGCGCGGTGGCACTGTGGGAAAAAATTGCTCTCAAGTGTGAAAATTGTTTGATTGTTGAGCATTTAGGTTTTTTTTTCTGTTTTTTTTTTTTTTTTGGGCAGCAGCAACACAGTTTTGTTGTGTATTGTTCGTCGTGAGCCTTTGTTTGGGAATGGATATCTAAATGAGGTGCGAATAAGATTGACGGGTGAATTAATGACGGAGTCATGCGTGTCCTATGGGTTACAGTTTCTTTTTTTTGGAAATTTGTAGACAAGTTGTGAGGAAAATTTTCTTCGAATGCAATAGGTCACACGCGAAGTTGTACAAATTGACCTATATCACCCCCACTGGGAGTGAAAGATATTACATCCACTTCTGGGGCGTAACGAATTACCAATCAGGGTTTGTTTTTAAACAATAAAAAGTGCTTTTAACACTTGTTATTGGGGATTTGAATACATTTAATGGCCAATAATTTAGTAACAGACATAGTTGTGTACATAGGTAGAACGGTTCACGGTGGATTTGGTTTTGAAGCAAGGTTTACAAAGGCGCAGTTAAGATCGACTTACTTTTATGTTTTTTGACGTAGAATTTAGCTGGTTTATCTCAGGTTAGAAAATGATTTTTTCGTTGATTTAGAGGACAGAGGAGAGGTCAACATCTACAACAAGGTAGATACTTTTTGCAAAAGGTTTTCGGTGCAGCTTTGACAAAATTTTGATTTTTAAAAAATAGACAATTTTAAACACTTTGTTGTAGTCTACTAACCAAATTGAAGGCGCTCGTCGCCCTCTTCTGTGGCTAATAGTCATTAACAACATTTTAACGAGACTAGACAAAGATACACTTAAGGTGATCATCGAAGCAAATCACGTGCGGATCTAAGTTTGATGAGATTTGAGAAAGGGAATGGTAGATACTAGACCCCACTTAAATGAAAAGCAGGAGGACGAACGAGAAAACACCTCGAAGATAACTATCTCGCTCAACTTCACCTCAGTTTTCCACGGTCTACTCACAACTTCGGGTTACGAATCTACTGGACCACGTTAAGAAAGACCAATACAATCAGAAGAGTGGCTAGAGCAGACAGTATAGACACTGCAGAAGCATGCGATTTTATCCCATGGATACTACAGGTCCTGCATCTCTTACATTTACAATTAAACTCAGCCTCCAGCGAATTGGGCTCATTCCGAACAGAATACATGTCGTTTTATAATTAGGTTTCCTACCCAAAGTAGAAAGGGTGATATAAACTCGTGCTTTCGCGAGCGAGATGGTCAGTTTAGGTTTAGGATCACCTAATTATGGGTCGAATCAGCAGCATTTTGGATACTTATGAAACGTAGAATCTCTTCCAAACGCTCCTGCAGTCTTGATTTTTTCTCAATTAATTTCAAATATACTGCCAGTCAGTATCAGTTGATGTCACGTACTAAAAAGGCCTCCAGTAATTGTCATATTAGCACACTGATTGCCCAGTAGAAATGCAGAACATAACCAACTCCACTCACATCGTAAATAGTCAATTCTTTAAGCCATTACCTGACTATTTACAACATTTGTAGAAGAAAAACCAAACAAGTAAGCCAATCAGATCTTGAACACCACCACTCAGGTGTTCAATTTCATGAGCGACAGCCCGGCATAACTCATTCTTCCTCTGTCGCTGCTGCTGCTGCTGTTCAATCTTCGATCAGATAAAAGTCGCTAACATGCTTTCCGCAAATAATGCACTCCACAGTCGTCCCAATCCTAGGCACAATGCGATCGCACAAAAGAACCCCAACTCTCCTAAATTGGCATCCCAATGAGCAGCATGCCGTAATTTTCTCACGTTGCCAATACGATCGTCAAATTTCGATAACTTCTGGTGGATTGCCCAAACGGCCCGGGCCGTACAATTGAAAGAAAACACACATCCGAGCGCGCAAAAACTGCATTTCAAAGAAAAAATCTATTTTTATGTTGAGTATCTGCAGAGACAATAACTCAAACGGCCAAAACGAGGTCAACTGCGAAATGGGGGCTCCTGCAGTTTCTTTACATCCGTCCGTTTGTCCGTCCGTCCGTCCGTCCGGTGAAGCTATGTGTTATTCCGTTTCGCGAAAACTACACAACACTACTCGTACGACTGCGGATCAATTACGCGATCTTTTTTGTTTGCCACCATTACTGCTGCTGCTGTTGCTGCTCTAAATGTAACGATTTTTCGGAAAATTCAAGTAAACGAAGTACAAGGTACTAGACTCAGACCATAAGAATGGTAACAGGACGACTGCCGCGACATATGTTACAAATTTTTCAAAATTACGTAATCAGAGCAAGCGCGCTGCACAGGCAAATTTTGACTGACGGATCGTGCTGCAGCCGGCACAATTGCTTTTATCTCTACAGCCAAACAACAAGGACAGACAGACGGAGCTGCTGCTGTACACATCGAGAGCCAAAAATTACAGTTACTACGAATACAACGATGCATTGTGTGTGTAATTGCTGCAGAGATAGATCGTCTAAGGCTAAACGATCGCAAGATGCGGTTCTTGTACGCGGTTCAGGTGCAATCGATAAGATCAACTCGGACAGCTTACTGTGCCATTAGACCCCGACCATTCGCAAAGCAATAAAGAAATTAAAAGTGTAACAGGTCGACGAGATTCTAAATGATCGTCATCGTCAATCAATCGCCAGTCGTCGTACGTCGTCCGTCGACCGTCGTCGTCGTTTATGTCTCTCGATCAAAATATATTCAAAGTTGGCTTCGTGTAGTATCCGCTTTGTCTGGCGCTTCAACACACACGTCTCATGTGGTAATGCATGCCTTTAATATAACGAAAGTCTAACACAAGCCCCCATTATCTGCTCTGATTGATCTCAAAGGTCTCTTAGTCGCTTTGCATCTTCTGGTCCGTCGCAGACTCTTTGAATCGTAATGCGAAGAGGTGTGCAACCTTGATGAACATGTAAATTCTTCCTCTCTCTCTGGACCAAAATGGAAATTGATACACGGAGAGTAGGTTGTTTTGGTTTAGATACTGCATCCACGAACCACGAATGTGTGTGTGCGTTGGCATCAAGAGATTCTTGCGTCATTCGAGATGTGACGGTAATTCCATCGCCGCTCTGTTGTTCATTTTAATGAGCTTTGATTGATGGATCTCCGCGCTCTGGGATAACATGCAAAAATATCACACCTGTCATGGGTGGGTAGTGTGGTGGTGCATGCCACCGGGTAACTGAAGACGCATTGACATGGGTTTGGTTTTTGGTATTTTGCATCATACAAGAGGCTTGACACTTTGTGAAGACCGACCGGCACAATCATCACCAAGTCATCAGAGTGCACAACCAAAGGGTGTGAATCAACAAAAGCGTTTTGTTTCAATTAAGGAAGCAGCACACCCAGTTTTTGACTGGCGTACCGTACCGCTTTGAGCAGTAGCAGACAAAGAGAAAAGGTGCAGATCAGACACAGAAATGAAAGGCGCAGAAATTTTAACTTGTTGGGGGGCCCCACAGCGCTGTGAAGATGAATCTCGGGCGTGGTTGGTTTTAGTTTCACATGCAAAAAAAAAAAAACAAGTCGGGCGGGTGATTAATTGAAATTGAGACATGCAGACGAGGGTTGGGTGGTGCCAACGCATCCAGCGGATGAATATTTTTTTTTGATCGTGGGTAGTTAGGGCAATAAAATCCATATCGTTCCCATGGCACTACTCCGCCCTCTTCACCATCCATTCTGTTTATAAAATTAGCGTGTGACATTTTTTTTTTTTCAGAAAACATGACTCACTTTGACACGTTGGAGCTATTTTCATGACAAATATTCAAGGTTCCGCCACGGCTATAGTGCTAATACAGAATTAAAACTAAAAACTCGAGCAAACGTCAGTTTAACCATTAAAATCCACACTTATCACTGGCGGGTACGTATCGCCATTTTTTTGTCGCCTTAGGTCGTGCGGTTTAACGAGTTTTTCGGAAACCGTTTAGACCGTTGAAGACCGATTGTGTTAATTAATGTTTTTACACTGAGGTACAAGGTACATGGTACCTCCTGCTCGTATTTTTTTTTTTTGTGATTCATGTTTGCATTGTTTAACGGTGGTGTGTTTCTGTGATTAACAAGATTCCGATCTTTTTGACATTCTGCCTGTTACGTAGTGGTTCTTAACTTTTTTTTTTTTGATAAAGTTATTCATCCGAGATATGATTCGATTAGAGTTGTTTCAAATATTGCGAAGGATTTTTTTTTTCTTTTTTGTGGATCTTCGGTTGGAACTCTATAAGCTCGACGAATGGACTAATAAAATGAAAATAAAATATAAAATTAAATTTTGCTCCAATCTTTTTTAACCCTTAGAGCAGAGACGACTGCAGATCTATGTCTAAAGCCTCCAATTGGAGGTTTTGCTTAGCTTGCTGATTAAACAAATGATCACGAGCAGAAAGACCTACGCCAAGTTAAGTGTGATACTTCAGCAACGCAATCGCAATCTCAGCCACCATTGCAGGACTCCAATTTTAGCTGAATTGAATTTTTAGAATGGTTTATGGCATCAGGATGAGTAAGTCGTCAACCCAGAGGGGTGCCTAACGATGATACACGATACTTCGGCTTGATATGAACCTTATGCTGTTTTAACAAGATGGGCAGTCTTAATATAGCTAATATACTTAAAAAAGTACCTCATTGCGCTAGCTTTATCGAAATCATCATCCCCAGCACCCTTGAAGAGGCGACGGTAAAGCAGGAATACTTTCTCTGGAATTGTCCTGCCTTTGCTCATACCAGGAGGTTATAAACATGTTAGCCACTTATCACTGAAGCACCTATTCGTTCCTTTACTGAGGCTTGTTTGCTGCTATTGTAATGGACTCGAATTCAGTCTAAGTGCTCCAGTGGAGTGTTTCGAACCCCAACGAAAGCAAAGATAGTCGAGAAACCTGGTTATGTTGGCAATCTTCGGTTCTTCCTGTTCTTCCAGTGCTTGTTGCTTTTTCCTTTTAAAAAATTCACACAAGAAAATCAAATACAGTTCAACCTAGAAACCAAATTCAAGAGCCAACTCTATATGGTCTTTCGCACATTGCATGCTTCACGTCAACAAAAGGTCTGACAACCACAGCCAAATGGAACAAAACACTAATTTACTACCATCTTCCCCTTTGCCAACTGTTTACCGTTTAAATGCGATGCACGTCTCTCATTAGAAGTTCTATAATTCCGATTGCCAGCCTCTTCGCCTAAGCACTTCTAGAGTGCATGCTATGTCATCAATTGCGCTTTCGAATGACAACAAACGCTCGCGATTGTGTCTATCTTCTTTTACCTGGCATGCATGCGGTGCGGCGGCTTGTTTTTTTTTTCTCTCAGAAACTGTAGGCACCCCTCCCAAGTGCCAGTGCCAGTGTGTCCAACTGCCGCCGCCAGTTGTCGTGCATAACTTCTCGATCACGGTTAATTACATTTAATTGAATGTGACGCATGCGTGCCAGCGCAAGGAATGTATCTCATTCACTCGTCGCCTCTCTCGTACTTGTACGAGTATCTGTCGCCCAAACGACCATTAAGTGAAAATAATTACTAATTGAGATTACAAGTGCTCCATGGCATAGTGGTGTATCATCACATCATCATGGCTTCCAGAATTCCGCCGGTAATCCGTGCACAGAAATCGAGATTTAATCGCGCGCATCCACTAGATAAATATTAAATAAATCATTTCATCGGCTGATGATACGAGTATGTCGCAAATGCGATGCGATGATTGGTTTTCGCCGCTGCCGCTGCCACTGCCGCGCCGGTCCGTTTCTATGATTACCGCACGGATCCTAATTAAAAGGCAAGAGGAGCCGAGCTGAGTATGAAAAAGATTTTTGCCGCATGGCTGAGAAGATTCTCATTCGACGACTACGATCAAATGCGTTCCGGCTACTGGCTCACGGGTTTTTTGTTAGCGAGATGCCAAAAATTGCCTCACCATGATGGTGAGTCATACTACGTGCTTGTCTGGCTGTTCGCGTGGATATGACTGTGTCCACGAACGGGATAGATGTTTTCTTTGATTTGTTATTATTTTCGGACTGACAGATGTGTTGTGATAATAATTAAATTATATTGCAAAATATTTTGGAGGTGTGAAGCTATTAATCAGAGTAAAATGGTTGCTTTGCTTTTAAACTTAACAGGTTGGTGGAGAAATAGTTCGATAAATCTAGATTCATTCTTCCCAGTGCCCCTTGAGGAGCACAGTTTTTATTTTCCTCCGTCGGGGGTTGGCCGATTCGAGATTTGTTCCTGATTGGTCGGTGAGAAAGTAACGCTGCGGTTAGTCTTCATGAGTCGTTAATGTGTCACTCAGGGTTTCGTTGGAGTTGTAATAATTCGTAGGACAGCCTACTCGATTTTGAAGTGGTTATAATTAACCCAAGTGATAATTGTGAGCCACTAACAGTATAGGACTCATTAACGCAGAAATACGCTCTCGGTTTCTGAACACCTCCTGCCGACAAGCTTGGACATCGTTTACGAGCCGGCTTTTCCAGATGAACCTGCGGTTGTTCAAGATGGCAAGATGGATTCAGAAATTGTTCTTCGAATCAAAACTGCCATTTACACAGACTTTTCAGAATGTCCATACACAGACCGTAAGAACACAGAACGTAATATTTTGATTTTGGTGGGCGCGATAGCCCCAAAATCGAAAATCGATCAATAAAGGAATGTATTTCGTAAAAGCAGTGTTTTGTCGTAAATCTGTGCGCAGACTTTACGAAAAGTCAAAAGCAAATAAAAAATTGGCGCCCGACTGAGGACCACTAAAGGAAGTAACCAACCACTAAATGTGGCAACGTTTGTAAGTCTATTAAAATATAAATTTGCATCGAACATCGAACGACAGCCGTGTGACAGCGTGCTAAATACAATCGTCAGCGAATAAAGAGAAATATAGCTAAAACCTCCGAAACTTTGGAGGTAGATGTAGATACCTCGAGGTGGAAAGGAATCAGTACATAGGTAACGATGTAAATACCTAAATAATAGATGACGCATTTGCTTACCATCATTTCAGTACCATGAAGCTCGCTTTGGGGTTATAAACATTCCATTTTGAAACCAACCTAAATACCACTGATGTTACAGATGCAACATTTCCGTTAGCTTGACCATCTGCATCATCGACATCTTTAAAAGGTCTTTGGATGCACAGCAAGAGGGAACTGCGTTTTGGATTTGCGTGATCAGCAAACACACTGAAAATAACTCAACAACGAGTACATTTGGATTTGGACAATCCTTTTAGCCAAATATGTAACCGAATTACAAAATATATGTCTGCGAAGCCCCCAGCCTCCAGCCGCTACAACGCGCACACATGTTCCATTCCCACATAAACTCCCCGGCTACAACTAAACTACACACAATCTGGGATGGTATTTAGCTGCCAGAAATTAGTATTAACCCAAATGTGCCACCAGAAGTGAATTTTTTTTCGTTTTTCAGTTTCATCTGACCAAAGATGGTGCCAAGTACATTCAAGCTGCTCCCGGTGGTGCTGGCGGTACTGGTGGTACTAGCGGTCGGTGGTGGGTGGTGGGTGGTGGGTGCCTCCGACACACAACAACTCTCTTACATGCATGCCGAGAACCAAGTAACAAACAAAATCAGAGCCACACAACACAAATATGGTAGATTGTTTGTTCGGCCATAATTAAGGAGAAGTCAGAAGCCATGGCAACAACGTCCGGAGCAGTGCACAGCACAGCACAGCAGCTGTGTGCTACAAAAATCAATCTGTGTGTTGTGTGCTGTTTTAGAGGAAGCACTGGACAATATAAATAGTTTAACCTCGGACTATGTTCAATGCCCACATAGGGGGAGCGTTAACAACGGCCCAAAAACAATCAAAAAACAAAAAAAAAAAAGTACAGAAAACCAACAACTTTGCCGCGCTCCAGTTTGCACAAACTCTTATGAATTTTTATTGATCTCAAGTAGATCTCCCAAGCAGCAGCAGCAGCGTCGGCAGCACTAACCCAGCCACATAACAGATGGAGCCAAAGTGGCTCCACATGGCCAGCCTACCTACAGTTATGGCGCATTGTTATTGCGCGGGTGCAATCGCTTAAAACACCAGATAGAAACACAAGCCAAGTCTAAAAGAAAAAGAGAAAGGCTTTAGCTAACGCGCGCACTTCTCCACTTGAACACGATAGCAACACAAAAAAAAAAAAAAAACACGGAACCTCAGCGATATTTTTTGCAAGTCTATTAAACTTTAGATACTTTTTTCTTCACTCTATTGCTGCACTCACTCTGACCAGAGAAGTCTCTTCCAGCAGATGCCAATCTACAAATTCGCACACAATTTGGCAGATCAATAATTGAAACGCGTGGAGGAGGCGAATTGCGCGCATTGGTGGTGATGTCCCTAGGGCATCTTTCGTGCATGGCACGCCACAGTGTTTCTTCACACGCAATTCACCCGCCGCGACGACATCTCACTTTCTATGAACGCGACACTCGAGTGTGTATTGTCGCGTCTGTCGTGGCGCGCTGTATCTCAATGGTGAGCGCGCATGTGTGGTAATTTAGCATTTGGCGCTTGCCCGCGTACCAAACAACACGAATGTCCCGTGATGCATGAACCCTATTAACCACTCATCAAATGGAACTTGTACTTTTCAATTGTACCACGCGAAGGGATTGTGTTATGCGCAGTGAATTATGAAAGTTTTGTTGCAATCCAATTGCAGTTTTCTCCTTTTTTTTAATTAGTATTGAGCGCAACAGGCAATTGTTGCAGTTTGGTGGTAAATTGTGGGTAAAAGTTGCATCGGATACGCTGAGGATATTCTTTTGGGGTTGAGTTTAGCGAAAGCAAACTCTAATTTTCATCCAAATCTGGAAATTGGAATGAAGGACATTCCTCTGAGATCTTCACGTATTAATCATAAACTTCATGAGTTCAGAGGACTTTGAATAATTTCAGTTCCTAGCAACAACGACTTTGAGCTATAGAACTAAGCTTTACGACTATAATTTCAAGGCCTATCTGGTGTCGTGGGTGTCGTGGCTCAATGACTAGTCCGCTGGATTTCTTAACGGGCGGTTTGAGGTTCGAACCCTAGAAAACACCAACAAGATTTTTGACGGTTCCACCTCTCGCAAATGTCTGAGAAACGACAAAAAGTCTCGGATATGGCTCCAAACTTTAGGTCCCTTTCCATTTGTGTAAAAAACTATAACACGCCCAACACTAATGGTCACTGCTAGCCTGGACCACATACGGTCTGTTGAGCTAGGTATTTGTAATTTTTCTTCTAGGGTCGTCGGGTTGTCGTTTCTACAAAAATCGACCATAAACCCGCCCTTGCTATTCCCAAAGGCTTTAACTTTACCAACGTTGGATGAAAAACTTGCTTATTGGACCCCCAACCCGTGAGGATCCTCTGCCTGAGACGCAAGTATAAGTAGTTGTAACCTAATCTTTTTTTCACTACTTCACTTCACTACGCAAAGTAGCTCACAGTTGCGATAAAACGCGCTGAGCGCTGCAGTGTTCCCTACCTGCAATAGATTTGCTCAAACCATTGATGCTATGACTACTAAAGTCACACTAATTTCAATCAGACCCTCAAAAAAATTATTAGCTGTCAATAATCACCTACGATTAAAAAAATTCGTTTTCCATTCCGACCAATTCTCTCTTAACTAAAAAGATTAATCGCCAGTATCAACCAGAACTAATTTAATCATCAAAATTAGTTGCCCTTCAACAACTAATTGTTAAATTGTAATTACAACTAAAATTCAATTAGTTGCAAATAAAATTTTCCCCAACACGGACATATGGTACAAGACAGCGCCTCTGATCGACACCCAGCTTAACTATGAGAGACCAAGAATCGATCGTGTTTGAATAGTTCATGGTGAATTTATAGAATGAACTAATAAATAAATAAGTTAACAATTAACACAATTTGTATTGGCTCGCTAAATATTTCTTAAACTTAGTCATAAAGTCAAACATGAGTTGACAAATATTCGTAGCGCTAATGAAAAGATCCTGGGGAGGCTTTTACGATACCCAAGTTGTGCGATCATTAGAAGTCTAACGTGTTTTAATTACATCCCCCAACAATATTTTGCTCTTAAGTGAACATAACAGACCATGTCTGGTTTACAGCTTGAAACCATGAAGGTTACTTCAAGTCGAAATTGTTTTATGAGTTTCTTTCCATAGCTACACACATAGGTATATACTCCTAGACGATTTACTCTTTCAGTCGACGGTGGTTGAATAGTAAAGTACTTAAGATTAACATAATTCGATTCTACATAAAATAGGATACAAATTAAATTTATGACGGATATTACTATAATTGGAGTTAAACATGAAATTGCGAAACGCTGGCGACCTTAAGAGATGAACTCACAAACGAGAATATTCCCACGTTGTACAGATCAAAGAATGCGAAATTTCGCCAACTATTTCCAGTGGAATTTAAAAATATTTTGGGAAAGAAATGGCCAAAGATTGCACTTTTGAAGGTCTGTCCACAAATGACTTTGGCCAGATGTAGCCTAGAAGAAGGTTGTCAGAATTTATTGCCGTCCAATCGACCAAAAAGAAGCAAAGATTGTCATACCTAAGCCTAAGTCCAAATATCTAAAGATGCGGGATGTGATTTGCTATGAAGTACCAATTTGTCGTAAAATATACGAGGTATTCTATAAGTTTTGGGCCAAAATTTATTACATTCAGTTACAAGCCTTTATTCGATTTGAACATTCGAATTTGTATTCTCCATGTTGGAAACTGAGAACATGAGGTTCCCACGTACAGTAGGGGAGAGGTGGCATATAAGCATCGTTGCGTAGAAAGGAAAAACAAAATTTAAATAATATTCAGTTCAGGAACAACGGAACAATTTTTCTGCGATACAAAATGTGCGATACAGGATCGCTGCTCGGTACACAAAGATTCATAAAAAAAACAACATAAACTACTCGTACATGCCATGTTCTTCAAAGAGAAGTAAATCATTCAACAGATTCAATTCCATAGCACTAGAGGGGAACTTCTTAAACAAGACTGTGCTTGTAAAACATGCACCTTCAGTGCTAGCCTAACACGATCGGGGATGAACCGCTTGAGAAAACTGAAACATCACTGATTACTCCTTTCCAATTAGTCTGTCAATTCCGATGAATTCCTAACGTAAGACACATGCGACATGTTGTACAACAATCACAGACCAAATGAATCGCCACGTCCACAAAATTTATTCATTTTTTTCATTTTGCAAAATTTATTCATAAATATCCAAAATATTCGCTACCTTTCATTCGTCAAACTAACTACGAGTAGGTACGCTGGACCTGCATTGCAAGCTGCAAGAGGAAAACCTGCGCAAGGAATTCCATGAACCGTGGGCCAAATATCGCAAGCAATCGATTTCATGACGACGATGTCGCTGACGAAATACACCGCAAACTGCTCCCAAATGGGAACAACATGCTCTATTGATTATGATTTGAAAGGTGGATCCCGTTAACGTGTCATCGAGAAGGTCTTTGCATTTAGAGACGCGATGATACCTCCTCGTTACCAATAAAGGAATTCAGAGCCCCAACTAACCAGCCAGCCGTTGTGATGGAGACAACATGTCTCCATGTGATGCATTCACTTTGTAGCTACGAGTGCCACGACGAAGGCGATGGTGATGATGGTGGTGGTGGATCTTCTTTTTTTCAACTTCTTCTTCTTTCACTTCTTCTTGTTCATCTTCATCTGCCACAAGTTACGGATGCTGGCACACAACAATTTTGAATGCGATCACGAACTTGACCTTTCACATAACCCATAGAGAATCTGACGCTGCACCGAAGCCACCAGAAAGCGCCAACAACGAGAGACGACTCTTTTGGATTTCGTATATTGTGTCGAATGAAGAAGACAACGGCGATGATGATGGTTTTGGTTTGGTACCCCCAGGCACGGTGGTGCTCTATGATGGGATGGGTTTGGTTTTGCTATGCTACCCACTTCCATTCTTCTTCCCTAGCCTCCGACACATTTAAATGATGACAATTCGTCCTCGTCGTCGTCGTTGAGTCAATCTACTGATCTTTTTCGGTGGTAGCTTTGCCTATATACCCACCATTTCATAGGTAAAGGTTAACAATTGCGGGCGAGTGACGGCAGCGGTGACGGCGGCGACCTGTCGTCGGTGGCTTCGATTTTATTTATGACCTGCAATGGGATCTCTCATAAATCATTCGGAAAATCATCCCGCCGAAAACTGTGAGAACCAAAAACCTAAGTGAATCTTGCCCCAGAAGAGTATGTGCGCGCCCGCCCGAAGGTATCACAATTAGTTAGCCAACCATCGTCCATGCCTCCTTCTAAGGATGGCTGCGGTAATTTATTTTTCCAAAAACTAAAGCGGACGACTTGTAGCACTGCACTGCACTGCACTGCATATCGGGGCAACGAAACGCATGACAACTAGATCCGATAATCGCTGTTGACAATCTCCGTGGCCGGGAAACGCCACAGGCTTTGCGTTGTTCAGCAGGAGCGGCATCTCCATATCTATAACTCACTTTAAGAGCGGACATTAAACACGGACACGGGTAGAACATGATGTCCAAGCACTGCAATAAAATTTATTTTCAAATTAAATTCACTATAAGAGTGCACCTATATTTCCCAGTCTATCTTCTCTCCCAGTTGACCAGTTGCCTACGCCACCATCACCACCATCACCACCACCGCCACTAACCAAGCGACACACAATCGCAGAGCTAGATCTTGGAGCGTTTGGAGTTTGGATGTTGCCATCAAAAGCGGCAGCGAAGAGTGAAGCGATGTAGAAGCGCCTCATAGAACATCGCACGACGACGATGACTACAACTGCGACTAGTAAAAGGAGTTCGGAGGCGGCTTCCTTTGAACTGGGTGCATGCGGCATGTGCGCTTGTTTTTTTCCCCCCGCCACTAACAACAACAACAACAAGCATTAACATCGTCGTATATCGCCTTTTAGTTGATCTGATTTACCATCACCTGATCAGAGGACGCTGCGCTCTGGCGACGGTGGTCTCACGTTATGCGAGAAATGAAATATCAACGCGTGTGCAATGATACCTGTATTCTTTGCATTTTACAGATACAGATACAAGTATTGGTTATCGTGAAGCGTTTGCTTGATTGATTTGCCGACGCGATCGTGCGAATGATCTTGCTGGAGGAAGTGATAAGTACTTGAACGTTGGTTACAACAGTTATTTGCGCTGTGATCGTCCCAAATGTAGGGCAACTAAATTCCGCTTAACTGATTCCAATACACAATAAGCACTTTGGGCCCATCCTCGAACTAGCGTGCACCCAGCAAATGTGAGCATGCACCCGCAAGCATTTATTTCAAGAAAAAACTAATTAATATGTCAAAAGGCGGTCATAAATTAAATGGTATCCTCCTCCAAGCTTATTGCCTTGTTCCACGGTTTTCATGGTGAATTGTGGTCACGATAGCCGGCTACCGGCCAGCAAAACGGTCTCCAATGGGTGTATATAATGCGCGTGAATGTAAACGCATCGCGATACTGTTAAGAGCATCTCGTGGCCAAAAAGAGGTCCAAAATAAAAATCATTTTAACACGAAGGGAGAGGGAGGTCAAGTCGCATCACAGTCGACTTGAGTGTGTTGCGAAATTTCAATCGAAGCAAAATGTCAGCATGTTGCTGATATTTTCATGCAACTTGAGGTCAAATTTGCAAATTTGCATTAACGGCCTAAGGCACAGTGACACGCGCAGGTGCGAATTGAGATTATGTTTTCCCCAAGGCATCAGACGTAGCCACAGCTTTTTCCTTTTACAGACTAATGCAGTGATAAGTGCTTGTTTGAATGTCTGTCTGTTTGCTTGATCTGATTTACACAAAAGGACATGAACCGATTTAAATCGAACCACCACAATGGCTAGGCAATGTAGCCAAGGCTTTAGTCATTCCGCTCATGTTCTCAACGCAAGTACATGCCGTAGACTTGACACTACACCAACCACTAATTGATTGTAGAGGTAAAAGGCGCTGACAACTTCTGATCGAATGCTCTACCGATTCTCGCTATTTCAGATGGGGAAGGTGTTTCCTCTCGAGAATTCGACAGCTTTCCGATTAGTAGCATACAGCTTCTCTGGTCACAGAATTTACCATTATAACGACGAATTCGGTCAAGAAGTCCTTCGACATCGCTTAAGAGCGTTGACTGCTGATGGTGATGATATTGCCTGCGGTGCCATCGATAAACTACTTCGTAATCACCCTTCTCGCACTAGTTTTGCACCCAACAGTCATTCTATGGGGATGTAAAGGTCTCCCAGAAGTCACTGTTTTGCTTGTTGACAAATCTTTGAATCGACTGATAGATATTGCGACACCTTTTCTAATTGCTCTCTTAACAAACATTCTCATGCTAGGCACATCCTTTTCCTAAGAAACTCCACCATACGGCCTCTTGTCTCTTTTCTGCCTCTTTCATTCGAAAAAATCCATCATTTTTCCTCCAACTATTTAGGCTGCATTCCATTCTCCAACGGTAGAATGCCATTTATGCCACCCAACCGAAAATTATGCCACAAATTATGATAAAGAGTTTCCCATGACTTAATTGCCGTCTGTCTGTGTGTAAATACTTTTCGACATTAACAGTTGCACGGTACGGTTCCTCTATTAATTTTTCCGCCAAAAAGGAGGGCGGTCCTCCCAGACATAGTTCCATTCATTCACAAAAGAAAACCAATAAACGCTTTTCTGTATAATTGGCGCCCAATTGGATCACAGTAATTAATTAAATTCCGCATTTTGAGGAGTTAAACATGCAAACTGACTGCCTGGCCACGGGGCTAATTGGCCACGAAAACGATTTACCACCATTATCGTCCATTTGTCGGCCCGCCGGGATCATTAGAGAGCTAATCATTAAGACTCTCTGCTCCAGCATGCTCAATAATGAGTAGTTGAGTTCGATGGATAGATGGATGCTTTAGGCGCAGTGTAAAATGCTTCATGGTCACACGATGAAGACGTAGAGATAGAGAGCCTCTCGATGTGAATTCTATCTTGGCCTTCATCGATCTGTTACTTTTACATAATCGCCTGCGCGACCCATGATAACTTTCAAGTTGGACAAGACCACGAGTGCGCTCCATTTAATCACGTACCGTGCACTAATTAAATGACGCGCAAGTCTACCAGTATCTAATGCCCTGTTTTGGGGTTCTTTGATTCATAACTTAGCCGTGTAGCCACCAACCACCATCGGTCAGGCATGGCGATAGTCAAGGTAAAAAAAAAAAAAAAAGAAACGACTTGTAGCCAAGCGACATGCTTTACATAGGCTGGCCTGGCTTTATGTCCGCGTATGCACATTTTTGAATCACCACGGCTGCTAAGGTGAACTGGCTGTATCTAGATAGATAGATAGTTTTTTTTTTGTTGCAAAGAAGTGCTGCTGCTGCTGCACACATATGCCGCAAGAATATTTTAATATCAAGAACATAGGTTACCAACGTGGTTGCCATATATGCGGGCGAGGGGCGCTCTCTCTTTTAATTACGGTCTCCTGTTTAGAGTGGTGATTTGTGGGTTCCACTTCATGTAGCCAACCTACAAATTACGGACGAACAGACGGACGGATGGACTAATCTCGGAGATTTTAACAAGACCGCAAGTCCTTATTTGAAGAGGCAGTAGCTGTGTAGCATGCCACAATAGAGGGCAATTACTGGTGTGCAGTTCGTGGAACTTGCATCCACCTCCACCGAGTGACCTGTCTGCGGAGCACCGTTGCGCCGCCATCGCTTTGCATGTGCAGACAAAACGCTTTAATTATCCTCAAATTGCGTACGCGCGAGCGCACATTACGCGTGCAAAATCAATTTTCAAGGAACTATGCGTGAAGCGCATGCGTGCGTCCCATAAATTTACATTCGAGATGATTTCTTCGCATGTTGTACATGGTTTCGACTCCGAGTAGACATGTCCACCACTGTCGATGGTAGATGGCAGAAAATGTAGACCGCGCATTACTAGGAAGACGACAACGCACTGTCCAGCTGTCTGGCTGATGACAGAGACAGCGATGATTCCCACTGGACGCAAGAAGGTTATAATTGTTGGCACAGCGGCGGCGTCTCGTTTCTGCATTAATTCCCGTTCCCGGTGTGTGTGTGTGCTCTACTCTTTTATGTATCTCTCCGAGCTCCTGTTGCGAATCTTCACGTAATTGTTGTCGCCAAATGTCGCTAGCGCTGACGATTCAGGCGTCATCCCAAACGGTGGAGAGGATCGCACTTTGTTTTGGCCTTACCTAGACTACCACGACGACAGTAGTGTTCTGTTTGTTCATTGGCACATTCGACGAAGAGGCAACAAACTGCCTGCTGTCAGCGTAATTATCAGGAGCGACGATTTAAATTGACATTTCGGGCGCTCCACTGGGGCCGCGCAAACAAAAAAAAAATCTTCTTCAAAACGAAAATGTGGGTTTGGTCTTCTGGTCGTGACTTGTTTTTGATTCTAAACCGGCGCGAGGCGGTTGGCGGCAGGCGGGCGTGCTGACGACTCTTGTGTCACAGAGTGTCTTTCACTTGTTCTACACTAGTAGCGCGCCTGTGATAGTTGTGGGGTTTCCAACGCCGAGCGCGAAATATGCTGTTGATCTGGTTTGCCTTTCTCTTTTGCTGGCGCGCGCTCTAGCGCAGCTCCTTGAGAATATTCTGAGATACAATATGCGTATGAGCATGCACATTTCGACGAGACAAAAGGCCAATAGCTGGTTGTGATTAATATCCGCGCTCATGGTGCTTAATCGATTGGATTAATCATTGTGACGCTGCGCGATATGGAAAGAGGGGGGGAAAGAAGCGCGCCATCCTAAATCAAGTTCAGCTGCTTCCTGCGGCAGAGCAGAAGGTGTAGCGCGCTCGTTAATTTATTAATTGACACTTGGATAGCGTGCAGTGTAAAGGAGGCATAGACAGAGGCTGGGCTCATCCTCACTTTGTGATGTCAGAGGTGTTTTATTATTTAGTGCCACACCAAGTGTGGCGGATCAGTGGTTGTATACCGTGCGAAGGTGAGTTTTCTTCGGTGGCCACATGTGAATGCCTTTGGAAGGAAGAATGTAGTGCAAGCTACTGTGAGGAGAAAAATATAATTGCGAAGGGGTTAGCGCTTTGCCATGAATTTTATTATGCTAGTTCAATGACTGGCTCTCTGATTGGGTGCTCTTCCCAAAAACATTTACCAACAAGGACCCGTAATGGTGGAGATACATATGATATTTGTATGGAGCCCATACCCTGGCCGAGGTTTTTGGTCCAGTTTCCCCATATAGACTTGCATCCAAATCCTGGCGTTGGACAACGAATTTGAACTAGAACTAGAGTCTGCTAATCAACTTCAACTCTCAATTGGGATACAATCTCCTTACACGACTTGGAGTGGAAAGGGATAAAATTATCGAAGCACTCTACAGTTCTACTCAGGCTCTTTGAATGAAAAGACGCAACCAACTTCTAAAAGCACCCATACTTTACCCAATCCACTGTACTACTAAAAACAACCCTATCAGCGCCGCCTTTAAAATCGGGATCCCAATGCAAGTCGCTTAGTGAAAAATATAGAAAAATCCCTGTAAGAAGCTGAACCCTAGACCGTATATGGGATTATTGCACCCAGGATAGCTTGAGCGAGTGCACTTTTTTCACTTTGTCCAATCTCGTTTCTATCGTTTTGTATGAAAATCTGTACTCGAGCCCCCTGTTGTCACCTAACTGCTTTCTTACTGCCACTTTATTGCCACATTACTGGCTTTCATCTAATGCTACAAGAAAATCTCCAGAAAGCCAATTAAGAAACCTTCAATCGATAGAGAAAGACCGCTCTCACAATGAAGGCAGCCTAAAAAACAAAGACGATGTTGGGAAGGGTGAAATTTTCCAAGACGTGTAACAATTTCGTCCTCTGTGCTAAATGAATAGCCTCGCGGACCTTGTTTACCGTATAATGATCCATAAATAAGTGGTTATATATGTAAATACGAGTTTTATGGAATCCGCTTGTTATTTAATAAAAAAAAAAAACAATAATTGATGGTTCCTACAACAACTACTGGTCATACAAGTAAATTAAGTCAGCAAAGCACTTACCTCTTGGTGATCGCAGGCTAAGATCCACTGGTTCCACTTGCACTGGAGGGCCCTCTGCCTGCAAAGATACATAGATAAACACACAGAATTAATTAATGGTGAAACCCGGAAAGACGACTATCCTACAATCATACAGATCAATATAGATCGATACTTTCCTCAATGAATAAGAAACATCGATAGACTTGCAAATAAATTCAATAAATTTCCCGAACAGCTAACAACTCAAACACACTTCCCTACAGGTGATCGAGGTGTCTAAATAAATTGCATAAGGGTCGACCTAAGGCATAAGTCTGGCGGCAACGGCCCTGAAACCGCGCACCACCAGTGGACCGCTGGCTGCAGCAAAGTGAGTTATTAACCAGTTCTCGCGCAGATATTAATAGTTATTAATTACTCTTGAAGTTTGCAACGTTGGCGTCGTCGTCGTCGTCGTCGTCGTCGTCGTCGTTGTGGTCGTCGTTTGCCAACAAATTCAATGCAAAGTGATGCAAATTAAATGCAACGGTTGCAGCAGCATATTGCTCCGGTTTGTGGGTCTTTTGAAACCACCCCATAGCGCGCACATTGTGGGCGATACTGAAAATTAAGAGCTAGATTTGCTACGGATTTTGATAAATGACAGCGGGGTCCTCCAAGGAGGCTGGCTATCGATCTGTACTCCAATTTAGCCAGTGGTCACATTAATCAAGAATCAGTTACTGTGGCAGTAGCCGGCTTGACGGCTCGCGACGTGATATCGTCGGTGGTGCTGTAAGGCTGCCCATTTGAATATTGTACGGCTTCTGCTTGGTGAGATATTGCCTGCCACTGGATGCGAGCGACCAAGCGAGCGAGCGAGGGTGTGTTCGTAACGTCCGACACCTGCGGTTGCAAAATTTACCCGACTCCGCTAAGACAATTAAAATGTGCGCCCAACGACGAAACAGAACTTAATTGCGAATTATTCCAACCGGAAGCTTTTCCTTCTGTAAGCTGACACTTAACTGGTTTACAAGTGCTTGCATGTCTGCAGGTGACACTGGTGGCGGGTGGCCAACACAACACCATCGATACAATGTATCATGCAAATGAGATGAACTTACACACGTGTTCGCAGCCTAAAAGCAGACAGAGACAAACAGCGATTACACGCCGAGCCATTTGCATTACAGCACCCCCCAGAAACATTGTTGGCGAAAAGTACATGCACAGGTAGTCAATTAGTCTGCACTTAGCACACTACGCGCCCCACCAATGCGATTAGTGCCGATTTCAGTTCCGCATTTAGGGGATGAATCAACCTCTGGTTTATCAATCCACCACAGAAAACAACAGCAGCAACAACAACAACACAACTAATTTGTGCTTTTGCACCCGAAAAGCCTTCACAAAGGATTAAGATGTCTGCACAGACAGAGCGACAGAGAGACATAATCCAGTCGCGGTTCAGCCAACCTCATATCTCTAAGCATCTGAGTGCACCACATGTAACCGCAGCCACAACAGCAGTTTAGTCGGCCACGGCACGAGCGCTAAATTGGGTTGGTGTCGATCGATGTCAACCTAATTTCTGGCCACCCTAATCAGAGTGGAACAACGAGAACGACAAAGACAACGACGCGAGCGCGCGATCTATTCATGTGAAAACAAGCAACTTAAGTCACTCGAAATCATTGTCAACACGAATTATTACCACGGTTTGTTCGGTTTGACAATCCATTGTGCGGGGACACACCCACGACCTTGATGGCCAGAACGACATTAGCGCGCTCAGTGGCTATTGTGTGCGCCTAAGCGCTTGCCGGTCTGGGTGCACGTGAGCTGAGCTGGAGTGTGGTTGACAGTGATTTTTAGAATTATTTTCTTGCCTCAATCGGCAGTGTGAGTGAGTGATTTAGGAACACAGTGGAGGAGATGTGGGGGTTTACTGCTCAGAATTGTCTTTGTTTGGAGTAAGACTGGAGAGGACATTTTATGAGATTCTACGATAATTGAATTTTTTTTTCCGTAAGTGACTATTGAACAGATTTTAATGCTGATAAGTCAATGTATCTATACCGCAGTCAGTACGCTACAGAGGAAGCCATGAACTTTTCGGCTAAGCAAAATGGTCAGCGATACATCTGTAAAATTAAAATTTGTTTATGTGGATGCTGAGGGTACTTTGAACAATGACATAGATTACTTCTCCCTACTTATCCTTAGACGTCCACATGAGATCTTCGACGTAATATGGCGATGGACCTAGGTCACCTCGGAGTGCTTCTCTTTCGAGTGCATGTCCTGAAGTTTCTGTATACTTAGTAGCAAGCGTTTTCAGCTTACAGTGACATTATGTCTTGCACAGGTTTCTGAATTTACAGTAACTGAGGCGAGAGTTAAGCGTTTCTCCTTCCCTAAGCCTCTTTCTGCTTCATTCGAAGTATACATATTCTGCTACCAAACAGTAGCTTCAGCGGCAAAATGACGACATCTATACTTCAATTGAGATCGAGAATTCCATTCTCCGTTTATAAAACTCCAAAATCGAGTGACAATCTAACCGAATTCGACCTATTTAAGCCGCACCCGTTCCACTAAAGGACTTGCAACAGCAGCCGCTTAAAACATTGACCTGCTTGCGACAGACGGCATTCCCAAGCTGTAACCCTTTTCCACTCTCAAATGTCAATTAATGTTTTGCTTTTTTATGGCTCTATTACACTGCTTCACTTAGAGACCACCCATTGTCTAACCTTGCAGCTAGCTCATTTAAGCCAAATCGTAACTTCCGAGAACCTCCCTGCACCTTAATTAGTTAATTACTATGCTAAAAAGCTGAAAGAAAGAAAGAAAAAAAAAATCCCACATAGAACGACGAAATCTCACACCGTCAACGACGGTGGCGGCGTTGCGATATGATCGTTAAATGTAACAAGGCTACACCCTTCGATCTTGCGACCTTTTCCGCACAGCTCACCCCACGAACTACATCTCTAAGCTATAATTACGATGACAGTGACGACGACGACTACGACGACGACGACGACGACAATGAATACTCACTCTTACATCAGCTCACACAAAACGTCAATTAAAGCTGAACAGCACGAGCTGCTGACGCAGTAGTGTGCTGAGTATGGGCACGAGTACGGGAAAAAGGGAAAACGCCCAACTGAGGCAGCCCCCCCTTGATGACTGCCACTCCACCACTCTAAATGGGTTTGTTTACATGTTACTGCCAGTTTTGTTCGAGCAGATCGATTACCTCAAATTGACCCGCGCATTGCACGATGATGTAATGCGAGCTCACCTGTGCACCGGTAGGCGCAAAATTCACGCACTGTAAACATTATGATTAAATTACGAACTCGCGGGTCTAAGCCACAGCACTACAGCATTTCCTCGATCCGTCTTTTCCGGAACATAATTAAGTCATTAGCGTGCGGCGTCGCGCGGGCAAACACCTTAATGAGCTGTCCGTCAGCTTACGCATTCTGACATTGCGGCCTCTCGCCATCTTTTGGACTTTCCCTTTGCACGGTTACACTTGGACAAATATACCCACTTTTGAGGGTCGATTAGCCTTTCTCGAAAGTTCAGCGCAACTGATAAAGTGGGCCCGTCACTAATTTGTGATACCAAACCAATTTGGTGCTGCAGGCCCGGGGACGGTACTGATAAATGTGCATTTCGCCGTTCTGAGATCACCGATCGTTTGACTTTGTAGTTTATTGGGCTTTTAACATGGCATGCCACCATCACACACACAGACACACAGCTTTATCGATGCAGTAATCGGACCTAATAAATCGGTTCGATTGTGATGGGCGAGGATCGGTTAATTAATTCGATCGGCGTGCAAATGAAAGGCGGATCGTGTTGTGCTGGAACATTAATCGACTCGCATTCAGAGTGTGCGTGATAAATGGTTTGCTTGACAGTTGTTTGGGGGATCAAGCGCGGATCAAATTGAAACTTTGTACTTTGGAGAGATGGATGTAAACATGGGAATTAGTTTTATTTTTATGTACCTATGTGAAAGGGGGTTATGGGGATAATAACCGGGCTTACATGGGGAGTGTTTCCGACTGAAGTGCTTTCATTGTGTTGCATGAGATATGGTAGTAGAAAATGCTAACCTAAAAACGGAGGATTTGTAAAAACTACCGTTGGAAAGGGGTGTCTTTCCTTTAAAATCTTCATAGCTACACATGTCAACTACAGTGCAGATCCAAGGCGCTCTTATTATCACTTTTTTTCGACAGATTTCCGTCGTCTATTGGCGAATTCACAAAACAGGTTGCGTCAAACAAATTTTATCCATCAATCTCAGTGATTAGTCGTCAAGAGTACAGAGCTCAGGTTTTGAACAGGGAACTCTACGGCCGAAGGATTGTTTTGAATTTAAAAAAATTCCCTACATTTTGAAAAAAACACCTTGTGGTCTATTTAGACCTAAATTCGATCAAAATGCTTGTTTATGCACCCATAGTTCGAAAAATTTCCGACATTGTGGAACATAAGAAGGATTTCTGATTGGAAAATTTCAAAACACATACATAAATAAGATCGCAATAATCGATTCGATTTCTATCAATTTTAGGGAAAAGTAAACCATTTTGGAGAGTAGAGTAACATTTTGATAAACTAACTCGGCACCAACTCTGCAAAAAATTTTAAGGACCAATATTTTTTTCGTATGACAGAACGCACCGTTTCTGAGAGATTTCAACCGAAATCGTTTTCCACGAACTTCGCGCAATATTTCGGAGATTTTGGTAAGCTACACAAAATTTTGGAAAACGTTTGTGGAACCGAAAATAAATCAAGAGATGACTCCTTAAACCCTTTGAAAGAATGTTTCAAGTGCGAACCACTGAACCACTGAGCCACAGCGCCCACATTTGCATTTGTAAGCGGGAATAGGATATCATTTCGAAAATCATTCAAAATTTTGTGGCAAAGTTACAGCATCTGAATAAAATACTAAAATTATCAACCAAATGTGCTCATGCAACGACATTTAATTACCACTCGTCTTGAGGCAGCCAAATCTAGTCAGTGCGTGCAGAGCCCCATTACAACGTAATACCGCTGCTTCATAAGTTCCAATGAGCTTGACAACATGTTTTCACTCTAAACTGTAATTTGCACTCAACCAGGCGTGACACTGTAAACATTTTCCTTGATTTCTTTTTTTTTTTTTTTTATCCGATGTCAGCATGGCGCAGTTTTTTTAATTTTTAGTTATCGTGGGAAACTAAGATAGAGTTCAATGAAACAATCTATCAAAAGGCTCAGCTCATAGGTCACTCGATTTCGTAAGTTGCAAGATTAATTACTAGTTGCAGTCAACCAATCAAAGGTTATGAGCCGGGAGTTAGTGGAGCTATCGTCATTTGAAATCAAAAGGATTCCAAGCAATCCGATCGCATTCGCATCGCACTTAATCTGCGGCGCGGCTGTCACCCGACCACGAAACATCATTACCCGTTCGTATAACTCCACTGTGTCTAGACAAAAACAGCGCAAGAAATCCGACTCCGAAGAGTGCGCGGCGGCACAAAACAGCCTTAAAGCCTTAATTGCATTCCAATGAATATAAGTTGATCTGGCAACACAATCAATTTAATTTAGAATCTAATAAAGTGGAAAATTACCACACCTTCTCGCGGTATATCGTCGTTGCAGCGACGACGGCATCAACAACGGTGTTGACGACTATGTTGATGGTGTCATTACGGATCAAATGGGTATCGTATGTGGCAGGCAGGCGATTGGTGTTGGTGTTGGTGTTGGAGTTGGAGTTGGTGGCGGCCAACGCCGCACGTTCGCGTAATTTTCTCACATTTTTCCCCAAAAGCCGTTTCGTGCAATAGTGTAGCGCAGCGAGTGAATTCCTCTCTCGTGTCTGCGGACAATAAATTCCTTCACCACAAAGCTAGTAGCAGTAGCTGAATACTCGGCGGCTTCAGGCGACACTTCCGCAGGAGCATTCGCAGGCGATATAAATTTCTATTAAATACCTTCGTAGGTTTCACTCAATAAAACAGTGGCACACAGCCATCTAGCAAAAAAAGGTTTTATGTGGGCTTTCTAAGTCGCTCCTCGGGTATTGTCAAGTGATTTACCAGTCACCGTTGTCATTTGCTGTCAATTACACTGTGCGCCGGTGACCAGATTTCCACACATTGCAGCGCATTATCTATTCAATGAAATAGTTTCCCTTTGTACAGCGACACCACCGAAGCACAGCAAAAGGCAACAGGCTCTGGTAACTCCAACTCCTTGAGTCCCTCCTGGCCAAGTCAGAGGGGCAGACACACTCCTATAGAAGTCCCGTGATAGACTCAGTCGCACTTATTACCACACATTTATGTGGATCGTGACAACTAGCAGGTGAAGAAATTACCATATGACATGCAACAACAGCAGCAACAGCAGCAGCCAAAGAGCTCCTCCATCCAGAGGCACATTGTGCTCCGTACATAGTAACCTGTAATCGCATTTAATGCTAAATGGAAAATTTATTGCGGGTTTTATTTATTGACTTTTAACAGCAAATGATAGACTGAATGGTTTTTGACTTAATTGCTTCACTGGGTGCTTAAGTGGCCCGAAACAGACCAACAAAAAACACGATATAGACGACAAAGCACGCTGCTGGACCACCATCGGACTTACTTGTTGCGGGAACTGTTCTACAGAGGGTGCCACTTAGCACAAGGACACGCACGGTGCGGTGCGGCATTACTCAAAAATTACGGAATTGGATCTAATTGAGAAGTTTGTTTTACCACATGTTATTCCGCCGCGCCGCCTGACTGGTTGGGAGGTTGCAAAAAAAATACAAAAAAAAATCAAAAAGACCGTCGTCGTAGCCCCATAGCACCTGGAGCTATAAGCTCTAAGGGGACTTTCTTGAGGTTTTTTTTTTCTTTCTGTTTTTGTTGACATTTACAATTTTGGAGACTTTTGTGAAGTGCACAAAGTGAATGGGAAAACCGTTGTTATTGGGTCAATGTTTATTTTTGTACATAATTAAACGAATGCCAGTAACAATCAAAGTGGCGCCTACTCCAGTGTGGCAGCTTGTGGCACGTAATTTTTGGTAAGAAAACAGAGAAACAAAACCTATCCTTGATGATAATTTGAAGAGATATTTTAATTGAATCTTGTTCGAGGACTTGGTATTCATTTAAATGCACAGGAGCCACTGAGATACTCTATCCATGCTGAAGCTCAGTAGATAGTGTGAGGGTTTAGGTTCGATTCCCCAAAAAAATTCGCCGTTTCTCTCAAAATATGCTGCACAAATTTGTGTTTTTTTGCGAAAATCCAATTGGAAATTATCCTTACCCTTGTCATACCAACCAAATGCATTAAACCAACACCGATCTCGATGATTTGTATCTTTACTTAAGCGTATTTAAATGCTTAATTCAAATATGTATCTGAATTCAAGCTGCGCCTTGAACTTTCTGAGATAATGAGGAAGTGCTGCAGCAATTTGAGTTTTTTTAGAAAACCAATTGAAAATTACCAAGCTGATTTGTATCTAGAATGAAGCGTATCCATATGCCTAGGTTAGGTTAAATCCGTCTTTTTTTCAATTCAGTGTAAGAATTTGCTTACATGCGTGCAGAGAATTGCAATTTTTGGCTGAAACTGCAAAGTTGTGTCCTACTTCGGGAGATCATTAGCCCTTTAGTTCGCTGACATGTCCCTTTGTCCCAGCACTCAATAAAGTATATGAAATTATTCAGTCATCTATTTAAGATCAACCTTTGGTGGGAACCCAAACCACCGTCCATCCCACGACAGGCTGTCGCGACAATAAGCAGTTTTGCTAGCTATATTCGATTCCACTTAAAGGCGAACATTCACCAGAGAAATGACCTAGCAAAGGTAGATACGTACAACCAAGAATGTTGAATCCGAAGTAAAGTAGAAGTCACGGCTATTACATACCGTTCAAGGACCTCAATGCCCGATTTAACACGCTGCTTGACAACTTTCTAATTAATATTCAGGCGATGCAATCTAAGCAGCTCTCTTGCGTTATTCTTTTCTAGATAAACGCAGACCCAACAACTCTTGTTCCATAAGCAGCGCCCATCCTGCACTTTACACTTATCACACGGAAACGTATAAACTTCGCAAGCCGCCACTAGGCCCGTCCGACCGTGCGTCGACATGTCACGTTAAATGGTACCGTAGTTTGCAGCAAGTGCCCGACTGGCACTCTGTTCTACACCATTAAAGACAATAACTTGATAGCCGCGTGTATTTCCCGTAAGTTCGCGAGGCGCCTTATGGTCGTTCACCTCCTATCTCTCTCTCTCTTTCAGATTCTTCAGTTCTTCAGCTCTTCAGTGCGCTGCGTACACAACGCGTTCCTTTCCACCTGATGTTGTTGGTGTTGCTCATAAATTTATTATTAATACCGATTATTAATTTCGCATTGAGGCCTAATAGCTGGCCAACGTTAAATGCTGCAAGACTCCGATCGAATCCGATCGACTCCGGTAGCTATCGTCGTCGTCGTCGTCGTCGTCGTCGTTGTGGAAGCCCCTCATGGGGTATATGGTACGCGCAGTAGTCTTAGCCTATTTTAAAGGCCACTTTATCGATTCGGATAAATCTTCGCGGTTGTGCGCGGCCGCCTGCCCCAGCGCGCGTCCCGCCCGGTACGCAATACCATCTGCGGCTACCTCAATTTATTCAGGAAAAATGATCGCTTATTATTCATTTATTCAGCTTTTATAAAATCGATTTGTTACTTTTTAAATGGCGCGGAGTATTACCCGGGGAGGAGATCAAAACGCTCTTAAGCGCGTACTACCAGATCGACAGACAGACAGAGATACTCGGTGTATCTGCTGCTTGGATTATGAAGTTGCGCGCGTCTCTATTTCCGATCGATGTGTGTGCCCCCATCTAATCCGAGACGCACCACGCTACCGGTCATGGATGCGATGGTGGGCCCAAGTCACACAAATTGATCTCTAAGTGATTGGAAATTAGTCCGAGGGGTTGGACGAGAAAAAAAAATAAGAAAATCCGCGAGAGAGAGAGAGCCTCTGGAATCCATTACTATGTACGACAACAAGCGAGCATTTATAAATCACTCACTACGCGATCTGCGAGTGATTGGCGAGATATCACGACTATTTGTCCGGCATTTATTATTAAAAACCCGCTTGAGGCCTACAACGAGCCGCAACGGTGACTATGCCTGTGCGTTTGCACCTGATCCTCCTTCTCTCGCACTAATTTCGTATGCGACGTGGTCATTGGTGACAACTTATCGGAGATTAATTTGCACTAGGCCAGTGATGGGTGAGATGCTCCACCACACAGTGGTTGGTGCCTGGGTGGATAATTGAGTTGGTGTCTCCGTGGTGCGGAATCTGGTTTCTTGTACTCCTGTCGTCGCTCTGGATGATGATTAAATCAACACGGCGCTGAGTGTAATGCGCAATAAAAGACCGATTTCTTTTAAATTAGATTAATTGATTGGTGGACAGGTGAATTCGCAGTAAGTTGTTTGACGCAGTGTTACTGCTAATCGAGTCAAAAGCAAACAGAAAAAACACCGAGAGAGGGAGAGAGAAAAAAAAAACAGTCGACAGGATCACGGAAACTCGATTCAGGTTAAGAAACCGCTCGCTGCGGGACAGGTAAGGTAATTTTCGCGCAATTGGTATGTGTGTGACATATGGTCTCCTGTGTGAACCCCCACAGGAGGAAACACGGCGCGATCGTTACCTACTATACGAGGTACTAGCAGCTAGTTTACACTTAGAGGTGGCGTCGTTGTCGTGTAGGTGGGGATGGGGGGCAACCAAGCACGTTGTTGCACTCCCCCCGAAAAAAAACCCGCAAAAACGAAACACAAACGGATATTTTAGCCAAAATCGTGATCGCTCAGTCTTTTCAAGGTGAGACGGAGAGATGATAGCCGTGTGTCTACAGCGTGTATTTACCGGTGTTATTTTGCACTGCCGCACTGCCGCACCGCCACCACACAAAACATTGTAGGCACAACACTGAGATACAACAGCGCGCATTCACTTGGACAGAGATTAACGTGAATGTTTCGATGTTCGGTCGTTTTGTCATGCTGGCGTTTTTCACAATTGTAAATTTGTTTTGTGATATTTTCACCTGGGACGCCCTACTGCGGTTGACGTTGCTGGTTCGGTTATACCTATGGTCTTGGCGAAATGTGTTGCTGGAAATATTGGTGGCATGGTGAGTGGTGCGGCGCGCTTGGGCGGATGCTGCTCGTTGGGATGTGCACGGTTGGACTTCCTTTCTCACTCGCAATCATGCGGTGGTGGTGGGTTCGTTGTGATTAATTTTTCGTGAAAGACTTTTTGCACTCTAAGAGATACTTTGTTATTGGGTTTGTGCCTCCCCGGGTGTGTGTGTGTGGATAGATTTACCATAATGCAAGTGGGTCTTTAAAGATAGCAAATTGTTTAACTTGCTCTGAGATGGCTACTTAACCGACGTGTTTGTCACATTTATGCTTTTAAGTCAACTCTTAATAATGAAACAATCTCTGACATAGGGCAACAGGACTAGCCGCTGAACAGTGTAGACGGAGTGAGTGTTGACTTTTTAGTTACCTTTCCTCATGTTTATGTAGTGAGAAACGGGGAAAAAATAAGCAAATTAACCACGGAAGCTGAACCAATTTTAACATCACCAAGCTTGTGTCGCAAGGCAATCTCTTGGTCCTCAGCGCTGCCCTAGATCACCGATGTGTTATTTTTAGGGCATTCCCAGTTGTTTTCACCGATGGCTATAGTGATGTCACCTTTTAAAAATGGATTTCGATGAATGACCCGCCACAGGGTTACGTCCTCTCTTCGAAACTTTTCAGATGTGTATCAATGACCTCCTGTTTGCTACTTACACGGACACGAAAACCTTCCGCCAAATTCTCGTGTTTGATGAAGGGTGCAATAACTGCACCACGATTGGGATGAAGCATACAAGCCAAGGCTAAGAACGACTGCGCTAACTCGGTCAGATTCGAGATGACCAGGAACATCGACCCTCCTCTGGACACTGGCTACGTCGAAGGTTGCTTATATGGGTTTAAAGGTCGTTTAAGGAGTCACTCGAACCCCTTGCAAGAAATGATTTAAAGTCTGTTCGATTAAAACCACGATAGCAATCCACGAATCTTTTTCTCTCCCTTTTTCTATAGTAGACAAGCTGACTACATAAGAGCAAATTTTTTACTTCAAAAAGCCTAAATAAATCTCTAACCTAGCGAGCATCGTCGACTACACATACATACCCACATTTCGCTACAACGAATCCTCCCAAATAGCGGATTAAAATTCCACTCGGGAAAGAATCTCAGAATAATCAGCAGGCCTTCCCAAAACAAACACCAAAATAAATCAAGAAACCCTCCCAAAATATTAATGCGACAGCATCTTTCACACAGTATCCGGTTGTAAGCTGCGCACATCTGTCAAAATACGCAATTTATCGATTGTTTTAATGATCTTCCACACTTTTAATTAGAATATTTAATCAACAAAACTTTTTTTTTCTATGCCACACATCGAATTAGTGCCGCTTTGACAGCCATTATGATTTCGCATCGACACGCCGAGCCGGCTATACAATGACCTCTATTGTTTCTATCAGGTCAGGTGCCGAATTGATTAAAGACAAAGTTATCGCCTAAATTGCTGATTAACTTAATTCAATCGCTCAAAAATGCCAGAGGACTTCATATACACAGATACGTATCCATTTACCTGACAATTAAAAAGATATGTTGGCCCCTCAAGCTCTAACGTCATAGATACTCTCCGTTAAGACAAAAGATCTAAAAAAACAGATTCCGTCATAACTATAAGATTTAGCCGTCATCCGAATTGATTAATGTTATTCGGCCTTGAACTCTTAATTACCACCGCTGCTGCTGGAGGAGAGCCTCCCGTAGAACTTGCCAAACCTCAACACCGGCACTTAATGTGACAATCACACATTTATATGCCAAGAGCATAACTCATCGAGGAATTCCCAACGCTTGGCGAGAGACAAAGCCCCGGAATTAATTTACTAATCAGAGTGTAGCCGGTACGTTGACCTCTAACCTATTGACAGTAGTTCGCGCTCGCGAAGATTGGCGCCTTCTTTCATCTGCGACTCCCAGAAGGAAAAAAAAACAAGAGAGCCATCGGCAAAAGTGCCTTTCACACACAAGTCAACGGCTTATAAACAAAGTTGGCCACGATCCACATTCGCCTGTGGAAAGGTTTCGTCCGGGTCAACAGTCTTGTGTGTTTTGTTTTTGCAGCAGCAGTGCACAAAAATGCGTGCCACCTGGTGTAGTGTGCTTTGTCGAAACTGCCAATCAACGTGTGTGCGATGGAAATTCACTTGTCCATCTGTAACATGAGTCCAGACTCCAGAGCGGCTGCTGTCAGGTAATGCACCACACAAACGAATTGGGCAACTTTCATTTGGATTCTGTGATGTCTGTTCACTGGACCAGTCCGTCAAGCTGTGCGGCTGATTAGGCGGAGCGCAAGAGAGAGAATACCAACAGCCGACTGCCGACTGCCGAATGGGATTCAGCAGCATTTCTAATTTAAACATTGCTTTGGCTTGTAACCACTGACAGGTTTGGAATTCGTTGATCTGTTTATGTCCAACGGGTGTGCTATTAATAATAATAGCGAAACTGTCCGACCAATGCGCATGTTCCCTTCAGCAGCTCGAGAGTGGATATACTAAAACCAGACACTGACCGTTTCAAGTTTATCACCCAGGAATGTGATTAGAGCGCAGCCAAATAGCCAAATAGCCAAATATGCACGCGCAGGCATATTGCCTGCCAGCCTGCCAGCCTGCCAGGCTGTGTGAACACCCGTTGGAGAAACCCGTTCGCGTCCATCCCATCGGGAATTCAAAATTACTGTATGGCTCTGCACAGATGTTTGGCCGGTGCGCACATGCCTGACACCACAACTACCACTTTGTGAATTGGATTTGATTTACCATGGCACGCATGCCAAGTGAAAAGGAGTTAAAAGCTATGGGGACGACTCCTTATCTTAGAAATACATAGAGACAGCGAGAAAGTGTCAAATTTAGTTTTCGGGTACTCACCTCCTTGGCTGGCAGAGGGTCTGGTCCAAGTCCATTCTGCAAAAGAATGAAAATTTTCATTTTAGATGCAATTTTTTTCTTTTCTACTTCAAAGTGTACATTAATCTTAGATATCTAAATGAGAATTTTTATAGGTAATCTCTTGGAATAAGTCGGTATCGCAGAGCAGATACAGAACCATTTGCGCAGACTCTACTGGAACTTAATACCTCTCTATTTCCCCACAATTATTTTACGTATCTTTATCTATAAATGCCGATAGAATAATTAAAAATTTTCAATAAATGTGATCTAACGAATTTACATACATTTTGCCATAATTTTGCATAAGATAAGATGACGATGTTTATGGCGACATTACTTGCAGAACATGCAAAATGTAAATAAAAACTATTTTTATTTCTAACCTATTGACGATAAGGCTGAGTTATATTTACATAATTAGCTAAATTGCTCAGCCTTAAAAGGTGATTTATATGAAATTCTGAATTTGTGATGAAGTGCATGCCGTTGAGTTTGGAAAGCGAGTTTTAAAAGAGTTCACTAGTTTACAGTAGGTCACAAAAAAGTTGAACTCTGAATTTGTATATGAGTCTAAGGTTAGGGCTCAGATTGCATTCCGTGAAAAAATGCCCCCACTAGAAACCCTTCAGTGAAAAAGTCAAGGACATTCAAGTGCAACACAAAATTACAAGACGGAAGGTCTGCTGTATGGAGGGTGACTTAAAACGCACTTATGCGTGTAAGCTTACCCGGCCATATACATACATACATATTTGTGAGAACTTTCATTGAGCTTGGAAGACATTCTACTGTTGTTCAAGACATCCCCAAGCCCGTGTGTTAAGTAGTTCGACCACCATTTGTTTGCTTGAAATTCCTTTAAAACGACGTTGGGGGTTCACGTGCGCCTGCATGTTTGATTTTCGCTGGCCAAATTTCCCTTAATTTGAGATACACGCAACTGTTTTCAAATACAGAAGAAATTGTATGCAAAGGCTCATAGCTGCTCCTGGATCGAACAGCTTATTAGATGGGTAAAAATGAAGCTTTTGAATTAGCCCCTTCCTACCTTTAACAGAAAGGTGACTCTCTGGCAAATATTTCAACTTCAGAACTAGTGCATTCACATTCGCAAGTTTTTTATAAACCATTTTATTTCAAAGTTTTTAGGAATAAAATTGTTGTCAGTTGATGAAGCAATCCATGCTTACGTTAAAGCAAGAAAGTCACCGAACATCTGAAAGATGACACAGAATAAACGGCTGACAGAAAACTTCTTCTTCTGCCGTTCCCAACGAAAATGAAAGGCCAAATCGCGCGTATCCACTTCAACTGATTGATTGATCAACTGCCATTACGAAAGTATTTTCTTACTACAAGAAGGACGCAACAATTCCAGGCCCCGACATTCTCATTTTACGTAACCAACCACTCATATGCAGAATGCGAATTCGCTTAAAAGACCGGATTTTCTCCTTACGCTACAACTTGATCGTGATAAACGAATTTTAATTGGTGTCACAGTGATGCTAATAAGCGTGAGTCCAATAAAAGCATCACTATCACATCAACCACACATCAGCTGCTGCAACTGTGTCGCTGACAGTTTAATAATATGCCGCCATCAACAACCTGTGACACACACGAAGCCGTCAAGGCATAGCCGCTGTGTGGTGGTGCGCCGAAAACCGAGACCACAGAGGCAAAAAACTATATCAACCGACCGACTTAAGTAAACAATTAAAATTGTAGCTACAGCCAGTAGCCCGCAGGTGAGTTAAGCTACTGTCGTCGCGCGGGAGCAGAGTATCTTTTTATTGCCACCTTTCATTACTCCATAAAACAATAGCCAACCGGCTAGCCACACAACGCGCCAGCGAAGCCCGATTCACAGCATGACAAGTGCTGTTTGCAAGTCCCCATTTGGTAAGGCTCGCTTTTTGGGCTCGTATTTTTTATTTTTTTTTTTTTATTTAGGATCACAGCATGAATCTCATTTATTGGCTGCGCTCTCAAATTATTGGCGGCGCAATAAAAAAGCCACCAAAAGAGCTGAAACACTGAAACTGGAACACGACCGCATGCGTTGTCTCTGGGGGTCTGCGGAGTAGGTTTTTTGGAAGTGATCTCCGGAGAAGTGTCAATTAATTGATGAAGGACATGGAAAGGGAATTGCACATTCGATGAGATCAATGCTACTATGGAGTTTGTGTAATTAAGTTATGAGCAAAAGTATTTTGTGTAATTAAGCGAAGTAACGGTCTTAAAATTATAGAGTGCCAAAGCAATTTCCAATTAGAAATCACTGCTGCAAACCATTCACGGAAGAGGCTTAAGTGCCGTAAAAGAAATCTATCCTCGTTCACTCATTTATCATTTTTTTTTTTTTTTTTTTTATTATTTAACTTTTTCTTCTGTTTTTGGTTTTCTGTTTTTTTTTTTTTAATTTTTTTTCGTAAATAATGACGAACGTCTTGAAATTGAACACCATGAACCAATTAAAGTTTTCCATTTTCCACTTTGGCGTAATTGTAATCGTTTTATGGTGCCACAGCTTTGCACAATATTGGTTGGCTTGTACGGATTGCTAGATTGTTTGTTGTTACTCTTGGAATTCTGCGTTTTATGATAGCGCCTTAGGATATAGAAAAATAAAGAAATGTAAGTATGTGAGTATTCTCGTCATTAAATCATCAAAATCGAATGGATTTGTGGTACGATATACGGCGATGTTAAAAAAAAAAAATATTGCAGTCCTCCTTGTCGCAAACTTAACTCAAGGACTTCAAAAAAATTGTCTCCAAATAGTACTTATACGATAGAGATGAGATAAGCTTTGGTGCAGTGAAAAAGTGTCCCATGCTTACAAAATCAGAGGTCAGAGGAGCATCATCTCTTGATAGATGACTAGAAGAGTCTGTACGGAGTAACATCTTGTCGCCATCGCAGGACGTTCACTATTTGAGCACAAAGCCTGACACTTGAGTTGATACGAAATGAATATTCAGGCTGACCAGCTGCCGGTAGTGGATAGCCTGGAGTTGACATGCCAAAATATGTCTCACAACCAAATGCAATATCGATGACGATCCCATTCGTATGCTCAGGGAGTGAGAGTCAAGTGACATTTCTGCTGATCAGAATAAGTTCCTCTTAGGGCATTACTATTGGGCTGTACAGACCCTATGCCACATATTTTGTAACATTAGTCAAAGTAAAGCTTCTGTTGGGTTTCCCTCCCACTGCCACAGACTCAGACTTTTTGTATGCAACAAAGAAATCCTATCCAAACATACATCATCTTCAATTGTATGCTCTAATAGCAACCAGCACCCAAAACACAACAACCGCCCAACCCAATGACTATGCATAACTCGTAAGTGCACTTCAACCTACTACCTGTCTTTCACCGAGATGGTGATCATCATTGAGCCCATTATCTGATCACACTGGAGGATAGTTGAAGAGTCATAAGTCACTCCCAGGCTTGCGCTCACCTCACATATTTATTTATTTACCCAACAATTTCGTTGGATGCCTCTTGAGGCCGCAAGTGCAAGACACTTGCATGCGTGCACCCCCATGGTGCGGCGTCTAGAGGGAATGCTGATCGCACAAAAGAGAGAGAGAGACAGAAAGACTGCATCAAAGGTCCAAAACAGCGGTGGAGTATTTAATTGAAATTATCTTTATCTTTTCGTTTTTTGCTTTTTTTTTCGTTACTCCACTCTCTTTCTCACCATTAGAGAGGTAAGCTGAATGATTAACGATCACACATTGGAATCTATTTCCAACACGCGAGCGTTTCCCATAGTTCATGTATCTGCAACGCAAAAAATGGAAAAAGAAAGCCCGTTTGTGCCGCCTGCCAATTACAAATCTATCACTTCGAAGCCAAAAATACACCACGCGCATGATCCTGGACACAAACGATCTGCAGAAGATCATTCCACTGATCTGCTGCTGTGTGTAAGGAGAGATCGTGATAGAGCATATCTTTGCTGCTGCAGCATGGTCGTCCTCCTGCGATTGAAGTATGCCACAACTGTCACGACAGACGACAAAACCCAAGCGGAAAACAGTCATTTATACCTCCATCAGCGGAAAACATTTGTAAAACACACAAAGCAGTAACAGCAGCACCAGCTGTATCTGTATCTGTATCTGCGACTGTACATTGTGCCTCCTCCACCTCGCTGACCAAACGGAGAGCGCCTCGGCCGGTGCGCGCAAATGCTACAAAGCTAAATGAGCCTGTAAAGCAAACACGACGGCGATGGTGATTGATTTGGAATTCTTTAGCTACTGACTAGATTGGTCCCGCTCACTTCGACGCGGCCTTTTCATTATGGAATTCCTTGTTTGCACCTCTTACGAGGCATTGTACCAAATCTATTTTTTTGCACCAAAATCCGTGCATTCTTTTCCGCGTATCAATTATTTAGCCAATAAACTGCCTCTCATCAATTAAAAAACAAACACAAATGGCATCCCTTGCACGCGCAGGACATAAACATCACCCATTTCAGGCGGCCAGCTCCGCCAGGGAAGAGCATTAAAATTCTGGATGCGTTGCAACGCTCGTAAATCACTTTGCTTGCTTGCAAAACATCAAATTAACGAAAGATCATCGAGGGAAAATAGGAAAATTATTATTTTATGGTAAAATAGAGGGAAAACATGCGTGCGCTTGCGCGCATACGTAACGAGCTGCACGGGTCCCCAAACACCCACCGATCACGACGATTATACGAGTAGGCTTGTGCGGCACAGTAAATATATTTTTATTTGATACGAGAGCTGGTAGGACGCGCGCAAACGCATCCCATATTTGGTGGTTCCTCGGATTATGGACATAGTCTCTGCATAGAGGTGGTGGCAGCAGCAGCAGCTCCATGAGATCAGATCAGGGCAGCAAAGTCAAATATGCATGCATCTACAGATACGCTACACCGTATTTGTTAATGCATTCGAGAGAGGGTGTACGACAAATGGGGAGCATGGACGAATTTGGAAAGGTACATCTGCTGTCGAATGGACAGCAATGCGGTACCGGGAAAATGCTATGGATGAGATGCGTTGCAAAAAGAGATCCAACGATTCTTATGGTCGCGTTCTATGTGGCTTAACAGCTTAAATTTTTGTCAAATCAAAGTCGGGGCTGATTTTTTCCGCAGGGGGAATCATAAATCGAAGGATTCCCGCTTCAAATGTTAAAGATAGGGAGGATCAATGCAATCGGGTCAATCGAGAAACTGAAAAAAATAAAGGATTTCCACTAAAAATGTCGCAGATAGGACGGTTTATTTAAGGTTCATACAAATCATGAAGCGAAAGCGAAGCGGAGAAGGAAAGAGGCGACGTGCTCCATCTATCTAAGGACTCCAAAGAATCAAGTTCAACACAAAAGGATTCAGAACCAAAAAAAAAATAGTTGAGGACCTTTTCTTCAAAGCGGATTAGTCTAGATCAACTGTAGTTTTTATAAGGCAGTGTCTTCCCAGATCCCCGATCTAGCTTTGGGCAAGGAAGCCCGTATTCAGTCGGTTGATGACAAGGGACTACCTACAGCAAGGCATTTAATAATGTTGCTTTGGAGCTGCCTTACTTCTTAACGAGGCTCTGAATTATCAATAGAACGAAAAAGCACAAAGCTGTACTAAATTTCTATTTTTGCGAGTTCTGTCATTTTGGCTGAATAAAACTTTACTCTTTCTTTAAAACTGGAGGTCTAACAGGGGGACAGTCATCTCCTGCCTTCTTGTTGGACACATCCCACTTCGATGTCCAGTTTGTCAAGACGCCGACGAATGCCTTTTAAGTAATTTCAAGTGAAGTGTCAAAAAGGTGCAGTCGGTCTCCAATTTTTCGTCCCAGACTTGTCAAAAATTCATTCACTAAACGACGGCCCACGCAAACGAAGTTGTCAAGTAAGTTTATACTTTTATCAGCTGTGGACAACTGTCTTACAAAAGACTATGCCTATCTACCAGCTTCAACGCTCCACGATATTTTTTTGAAATGACCGAGCGAATAGATTTCCGTGACTACTTTGGCATTCCTAATTGATTGATGGCACTTGGCGATGATATTTGTCATTTAGCTGCTCCTTAAAACGTTAATGATCGAACAGAACTGTGGCTTTGTCACGTACCTTGTCCCAATGAAATGACACCTTTTACCAGCCTTCAAGTCAAAAATGGCCATGGTCCATAGGATGACTTTGTATAGAGGAACGGTTTCTATGTCTTTTTTTTTACCACTTTTAGATCTAATGAACGCGCACAGCAATCAGAACGAAGATACTGATACGGTAGAGACCATTTGACAATATCCTTGTAGTGCTGCTGTGTCATTTGTTCTGCGAACAAGGTGGCGGTCAGACAGACAGATAGGCAGCAATTTAAGCAAAACAACCCGGCGGACATAAACTGACAGACAGACAGACAGAAAACCAAATGGCAGATCTGCAATCCAAATGGGCGCGCAAATATTTGAGTGACTTAGTGTGTACACACGCACTTGCCGATCGGTTTGTTGGTTGGTTGGTTGGAGATGCTGACGATGATGATGGAGAGAACGACAATCCTTTTTGTGGCCACCAAATGTGGTGTGCGAACAGAAGGCAACAGAAAAGAGAGAAAACAACAACGTCGTCGTCGTTGCTGCCGCTGACAGTAAGACCGCTAAGAGAGCGCGAGATTTATGAGATCTTAAAGATTTATTGGTTTTACGGATTCAGTTACAATCGAGATGATAAATTGCCAATGAGTTCGATGACGATTCGGAACCGCTGTGCGCGCACACGGACTCTGCTAGGTTGGTGGAATGCATTGGCATTAGCTGGACTGTCTGCTCACTGTCATGTCGCGGTTGAAGACTTACTGCCCAGTATACGCGCGGATGCTAGCAAATTGGCCAAATGTCTGCTGGTCCGTTGATTTGTCTGTCTGTCCGTCTGCATAGTGGGCTGACAGTTAAACAGACAATCTGCATGCCCGCTCGCTGACAAGTGTGCGTCCGTGCAAAGGCGGAGCTCCGCAAGTTGATTAAATATTTTCCTCCCATGCGCAATGACTGACCCTCGGGGAGGCTACCACCAGCCGGGCACAAGTGGGTGGGTTAGGTGCGTGCGTGTGGCAACCAGGAATTGATATGTTTTCAAGCTCACTCACGCTCGAGTGACACTTAATTTTCGTCTGTCACACAAGCTGACGTGAGTTGCCGTGTGGCTAAATCCCTTCAACTATCAACTGTCAACCGCCCTGCCGCCGCGCCCTCCCCAGGAGGAGGACGACGATATGCAAAACATGCAGCGCGTATCTACTAGAGAGAGTCCACCACAACACGCCTGATTTGAATATGAAAATTTAATCGCGCAGCTATGCAGCTAACTATGTGAGGTGTTTGTTGTGTTTAGTATGGGGCCGCCGCGCCGCCACTACCACGCGAACCCCAGGTGAGAGAGACAGGTACGCTATGGGCAATAAGCGGCGCGCGAGTGTTCGTCGAATCGTGTTTTATGATTTATGATTGTACACCTCTAGTTTTCGCGCTGCTGCTACGCGGCTGCTGCTGTTGTTCATTCCGAGAGATTTGCCTATACAAATGGCATCGAGTAGGTGATTTGTTTGCCGCTACAAACTCATAATCCTTGCAGCCGCCACTACCACTAAAATACTACTAGCAGGCCAGCAGTGCAGTGTTTATTGTTTGAGCGCGGAGACCCTCTGGTTGTTCTCGCGATCGCTCGCAAATTTGATTTGATTTGTGATAGATTGAGTGTCATTATTTCTTTTCTTGACATGAAAACTTTGACACCTCACCGACTCATAGCGACGGCGCTGCAATGGCGATGGCGATGACGATGATGGCGAGGACAGCAGCAACAGCAGCGTCGAATGTGTGCCCTCTATTTCCATATTAGGCGGTCTTTCGCGTGGTTGCAATTGTTCTACACCGGCGGTCACATGGCTCTGAGATCGCATATATCACACCAGAGAATGCATTCACATCGGATCCGATAGATGAATGGATGCTGGACGGATGGATGGCTAGATGGATGGATGGATAGATTTGGATTGCCAATTCGTTTTCGGTGCTGAGAGAAAGAGATTTGGTGCTAACGAGTGCAGTAATTAAATTAATGAAGGGGACTTGCCTTGGGCAACACCGGTGAGTTATTTGCAGCGCAGTGCCCGATGTGAACACCACAACGAATCCGTTCTCTTTCCAACTTTTTTTTTTTTTCTTTCCTTCTGAATTACATACATGATCGACTAAAGTCGTAAACTAAGGGCATGAATGAAAAAAAAAAGTGATTTTTTACGATGCACTTTGATGGCATGACGGTGGAGCAATCGATTGCACAAAGAAGATATTCATGAGCTGAGTCGGATTGAAACATAAATTATGAACGGACTTCTGTCAATTGATGAGGAATACGCTTGTAAATACTAGCGGAATAAGGTGAAAAGGATTTGGGCCACCAACTTTCTAAGTCGCTTTGTAATACCACAACCGACGGGACTACTACTATATGGATTCGAGTTCCAATTTAGCCTATGGCTTCATGCCATAAATTAAAAGATTAGTTAAGCCTAACTTTATTCGCACATCGAAAGTTCCGTTAGAAAGAAGATAGCATTATTCCGTGCAGAAAGCAGGTCTGGCTTTCGAATTTTGCGGAAATACTAGGTTTTTTACTCATACAAGACCTACAGCACTGATTTACTGATTTTTGTAAAAAAAAAATTACCTTCAGCGACAAAGCTTTGCCTGAATGCCTTCATAAATAGTCAAAATTGTCGAAAGCCAGTCTTGGAATCCAGTCGAATTTACGTGGAAGAGCCATTCGAAAACTTGCCTCTATGATCGCTACAAACGAAGCCGTAAAGGACATTTGAAAGATGCTACTTTCAAACCATAATAAGACTGAATATTCTGCGCAATAAAGATTTTACCATACCTCACATAGAACTCATTCTCTTCAGTGACTTCAGCGCTACCATTTTCTGCTTTGATTCAAAAGCAAGCCGCAGCTTCTCGGACTCCTTTAAAAAACCATTCAGCTCGTTCGCACTGGAGTAAACTCTAAACACTAAAAAGCTAAAGAAAACTAACTCAACTGGAACTCCGCTCTTCTAAGATGTTGAAATCGCACCACCATCCCTGACAAGTTGGCATTAAGATACTGCTTTGTACTCGTCATACAGTTGCTATAAAACTAGAAACTAGTGAACGGCCACGTAAAGAATGTGAAGTAGATATGCCAAATTCCATTTGTCTCCCTTTCAATTTTGTTTAACTTTACATCCGCAAGAGATCCACCCACCCAGATCTACCCGTAATGTTTTTCCCAAAATCAATCGCAAAACATTATAGATTTTCATACAATCTAATTGAACACGCCGGCAATGTACACAACTTTCAATCGGACCTTCCCTAGTAAGAAGTGGCTCTTTGCCTCAATCAATTACCAATTACACAACAATTAATCTATTTGCATTAAACTTAGCCGCTGAATTCGCGCAGAGCAATTCACTCGCCCAATGACACATTCAATTTTCGAAAGCACAATGGACTGCGCCTCCTCCCTCCCAGAAAACCAAACCCAAAGTCATCCAAATCCCAGCTATGATGATCGCCACCGATTTATCGCTTCAATGGCACTGGCCAGCGGATTCGAATTTCATCTAACACCCATTGTCGGTCGGTCGGTTGGTCGGGGTCTGTTGTGTTTTATTTTTTGTTTCTAATTTTTTGGGTTTGGAAGATTCAAGTGCTTTTTCGCGGCTAGTCACGTTTTGACAATTTACGGTGTACAGCCGCCTCATCAACAATCTATTAAGTACTGCCCCGAGAGGTCCTCGATGTCTACCTACACGAAGACGACGACGACGACGACGACGACGACGACGACGACGACGACGACGACGACTACGACGAGGCTCACAAAGAGAAACAAAACAAAAAAAAAAACTAAAAAACTAAACGCTTCGTGGCCTTCGCCGCATTTTGCTTTTGAATCTCGCCTCCACTAACTCTGTGCACTTGAAGCAAAGAAGAAGAGTTCCCAGCCTTAGAAAAAAAACAGAAAAAAATGTGGATAAGAGATAGACCGCCCCATCGCAGATGACTGTCCATTACGTAGCCGTTGGTGGTGATGCTCCTATTAAAGGCTAAACAAACCATTCTCCGACGGAGAGGAGCAACCGATGATATTGATCGCAAACAGATGAAACACACGAGTCATTTGTAGTGATTATTCAAAGGTAGATAGATACAGATACCCACACACAGATACACATGCTTCGTGTGTATCTGAGTCATTCGTCAGTCATTCATTGTGCCACACGAATTCGACAACTACTCCTCCTCGGAAGATTGAGATCTTCTTGGAATGCACTTCAATGATACACACATGTACATACGTGTATCCGTAGGAGCTACCGCAGCTGTTGACTGCCGATAATTTAATTGTCACTGGCTTCCCCGTAATCCAGTCCACTTCCCACTCAGTGCCTTGCAAATTCAAAGTGACATGAAAGCGGATAATTAATAGTCGTTTAATTAATTTATAACCAATTAAAAAGCCGACATATTTCCCTGCCCTTTCCATAGAGTCGGTTGCAACAAAAAAAGACTCCAACACTCGATTTATGGTCGGCATGCTACACCTGCAGCATGTGTTTACAAGTGTGCCTGGATGCATTGCTGCCCCCAAAGATATCGAGAAGCGGCGTGCTGACGGCTCCTGCACGATGGCGAAACAAGAACCAATCCAAAGTTATGTCCTAGTTGCATAAACTACCGCATGCCAGCCGCTACCGCTGTTAACCAAATGGATGTGGGCAATAGAAGAGCCGAAATTATTACCGAATTATGGCCCGTCTCCTTATGCTAATGCAGCTGACCAGTCCAAGAGGTGACAGCGCCTGCATATATCACTTTCCAGCCGATGGACGAAGATGATGGTGACTAGCGGTGCGAAACAGTTGCGCTGCTCCCATTACAAACTAACAGTTTTAATTACATTTCGGTTATTAATGAAAGTTTGAGTTAGTTTTACGCGTGGTTAAACCGCCACCAGCGTCGATGGTATGCTGGTACGCCTGCCCATTAAGCCAATGAGATTCTCTTTAATTAAGAAAAAAAAAACCCAGTCGGCCTTATCGCAAAAGTGCATTTTTATGGGAATACTTTAGCAGCAGCTTACCATAAAGCTGAACGCGCCTCCGCTACCACCATTGACTTGGCCATCGTCATCCGCGTAATCGTCGTCGATAGAAAGTTTCATTGCCCAGGAATGAGTGCGACTAAAGGTGTAATATGTGCGCAAGGATTAGGACACATTTTGCATGATTTTCGACCGGAAAAAAACATTGTAAACGCTCGTTTTGTAGATTGTTTACTTTGTTGCCGCTCGTTTACTGCACTCGAATTACTTTTATTGGTATTTTTATGTCGGACTTAAGGGGTTTATAGGCCTTCTGTAAGGAGGACAATCATTTAACGAGGCTTTTACGATTTTTAGACGTGTTTTATCTGCTTGTTCGAACTAGGCCTTACGTGGGTTATAGCGGACTGTCAAGTCGTTTTCTTGGTCTTAATTGTGATGAAAAGAAAATTCTCAATCAAGTTCTATGGCAATTCGTCATTTCCTTCTCGGGGGTATTTTGGCTTTGTTTGGCAATTAATCACCGGATTACCCATATGTCCTCGTTCTTTCTTTAGAGTTTTTTTTTTTCCAGGACCATGTGATCATGGACGAAATCTCGAGAGGTTTGTAGGTAGTAGATTCTGGAGTCGACATGTTCAGAGAACTGTATTCAATTTTCGGGGAATTGTGGCAAACAGCTCCGATCAGATTGCCCAGCTTCTTGATATGATTTGCAGTGAAAGTGTGCTATTTTTCACTAGACATGAAGGAGTCCAACAGTTGAAAACACGTCTTAGTTGTGACTGTAACTTTTCTCATGTCGATTATCCTCGAAAGGTTGATAGACATTCTCTAGAGATGGAAAGGTGAACCAGTTTGCTTGGAATCAAAGCCGAACCATCCATTCACTAGTCCAAAAAGCACCAGTGAAGGCGTTAAAAAATTGGAATTCAAAAGGTTCGTATGCACACATACCACTGCACTAAACGTGGGTACTTGCAAGGATCTGCGCTGGGACGCATTTTGTGGGGCGTAATATGTGTATGACGATGCACTGAACCTTCGAATCCCCAACGAAACTCGTTCTCACAGAAATCTGATTAAAACAGGCTCCCGATCCGTCTCTGCCTGAGGCAGGGTAGCCTTTCACTTTTGCAGATCCTGTGCACGCTTCTTACTGTTTTTAAGACCAAGCTCTGTGGCATCCACGATGGCTTATTCTTTAAAGTGAACATTTTGTGAAATTTTTTTCGTTTTGCCCTCCGAGTAAGGAGTCTTGAAAGTTATTTCCAAATTATTCAGACTGAGCAACTAAATTTCACGCGTGTAGCAAAGCAATCAGGTCTGCTTGATTAATTTAACTCCCCGCCATGCGGGTATATTAAGTTGTCATCACGACACAGTTTTTTTTTTATTATTAATGAGAGTACGTCTGCAGCCAGTTTATTTCTTCTCAACAGTACGACTGGAGTACATTCAACCTCAAACCACTAGCCTTCACCCATAGGATCTAAGCAATATTCTTCTAACCAGCAGTGTCAACCATTAACATGCCTGACGAGGACATCGATTCTCAGTAATATTTCTTAATACACCTGCAAGCTGACACTATAATGTTGATGAATACTTTTTAGAACTAATCGCAAAATTAGTGAATATTTAGAGAAAGGTAAGCAGACCCCTCTATACGGTGGTGTTAATCCTGTCATAAACGTACCGCTTGCTATGATTTTCCAATCTTCTCGAGGAGTGACGCATCATAAATTCTAATTCTTTGAGGCATCAGGTGCCCAAGTGATTCCCTGTCGACAATCCGTAGTGACAGTGCCTTATTGATGATTGCAAAGCCTGCACAGGAGTGGAGGTTATTGGAAAATAAGATGAAGTGAAGCTTTGTATGTATGCACTCCTGACAATTTAGGGAATAATCGCTTGTTCCTGCTGTTTACTACCAGCTCACGCCGATAACAAGTTATTTCCACTTTACCGTCGGTAAAACACACACTCTTCAGCACACCAATACTGACTGCCTAAAGCGCAATATTATTAATTAAAAAGCTTCGCCAATTATCCTTATACAGCGGGAAAAGCAAACCATAAAAAAAACACAACTCGTTAAACCCTCGGCTATAACTGCATCTAAAGTATCTCTCATAAATACATTCTAATAAGATACGATATAATTCTTCTCCACATTAACTAGACAAGAAATTGCACTAAAGATCCCCACTAAGTGGCTATCCCAAGTGGGAAGAGCTGACATAAAATGCATCAACAGCATCAACTGAAAACCATCAAATGCGATGCGTCTTCAAGTTCAAACCGTGCTGTACACCAACCCTGGTATACAGGCACAGGAGAGTGTTGCTTCCAACTAGAATCTATCAGATCAATTTGGAACACAGAATCTAAATTTATGATGGCCAATTAGAATTGTCTATAATGGCAGCAATAGGAGCCAAGTAAATTGGCTAACGGAGATGAGGAGACGGAGTGGCGGCTACGCTACGTAAATGTGTGATGATGCCCAAGTAAATGGAGATGAATCCGGTCGTCCACACACTTTAGCGAGTAGTTGCCCACCTTCGAAAATTGGCAGCCTGTTTTCCATATTCTGAATTGGATCGCGCCGTGCGGTCACTTGATTGAGCGACACAGATATACGCCCACCCTTGTGCACATGTGAATATGAGTATCGCTTTTGCTTATTTAGAGAGTTAGAGGAATGGAGCGCACTGGCGCTGGTATCCACTTCCTTGAAATTTTTTTTTAACATTCGCCGACGGGATTCTCATAGAAAATTGTAGTCATTTGAGCTTTTATTGGCTTGTAAATGTGGCGCAACGGATTCATTAAAGAGTTAAACGATCTTAGTTGCACCCAGTCTGCAGGTATGCTTGCTGAAGTTAATGCGTCCCTTAGCGAAGCCATCAATGCTTGTTTTTAACGTTTTTTCTCATTGGTAAGAGTTAGTGCGCTCTATAATGCCTTGACAGCTTTGCAAAATCGCAACTCCTTCGACTAGAGTGTATGACATTTTGCTAACGACTTGACATACGGTCGTTCCTGTAGTCAGTTATCAGGATGTTGAGTTTATCCTTTTAATCTTTCATAAGGCTCGAGTTGGCCAGTGGATTGCAATGGCGATTGTCAATACACCGATTTTCTATTACCAGACAGTGTGCAATCAATCCTTATACATAAGTTTGGGATGACAGAGCCCCGTTGCCACTCCTTGCGGTTTGAAAATCGAATCGATATTCCTTACTTATAGCTCGAAAGCCATACCCAGCAATCAGTAGAACCAACAGATCATTGTTGAATCCAGACAGGAGTCAGCTATCCTCCCACAAAGTACTTAAAGCTGAGGAGGACATAATCATCATTTTAAAATGTGGTGTAGTCATGCACTGGCACCATTTTGTAGCGACATTTGGGGCACCCATAGGAGGCTAGCACCGCTACATTCGACAAGAAATTACTGAGTGTAATGAAAATGACATTGAAAGAGCCTACATTCTTGTCGTGAACAGAGATGGGCACTTGGTTGTCATTATATGTCATATAAAATGCGAAGAAACAAGTAAACGATCCATAAAAACAAAACTCTACAACAACGAACTTAAACAGCTTCATACAAGCACCGGACATACATATGTATTACTTTTGCGGTTAGCGGTGGATTACAAAGGGTTCAAACGCATTCACCGACATGAATTTTGCAATCGACGTGACAGCACGCGACAACATCACTTACTTTCTCAGTGTTTGCAGATACAGACTACTGAAAGTTGTATGCCTCTATCTAGCTGGTGTCGGGCATGACATGTTTTTCAACGAAAGAATGCTCTAGCATTCAAGAGTAGATTTGCATTTGCAACTGGCAGAAGCTGCATTGTTAGATAGAGTGCCAAAAACTAGCCAAAACGATACGAAATTTTGTATCTTTTACTCATAAGCAAAGCGCAAAATTCTTTCAAAATAACAAAAATTAACGCTTGGCTTTGAAGGAGATGCTGATGCGTCCTAGAACTGTCCTAAGTCCAAAAGTTTACGAGATCGTATGTACATACATAGTTCAGACGAAATTTGAAACGGAGTTTCAAAAATCATTCCCCACGAGTAAATCAAGAGCCATCAACTAGATGTCCATGAAATTTGGATTCTTCCATTCAAGACTTATTGTCTCTAAAATCGGATAAGATAGATGGATAGACAGTTCAAAAAATCGTACATGGTATGCTACTTCGGGAACCTCACCCATTGTTACCATTTTAGAAAGCTTCAGCTTGAGTACAATTTGGCTCAGATGTCGAAAAAATAACCAAGGATTAAGGATTGCACACCGTTTCCTAATTTCACAAGCATCCATCCAATATCCCCACAGTCCATTAGTTGCAAAATCGAATTCGTTTGCCGAATTTAACATAAATAAGCATTGTTCTGTACATATGTAAGTAGTCTCATTGAATTGCCGCCGGGTTTCGAAGTAGTGTTTGAAATCGTTCATTTTAAGTTTCAAATTCAAAATGGCTGTCTATTTCCTGCTTTTAAATCGTCAGAATCGAATTTCAAACGGAAATAGATCCTGAAATAAAACTGAGAGGACACTTAAGGCTTTGAAGATATGTAGAAACGGAATGATATGATATTCATTGTAAGCTCGACTTGATCGATTGATAAAATGCTGGAAAGGAAAAAAAAATTAAAGTGAGTCGAAACTACAGCAAATAGACATTCTCAGGGACGTCGGTAGACTTTAAAGTCCGAGTAAACATTTCAACGAATGAGTGTTAGGAACTTGCAAATTTTCGACGAATGTGTTTGAAGCGGATGTGACGTTGAGTGCAACAAGGAACAAAGCTCTTAGGTAGAAGTTTTAAGAAGACACAACGACCACTACGGACACCACGAATACCAAAATCTAGGCCCACAGAGCTCTCGTAAATATCAACCCGGAGGTGAAAAGACAAAACGAAGGCCTCGCTTTAGGTGGCTCGCACAAGTAGAAAAGGAATCAACCATCTTGTAGTGTGTAACTGTAAGTATTTTGCTAAGAACTGGCCTAAGGTGAAAAAATGGTTGGTTGAGGTTCAGATTTACACTGATCTATAGACCCACCATAGTAGGTAGATAACCCTTTTAAACGTGGTTTATTAGACCAAGCAAAATATTATCTAGAAATGGGAAATTCGAAAATATAGGTTCGGGTCCTTTTCCGAGGTATTTCTCAGGACAAAAATGAGTCTGAAATAAAGAAAATGAATCTGAAATAAACTAGGCTCTGGATTGCTTCTAATTGCTTTTTCAATTCATTACAGCAGTTGATACTATGTATAGTTTTAGAAATTGATAATCACAACTGAGTTTGTGTTTAAAGATTGTTTTTATCTGTGTACCTACTCAAGGCAAAGCTGTACTCCTATTGAAGTTCTAGGTCAGTTAAATGGAAGATTGGTTTAACTGTAAAACTCACAATTTTGACATTAGACATCGAAAAATCATGAAAATTCGAAGCTTACATCGAGTGTAACATATGCATGTACGTATTATATTGCTTAAGGTAAAAGAAAGTAGCATGTCCGGTCCTGCTATATCTAGTTTCGAGAAAAACCTTTGCTTTGCTTTGCTTTGGTATCAAAGACGTCTTAGATCGATATACGGACATTTTGACTACCAATTTGGCCCTTCAACTCACTATCTGTGCCCAGAATGTTCAGAAATAATATTCCTTCAGGAAGTTTAGCTAAACATCCCTTATAGAGAATCTCATTCTGAGTATCTTTTCAACTTTCTTATGAACTTACCATGAAAACCATTAAATTGTAAAACAGCAAACGAAATTTTGATCGCCTCCTGTTGCCAGTGCAATCGCAGCAATCACAACAAATCGTTCACATTCCATGCGCATTACTTCCGATGGGGAGGATGGTCTTGACAGCGTAACCGTCAACGCAAAACAAACAACAACAAATCGAACCGGAAACAAAAATCGCTGCAACACGTCAAAACTTATCGTTAGCACCACCAATTCCGACTTCTCACTCAAATTTTCACCATAAAGCAAAAAAAAATTAAAATTAAATTTTTTTTTCTTACCACCACGAATCACACTTTTCAATTGGGAGTAAAGAAAAACAAACAGACAGCAGTCGATAAATTAAAATTTAAACACAAACCGCGTAAAAAAAAAACCGAAACAAAATAATTGTCACCAACAAATGTAAGACGCGAAGCAACTGCTGCTGATGACGATGCTGATAAAACTTTTTATCACACGGAGCATACAGCTTTTATCTTTTATCTTTATCTTGTCGATAGAAGCCGCAAAGTGCTACAAGCAGCACTCATACCAAACAGAAAAATTCTTCAAAATGCCCTTTCAACTGGTTTGGCGGCGATAGTGGTGGCTCGACGAGATCACATAGTCCGGTTCACGAGTGTGTAATGACATAACAAGCGCACGCGATCGGCGATTTTTTCCTCCTGCACTGGCGCACACATGCAAATCGCATCAATTTAATTATCTGCGGGCGGGAACTGGCATAAATCTAATTCCAGACTGAGGGATGGTCACCATGTGACAGGTAGTGCTGCATATCCGGCACTTGATTCTCTCTTTGAAGGGGCAAAATGCATTGAGATTAGTCCAATTGGAAATATCCGGCTGCGAAGGCAGTTTAATTGTGCCCACACCCCATCGGTGGCGGCTAACACACGAAAGATCGCGCAAAGTGACCTTGTTTGGCTTTTTTTCGATAGTCTTAGGCCACACAGTTCACACACAAACAAATACACAACTCAGCACCTGTCAAATCAAAACTGATGCGGCACAGGTGTCAAAATAGTCCACAGACACAGTTACTCCATCCACTACACGGCGTGCGTTCAAGTGCAACGATGACTTAAAAACAAAAAAAAAACGCAAACAGCTTAACAGACGATCGTCGTTCTCTGAGTCATGCCCACCACCGAGATAACGCGTGAACGAGAAAAGTTCGGTGGTCAAAACAAAAAAAAAAAAATATATTTCAACACAAATCTATCAAAAGAAGATGAATAAAATAAAAATAATAAAAAATACAAGAGAAATAATAACAAAAAAAATCGAACGAGAAATCAAAGCGAAAACCGAACGCACGTTATGCCGCCTCACGGGACAGCTCAGTACTGCCTCTACCCGGGTTCCGGCCGAAGTTGTCTACCCCCAGTCGAGTTTTATCTTTTAAGTTACACCAGTTAACCAGCCAACAAGCGGCCAACCAAACAGCCACCCAACGTTCAACAAAACTTCAGATTGTTTACCTATTCTGGATGTGGTGGAGGCACCTATAGCGAGCCCCAAAACAACAACAAATGCACCGTAGTCGTCGCAAGTGCTGCCGCTGCTGCTGCGCTGGAGAGGAGCTTAAGAGAAAGGTAGAGGAAGAGTCTGCTGCTGTGGTTGGATTGGTGAAACCAAATCGTTTACGGTGTTCATTCGTGTTCTCTTTTGGCGCCGTGCCGGTGTGTAGACATAACAGTAAACAAAACGTTTTGATTTCGGCGCTTATGCTCACGTGCAGTCAAATTGGAGAATGAAAAAGCTTCGTGTGGAGCTGCAAAGCATAAAAGCTCTTGATAACAGGTGAAGGAGAAGCTCATTTGAACTGAGAATGCAGATAAAGATACATGTACATGTTTAGTGGAAAGGAGTTTGGTAAGTACAGTGTGGATGTTGAGGATGCTGAGGTGGTTAGTGGAAGACGATGAAGGTGGGAATATGTGCAATATTTTCAAAATTGAAACTTGCAATACCTAGTCGTTGGTTTTGTTCTGTTTTACCTCAAAAATATCAGTTTACTATGACTTCTTGGTTTTGACAATCGTAAAGCGTTCCATCTAGAAACAAATTTTTCTAAGAAACACATGACCGAACATTTAGAAAGGATGTTCCACAGGAAGGACATTTTTGGAACTGATATCCAACTTTTGGACGCAGATTCCGTAAGACTTGCGATTGTGTTTCTATTGAAACCTGATAGGATTCTATGCACGCAATGAAATATTCGCAAAGAGCAGCAAATGGGATTGAAGATAATAATACATACCAACCCAAGGACGTACTGGGCGCCGAGGCTCAGTGGTTAGTACGTTGGATTACTGAGCGGGAGGTTCGAATCCCAGAAAAACCCCACAAAGTTTTTCACGGTGCCACCTCTCGCAAATTTCTGACAAATGTTCGAGAGTAATAACTGAGAAAGCTTCTAAGAAAAAGCCTTTCGGATGCCTTTCATTCATGTAAACAAAAAAACACGAATGGTTGCGAGAAGCTAGGCCCTGGACCACATACGGTTTGTTGCGCCAAGTATTTGTATTTGTAACCAAAAGAAGTTGGGTATGTTGGCAAACTGTCAATAAAGTAAAAACTTGTATGCATTGGCTATCAAGGCCATCTGAATCCTACTTTCTCTAGACCTCTGCAATGAGCCAAACTGAAAGCTTTAAGTCGAGATACGCACAGATCTTATGTGCATATGAAAGGATGGATATCTACAAAGTGAATATGGGAGTACGTGTGAGCATTTTCTGTGAGGCGTGGAGAATGGACAATCGATCAGACTTTCAGGAGGTTTTGAGCACTGGTACCACCTCTTACTGAGGAAACCATAAGAGCTCTAAACAAGTCCAGCACTAGTATAATACAAGACTCAAAGACTCTTACAAAGAAAATTAGTTTTTTGTACATTTTCGTACGAGTCACCCAACCCAATCAGCTAAACCATCCTATGAAGGAAATGAAACTTAGTGCGATCGAATTTTGTAATGATCCTAGCGATGGAGATAATCATGAAAATTAACTCCTTAGTCACTATAAATCTCATATCCTGGATAAATCAGTTCTTTTCGAAATCCGTCACGGAAATAGGCAATTCCATAGGCCTAGGACATAGAAGAAAAACAGGAATAAATAGCTGGGCATTGTTCCGTACGCACCGGGTTTTCTTTCTCAATTGGTATCACAATGAGTATTTCCTGACCTTTAAGTACCCTCATCCACAGACTTACAGGATTTTTTTTCTTTTAAAGCGAGATTTCATTGAGATAGAGACTATTTGTCAATCAGAAGAAAAGCCCATGCTTCGTAGATATTTTACTTCTCCTATGCGGCTTAGATTTGGTATTCCAGTCAAGCCTTTGCCTTAGCTGGACATTCTATTGACGATTCAATAGAATTTTCGTGTAATCAGTCGTCAAATGGACGGCTTTCTGGCGTGGAAAGCGCAACGTTGCAGATTGAATTCATTTCGAAACAGCTCTCCTAAGCTATGAACTATGGCCCTTCCTGTTGGAAAAGCAAAACAGATGTCCTGCTCTGCAAGAAATCTGTAGCAACGCACCAAACACTAACATGTTGACTATGTATAGGAAGATGGTTTCCGAATTTATGCTTGTCAACGCATCCGTGCAAGTGAAAGAGTACTCAATTGTAAGTAAAAGTGCGTTTGCCGGACATAATCCCAACATGGCTTCATATGTACGTCCGATTGTCAGCCCTGATGAAAACGGAATACCTCGAATGTAATTGTCTATGTTTTTCCTCAAAATTACTCAAACCTGCTTAAGTGCTTGTGCAATTTGTCCTCTTAACTTTGACCTAATAACCTCCAATTCACTTTCATTTACTGTCTGCAGTACATTAAGCAACCTTCCTTTACAAAAATTGCGCCCATCACTTAATCTACTCGCAGCAGAAGGTCATAAGTACTCTACGAGTATTTTGTTTGCACTCTTTCACCAGAGATCCAATCACGAAAAAAGTCCCGAAACGAATCCGCACTCCACATCTGCATCTGCATCTACCCACATTTCGTTCTCCTATCCGCATCCAAAACATCCATCACGAACTGCAGAAGAAAAGTCAATGTGATTAGTCACGACCTTTTATGGAATTCACATAGCTCTTCGTTTGCATGGATACGTGGCTGCGTGTTTTGATTTTCCACGAGAATCGAGAGATCCTTTAGTTTTGTCTATTTGCGTACCGTCATTTCCATGTAAATCAGTAGCTATCATCTCGATACTCCAACAACGATGACGACGGGACATGGACATGGTCAGAATGGTTCCCATAACCCATTTCCACTTCGCTCGCCAAAGACGTCACTCAAAGCAGCAGCACACACACACAATTCGGACTCCCGCACGCTAGTGATGCATAATAGGCCTATGCAGATGCAGATGCTGGCTGAATCGCAAGGGAATAACCACCAATCTGTGTGCCAATTGAACACACATCGATCCCAGAGCGCGGACTTACATCGAACACACGGAACACGGAGCGAGAGCGATTTAATTGATTGATAACGTCATTTTGCGGCGGCGTAGATACTATTGACTGCATCTTGTCAGATGTAATGGCAGGTTGATCTCTGTCTAGTGCTGGTCCACGATTTTGTCGCCGTCTCCGTTGCATCTAACTGTGGACACGAAATCAATTTCGCATCTCGCAGAACGCAACTGTTTCTACCGGTCGTCGTCGCCATCATCATCATCATCGTTTCCGTCGCATGTGGGAGATATTGCTCGTTCCGCTGTGAGAGAGAGAGAGCCCTCGCGCATATCAACATTTTTGTTGATCCAATTTCGTGAGGCGATCTCCGCTTTAGGATCTGCCGAGCAAAAACTCGTTCGTGATTTTTAGTTTTCTCCCAGTCCCAGCCAAGACGGCTCAGGACCACAACACTGCTTGGTGGTGGCATAGAAAAACTTAAATTTTAATTGAAGCGGAGCACTTTCGTGGTTCCCACGCCTGATAGGAATGTGTGTGTGTGTTGTGTTTGCCTGTACCCAGGTAATGAAGTTATGAATCGTGGTGGACCGCAGTCCATGTGGGAAGATGCAGAGCATCACATAAATCTTTCGCATTAGGAAAGAGTGGCTGAGATGTTGGCAACTCGCTTAATTTGAGACCTTTGACTTTGCATTAGTTGGCCGACGAGATGCAGTGGCGCGCACACATTCGTACACAACTCTGTAACCATTGATACGTGCCCAGACTACTGAGCACAACAACAGAGGGATATTGTTTTGGGTAAAAGTTTCTAATTGCAAATGTCAACGATGCTCAACGATGCTCGCCAGAGCCGCCATCTCTGTGGGTTTGGAAGCGGTATTGGCAACCAAATTATTCAACAACCAAACGAAGACTAGTAATGACCATTTTGGGCAAATTTGGGATTTCCTGCCGCAAATGAAAGTTAATTAACCGTCAGGAAAGTTTTGCTTTGAAACTTTTTAGGGGTACCCACGTACATTTTGGGGAAACTTCCAGTCATAACTAAAATTTTAAGCAAAGTGGGTTTAGATGTTATATTCATTAAATACAATTAGATATTGGGTTGGTCTTCACCACTTCCTTTCCACCAGGTTAGTTCTACTATCCCCACTGAATCGATGGACTTTAAGAGACCTGGTTACTGTTCTCTGAGTCTCCACTTTCAAAGTAAGAGAAAATAGGTAAGCTTTTTGGTGGCAGCTTTTGCGAAAGCTTCCATGTGGGGAGAGAATTTCCAATTGTATAGTTTTAGGAAGCAGATGATGAACGGTTTCAAAACTGTTTACAGACAGGTGAGTGGGCGAACTAGGGGGCGGAAGAATATATTTTTTGTTTTTTGTAACGTCATGAAAATTGTTAACTGGAATTGCAGCTAAGGCGTGCGAATGTAGTGTACATGTGCGGGTACTTACCGAAAAATTCCTTATTTCTTATGAACATCCTTGATTTTGCTATTTTCGAGGGTTGAACATGCTTCTGAAAGTAGATAAAAAAAAAATGGGCTTAGTTTACGTCGATATGGCAAAGTAAATAAGATGTAAAAATAGAGGAATAGAGGAAATGAATGGATGGGTAGTACGGTAAGAAACAGTCGCTATCTTCAGTATTCTTAATAAAATCCAATCCAATATAAAATTTTTGATCATTTCCCGACTGTCTGTGTTGCTGAACAACAAGGTATAAAGCGAATACCAGGTGCCGAGTGCCACTTAGACCGAAAAAAGGTAAATTTTGTTTACGACTAAGAAGAGACAGAGTGACTCACACCGCATGTCCTTGAGACCAGTCCCTTTCCGCTTTCCACAGGCATAGTTGAGATCGTTAAGATCATAGGATAGATATTTCCCTACTGTAACCTGTCTGATATTGATTATGGCTGCCTATTTCTTCACCTCATTTTTGCAGCTTCTGTAGAAATCATTGCATGGCCGAGTCGGATTCTTACTTTAGATTCTAAACATGTTAGACACTAGAGCGCTAGCAGCCGTTTTGGAGACATGCCTAGGTCACCACCCACCTTCGATCTGACGACACTGGACTCTTTTAACGGGATGATGTAACGGACAGTTATTAATCCAATGATCCTCAAGCAATTGACTCACACACATTCATCGAGCTATTCACGAAATAGAGTCAGAAACAATCCAATCTTTACTTGAAAATTAGATAGGAGAGGATGAGATACATCCAAACTAGCCGCGGCAGCTTTCTCCAATAAAGTAACATTCGTTGAAAAATATTGAGTATACTGTAACAATTTCAAAAATAAACTAACAGATGGTCCACCCATTAGGTTTGTCCATTAGTCTTTGTTGCCATTTCAGGTTGGATGAGGTGCATGACTAACGAAATTGGAGCGTCGAAGTTGGATAGGCCTACAGCCCTTTAGTTTTAAATAAGGATCTGACCCTCCAGGTTAATACTTTTCTGACATATCAATTCTGCAGAGAAAAGCCGCTAGAAGTAACGCCTTTTTTTCTCAGCTATCCGTAGCAACAGAAGATAATTTGATGCGGCGGAGCTATCTTTTGTGAAATAAAGTCGGATGAACTGACAGAAGCATCAGTCTCCTGAACTTTTGCATTGTGTGAGCGAATTAAAAAAACTATTCAATACCTTCATAGCTCGTGCAGCTGTAGCTAAAATCTCTCGGAATCGCCAATGTTATACTTATAATCGAAAACGCGACGGGTCCTCATACATGTCTTGAGATAGGAGTAATAAGGATGAGTTTAGCAGTGAGTGAGGGTCAAGCGAAATTCACGTTGCCATCAAAAAAGGGCACAAAAAGCCTTAAGTAGAACGTCGCAATAGGCACCCAGCAGCGTATCCAAAGGCATCGCTATAAACTCTCAAGATGACAGCTGCACAGATATCAAGTGGAGAATCAGGCTGGAACTGGGATACTGTGTGTTTTACCGGGATGCGGTGTTAAACTATAAGACAGAGTTAGCCGCAGCAACATCTGAAACAAATACCAAGTCTGAGGCTTACTCTTTGACATCTTTTTCAACGTCAAAAATTCATATTTACAAAGTAAGTGCATCAACGAAAAAAGTACCTATCCAGCAACTTTCTGACGCTGCTCCTAATAGGTTAAAAGTCTGTACTTTTTTCCGCTGAAACGATTACTCTTTTAGGCGTTTTAAGAAACAATTACAAATTTAATCACTATGACATCAGCTGTTCTGGGCACCAAGCGGTTTCTGAGATGAGTACAACAAACCACAGAACAACACTACAAACAGTTTCTTGGTATCGCTTATCGCTTACTACCTTTAAAGTAAACACCCCAAGCAAGCCTGACACCAAATCGCAAAGCATCTTGCAAAAGATAAAGAACACGTCTTAATTCCAGACACTGAATCAGCAGATATCATCTTCAAAGAATTAACCTTGTTTGGCATAAAAATATCATGAGGAGTATCTGAATTCTAGACTTGAATGCATTATATCACGTATCTCGTCCCTCTCTCCCCACCACCATGAATAGAAAGCACGTGAAAAGCGCTCGTTCGTATCGCTATTAAACTGCACAATGCGACCCAAAGCATCTGCACTGATTACAATAATCCCGTAGTGCATTAGCTCATAATCCCCCAGCGATGATCGCAATAAAAGGAGTCTGCTTGAGCAAATGTAATCTGTGCATACTACGCTGCAATTTTTTCCCCACTTACTGATAATAAACGAGGGTTTCAGAGGCGATAAACAAATTGGCTTTCCAATGACATATTCGGACGTCCAACTTAGCTTAAAATAGTTTACTTTTCCAAGTAATTCTGATTATTACGAGGGTTTTAACGCTTCGCGATATGAGATTGTGGTGATACTTGAGCACTGCTTTGAGGAAGTGGCTTTACATACGTTTATGGTTGATCATCACATGAATTACCAAGAGAACGATAAAAAAATTTATGATTCCACGTTTGATACAGACGCAAGTTGAATAATTAGAATTTCCAGATGTCAGGGTAACTGAATTCGTCAAGCTGACGTAGATTTTGTGATTAATGGCGAGAAAAATCGCTTCGAGAAAGAAGTCTGTTCTCTTGAATTTTCTATTCGTTGGGAAAATCTACAACACTGGCTGTTTGATTTGCAATTGAAATGGAGACAGATAATCGGAGCTTATTTCGAAAGAAATTGTCTCTTTCCAGGAAAGAAATCATCGTTAGCTGCCGATATTACGAGTATTGTGTATGACTTCCCCAGACTTATGTAAACAACCTTTGCAACACGCAGAAACGTGCAGCTCCTCGCCAGCACTTAGTGGGTATGAAGGTATTGTAAATGTACTCGCTCATAGATTAGTGTCACAGAATTTGGTTTTATACGATCGGTAAGTGACTGACTGACTATTGCTCTACATACCCCAACTGATGACCATCTAAGTTACGATGGCTGATGTCTAACTGGATTGTAACAACGCTGAGGTTACGTCGAGTTCAGTAGGTGAATGCCCTGCCACATTAATCACCACTTATACGTTGATTATAGCGTCTGCATTATTGTTTGCTCTTGGAATCGGAAAGAAAAGTCGCTGCCTTAGAAATATATGGAGAAAAACATGACCCATCGCCATATATTTTTTTAAGCAAAACGTCGATATCTTGCTCCTACAAATGGGATCGGAATGTCTGGGAAATTATTTCTTTCGAAACGATCGTTGATGCCATCCTTGATTCTACGTCAAAGGACTTCACTGCTCAACTGACTACTTTGGCCAAACTGCCTGCCGTCTACAAAACTAAATTGTCTTTCAATTTCGCCACTGTTGACGGTATTCAAACTTCAAACGACTTTTTCAAGGTCTCACTTTGTTTGCCAAACACATTTCTCCTCGAAATAAAACCTACTCTCCTTTTAATCAAAGCAATTGAACTGCCTTTCTATCGAGTATCGCGTGTTAAAAATTTAAGAAGTACATTTCGCTGAAACATTTCGCTTCGTATGGCCTGCACACAAGCCGTCCTCGTTGCTGGTTGACCTCCCCCAGATTTCCATTTCGTCCTCAATGGCTTTCCCTCTTTTTAGACCGAATTTCCACCGAATGCTATTCCTGATTTTGGCCTAGTCAACCAAATGACCTCACACAAATGCAATGAATACCAAATTGAGTGCAATTCATGCAACAATTTATCGAGGCCAGGTACTCGCGTGGCACTACACCCCCGTCCTCCATGGTCTGATTAATTTCACCTTGAAAATAATTTCTTTTTTTTTCATGAATGAGAATTTTTTCTTGCTTTCTCTTGACGTATTTTTTTTATCGTTCGATACCACTTGTGCCTACGTCATGTGGTTCGAATTTCCCAAATCATCCAATCACAAATCCCCAGCCGATAAAGAGATACAAAACGATTTAGATACCAAGTATCTGGTGCTTGGCGTGTCTCTTACGATTTCTTTTATAGCCCCCAAGACAAATCCGAGATAAACTTTTTTTTTTCGTTAAGTAACCGATCGACTGTGGTGTGGTGCGATGGCAAATCCATAATTAAACGAACAACTTAGATAAAGGAAATCGCTCGGGAAAAATAGAAAAACCCCATCAGGGAGGAGGGTGCAATCAAATGGATGGAATAAATAATTTTTTACAACTTTTTTTTTGTTTTGTGAAATATTCTGATTTCCGGACCACTTAATTAATTACGGTTTTATGGGGGTGGGCGCGTGGATGGATGGGGATTAGGTGTCGCGATAAAGGTCCGTTCAACTGAGTTGTGTGTGGAGCTGTGTTGCTGTGTTGTTGTATCTCGGTCTCGGTGAAGGTGAAGTTAATCCCCAGAATAAATTTGGCAAACTAATAAATTCGCAAATGGGGAAGCAATGATACCGTTTCCTTTGGTCTGCTTACCACAGAACGATGATGAATGCTCTCGATATCCGACTTCACTCGCATCCTTGCACATCTCGCCTGGGTTTTGGGGGTTTTGCGATTTCGAATTCCGGGCGCAAGGCATTGCACGTTTGCCGTAATAAGTGGTTGAGGTTGATACAAATGGTGCGGTGGATGCTGTTGGCTGTGGTGTTGAACTTCGTTAGAGTTGTGTGGTGTAAGGTAGCGATGCTGTCGGTCTTATTTCAGTTTTTTGTTCCGTTTCATCTGTGGGATACGAATGTTACTTGGATATGGTCAGACAATACGGTTTGGTTTGCTGGGTTTTATATGGTTGCACAAAGTAGTCGGACGAGAAAAACGTTTAATAAGGCTTTTTCGGGTTCCTTTGAATAAGGGTTCCCTGTTTTGCTAGCCAAAGAGTATTTGTGGTCAGGATATTTAGTAAGAAAACATACTTTACGTTTTGAATATACATACATATGCACATATGCATGTAGGCAGCTCGTAGTGTAGTGAAGAAATGATGGAGTAGTTCAATGGGGAAAGTTATCTCAACGACAAGAGAGCTTGTGAGTTGGTCAATACATGAGTTGGTGCAGAAAAATTCACTCTTCTAATCAAAATTCGTGTTTCTTTATTTTTACAGTGTGAAGGTGGAGTTAAACACTTAGTGGGAAGATATAACTGATTTTCAGAACTCCTTAGGAATTCCTTGTTAAGGGCGATCAAATTAGGTGCACAAAATTCATTTTAGCGACATAAACTCTTGCGCGACAATTTTGGTAAATAATTTATACAATTGAAGGTGCGTTGTTGGTAAGTTCAAAGGCCATTAGGAAAGAAAATGCAACCAGAAATCCTAGATATTATGTAGGTTCAAAAATCAGGACGATTCACTGCCCGAAGAGGCATCCGCATACATGACATGTTCAGCAGCACGGGTTCATCAAGATTTCTGCAAAGAAACTAAACACAAAAAAGAATTGAGAAGCATGACACTAGTCCTAAGAAGGAAAAAAGACGGGCGAACTCTTTGAGCACCTCCAGAAATGAGGTCTAGAAACCATAGCAACAGATTTTGCGACGAAACCGAACACCCTTGGGATGTGTGAAAATAAAGGAGAATTGTATCGGCCAGCAATAGCTGGGGACATTAATAGATCGTCGCATTTCACCTTACCCCACCCCCAGTAGTGAGCTGCACCAGAAAGAATTTATTTCTAAATATGCTCTTAACTCATACAGCTGCAGAAGGGAAATATTACTGCGATCTAAATAGCAGAGTCCTCATATAATTTACGTTTCTAGATACACACGCAAGTAAGTATATGTATGTACTTCCGCAATCTGGATTAAGTGGTGCATAAACAAGTTCCTATTACGATCTGAAATTCCTTCAACAGCAATGACGATGATGTTGTTGGAAACCGCGTTTAACAGGTTTCAGTATGACGAGATTATCTGAAACCAAAAATTCAACTAAATGAAAGCACAGAATACGTTCTGAAACTAAACCAGATAAATACCTAGAGAAAAACTTTAATAATTTTTAATGGTGACGAGTTTATTCGCCGTGCACTGTACCAAAATTTGTAGACAAAAACAAATGTGTTATGTATGTATCTGAAGTGGAGAAAAACAATCTCTGTATAAACATTCATTTTAAAACGCAAAATGTCGAAGAACCCAATCAAGTTCTATTTTTCTCTAATTTTTTTTTTTTTTTTTGAAAATTTATTTTTATTTGCTGAGAGATGCTGAGATATATTAAAAAGTATCGCAAATTAAAAACAAAAAAAAAGAACACAATGTTTCGTCACATAGTGGCTAATTTATTTTTCAAAAAAAAAACGGAACAGAACAAACAAAAATACGTAGATACACAGCAAACGAAAACGTGAGGTATTTTAAAACTACGGTAATATGACGTATTTTTATTTAGTGGGCGTGATTCGGGTGTGACAAGATAGAAAAAAAGATACAAAACCATCTATCGTGCTTAAATATTGAGAGCACAGGGGATTGTTTAGACAAATTGATTGGGTCAGGGAGTGGACAGGGTATAATCAGTTTGAATTTAATTTAATTCGAACGGATTTGAGTTATTATTAGATGCGGTTGTTTGGCTGATTGTCAATTAGAAGGAGGAACTACATTCTCTATTTCTCACCTGAGTTAGTATACTGAGTGGATAGTGATTCCTGATAAATGTAAGTTCAAGGCTAACTACAGACCTGTTAGTATTGAATCCCAATCTAGCAACATACCTGTTGACGTTGTATGCAATCTCATTTATTATTCATAGAACGCAATTTGTATTACCTCGTAAAGACAACCATCTCAAAGCAGTAATAATGACTTCTACTGAACAGGTTTTGCAGAAGTAGGGTCTCAGATCCAAGAGTCGGCACCCCTGATAGTTGTTCACCTATCCTCACTTGTCCATAGTTTTAAAACCACACTTAATCTATACGGGAAGGGGAAAGTAACCTAAATCGACCACGGACTTAAAAGATTACAAACAAAATATGTACTCCTATACAAATGTAAACATATTTGCAGCTAGGTCTAGGGTCTAGCTGCTCCCAGCTATTCGTGTTAGGCGTGTTATATTTTTCGCACGAAGAAGAGGACCTACGTTTAATGCCGTATTCAAAAGGCGTAACTGAGAAGCATCTCATGACATTATGACATTATCGGATGTTTGTCAGACAGTCGTGGGAGGTGGGACTGTTAACTTTTTTTTTTAAATTTTCTGGGATTCGAAAGCAGAACATTCCGTGCAATATTCCATCGTACTAACCACTGCGCCCCGACACCCACTATACCTCTTGACACTGCCGTCCCGTTTGCGTTGAAAGACAATGCAGTATAGGAAGACCTCGCATAAGGTGGCGCACAAAAGTAGAAGGAGACCGCAACCAACTTAGAGTGCGCAAATGGATCGGGCTAACTGGAAAGGTTAGTCGCTTGAGGCCCAGGTTCACCCCGAACTGTAGCACCACCTAAGCAAGTAAGAAAGAGCTTCAAAAATACTATCAAATTTTAATGATGACTCTAATTTAATCATAAGACGTACGGTTTTGTGGGCAAAAACTATGCAGAAAAATTTGGATTTTCTACGAACTAAAGATTTAGAAAATTCCGAACAATGTTGAAGGTCATATTTTCATTTGTAGAACGTAAATTATTTCTTGCAGTACAACCTGCTTTAGCAGCTGCTCAACCTGAATTAACTGGAAAAAAAGCACAACTTTTCCACAAGGAGGAAAATTTTCAAAAATTGCCGCAATCCCCCTTTTGAAAGCACGCCCGTCTCTCCCTAAATATCAAATTTGTCACAACTCATATTTAAATATCCGATTACACTCGACTAGTATTTCAACACCAAAACTACGTGCGTTACAATCTTTATCAAATAAAAACAAAACCATTTGTAGCAATCCTAATCCCCTAATCACCTTGTAGCCAGAGGGCTGCGCGACATACGAATCTACCTACCTTACTACCCTTCACTTACACCCGAAAATTCCTTCGGCCTCTTATTGTGCCATAAACAACACAAGCACATAAACGAACTTCACCCATGTCATACCCAACCAGGAACAGGGGGGGAAACCATCATCATCATCATCATCGCCAGCACATCCCATTCTCCCAGTCCCAACCTACCGCACCGGCATTATGATGAGCTACATGTTTTGATAGCATTGAGATCAAGAGCACGTTTTTATGTTGGCCTAGGTTCGGGTCGGTTGGACTCTTGTTTACATGTTCGCTGGCGGTCCCCTCCGCTTACCTGTTGTATCTGAACTTGGAACTTGCGCACCATCAGCCAACACTCGGGTCCATCTCCTCGATGTTGCGATACATTTTGGATTCAACAAGCACAAGCACAAGAACACCCCACTTCAACATGTTGACGACGGGAGCCCCATTTGATATCAAACTGCTTCGTGGCTATGCTGTGGAGCAGCAAAGTCATTTGCTTAGTGTTTGCTTGTCTTCCACGTTGAACGGTGGTAGTGAGGAGATTCAAAGCACATGGCGCGTCGGTTATTTTGCATCATCAACGTTGACGTACGACTACAGCGCGAGCAGTTCTAGATACTTTTGTTTTCATTTTATAAACGATCGCCAATTCTCATTCGACAGTCAGTCAACGTCGGACCGCAGTTACAATCGCATACAAACGGACTGGTAAATTGCAAGTGAATGCTGCAGAATCACTGCACTGTCGATTCGATTTCGTTTTTTTTTCTTGTCTGCTGGTGCATTGCATTCAATTAAATTCAATTTACGGTGCGTTAAATCGTGAGTAGTGCGTTCTTGAGTTAAGCCCACTCAAAGAAAAATTAAAAAAAAATAAATAAAAGAAAAGAAAAAGAAATTCTAAAACACAGATCGAAAGACACACGAAAACAAAAATAATTTATAAATAAAAGACGCGTGTTATATGCTCTTTCTTTTTGTGTGAATTTATTTATACCTTGTGCATGCTGTGTAAAAATAAATTGCACCACAGTTTTCTCGTATGGGTGTCACGACACACGGTGTAAATTAATATTCAAATGAGGACCCGCCGACACATGTCTCTAGTGCCAATCGATTGATTCAAATGACCGCTGGCGGTCTACTATTACGAGTATGTACTCGATACTACCCTCCGATCGTCCCCATTCATATTTCAAACGCGTAAAAGTCCTCAATTAAAATGTTTACCCAATAAATAAAATGTCAAATAGTAAACAAATCTGAATCGTGAGTGAGTAAACCGCGCCTCCTCTTCTCAGATTCCATTCCATATTCGATCTGAAAGTAAGACGACGAAGACGCAGACGACCGCGACGGCAGACAAACCGGTCTTGTGAACGTACTCGTATCTCTGATTTTTGATTTTGGTTTGATTCGAATCCAATGGAATTGTACGATTAATTGAGTGGACTGGTTTATGTGTGTACTTGCTGGAAACCAGATTTTTTGTTTTCTGTTTTCTTTTTTTCTCTTCGAAAACTCGATAATGAGGTCCAACAGCTGGGAAGCGTTGAATAGAAACGGGGAGAACGAGTTTAATTGTTGAAAATACACGAGACTGGGCCGCCCTGCGGTGAGGTACTGGTGCATAGCTTGATTTATGGTGGCGCCCTTAGGTTGTTCTCCGTAAAAGATTTATAACAGTTTAGCCAGTGAGCCTAGCTTCTCTGTTGAAAGAGTTATTTTGTACCAAGGATCTGAAAAGAAGGATTAGAGTTGGAAATAGCCTTGGATGAATTTGGCTTTGGTACAACTCGAAAACAAAGCGGAAACGAATTTGTAATTTGGTTTCTTTTTGTTTTTTTTTTTAGATAAGTTTTGTTTATCTTGTGGACCTCTTATCAAGTTAGGCTCGTGGCTGTGTTTAGTCATAAAAATGTATCAACTTCTGGGTTACTCAGGGCTAAAGATATTTTTACAAATAAGCTTCGAGTTTTGACTTAACATTTAAACTTCTCATAAAATTAAATAAACCCTCTTCCTGCAACCTTCAGCCATTAGAGCTAAATACACTGCTTTATTTGAAGACACTTCACATGAATTGCCTAGACCTCTTCAATAGTAGGAACGACCGTAGGTTCTTTACAAACTTGATCTCATCGAGAAACGAATGTATCAGAGGTAGTAAAAATAATCCCATAGTCGATCCCACCAGCCACTAAAGCCGAGCATAATCAATATAAGCAGCTCTTCAATGTTCTAAAATTTCCCATCGTTTTTGATACACGTGCCGACTATGAAAAATCCTTAAATCAGCTTGTCAAACTCTCAAATGTCACCGGAATGAAATGAAACATTCACGGATAAATCCCCTTGGCGGATCCGAAAACAAATATTTATCAGCTCAGGCGTGTTGCACTTAATCAAATTAGAGTCTCGATTTGACGTAATTGCATTCGCTACGTTTGCAATCAATCGTAAGTGCATTTTACAAGCAGCAAACAAACAGCAAACAAACACAGACAATATTTTGTTGTTATCTTCAAAACCCCACTATCTCAGCGTCAGTATCACCTGATAGCATCGTATTCATCATCAGATAAGAAGAAAAAAGCTGACGACGACGGTTTTTCTTCTGTTGAAATCCCCAAGAAATTTGTCTTTTTAAGTAGGGACCAAGACCGGTGCCGGAAATAATAAGCATTTCCTCACCTGTAAAACCTGTAAAACCTTCAAAACATTGTATCGCTCACATTTACTCTCGCCAGCTTAATCTCCCTCACAAAAGTAATCCGCGTATTTAGTGCTGATAATCAAGATAAATCGCGACCAAACACCCTAAGGATATTTAGGGATCTACTGCTGCCGCTCCTGGGGGAAGGTAAACTTTATGGATTACTCCATTGCTCAGAGGGAATTCAACTCTCAACTCAACTCGCAACACATAAAACTGATTGGGGATCATTGACTTCTTTTGCAAGGTCTTTCGTTGCCGATGGCAAGCACGGCAACGACGCCAGAGAGAGAGAGACACACCTCCTTTTCTCGTTAAGGGACTTCAAGTACACACTACGCGGCATTGTTGTCGTTTATTAAACTAAATGATTTTCCGTGGAATTATTCACTTCAAGTTGAGCGGGTCAACCGGTTTTCTGTTTTTTTTTTTTTTTTCTTTTTTGCAATATTTATTGGGGCTGCACTCGTCGTGGTTAAAGCCGAAAACGACAGACAAACATAAAAGAAAAGGAGAGACAGAAAGACATGTGTTGTTGCATTGTGACATGTACATTGAACCGAAGAACTTGGCTGGGGAATATCGCTAATCAATGCAGCCAGGGTTGGCTGAGGGGTGGTGGAGCTCTACTGCCTGATTTGTATCTTAAGGGCGCCCTTAAAAATTAAAAATCTATTTGCATAAATGTTGCTTCTGTTTGGTTCTTTAAAGTCCTTTTAAAGTATTGAGGGCAGCACTGTTTGAACAGAGCTAATGGATTTTTTTTTTTTTTGTTTAGTTAGATGTTGAAATTAAGAGGGTGGCGTCAAGTGGATGAAACTTAGAAAATTGACTGTTTATGGAATATCAAGCGCTTAGCGAGGGGCTGATTCTTCGAAGATGGGTTCAAACGTTTTACCTTGTTAAAATCGTACGACGTACACACGGACTATGAGACACCGTGTTGATTCCGCATTGTCTTACCGATTGGGCCACTAAAAACCCTACCTACTCATTTCATTTAAAAAATGACAGATTCAGAAGAGAAGATAAGGGGAGCGAAGTTGAAATTGTGGAACTCAAAAAGATCGGGTTGTCATAACATTTGCCTTCCGAAGCAGCTCGATCTAACTCTCGAGCGCTATGCTACTGATGGTTAGTCTGTCCCAGTCAACACAGTCTGAAGCAGTCTTGAAGGACAAAATTGGCATATGAACACAGATTACTTACGAAACTTTGAATCCTTAAATTTCTGCAAAATTAGGCTCATGCAGGGATAGTTTTTGTGCTCCATTACTCCAATTTAGCACTCCTTTTTAGTGGCGACAGTAAAAGATATCAGTTTTGCGTTGGTTGAATCTACTTGGATAAGCGTGCGAAACACCCTTTCCTTACCGAGAACAGAGAACACATCAGTGAAACAAATAATTATTTTCTAGCTTAGGGACCTCGCAAAATGATGTAAACCATAAAATCATCGGTGATAGTTATCCTGACGTCAAAGTAAATTTCATTTTAATATGTACACAAAGCCGCTATGAAATTCTGAACGTAAAATAGTTGGATTCTCCATTAAGCCTTTATTTAGAGCTCAAATAAAAGGTACCTAATTTCGACATATAAATGTGTTAATTAGATCTGAACTTTTAAACGACCATTCAAACGTAAACAAAACTGTCATCGATGTCCAAACCAATTATTTATCCACAACATTCCACCCGTTCCACGGTCACAAAAAGCAATTATGTAGCATTTATTGCACAATAATAATTACCCTTTCCAATTCGCACTGATTAGCGTCTCATTAAATCGGAAACCTTTCCACTCGACGGGTGGTCACAAAACGAAGTTAAGCTTCCTACCAGTAATCCGTTTTTGACATCACAGACATGGCAAATGGTGTCGGTGACACAACAAACCCCCTTCCCCCCTTTAGTGCTGCTGCCAATCTAAGTTTCACCGAATCCCAAATGGGCTTTCAAAGAACACTTCGTCTCAAGGGGTGTGTGTGTAGCTGCCCTTCGCTGGCATCACACCCACCCACCAATGCCAAGGGTATTTCATTGTGTGATGGAATGTGCTACAAAAGCAACACGTGATCAAAATTTCTTATACGAAAAAATAACCAGGTCGCTCGGTGCTCTTAATTTCGGGCACAAGAGCACACGGCGGCGGAGGGTACACCCTTACCACCAATATGTAGGATCACAAGACGACTTTTGACGTGTCGCCTAAGCTTCGTTTGTTCCGCATACAAACACACACGCGTTAGTAACAAACAACAAAAAAAAAAGAAGGACAAAAGATTTAATGGTGTTGCCTTTATTGGATTGACATTAAGGCATTTTAGCAAAATCCTTAGATGGAGACTCAGTCGGGCGGTCCTCATGTGAATTTCAGGTTATACTAGCAGTAAATTTGATTGGCCTCTTATTCTTTTCTTTCTCTCACAAATTTGCAGATCACAAGGACACGATTCTCGTTTCAAATTGAATTTATTTTATTGTCCTACACGTATGTGTGTTAGAAATGATTTCCACCCCAGTCGTTGGACGCACTCAAATTAAAGTTGTGCGCGCGTAAAACAATTGTCAGTGCCACTGGTCGAGGGCATTTTCATTACAACAGTTATATACATACATATAAACAAAATAAAAAACAAAATCAAAAAGTATTTTACAATTTTGCAATAAAGTGCAAGTGGCTACAAAACAAAAAACAAAAAAAAATGCAAACATCAAGGGGATTTCTGCTGGCGGCAGCTTTTGTCATGGGTGAGTACTAAGTAAATTGTTGTTGTTATTTGTTTATTTATTTTATTTTATTGCTTTACATGTTTTATGTTGTTATTTCAGTTAAGTGGTTTGGACTTAGGTGTTATTTGTAAGGGGAAGTTGCCAAATATGTGTTAACTGCTGCAAAGGTTTAATTGTAGTCTCAACTCAGGTGCACACGTTGTTGTTAGCACATCCAAGCGAACTTCCCGTATGGCAAATATGTAAATGTAGGCAATATGTTGCAAAACAACAACAAATTTGCAATCAGACTGAGCAAATTTAGTGAGGTGGGGACGCCAATCCCCAAGCGGTAGACACATTAAAAATGCCTTGACCCGTCTAATGGCTGACACTGCGATCTATTGCGCCAGCCGTGCATTAAATTTATGAAAAGCCTTGAAAAATATAGGAATCGAGTGGGTAAAAAAAAATCCCCAAGCCAATTAAAAAGGTTTCTTCGAAAACGATTAAGTGTTGCCAGTGGAATTCTCCGCTCGCTTAGCCAGTAATTAAGAATTTTTTTAACAAATACTTTTCGAAGTCATTCGCAGTAAGACCTCTCAAAGGTATTTTGATACTCATAGGGCAAATACCGACTAATATAATGCATCCACTGGTCAATACCTTGGGTGCAGAAGCTCTTTGTGTCACCATAATCAAAATCGAATGGCACGATCCTTAGAAAACGTAACACTCCTTAAAATAGTATTCAAATTCGTAGGTCTAGGTCTTGAAACATTAGCTGTAAAGTGTCACCCATTATTGGTTCTAAGCAGATGATGTTGCTTTATCCTCACCTATTCCAATTGTAGGACTCGCGGTGGCTGTAGCCAGATGACAGAGTTTCAACTTTCAGGCGAGGGATACGTTGGAAAAACACAGTGGATACAATGGGCCTGTTCGTAATTTTTTCTAGACTCTGAGTAACTCATTTGCAAAAACATGTATGAATCTCAAGACACCAATGAGACAACATCATAAGGAGATGGATGGGGCCGGGGTACACGGGAGATTTATTTACGTCAGTGCTGCGACAACGACCTACCGCCATGGCTACACTTGTTGTTATTCCTATGCAACATACCTGAATGATGCCACAGACTAAGTCGGGTGGATTAGAATATCTGCGTATCACAATGGACATCCTTTAGTCACAGTAGGTTTGTGCCCAGGTACAGAAAGTCACCCTAATCCTACGTCTGAGAGATCAGTCAGGAGGCCCATAAATTAAAAAATCATTGCTAAAATAACTGACCGTCTCTAACGCGACGCAGTCATTTATTACCCCGACCACAAAGCCTTCAGATACCCTTCGCCAAGCAACAGACCGCCTAGCTCCTAGCGGCCATTCGTGTCGTACGATTTTTTCACACAAATGCAAGGGACCTATAGCTTAGAGCCATATCCGAAGCTTTCTCATGACCGCCATTACTCTCGGACTTTTGTCAGACAAGAAAGGAGAGAGGAGTCGAGAGTTGGGACCTTTTTTAAAAACTTTCTACAAAGCCTTATATTTTTTTTAATATTTTGTTCAATACACCTGTTATGAGTCCACACTAAAAGCGAATTTTATCAAAAATTTACACAATTTCTTCCACTCCTTGTCCGGCAATCATTTATTAATTTTTCAGTTCAGGTGGAAAGAAAACGTCATAAACGTTCAGATACCTCACAAACACACTTCCACTCTTAAATCCTTTTATCAAAGGACAAAAAAAAATTAAATAAATTAAATTCCCCAAAGGACCCAGGCACGGCAATAAAAAAAGGCCAGGAGGAGCCTGGTCAGCATGGAATGCACCCAAGTGGAATTACAAACATATATACTCGTACGTATGTATATCTCTCGTCGTGCCTGAGAGGGAAGTAATTTACGTAAAAATCAGATCTAAATTTAGGAAAAAGTGTAAAAAGTACCCACGGCATGGGCTATCTGTAAATGCGTTCATCCGCACGACATAATGTCACACATATCTCCATGAATTCAGTGATGAATGCTTGTCCTGCGTTCGCATTCCACCTATCAAAAGGCAAACATGGCCCCACCAAATACCTCGGTTGTTTCAATTCCCGGAAACCAACATCCGCGCCCCTGAGGAAAGCAATTTTAACAATTTTTGTTTAATTTAAATTTTAATTTCACTGGACGAACGCTTTTGTTCACTTCACCCGTCCAAGATTTATCCTGGCTGGCCTTTTTGGTTCTTTTTATTTTAATAAGCGATAAAAAATGATGCGCAAGAGAGCACGATGATGGGTTATCCTTTTTTTGCTGGCTGTAGGCAATTGAGATGATTTGCTACACCCCTCGGTAAAATTAAATAATTTCCTTAACAATTTAAATTTAACTTTTTACTTTTGCCGCATGGGAGCACCGATCTTTTAATCATCCGAAGCGCCGCCGTCGATGCCTCCACTTACCCTATCTCTATCAGAGCGCGCCGGAGCGTTGTGCTGTGTGTTAATATTATGAAAATGAATCCTTTTATCATTAATATTATTTGAATTCTGCTTTACACCCATTGCACACAGAGAGAGAGAGTTCGCACAAAGTTTTTCATTGGTCCTTCGAGCCGGAAAGAAACCCCAAAAATTGATGGCTTTGCTCCTTAAGATTCATGTTGAGAGGTTAATTTTTGGGGGTAACCAACTCCTCGCCGACCGCGACCGTCCTCAAAGATGAATGAAGTAGATTTGTCGATGAATTGTTTATGATAGAAAAATTCCTAATTAGTTAATTTATATTAAAAATTATGACTTGCGAACGTGGGCGACGGGAATAACCCTTGGGTGGTTTTAGAGTCTTTTCTCGAAGAAGAGACATTGTCGTCACATATTCGTCGACGGCGATAAATTATGAAATCGTTGCTTGCTCCTTTTTAATTTTCCCCCGACCCCTCGCCACACACACACATACACACACACACAGAGAGAGACAAGAACAAGAAATCTGTACCAGAAATGTGGTAATTAATGGAAAATTGCTTCATTATTTATGCAAAGATATAGTGGATATTGTGGATCCTTGCAATGAATTAATTTGCTCAAAAGTGCCATGGAAATACCTTGATAGCCAAAGTTCCCTCCGAACGGAGCAGAGGCGCACTCAGTCATTCTACCATGGTGACGATGACGATAGAGGACAAATTTCCAGGACATTCTAAGTTATTTGCAACCAATATATGTATACAGGGGAATGTGAATGTGAGGCGATGGCGAATGCGGTTTTTCTTTTTCGAAAGGAGAGCATTCGAAGCCAGGGTGGTATGGCAAATTAAAAAGAAAGAAAAAAACAACAACTTCAAGGTGTGGAAGGGAAACAGCATGGTATGTTCTGCTTATGCTGATGTTTCTCCGTTGGGGAGGTGTTCTTCATTTGTGGCATGTACCATGACCACAAACTTTCTTCTTCGTACTTGAACACAGGGAGGGGAGAAAATAACTTGAAATCTTCTTCTGGATGACTTATTTATGGCATGGCTGAGCATCATGCTTATAAGCTGTTAATATTCAAATGGTTTTTGACACGATAATCGTTTCTGTTTACCTTGTGGATTAAAGGCAGTTAAAGAGTTAATAAAGGAACTACGTCAGATTTTTTGTGTAGTTTACGAAGTTCAAGTAAGGATAACCTGAGGTTGATGCATTTTTTTTAAATGCGATCGACGAAGGAAAATGGTTTGGTAAATGCAAACTTTCAGGAGAATTTTTGTAAATTTTTTGAAAATGTGTAAATGATGAATCGTCCCTGTTAATCCACAGTCCAGGGATGATAGAAGGTGTCGAAAGTAGAACCTGTTTTGGATTAGAAATATGCATCTGTACCAGTCCTGCAGAAGACCGCCTGGGCATAGCAGATGTTGTATAATTTCCTAAATTTTTGACTCGAAGTTCGTAAAATCCAGGCCATGCAATGCCCATCGATTTGTTTGAATCGGTAGCTTATTAAGGCGAGTCGCCTTCCATTCCGAGGCATTCCGAGGCATTCCGAGGCATGTGCTCTAAAGATCAAATCCGCATGTGTCCGAAGAGGTACGTATTTGGAAATATGTACTTTTAAAAGATGGTTGATTTCAATCGATTTTGGAGTGAATTCCTAGATGCGCGTCGTTAGACTGGCAAATAATACCTACATGGAATCAGATTTACTATCCTTTGATCGCTGCTATAAATTTCCGATTTAAAGAGTATTAAGTGGTGAAATTTTGTAGCACTTGTTGTGATTTTTACGCGATGTGAGGATGGAGATCCAAAAGTGTTTCCAAAAGTTGCAGCCTTTCTTTGAATTCTTTACAATTTTTGAGCGTAGGTTAATTCAAACTAGTGAAGCGTAGGTAATCCTCAGAACATATTCATGAATTGAATTTTCAGATATCAAATGCCTATTCAACCAGCAAGTGAAACTTTTCGAGTACGAACTACTAGAACATCCGCACTATCCAGCAAATTAATTAAATTTTTGTTCGTCCTTTCCGCCCGTGCAAGATCCATTTTAATTACCACTCACTTCATAATGCATTTACCTATCCAATGTACAGTGACTGTATTTTTGTTTTTTTTATTTAATTTCTACTTATTACAGTCGAGTGGTGACACTCCACTTCAACTTCAGTCACTCGCACTTCCGATACCGAAAAATATTGTCTCACCACCGATCGCAGATTAAATTTCAATTAAATGTTATATTAAATGCACTCCTGCATTATGCCAGTGCATATATTTTAAGTAATAATAAAAAAAAAAGATTCCTGTACTTCTGACCACGGCATGGCTATGAGTACTCGGCCAATAATTCACATTAATACTGTGTTCAGTAGCTAATTAAATTAAATGAATTTATTGGCGGAAATTGAAAACGAAACCACCTCGAATACGCATCAGCACACAGCGCGCCTACATATGTTTGAGTGTCTGTGTGGTTTAAGTGGAAAAAATTGCGCCTCTTTTTTTTGGTTGATAAAATTACAGGATATAGCCCGATCGCACTTCATTATTTGTCGAAAAACACGACCGCACATCACAAAAAAGTTCAGAAAAACTGCTCGATTTTGGTGTCGCACTCGCGAGTTGTACAGTGCAAAATAATCATAATGAATTATGCAGTGCGCCAAACATATGCTAATTAACCATCGAATTGGAAAAGTTGAAAACTCAATTTTTGGGACGGCTTCCATCATCATCGCTTGCCAGCAGTGCTAGCAGCGCCATCATCATCGTCATTGACGGCATTTCCATGTGTGCGATGGGCCGCATTATCAATTGATGTGTGCCGGGCTCGCAATCGCCAAGCACTTTGGCATGTTTAACAGAACAAAAATAATTAACTTAAATCATTCGCACGCACAGAGAAAAAGAGCACGGGGGTGGCAATGGTGACACTACTGTGCACATCAAAAATGACAGAGGTATCGACTGTATCCGCTGCACGCAGACAATGCGCGCCTATGGTGATAATGGCAGCTGGTATTCGCCGGAAGAGCCACCCATGCATCGGCTAATTGTTGGTCCACCATCTTTGGGCAGCCACATGCCATTGCGTAGCTTACAGTGCCGCCAGCGAGGTTGGTGTGAACGATTTCCATGGGCCATGATATAGCACAATGGGCGCCATGGTCCTAATTAACGAAACTTAATGCGAATTAATTAAATTTCGATTTCGAAAGCCGACGCGCTACAATATGCAACGTGTTTTCCATTATTTCCGACCCAAAAACTGAAACTCGTTGCAGATACCTGCGAATAGGTTGTGATTTTACAGCTGAACGTTCGGTCACCCGTGAACTGACCAAGAGATCGTCCTTCTGCTACTGCAGCTGCTACTGCAGCAACGACTGGAAGCATTTCAATTAATTGAATTAAAATTAAAGAACAAATCGTCGACGGGGTAAAATGTAGTGAAACTTATCCGAGTGGAACGCGCCCCCACTGCTGCTGTACATGGATTTCGTAGTGTTTAACTCATGTCGTGTGTTACGGTCGGAGCACATCCTGTATGCAGTCTCTCTTCCTTTTTGTTTTTTTTTTTTTGGGTGCAAAAACATAGGTGCTCCGTGTAGTTGCGTCAAATAGGAGTATGAAACGCATTACTACACCATGGTTACAACTCAAAGAGTGTATGTTGTGCTGAGCATTAAATTAATCCAAATTGGAGAAACCCCGATGGCTGGTTGATGATGTTTGTGCAGCGAAGGAATGTTGCACAGGGAATTAGGCCATTTCGCTGAAAGCAAAACCGAATTGGTTTGGATTGGAAATCAAGCTCTGGACTGCAATGGCCTTCCATTGGTTAACCACAAGGGTTTTTCGAATGGATAATTAAAATTTTGTGTTGACAGTCTAGCTGAGTGGAAGATAAATGGAGGACATTTTTTTTTAACTAAAGTATAACTTACTCCCTGGTCTTGGAATACTATTGGACTAATCTAATGGTTCACTGAGCATTAGGTGATGATTAATTTAGGACGATTAATGGATGTGAAGTCCGACGACTCTAGATCTCTAGTATTCGAAGTTTTTTCTAAAATCAATTTTTTGACGTGGATAAAAAAGTCTGAAGCATTCTTCTACATGTCCGACACGAACTCCAAATTTTATTAAGAATAAGACACATCCATGCTGATGTGTTAAATTGTTAAATCAAAGTCATATCCAAGAAATTCTATCTCCTTTCAGTCATTATCCTTGCTTTCAATTTAAATTCTTCCCCGAGTAAGGATTCTTTCGTCGCCCCAATGGAAATGAGACATTTTAATAAACTCTGATCTGATTTTTCATTTAAAAGAAATGAAACTAAATTCTCCGGACACTCATTTCAACGTCATCCATCAACACTTTTGTGTCTTTCGCCACCGCAAGACTGCGTGGCTTCAGGATACCTTTCCTCTTTCTCTGCTGGTTGGTCTCAAGCGTAGCGTTGTGCATCACTGGAGTAATTATCAAATCCACTGAAATCAAAGAAGCCACCAGGGAGGGAATGGTCTACCTCTCTATCTACATTGCGCATAAGAATCACTCAACTGTGGACAAAGTTTCCATTCCATTTCGTTTTTTTCTTTTTTTTCACCTCGTCTGTTTCGTCGGATATTCCCTCAAAGACCGGAAGTCCAAGGAAGAAAAGAAAGGACGAGTACATCTACAACAGTATAATATGAAAGTTTTTAATTATTATTTCTTTGCTGGTGTGGTATCCGGTATTCTTGTCTTCTCCATTGCCAATGTGTGTACAGACGGAAATGGTTAAAGCTCGGAAGCACTATTCCATTACATTAAGTCGGAGCCAGGGACAGGATTAAATTAGCGTAAAACTTGAAGAGTGCACTCAGCAGATTTTCCTGAGATTTTCCTCTTAACCCGGATGCAATTAATTGTAGCCATACAGTAAAAATCCGTAAAAATTTAATTACTCCCAAATCCCAGCAAACATATCCATTTTATGATCCATACACTTGAATTGAATGAGCAGAGCACAGGGGACATCATAGGCTTCCAGCTCAGGTACATTGCTGTTGAATGATGTCACATCCTCAATCAAGCCAGTACCTTTCGCTTTGTTTCGCTGGAACTAAAGAACTGCTGGCTGCACTGGTGGTTGGTATTCGCGCGATGAACTCCGAATCCTTTCTGATGAAATTCGGATGCAAATTCAGATTCAATTTTATCCACGGTTCACTTTGAATGGATAGTTTGCTGCTGGTTTTCGAGCGCGAAAAAGTCTTTTCATTCAAAAAAAAACGCAGAAAAAAAATAAAAAAAATTTCCTCCCTGTTGACGAAAAGATTTTGCACTTTGACGATGGTCTTCGCCAACCAACATACCCGCAGCACAGCTGTCAATGAATGGATTCGGGATTTAGTTTACCCTCATCTCGGGACTGAAAGAAGTAGTTTTAGCGTGAAAAACTTACGGATTCTGGCAGAGAGATAATGAAAAGCCATGTTGCGCGCCAAATCCCCGTACAAGGCTGTGCTGCTGCTGCAGTGCAAAGTCATTTAAATGGAAAACCTGTTTGGTACTAGCAGCAGCAGCAAACCTTTCACACAGCACTTGTTTGGCTTTGTAAACGTACACAAATCCGCTCCGCTTAGGTTATACGATTTTTATGATGTGTGAATTTTTAATATGAAATTCGCTCTCACAAACAAAGCACTGATCAGATCACAAAAAACCATGTGGGCGGAGGGGTTGGACCGTGCTTGTGAAACCGGAAAGTCGAGAGACAATTTTCAGTCGTTTTTTCTTTGGTTTTCCATTAGTTGAACATTTCAGCTCCAAGGATTAAACACATAAGGCTTTAGCATCAACACCAACCAACCCACACATCTGAATAGAGGACAACGTGCGGTGGTGCCATGTCTGTGTAAAGAAGAATTACACACACTTAATAGGTTTACGGTTTTCAAAAGCAAAATCCTGGAATTCTCAATGATTGACTTTGGACTTAGTGGAGACTGTGTGTTCGCTCCAGATGGATTCTTCAATCAACGTTAATTAATTTAAACGAACCAGACACACTCGGATTGCGTTGCATATTCATGTAAAAATGGGGGTTGTGGTGTAGTCGTGGCTACTTGTAGTGTGTCATTGACCCGGTAGCTCGTAAATATGAGACGAAGTGAGCAAATCTATGTCATAAGATCAGCGAATGTGCATTACAATTACCGTTGCAATCAAAAATTGTGCATGAATTAGAAAACCGAGCGGAATTAGTCATGGATGGCGTAGTTGCCATGCTAAACACCAAAAACGATAGAAATAGTGCGAAGAGGAAAATTTTCTGCTGAATGCGGATAAGAGTTCTGTTTGGTCTTCTCTCTTGCAGGGAAGTTCTAAAGGACGACTTGAACTTATCTTTGTCACTCAAAAATTCACAAAATTAGCGGAAGCCAGGAAGGAATGTATTATGCTTGGTAATGCAGTAACCCAAGAACGCCTGAGATACTTTTGCCAATAGCGAAAATGTCACGATTCGTCTTGTGAAATCTGAGGAACTGCCCCGAATTTACGCCTTTCTTATCCGATTTCGATGTACTTTCTTTTATCGATTAGGGTACCAATATATCAATGATTTTAAATAAAATTGATTTTTTCATCGACCAGTGCGAGAGATTTGTTTTCGTCTGAATCTATGGGATTGAAAGTTGCAACAATGCACGGCAGGAATGGGACGAATTTAGAATTGCATAGAGATTTGAAAAGATACGCGTGCCTTGCAACTGATATGTATAATCAGACATAAACATAAGACACGTGTTAAATGGGAGTGTGAGGAGAGTTATATCGCAGTGCATGCCTATTTTATGTGCATTTCTATGTCACCTTTGTCTTTTCATGAAAGCAAAACGGAATCACGAGCACAAACCAAAACTATAGTAGTAAAAGTGAGAGAGTTTAATAATTCATAAGTGACGTTGAATTAACATAATATCGCATACTCTAGTATTCAAATATAAATGCATGTGTGCATTCATTTGCAATTTGTTGACTATGCTTCCTTCTTTATGAAGCGAATGTTGCCCTTAATTTGAATGGGGAGTGACTTTGCCCCAATCCGCTATTCACTAGCACATCTGATTCGACATCCATAGATTGTGCCTAAGCAGACATCTAAAGGTCTGGACCGCTTTCAGAAGGCGCGACTTACTCTGCTGGTCATCTGAGTGGCCAATATCTTTGACTTCGCGTATCAATTTTCCAAACGAAAATCCAGTCTTTTAAATTATGTCTCTGTCTTTGCGAATACATATAACGAAGGACTTTTTGAAATCGTAAATTAACACGCGACACGTTTACTGTTCAACGCAGCTATGAATTAAAATAAATATAGTAGCTCATTAGGCGATGCAGGAGAACGGTTCACCTTGTGTCAGGCACCATCGATGCCTACTACTCCGCCATAAACATGAACTTGATCCACGACTCGCATCCAGTAAAACAATGCACATTCGCTCTACACATTCACACTACGATATAAAAGAAGTGCAAGAAAAAAAAGGAAACCGCTCTTTAAACATGCCATTTGGATTCCATTATCCTGCGAGGTGGCTGAAAAATAGTGTTAAGTGTTTGCAGTGCTCTGCCGCATACCTAATCGCTTCTAGGTATTTCTGGTATTCGCAGAGTGGCGAATGGAATCTTTCCTACGGCGAACGGGACATAAAGAAATTCCAATGTCTATGCAAAGCATTTTTCTGTGCTGCTAAGTATCTTTAGAGTGTTATCGTGGTTCCGAAAAACTTACCGCAGGTGCAATCATCACTTCTCTCTTGGCCAAAGGGAAAATGTGTTTTTCTTTCTGGCCAAGTGGATGCAAAAATACAGCAAATTAATCAGGTCATGGTTTTGGCAGCCTTAGCGAGAGATAAATAATGCGAGTCAACCGGTATCTTCATCCATATTCATAACTTTCGAGGTTCGAGTTCCATTGTGGTGCACGAAAGGGTGCACCACGAAATGCGATTGTATTCACCTGTCATGTCGAGTGGTGCTCTCGCTCCAGTCAAAAGGGAGCAAAACTTCCTTCAGACACATCTCTGACTCCGACTATTCGACTTCCCATGCATAAATAAGTTAACACATCGCCTGCAGTAGTAGTGTACTGGTACTGGTACTGGTACTGGTACTGGTACTCGTTATGTTGTTTTATTTACTTTTCCCCCTCCCCCGCAGCACGGTTTGACAATTTTTATTTTAAACAATTGACTGTCAACAGTGGCGCAGAAGAATTGACTCACTGCGTGTGAGTGTATACTCGTACTCTATAAATTTTCCCAAAAAAAAAAAACGAATCAATATTCGCTCATGTTGGGCGCACAGGAGTAGGAGGTCCTTTGTTTGTTGTTAACAAATGGCATGATGAATTATTTTAACAAAGCAATAGCAAATCGAGCTGAATAAATCAAACAGTTTGCATGGAATTACGTATACGACCGAGTGTTGTACACATCCACGGAGAGTCCGTGTGAGCTTGAGGAGGTGGTGCTGCGGGGCTTGAAGCTGCGTTGTGTCAATTTAATATTCACCAATTAATTTTACGCGTTCACAAAAACACAAATGGAGATTTTTTTCGGGATGTTTTTCCCCGGCATTCCAGCTATGTTGTGCCCAAACAATTTGTTTTGTTTGTTTTTGTTGGGGCGATGTCGTGCGTGTGTGTGTGTATATGCTTTATTTGAAATTGACATTCAAAGTATTTCGAAAACGGAGCCAGAGAGAGAGACAGATTTTTGTGGTGGAGGCAGTTTTTCCCGAGGTCTGTTTATCAGGACAATACGTAAATAGATTGAAATGATGTTGGGTGCTGGTGGAGTGCCAGGCAGTTAATAGACATCGTTATGGTGATTGAGAAAAAATTACGTCAGGGGGATTATACAGTTTAAAATGGTTTAAAATATATTTTCGAAATGTTAATAAATACATACATACGTACATGTGTGCTCAAAGTGGATAGAAGGCTAAACGCTCAGAGCCTTTTTTATAGAAAAGTTATCACATTTATACCCAGATTTGATACATACTATCCCGTCTCTGAGTGGGTTAATGGATTTTAGGAGTACCTACAGTTAAACAGTTTTGAAAGCAGTGAGCAAGTGAGTCTTGTCTTTTGAATGGCTAGAGCTACTCTAGTTGGAACTTTTTTTGCTCTTTTTCATACAAATTTATCACATTCTTAGATGACGCGTTGCCAAACACCGCTTCAGTTCAAAATTTTCCACTCAGAGAGGTCTAAGAAAAAAGCACAGAGCTAAGGTTTGCTTTAACTGTTGCTCCAATCATCTGTCAATCAAAATCTTCGACACTAAATAGGGAATTTTTGTAAATTTCTCAGAGTTATTTTCATAACGACTTCTCAATTTTCAACAAGCGAAGCCCTAAAGCTGTGCCTTTTTGTGGCATCCTTTCACCGGTGGTGAAATACATAATAGTGGACCTCAATACAAAAGCACCTATCAACAAAATGCATTCTCGTTCAAAAGTAATTTTTCTCATATCAACAGCCACGCTGGTATGTCCTCTTCAAATGTCCTTCCCATCCTCACTCATTCCCATAGCGCGCTACTCACTACCATTCTAATGACAAAACTAAGCTGCACTCGAGTTTACATGTGTGCTGTGCTGTACTTCACGAAAGTACACAATTTCCATACAGAAACGTACATGCATGCATACATACACAGAATGAGAAAAGAAATATACACAGTTATTCATCTTAAGTGTTTCTGAAACAAGGACTTTTGAGATAAAATGCCCGTAAACTTGGAATTTTTTCGTAAATTCAAAGACTGGGTGGGGGTGGGTGGGGGAAGGGAAAATCCTTCCATTCACCCATCATCCATCCATCTCTGATGTACTAAACTAAAACAGAAAGTCATTTGAAAAGGACTAAAGCAGGACACAAACAGAAAGACCATGACAGCAGGCAGAGCAGCCGGAGGACTGAGGGGATGAATGGAAAAGTGCTAAAACAAAAACAAAAAACGCGCGACAACGGACGAAAAGAAAAGCAAAAATAAAACAAAAGTTGTTGTTTGCTTTCAGCACCTTTTTGTTAGTTGTGTCATTCAGCAACGAAAATTCGCATCAGCCATTGTCAGAGAGCGCGCTTGTAGAAAATTATGTCAAGAGGATTTGCGCTCTTCTTCGCATTGCTATTTTATATTCCTACCTACCTACCTACCTACCTATAATGTGGGCCGGGCACGGGGATAAATGTTTGTTGTTTAGGTCACAAGCATGTAAACAAAAAAAAATTAAATATTTGCCAGGAAGATAAATCTTGTTCCGAGACGGGAAACGGGTGGCGAGGCGCATAACTGAATAAGCCACTTGACACTCAATTTTTCAACACCACCATGGTGTCAGTCGCTGTATACGACACCTTTTTTTAGTCATTTTCGAATGCTAAACTAAAAGGAAGAAAAATTAATGCCATCCTGAATGAGTGAACGATTTGACGACAACCTTGAGAATCTGGCATGTGCCGTGCAATTATCATCATTTCGAAAGTATTCAGCAGTGACTAGCAGTTTAGCAGTAGTTTAGCGTGTGCGAATTTCTCAAGGATATGCACTTTCATTGTAGTGCACTGGTAGTAATTATGGGACAATTAGTCTAATGGCTTAGGAGAAAGTGACTTGGCAAGATTCTGAAACTCGAGAAACGTGCATAACAAACTTTAAGTTGTCCATTTATGTTGGTCTCAAGGTCTACTCAAATGACTTGGAATGAAGCGATGAAATGGGATTATGATTGCTTGAAGGCATTATCCATTTGTAACATACATGGACTCAGATATTGGATTTGTGTAAGGATTATCCGGCAGGTAGAGATTCATTGAAATTGCTGCTGGCATTGCGAGTAACTGAGAAAATCATATACTATTTCAAGGCTGATGCAATGATGGTAGCCAATCTGACACGCATTTTCGTTTCCTCCTTTATTTCCAAGTCATTTCGGAGTTCATTTGAAAAGCGATGAATGTCTAGATCAGTACATCCCGTGTACCTTTTTCGACTAACTTAAAGGATGCAGCTCTATCGGGCTATCCCTTCACATTGAGGGTGGTCTCCAGAATCATGTTATTTTTATATCATTATTTTTGGTGCAGCACTGTTTACCTCAGTCAACAGCCACAGTGGAACTTCTAATCTTAGCCTCATCGAATAGAAATTAAAAGTAAGACGCTCTCCTTAAGGCGAAGTACTTGGCATGATGCATGATCGTAACCCAGATCATACGATCAGCTAGCTCTACCAACTTCTGTAGCATGAATTATGAAAATTAAAACAAACCCTTAACTTGTCGACGAAGCTTACTTAGGTTACGTTAGGTTAGGTTGAAGTGGCTGCCAGCTAGGAGTCGCCGGCACAGACCAATGGTAGGTCCATTGTGATACCACGTGGATCTTGGGAGAATGTTTCTCTCTGCCTACTCTTTAAAACCAATTTGAGCTTCTTATGAAGCGTAGGAGGCTCCTAATGTCGATATTCATCAGGTCGCCTGTATCGTTGTAATAGGGGGCTCCTAAGTGAAGCTTCCTTCTACGGGAGAGAGAAACAAAGAAGGTGAGGAATAGTTTCCTCCTCTTCTTCATCCATGCAGCTTCTACAAAAGCTTACTTAAATGTGAATTGAAAATTATCCTTTCAACACTTTTTTTTATCAAAGCAAAAACCGTCAACGTCCATTGTCATCTTCATCCAAATCAGATCATCGAACTTAACAATGCAACTGCGGCAAAACCAGATGACTGCTCCCTTTCAGGCTAAGTAATCCCACAACATAGCACAAAACTTTATCTTTTCTACTGAAATGACAAAAATTGTAAACCAACAAAAAAAAAATATAAAGTACATTTCTTCTCGTCCTTGTCGTTGCCTTTTTTTTTATTTTTCAATCTTTTTCCCCGCCCAAACTGACAGTGGGAGAAATTATGTTTTCTCGAAAAGAATTTAACGACAAAAGTAGAAAAACGGATAATATGCGCGCCATGAAGGGAAAATAACGGTAATATTTCATTGTTTCTCTTTTTTTTTGCCAATTTACCCATTTTCGTATACACATAGTATGTGTAAAGGCTAACAAGGAAGAAAAAGTCCTGACGATAAAAAGCGAAATATTTCTATTTGATTCCCTTTTACGAGGACTAAGTGAAATGCTGGATGACATTTTCTTCCTCTATTCCTGTCAGGATATTTTTTGTATCGTCGCCCGTTTAAATTTTTCTTTTTTTTTTTTCTTTTTTTCTTTACAGTTGCATCCTGCATGGCGGTGGTAACGAGTGCCGAGGAATGTGGCCAAGAGGAATTCACCAAGTGCGCAGAGCCCCTAGACATGCTTCATCTAACGTCGGAGTTTTCAATTGGTGCCTCCAAAAAGGAAGAACTAGACAAACTTTGCCAGTAAGTCGCACACAAGACCGGTCTGCTAAAAGCACACGACATTTGGTTGCGGGTGGGAGTGTGTTTTAGTTGGGGGGAATCTCTAATGGAATTAATTGTGACCAATTGATGTGCCCCGAGGACTTTTCCTTTTTCTCAATCTCTTTAGGAGTTCTCTTTTTTGTTTTAATATAAAGTAACGTAAGCTTTTAATTGGGATGGATACAAGGACTTTTTCTCTTCAGCTAATTCGCACATGCACAAGCACATTCTCCTTAAAAATTGCACACAGCACGAGGAAATCCAAGTTTTTATTTTTTTTATTTTCCGGGGGCAAATTGGTTTTCCCCAGCATTCCTTGTCCTTCCTTCCGTTCAAATTGATCAAAAGGAAACCAGAGGGCAATTTAACACACAACCGAGAAGGACTCCAACATCTCATACCGTTCTCTGCCGCGCTGCACTATTTTTAATTCAAAACATGTTCATAGATTTTCGGCAAGAGTGGAAGGAAAAGGCATCGACAAAAAAGAAAACCGGGTCTCCTACTACAAACAGCAACCAGAAAACAAAAACAGGAGGGACGATGCTGAGAAGATCCTCTCGATACATTTTCCGTGGGACTTAAATTGAATTTATAACTTTTTCGCAAAACAAACGACCGTTACCCACCACACCAACATTCAGCACACACACACATACCACTGCCCGATCAAGTTTGAGCCAGTCGGAGACGGGGTGTGTTGTGTATTTTTAAGGACAAAAATGTCCTTTTTTGTTTCTCTCCATGTGACTCCGCTTTTGTGTTGCCGGTGTGTTTGTTTATTGTCTTCGGTGCGTATATTTGTTTTGGCATTTTGCAAGGATATTAGTGAGAATCCTTATTAATGCCCTGGAATTCATGACTTATTGAACTGTGTTAAAAGGAAATGTCACTGGACTGGCAGCCAAGACAAGGGATATAACGAGGACACGGGGTAGTTTGAGGCGGCTCATTAAAAATTCTAATCGGATTTTTCTTGATACCCAGTGGGTCACGAGTTTCTTCAATTTTTCTAGGCGAACTATATGGGTCGGACATAATCTAATTATTTGTGAAATTTAAATTCTGGAACATCTTTATTTAGGAGAGCATCACACAGGTGGAGAGTGATTGGTTTGGATGGATGCGGAGTTTTAGGGTTTCTGTTGTTTGTGTTTGGGGGTATGAGGGGTCACTGGAGTATTTAATATTCAATGTGGACGAATGAAGGTAGTCATCAGGATAATTTGGAAGCGGCAGCGTGCCAAACTTAAATGGGAGCTCGTTAAATAATTGAGTAGGAGGGTGGATCCTTTTTTTTCGGGGGTGGAAGGGGGTTTCATGTCAGAGGGATGTCTTGCATATGAAGGAAACTTGGGAGGACACTTTTTATGTTTGAGAGTACAACCGTAGCACGATTAACTGATCTAAAACTAGGCTAGTGTCAGCTAAAAATTCGTAGAGACCGCCCACTACTGCATTATAGTCTTATAAGAAAGCTTTGAGCTATAGTGAAGGTGACTGTCCACAAAAAATACATCAGCTAGAGTTCGTTTTTTATCATCCAATGTTTTCATAGAGGTTTTGTGAAATTAGGGACTTCGTTAAAGCCGTAAATCGATTCAAGACTTCAAAGTAATCGCATGCAGCATGCACCCAATATATGCAGAAATACTATGAATCCTTATTAAAAACTTTTCGAAATGAAATATTCACAAAATACAGAAGTGTAGCATCTCAATATATATCTACGAGTAGGTAGTACCCTTTAAATCCTTAAACTCTTTAATATCTCCGAGTTATCATTGTCCTCTTTCGTGAAATGTATCTGTGCCTCCATTAGCTTCCTCATCCTTTTACCAACAATGGATTCGTTACACCGACCCACCACTTAATTCTCGTGCTCCTGCTGCAGGAAGGATACGCTACTAGTAGTAGCTGGTGATGGTGGTGCTTGAAATTAAAATGCAGTCACCCAGAAGCGGATATAAAAATGAAATTTACTCCCGTCATGCGGCAGCCATTACAACACCAAACGCCGACAGGTTGTTGAATTGAATCATTAGAAGTGGTGGTCCGACGATGTTCCTCGATGGCAGCGTCATATCTGTCTGCTCAGGAATATATCCGTGTCACTCATTGAGTGACAGTGTCCTTTTTTGCGCAATTTCCTTCTTTTTTTTCATTCTTTTTCACAAATGCAAATTTCAAATGCCAACCGACAGAGAGAGGCTGATAGTGTCCTACAGAATACACACAGAACGGTTTCACACTTGACACGAGAAATAAGCAGACGGCTGCATGCATGATGTATTGCAGTGTCATGCTTCGTTATAGGGCAAATAATGTAATTAGGGTAGTAAATTCATGTCGATCTGTCATTTCGACAGCGGGGAAGGTATTCACACCCCCATTGCCATCACACCTTTGTTAAGCATTCTCTTTTCCGTTTCTCTTTCAGTGAATTGCGTAAGGGTGTCCGCTGTATACAGAGCTATACGAGACGATGCATGGACCTGCAGCAGAGAAATCAATTTAATAAATTATACCATGGCACTAATCAATTCATTCGGGATTTATGCAACAAGGGTGAATTCCAGGATGGTAAGCATTTTGCACAACGATATAGGGAGAAGGAGAGAGAGTAATTAATTTTAACTCTTCTCCATTTTCCCGTTTTTTTCTTCGTTTTTCTTTCTCCGAATATCCTTTTGCTTAGTTCAAAGATTTATTGTGCATTTTGCTCTTATTATCTCATTGATAGAGTACCTGAAGCATGCTCCTTGCTCGGAAATGGCCAAGAGGGAGTTTGAGGTATGCTCTACCAAATACAAGGAGACAATGGTCTTTATGAAACCAAACAAGAATCAGGAGAATTATGAGAACGTAACTCTAAATGAGAACATTAAAACGATATGTTGGTAAGTTGGCCTGGAGACAAATTGTTTTTTGGGAAAGGTATTCATCTCTGTTCTGTTCTGTATAATTGCAGTTCCATAAACGAACTAGTCGATTGCTCAGAAGATGCGGCACGCAAGGTGTGCGGTAATGAGGCTGCAAAATTCACCAGAGAGCTTGTGGACAAGTATGCGAATAGTTTGACTAAGGTAAGGACTCATGATTGGTTTTAGATTTTCTCTAAAAACAAAAGGGTTTTAAGCTATTGCCATATCGAAGAGCTCTTTCGCTCTATAATGAAAAATTATTTTCAAAGTGAGTGCTGTGTTTGCAGAAACTGTACGAAATTTGAAAATAACTTTTGGTTGAAATAACCCCCCTTCAAGGACTGGTGTAATGGAAATTGATAGCAAAGCTATCTGCCAGCTCGTGGACTTATCACTAATCCTTAAATTCATGCGACTTTCCTCTAAACTTTCACTCTTTGTTCCTTCCTAGCTTTACTGTGAAGAATACACAAGACACCCGGGCACATGCCGAGACGGAGAGAATGGTGCCAATCATCGACTACAAGGACTATCCACAATCGTTCTTCTAGTGGCCAACCTGCTGGCACTCACATATCACCGAACAAGATAGATTTAAACAAGGGTTAGTAAATCAACGTTGCCATCGCAGAGTCAACTCAAAGCACTCAAAGCACCCCTCAAAAAAATCACAAAAACAAAATAATACTAACACTCGGTAAAGCAATTTCGAAACTTTAGTCAATTTTTTAGATAAGATATTAAGAAAAAAAACATGAATTAACAGCAACAAAAGGTAGCATCATATCAAGTGGAAGCGTCAATGTTTTCTTTCCGAACAAAAAATCAAGTAATTCTTAATTTTCTTGACGCTTTTCTTTAGCAACACTCTTCTTTGACTTAACACAAAAGTAAAACTCTTCAAAACAATTCAGCAAAAAAGAAAAAAAAAAACACTTTACTTAGCAATAGAAAAACGATTTATTACTTCTTACTTCTTAAATAGAGATTACAAGCGCTTCACAAAGGAATGAGAAATTACAAAAAAAATAAAAAATTAAATGCAACCAGAGTTGCTTGTTGATAATAGTGTACGAGGGTGAAACGGTATCGTTACTATTGTAACGCCATTGAATTACGAATAAGAAAAAAAAAAAGAAAAAAGCACAAAACCCAAAACAGGTGACAATAGTGGCAGTGAGACATTCTCTTCTGGACTCCCACAAGGTTCCATTTTCGGGGCACATCTCTTGTTGATAACCCAAAGCAAAATTACTTCCACCACACTGCCACACGAACTGCCACCTGTTAAACGTTAAGTAGTTCTAGAGAATTTAGTTTTATGAAAAGTATTCAATTTAAAACAAAAAAATTAAACATTTAATGACAGGCGTACATATACATATATTTTATTACTTATTTAAACCAGTACCTTAAGATATTATTGCCGCTTAGTTTTAAGTTTTAGGCGAAACGGTTTCCTTGAACTTATGATTTAGTTATGTAGATTCATTTATGGTTTGATTCAAAAATTTCGCACAAGTATAACACTTGTAAACTTCAAAATAAAAAGACCAAAAATTACTTTAAACATATATATACTCGTATATATAAACAAATTATATATTATATACAAGAAACAACACATATTATAGACAATGTAGAAGAATTAAATATTTTAAGATTAAAACGAGTATTTTTTGAGAGGATTAAACAAAAGTGGCCATTTATCTAAAATGATCCTAGTTTTTAGTTATGATTTTAAAAAAAGACTTATTTCATTAATTCGATTTTTGTTATATTAAAAATAATATTTATTGTATTATATACGAAATTTTTGTACCTACTCCAAGAGATATTTTTTAAGAATTTTTTTTTTTATATGTATGTACCCAAATTGTTAATTTTGTTAAAAATCAGAAAGATATGTAAGTTAAAAAAAAAGGTGTTGAAGAAAATTTTCAAAAAACGAAAATAAAAGTAATAATTGAAAAGAAAGGGGTTTAGTATTTTATTCAATTGAAGGCGGTTTCGAAATCTCCAAAAGGTGACCCCAAGCGACCCTGTACACAAACCTAAGAGCAAAGCCAAATATCGGTTCGTTGATGGATGGATGATGAAGATGAAACAACACAATTTCAAGCCTGAAAGGAAGGTCTGAGAAGGCAAGTGGAGTGGTCTGAGAAGTCAATGCCATGATTTAGGCTTTTCACGAAGCACCTTACAGCGAAATCACTCGGGAAATCTGCATCTCCATATGTACAAAATCCAATCAGAATTTATGTGAAAAGAATTTGTTAATTGTGAACGAAAATTTTGCTGTGAAAATTCACTTCGGCGATGATCCATAATCTCAACTCAACGGCTGCATAAATAAGCGGACTTGTCGAATTTGGGCAGCGAAGAACCCAATAGTTATTCCAGAGAAACTGAAATTGGTGGCATTTTGGGATTATTGGAGTGATTGGACCGTACCTCTGTGAAAGTGTAGCTCGAAACGCGTTTCCAGTGAATGGTTAGGATTGAACAACTATGAGAACTGATGACCACTGATCAAATAATTCCTGAACTCTAGGCGGAGATGCAACATGTTATTGCTATTATCGAACCACAACTATGCAACGATGTCACAGATCCGTGGTGCGCATTTATCTAATATTCTGTTGCCTACTTAATCGTAACATTTTTACTTTACAAACAACAACACAAACAAAGGTTTACCAAAGGTTCTAAGGTTCTTGGTATTTTTTAACTTTTACGCGCATTAAAGTTAAGCAAATTTTGAGCTCACTCGAAAAAATATTCTTGAGTGTATCAAGTAAGTTTCTAGTAGCCCAATGTATTGAGATTTATTGAGGATGTGTCAAGCGGTCAAAGCAAACCCCTGTGAACAACTGATCCTTTTAGATGCAACATTCGGCTGACGCTCCATCACGAGAATACTACTTAAGTCATATATCGAATTGAGGACGAAGCAGAAACTCCATTTTGGGTCTACTTCCATACTCAACTGACCTGACACCAAGCGATTACTATCTTTTCCAAAATTTCTGTATTAAATAGTGGATCACAAGAGCTAATTGGTACTAACAGGGAAATATTCGGACGCAAAAATTAAACATTAACAGCAAAATGGATACAGTTAAACCAATAAGCCTACCCCGGTTTAATTAGTTAATGGTTCTTCCATTTTAATAAAGTTGCCAATCTAAAAAAAAACGCAATATTTTGACAGAAGCAGGCTTTCGACTCTCATTCAGGCATAAATTCACTCCCGAGCTCAGAAAGATACACAACCAGAGGGTTTGTCAGTGCTCAACTAATGCATAATTTAATTCATAATAAAATCCACTTTCTGTCCACAGATTTTCAACATTTATGCCCCAATATAATCCACGTCTCTTCCAAAATCCACTAACACTATTCGACTCTTTAAGGTAACAAGGATTTATGGGGGGAAAAAAACGAAAATCACCACGTTAGACTGTCTCCACATGCCAACACCCGAAAACAGCGAAATCCAATATTTCCTTAGTTATGACTTCATCAGCCGGAAACAACCAACTTTCCTACAAACTCGTACTACACCTCCATTGGGGCGCTGGTTGGTACTCGGATGAAAGCCTCATTTACGAGTCCCATTATGTCGCCAATATTCATTTGCAGAGAACCAACCACCAAGTGGCACCGCTGTTACCCCGGCATGAGAGTATATGTCCGGGGTAATTCCCTAGCAATTTAGCTGCTCTCACAATCTCATAATGGCTTTTGCCATCCTTCCCGTGGGAGGTTGAGGACGCAGGACGCGCGCTTGTTTCTCCTTGCAAATAGGAGGTCATTACTTGGGTCGTCGTCATTTAATTAATGTCTGCGCGTCTGATTTGATTACCCTTATTAGGTAGGTACTAAGCTGAGAATTAGGAAATTGCTAATGTGCTCCAGACAGGTGCATTCGACCCCACATAGAATGCCATGACCTTTCGAATATCCTGCACTGGAAATCCAATTCCATTTATAACTTCTATTGGAAAACTAAATTGAAAACGCGATATTTTTTCCTCCCTCCCTACAAGGACTTTGAAATGTCACAAACCAAATAAATCAACACCGACCGGCATACATGTATGTACATAAGCATGTGTGCATGTATGCACTGCCAGAGACAGTCACGTCCAATTTGATCCCAATGAATAGAGAAAATGCAGCTGCCAGGTCGAAATCAGGTAAACCTGTTATGGGCGAAGTTTTTTCCGTGCAAATTTGTTGTTATTCGCCTAATTTGTTAAAGCACCGAAAAATCATTTATAAATATTAAAATTAATCGAAAAACTAAAATAATTATTTACAACGGATAATGTCGTAATCCCATCACACGCAAATTATTCGCAATGTGGCCTGAATCAGAGGGGGGTGGTGGGGAATAAAAAAACAAAAAATATAATTCCATCTATTTCGGTTGTCCGAACATAATCGCTAAACAAATCACTAATAAATTATTCGCATCGAAATACCACATAATATTTTCGTTTCGGTTTGGGTCATTTCGCATTCAGGAGCCACCCTCGCTGGTGACCTCACATGGCGGCTTATATTGGTTAAAAATGGATCGGATCGCATGCGAAAAATGGCTTGGTGTATGCTGCGGTACAAAATATTCCGTTTAATCTCAATTTAAAACAAAAACGAATAGTAATTCCGTTTCTGGAAAATAGTGTGCACCACCGACAGCGAACAATGCTCGGTTGGCTCAAATAATTGTGCATCCGAACATACAGCTTAGTACTGAGTATGAAAATCATCAGGTTTTAAGCAATTTCGGTTGTAATAATGTCGCCACAGGAGGGCACTATTTTTTAATGGCATACATTCCCCGCTAATCTTCAATTAGAAAAACATTAGACATTCGAGAAAGTTAATGAAACCATGAATTATTAGAAGCGACAAAAATGGTTTATCTGTGCTCCTTTGACGTGCTAGCAAAATGTGACATCTTGTTGGAAATAAATGAAACTACCCTAAGTGTTTGGATATTGGATACGGAATGTCCATAAAAGATAAGGGATGCCGATGCGACACTCTGCCAAATTTTCTTGGTGAAACCTTAAGAATTAGAGAAAGTTTGAAAGTTTGTACACTTAACCTAACTGACGTTAAATCAATCTATTGGTCCATGGCAGTAGACCAAATGTACGCCTATCTAACGGAGACATCCACGTGGGTATAGGTGGCGAAATTATTTTCTGATACGTAGGTGTAGCTGCAGCTTTTTATCGAAGTTTTCCACCTAAAATGGAAAACAGCTAATATTTGGCTACCACCGTCAATTTTCCGATTGGTTTCTTATTGGGACTTGCCTCTGTCTAAGGAGTGCACAATGAGTACAGAAATCCATGTCAACTGGAAGAGTCTATTCGATCACTTCGCTATCCAAGTTAGGGTTATAGGCTGAGCCTTAACCGAAGCTGTCACAAAGCTAACAGATGAAATCGATATAACTTTATGACAGTACTCAACGTTTTCGGTCTCGTAAGTGAGACAGGAAGTGATAAGAATTTCGAGACCTTCTCTCTGTTTTCTCAGCCTCATCCTCATGGATAATTCAAAATTTCGAGATCATTATGGCGGGGCCCATCTTTTACCCGGATCAGGATTGAGAACTTCAGTAAATTTGGGGAAATTTCATGGGAAAAATGTTTCTTCTTTATTCCCAACAATTTCCTGGACTAAGTTGAAGGACTAGGACAACCCCTATTCAAATTGCTGCTTAAAAGCACATTACACTCAATGAAGTGGGAATACACTTGTGATTTTATTTCATCAGTAAATGCAAACAATTGAAAATAATCTTTGAGTGATGGAAATTGAAAGCATGATGCACGCTTTGCTGGGAAAAAGTATTAGGACTTCTTGCGCTGTATGTCTGTCCTTTCACTTAAACTAAACGAGTATACAAGTAGACGAAATGCGATTTTTGTATTTACTCGTTTTCTTAATAATTGGAGGTACTTTTGAACGATACTACAATGGTTAGCGGGTAAAATTCACCCCTGACTGAAATTTCTACACGGCTATCAACCAACTTAATTCACACGATCAAGTTCAAACGCAGAGTTCGTGGAAGTTCCAGCGAAATTTCTTTGAGTTTAAAATTTTCAATAAAAAATAAATAATTTTGGACGTGACATGCGAAATTTTTCAAAATTCTGCACGTCGGATACATTATGCTCCTGCCATTTGAAACTAGCTTTCATAGAACTGCACTTGAGAGAGTATTGTACTTGCGTTCCGAATAGAATTTGATAAGGATTCAACTAAGCCATAGTACGTTCCACAGCATATGCACCAGTGGCCTTCAAGAGATTTGCATACTTCTAAAAGTTTTGACTACTCATACTGAAATTTAGGTTCATGTTGAAGTTGAAGTCTATTCATTTCCCCTTTAAGAATCCTCGATTTGAGTATTTAACTCTGTTTATACTCGTATTTTATCTTGAGAACATAAGCTGACACACGTGGCAGAATTTCGAAAGCCTCACTTATCTTGACAACACACTAATCCCATTTTATTGTGCGAATATGACACATTGTCAACTTTCGAAAAGTCGGTGTATTAAAACAGCACACTGAATGAACATCATTCCCCCAAAAAGGATTATCGAATTAAAAATTTTCTTCAACCCTTTCCAGCGCGTTAAACTGTGGAAAACTTGAAGCAGCATTCCTATTAAATTTGAGACATGGCAGCTCAAATTTCAAAATAATACACCTTAACCGAACGTCAATTATGTATCTAGGCTCATGGCAAATTGCGGTTACCCGAAGCATCATGAACTTGATTTGGATTTAATTGAAATTAATTGCATCAATAGTACATAGTCACCTCTGGGAATGCCACAAATCAGATTTAGCTTACAACCTGCCAATGCCATTCACCAACACCACCACCATCACCATCACCATTACCATCCAAGGATTCGTAATAAGAACTCGGCATGTGCTTGCCTCTCTAAATTTGGTAGGAAAACCTCATTTCGACAATTCCTACCTTAATTAAGCCGATATGAATATCACATGTCAAATGGAAGAAAAACTCGTCCCCTAACCACATCGAGATTCTCTCTCGTACAGATATCGAAAGATACTTTGCCCCCAAAAACCAACGAGGAAGGCTCAAAATTTAATCAAATCTACCGCAGGACTTTCTAGTTCCTTGTTGTTATTCGGTGCGATGTTTATAGTAAAAAAATAAAAATTAACTATAATTTCAATTGAAAAGTGTATAAAATATTCACTCCTTCACACAATAGTTTCCCTGGCAGGGTAAAGTTGTTGGTGGTGGAGTCGAGGGAGAATCCTCGTGAGTGCAGCACTTTCCAGCAGCGCCTTACACACGTCGTCGGAGTCGTCAAAGTTGAAGTTTTGCTGTTTGGCAACAAGCAACCGAGGCAACTCCACGGGGAAATCAAACATTTTCGGAAGCTTAGTTGTCGGGAAGAAACTTTGTTGTAATAGCTAACACGGTGTTGTTGCGCGCCATCCACAATGAAATGAAATTTGTATTTGGAATATGAAGCGAGAGAGTGAGATAGAGCAGCAGAAGCAGCAAAAACGTTGTTCTATTGGGATTGCAACTTGGCATTGTGGTTATGGCTAAAGTTTTCAGTTTTCCAAAACGGATGGGTGGGTGGTGACTGGTGATGATAATGATCGCAGGGACGATAAATTAAGTTTTCTTCGCTTGCTGCAAAAATGCAATTTTTTTTATTGGATTAGGGAGGAGTGGTTTAGCTAACTGGCAAGTTGATGGTCAGTAGGTAATTGCGAATTGGTCGTATTTGGAGCAATCGATTTTTGGTATGATCTACTTTTTAGAAAAATTGTAGCATTTAACTGATTGTTGCAAAATTGGACGGGAAAGTGGGCATCAAGCGGGATGTACATCATACGAGTATGTCTGCGCATCTTGATGCATTTAGTGACGAACTTTTAGTTGCTTGAATACTGGAAAAACTCAGTACACGCTTGTCCTCTTATGCGATGCTTCTGATTAATGCCCTTACGGTTCTCTCATTTGCTAGCTAGAAAGTTGGTGAATCGAATATTATCTCCATCGCCGCGATGGTTTAGTGGGTTGCCTGCCTCTGCCAGAACTTCCTTTCCTAGGTCAAGATAGTACTGCCATCGGAATTTTGAGTGAAACTTTAGCTCTCTAGGGTAAATGGTTAACAGGTACATAAGAACAGACAGAAAAAAAAAAGATAATTCACATCTTTCGCACAGCAGACCAAAGGCTACGGTGAGTAGGGCACGTCATCCTTATGGATTCAAATCACCATCAATTATTTTTAATGAAATATAAGTCAATAACTAAAAAACATTATCAAGTACAAATGGGCCCCAATAAGCTGGATGGTACGAAACTAAAAAGTCGTGGCCCCTAAGGGAGATATTCAGAGAGAGACTCCTTGAAGGATCTTGAGCTCTACCCAACCGTCACGACTACTTCTGTAACCAAGAGGTGGGTGTGGAGATTGAGGGAGAAAATAAAATTCATTTGGCCGGTTCAAAATTGGGTGTTACTTTATCCTAACTAACCGACGAAATGTGCTTGAATTCCGATCGCATTATTCATTTTGTTTTGACTTCAACGAGCAACGACCACACCACTGCTGATAATGATCGCATAATTTCATACGGAAGGCCAATTTCCACTCCATAAATAGCAAGTCCTTTCAAAAGGTGTTCAAACAACCCTTTCTTATGAGATATCATACCCATCGCGATTATTTATTGCTCGGAAATTTGTTTTTCTACAGGATTCACCTTCATCGGTGTATGTAAGTATTCTTTTCAAGAGCAACACAAAGAATGACACCATAAAATGTGCGAACAAAACTAATTCCACTAAAAAGTGCAATGCAACTGTCTAACCAACTTTCCAACAGATCGACCCTCTTACTCTGCCTCAACCCTTTCGTAAGTAATGACCATCTTTTTGTGAGCCGCACCATGAATGCCGAGAAAATATCATCACCGCATTGCTGCACAATCTAGGCACCAGCACCAGCTACAAAAAAACAACTTTAGATACAAGAAAAAAAAAACAAGACAGGACCTCAAAACCATTTTTCACAACTTGCGGTCTGCATTGTATCTCATTCCTTTCATTTCTGTCTCTCTGATAAAAGCATTACAAAAATCGCTTCGCATTATATTTTCTCTGTGTTTGTTGACCAACAAAATAAAAAGTTTATTCAAAGTTTCTCACAGTCGGAGATTACTAACCACCACCATCGTCAAGGATTATTACGAACAGGGAGAATTCCCTTTTGCAGTTGCGGCAGTTCATTCCAAGTTCTCCAGCCAATTGTTTTCCAAAGAAATCAAGGTGAGAAGACTAAGCAATAACTATACGAGTACGACTACACACCGACCGAAGGTCCTTTGTTGAATTTTCTCAAAACCCACCACTGCAACAGTACGGACGAGTACAGCCTCCTCAAATGGTCCACCCTTTCAGCCCACCCGTTGCTATTATTAAATTTATTTTCATCCAATCTAACGGATTGACAAACTCTTAACATTATCTCGATATAAAATATTTACAAAAAGGATAAAGATGAGAGAAAAGCTAAAAAAAAAAAAAAATACCCAAAGACAGGGAGACAAAACTAATAATATATCGCATTTCATTGCGACTATACGTAAGGACGACCCTTTGCGTATATGTGTACGAATATGTGGGATGCTGCTGAGTCTATGTGCTGAGGGAGAGACTTTTAGGATAAAAATTTTTGCCATTTAAGAAAATCCTCCCCAGAGATCACAAAATGAAACAAACTTTTATATTCGTCGCCGTAGTAGTAGCAGCAGCATTGGGGCGAGGTGGATGAGGACCCGATGATATACGGAACCTCGGTGCTGGGGGTCGATTTTGCTTCTCCTTGATTTTTTTTGTGCAAGTGAATCCTTTTTCTCGGCGACGAGGCCAAAACCAAGCTAGAAATGGAAGATAGACGATTCTTGCTGGATCTTCCTTTTCCCTGTATGCGAATAAATTTCATCGCTCTGCTGCTCCAGCTGAAGTAGAAAATTTGTATTTGGTGTTTGGATTTCTGCAAAATATGAAATGCTCATGTGTAAGTCGAGCTATAGCAGGGGTTTGGGGGTTGGGGGTTGGGGGTTGCCACGCAAATGGGGAGAATATAGAGAGAGCACAGGTACCTATGTACCTACCCGGTGATGTATGCAAAATTTACTAAACTGTAATAAAAGTTTTATTTGATATTTGCGGTGGGATTTACAATAATTCCGAGTTTGGATACTTATTGTTGTTTGTGTCGAGGATGAGTGGGCGGGGATGCTGGCTCAAGTTTGTCTGTGTTCTTTTGAATTATGTACAATGTTGTATCGTTTGCATTTAAATTTTTCCGGGATGGGGCGTGTATACGCAATTTACAGTCTATTATATGAAGGGCAATTGTTTTCTTGGATTGCCCTTTATTTTGGTTATCGAATGGGGTTACGAAATATATTGAGTGCGTTAGACTTTTGCTACTTTATGGGAATACTGCTGAATCACCGACTGTGGCGAATGTGGGTGAGATTTGGGATGAATGTGCAATCGGCGGATTTTTGGGAAAAAAAAATGATTTATGGTAGTTTATTTGCCAAGGCTTTTGACTTCTAACTGGGAAGAGTTGGAAAGAGAGTGAGAGCAGGTGAAGAATTTTATTGAATTTAGGATAACTACATTGCGAGGGTTTATTTAAAGTGTGGAGAAGAGATGCATGAAATATTCAGAAGAAATGTTATGATTCTGAGTTCAGCTTTAGTATTTTCAGAGACCATCAAGGCCGTTTCGATACATTGAGAGTGAATGTGGTACAATCACTGCAATTGTGCAATGGATACAAACTATGTCAGCCCCAAACAAATTCACTGCATGCAGGACTTCCACAGCAAAAGATGTGACGAAGATGTGACGAAAGGTAGACAGGTTGACACATTCGGTCATTATTACAGATGGTTTCAAGATGGACTGCAAGATGGATTCGGAAATATTTCAGAAGCTGTGACGATACCGTACTTTAACAGTGTTTTCATATGAAACTGGTAGTAATCCTTGAACCTGCCGAATGCTCTACGCTTAAAGGGAGCAGTCAGGCTGCCATCCAAGCACTCGCATTGGAAGCCATATTTTTCAAACTATTAGAACAGCATCAGAATGAACTTCTGCTTCTAAGATGTTGCCTTTCGATCGCTTTAGTCTGGTTCCTGCGCCATATAAACATAGAAGAGCAGAAAAAAAACTGAACGGATAAACTCATCCAAGCAAGGATCAGATCTTGACACCTCTCTGGCTAAAAGGATTCAGACTTCGCTCTCAACGGTGAAGGGTCATCTTATAAAAGCTCAACAACTGTAGGACAAACTCGACAGGTGCATCATATTGAGGAATATTTGGACCAATATTGCAACAAAAAGGGAATAAGCGGATCGCTGAGCACAGATGAAAACTGTACAGACATCGGTCTTACCGTTTCGATATGTACAGTTCACTATATTTTGAATCTAGAAGGATGTGAATGAAAAGAAACGCCACATCATGTAGCGGCAGATAGCCGAGATCATCAAGAGGAGAAGCCAAGGGATAAGTACTTTTCTTGCATCTTCACGGATGTATTCGCTTTTAATCGACAAAATAGAGTCCTTCATTCCATTAACTACTCACAAAAGTGCCCCAATCATCTAAAAAATCTTTAAAATTTAAATCTCACAAGAATCTCAAAAATACCCAGCATTCTTCTTGATAAATATGCAGGAGCTTTCGTGGTCTGAGTGGCAACACTTGCATTTAAAATCTCCCATTAGCAGGACAAAACGATATTTAAAGTAGCTTTTTGTAGTCGTCCTCGTCGCCTGCAAAATTTACTTAGCGGCACATTCCACAGCGCCATATTTAAACTTCAAAACTAGCATTTCTTAAAATAGTCCCTTTGGTTACAGTCCCAGTATCCTCCTACAATATTCCCAATTACAAAGTTTTTTTTCCAGAAATTTATTCTTTTTTTCGTCGGGTTACTGCTTGGCTTTTCTTTTTGCCAGTTTGTCGGGTTTCGATTGCAGCAGAAGAGCAGCAAGGACCAGAGCGCACAAAATTAAACTATGAAAATGAATTGTCCTTCCGTGGTTGCTGAGCAGCGTCCTGTAAGGGATACGGGTATACTATATTTTATCACATATCCTAGGCGCCCACCCCCACGACGAACACACATATGGCCAATTGGTCCCCATGGATGCGGAACAGGGCAAACGGAGAAAACTTGTGCCCAGTTATAAATCTTAACTTTTGCGACATACGAGCTGTGGATTTCGTTGTCCTAGGTTCATTTTCTTCGGCTTTCTCCTTTTTTGCGGATGTCCCTGGGGAGAATGTATTTTCTTCTTTCACTTTTAGCTTCTTGATATTCATGCTGCTCTAAGCTGATATCGGGCGGTAGTGGGGACGTACATATGTATGTAGGTGAGAACGAACAGTTGCCCTAGGGCGAGTGGGATTTATGTTTCCTGGCACTCGTCCAGATGAGTTATGTCTGCATGGGTACGTACATGTATGTGTTAGTGTTGGCTCGCAACTCAGCCAAATCAGAATGTTACCACGAAATTGAAACTTCAGTAATTACACGCGAGCGGTTGATAAAACTCAAACATGGTGACGCGGTCTTGTTTGTCTGCTTCGGCTAGGCGATGTATCTGTAGGATTAATCTGTCTGGCAGGAAGCCTAAGGCTTTTTACATGGTTACCAGGACATAAATTGGCAACAATAATTACCCCCAGACGATGCAGTGTGCAGTGCATCATTGTATTTACCTGGTTCCATTCCTATTTGTTTGCTTTCAGCCGACTTGGCAAATTGCAATTCGGTAGTTTGCGCCCTTCTGACAAACGATGTGTTATTTATTACCCAATAACCCCTCCGGACAAGATACGATTGCAGTTTTCAATTGTCTTTCGAATGCCTTCGATTAGCAGGGAATAAACCGTCATATCAGGCTCTGTCTGGGGTGCGCTTTAGGATGAAAGTAAATCGAATAACTCAGCGTTGATACATGTTGCCGGGAAATCGGAATGTTGCTGGACTAATAAATATCCATACGTCAAATGTCCACTCTGGAGAGGGGATAGGACCAGACGGGACCATTAAGCCCCAAAAATATGCAATTGATTACAAACGAACGAGCAATTGTATGTTTACCCATCGTTTCCCATTGAGGATTTGAGAGTGAAGGAGGGATAAGCAATTCAGCAGCCAATCTGCAGAGACCATTCCAGATTATACGGTATCGTTAATTCCTAGTGTTTGCGGCAAACGTGTTCCTGTCTCAGGACGGAACTTCCATTAGCAGATTGCTGCTGTTAGGTGTGACTTTACATTCGATACCGCGCCGGAAGTCATCAATACGAAAATGAACTACTACAATCGAATTTTATCATCCGCTTGTGCGGATGCAACCCACTTACAGGACAGAATCCTGCACAGGATGACATCGCCCAGGGAGTTATGGCGGTCACTTGATATGTGTTCCACATTCAATTGTAGCTGTTCATGATGAACGTGCGAATAAGATGCTTAACCGATTTGGTTTTCGGGGTGCGACCGAATGGTCGAGCACATTGTGTGTCGCCGTCTATGTGAGTGCTGGATGCAATGTGAAATTCTCGTCCTTTAATCGAATTATAGAAGCCATGAACGTTTTGATGAATGTTACCTATGCATTCTCGGGAGCGTTTTGGCGTTTTGGTTTGCCGTCCCGCATTTAAAGTTTGCGGTGCAGTGTGACAGCTTGTTGGATGGTTTCTGTATTCAGTGGAATTTATGTATGTCAAAGACAAAGTTGATTTGTACGGATAAACGAAGGAATTGAATATTTTTACTGTAACACGTCCGTGGAAGCCATAGGAGACTAAGAAATTTAAGGCAAAAACAACGATTCAGTTGGGCAATGAAATATTGCAGCATTTCTGATCTAGGATGTTGCGAAATCGGTTTATATCTCGAAAACTCTTTACAACGAAATGAAATTTTCTCCAAAGATATGTTTGAAAATTCTAAGCAAGTCGAAAACTGTACGGAATTTTCCAAAACGCCCTAATTTCGCCCCAAGTTAGGATGAATTAACTGTAAGATAAAATAAACAAATAAAGGTGGACATTTTCAGATGTGGAATTCAAGGGTATTCAAGGAAAGTGATGAGTTTTCAAAAATTGGATGGAATTTCACTGACCAACTTTGGCCGGACTTAGTGGAAATCGATTTTACATTTAAATGCCTTAACAACAGTGATCCTAAGGATATACAAGAGAATCCGAACGACCGATCATAGGGTGAAAAGATTTTAACGAATTAGTAGAGGTGTCAGGTCGTATACGTGTATGTACTTAAGTATACAGTAGACTGCCGATAGAGTGAACCAATAAGTGGAGTAGTTCATATCTGAGAGATTCTACATACAAAGGCGCTCATACTTCGAACGGAGTGTTCACTGCATGTGTCTGAATGTGTTACTTTCACGGCGAAATATGAAAGTTTAAATATCGATGTGTTAAGAGTCAATCTACAAGCTCGTGTTCAAGCTGCTGTACAGCTCCTTTCCTTAAAAAACATTTCGGTCGCATTAATGGATTTTTTTTGTTTTTTATCGCACGTCTACTGTCTTACATAATATTACGTCCAAATTCATGGCAGTGTTGAGAAGAGCTAAAAACTTATTTTTAAGCTACGGACAGTAAGACAAAGGGAGTATGTCTTAGACCAAGGATTGCTCCTTTTAACGACAAAAAATATAAACAATTTTAAGGGAAATGAGATAGCTATGTGCACAGGGAGCCGTTAGCCCAGAGGCGTTGAGCACAGGGAGTTGTGGGCCCTCTCGAGGAGAACGCAGGGAACTAATGAGCACAGTGGGCGCTGGGCATCGCAGCTTTGAGCACAGGGAGCTGTAATGACTACACAGAGGCCTTTGATGAGGTCTTGAATTTTAAGGGATATACGGCACTCTGTAGTACTTATGGGACTGAAACCCATCTTGATGGTTATCTGCTCTACTGCCTATTTATTTCTTTTTTTTTTGTGTGATATCAGTTCGGTATGACGTTTTGTAATGTATATTTTGAAAAGTGATCGAAAGCCAGAAAAGTCTGTATTTTTGCGTGTTATCTTATGTAAGCAAAATCTATGTATGGCAACCACAGAACGCCTGAAAGTAACTAAAACTTAAGTAAAATCAAAACTATTCCAGACTACAGAAACTAGAAATATTAAAGGCAACTCAAGTGGCCTAGTTCTTTTGACATCCATACACGTCAATCTACATGCTCCTTTACTAATGTAATGTATTCAACTCAACATCTACTAAACTTTTCCCATTTTACATGCTATTCATAGCAAATTCATCTTTGCCAGTGAGGTCAAGCTTCTTTCTTATTTCTTTTCACACGTCTACTGTCTTACTTATTACGTTCAAATTTATGGCAGTGTTGAAAAGAGCTAAAAACTTATTTTTAAACTACTGACAGTAAGACAAATTGAGTATGTCTTCGACCAAGGATTGCTCCTTTTAACGACAAAAATTATAAACAATTTTAAGGGAAATGAGATAGCTATGTGCACAGGGAGCCGTTAGCCCAGAGGCGTTGAGCACAGGGAGTTGTGGGCCCTCTCGAGGAGAACGCAGGGAACTAATGAGCACAGTGGGCGCTGGGCATCGCAGCTTTGAGCACAGGGAGCTGTAATGACTACACAGAGGCCTTTGATGAGGTCTTGAATTTTAAGGGATATACGGCACTCTGTAGTACTTATGGGACTGAAACCCATCCTGATGGTTATCTGCTCTACTGCCTATTTATTTCTTTTTTTTTGTGTGATATCAGTTCGATATGACGTCTTGTAATGTATATTTTGAAAAGTGATCGAAAGCCAGAAAAGTCTGTATTTTTGCGTGTTATCTTATGTAAGCAAAATCTATGTATGGCAACCACAGAACGCCTGAAAGTAACTAAAACTTAAGTAAAAGCAAAACTATTCCAGACTACAGAAACTAGAAATATTAAAGGCAACTCAAGTGGCCTAGTTCTTATGACATCCATACACGTCAATCTACATGCTCCTTTACTAAAGTAATGTATTCAACTCAACATCTACTAAACTTTTCCAATTTTACATGCTATTCATAGCAAATTCATCTTTGGCAATGAGGTCAAGCTTGTTTCTTATTTCTTTTCACACGTCTACTGTCTTACATATTACGGTCAAATTTATGGCAGTGTTGAGAAGAGCTAAAAACTTATTTTTAAGCTACGGAGAGTAAGACAAAGGGAGTATGTCTTAGACCAAGGATTGCTCCTTTTAACGACAAAAAATATAAACAATTTTAAGGGAAATGAGATAGCTATGTGCACAGGGAGCCGTTAGCCCAGAGGCGTTGAGCACAGGGAGTTGTGGGCCCTCTCGAGGAGAACGCAGGGAACTAATGAGCACAGTGGGCGCTGGGCATCGCAGCTTTGAGCATAGGGAGCTGTAATGACTACACAGAGGCCTTTGATGAGGTCTTGAATTTTAAGGGATATACGGCACTCTGTAGTACTTATGGGACTGAAACCCATCCTGATGGTTATCTGCTCTACTGCCTATTTATTTCTTTTTTTTTGTGTGATATCAGTTCGATATGACGTCTTGTAATGTATATTTTGAAAAGTGATCGAAAGCCAGAAAAGTCTGTATTTTTGCGTGTTATCTTATGTAAGCAAAATCTATGTATGGCAACCACAGAACGCCTGAAAGTAACTAAAACTTAAGTAAAAACAAAACTTATCCAGAGTGCAGTCAACTTAAGTACACTAGTTCTCACCACATGCAGTAAAATTCGCCACAATGTACGACAATTAAAGAAGGGAACTGTAGGGATCTTAAAGGCGGCTATCGATAGTAAGGAGCTGGAAACTGTTTGAAGTCTTCCAGCAAAGATCTAAAAATGGGAAACGAAGCTACATTTCGATTGGCACAGCACTACATCTTATATTTTATGGTAGCTAAACACGATTATATCTAAAACAAAAAACTTGCTCGATTTAAAACACGACCGGCATGTTTTGGCAGAATCGTTAAGATTGAGTTAAGAAACCCTGAAGCAACATACACGTGCTAGCATTTTCCACGTCCTATAATTCCCCAGCTGTTATAAAATCTTAAGATTGCAAAGCAAACGCGGCGATCCTTACTTCGACAAAGAGAACAAACATCGCATAGCAAAACGGGAAGCAAGCTTGACTATATCTCCATTCTGGGAAACCCACAATACCACTCAGGAAACCTATGTACGAGTCTAAATAATATCCGCAACGATTCTAAGCCACTGCCCTACACAAATTTGCATTTAAGAAAAACTTACGAGACGTATCTTGTGCTCAACTCAAAGAATTTTATGAAGTCTCTTAATCGTTTGATTCGCCATTACATAATGAAATTAGTTTTAATTGTATTTCACACAAAAAAAAATATCAATTCTATCAAATAAATACAAAAATCTTTTCAAAATAGACTCACCGAATAAAATTTGAAATTTGAAATGAAAAACAGCTTAACGGCTAACATTTAACGGCATGAAACGCACGCACACACCCGAAGCAGAAAAAGATAAGAAAACACCGTTCAGCTACAAAATTTTGCATTCACAAAAAAAGCACTTATTTAGCAACAAACTACCACAAAACACACATAAAAATAAACTTTGCACATTAATTTACAAGAATATTATGAATTTGAAGCCAAAACAATGAAAATACAATTTATTTGAAAATTTCTTTTAAGACGATCGCGAACCGAACAAGATTTTTCATTCCCGCACTTGCACTGACCACTACTGAGCGAACCGAGCGACACCTTGTTTTCGTTTTTCTCAAAGTGTCAAAATTGGTGATGACCGTAGATGGTAAGGTAGTGCAATCAATTGGTTTCATTTAAAAAAAAACTAATTAGATTTTAAATTGATTTTTTTATTAGCTATGTACATACATATGTAATCTATTTAGTAAGCATTTCGTTGGTATATGCAGTTGTGTGAAGTGTGCGTTGCATAAATATGTACATATGTTTTTTCTCGAAGAAATAGTCGATGGGTTAATTGGATGTTTGATAGACAGGATGGATTATTATTGTACTGGACTTCAATGACCTTAGTCACTTTTTTTAAATATATATATTATTATTCTCAAAAATCACATGCAAATGATGGAATCATCACGGGAATAAATTTATCTGGGTTAGATTTTTGGTCATCAATAGTACGGGAACAAAACACGTACGCTTTGAACTTAATAACCATTCGTAAAACCACGAAGTTTCTGCAAGTAAAGACCTAAATAGGTCATCGTAAGTTATTGGTATTCCAAGTACAAACTTTACATAGCGGAAAGCGATAAGTCCCAGACTCAAAAGTCATTTCCATTATCAGAATTTGATTGGCTGTGCTTTTCGGAATTCAACCAAGTCATATGAATTTTCGATCCTCATGCATTCAATCATAGTTTCTCTCATAAATGCCACTCTTACTCTTGTAAGGCATACAGTTAACACCTTTCAAAACTGTGCAACAATTTGTCATGTCCTGTTTTCTATCCGTCTTGATAAACATGCTTCGCCGGCACTCCCACATTAACTTAGCAAATTCATATCATGGAGTGCACTTCGAAAATTACTTTCACGACTCCTACACCGGATGAACGGAAAAAATGTGCATCAGCAGTTTTAATTACGAGATGAATGTGTCAAGTCCATAGCAATGGGTGTAAAAAAACATGCGAAGGATCATGCTTTTGCTTGCAAAGGCATCCAAGCTTCCGGGTGGACGCGGACAAAGCAAATGCAGTGTCCGCCACCGGATGTACTGTTTCAGCCGTTTTTTCGCACACACGAAAGTGATTTGAAAGTTTTTTTTTCACAGAAAAAAAAAAGAATCAGCTCCCTAGAAGCAGTCAAATGGAATAAAAGAGATTTCCATGTCGAGATACAGAACGAAACTCTTCATGACGTAGCAGGTTCCAAGTGAGGGCTAATAGAGAAAGTTTTCGCCAAAACTCCGGCACAGTTTTTCTGTGCCAAAGATGGTGCCAGTGTTGTTTGTGTGGAGATGATTGAAAAAGGGGCTAAAATGTGATTTTATGCGCTTACAGCATGTTCGTTAGAGCGAACTAAGTAGCAAATGCATATGATGTGAGGACCTCGCACGTCCTTCATCTGTTTCGTAGGAATTTAGGTACCAATATGTTTCTGCCTCGTATGATATATTGTACTGTATGCCTAAGGCGATAGGTATGTGCATACCATCCTTGGAATTTGCTATAAACTTAACCCACTTCACTTGCATTGATATACTATGGTAAATATGAAGTCAATGAAATGGGGGTGATTTACAGCCATCAAAAGTGGGAGAGTGGGTTCGGCGGAAAACTTTAATAGCTTGAACACACAGACTTGTTGAACGCTATTAAGTATTTACCCAGGCTCGCGGGTGTTACGACGAAGTTTATGTGTGGTAATTTTGCTTGCACTAACACTTTCTGAAGTTGCTGGCATCTTTGGGTGTCGGGTTAACAGTTTTTGTGTTTATTTCCCAAGGGCAAGGGTTAAGTGGTGGGTTGGAAACGTGAACTTTATAGAGCTGCAACATTTTTCTACACATAACAAAAGTCTGCATTATACAACAGGTATGCTCCATTGTTAACAGCATGCATGAAGGATTTATTTTGCCTAAGGCAACTTAAGAGGAGAATAGCTTTATCTCAAGTTGATGGTTGATCATGTGGAACGCTGACATAAATAAGGACTTTTGAAAGGAATGTAAATAAAATATTTTGTTGCCGCTTTGCTTCTATTGGAAACAAAACAATGAAGGTGATATAAGCATGTTTTGAAATTTATACAAATATTGACATACATACGTACGCATAGGTATTTTGGTGCAGTGGATCGAGTAGAGATAGGACCTAAATTTTATCTAATAAGTTATACATGGTATGGTATACCAGATAAACTTTAATTGAAAACCTAAACTAAAATGTGTTGGCACTCCACTTTTGAGTTCTGACATATTTTACGAGATGGCTTTGTAATCTTCAGATGGTTTTCGAATGTAAACGCATTTTGTCAGCAGTCATATATGTATGTGTATGTACATATGTACGTACAACTCCGTCACTAAAGTTGGAAAATGCCCATCATTTTGGAAACCTGTTCTGCTAGAATTAAGACAGAAACTAACTTTAGCACGATTAGCTTATAAGTTTGGTTCAAGTACTTCGCAATGCATCAAAACTCCCTCCAAAGGGTCATGCCACCAAAATCTTTCACCCACCAAAATACAGCCTTTTGGCCAATCACATTGCCTCCTCTGAGCCAGAGAGGAGGTATTTCATTTTTAGAAATAATACTAGAGTGGCAGGTGCCTTCTTCCCCTTTAAAAAGCTAAGAAATCAATGCGGTAATATTCGCGTGCTCCGCTAACAATGAAGTAGCAATTCACTGTGTAAATTAAGTACATTTCCCTCAATTTCCATGAACTAAATTACCACGTACCCAGCTATATTGGAATGAAAACCTCTCTGCGTGGGCGCCTTCCGACATTCATTTTGGTGGCTTGTTAAATAACATGACTATTTGCGCTGGATGTTGAGCAGCGCTTTCATCAAGCCACAAACCCTGCAATTGGAAACGTCAACGCTCACACGCAACCTCTAATGAGTCGTAGGTTTCCCATCCACCCGCTTCTGTTAAAAGGACGAACGCAAAAAAAGTTTTTTTTTTGCTTTGAAAATCCTACGGAATGTCACTCTCTGTCAAATTAAAAGTTTTGCCACCACAGAGAAAGAAAAGCATAAAGCTATGTGATCACCCAGAGCTACACAATTAAAAAGAGCATAAGTCGCCGCCCGCCCATTGTATGCTCCTCATCTTAAAGACCACAAGAGAAGGGGCAACAAAGAAAAAACACAAAATAATTATACGGAACTTAAGATCCTTACAAAATTAATATATTGCTCCGGCGCCAACCAACAAGGACTTGCCGCAATTCTTTAACTCCAAGGATGAGTGGAGTAAGGAGAAAAAAAAGGAAACGAGGAAATTAAAAAACTTTCATGACTTTTATGGGGAGTCGTAGAAGACGTCGAGTAGGTATATCACACAGAAAGTATCCGACCTTAAAAAGCAGCTCACCACATGCACACACACCGACACTTGCATATGTGCGACGAACTCCTCCCTGTGGATGCAGTTAAATCCAGGAATTTATATTTTCATTTAAATTGTTAGCTGGAATCCATGTCGCGTTGAATATGTGGTTAGGGTTGTGGTTGCCTGCAGCAAGAGTTGCAGCCAAAAAAGGATTTCTCGCAACAATTTGACGCTGACGTATAAAGTTAAATTCTGTACTCAGCTTGGGCGCGAAAGAGAGAAACAAGGATAAAACGCTCACTGGGTACTAATTCCTTGAAATATCTACCTGATAACACAGCACCTAGTCTGAGGATCCATTAATGAACTACTATCTGAACTATACTACCTATACGTTCACATAAAGTTTGGCTAAAATGTGTGCATGTCAGACAGTGCACCTGGAAGTGTTGTACTCCACAGCGGGGAGATGGGCGAATTTTATCACTTTTACGTATGTAGAGCACTTTGCTATGTTCAAAGATTATCAACTGCGATGATGTTGTTTATGTTTAGTAAAAGTTAAGATTTTTCACCACCGCATGTTAATAACCTATCAGGACGGTTAGATAGTGCAGTGATGCAATGGTCTTGGGCTTATTAAGTGGCATTATAGTGGCAACATTTTAATCAAATTTAATTCTGTTTCCTAGCGCATAGGCGTGAACAATATAAAAAGTAAGCGAAAGCTGGTTTCATCCCCTTTAGTAATAGATTCTTCTCTTGATTTTCGCTAAGCTGCTAGGCCCACGTCTCGAGTAAGCAATTCACTATTGTCTTAGAATACAAAGTCGTTGCTCCAAAATAATTGTACACCACTCATACATAGATTTTTGAGCTTCCCAATGTTATCTCAAACTTAACCTTCTTGGAAAACTATGTATGTTGCTCCAGTGAAATGGGAGGGTTATTCCCAAACTAAAATATTTCACGTTGATAGAGCACCTACCATTTTGGTTTTTTTCAAACAATTATTGGAAGGATGTCTTGTGACTTTCACTCATTCCATTGCGAAATTGCAACATGTTGCTGTCAACAATACATATAAATACGAAATATTTAGTGGATATATTATTTTTAAATTAATACTTTAAAAAATGTCATTCCAAAACGTTTAAAATACATGATTCGGTCACAACATTCCCCAAACGATATTTTACTCTCATACTACTTAGACAATACTATGTATACCCGCCCACATCTCCACCCACATACATATATAAAACTAAACAACTAAACGCCACCAACAGAAACTCGTTTAAGGGAATAAAATAGAATTTTAAGTATTATGCTGACGTATGAAATGATCCCATAACCGTTACATCGCAGTAACTTTTCGTTAAATTCATTTCGACTCAACGACACATAGAATTACAACCACGTTTTTTGCTTTTGTTTTAAATGTTAAAAATTAAACAGCCAAACACACCCCTGTAGTGCTTAAATAATTCCGCCCTTTTGGAAGTCAAAATCTCCCCCCCAACCGTCTACTACTGCTTGCTAGAAAAACCACAAACGTTTTAACAATTGCTCACTTGTTCTAAGCACTCTGCAGGGAAATCAAAACTTGAAATTACTGCAAATGACTGCTCGTGTTTAAATGCATTGCAATAAAAATTCATACGATGATCCTGTGCTCCATCCAGCACCGCTCTCTCCACAAAATTCAATTATTTTGATGGTTCATTTGCTGGATACACAGTAGATAGGGTTACGCGCTGATGCTCCAGAGAAAAACAACGACAGTGCCAGCAGAAATTAAAAGAATCCTGCAGGGGTTTGCAATTATGAAAGAGTTAAAAAAAAAAATTTAAAAACCAAAAGATCGCTGTAAAGTTCATACGGATGACATATGCGGTGGCATCTGTTCGATTAAACAACTCAGGGGCACATTAAACCGAATCCAAGGCTTTCATATTTTTTTTGTCAATATTTAAGGATAAGCGACTACCTGTTTCTCGGATACAACGTCAATTGTACGGTGGCCACATACAGCTGGTATCCGGTATGAAGCACCTCAGGCTACTCACCACCACCACCCATCACTAAGGATGATGAACAACTTTATAGAAAGTGTCGCACCCGTTACCCTGCAACAGCATTCAATTCTGTGGGACAGGCAGTACGTGCAGCTACTGCTGCTGGCTGACAGCGATAAATGCATTCCAAATACATCATATCCCGCATCTATGAGCGACAGACAAACAGACAGACATATCCTTGCACTATACATCGTGAGGTGGGTAATAAAACAATATATGCGATGCGAACAGTAGCAGGAGTTGCCAACACAACCCAGTCACTTCACCTACAATTGTATGTCATCTAGATGGGTTTTTTGTCCGGCAGTAGCTGCTGTTGTGTATAGCATGGCAGAGCAGCGGCGGCAAATACGTGAACAGAAGACATCTGTGTTCAGATGTACTTGGGAGAAGCCAGCGACGAGTCCCGTCACGAGCACTGCATAGCAATTCCATTTGGGTGCAAGCTGAAAGCCACTGAAAGCCGAGAGTGAGAGCACTCGTTGCATGGATTTTCCTATTTTGTCCAATTTAAAGTTCTTCTTTTTTTTGTTCGCCGTTGTTTTTAGCTACCCCCTCGTAGCATGTGTTTGAAATGGATTTGGGCAAAAAGATGCTTTTCTAGGGAACCCCATAGTACGAGTAAAAGTAAATTTAATTTTTCTTATTGTTCTGCACAGAGTACTAATTATGACACCAAAAGACTGTCTGTCATGGGATTGTGCAGCTGTCAGTTCATTATTTTGATGAAAAGTATCTGTGGGTGGGTGTGGTATTTCTGACCTTAATGCCATGAGCTAGTATGTGAGATGCATTAAGGTAATTAGATTAAAAAGGAGCGAACAGATGCTGGTAGTGCATTTTCAAAGAGATTGTCTTTTTTTTTTTTTAAAAACCATGGAGAACACACTAGAAGGAGGTTCCATGTTATCCTGAACTTAATGTCGAAGTTACCAGATTGAAAGCTTCCATCAAATTTTTCTACTGACGCAACGAACTTCTTAAAAATCTGAAATCTCCCAGGGGCGCCATAATGTGAGTAAACACTTCGTACTTATCTCGTAGTTATTCTATCACCGAACCGACTATGCCAAGCACTACAGGACATCCACTTGATACCAGGAAGGCAGCAATGTCGTCAGCTTTAGCGATGACGTTGAAGGCTATTCCTTTAAAAGTTTTAAAATCTCTTCTAAAACAAAAAGTCATTAGAATGGCTGAGGTTATGCGGGTGCTGGATTGAGTCTCACTTAGAATATTCAGAACTGACACTTGCATTATGCCTTTCATATACGCAGATTGTACCGTGGGAATAGAAAAACCAATCAATGCCACTATTTCGACCCTAGATCTGTGTACTCACCCTCGTCCTACATTTGTCGTATCAATTGGTATCAACTTGAAAACTTCCACCCAATCACAAACATTAAGGACACACTTCCACTGGCATCGACTCAGACGGTCGGGAAAAAGCACAGCACAATACAAAAGGCATTCCTTTGTAGCATTAGCTCCTGGAATGGCAATAGCATCTGCCTGATACTGGTTCTACATCGAAGACGCAGACAATCATGACAATTGATTTTTTACCTTTATCGTCCCATTGCTGTATCCGTGACTTCTTCGATTTGTCGTCTCCAGCTATTGCTAGCATCCGCCGGAATGTCAACCGAATTAGGCTATCATGATTTGGGACATCAAAAAGAAAGCTAGGAACACGAATAGGTCAATTCTTTCCTGTGATGCTATCCATGTCCATTGGCATAATTGAAATTGAAAGGTAGCACACAACATCTTATTCCTTTGGCCAGGAGTAGACCTTTCTTCATAAAATGATGCTTCCTTCCTTGTCGCGTGACATCGTAACTTTTGTCGGTCCCTGTGTGAGGACACAATAAAAAGTCTCACTTAACGCCAATTAGCCAACAGTTGGCCATTAAGGACAAAGCACGAAGAGGGAAATAATTTTGTAAATCAGTATTCGCCCGGGAAGTTGGGAGCAGGTCACTAGGTGTAACCCAGGTTCCAAAAACATGGTATGAAATGAATTCGTAATGAGTATGACCTGATTCTCCTGTAATCTTCAGGAAACCCTCTTGCTGACAAGATAAACTTTCGGTTGCGATTTATCCTCTTTAAGGTCTCTTTTTTCGTATTTCATGGGGAAGGACGTAGTCAGGACTGCCAATTAAGTTTTTTTTTTTGGCTATGTATGACCTTTTAGTGTCGGTCTATTCCCCGATTCTGACTCAAAAGAGCAACAAATGTCACGTATTGTCTGATATTCACAGCGGCACTCATGCTGCTATAGAAAATCTTATCCCAGAAGTGGAAGGAAGACATCATATACACTTGACAAAGGTATAATTGAATGTGTCCTTAATGCGAATGACTGCCTAGACAGGCATCGTTCACATGTCCAACTGCGCCACACATTTTGTGTGTGATCACTAAAATCCCGAATGTGTGGCAATGGCGACGGGTGGCTAATCCCACTAAAGGCGTACGTTTTAATTACCTTTGTGGCGATATCGTGACCGAGTGCAAATAGTGCTCGTTGCATACACCAGTTGTGGGCTGGGCTTGTTGGCCTTCCTGGACAGGACCAATGTTTGTTGTTATGATGCTTGCAGATGTCAATTATGTAGCATTCATGAGAATGACGGGCAGAATGTTGATGAATACGTTTGATCCTGAAATTAGAAGTTAAATGGATGGATGTGATTAGATTGTTGGTAAATAATTTAGGTCGCAGGTGTAAATAGAAAGACTGTATACCGCAATATCTTGTCTGCTGCTTTCAAATTCATTATCCTATGAATAGGTTGTTGCTTAAACTAATACAAATCACTTGTCTTGTGGCATTTCCAGACGACCAGAGATATGAGCATTCGTGAGACTAATAAATTTACATTGAGGATGAGTAATAGAAAAGATTACAGGGGGACAAAGGTATTTTTGGATGTAGAATTTTGACTACATTAAGGACCTACTGTGCCAAGAATCCAACTGGAAGACTTTCGCCTTTTCTAAATCTAAGTTATCCAGGCGGTCATTGTAGAAGATTTTCTTCCTTATATCCAGACGTGTCATCCTCATCTAAGCAGAGTTGGCATTGAATATCTATAGAAAAGTGAAACTTCGATTTCAAACAAAATATTTAGATAAGCACTTTGCACCCAAAACTTCACGCACTTTGCACCCAAAATTCACCGAGTGGAGGTGAAAATTGAAGTTGAAAGGCAGGGGATTAAGCGTCAACACCAAGTGTGTACATATTTTCACTTCAGGATCTTATTTCAGTACTTCTAGCGCTGTAGTGCGTCATATCTGTATTTAATCAATTCTATTTCCAGTTCAAACCGATGAGCTACTAAAATCTGTACACAACAAGATCCTTAGTTTTGCCACTGACAACAGCCTATGTCATCCTAGTCCGTAGTTCTCTCAAGTAATTAAAATATCTGAGTCATCGGAAAGTGTTTCTATAGAGCTTCCATATCAATTTTCTTGAATTTCTGGACTTGACCTTTCGGACCATCAAGCGACTGAGCATGCCCGCAGCTTCATGCACCATAATCAGATTAAAATCATTCATTTTAACCGGGAAAAATTCCTATCAATTCAAGGAGCTGCATATTCAAAACGAAATGAACTGTATCGCAAAGAGTTCAGCTCTTGGAAATACAGCTTTCGCTTGAGCCCGAAAAAAAGCGGTGGGAAATACTCCCCATAATGAATAAAATTAACGCAACTTAAACAGAATGTGCATCATTTAAGAGGACGGTACACCAACGTTTGCATCCCTCGTATGCTATCATGACTCCCCAGCTGTAGCGGAGATACAGCAAGATGCATGCAGCACCAGGATGTGGAATAATGCGCTGACCTCATGTCGAATACTGCAAGTCTTTAATTTCTCATAATTTCCCATTTTCCTCCACTAATATGATTTCGACATACCGTGTGTATGTGCCTTCGCATGTATGTAAGAATCCTGCACTCCATCCAACACCCATATATTTCAACAGGATGCACGACCATGCTGCAAATTTTAAGTGGATTTTATGAATAATTCAACTATACGCCTTCCCGCATTCTGTTCAAGGTTTTCTCTTTCTCTGCCGTGCTCCTCCCGTCCCCATCCCCCGGGCATGAGGCAAGAGTTTCGCAAAGTCACTGCAGCATCATCACTCGCATGATTGACTCTGAGTTAAGGAATATATTTTTTTTTATTTATTTTGTTCTGAGTCGTGGGCGTAGATTAGGCGATTAAATTTCATTCGACCTATAGCCATGCATGCAGTTAAATCAATAAACCTCGGGGAAACCCATACCCTGTTTCCTTTTCACATTTGCCGTTCAGAAAAGTTCAAATTTTTCTTATGAATTCTAAATCAAGGTAAGTTTACCGCACATCGGGCCAGAAGCCAAAGAACAAGAAAAAGTGTAAAGATCAAGTTATATAGCCCACTCCAGGTTAAAAGACGTGCTCGAGAAGTTAAAAAAAAATTCTTTGAAAAGGTAAACTCATCCTTCCTTCCAGAACCGCCGCGCCGCAGCGGAAGTTCTCATTTTCCGTGAATACTCGTAGTTGTGTGCCTGAAGAAGCTCTACTTTCTCCGTTTGCCTTTGCTCTGATGTTTGCGTGTGCCGCCATAAGTAGGAGGAAGTTAAATTTTCAATTATACACTTGGAGATGGAAGTTTTCGACAACTAAAGGAATGCCTTTCGCATTAAAATCCTAAGCAGTTTTTGTGGAAAGTCCTTTGCTTTTACTCGTCCAACTTTAAGGTTCAAAGGTAAGGACTCTGCTTAGTTTGATTGAAAAGAGATCTTAGACCTCAGGTGATGGTTCAGTTCGAAATGATTTTTCCCAACTCCATTTGTGGCAAATGCCTGTCAAACTGCCATGAGAAGCTTTCTAGCTATGCTTTTCGGTTGGGCAATAAAATTGTATTTGATCTTGATAGCGATTGCACCGTTTCTAAAGGGTTTCCCACCGTTGTCGGAAAATAGTTGCCGAAAGCACTTAACAGGCAGTAAGTCAATGCAACATTTGCTGGGGAATACAATCGTCAATGACGTTGTAACTTAAGCCCATCGTGACTACCATGAGAATGTAGAAATCCCCCGCTTGGAAGCTCTGAGGTTGACTCACTACTTTTGTATATGTGACTACCTACGTCAATCGCCAGATGGCTGCGTGTAATCTTACGAACAGCTACCGCGAACGATCAAAACCGCATAAACATCATAATACTTCGAGGGAAGTAACATTTGGTTGACCGCAAACTACTAGGCAACCCAAGCCACCCACCCAAGCCGACCGAAGACTGAACCGCCCTAAGCAAGCATGACCCAAGTCATTTAATGAGGAGGCAAGGACATCAGAATTGAATTAAAAGAGCTGCATCACCTTGTTAAGGTCCTCGCAGTCCTTAAAATTTCAACAATTATAAACCCTACGTAGTTTATTTTAGTAAGTGCCTTTAAGAACTTTTGCTCTCGACTGTCGCTGTATCATATCCTCACATACATTTGAAGGATACTTGCATTTGAGTTGTAACATGTTGCACATGGTCTACTCGAGTGGGTTGAGGCTCCACCCATTTTAATGTTCATGGCCAAAGATATTACAAATTCAATATTGCAGAAATGATTCGAATGGAATATTACACTCATATTTGTTCGTCACGGAAACTCATTGTCCTTGAGATTTGTCTTTGCCATTCACGGTTGGTGCATAGGTAGTTTGGGTAGAAAACTTGTTGAATACACGACGACATAATTCTGAAGTAGTTCCTCGTACAGAGTGGTGGCAAATAATTTACTTTGTCAGCGTGAAACTTTTAAAGTGAGAATGAGTGGGGGCAAAAAATGTGTTTAATTTGGGAAGACGACGACACAACCAAGGCTAAAGGCAGGACTCATCGTGCTGGGTAAACACTGAGGAGCTTTATTAATATCACATTAGATATGGTTGCTTAAATTTGCCTGCATTTTGGAGGAGCACAATGTATATGTGTGGCGTAGTAAAAGTAGAGAGGAGAAACAAATGCAAACAGTCGAAGCGAATGAAATTAATGAGCAAACAATGGAGTGTAGTTTAATTGATTTACCTTCTGCTGGTGCTCCTGCTCCTGCTCCTGCTACTGCTGCTCATCGTTCTCACTTTTCACCTTAAGGCTGTTGGTTTTAACGACATGTATAATGAGTAATGACGTGGAGCATCCACTTTGTAATTTTCACGAAATTATGTGTGCATTAGCAGGATTTCAGGTTTTTTTTGCAGGTACTTGGGTTTATGAGCTCACTTTTCTGCAGACAAAAATCTGTCGAAAGCATCATAAAACTAAAAACTCTTCATATCGAGACGTATAGGTATATGCTCTCAAATATTTGCTGAAAGCCCTATATATACTGTGATGTATTCATAGTCATGAGCAACTTGGTATTCTATTGCGTTTCATGCTTTGCTCAGGCTCTATATCCTTAGTGGTTGTACTATACAAATGTACCTCTTCTTTTAGGAACCTGGAAAGTAGTCCATCAAGTTATAAAAAGATTTATTTTCTCCACTGCGATGATGACCTACAAGATATACATATGTGAGGAGCACAGTCATACTATAATTCTAATAATCAAGTGGATTCAAGCCAATTAAAGTAAAGCAGAAGTTAAGGAACACTGGGGGCTGTGAGTAGAGTAGAATGTTGTACTTCATTGGTCAGACTGGCTATCCGACAAAATCAAATCGTCTGTGAGAAACTGAAGAGATATGAATGAGTACTAGGCGACGCATTTAACACCTTTCTTGGCGAATGGAAGCCTACTGTTGTCTCAAGAATCGGTTTATCAAAACAAAGCTGAGCCACCAAATAACTGCAAACAATTCAAACGACACATTTCATGAACATCGCCTTGCATCGCCTTAGAATCGACCCCAAAGCCAAGTAAAAGCATAATGGCGACCTTCCTACTTTATTAAAATAAAAAAAAAATCATTCACACAAATAACCTTCTCAAGGTCAATTAAACATTAATTCAACACAGTACCTGTTGTTGTACGAGAACTTCATCACTGTCTCCTTCACACCACACACTTCATTGCCACTAACGCACTGTGACTTACTCGTATGTACACCCTCTTCATTTGCATGTTATTCCCACGTTACACTGCATACCATTCCCATTCCCTTTGGCTAAACAAGTCCCAAACACACCATCCTCCCGCTTAGTACTTTCTCAATAACATGTGAGTTACGTTGCCGCCAGCCAGCAAGCAAGTAAGTCTGACATAAAGGAGCACACCATTCATTCTTTCACCTTTTCCATTGGGTAAAATGTATATGAGTGCAGGACCTCAGGCAAGGACACACTTAGCGAAAACAAAGGGAGAATTATACTGTCCCGCATTCAAAGCCAAGGACTTTTTTTTTAAAACAAAACAATAACAAAGACAAATGTAGAAACTGCAAGGATTGCACTATATGTACGAGTGAATTGTGTAATTGTGAAAAAAGGACATTCGAATACGACAGTGGTTTGATGTGTTGAAAGCTCAGGACTTTCATCATCTTAACCGTTCTCACATACGAGTACACATTTCTGTAGAATAGGAAGCTATAGGGTGCTGGTAATTATTGCCAACAATTAAAACTAAGTAACAGTTCAGTTCATCCCGACGCGACCGAACGATGCAGTAGAGGGAGATGCCATCTTAGACGGAACGTACAATTGGAAAACGATTTCAATCAACTTACTTGCTAAAGGGACCTTACTAAGGATCCAGCTGGCTGGAGAAGTTTGTTTGTTTAGGTTTACTCCGCACTGTGCATAGCAACAAGATGTCTTTAGAAAACGAGGTAACTGATGTACAGATAGTACTCGTATCATAAGCCAACAACCTCTTGTCCATTTCTGTGAATCGAGTCCTAAGCAACATTTAACGAAGTGGAATTGTCTAGGAAATCGGATTGGCCAGCTTTTAGAGGGCAATGCATATTGATGGCTAGTTACAGCGTATAATCGACTTTGTTAACCAAGCCAAGCTGATCATGAAAAATACAACTGCAAGGGGTGTAGAAAATGACTTGACGTCATATGCCCCATAGAGAAACAGAGCATTTCATTTCCTGAAATGAAAATCAACAAGACGTTGGCTGCCATGAAGTGTCAGAATCTTACAAAGACAACTTCTTTGTATGCAGATGCGAATAAACTTTGTATCTTCATATAATGCTTCCTTTGAAACATTACGAATGTGATTCATACAAATGTACATAAATATCTACCCTCATGGTCATGTTCTTAAGTCTCTTTATCTTTAGACATCTTTTAGGGTAATGATAACCCCCGAAGGACATATCTATATGATTTGCATGCAACGTATTTGTAGCCTTGCTTAGTGTGTTTTTGCTTCTTTTTTTTTACTTGCATGTAATTCCAGGTCAAGTGGGCCTTCTATACTCCAGAAAGTGCATGGACTTCTACACTCGAAGCGGAAAAAGTAATTTCGCAAAGAGAAAAACTGAATTAAGTTCTGAAGTGGAGAGAAGAGATTCTTCTTTTTTTTTTTCTTCTTACCATATCCGGTAAAATGTTTGCTTTGCCAGGCGTGAAGCACAAGTGTCATGTATATTGTACGATGAGTGAAGGTTATATAAAGAAGAATCTGTTAGCACTCGCCATGTGAACATATGTATGTTTGTATAGTGTGGATGCAAAAATTATGAAATTAGACAGTTTGTCTTTGTGCCTGTATCCATTCCAGTGTTTCTTGAAAATTTTCGGATGCAGAACTAATGCCCATAGTGCATCACTATCAGATTCGAATTAATTCAAATTGTCATTCGAACGGTGCATTCCATGGGTACTCAACAAAGTGAGGACACAACGTTGCTGCTGTGCTGTGACACCTGGAACACTGCGGCTTCCTGTTCTGGACCACATTACTGGGGTAGTAGTCGTTCTATGAAAATGGAAATGAAGACATTCTCGGCAGGAGGATGTGCATTTTGTACCAATCATCACCAATAGTATCAGTATCACTGGGGTTACACCCCCATTCATTTGCATTAATTATGCAAATGCAGGTGACACGTTTAATACGCGACTGTCCAAGTTAAGGTAGGTGATGAGACTCTTGGTATTTAAATCCTAGGGGTGACGGCACACATACATTTCGGATGGATAGTGGTGGTTTTTTGTTAGTACACTGGTGCACTGAATTGTTGGTAATTGAATTTTCGGTGAATTTATTTCGATTTACAGCTCAGAAACTAATGGAAAAAGGAAATCCAGTAGATGAATTGAATGAAAACGATATTATGTGTAAACATTGTAAAACACGATTGATTTTATTGTTGAGAATTAATTTGTTCGTGATACTGGACAATTGAAATGTATCTGGATGAATCACCTCATGCATTTTGAATAACATGAGTGTACACTCATAGCTATTGCAGTGATGACAAACCTTTTTGGGCCAGAGAGTCATGAATTTGCTGTTCGACAAGAATTGCGTGTGTATGATAATGCAGGATACTCCTTTAAAAGTTGTAAGGTGCAAATTATAACGATCAGCGAAACCCTGTCTTAACCGAAGTGGAGTAGATTAGGTGAATGTTCACCAATAGCCAAGTTACTTTTACGTCCCTGGAATACACCTCTTTGAACTCAGAAAACACTCTAGATTGCCCCACAACAGATGACTTCATTGTTGAGAGGCCTTCAATTTAATGAAACCTTGAATCTAGATGAAACATTTATTCAATTTTTTTGGTGAGATCTGTTCCAAATAGGATCACCAATCCATAACGTCCAGTGTTGGGAGAGAAATGTCGAATATGTTACGTGGCCATTACTCTCATGTCCTTTGTCAATATAGTACACGCTCTCAAAAACAAGTGGCAGGAAAGAATATGATGTCAAATCTCATAATAATAAGTTGTAGTTGTTGTAGTTGTAGGTCTACTTGCTTTTAAATCAATTCTGAGATGTATAGCCTATTCTCTGTCCGACCTTGTTTCGAAGTCAAACGTCGACGTTTTGACCATAATCGATCCATTTCTATCGTCAAAGTCCATTTTGCTGAAAATACACAATGAGTTATGACTGACGTCGTCGTCCTTTTCGCATGAATTTGAGAGCACTGCCTTATTTGCTTTAGTTTTGAATGTTTCTCAATGCAAACTGAACGCCACATTTGGCACGCTTGTAATAGGTTAGACCTACCATATTTAGTGGACTACAAGTTTGAAAATGCTTTGTCGAGCTTTAATTGATTTTAAAATTCAAATTTTATTTAAATTGCAAATAGGTACAGATGTACTTTCTAATCGAATAGCTTCTCTTCAATGCACGCCCGAAGTGGAATAAACATTGAATATAAAATTTAAACTAATTAACAATAAATGAAATGAATAAATACTCGCAAATCTAATAGTTTAGAGTTTTTTTTAATGACAAACATAATTATCTAATCCTCCTCTTTTCTAATCTATTATTCATCCCTCCTGAAAGCTCTTTTTTTCAACAACTGCAGTTAAATTAAAATTTGAATTTCATTATTTAGTTGACTGGGAATTAAATTAAATTAAATACATTAAATAATTATCAATTCCCTGAAAAGAAAAAAAAGTGCAGAGTACGCTATTTGGACTAAGAAGCTAAACTTTTCAGCAGATAGACTCTAGAATATTGTTCATCAGCAACACGCCCTAAATGACTTGTTTTATCCGTCCTGTTTGACCTTCTTGTTAAGCGAAATGTGACCAGTTTTTCCAAGTCTGTGACGTTACCAGATTCTCTGAAACACCTCCCCGTAAAGGTTTCAAATCTTTGCACACACACGAGGTATTGATAGTGAATTTAGCTAACGACCACTACCAAGGGCCCTGTGGACTTAACATACGAGTATACTGCCCGTGAAATGTCCTTTTTAAATTCGAAGGAATTTCTTAATTACAAAACTTCACTTTAAACATTTAAAAGGCACATTTTCTCTGGCATTGACCGTTAGCCCGATAACAACAATGATGGATGAAATAAACGAAAGCTTAACTCTTTTGCTTTTATGTTCCTTTTTTTTCTCTTCACTCTGGCCTATTGTTTCCTCTTCTCCTTAACACAAGGACATTTCGCTTTTCTGCCTCGACGTTTGACAGTGACAAGACCAAATGCAAAACAATCATAGTGAAAAGCATCATAGATACAAAAGAGGCAAGCAGAGCTACAGAAAAATAAAAGAACACAAAATGCAAAAGGAGGCTTATTTGAAAAATTCTCACGTACACAATTGCTTCCGTAACCGGTGCGCATATACCTACATATGTACATATGTAGCGTGCTCCGTGTAAGGGTATACAGGATTTTCCACAGAGGATATGTTGCTGTGGCAATTCTGGGGAGTAAGATTCATTGGGCGGGTGGGGACAACAAAGGTATACAACTGGAGTGCTTCACTTGTGATATTTCATTTCAACTTAAACGCTCTTTCAACTGGTACTACTGGCACTTTATACGTAACTATACTGACACAGAAAAAAAAAAAGGATGAATGGACTTAAAAAGGCATATGTTTATGGGAATATTCTTGCTTTTGCTCGTTTTGTGTTAGGTTCTCATTCATATCCATAACGGAAAAGTAAATAACTTTCTAAACGAGAACGTGGGGGGTTTCGTACGAACTTGTACTGTTCTCAAGGTCAGTTTGCTTGTATAATTTTGTGTGTAATTAAAGGAAGGCATTATTAACTGTTTTGTGTTTTGAAAGGTGTGTTCAGGATTTAATTTGCCTACTTGTTTACCGGAAGTTCAGACATATCCTAACGCTTTTTCCATTGTACTTCTCATTGTCTTAAAGTTTTAGTTGGTGTCTATGCGTGTTTCACCCGTCTTCTGGTGAAGACACTCGTTCCCTAGCTTTCTTGTGACTTTAACAGCAACTGTGCAGACTTGGAGCCGAAGAGTTTTAAATTGATGCTCAAGCTAGTCGTATCTGAGACATTTTCAAGGCTCAACTTTTTGGCCTAACTAGACGTTTATGGATCCTGCAGAATATCAAATCAATTTGCCAGAACCTCGCTTCGATTTCTTAGCATCAGATGCATTGGTTTGATAACGACGACTTCTTAAAGGACGAAACACAATATCTGATCCACTGCTATCAATGGTGGGTTATTTTAAAATATTTCTTTATAAAATTCAACTCAAGAATGTTATGGGAGTCATTGGAAGTCCTACGAGATGTCATTACATAATTACGTAAAATACATCGAATGTTGTATTTGTACATACAAAACCTATTACCACTTCCTATCTGCTTTCTTTTTTTACAATAGCGTCATCGCCTACATATGTATACACAACTGAAGATGGAAATATACCTCCTGTTACCACCTCCATTAGTGGTTGACCTATGCTTTTTCATTGAACTATTCTGTGGAACTTAATGACCCATAAAAACTGTGTCGATGAGCCGGATGTATGCCCGACTAAGAGCAAGATGTTGATGCCATAATAATAAGACTTCCGCCCAATTTATCAACGGAAACGCATTCATCTGTTTCGCCCTGATTTCCAAGTTCACTCAGAGGAAAACCTAAAGAGGATATCCTTTGCTATTTTCAAAACATGGTTAATTATTCCACTTTCTCACTCATTTCAGCTGCATTTAAAGGCGTTTCCTTGCGCAATTTAATGGCTGCCCTAAAGTAAGCTCTCTCAAAAACAAAATATACAAATCAAAAATTCATTGTGCGTATGCTGTTTTACTAAATTATTGCGATTTGAGCTTATTCCACTGGACTGCATGCAATTAATATTAGACGCGCTTCAGCGAATGCTTCTGGCATACTCTCGCCATTAAGCATCCTGCAACTGGTATGCATATGCGTTTCGTTTGTGAAATTGAAACTGGACATGGATAATATCCTTGCCTGGAGCGCAAAGCAGCATTTTAGATGAGGATGTCCTTCTTTTTTTCCTGCCCGAGGATAGGGCTAGAATAAATCTACTTTGCAACTACTCTAATGGTGTAGTGCTTTATGATGAAAATTGCCTTTGAAATATAAGGTGTAGACTGTGTGTAACAATTCTCTAACGTAGCCACACTCATGTTCGTCCTTTTCTTCGTCCTTAAGCTAACGTGTTGATGCATTTCGATAGTAAAAATGCTTTTAACATCCCAATAAAGAGTTCCTCTACCATTTTATTACGATGTTAAATTCTTTTACGATTTTCTAAAAAGCGCTATAGAGAGGTTGTACTCCAATTTCCTTGTAGTGCCCTTGGGAAAACGTCACAACTGCACATGGTGTATTGTTGTGAGCTATAAATGCCTCAAGGAATTAAATTTAATTTCCAGAAAGCAATTGCAACACAGAAGTGGTCATGATTTCTTGAGATGGCATCATCTAGGTGTATGGGAGGAGTCATAAAATTCACGTGTGCTTGTCACCTAGTGTTTTAGTGTTTTTCCACCAAAATGCATTGTTGCAGTGACTTTTTCTGGTTGAGCCTTATAAAACAAAGTGACTAATTTAACGAAGGGAATTGGGATGGAAGTCTACACAGCTCTAACTTTTTGACAGTAAAAAATGTGTTCTTCATAAGACAAACACAAGACATAAAAACAAGTACGAAGTTCTCCAGCCAAAGCTAATTAAGAATGCTGCTAATATCTCTAGGAGACCAACTTTTCTATCATCAAACATGGAAGACCATTGGAAACTTTGCCAAGAAGCCAGTGAAGTGGTAGATAAACAAAGAACGCTGCGAAGACGGACAAGACCTGCTAGCAATACCTATGAACAGAGCACAATAGAGAAGAAAAGGGTTACCAAGAAAAGAGGAAGAGGGAGCGTACGAATCAAAAGAGAAGTGGTGGATGACTTTGTTGTAAGAAACCGCTTTAAAATATGATTCAATGATAATTTGGAATCGAAGCCCAACACTTTACTTTTTGTCAGTAATCCATTTGATCCTGGTCAATGCGGTCTTAGCACAGGAGAGTTTGTCATAGATCAAATATTTATGTGCATTGCGGAAGACCTTGGAGAAAACCTAGAGCCTCTAAATCGTAATCCATCACTTTTCCAGCGATTTTAAAGCCACCCATTACACAGTTTATAGAGATGAGCTTCACAGAGCTATGCCTAGCTCTGTAGGTCTCTCCTACTCGCGTGAAAAAAAGATTATAACGATTATCTGCGAGACGCTAGATTCGGACCCTATAATTGCTTTGAATTTAATAATAACTGAAAATTATGCAAGGAAAAGCAACGCCATAGTACAGTTCGCCATAAATTTAAAATGTGCCAGCTCAGCATGCACTGAGATAATCTCCACAGCTAGTAAAATACACATAACAAGTCGTTATCGCTTTCCAAACGAGGGTTATCTTTTGGAGAAACTGTTGCAGGCTTCTCATCTCGCAATCGCAAGTCTTTGTCGAACTTGTGACGACACTTGTAGAAAATAAACGAAACAGCTCGTCGAACTTGTGCTAATCAACAACTTGGAGTGCAGTCTGCAACTGCACTATCTCTATGCGAAAAGCTTAGGCTTGGCAAGAGATGAAAGGGGATATTCAGTGCAACTTTCAGTATGACCAAGATCGGTCTGTATTTCGGCTTCTTAGTAGCTTCGTCTTAAACGTTTTTTTTTTTGTTTTTGTTTTACTGCGTTTTTTTTCTCTTCCGGTGTCAATACGCGTACAAAATGTATAATGGACTGGAGCACATCGCCTCTTCTTCTCATTTGCACTGCACTTCCATTGAATGTTCGAACTGTGATTCCACCTCATCAGAAGATCTACCAACTCGAAACGCTCATAAGCCGGAGTCATATCAACATGATCGATCACAGCACTCGATCAATCAACGATATGGGACCTCTAGAATGGCCTCTTCTTTGGCGAACTTCGAAGACAGCATGACGGAGATAATTGTATGTGATTTGCTTGCTTTAGTATACTTTGCATATGTGCTTGTGATGGAAAGATGCATCGGAGCACGACTACAAGTTCTTTCTTTTTTATTAACCGCTGTAATATTCAGATGGATGATGTTCCGGCTGAAAACGAACCGACTTCTGCAATCCTCAGCTACTGTAAAAGGAAGGTGGGCTTTTATCGATTTGCAAAGTGCTTCAGTAAATAATGAGAATTTGTTATAGTTTCTCCGACCTTATTTGAGTATTCTCGCGCTAGTGGGGTTAAATCCGATCTCAACAGATACAACTCAGTGCAAAGCTTGCCTAAGCTACGTTCAAGCTATGATAATTCTACTCATCATCAGCTTGGGTTTCTTTTTGCAGTTTCTTGCGTCATATAGGTAAGTACTAGTATTCTATTAAAACTGGATGATGTAGACCCTCCTTTTCCAGGGGTGACCGAGGTTTCACGGGAGACCGAAAAAGAGAATCTTCAAACTTTAGCCTTAACCAGATGACAGTTCGTAACTGGGGAGAAGTCCTTTTCGGTTACATAATCCCAAATGGGCTACACTTTTTCGGATTCGTCTCAGCAATAATCGTGTGTAAAGTGGCCGATAAGGAGCAACTGCAAAATCTAATTGAAAGGGTATTCCTGATGTCTGTGAAACCTAAGCGACTATGTAGCATACTTTGGGTATATCTTGGATTGGGACTAGCATTCCTAGCGCTTCTCTTTGGTTATGTCGTACCAGCTGTCTTGATGCAGGTTCAGATTATACAAGTTGAATGGATGCCGATGCTGTTGGACGAATGTCAAACATCACTGAAGGTAAGTAAATTAAGTTGCAAATAATTCCATTAACTGTCTTTTCCTAGATTGCTCTTTTATGCACTATATTTACCCAAGACCTGGTGGAGATAGTTATCCTGACAAGCTACAGCATTGAGTGCTATTTATTGAGAACTCATTTGTATACGCTTTCACAAAAGCTATTAATGCGTTCAATAGAGAGTCTTGATTGGATGAGGGTAAGTTTCTAGTTCTAAGTACTATGCTCGGACCTCCAATTTGTATACATTTATTAGTTGATCTTTTCTTTTAAGGAAGTTCTCGAGTTTCGTAAACTCCTCGATCACCTCAACAATAAGCTATCTATTCCCGTTTGCTTCTTCACGGTAATGAATCTCTCCTATGCTTTTGCGGGTCTTGTCTATCTCTTCAAAGATTTTGACTTCCACTACACCGAGCTGAAAATAATCATCCTTAATATAATGAATGTCCTTCTGTGGCTAATAATGGGTCTACTACCGTTCTTCACTGCAGCATCTGTGACACGCGTCTGCCAATTAGCTCAAGCTAGTGGTCACCAGATACGTGTGAGACCTTTTGTATACCACAACACATCCGCTGAGGATCTCAATTCTACGCTACTCTTTGCCTCATCACTGAATATGTCCGCCAAACTATTTCGCATGCCGATTCAACCGAACTATCTTTGCTTCGCTATCTTAGTTATATCCGTTGTGATCCTGACACTTGGAATGTGCCTTAACTTCTCGCTGGGAATTTTCTGAACATCTCTGTTTGTTTGCGTGTTATTTATACGGTTGCATTAATAAAAATCCTCTCTTGTTCTATACTCACAACTTGAATTCCTTTATCCTTTCCTTTAATGGTATAGCAATAAAATCTCAACATGAAAGTTTCCTCCCATAGCTATTCTATAAGACAAGTACCAAACCTCCAACAGGGGTGGAAATGACAAAAAAGAAAAAAAAGAAAAAGGATTCCATCAGAGGGTAAAGATCATCACATCACGACGTCTATACCGGTAGGGTGCTGCTACTTGGGATGACTTCTCATGACGGCAATCATAAATTATACTTCTTTTCGTTTTTTTTTTTTTTTTGGTTCATCCGCAAATAAGATGTTCACATAGTACACACACAGATATAGACAAAACAATAGCACACACAATTTTGTCCTTGTGAGAAGAGAAGTGATTTTTTCCAGAATTTTTCTTCCTTTGGTCATTAGATCGTAAGCACCAGTCATTTAATTTCATTAAAATTGGCTTCACAATGACCCTGTAAGCGTGGTCGTTTCGCCGTGGATTTAATGGTATATCTCTGTGCAATCCTAGCAGAAGGTGGTGGACAACACAACTACTGGTGGCACCTTTGGGTGATTCTAGAAAATGTCAAGTTATAGTACAGTTTAACGGTTTAATTACGAAGCTTTAAAAAATAGAAACCTGAAATTATGCTGTGGACAGTAAAGTTAACAAGGTTTCGTTTGGGAATGGGGTCCAATGACTGTTTTGCTGTTCATGGTTGTACTTGGATTGGATACAATGGACTTGTTATTAATTGAAATCAACGAGTTCTCAAATGCTACATAAAAGTTTAAGGCAACGAGTTTAGAGAGAAGTAGCTTTGTTATTTCTGGTTGTTCACCGAGGATGCAATTGTGAAAACTCATAATTTAGAATAAACTGCAAGGAGTTCTACTAAAATCTTTTACAATGTTGCGTTACTAACATTACCATTAGATTTAGAGAATATGGATTGTCAAACAGTTTAACTCGTTTCAGACGATACAATAGTTGCAGGTTGCAAAACTCGAGAATTATAGATTAAATTTTAAAACACGTTATGCGGGTACATGTAAACTAACATATAAACTATTCTGGCGATGCTGGAAAAGCCAAAGCAAGTCTGAAAGACCCTTACTTTACATTTTCTTGAAACTTGATCTTTTCAAAACAGCGGGTGTTGTATGCATTGTTTTGTCGTGCTTCTAAGAACCGAGAGAGCAGCTCAAAGTGAATAAATGAATATGGACTCTACGAAGGTAATCGTTAATATTCAAGCCACAACATAATACAACTAAGGAAGTCTTTCATAAGGTGGATATCCTGCAAATAAGCGAGTCAACGCCAATGAGTGCTCATAACTAAGCAGAAAGGATAAGAGCAAGAGACGTTCATTAGCTGTAAATATAGAAATTTACAATCCAGCAGCTATTTACGAATTCATCAGATTTATATAGGCTTCTAAAACAGTTCTTCGAACTTTGCAAAAGCATCAATCAACAATTGCACAGCGAGTTTAGACCTTGCAAAAGACGAGGAAGTGAATATTGTTTTGCTTAAGATTGAAGGCTTATTTTACACTGCATTTCTTTTGTCGGGTTAGATAAAATAGGGAAGCATGGATTGAAATAGGATTTTTCACATCATAAGTTAATAGTACCAATACTTTCTTAGACATCCAACACATTAAACCCAAGAGTGGGAAATGACTCTTAAGGGCGGTATTCTCTGCAACCAATGGGAACAGAGACAATAGTGTTTCTCAATTTTTTTATTTATTATCTACGTATCAAGATATATCAACAATTTATTTTCTTTTAATTTCAAATGACTAGCGCAATAATTTAAATCCTAAGGACGGAAAAAATGCGAAAACTAAAGAAGGAAATGAAGAAAGACTGCGTCCTCTTGTCAATAATAATTATAACTTCGGTTTTTCACTTTACTCGTTTTTTTTTAGCAAAAATCGTTAACGGAAAACATCTAACAACAAAAATAACTAATACACGATCATTGTCTTTTGTAGCCCCTCTCCTTCGCACAGTGTTAGAGCTTCTACCATCCCAGCCACGGTGGATGATTTATTTTGTGTGGCGGTATAAAAGTCAGGTTCACAGGAAGATTGATTAAAGCATGCGTCCGTTTTAGTTTCCTCAGTGTATTCTGTATTACAATGCCATTCTTACCCAATAGATATCCAGCTGGAATCTGGGCATCTCTATCGGTATTATCATGAATCATTTCGATGTAATGATCGAATTCCATTGACTCGGCATTGAATTCTGTTATGATGGCAGCTTCAGCTCCGGCTAACTCAGCATTCACTGTCTTCGTGAGGAATGAGCATTCTCTAGAAATGGAAAAGTACTTCAACTAGACGCTAGGTAAAGTAAAACACCCTATACTAACCCCCTTTCGATTAAGGCAACATTGCCACGTAGATCTCGCTTATTTGTTATCTCTGTACATGCGTGCAAAGGCACTGCCGGTATTAAGGCAACACCTTCGAGTTTCGCACTAAATGCGATTCCAAAGTCTTTTGCAGGCCGCAAGCGATACGTGTACTCCAACTCAGTAGGTTCGATAATTTCAAAAAAAATATCTCCAGCAATAATATCTTGAGTAGTAATTGAATCGGTAAGTTGGTGGGCAACTGAAATTAGTGTAATATTTGGATTAGTAGAAATTTTATGGGTTAGCTACCATGTTTTCACGCTCTAACCGCCAATTCCGATTATGCAAAATTTGTCAACTGAGAGTATGGCAATGAGAAACCAGAGTAGAACACTTATCCTTACACATTGCAACATTATTTTTGAGTATTTTCTGTAGAAAACACATTTAATTTCGATTCATTGCCGATCAAAACAACGTTTTTAATGAAAATATTGACGGATGACGTTTCTCGAAGATGTTAAGCAGTAGTACCAAACCTTGAATATTTGCAAGTCGGCAGGGTAGTTCTATCAGCTGGTTATTGTCGTCAAAACAAAGATGTGGGTGTTTATTTTAATTTTTAATTTAATTTGCGCGGTGGCTGTTCGAAATGAAAATTTCTATCCTCTTCCTCGTTTCTGGACGAATACTGGCTTTTGTCCGCGAGGCCTTATTACGCATACAGGAATGTCCAACTCATTACTCACAAACGAAGTCAAGGTGAACTTGCAGTTGATTGGGGCTCTTCCAAATGGTGCCCTTTCAAATGTACGAATTCACTGGCTACTAGAGCTTATCCAGCTTATTGAATTTGGGCAACACAATATACCCAAGTATGATTTTTCCAAACTGGATAAACTTGTTTGGTGGTTGGATCGGAGGGAACTTGCTCTTGGCTTTGAATTTATGGGAAATCCAAGCAACATTTTCAATACAAATGCATCCATTGCGAATTTCCTTTGGGAGGATTTATCATTTCAAATTGGAAAAAGATATCTCAGTAGGTAAATCAATTATCTCTGAAAATATTATATCACTAATTTCCTCTTAGATCGACTGGGACCAAGCAAGCTTGAAAAATGGAGATTTGAATCATGGAACGAACCCGATTTAAAAGGATATAACATCCTGGACTTTGATATTGAAAGTAAGTCTTTATTATGTCCCCGAGTTTAGATTCTAATATGATTGCCATTTCTTAGAATTCCAAATCTACCTTAATGCTCTCCGTCGTGGTCTAAACGCAGCAGGTCGCAGGCCCCTCAAAGATATTTATTTCAAACTCCATGGACCAGCTGGGTTATTCAAAAAGGAAGACCATCATCCCCTGTGTTGGCAGACATTAGAAAAATGCAATAAAAACCCCATACACTGTCCATTTGATGTTTTAACTTTTCATTACAAAGGCTCTGGAATAAGCCATGAAGTGGCTGATGGTGGTGCACGGCTGCTTGAGGAAATCTTTCACAAATTTCCAAATCTAACAATAATTCCAGTGGCAAACAAGTATACGCTATAACATCAATCCTTACCTTTACTAAAAAATCTCCATTCCAGTGAAGCTGATCCAATTTCGGGCTGGTCAACTCCGAGAGACTTTCAAGCAGATGTACGCTACGCTATCGCAGTTGTTTCCATAATTTTTGACCACTGGACAGACAAGTTAAATGTAAAAGTATTTAAAAATTTAGACTTCATAAGCCATGACAACGCATTCATTAGTTATCATCCTCATGAGTTCACGCAGAGAACTCTCTTCGCTCATTTTCGAATGAATAACACAAAGCCCGAACCGTATTCTCAATTTGTTCAGAAGCCAGTGTATGCGGCTCTAGGCATGATGGGTAATCTAGCAACACATGCCACTGACATCGAACACATTTCTGATACAGTGCGCGTCTTGAAGACATCCGATGGGTATGTAACAACGTTTCTCAGTTTAGTGGCTATTTCTAACGGCAAAGTAGGAGCACATAATCGATTTCAAAAAGAAATTAATCTACGAACAATGCATGGAGGAAACTTCTCCTATGTTATAGAATTCCTCGAATACCAAAACACCGATCCAGTATATGTGTGGAAGTTCTACGGCTCACCAGCATTTCCGAACAGCACTGTAAGGGAAGCAATGCGTAGGAATCAAGGACCAAAACTATATACCAGTGGGTCTCTTAATCATCCATTGCTTTACATAAATATCCCTCTACGATCTCCATGGCTCGTTCACATAAGAATGTGTGTAGATTCCATTCCTCCACCTCAGCGACCCCGCAAATTACAGATCGTTCCGCTAACTGCAAACGAAATTCTTATCTTTTGGAAGGAAAACTATCAAATTTCTCGATGCGTAGTCACTTACCAGGTATGGTTCCTTCCCGAGAATGACACAGAGTGGAAAGAAATCTCATTCGGATGGCACATACCATTTCTCTCGTTTCACTTCGCACCCCCGGACCATAAAGTCACAGGTAAACAAAATAAATTACCACATAAAAGCCATTCAACAGTAGGCTCCTTTCAGGTACCTACACAGTGCGTAGCGTCGACACATTCGGCCGATTCAGTGAATTCTCTAAAGCCAAAAAGTACATGTAAATCTTTTTATTTTAACTTTAAAAGTCAACCAAAGGCCTTATTTATAAAACACATTGCAGAACAAAAGCACATCAATCAAGGTAAATGCAGTGCATTATAGCAATACAACTTTTTATGCAAGTAAAGTATAACTGGAGCAATCCTAGGTATCTAAAACCAGCCACTTTTCATTTATGTGTTCGATTTGCTTCGTTAGAATCGGATTCCTTACTCGAACTTTAATCTCTAGCTTTCCACCAACAGCTTTGCGTCCTTCCATTAGCTGTAAACAATGAAAATTTCTTAATTTTATTTATTTATAATTTATTTTTTCAACTTACATCGTATGTGTCGTGAATATCACATTTGGTTTCGAGTGGCTGTAGCTTTACATTCACTGTTCCAATGAGCGTGTCCGAGCGCAGGAAACCGCTGAAACAACACATTGGCAATTTTCGACATATTCCACAGCATCTGGGCATTATTTTAGTTTTGCATATTTTTTTTTTACATTTTACCAAAAGTCAAACAATTTTCTGTTAAATGCTGGGTTAGTACATAGTGCGGAGGGCGAACGAAAGCTTACTAACCTGCAGGTTGGCTTGAGATTATAAGCGGGTGAGCAGATGGAAAGTTTTTACATTTATGAAACAAAAAACAAAAAGGAAGGGGACTAACAGTTCTTGCACCCACTCTCACACTTATAATTCCAAATATATGTAAATAATGCAATAAGCATGCAAAGCATTTGTAAGAACAGAGGAAGATGAATGTAAACAACAACAAAATGAACAGGTAAATGGATTTCAAGAGCAAGCATCCAGGCACTTCTAGTTTCATTCAAGCTTTTCTTTACTATTATGATCCAAAAGAATAAATAATTAAAAAGGAAAACCTTAGTGGGTTATTCCATTTCTTATATGTTTCTCGGAATTCCGGTTCTAAGGTGTGGAAAGACTCAAAATGACCTTTCCCGTTTACCACAAAATTATTACACGCGCCTCACTTCGTAATTTTACAAGTATACTAACAATGGGAAAAGACGCATCGGGGAGAACTACAGGAACGTTCAAGATAAAAAGGCAGAAATCATCAAAAAATGGTGTTGTGACTTCCCAACTGTGCAAACCCGTCGTCTTCGCCAGAGAACTAGTAGACCTTGTGCAGATTTTATTGATGGACATGACACTTTATCAATAGCGCGAGGCTAGATCGAATACGAGTCGGTCATACACAGTCATGGATGGCCAAAGCAGTACCTTTTACTGAATAGCTGCATAGGAGACTAGCATAATTTTCAAGGAATGATTTCATCGTTTACAGAGAAATCTGGATGTGTATGGATAACTTTACAACTGCAAACACACAAACAAATGGCTTCTCTGTTCCGATTTATAATTTATCGACCAGCATGTTATTTGTATAAAATTTTATGCTGATTTCTCCAGCTCTGTATATTGGCATCCTGCAGGCAGATTACATGCACTTCACCACCTGATATAAACGTAAAATTTCACGTGGTCTCAGAAAATGCCTCTTCACGCTTCAAGAGGCTATTGGGTAAGTAAGTTAAAGAATGAATATTATTATGTAGACAATCACATTTAGAATAGTTTGTTATTGTTGTTCTTCCTCCAAGCATTCACAATATTTGTGCGCAAAAAAAAATCGCGTTCAAAACACTTACCCTCTTGAATAGACTTCGATCTTAACTGCTTGACGCTTAAACAAACGCTGGCACTGCCTATTGGAACGTTGAATATCCACCTTAAACCTTTGGTTGTACTCCGGACTATCTGTGTCTTTGACTAGATTACTTTTTGCTTTAAAGAAATCCTCCTACAAGAATATATAGGCTCGGAAATAGAACACTAGAACCGTAGTCATACTAGGCTGGTTTACCAATGAATAGCTGCTGTTGGTTTTTAGCATCAGTAAAGAGCAGTTTTGTGGGCTCACATTAGTATTGTAGCTGGTATTATAGCGGATTATTCCCTAAACAATTAAACGTCACTTGCAAAATTCAAACGAAACCAAAGCGCAGTCACTTGACAATCTCGTAGTTGTAAAACTGATAGGAGCGAGTTCGAGTTCACACCACTCTGCTAGTATGTCAGCAGCAACCACCTCTATAAACCAGCCCAATATGACTATAATTTTAATTTCCATTAATACCAACCTGTGGATAAGGAAACTCAATTTTTACATAAGTGTCGACGTCTTTTGGATTCGCTACGTTGTAGTTGATACCACGCACCACCATTATTTCGACCTCGTTATCTGTTAGATCTGTGTTGCAGTGAACAATGTTGAAGCTTTTCTGTTCGTAGTGAAATTTGGGAAGTGGGAAATTTTTCCTGTAATCACAATGTGTTATCAAGGAACGATAGATTGTAAGTGTATATCCCTAATTCCCGCTGTCGTTTTTCAAAAAACTGCAATTTGGCCGTTATGGGATTCTACTTCAATCGCAAGACATCGTCATACGTGACGAACGACAACAGAAATTAGAGTTATTCTAAATAATCCTACCTCTTTGAGTATCTAATTAGATCTAAATCTTTCTGGACAGTTAGCGCTAGGTTCTCAAATCGGTTCATTCCAGCAATGTCACCCATAGCCTTATGGTGATCCCTTAAAATAGCAAAATCAGTCAAAAATCTATCAAGAGACTCAACTGCTTTTCTTTACCTGGTATTTTTGCACATCATTAGTTGTTTAGCCAATTGTTCCTCCAGTCTAATACTTATGTCGCATATTTCATCATTTGGATCACAGTCTCCTGGGTTCACAATTGCAAAAGATGCTTCAAGGTTTTCTCGTTGTGACGGCGGTACAGGTAGCTAGAGTAATTCCATATTAACTCAAGGTTAATATGGTAGCTCAACAACTTACCGTATTCAAATCGACGGGCAGTCCACTACTGGCAGCATTAAGTAATCCTTCAAAGCCTTTGTAAATCTTCAGATACTCCTTTGCCTGTTCAATTTCGCCAGCCTTCTTTGCCTCGATAGCTGCATTCTTGAATTCTTTTTGTCGATCAAGAAGAATCTTCATTTGCTGTTCGGCCAAATTAGTGCTGTGCTGGTTTCCAGATATTCGGGTGGTCAATTCCTTTTTGGGCGAATGGTGAGACGACTGGGGGGTTCCCTCATTGCTGTCATCTTCAGGCGTAGCAACAGGTGCAGGTTTAGATGGTAAAACAGGTGAAACAGCAGCTGGCGTGGATGGTGCAGCAGGTGCGGCTGGAGTTGAAGCACCTTCACCACCGCCTCCTGGAAGTGGGCCAAACCCAGGTGGAGTTGGTAATTCATCGTAGGCAACTGGCCTGCCAGCCTTGTGGCTCTTGATTGCATCTTCGTATTGTTTTACTATTCGGCCAAAACGTCGTGCTTTACTTGAATTATTCTCAGCCTTTGCAGCCTCTTCGACTGACTTGTACTTCTGGAGCCGCTGTTCCAGGGCTTCAAACATTGTAGTTGCGGTTGCTGGTGGCTCTTCAGGAACTGGAGCCACCGGCTCAGGAGGCACTTCTTCTTTTACCGGCTCAGCGGCAGCCTCTTGCATTTTTGCTAGGAACTCAGCAAACTCATTAGGCGGAGGTGGCATATCACTCAAGTCAACCTCCTTCCCTTCTTCGCACATTTTTATCACCACATCGAATTGTTTTAAAACTTTAACAAATTGTAAGGCCAGTGCAGTATCTCCTGAATGTTTAGCGGTGAGTGCAGCTACCTTGTACTCCTGTTTGCGTTCATTTAGCTTTGCCACTACTGGGTTAACTTCTGCAGTTTTCTCTTCGACTGATGGAGCTTTTTGCACTGGAGGAGGCACTGGTGCTGGTCTTGTAGGAAGAGCTGGTGCAGGTCTTAAAGGCACTTTTGGTGGCTCTTCTGCATCAGCCGTTGATCCTTCTGGGGGTTTCACCGCTTTAACACTCACCTCCGGAGGAATGTCATCAACATTTATTGTGTTCCCAGCAACGGATTGCTTAAGAAGGTCATTGAGTGTCTTTAGCCCACGGTTAAAACGACGTGCCTTTGATGATTCACCAGCGGATTTAGCAGCGCTCTCAGCTAGTTTATACATTTCTATGCGGGATTTTATTATAGAAATCGTATCAGTTGTGGTTGTAGGAAGGAACATTTGTTGTTCCGTCGCCTCTTTTTCCTCGGCTGGGCTCGGTTGAACAGCTTCTAAATCCCCGCCTGCAATACCTTGCAATTCACCTAGCAACTCCGGATCATCGTCATCGTCAGAGAACTCTTCGTCGCTTCCAATGTCTCGCATGCTATCCGAAATCATTTTGTCCAAATCCGAAGCAGGAATAAGGGTAGGTTTAGGCTTCGCCTTAGGTTTTTGTTTACCACCGCCGCCAACAATGGCAGACAACTCTGCCTCCAAGTCACTATCATCACCATCATCGTGCCCGCCTCCAGTTGGATCAAAGTCGTCAGGAATTTCCGTCAAACCAAACTAGACAACAAAGGCAAAGGTTTTTAGTTTCCTTGTGATTGGATGGGGTCATGATCAAATAGTGAAAATGACTCATAGTTGGACCAAAGTTGAGAAAAACTACGCTTTAACAGAGCCCTAACTTACCTGGGATAGATCATGGTTACGCCTCTTTGGCGGTTCTGGTTTTTTTCTGCTAAACATGGCACTGTACAATTTTCAATGCTTAACTGCGACGATGTTTAATTAGTGGAAAAATAATTTGTGTTTCTATTTTCACTTTTGTTTTGGATGACAAAATCGTCCGTTGACATTTGACTGGCATTCCATCTGTTTCACTAGTAATGCCAAGTTTATCCATTTCGGGTTTAGAAAACAACAAAAATATTTGTTTGGACGACTCAAATCCATAGTGATATTTTACAGAATAAGCATAAATAAAATTGCTGTTACAATTTCTGCTCTATTGAGTCAAAAAAGGCATTATAAGTAAGGTTTTTAAAATTTATTGCATTTTCCAAAAAGTCACTAAGATCAATTGACTTGGACATCTCGGTCAAACGTTTTGCGTCTAATGGACACCGACGGAATCCTCTGCGTTGTTTAGGAGGGGTTCATTCCACGTACCTACATAAATGTATATGGATTTTGCTTTGCCACGACTTAATTTTTAGGAAGCATGACTCCAAATCCAATATTCTCGATATGACGTTGGGTTTTAAATATCGAGACTCTTTGCGTTCAAGATTTTTAAGTCAACGCATTCTACTTAACTTATTTTCTCCTTATAACTTAATATTTTTTTTTAAATTGTCAGAATTAGGTAGGTAATTTACAAATACGTCATTGAATGCACCATGTGTTATGTTTTCGAACACTAGTCTCCCTATTGGAACCTGTCACAACAGCTGTGAACCGTGAAATTTTTGCCGTCCTCATATTTTCTCACAGTAAATAAAGTACACAAAATCCTTTTAAATCCATAACATGGTCTCAATAGTATATTTATCTTAAGTCAAACAAGGTGTCAATAAGTTTTTTATCGCCCTACAGAAATGTTGTCGCTAGCAAAAGCTTAAGGCCTTGTTTCTTTATTAATTTTGCTTTAAAATATCCGTCTTCTCATTAGAATCATACAATTTCAATTGCGATTCGTCTCGAAACAACCGCCTTTGAATACAAACCCTTAGTACAGTGCTTTATCATCGAATAACTCCGAAGTCGAATACCATTCCAAACTAGCAGCTCAATGGTGGGATCCAGTTGGGCAACTCAAAGGGCTTCTTCTTCTTGTTCTCAAGATGGGATCCAGTTGGGCAACTCAAAGGTCTTCACTCAATGAATTCAATAAGATACATATTTTCCAACCAATAATAATATATTTACTTTCTTAATCCATCACAGAGTATCATTAGTACGTTATGGTCTCATATCTGCGGGGAATATAGATCCTGCTCCATCATTCCCAAAAGTTTTACAAAATATAAAAAATTTAAAAAATCGGTCGTGGTGGAGGTATACTAACGGGCTTCAAGCATTGTAGTGGCGGTTGCTGGTGGTTCTTTAGGAACTGGAGCCACCGGTTCAAGAGGCACTTATTCTTTTACCAGCTCAATGGCATCCTCTTGCATTTTTGCTAGGAACTCAGCAAACTCATTAGGCGGAGGTGGCATATCACTCAAGTCAACCTCCTTCCCTTCTTCGCACATTTTTATCACCACATCGAATTGTGTTAAAATTTTAACAAGTTGTGAGACTAATGCGGTATTTCCTGAACATTTAGCGGTGTGTGCAGCTATCTCGTACTCCTGTTTGCGTTCATTTAGCTTTGCCACTACTGAGTTAACTTCTGCAATTTCTTCTTCAACTGATTGAACTTTTTTCACTGGTGCTGGTCTTAAAGGCACTTTTGGTGGCTCCTCTGCATCAGTCGATGAATTTTCAGCAGCTTTAACAATTGTCTCCGGGGGAATGTCTTCTTCATTTATTGTGTTCCCAGCAACGGATTGCCTAAGAAGGTCATTTAGTGTCTTAAGCCCACGGTTAAATCGACGCGCCTTGGATGATTCGCCAGCGGATTTGGCAGCGTTCTCAGCCAGCTTATACATTTTTATGCGAGACTTTATTATAGAAATAGTTTCAGTTGTGGTTGTAGGAAGAAACATTTGTTGGTCCGTCGCCTCTCCTTCCTCGGTTGGGCTCGATTGATCATCTTCTAAATCCCCGCCTGCAATAGCTTGCAATTCTCTTAGCAATTCCGGATCATCATCATCGTCAGAGAACTCTTCGTCACTTCCAATGTCTCGCATGCTATCCGAAATCATTTTGTCCAAATCCGAAGCAGGAATAAGGGTAGGTTTAGGCTTCGCCTTAGGTTTTTGTTTACCATCGCTGCCAACAATGGTAGACAACTCTGCCTCCAAGTCATTATCATCATCACAGTGGTCGCCCCTAGTTGGATAAAAGTCATCAGGAATTTCCGTCAAACCAAACTAGACAACAAAGACAAATGTTTTTAGTTTCCTTGTGATTGGATGGGGTATGATCAAATAGTGAAAATGACTCATAGTTGGACCAAATTTGAGAAAAAACTGCGCTTCAGCAGAGCCCAGACTTACCTGACATAGATCATGGTTACGCCTCTTTGGCGATTCAGATTTTTTTCCGTTAAACATGGCACTGTACAATTATTAATAGTTAATTGCAACGATCTTCAATTAGTTGGAAAATAATTTGTGTTTCTATTTACACTTGTTTTGGATGACAAAATCGTCCGTTGACATTTCACTGACATCTGTTTCACTAGTAATGCCAAATTTATCCATTTCGGGTTTATAAGAGGATAAAAACAATTTTGCTTGCACGGCCGAAACTGACGAATGTCTGAAAATACTGCAAGAGTTATAAACTACCATGAGAAATTTCTCAAATCCATTGGAATTTTCGAAAAGTTTATCAAACTTATTTGCTCCTGATAATTTAGTACTTTTTTCTAATTATCAGAATAAGGTAGGTAATTTACAAATACGTCATTGAATGCACTGTATGTTATGTTTTCGAACACTAGTCTCCATTATTGAAGTCTGTCACAGCAACAGCTGTGAAATTTTTACCGGCGTCATATATTTTTTTCTTAATAAATTAAGTACTAAATCCATAACATCGTCTGAATAGTATATTTATCTAAAGTTAGACAAGATGGCAATAAGTTTTTTATCGCCCTTTAGAAACGTTGCCGCTAGCAAAAGGTTAAATCCTTGTTTCTTTATTAATTTTGCTTTCAAATATCCGTTTCTTCTCAGTAGAATTATTCAATTTCAATTGCGATTTCTCTCAAAAATACCGCCTTCGAATATAGACCCTTCAAATAGTGCCTTATCAACGACTAACTCTGAAGTCGAACATCATTCCAAACTAGCAGCTCAATGGTGGGATCCTGTTGGGCAACTCAAAGGACTTCACTCAATGAATTCAATAAGGTATACATTTCCCAACCAATAGCAACATATTTACTTTCTTAATTCATCGTAGAGTACCACTGGTACGTGATGGTCTCATATCTGCGGGGAATATAGATCCTGCTCTTCATCATACCCCAAAAGTTTTACAAAATAAAAAAATTTTAGAAGTCGGTTGTGGTGGAGGTATACTAACGGAGGCCCTAGCTCGACTGCATGCTGATGTTACGGCAATCGATTTAAGCGATGAATTAATTAAAGTAGCCAAGCAGCATTTGGTTGACTGTAGTCCAGAATTAAGCTCGAGAATAACTTACAAAATGGAACCACTGGACATACACGCAATGGATAATTTGGGAAAGTACGATGCAGTTGTTGTATCGGAAGTCATAGAACACATCGATAATAAGCCAGATTTCCTTACATCCTGCGTGGATACACTGCGAGTAAGATTTCTTGATTTATCTTGTAAATGCCTCATGTGTATTTCTCTTAGCCAGGAGGATCTATATTCATAACAACTTTGAATAAGACAACAATTATGTGGTTCACTGGAATAATACTAGCCGAGTATGTTCTTAACTTGGTACCAAAAGGCACTCATCACTGGGACAAACTGATTACCCCCCTAGAGATGATTAGAATCCTAAATGCTCGTACGTGACATAGAAACATTTTATTTCTGCTCATTATAACTTTTTTTTGCTTTCAGTTAACTGCAATACAGTTCTGTTGAAAGGATGTTTTTATGAGTTCTGGTCAAACAAATGGTTGTGGATTCCCTTTGATAATTTCTCATATGCAATGCATGCAATTAAATCAGAGAAACCTTTGTGAAAAGCTTGATTGTTGACTGTGGACGATTTAATAGTTTCTAGAAGTTTGTTGTACCTAAATGTTTAAGTTATTTTTTTTAATTGCTATGCCTTATATAAATTAGAAATGAGGTAAAGAAAAGCCCGCACTTTCGGGGCTAAACTTATTAAGGACTTTTATATTAAATCTGTATTCGTTGTAGTAAAGAGAATCTGATGGTGTTTTTTCGAAGATAGGTACATGTGTAGAAGGGCCCATGTATCTTCGCCGCTACCTTTACCCAAGTCTCATATACTGCTACGATTGAAACGGCAAGCCGCAGTTTTGCGGGCAGATTACATACAGTAGACGTCTATAATCCATCAATTGTGAATACCGCGTTGCCTACGGAACTACCGGTTACCGTACATAACAAATCCAATCAACGTTCAGGAAGTGTTCTCAACTCTGTGATATCAGCTTTTACCTACTGGACGTGATATCAGCTTTTTTTGAGTACTGGACGTCCAAGCGATAGAGGAGGAGGAAATTAAGTCGAAGGACACAATTATGTAGAAAATTATATGTGGATTCTAAGACACGGTAATGTACAAACAAACATGCGGTTTGCTCTTTTCATAGACACGTCCTTTCATAGTAGTTCCTATTACTAGCGAAGTAGAATATCAGTTTTTCTATATTCATAAGACGCAGATCCCTTATAACAATCAGTTGCAATACATTGACATCACAAATAGATTAAGTGTTTTATTAACAAAATAGTGCTACAATATACAGAAAGTTAAAAACTTTCTTTTAAACATCGTTATTTGGTTTCTGAAACTTTAACTGTCTGCTGCTCCCACGTCTTCCAAGATTTTTGCGTTTCTTTTCGAATTTTTTATTCATTGTCTTTGCCAAATTGTTATCATAAAAGGCCTTCATATCCTTGTCAGATACGTCGTTTGCTTGTTGAGGTACATTTGTTCCTTCCTTTTCGGCTTTCTCCAATTCGAGAAGGCGCTCTATTTCTGGGTTCATTCCACGATAACTAAGTCTACCATCGATTAAACCTTCACAATATACAAAACTTGGTTCCATAATAAAATTTGAATTTTGATTCATTTTGTCTGTTATTTCGCTGGAGTACATGGCACGTCCCTCGGCCTCTTCTATTTCTTTGTCCACTTTGGCTTTGGTACGTTGCATGAATTTCATCTCCAGAATTCCCTTAGAGAGCCTGGTTCTAGCTTGTTTGGATGCCATTGTTTAGGATGAGATTTTCGTAGTATAAATAGAAAAAATTCGGAAAGAACCCAATTAAATAACAAAACGTGCCTGAAGTGATGGAAATAAACAAGAGGTTGTCAAGCAAGTGTACATTTTGAAAGTTCTGTTCAGTTTTATTGGATGTGGTGAATTTGGTGATGAAGTTTTGAGAGAAACACGTTTGATTTGTTCAAAAGAGTAAGAAACACAGTGTATCAAGTCAAAATTGTATAAAACAAACGGGAAATTATGTAACGTTATATATCACAGAAACTTCTGAAATATATCTAAAATATCAAATAATGTTTTCATTGTCCCACCTCTGGCGAATGTCTGATAAACATTTGAGAGTAATAACAGACAAAAAGATTCTCAATTAAAAAAAGCCTTTCGGATATGACTAAACTGTTTTACGAAAGAAGAAGATAACAGTCCTTCAAGGATAATGGGAAGCAGTTTCAGGCCTTAGATCATTTTTCACGTTGCAAAGAAAAACGATAGCTGTTCTTTTTTAATATCAACGCACAAAACAAACACTACCAGACATCGTCAAATGTCAAAAATATTTACCACAGTCAACGCACATGGCACGCAGGGCCTCATTTTACTGCGAACAGTTTCTGGATTTGTGTGTTTTTAATCCGTAAACCTATTTAATTTGTAAAAATGAAAGCTAAAACTATAAGCAAAGTAAAACCTCTAAAAGAAAAGAAAGTTAAGCAAATAAAGTTGAAGGGCACTATAGACAAAGCCGAAAATGCAAAGAAAAAAGTGAAAAAAGTCGCCAAACTCGGCAAGGTAGCAACCACTGAAGATAGCGCAAAGAAAATCAAAGAAAACTCGAAAAAATCCAAGCCGAAGAAATCACACAAGCAGGATCTAGAAGGATTGAAAGATATTGATCCAGAATTTTATAAATTTCTTAAGCAAAACGACAAAGAGCTGCTGGAATTCAATTTATTCGACAGCGATGGTGATGATAGTGAAGATGCCCCAGAAAAGCAACAAGCCGATAACTCTGACGAAGACTCCGATGACGAAAAATTTCACAAGCCAAGTGGAAACTTAGGAGTGGCCAGTGATGAGAGTGACGTCGATGAAGGGGAAGAGGATGGCGAGGATGGCACGCAGAAGGTGACACTCAATTTGTTGCGACAGTGGCAATTGCAATTACAGCAACCAAATGTGCCTATTGACGTCGTTCGTAAGGCGATTCAAGCTTTCAGTTCAGCTCTTGCAAGTGTTGCAGGGGATGACTCCAAAATTGCAGTCTACAAAGTTGAGGGAGCAGCTGCATTCAATGGTGTTGTTCAACTTTGTGTTCTGCATATGCACCCAGCGCTAATGAATTTGTTGGGAATCACGGAGAAAACCAAAACTCCTCTGCATAAGACAAAAAAGTGGGCTAAAGTCCGCAGTTGTCTGCGATACTACTTGATGGACTTGATTCGACTTATTGAACATGTGTCGAGTTCGAATATACTTACTGTCTTGCTGAAGCATCTTCACCAGATGGCCGGCATGATTGGATCGTTCTCCACCATCGGTAAAACGATTCTAAAGCGCCTCATAGTTCTTTGGAGTACTGCAGATGAAACTGTCAGAGTTCTGGCATTCCTCTGTATCCTTAAGATCACGCGAAATCAACAAATGTCTATGCTCAACCACGTTTTGAAGGCAATGTATCTGTCATACGTTCGAAACTCTAAATTCGTTTCGCCAAACACTCTCCCATCGATCAACTTTATGCGACGTTCACTGGTTGAAATGTTTGCTCTCGATCTTAACACGGCCTACCAGCATGCATTTCTTTACATCCGTCAGTTGGCGATCCACTTGCGTAACGCTGTTATCCTTAAGAAAAAGGACAGCTTCCAGTCTGTGTATAACTGGCAGTATGTGAACTCCATTCGTTTGTGGGTGGATTTGCTTGGAACCACTCACAACAAGCCACAGCTACAGCCATTGATTTACCCGTTAGTCAGCATTACAACCGGAGTTATAAAGTTGGTACCGACGGCGCAGTATTTTCCACTACGTTTTCATTGCATCAACTCGTTGATATCACTGGCAAAGCAGACGGATACATTTATACCTGTGCTGCCGTTTGTTCTTGAAGCTCTGAACAGTAATACATTCAACAAGAAACACAGCGTGGTGTCCATGAAGCCCATGCAATTCACTTGCATTCTTCGGCTGAATAAATCACAGATGGCCGAGAACGGATTCCGCGATGAAGTCGTGGAAAATGTTTGCGGTCTGCTGTTAGATTACTTGGCGCATGAATCAGCTACATTAGCGTTTCCAGATCTAGTGGTGCCCACTGTCGTTGCATTGAAGCAGTATCTAAAGGTAAGTTAGACGCGTTCTAAGACTATTGGTTTATAACTCTTTATTTTAGGTTTGCAAGAATTCGAATCACTCTCGTAAGCTCAAGCAGCTGCTCGACAAGATCGCGGATAACGCAAGATTTATTGAAAACGAACGAAGAAAGATCACGTTTGGCCTTAAAGACACAAGTCTTGTTCACTCTTGGGAGACTCAAATTCGCAACAAGGGTACACCACTAGGAATTTACTATACAAGTTGGCTGAAAACACACGAGACGAAGAAACGTCGCCAAGCTGCCAACACTGACGACATCAATGACTACGATGTACCAATGATCAAGCGGCAAAAGGGTAACAAAGCTGCGCAAAATGAAGTAGAAGGTGAAGTAGAGCTGTTCCCATCCGATTCAGAAGACGACGGACTAAATGAGAAACTGAACGGCGCAGAAGAAGAACCACAAGCAACAGAGAAGAAATCAAAGAAAAAGAAGGAAAAGAAAGCTAAGAAGCCGAAGGAAATTGCTGCGGTCGTCGATGAAGAGGAAGATGATGGTGCAGCCGCTGTTGATATTGTTAAAGATTTAGATCTAAATGATTGGTAAAATAAAAAAACGTTAACTTCAAACTATCGTCTTTATTTCACACAAAATCCTACTAATCTTTGACTAGATAAGTTATTGAGTTAGCCTTTCTTTGCAGGGTCCTTTCCAGGGATGAGCTCGTACTCATCATACTTAGGAAATGATTGATAACCAGACTCATTTGTAGGCACTGTCTTGTCGCCGGTTTTGTTATGTATTTTATCAATTTCGGCTGCGTTGCGTTTTTTTAGCTCCATAATTTGAAGATTTTGAACTAGTTCCTCCCTTGTTGGTGGCTCTTCTCTGTGGGGGTAATGTGTCTTATTTCAGAAGCGTCAAAAGATGTTATGAGACTTACGTACCTTCGAAATCTTAACCACGCCTCCCATTCAGCAGTCATTTCGTGTTCGAAATCATCTTTTTTGGGAGGCTCGAACCATCGGGAGGGCTTCCTCTTTCCGATCGAAGGATTTGCAGGAATTTCGAAATATTTATTGCCGAAATAATCCTCCCCCATGTAATTGCCATGAATTTGTCGTGGTTTTAATGAATTTACGAAATTTTGAATTATTATTTTGAATATATCACGAGTAGGCTTAGCCATTTTTAGTTCTTAAAAACGCTAAAAATTATAAGTATATAATAATTATTTGCTGCAAATATTACACAAACTTCGCAGTGGTATATTTTAGGTTAATTTGAATTCAATCAGCTGTTTTTGACTGATTTTTGCTACCACTGCGAATCGATTCACCACTTTGAATGTGTTCAGGAATACCTTTGCTGTTGATTCAACATTAAATTATTCACGATAATCATTTCTAAGTAAAACTTTTTATGTAGAAATGCAAAATTTTAGTTCACGTAGCTCGTGAACCTCCTCATTACTATTACAAAGGTATTTTCTAATATATTTGTACATACATGCAAATCTCAAATGGCACATGAACCAAACATTTTGCAAAAAGTACTCCCTTGCCAAGATTCCTTGGGTTCTCTTTTGTCAGGTTTAGTATAGTGAGTTCACTGAAGATTTAAACTCCTCGGATTTCGGGGCTCTGGTTCTAAGAATTGAATAGATTGTCTTATCACTCCTATGATATCTTAGCGTGGATTTCATATGAGCCCAGTGCTTCTGTTTACTTTCCTGGCATGCGGGCTTTCCTCTGAAAGATACTAGCACAGAAAACTCCCACAGTTCTTCAAAACGTGGTTAGAAGCTTTTAAATAAGTACTGTTTTCTTTAGGGATATTATAACCAATTTGAATATAATTTCATTCAAGTGTCTGAAATTTTAAAGAAAAATTACGTTTCCAAAAGTTTTCGAATTTCTGTCTGAATGTAAAGCATACTCAAAGTAATGGGGATTAGAAATGTTTTTTTTTTCTGAATGGACTTCTCATACAAATTTTAGCAAAACCTTACTAATTTTGATTACTGCTCTGTAAAATCGTTCCTTTGGCATCTGTTCAATCAATTGACACATCTTTTCGAACTTCGAATTAGGTTTTCACTGCTGTCACTCGTCACTCGTTCGTTTTCCACTGAGTCTCGTCTCGTCAGTCATTTTTCGATTTTCATTGATGGTGGTTCTTCGTGTTGTCGCAGTTCTTCGCAGGCGTGGTATTCGAATGTTTTAATTTTTTTTTATTTCATTATTTTTCCCCAAATATTTTTCCAATCCAAAGTGAACGTTTAATGCGAAACCATTAATTTGTGCGATTGAATTGGAATATTAAACGAAATATAAGCTTCCAAAGGGAAGGAAGGAAAAGTGAAAATTGGTGCAAAGAAACTACATAAATTCGTGTGCCATTTGCTAATTGGATAGAATAGCCTGGCTATACCGGTCGAAGAGAGATAGTTGCATTAATTAGGGTAAATCGCCGTACTTTTTACACACAATATCGTTTCGTTTTGAAGCGACGTCGCGTACTCGCAAGAGTTTTCTATCTCGTTCGTTCTCAGTTTTGTCGTTTTTATATATAAAAATAATAAGTGCATTCGATGTGTCAAAAGTGAAAATTTTTCACACGCAGTGAAAATTCCTACTTGACGATGGTAGAGAACGATGCGATTGTGCAACGAAAAGGGGATTTACGTGTGTGGGTGAGTAGAATTTTCCATCTTTTCCAAGTGAAACAAGTAAATTCCTTTAAATCGGATTAATTAAAAGCCAATTCTCTCGCTCGGATGATTGGGAGTTTTTTTTTTCTTTTTTTTTTTTATAAGCAAGATAAAAAAAAAACGGTTTGATGTGTTTATATCACCATCTATGTCGCACTTGGGGGGAGGGTAATATGGTTCGTACTTGCATCTCTGTCTCTCCTTGTTGACTAACCGCCATTTTCTGTTTCTTCACTTGTCGTGGCTCCCTAGTGGTTGAAGTGGTAAAAGGTTTTCCGACGTATTAATTGGGAAAGTAATAAGAATAAAAATATTGCTATTGGAAACGATTACGTGATTTGTGAGTTGTTTGAAAATGTAAGAAAATTTATGTGTTTTTGGTTTTCCAAATGTATAATTGGATATCAGTTTTGTGCAGGTTTTCGAGTTATCTTTTGCCACATATTATGGTGCGGTTGTAGGACTACTTGAGCTGCAAAATCAAGATAATTTCTCAAGTTATATTCATTTCATCGGTATTAATTTCATGCCTATTATAATTTTAAATTTTTGAAGTGGTGGCCTTGATATTTTTCCAAAATTATTCGCTGAAAATACGAATCAGTTTCAGATTGCAATGCGTTGTTATCGAAAATGTTTCTTTTTTTTTTATTTAATTTTATTTTTTCTTGTGGCTGAGTGGATAGATAATTGGCCAACTCAGGAATAGTAAGAGCATTGGTATACAATATTTATTTCCTCACTGTAATTCCCAGGTTGTAAATAGCATTACTTTCTACGAATTGATGGTACAGAAAGGCTTGTATAAGTAAGGTACTTATAGTAAAAAGGATAATTGTCCTGGATTTGTTTTTCGTTTTTTGTGTTTTGACTCGGGGTGTTATTTTATGTCTTTCAGAGAGTTCTTAGAGGCACAAGTTTTTTGCAGGCCAGAACTGTATCTGCATCAGTTTTGATATTTGAGACTCAGTATTTTATATCTAATACACACTCGTTATCTGTACAATGTTAGAAAACACGTTAAAGTTTAGTAGGTACCGGTCAAGTTTAACATTATTCTTTTGAAGCTACATTTCTGGCTTTGTCGCATTGCGCCAACATACATAAATAAATATGTCGAAATATTTCAGTGGTTGCCTCTGTAAGGAAAACATGTCTCCAATTGATACATGAAAGTCGCAAAATTATAATCGATTGTCTCCCTTTTTGTAAGCCATTTGACATGTTTTTCTTTTTTTTTTTTTTAAGAAAACTGTTCGACTGTCCTAATTAAGGCTTTTGTAAAATAAAGAAAACGAAAAAACTTGATGTGCCTATTCTCCTGTCTCAGATAGCATTCAATTTCCCTCATCCATTTTTGTGATGAAAGTTGGAATACTTAACTGATTATCAAGATTTTTTTTTTTTTAAATGACATAATCAGTGTTGTGTTTTTATCTTCTGATAACAGCTGCAATTTGTGATTACTATTATACAGTCTACCTGTCGCCGTCGTCGGTGGCATTTTAAAATGTTATATCCGAAGCTATGTATGTATGTATTTATTATTTACGTCTATGTATGCATTTATTTGCCTTCCAATAAGGTAAGCGGTAGAAAATGCTGACAACATTTTTAGTTCCGCAAGTATAAAATATTTGTACATTATCTGTTATTTTTTCGAATCAATAAATTAAACAAAAATCGGACAAGCCAAGGTTTATTTATATTGAAATCATTCCTTTCAGTGTTATGTTTGGTGTTCTGAAACACCGTTGCTTCACCAGGAGAACTGATATTTTCCAGGAATTTAGCATGTTTTTAACTGAAAATAAAAAATAGCTTTTATTCGCCTTAACTCCCGACTCTCACTTTATTTAAATCTGAAAGTATCCATGTCCTTTATGGCTCTCGACACACTGCTTCAGAGAACCTCTTGTATTTAAGACGTATTCTTGCCAACCAATCTAATAAGAACCCCGGTGCATACTATAATCAGGACTTCATCCACAAATACAAACATAGATACCAATGAAAACCCATACCAGGCCAGGTTGACTACATTTGAGTTCTCGAACCTAAACTAAACTATTTTAACCCCAAGGTCCTTCGTGTTCATTTGAATGAAGTCAGGATCAATGTATCGATCCAGCTTTTGTTTGCGAAGTGTGCTGTGTGTATTTCATAGATCAGTTTTAGATGATAAAATTAAATATTTGGCACAAACAGCTAATGTCAAACCATTCGGGCAGTAGCCCAACGCACTAAGCACTGCTTCACGGCCCCAATAAATCAAAGAACTAAATTAGTTTTAACATGTGTACATACATACATACATATGTATGTACAACATGAGTTAAATAACTGTACGATAATATACGACATTAAAAATTAATCTATAAAATGCCAGAGCTGATAAACTAATGGGGAAAACCCCTAAAGGTATACACACAAAAAAATAGAGTGAATAACTTTATATTAAATTATTACCCAATGAGTAATACATTCGTATACAAATGATGAACACTTAACTCGAACAATTAGTTATTAGTTTCTTTTTAACCGTTTGCACCTACCCTTTATATCAAAAGGCCTATAATTACCTACATGATTGCCCTTAGTTGTAAGCACATATGTATTACAAATTATTGACGAGTTTGTTATATAAATAGAAATATCGACATTTTGAAGAAATAACAGTCATGGTCGGTGTAGAAATATCCTCTCAGCAATTTTATAAATCGCAAAAGAAAATCCACTTAAATTAGAATTAATGGCAAGTATGTATAGGTGTTAAAGAATATTGAATACATTGAGTCAGGAAAGCGTAATTTAAAGGGAAGGATTAGTTTACCTAATAGCAAACACGCCATAGCTATGGCACGCTTTTAAGCTGAAACTAATTGCGTAAAACCTTTAACACGCGAAATTATCTACTTTGGCTAAACTGCGTAAAGCTAAAGCGTAACTTTTTTGTGAGTAACCCTACACGGTAATGGAATCGAATTCATCTGCTGGCAAAATACGTGCTATTCTCTTTCAATTTCAGAAGGTCAATCTAATCCCCTGCACTCAGTATCGTACAATCGGGTAATTTTTGCTGGGCCCACAGTCTAATGGACAGCCCTTACACGGAGTGTTGTCATTTAAATTCAAGAAAAATAGTTGCGTCTACAATGTTTGGGTAGCAGTCAATGGATCGATTTTTTGAAAAAAAGCTCTTCCTCTTCTCTAAACCATTGATTGCCTTCTCTAGGCCTAATTACCCTATGTATTTTCACATAGTCTGAAATAAATGAAGTGTTTGCATGTGAATGTGAATGATATCATTGCGATGATAATTAATACTCCCAGACGTTTGTCAGAAAGCGAGAGGGACCGTGAAAAAACTCCAGGATTCAAATTTCAGCCCTACCGCTCAGTGGTCCAGCACACTAACAACCTAGCGACGGCGCCCAAGTAGGTATACAATAAACCTTAAAGTCTAAACACTGCTCGCTAAGTCCCCTTGACTCAAAATTAATTCTTCGAAGATAGGAAAAACGATTTTGTGCTAATGTTAAATATGTTATCAGCACTAAGCTCAAGTGAATCTTCTTATAGAACAGGGACTTACATAAGGAATAAATAAAAATAAATATCGATTAGAGCATTAGTCTTTGGAAGATTACCAGCTTTATTTTTTGCTATCAACTGCAACAAGTGGGAGGTAAAATTATGTTAGCCTCCACCACTGACAGCGATAGACGCCTTCATTGTTCACTTGGTTTTGCGTGTTGGCATGCTTTTTTTCTTCCATAAGTTTGTTCAATAAATGATGTTTTCCCCTGCAGTAAGACATGTACTCTTTCAGCTGGATCGCGTAAAAGCGTCCTAGAACTCAAACTTCTCTTTAGATCTAGCAATTACGATTTTAATATTGTACTATGTTTTTATTATGTATTATGAGGGAACACATTAGAATGTACATAAAAGAATGGAGGTCATTACTGATTAGCCCTCTTCCAGGAAGTTACTTAAAGGCAGTCTTAATGTTGAGAATACCGACTTATTAAAAGTAACCAGCTGCTATGAGCGTTGGTACATACTTTACGTACATAAAGGCATACAAAGAGGATTACGGCCTCTCATTTGCAATTCAAGCCATGAAACTGAGTCAATAGGTTGAACAACAATGATTGGCGATTTTCTTTTGTTTTCGTTTTCATTGGCAATTGTACATACATACATATGTAGGTAGATGGTTGTTTGCAAATTTTACGTGAGTCCAATTCTTTAGAGGCAATCACCGCACTGCAGATTACGTTCATCATTTGGGAGGACCAATTAATATGCAACGAGTAGCCAAAAATATCGTTGAAAATCCTTGAAACAATTTAATTGATTTTTTCGCGAATATTTGAAGCCTCTGCTTCCCCATGAACGGCGAGCGTTGCTGCTTGCCTTTTAATAACCTCAATTCCAGTCGCCTGGGACATGTTGTGCATTTAGCAGCAATAAAATTCAAACTACAACCCATAGGTTGCAGCAGTAGTCATCGTACCCGCGCATATGTATGTACATGTATCAAGTGACAAGACTTGTAGGTAGTTGCGAAACACCAGAAATTCCATTCAATGCCGATGGAGGCTGCTAGAATACACAAAGCGAAGTGGTGGGTACATAAACGTATCGTCTTGCTAGACAGCAAATAGACCGTGTGCGCTTTTATTTTGGCCCCCACACTGGAGTGTCAGTGGAATGGTGCGAAACCCGTTATGAAATAGCTATATGGAGTACAAGACAAGAACGAGATCAATAATTTTATATTTTTGGTTACTAAAGTTATTCACAAGCGCAAATAGCAAGGAGAAATTGATATTAAGAAAAGCTTAGAAATAGGGTACATACATACATACATACATATGAACATATACATACATACATATGTATGTACCTACGTTTCGGATATTATTGAGTAATCACGACTTCCTTCTTCTCTCACATTATACTGAAGTCCACTTGGCTTTCTTTAATGTAAGATCTAAATGAAATGAAATGCGGATGGGTTAAGTGGAAAGAGGGAGATGTGGAAAATACTGGTAAAGCAAACAAAACAGCATAGAATCTGTGTGTGATGTAATATGATGGAATGGGAATACTTAAAAACGCTTGGTCTTCTTTTTTTTCTTACGTTGTGTATTTGTTCATGCGAGCCGAACCCCTAAAATCAAGTGTATAGGTGCAATACTAGTTGGGAATGTAAAATGGGTAAACGATACACCGCATTAGGTACTTCTCTCTTGTTACATAGAAAATAAATTTAGTCTAAAGAGATGATTACTTTGAATTTTCACCTAGAACGGTACATTAGCTGGAACCATTCAAATAATACATTTAGGAGTTAAATTTATTTTGTTTGCACTTAACTTAGCGGCTGATTTTTTTTTAAGTATTATTTTCCTTATTCCACCAGACATAGGAATTGCGTTAAATCTTAAAGAGGTGGACGAAGGCTCTTCAGGAATGAAGATCGGTTCATGAAAATACACTCCATTTAGCATACGAGTATGCAGACAGTTTACCGCTGCTGCGAAAGACAGTGCTACCTACATAAGTCGGATTCTCATATTCCTGAAAAGAGGTGTAGTGAACATTACTATGGAATTAAGCTTATGGCTATTCGTCACAAATAAATATAGGTTTTTAGTCCATTTACAGGCAAATACTTTCACTCGAATAATATTGAATGCTTTTCTACTACAAATGCTCAAAATAAATACGAGTGTATGTTAATGACTATAAGCGTCTAGCATGTGATAATAGAAATGTGCGATAACTTCAGTATTGTCAACAACCTATAATCCGAATACGCTCGCAACTAAAGCGCATTGTTACCTCACTACCTATACACTTCGAATGTGCCAACGATTTTTCAAAGAAACTTTAAATTACGGGCTCAAGAAAGAGTGCGATTAATTCGTCATAAAACGTAAAATTTACAATTAACTAAAGCAGCACTCATTTGAATTTTATAGATAAGTCAACAAAGTCCTAAGAAAATTGCTATCAAATTAAATGTCACGTGCATACTACCTTAAGAAAATGTGTACTGTGGTACAATGAAAACAATTCAGTGAATCTAGATGCAGCGGGTAGGCTTACAGACAGAGAAAGTTATGTCATTGCTTACAATGTGATTCGAAGTTACCTAAAAAATGCACGCTTGATCTGATCGAGTTAATTTCCGCTGGATATATTGCCCACTGGTCGCTTGTGCGTAGTTTAGTCGCTTAAGCTTTCTCGGAAAATCATGATTATTCTCTTATGTTTTGCTCAGAATGAATCTATTGCATTGAAAGGGTCCACTTTCTTATAATTCGTTTCTTTTTAAACCACAACACCTGACCAACAGTTTCTAACGATAGAAATTTTTGCAGGTAGAGATGCAACTTTGAAGAGGTGCTCTGTCCCTGAACCCCATGTATAGCCTTTTTTACATTTCCTCACTTTAACGTGTAGATGAATGAGAACCAGGATAAGCTTTATAGCTGCTGTAAGACACAACCTTGTTACTCCTGATATGCATTTGTAAGTCAATGTCTGCACTTTATCGAGGCTATTCATCGTGATGTTGAGCTTCTTTCAACCCCGTCATTGCATATCTACATTTGAAGGTATTCAACAGAGACCATATGTATATCTATGTATGCACATTTCTAAGCCCTTGATAACCCTTACTCGTTCACCTAGACTTTATTACTTTAATGACATTCAATCAACAAGAAATGTATGAGATAGTTTCTCTTACTATCAGTCTATTGTTCTAAGGCAACTTTGAGCAAGAATATCCATGGAAAAAGCATACAAAAATAAGCGATTATATTCTCCGTTTTGCACTATCATCACATTTTCGCTTTCTCTCTATTCCATCGACCAGTCTAATTGACATTTCATTTCGCATATTTATGGTAATTTTTTGGCAAAACTAAAAAATGTGATTAAAGCTGAAATTCCTGCAAATAAATTGCCTGTTGTGTTTATGATCGAAACGAAGGTGATGAAGAAAAGCGAATTAAAGAAGAAAAAAAAAAAAAAAAAAATGTGGGCGATGACAGCCGCCACAGAAACAACAACTACGACGAAAGGTCGGTCGCTTAATAGTTTTCACTTCGGTGAAGTTTCTGCTGCAGCCACACAGCCAGCAATACCAGTCCCAGCGGCAGGTTGCAAATAGATGGGGCCACACATCAATCACGAGCTTGGCAGGCTAACTGGCTGGCTAGTCGGTGCAGGTATGGCAGCCAGAGCAATACCCAACACATTTCCAGAGTCCGAAGGAGAAATTTCCGAAAGTTACTTGGCAAGGTTCATTGAGAACAAAATCACGACAAAAACAACCAGCTAGTGGATATACCACAAGTTGTGCGTAGTTCCTTTTTTTTAGTGATGTTTGTCCCATGTTCGTCCGGCATCAACACACACGTTTGCTACTACGTTTTCCTCCATGGCTGGCTGGAGCATCGTAAAAATGGACAAGATTTGCCTCCTTAGTTCTCTGCTTCCTCTTTCGCACACCCATACATGCATACACCTGTTGATCGAAATTATCACCTTTAATTCGCCAGAGCCAATATTAGATGACCGTGACCGTTTATTTATTTTTTGAATCTTTTCTTCGTATTCTTTGCGGTTTTGTTTTTTTTTTTTTTACGAGTGCGGTGGGTTGGCGACCTCAAACGAAACGCTCGTGAGTAATGTAACAAGAAAACGGATCCACACACAGTCCGATTTGGTTTTTTTTTATCCATTTCCATCTCTTTTGTGGAACTCGCACCACTGAAGAATAGTCAAAGATACATCTGTATGTACGTATCTTATTCAGATTTTCCGGTTCTGTGTTATTGCTTATCTATCAGCATCGATGTGAAATGAAAAGCTAATTTTTTTTGCGACCTGCTTCGGCATTGTTCATCACATGTTATATGTTATGTACGTTCTTTTTGGTTTTTATACATATTCGTGAACCGAAGTGGTACCGGAACATCATTTTTATTTTCGTCTTTGAAAAAACCTGCAAACGCTTGAATGGGGGGACTATACGAGTTCTGGCTCTGTTTGATTGGGGGGATTGGTGATAAAGATTTGAGATCTACTGCTGCTGCAGAGATTATCGATTGTGAAGCTGGTGGAATTCCATTTATCGTAGTGAAATCGAATTCATAAATATTTAGCAGCATATGCATTCAGACTAAGCACGAGGCGGTAGCATAGTATAAGTGAAACGTTTGCTTCTTGTTTCTAAACAAAACAGCGTATTTATTTTAGCAAAAACTTTCTTATGCTAATTTATGGAGTAGATTTGAAAGTGAGTAAAGGTTCCAATTCTTAATCTGTTCTGTGCTTTATAAAATTCCCAGGAATGCGGGAATATTTATTGAGAAAAATTCTGAGCTAAAAGGCTAAAAGTGAAACTTTAAATTTGCAATCAAGTATGGTAAGGTACCGATTATCACTGGATTTCTAAAATTCCTGTGTCGCACTAAATGTGGGAAGTGTGTAGCTTAAGTGCTAGATAGGTTGTGTCGGAAAGCTATATTTTGGCTTCATTTCCACAGTAGCTACCGGTGTCTATCATTAGCCTAGGTGACTTTTTTTTTTCACATGAGTGAGGTTCTTATGTATACATATGTATGTAGATATGTCTTTAATATACGATTTTCTGCAGGCGTAAGCGTTTCCCTGCAAGAAGTACCCTTTTTTAGCTGGTAAATGTCCGATATTCAGTCATAGATAGCACTGTTGGTCTGTAGGCATATTTAAACAAAGAGCATTTCATGTCAAAATGTAATGATGCCTAGATGTTTCCTTATAACCTTCTGGAACGCTTACCTTTTCTCCTATCGGCACAATACTACATGCTAAGAAGATCAAAGCTATTTGATTTCTTTGCGGCGTATTTTAGGGAGACTAACTACAAATGGCCTGCCACGCATTTGCACCATTCCACCCGACATGACCGACATGTTAGGTTGTTTGTCCGTTTTTAAGCTTCTTTCACTTCCATGCGTTATTAAATAAAACACTCCGAATTTCATTACTGATCATCACCAGTGAAATAGTGACGATAGTATGTACATTTGTATGTCTGTTCTCGGCAGGATTTTCAGTCTGCGTCCACTCTCAAATTTCATTTTTTGACGTCACTATATAAACTTCCAGCTTGTACTATGGAAGGAAAAGCAGAGATTCTTGACACGTTGTTCAGCGATGATCCCTAAGCTATTGATGTGGTAAACGCAAAGGGCAAATGACTGAGTCTGCCTCCTCCTAGTCAGACGAGATACAATCGAATTCTGTTTGAGGAATTTGGAACCACGCGAAAGTACATGCGTACGTTCATACATACATATGTACATATACCTATGTATCTCTCGAATACTCAGCCAATCTTCATGGTTAGCATACGCCTCAATTTATGTATTTTTTTGTCCGTCAACCTAATACTCTCTGGCCTAATAGATAGTTTCAAGTACTATATCTGCAACAATTGTGCTCCTATCGCATGTACTCACCAAAGCAGAAAATTTCTGTACAAGAACAACATCTCTTGGTTGTTTGGTTATTATCTTCCAACACACTACGAGTATTTCAATGTAAGAAGCATCATTTGCTAGAAACCACCTTCGGTCCCCTAACACAACGTCGTCGTTCCAGTAATTATATTGCAGTAAAAGCAGCAAGCGGGTGCAGCCACGCACACATGCAGATTGTGTTCTATTCCATGCATCATGGACGACCGATCCCTCCACTGCCACCTGCATATTGCTGGCAAATACATAAAATAATAGCGGTATGGCATGTTGCTTTTCGCCTGTTGCATTCTATTGACGGCGGAGTTTACCGTAATCAAAATGGCGAAACAGTAAACAAACTAGTATTCCTGTAGTTGTCGTGTCGAGCTGCTGCTGACAGAAGTGGCAGAAGCATGCAAATTTCTGTGACTCACTCACCTTGCTCATCGACAAGTGATCACTGAGTACATACTGAGAGTAAATTCTAGTCGGAGAGAGTGATTTTCAAGAGAGAAATCGAATGACATGCTTATTTTAAGGGCTGACTACCTATTTAAAGGAATGTCGACAAGTAATCTACAAAAACAGGTGAAGCAAGGTGGGTCTGATTTGCCAACCGACCCTAATTACATGTTTGCGTCATGTGGCTCAACACAAATCACACAGCGGCGTCGGCTTCTCTGCATTCGTTGATTGTTCTTTTGTTTTTCTTTTCCGCAATTTGTCATTTCTATTGAATTTTCCGTTTTACGATCTCGCGACAATAAAACTATAGAAATTTATTTTGCGGTATTTGTGCGCTGTTCCAGTTTAAATAGATTTCAATTTATTGATACTGATAAGAAAGTACGCTGCTCCCAGCACTGACTCAGAGAGAGATTTTTTGTAGAATAATTTGTTAACTGCAAATTAGGATGAAATGGCAAATATCTCATCATCATCATCTTCAAAACCTTGTCTGATAAAATTGGAAACCTGTTTTTGCTCACACCACTGCCGCACCCTATTTGCTTTTATCACATGTGAAGCACCGCTGTAAGACGAAAAGCACTCTTGTATATTGAGAAGCTACCTGTCTGCCTCCTCTCCAATGTCAACAGCAGAGAGTTCTTGTTGTGTGTGCGTAGAGTTTGACTCAAGTCGATCGCTAAACGGCCTTAACGTTTTGAAAGTATTTGAATAATGATGATGCCATCCGTCCCCTGACGTCGGCAGTCAGGCAGTCACATTCATCGGAAATGTTTTTCGTTCAAGTTTCGTTTTTTTTTTATCTTTTTTTTATGAACGAAAAGTATCTGAGATGTGTGTCACTCAAATATTAGTTAGAGAAGAGGATGAATCAATTTTGCACAACTTCCATTGGGTGTTCTATGAATAATAATTGTTATTGACTTAGAAGTGTTAAATGATCGGAGCACGCAATGGCTGTGATGAATAGAAATAAGGTACCTTAACATATCACATTCTTTATAGGAAATGAAGCACCTAGAATGTTACGTTCACCCGATGCGCCATGTCCTTACTGGCAATGACAAATCCGAAACCATAAGCTGTGTATGCGCTTATGCAATTAATATAAATAAAAATTATTCGACTCACGTACTAACGTTTTTTTTTATTATATTGCCAATTGAATTTATATAATCAGCTGTGCAACCGTTGAACTTGCTTGTGCTGCTTCCTGCCACAATAATAATTCATAGCGAATCAGCGTAACACACTGAGACTTGATTTGTATTGCCATTTGGCTGGCATTCAAAAAAATATTCTTTCACGAAATTATTTGTTTACAAAATAGGCAGGTATGTAGAATTTATTTTATAAAAAGAAGACGGAAGACGCCGTTTCGGTCAAAACGATGTTTCGGCAGCGCAAAAACGTAAAAAAAAAGTGAAATCATAAGCACGTGGGATGTACATGTAAAGTGTACAGAGTACAGTGATCCACAAGGGAGGTCTTTATAAAATATTCGTACATTGACATTCCTCATGCACGTCGTTCAAAAGAAAGTGAATTTTACATATGTATTATTTTTACGATGTTCCAAAGTCGTTGTAAATACGAGGGCGTGTGAGTGCAAGTGGTGTACGCCAAGGTTTTTTTTTATTTAATTTAACAATTAAAGGAAAGCAGTAAGCGGGGAGTTAGCAAAAGTATGTACATATATATGTAAGTATCTTTTCTGCTTCAGTTTCAAAGCTATCCATGCAGCTATAACGTCAATTATTTCTTACGCAATGAGCTTTGGGTCACGCCTCCAGTCATAGAACTTTTTTTGGATTAAAAACACACCACAAGAACACAAGCTCTATACAGATCCATTTCTCTTGCAAACTGCAATCTCCAGTTACCTAATGGGATAACCTGTTTCATAGAAAAACGAATGGATATGCTTTACTATTTAGGAATTTATGCAATCACCAACAATAACTCCACACATTCATAATACATACATATGTATATGTATATACATATGTAAGTACATAATATATTGTAATAAAAAATTTATGTAGTTTATTGAAATTCATTTGTTAAATAAATAATAAATTTTATGTATTAAAATTCAAGACTCGATGATCCGTATAGAGACCTCAAGTTAAGCGTGACTCACTGCTCATACAAATACACCTCTACAACTTGGCAATCTTTGTATAATGTTCACACTTAATTTCCGTACATAATTGTTTGTTTTCTTTTCAATATGTACATACTTACTTCTAGCATCTAAACAATTTAAAGTTACATAGTTGCGTAAAAAAAAAACGGAAAAGTATCAAATTTTCCTCCTAGTCTTAGACGGGTCAGTTCTGTTAAATCGTTCACAAGTATTTCCATTTTTAGAGTATGTAATTGTTTTGTTATCGTATCTCCAAGAGTGAGTACTTAATTCCTTCGTGTTATCAGCGCTGGTTCTTTGCTTTTAAAAATAATTGCTGTATGATATATCAACAAAATAACCTTCGGAGTGTGTTTTTTTTATCATTTTAAACTAACTGATAAAACAATACCATTTGGCGGTATGCACGAGTACGTCTGAAAAATAGAAAGTATAACTTATCCCAGAATTTTTTTTTCGTTTTGGGTAAATATGAATCGTGTTTCTAATTTAAATTCTTTATTTTTCATTTCAGGTTTGAATGCTCAGCATTAACAAAGTAAACTAGGAAGTTGACAGTAAACTTAGTCACAAATTGCACCCTTAGCCCACCCACCACTGCAGGAGAAATATCGGGTATTCATTCGTATAATTTAATTAGGGCGCCCTCTCCTGCAAAGACAAAGTAACAAAAGAAAAAATAGAGTCACCTTCGTGTGGCCATTTACCTGTGCACCACCATATGCAAGTTGTTCGTTCCGCAAATCAAATAAATATCAGATTACATGAATTCAAAAAAGAGACGGAAATTTTGCCAACGCCGCCCCATTAAAATCGATCAACTTCACCGACACTGATTAGCGGAATCTCCATTGGGTTCCGAATCGTCAACTAGAGAGCAATTACATCATTTATGGGGTCAGCAAGAAGTCTCCCCCCATAATCAGCAGATTGATTTGAAACGAAACTAAACGACTGATTTTTATATAATAAATTTATTAGGTACATTATATACTAGTTTGTATATAAAAAAGGATTTATTTACTAGTAAATGGCATATCAATTGTGATACTTAACCGTGCAAAAAGAGCTACCCGATGAGTCCACGATAAATGTGTGCATTTTTTGCAAATATGTAGATTTCTAGTTGGACGTTGTTTATTTTTTCATAAGTGATATTCATTAATAGAGAAAAGAATACACGAACGCTTTTGCTCAATAGAAGGGAGAAGGAATATTAAGAACTTGTCCTTTCGACGTGAATATAAGGAGCAGGAACAACCAGACACAATCAAAATGTCTTTTATTAATAATCTGAAAAAGGTGTTCCACCTCGGAGGTGGAGAGGCAAAAAAGAAACGTCTCTATAATAATATAAAAATGGATACAGATCCAGCTGAATACTGGGAAATGGTTGGCGAGCTAGGCGATGGTGCATTTGGCAAAGTGTATAAAGCTCAGCATAGGGAGACAAGACGTTATGCTGCCGCAAAGATGTGTACTCTGGAAGATGAGGAAAACCTGAGCGACCATATGGTAGAGATTGATATTCTGTCGGAAATTAAACATCAGAATATCGTGGAACTCTATGAAGCGTTTTCTATCGAAGATAAATTATGGGTAAGTTGCGTTTGGATGTATTTTTAATTAGTACTGCATTTCTTAACCGCTGCAGATAGAATATTTAACAGACTTGCTTTGCTTATATTCAGATTATATCGCAGCAAATTTTCAGTTTAGAGTTTTTCACTTATTATGTCGAATAAAAGAAGCTTATCAACTTTTCCTCTTCAAAGAAATTTAATTATCTTGTAATAGAGTAATTATCTCGTAATTCAAATATTACATGTACGAGCATAAATAAAATGCATGACTTCTAAACGCTCTGCTTTTACTTAATTAATATTCTCTTTTCTTTTTTCTCTCTTTTCCTTATAAATGTAGATGTTAATTGAGTACTGTGACGGCGGTGCCTTAGATAGTATTATGGTAGAGTTGGAGAAACCTTTGACCGAGCCTCAAATATCCTATGTGTGTAAGCATATGACAGAAGGCTTAAGTTTTCTACACAAAAACAAAGTTATTCATCGAGACTTAAAGGCTGGAAACGTACTATTGACCATGGAAGGCGGCGTTAAGTTGGGTAAGCACATGTAGAGTTCATTAACTCATATCCCCTCGTCGTCTGCTTTGAAATAAAAGAATTTTTTATTTTAATTAAAGACGGGTCAATCTATTTATATCAGACACATTATTAAGACTTAATGCCTCTTCACTTATGTATGTTTACTCTTTCTTTCTATTTAGCTGATTTTGGTGTGTCGGCTAAAAATAAACACACACTCCAGAAGCATGACACATTCATTGGTACACCATACTGGATGGCTCCCGAATTAGTATTGTGCGAAACTTTCCGGGACAATCCTTACGATCTGAAGGTTGATATTTGGTCTCTGGGCATTACTCTTATTGAATTGGCACAGATGGAACCACCGAATAGTGAGATGTCACCAATGCGTGTACTTCTTAAAATTCAAAAAAGCGAACCACCCAAATTGGATCAGCCGTCCAAATATTCAAAGGAGTTCAACGATTTTTTAAGTAAATCTTTAGTAAAGGTTTGTAATGAACTTGCTTTCTAATTAAAGATATTTTTTACGAGTTCTTTGTTCTTTATTTTAGGATCCCCTACTGCGGCCATCAACAGATACGTTAATGGCACATCCATTTATTAACAGAAATCTTGATTGCAAGCCAATAAAGGATTTGCTACTAGAATACAAAGCTGAAGTCGTCGAAGAAGAAGTTGTTGACGAGGAAGCCGAGGTATGTTTTTTTTTTTGTTTTTTTTTTTTGTAATACAATACATACTTGTCTTTTTCTATTCCCATGGCTATTCTTTAAATCAGCCCCTGCAAATTTTACCCACCAAACAAAACGTTCTTTCTTCTTTTTATATACTTTCACGCTGCTTTTAAACACAAATTTCTTACTCAAACCTTTAAAAAAATAAATAATAAAAATTGCTAGAAAGCAAAACGTCAAGCGAAACGAAGGTCACTTTATCAGAGGGTTGGTAAGTCGTCAGACTAGTGCAACATATACAAAAACACAAAAACTAATTACAAAATAAAACTTAAAAAAAAAATATCATAAATCTCATAATCAAACCGTTTTTTGTATATTTTGGACTCAGACTAGTCTGGCTGTAAATATGTGAATACGATCATCCGTGTTTACAATACATAGTTTTGCTTGGATTTTTCATTAAATTTTTTTTTTTTTAAGAAAGAAGCGTTTTTCGAAGCCTATTTGTTGAAATAAATAAATGTAGTCTGAGTAGAAATAGTGGGGGTTCCCTGCAGCACCAAAGTTGCTAAATGCTTAGCTAGATAATAATGGATAGATTTGGGATAGAACCGGTCTGCAAGAATCTTACTCACTCATAGTATATCTATATCTTCAGTTGCTAAAAAAAAATCCGGTTTCTTGTGTGTCATAATAATTTGCTCTTTTCTGTTCTGCTTTAAAAAAATCCAAAGGTTACAATGTTTAAATCTGTTTATTGATTATATTATAAATTTGCTTTAGGAACCCCGCAACTCGGCGCTCCCACTCGACCTGGACGATGACTCTTCATCGCAACAGAGTCAAGAAATCGATAAACGTAAGTGTGCGCGTTTCTTTAAACTTTTGACATGTTATTAATTTCTTTCTGTTTAACAGTTCCAGGCACTCCAACATCTGTGTCACAAACATCAAGGGATTCCAAAGAGTCGTCACCAGCGATCCCTACAACTCCAACAGCATCAACACCACCACCATTACCGACGCCACAAACAGTACCAGCACAAACAACATCATCATCAGCTGTTAAAACGGAGGAGAACAACAAGTCTCAAGTTAAATCATTGACTCCACCGCCGGCTGCAGTGCAAGACAAGATTCCGCCACCACCAGCGGTTGTACAAAAGCAAATAAGTCCTCCACCACCCCCGTCACAAAAATCATCGCCACCATCTGCTAGAGTAGATACCAAGGCGGCAGCAGTAGCTGCAGGAGTCACCAGTGAAGTAACAGCTGAAGGAGAGAGGAAAAAGAGCGACAACGCTGATGGAGAAAAGAAGGTAAATTGGGATTGGTTTGTTGCTTTATTTATTTTATTTCGTTATCTGTTATCTTTTTATATACAATTAAGTTAAACTGCCCTATGAATACAAGTTACTATCTGGCAGCTTATAATAAGACGTCATCGTTTCGTTGCTTGAAATAGCTGTGTTCTCATTTCCGCAACAAAACTTTTGGCGCCCACCAGCGTGGAGTTTGTCCATTTTAAGTTTTTTTGGAGCAAATTGAACAAATTTTAAAAGGTCTTATCTTGCTGTAATTTCGTTTACCTTCTCAGAAAATGAAACGGGGACAATTAGGCGTCCTTGCATGTGTTCTTTGACTGTTTTCTCCTAAAACGCTTCAAACGAAACAACTTCTTTTATAATGGAAAAATAACAGAAATATTTGTCGCAAACAGCATCCGAAAGTTGTTTGACTTTGAACTGAGCAAACTAGAACAAAACCAATTTCTTTAAGGTTTTGACCTACCATTCCCTGGCCTACCTTCTCACATGCAACGTTATCAAAACTGTGTTCTTAGCATCATAATGAATTCTATAATCATTTTCCATTCAAATCACGTTCCGATCCGATCAATTCCGGTGAGCAATTTGCAAAAGAAATTGGACTTTTACGTCACTCTACAGAACAGAAGGACGCACTGATAGCAACTCTATGACTCGTTATTGTTCATAAGCTTCAAGGCTAAAAGTCCCGTAATAGATTAAATAGAGATCTCATCGGACTTAGTGGCTTTTTTTTTTAACTCCAACGACTATCAAGATATGGAAATTCAATTTGTGTGTACTCTTATTTTAATTCTGATTTTTCGATTACAATAACAGATCATGAAATCTGTAGCACGCATCATTGCAATCACAAGGCGTATGCATGCTTGTCGTTTGCTTGTTTTTAGGTATAAGTTTGCAAGATGTGGACTTATTTTATTATTTATTTAAAGGTAAAACGTGTGGTGAAATTTTTCAACGTTTATTTGTTTGCATTTTGTTGGAAACGACCTGTAAGTCGTAAAGATAGTTTGGTTGATATACCAGACTATGTCCAAGAGAATTTTTTAAGGTGAATTCGAGTAGTAAACCATTGATCCAGTCTTGTATTAATCTTTTGTGTTTGAAACTCTAGTGTTCGAAGGAATTATCTCAATCAATAGCATTTCTGTTAAATAATACACACATGAAAATGGTAACATCAAAGATTGTTTACCGCACAGTATTTGTATTTTTTGTAGAGTTTTAGAAGTATTTCACTATTACTTTATCTTACATTGGTATAATGTCATAGCCCCGATTCCTGCTGTCGTTTTTCAACAAAATTTGTTTTATTCCTCGTATTACTCTGCGATATTTTTAGCAGGTATTACATGCTTTTCCTGTGTACAGAATTCTATAAAAAAATCTGTCGAATATGTTACTGAATCTGATTTTGAATCTGACAGACGACGAATAAAACTATAATCGTCAAAAAACGGCAGTGGGAACCAGGCTGAGTAAGCTCATTTAACGCAAAAATTAAGTAAAGAGTTCAGGTATTTTTGCCTTCGTTTAAAACCATTCGTAGACTATGGTGTCAACCTCTCATATAACGTTTAGCTTTAATATTTTGTCATATTAACTATTGCAAAACAATTCATATATCCTTGTACAGGTCATCAAGAAAGAAAAGGGCAAAGCGCCACCACCCCCATTAGTTGTTTCGCAGCAACAACAAAAGAAATCACTGGAGTCTCCAGAACTTAAAGACAACACAGATGCTGCAGCTCTTTTAAAGGATATAATCAAACCGCCTCCTGAATTTGAAGAGGATACTAGCATTACACCAGCCAACAATATTATCGAACAAAGAAGAAGCCGAGACGAAACAATAACGGTTGAATTCAAGAGTCAGAAGGATGAGAAACGAGTCATTCCTATAAGTAGAAGTAATTCGGATGATGATCAACAAAAACCACCATCACCTACAACATCTACAATATCGGTAACGTCCACTCCGTCAAAGGTTATGTCAACGGGAACAGCCACAACGACTTCTTCAAATACATCACTTATCACAATCAATAGCGGCGAAGAAGATAAACCCGTCTTGCCCAATAGCCTAGCGTCGAATGTGAGTCAAATCACTGTAGTCACTAGTACACATCCGCCAGTTATCATTGATAATCCTCAACAGAGAGTTGATACACCTACAAAGTCCAACAGCAGCGAAGTAATCATTGTGTCCAACGAACTGAACAAAACTCATGTGAATGAATCATCAACAGACGATGATTATCCATCACTAGACAGTTTGGAACATTCACCGCGCAAGCAGTCTAGCATGATTGTCATAAACGAAGACGAAGCAATGGCCAATGCACCGAAATCCGTAACAGCGCCTACGAATGCTCGCAAGTTAGATGAGAGCGAGGTGTTGATCGTTAGTCCAAGCTTTGTCGATGAGGACTCTGCCTACAATACAGTATCAACCGGAGGTGCGGATAACCATTTGCTAGACACTAGTCACGTATCGGTGGTTACAGTTGGTGAGGAGATCAAGGTTAAGGACAGCAGCCACATACGTGCAGAATCCACCAGTGATCTCTCATCGGTGGGAGGACCAAGTGAATGCAGCGATGATATGCGAAGCAGCAGCGAACATATTCTAGGGAAACCCAATATTAAAATGAATGGCGGACAGCTGGTGAAAAACGCATCAATTTCTGCGTCCCGTGAAGATGTCAGCATTATTATCAATCACAAGAAGACGCTGCCTGAAAAGCGCATATCACCGGACAGCAGTGTAGGCTCAATGGAATCACGAACTCACAGCGAATGCGGATCAGTGCGATCTAGTGGCGGTACACCAGTTCGCGGGGTTATGAAGATCGATCGCAGTGATGCCGAGAGTATTGCCACCACTACTAGTCATGATAGTCGAGAGCAAGAGGAGGATGTCATCATCCGTCGCAAACCCTCACCTCCAAAGGTGGAGCCGACCAAAGAGGAAATCGAGCTGCGCAATCTTCGCAAAAAAACGCGCAAACGCACCAGGAAATTCGAAATCGATGGCGTGCAAGTGACCACGACAACTAGTCGCGTGATTTACGGCGATGATGAAACTGGCCGATTATATGATGATCATGTGTTCAGAAAGCAAGAACTACGCGAGCTAAAGATGCTTCAAAAACAAGAAAAGAAGCAACAAAACGATTTACAACTAAAGGAACAAATGGCCAAAGAGCAGCAGGATCGTCGTTTCGAGCAGGAACGTATTACTTTGGAAAAAACGTACGAAAGCGATATGGATGCCTTGGCTAGGCAACAGAAGCAGTTGATTGAAAAAACAGAACAGAATCAGGAAGCAGAGTTACGCTCATCATCGAAACGCATACGCTCGGAACAAGAGCAGGAACTGAAAATCTTTAGAGAGAACCTTAAGCAGGAGATTCGACTGCTGAAGCAAGAGATAGACTTATTACCGAAGGAGAAACGAAAGGATGAGTTCAAGAAACGACGAGCCGCTATGGAGCTAGACCACGAAGAAAAGGAAAGACAGTTTTTGGACTCACTCAAGGAACGTCATGAATTGCTGTTAAGACGAATTAGTGAGAAACACCGCGATCGCTTGGCAACAATTGATCGCAATTTCTTGCAACAAAAACAGAATGCTATGCGTACTCGGGAAGCTTTAATCTGGGAATTGGAAGAGAAACACTTGCATGAACGGCATCAGTTGTCTAAGCGTCACGTGAAAGATATGTGCTTTATGCAGAGGCATCAAATGATTATTCGCCATGAAAAGGAGTTGGATCAAGTGAAGCGAATGTTGCAACGCAAAGAGGAGGATCTGTTGAAAAAGCAGTCCATCGAGAAGCGAGCCTTGCCAAAGCGTATTCGAGCAGAGCGTAAGGCCAGAGATCTTATGTTCAGAGAATCATTGAGGATTTCAACGAATTTGGATCCTGAAGTGGAACGAGAAAGACTAAAGAAGGTAAGATTTTGCTGAAACATTTATTAATTAGAATTTAAATATTTTTTGCATAACAGTTCCAAGAGCAAGAGAAGAGACGTTACAATCAAGAGGAAAAGCGTTTCGAAATCAAACACCAAAAACAACTTGAAGAATTGAGAGCTACCCGCGAGGGAGCCATAAGGTAAGAAAAAGTAGTTGTTAATCAAGAACGTTTATTGATTGACTTATTACATTCGCAGAGAACTGGAGCAGTTGCAGAATGAGAAACGTAAGGCACTAGTCGAACATGAGACTCACAAGCTGAAGGAGATCGATGAACGGCTCCAGAAGGAGTTGCGTGAATGGAAGGAACAACTTGTTCCACGCAAACAGGTGAGTTTTTTTCTTGATTTATTTGGTCCGTCAAAGAAATGAAAACACTTGCATGCGGTTTAAGATCGGGAAAGGTTCTAGTTAAAAATATTTTGCATGAAAATAATAGTGAATATAATAATATAATATGAACTCTTTTTTTTTCTCTCTCTCTCTCTCTCTCTCTCTCTTACTAATCATACGCTTACCTGGACTGTATTAATATTTCAATTGCTCTCTAAACAAAAACTAAATACCTTTCTAATGCTAATGTTTGTTACACGAATCAACTCTTGCTGAATTTGTATAACAACGAACAGAAACTTGTCACCAAATTAGACCAGATGGTGGACCAATACGAGGCAAAGTATGGACCGGTACCCGAACGATCTATATTCGACGGTGAGATTGTTGTGCCGGAGCATTTACGCAACGGTCGGTCGATGTTACGTGGTGGTTTTCTGGGTAGCCTGACGCGATCACGAACTTTCCTAACCCTTTCCACAGACTTCTCACAGTCTAATTTCCGTGGCTCAGCGCCAGATCTTAGTCGGAGCATGCCTAACACGCCGGTTTCAACTACCAAACAACAAAAGAATCGTATGCTACCACCTACTTCATCGGTGGATTCAGTTATCGAAGAGTCGTCATCGCCACAACATAGCATTACTTCTTCTTCTAGTGGGAACGTGAGCAAAATCTATATTAAAGATCCCTATAGCAATTCTACGGAGGTGGCTGTAGAACTTAGACGCAATCAGCAAGAAGCAGTGTTGCCACGTTTATCGTCGACGCTTCCGAATAAGAAATATGCGCGCACCACCAAGGTAACTGTTGGTAGTGGTCCGAATTCTGCACCTAGGAGTCCTGTGGAGCAACCTCCGGCCTTAACTACATTCCGTCCGACAAGCATTGATACTTCTGTAATTGTAATGGATCGTTTTAAGAAACCATCATCGACGAGCGTTCTTCCACCAAAGACCAAAGAAAACATTCTGCATTCATCGTCTTCATTTGCCATCAAACGTCCATCGCTGCTCGTGCAACAGAGGGCTACATTGGGGTCCGCCCAATCGATGCACAACATTCACGGAGCTACTTGTGGTACGACTACTTCACCGACTTCGCCTCTAATAGCGCCAAAATCAAGTTGGGGACCTGTGCGTGGCTCGAACAGCTTTGCCGATGACGTGAGTCTATCTTCACTCTCATATTACACCATTCCGAGGGTATCACTAGCATCAAATAACCAGAAAATCACAATCAACGGCAAAAAACCAACGGATAATGGAGATGTGCGGGACTCTGCAGCCTGATAACCGCGATTATCTCCTCTATCATCCCATTTAGATCCTTTTCGTTTCATTTCTTTGCCACTGTGACCCTTGTCTCTCTTTTTCTATATCTCTGTACTTCTGTTACTGTTCTATTTGTTCTTCAATTTTTTCGTTCCATTATTTGATATTTTTTGTTCATTTTTGTGCTACACTCATGATTTTTTAAGTTGTACACACCAATTCAAAGTGCCAGCATTCTTGTGCCACGGTGCATAGAAAAGGAAAACACGATGCTTTAATTAAACCAAACCAAAAAAGAAAAAGAAATGTTGCCAAAATATTAGTAAAAGAGAAGAAAAAAATATTTAAACTAGCCTGTAGTTTATTTAAGAGTCAATTTAATCGCATTTAAATAGTAGAAGAATTTTCGTTGTAAATGTATTAGCAAACATAAAATGTATTTTTAACTAAAACCATTCCAATAATTACAAACACACATCACACACATTTTTGAATTTCTCTTTTTATTGCACTTTTACTTCTTGCATTTAACGCTTGCTCCTCATGTATATCATTTTGTTATAACCCTCATTTCATTATCCTCACTCCCAAAATGGAAATAAAATTCCACCGATCCTTCCGTTCCTTAAAAAAAAAAAATTGAATGAAACCAATGGATTGCTGTTTGCTACTATGTTGTTGCTGCGGCAAAAACTTATTTTATAATTTGAGTTTAACGGAATTAATGTACTGAAATCTACTACTGCTACTGATGGTGGATGGGAACGTGTTTTCCAACGTTTGTGAGAAAGGTTGGTTTACTGCATAAAGATTTTGCTTGTTGCTTTTTTTGTTGTTAGTTGCAAGAAAATAGATTTACAAAGCAACAGTAGCATTTGTCGCACACTTGCATATTGAAAATTCGCACAATAATAATAAGTAAAGTGCTTCAATAAGAGCGTTTTATTTACGTTTTACTGTAGGGCCTTTAAAGCAATGGTGAAACTCTAGAAATTTATTCACTGTCGGAATAAATGTAATTGTTCATAATATGATCATTCTTTGGTTAAAGGGCATAATTTTAAAGTACAAATCAGGGTATCTTCATTAATGAACTTGATTCGTCACGAGTGATACAATAGGTACATAGTATATACCCAAAGCGATACTATCTAGGTTATGGCCGCTGCTTTAGTGTCTAAACTATTCCCATCAATAAATACAAAACCTATGCATTGTGGTTAGTAATAGTGAGATTCAACAGTTTTCGAATCTTATGCGAATCTCAAAACAAACTCGTCAATCTTAACAGTTGGTCTGTTTGTTTCGTATGTAGATGATGATGTTGCTACTACAAGCAACAAATACAAATATTTGGCGCAACAGATCATATGGTCTTAAGCCTAGCTTCTCACGACCATTCGTGTATTTTTTTTTTTTTTCGCACATATGAAAGGCACCTACAGTTTTCGGAAGATTGAGAAGCTTTCTCATGACAGTTATTACTCCCGGACGTTTGTCAGACATTCGCGAGAGGTGGGGCCGTGAAAAAACTTGTTGGTGTTTTCTGATATTTAAATCCATCTAATGGAAAAGGTTAACGAAAGTTCTAGTCAAATATTTTTTCCCTTGGTGCTGTCAGTAGCTTAACGTAGTTGGGTGTACCCAATGGAATGCAGTAATTGTATGAATTTGTTCGCTTATGATCTCAACTTTGGAGTTCGGACCCAAAGTCAGACAGTTAGATATTAAAAATAATGCTTCTATTTGTTTCAAACCGAAAACTTTGGAATTTTACTATTAGCCTGCTTTGCATTTTAGATTGTTTTGTATTCAGGATCATTTTGAAAATTCTTGAAACAATGGGTATTCCACGAAACCCTTTTGATATGTATGACTAGATTCCCTCTAACTTGCTTTGTAAATATATTTTCATTGTATAAATTGATTGAAACCTAATTTGCTGTAAATATTAATTTGCTTAAAACGTATTTTATAAAATAATTTGTAAAATTGGCTCCAAATAGAGCCTTTTATATCCATTTCAGAAAGTTGTATATACATATGTACATATTTAAAATTCTTTCAAATTTCTTAGTTTAATAAATTTTAATCTTTTGTATAGCGTTTGGAGGAGACTTTTTCCCAACAGCTGGAGGAAATGGAATCCTTGTATGGCGGAGCGCTGATAGTTCCTATCCCTTCAGACACCTTGCAGCGCGACTTTACCGGATCCACGCGTAGCAGCCTATCATCATATTCTGAAGGTTAACAATTCGTCAATTTGTCTGTTTATAAAAAAAAAATATCAAATTTCCGAGAACATTTTGGTGTATTTATAATTTATTTAAGCAAACAAATTTGTTTATTTTTTTTCTCTTATTGCCTGTTGTTTAGTCCCGCTAGTATCAATTACATAAAGTAAACCAAACCCTCTTGATACATGTAAACACAATAACTTTTTTTTTATTTTATAATACAAGTTTTAGGTTACTTTTGTTTTGTAAAAAAGAAAATAATATTAACCTACAAGTAGATAGATAGAGTAGCTTATTATTTTGAATAGGTAGAAGAGATACCTAAAACATTTAAAAGCAATAATAATTTTGCGTTACTTAAACTGTAGAACAAACAAAAAATCAAATATGAGGATTTTCTAAAAGACTTAAAACAATCAAATTAAAAACTGAATACAGAAAAGAAAATGCCCAAGAATGCACTTCTTCCAAAACTATACCAATGCCAATCAACACAATGAATGAATTAGATTGAAACTAAAAATGAAAAAAATAAAATAAATATATTTTTGTAAAAGAAAAATGAAAAAATTAAATTTTATACGCCAAGAAGTAAATAAAAAAAAACTTTAGTTGTAATTATAGAATAACAAAAGACAAGAAAAAAAATTATTAAACTAATTTTTAAGTACACATAAGTGTAAACATGCAAAACTATAGAAATTTTGTATTTATATTTTGAAATAGTTTACGTTTCACAATTTGAAAAAAAGTCAAATTAAAATCAAATAGTTTGTATATAGTACCTCGTTACTTCTCTCAATTAATCAAAAAAACTACGACTTCCAACGTCAAAATTCTATGTACATATATATTTTTTGCCTCTTGTTTATTTATAATTACACACACAAACACACACCCACACAAAAATACACTTTTCTTACTTTATTTTCTATTTCTTTATTTAATACTGAATTATAAAATGATTTAAATTTAAACTAAGTTTTAACAATGAAATTGTTTGTAGGCTAACCAAGAGCCGCATGTGTAGCTTTTGGTTTGTTTTATGGAAATAAAAAGAAAATATATTTATATGTTATTTAATTATTATTACTTTTTTTTCTTAAAATGAGTTATATGTACGAAAATCAATTTAAATATATGTATTCAACAAAGTTATTATTTCACAGTTCATGTTGTTTTACTGAAAGGATATGCATTCGAAAAAGTTCATCTCTTTTGGGTTTTGCTGGTTTGCATAACTAATGATTAAAATTTAACGGTGTCCTGCTAATTGACGGGTATATATGTATTTATGCTTAGCCAAAAAATTAGTGATGGCCACTTAAAAAAGAAAACGCCCAAAGCTTTTTTTTTAAATCTCGTTGCTCTAAAGTGAAAAAAAATGCAAGAGAAATTATTAAGATGAGGAAGAGTATCATGAAAATCGTTCTAAGCGGACGAACTGTATTTAACTTCAAATTAGACAGCTCTTATCTGTATGTATATTACATATACAGGGTACTCTCTCATTATGGACACCCGTCATAACCGGACAGATTTCAAAAAACCTTTCTTTTAAATGCCCTTTTGTTTGTTTTCTCATAACCGGTCACCTCTCATAAGCGGACACATTTTTCGGAACTTCGGTGTCCGCTTATGAGGGAGTACACTGTACCACAATTTTAGGAACCTCATGTTCATATTGCTCGGACAAGTGAACTAGGAACCAATACTTCCCCTTTTTTGTGGAAGTAAAAATGTAGTAGGGTATGTGTCGAAAAAAAAAGGATTAAAATGTTTTGAAATAGTGAATTTTGATTTGAGTTAACTAATTCGAGCAATTTCGTAAATGCAAAAGATCCCAATGTCCATTAAACAAATAGGCATTATATGGACTTTCCTGAAAACTGATGAGCGTTTAAAAAAGCATGGCTACTTTGTTTGCTTGCTATCGGATCAGTTGAGTCTGTACACATATTCTGGGGAAAATCAGAATTAAAGTGATCCGATTAAAATGATTGATCATTAAAGCTTAGAAGCTGTTCGGCGACTAATAAATTACGTAATTCTTGCGTTTTTGTATTTATGAATGGTTGCCAGCGCCATGATGCATATATTGAAATGTCAGATATCTCAAATGGACATTGGAGTAATATGATTCAAGGTTTTAATTTTTTTATTACCATAACTGATACACAGGTATATCGTCTAGTATCACACTCAACAAAAATTTCATGTCAGAATTCCAATTAGACCAGCTGACACGATTTTATAAAGAATCCTTTTACATTTAAAAAAAAAAAACAAACCAATTGTTTTTTTTATGCTATCACACACGTACATGATATCACACACGCACATATAATTTAATTTGCAAAACAGTTTTTTATTATTTTCGCATTGAGTCTTGTTTGCACATTTCACATATTCCATAGCGAACAGAACAACCACACACTTGCAATTGCATTGCAAACAGAACTCAGTTGTGTTCGTTCATTTTCAACAGTTAATGCATATGTATAAGTACGCGATCGGTGAATTTAGTAGCCACGGGTAGTGCATAAGTTATCGGCTGAACTCGGAAGAGTTAGTTGTGTTTAATGCTTTTAAATTGTGTCTTAATTTTTAAAATTTAAATCGTTCTGTTAGTATAGAATGCTATCAAGTAATTTTTGTGTGTAAAAATGGGAATTCGGTGAGGATTTAGTGCTAAATTTTAAAGAAAAACATTGTTCCTTCGCTTTTACTTGTTTTAACCGTAAATATCTATAGGTAACGGTATGTGCAGTAGAAATTATACGTAAAAAGTGTTCAGTGGTTTTATTGTGGGCAATTTTATTAATATTGCTGAAGAATATTCACGTAGGAGGATATTTGAATTTAAAACCGTAAGTTTTTTTGCATTTTCCTTGCCAAATTATGTACTTTTTGTAATGAGGGATGCGTAAAAGAAAATGGAAGCCCCAAAAAAATTGTAGGTTGCCATCTTTTTTTTTTATTAAATTTCCAATGGACAGTAAAATGGCGAAGCGTAAGAAACGAATTGGCTTTGCTTCGCGTACATAATGGACATTTTAGCACGAAAGATCGTTACATGTTTGGCATAAATATGTATTTTTATTTTATTTTTCCAAATAACTGAAAAATATCTTCTTTTTTCGATCTATTTGACAAACAAATTGATTGTTTCAGGCGAGAAACAATGTAGACGAGTTTTTCGTAGAATGAAGTGTTTTTTTTAAGCCAATTTGAATTCCAGTTCCGCATGTTTTGTAACCTAAAATATCCAGCAGAAAGTCTACTCATTTACTGGGAGATACGTCCATACATATGTACATACGAATACATTATCTCTACACCCTCTAGGCACAACCTGGAGATATCGTTTTTCCGATGATATCCAAAGTTTCAATGTTCCTATCGTTTCTTTACTAGAGCAACAAACCTGAAAATTGCGAGTTTAACTCTTACTTTACTTTTGTGTCCGCCCAAAGTCGCCAGTGTAGTGATGTACGATGTACCAGCTTGCAGTACAGAATTGGTCCAAACGCTTTAAAAACACTCTTTGTATCCTCCTCGAATAGGGCTGGATGAATGGAAGGCACATTTATATTTACGGTTATAGCTCTTTGCCTCCTCTTGAATCTCATCAATCACTTCCGATATGCCTAGAACAGCAGTAGTGAAAATTCTAAAGCTAACTCTTACTCCACTTAAGTGTCCGCCTTTTCATTTCTCTTGAATTGTAATTGTCGCTTCATTTCCTTGTGCATCTGATTCGTGGTTCAGTATTTTTCCCAGACTGTCAAGTTTGCCAACTTGTGTCATATGTATATTGTTTTAGATTGTAATTATGGCGGACTAGGTTAGATCATCACTCCTCTATTGCCTTATTTCTGCCGTTTATCCTCTCGCGAAAGCTGGATCAAAAAATAAATCTTATGCAACACTTTTGTTACGTTTCTTACTCATTGCTGCCTATATAGTCCTTCGATACGAGAATTGCGAATGAAATTCATTTCTATCAATCATTTATTCCTCCTCAATACAAAAAAAAAAAGAATTTACATACTTGGTAATGTCTATTTATTAAGCATATTCATGTATATTTGTGTTTCCATACATGTTAATAACTTCATTTGTTTCTTAAACGTCTTCTCTAACCACAGGGATAATGCGCGCTTTGTGTTTACAAAAATTGTTTTAAATTATGTCAAAATAAACACGGTAGGTAAGAGGAAGGAAGCTAAATTAAATTAGGATTGAGAAAAAAAATATTCAGAGTGGGGAATTTATTACTTTTGCGCTCGACTTTAACTACACGTAAATTTAGGTTTTTAACAAAATACAGGGTGGTGCCAGAGGCCTTAACCAGACAAGTCACCGTGATCAAACAGTGCCTGGTCATAGAGCTGGGCAACAACTCGTCGGCCTCCAAAGAAGCGACCATGTAACGCGTCACGGCCACGTATCGCTTCGATGGCTGTGGAAAATTCAACGAAAATTTTCACAATAATCTCAGCATCGTCGTCGTCCTCGTTTTCCGTCTGTTTCTCCTTATAGATAATTACTCGACTAACAATTCCAAACTTGGCGCACTCGTCCTGTATTTCCTCCTGTAGGGTTTCGTCAACATCCTCTGGGCCGACCATGTTGCGCAGGATGATGACTCTGGATTCTTGCGGCCGCATTAGGCGTTGCATTACCAACTGTCTTGCACTTTGACCTTTGATGGACATGCTCTCTTGTTGCTGAAGGGTTTGTGTTTCACCTTCTTCCATTAGTTTCTTCTGTAGTTCTTCCTGCTGTTTTTCGTGGGCTTTTTTTATTTGTTCTGAATTGTTTACGGCAACGACAGCTGCTGGAATCAATGCCGCAGGAGTAGCGATGGTGGGTGTAGCTGTGGTTACGGTTATAATACCGGGTGGTGCCAGTGTAGCAGGTGCAACAACGGCAGGCGTTTGAAATACAGCGGGTGAATGGAAGCCTGTTGTAGCAGGAACTACGATTCCGGGCGTTTGAAGGGCTGCGGCTGTTGCCATCGGAAGAGCGGGGACCTTTGGCACAACTGTCGCCAATGGTGGAATCGCGGTTAGTGTCGGAGTTGTAGAGAGTCCCAGTACGGCATTGCTAGCCACAGCGTCTAGTGCTTGGATTTTTGCAGTTGCAGCCGCAGCGGCTACAGCTGCAGCCGTAGGCATAGTTGAGTTTGTTGACGGCCCCATTAGAGCATTGGGTGGTGTGATAGAACGTCCAACTCTAAACAAAAATTGAAATAAATTAGAGAGAATTTTACACTTTTTTAAAATTTGAATTTACCTCAGCAATTGCCCTCCGAGATCAAATAGATTCATACTGGCGATAGCCTCATCCATGGCTTGCTTATTGGCGTACTCAATGAAGCCGTATCCCTTGTGTGAGTGTAGCGATGTACCCTGTGCCAGTTTGCAGTACAGAATTGGTCCAAACGCTTCGAAAACACTCTTTATGTCCTCTTCGGATAGGTCTGGATGAATGGAAGCCACATATATGCGGTTATAGCTCTTTGCCTCCTCTTGAATTTCATCAATCACTTGCTGTGCCTGGGGCATATTGCTTGGACGACCAACTTTAATGTTGCGTCCTCCCATCAGTGCTCCATTCATCTGTTCCAGAGCCAATTGAGCTCCTTCCGGTATTTCATATTCCACAAATGCAAAACCTTTATGTTTCTGAGTAATCGGGTCCCACGACATATTTATAGATTTGATTGGACCAAATGGAAGAAAAGCTGCCCGGATTGTGTCCTCCTTGAGTTCGAATGATATACTGCCTACGTAGACCCTGCAAATAGAAAAAAATCAAAACATGATAAATTAATTTATCGAAGAAAGTTTTACATTTTCTTATTTTCAAACAGTCAGATCTTATCAGCTAAAAGCACACAAAACTTATAATTCTTCGAAGCCTCATTAACTCGAGAACTTATTTCAAAAAATTAAAAGTTGTATTCACTTTTGATAGTAATTGTTTACATCATTCAGTTGTGCGAAGCGCTAAAATAGCGCTAAAATAGAACTTACCTGCACATCAATGCCAATGCCTGTTGTCTTTGGACTTGAGTCCTTTGACTTGCCAATTGCTGTAAATTAAACAAAAATTATTGTAAACATACATTCAGATGTTGCGAACCGCTTATACTCACTTGTTGTTGATGAGCCAATGTTTGCTTCATAAGTACCATCTTAATACTCTGTTCCATGGCATATTTTTTCGCCTTGGTGACTGTATCATGCTGCTCAGAGCTCAACTTTGGCAAAGCACCTCCCAAAAGGCCTAGCAAAGCAGACCTTGTTCCCGGACCAAACTTCACATCACCAGTTTGCTTTAAATCATAGATAGGTTGAGATATGAAAGGTACTTTCGGTTCCGATTTGCCTAGAATTGTGAACTCTTATTTAGTAAAAGTTGACCAATAAGTCGACATCTAAACATCATCTTGTTCTTAGCAACAACAGAAAAGTATATTTCCTTCTGTCTTATGGGTCACAGTCGGTAGTCAATTTAATGTCAATTAGCGTCATTTTGGAAATTCGAAAATGTGAAAACGTTATCAAAGTCATTTGATGTAAGTTTTTTAAGAGATATATCAAAGAAAGTCGTTCCTTTCCGTTTCTAGAGAGTCAAAGAGACAACAAGAACAAACAGAAACGAAATGGAAACACAGAAATATTTTGCTTATATTCGATGCCTGTAAGAAAGATAAAAAAAAGAAAAAAGAAATATTATTATAAATTTTTGTGGTTAATTTGTTTTTTGTTTTTGGAACATGAAACAACCCTAGGAATGTGTGTTTATGCTTTTTGTTCTCACAAAGCCTACAATTTGCTTTTAGATAGCGGATATATTTAGCACACAGGAGGAGGAGATTTTCTTATTTTCACACAACTTTATAATTTGTTAATCCGTCTGAAAATAAGAGAGAACAAAAAGAAAGAACCGGAGAATTAACCAAACATAGTTTCCTAATGTTTTTTTTTTTTTTTTGTTTATAAATAAATATGTATTGCACAAAAGAACTGTATGGTTTGCTTAGACATAAAATGAGTTAAAAATTACTGTATACTCAATGCAAACAAAAATGTGAATAAAATGTTAGCTGAGCAATATGATTATTTGGCTGCAACCAAAAGCAGCATTAGAAAGAGGTTTTTAAAATTTTAAAGATAAATTTGGAAAGTTTACAAATTGACTTTGCTTACGAGCACATTTATCAAATACTTGCTGTTAGCCTAAACCACTATGTTAAGTGGTTGTTTTTTTTTTTTTTTTAAAATACTGTAAGAGTTACTAACGAATATTTAGAATCAATAAGTTTCCTTGTCTTTTGTTAGCGTGACATTATAAGTAAGAGATATGCCAGAGAATAGTTGAAAATACTACACTTGAAGTAGGCGTTTCAATACAGCAACAGGTTAAGCACATATTTGCGGCATTTGGTTCTGCTTTTGGTTAAATACAAATAATCATAACGAAGTACGAAAACAAATGAAAGACACGTTAAAATTAGGACATTGTGCGATACTTCACTCGCAATATAAAGCATTAAGTAAGAATGTTGTTCTGGTTTGGCTTGTAAGGGATCGGGAGATGTATAATAGTCAAAATGAGATTGCGTTAAAGTAGATTCGTTAGCAACTAAATATGTTCCATCTTCATTGGTATTTATTCTTTCGCCCAGTTCCACTGGCAGGTTATTTTTGGTTGGATAATTTTGTACATCACTTTCATCGATCTTTCCAATTTAATTTTGACTGTGTTACGTTCTTAAGGTGTTACTTTCGTTTAGTTGCAAAGGTTAGTACCATAATATAGCGTCCATGTTTTTATCGTATTAGCACACAAGCGTTATTTATTATCATCTGTTGACTATTATACATTCCGATTTACAAATTTATCGCATGTAAGACTGCAAAACAAATACGAGTTGTTTTGAAATTCAGCAGCACTTTGGTAACAATCAACCTGTATTGCTTTTACTTTCTATAAACCAATGCTTTAGGTTTAGTTTGGGATGTTAAAGGTGCGAAAAGCTCAACCGAACAAGTTGTACAACGAGAATGTGGCGTGAATCTTATTAAAAGAAAAAACTTCACCCCTTTATATCACTAATAAGGCAAATAAAATGACATAGGTTCCCAATTTAGAAAGTAAATAGATTAATTCATTAATAAGACCGGGTCTCTGAGACTCTCAGACGTACAAGCTATCCTGCAAACGAATTCGGCGTAGCCAGAAACTTTCAAAACAAGTAGTAAACGTTAAGTTTATTCTCCATATCTGACAGGGAACAGGAGCAGCTTATAATTTAGCAGAGAACAGCTAGGTAGGATACATAAAATGTGAATGATGTAAGCCATCACAAAGAGCACGCCCAAAAACCTCGAATGAAAGACTGTTCGTTCGACAAGTCATTTTTGTGGCTCCATATGAGTTAGAAGTAGCCTCACTCGTTTGTCATATATTTTACGAGAACGCCAGGATTTTCTTATAATATGAAATGAGTGCTGGAAAATATGGCACTAATTCTATGCAACACTCGACACAATAACCTTGTGAAAAAAATCTCAGCGAAAGGGCCCTTCTGCTAATTTCTTGGACATGTAGCTCCATCATTTACCGGTCACATACTTGGGAAATCGGTGATAAACCGTTTATTTTTCTATGTTCCACAATAATATAACTCTTGAGGTTGTTCGTTTTAGATAAGTTTTGCTGTATTTCACAACAGCTCTTTAAACTTTTTTTGAAGTATAAATGCAATCAAAGTCTACGACAATTAAATACCAAAACTAACAAACATACAAAAGGGTGATTAAAGTTATCAGCTTAATCTACACAGGTGCACCTAGTTCTCTTTAAAACAAAATCAAAGACTCGATGACAATCAACATGAAAAAAAAATACAAATTCCAATCCATACAATTCTTTTTTGCTTACAAACATTTATAAGAGTAGTTTGTTTAAACGTATCGACCTTATTCATGGTGCAACATGAAGTTGTAGGAAGCCACATTCTTTCGATTTTTTGGGGAACAATAGTATATTTTTTGGAACGAATATGAATACGAAATGAAAATCCTCTGAAACGATAATAAGCACAGTGGAAACAACTAAAAAAAGTTTAAATCTTCTTGTGTGTTTAAATGGAAAATGCATCTGTCACAACATTTTCTCATTTTTTGTTTCATATTTTTTTTTTTTAAATAAACTAAAAAAATAAATAAAAAAAATTAAAATTGGTTATTAATGAAAAATCAAAACAAAAAGTGTACACAAACAAATAATTCTGTAAAGTAGAGATAAGCAGCCGGTTTTTTAGAAGAGCAGAGATGTCACACCTTTCGCGCCCCCACTATCGAGATGGTGATTAGAGGATGTTGTGCAGGGTGTTGCAGCGCGCATTTCATTTGCTTTGCAATTATCCTCAATCGATTAGAAACTTAAAAAATATTTCATACAAAGAAAAAAGAAAGAATTTATATAAAAAAAAAAGAATAGTTCGATTAATCAATGATCATTTAGTTGCAGGGGTAGTAGTAATAAGTCTTTACTCTAGTGAAAGTTTGAACCGATGGTATATTTTTCTCTTTACTCGCTGCATCAGCTCAGTTTCTATTTAAAGCCTTTTCAAATCTAGTATACGCTTGTTCTTATTTTATTTTTGATATCATCGGAGCACATAGGGAAAGGTTTAGTTTTCGATTTCTAGGTTCAGATTAAAAATTAACTCATTTTCTTAAAATTTTCTTTTCTGGTTTTGTCTTGAGCGCTGACTAATTTGTTTTTATTTTTTTTCAAGGAGCGCAAGTAGGTAGATTAGGTAGTGTCTCACCTGACATCAGCATGAGTCTGCAATAACTTAAGAGCAGAACAAAAAAGAAAAAAAAAAAACCGACGAATTAGTTAAGTTAATTTTTGACATGTGTAGAGCTTTTTTTTTAGATCTTTTGTAAATTTTGTATACGTATAGATATTTTTGCTTACTTAATCAAATTGACTACAATTACATTGATTTTTTTTTTTTATACATAAAAGAGAATAACTTATGTAGTTTACTTAAATGTTCGCTAAATTTAGGATTGTTTTTAATTGATATTTACTAGGTGTAGTTTTTTTTATCTAGTTATCAATGTGCAAGTGAAAAAATGAAAGGAAAACATTTTAGTTTATCTATTATACCTGAATCCGAGCGTGACTTCTTGGTCGGCGATGCACCATCGTGTACTGGTTCATCCGAACGGGGCGAAGAACGCGATTCTCTTTCATGTGAACCCTGGAAATTAAGAAATCAATGAGAAAAGTGTTGGGAAATGCAAAAGAAAGTGTAGCTATGTGTCGGTTTGTCTATATAGTATCGAGAACAACTGAGGATTTGGGGCGGTTTTTACTATTTTATAGCACATTTCTTGAGAAAGGTTTGGGTGTATGATGGTATACTTTGTGCTCCAATTGGACACAGCAAACATGTTGGAAAAGATGAAGGAATCATCAATCATCAAAATTTGTTGCATCTCCTTCTTTGTGCCTTCATTTTTATATGTATATGTATGCACATATGCAAATCGTAAACCGACAATTTGTCAATTTCGAACATTTTTTAAACCACGAAGGGAATAAAACTTAGTACCCTATTGCTTTCCCCAAGCTGTCAGCTGTCCTATAGTATAATTCATCTCAAATTAGATTAAAAGTGCAAAGCCGGTAGAGTCTAAACATTTGTGACCAAAAATTACACCGACAAAACCAGGTCGAGGCCCAATGTTGATTCTTATGGAACTCTAGCTACAGCAGTCTTGCGATAATCTTTTTCATTTGCTGAGCTGAATTTGAAGATACTTATAAAAATGAACAACTTAACGACAGCAAGTTCCATTAATCCTGTTAAATAAATCGTTTTCTCGTCACCAAGTTCCAATGTTTGCTTGCAATTTATAAATAATCATTATTTACACTCTCATAAGTAAACACTAGGACGCAAGTGCTAATAAATTCATGTACATATGAATGCACGTATAAATACATTCACTTAGAAAAAAAATTAATCGATACAACGACGGGTAAAAGGCTCACCAAGGTCATGCGACTTTGCAGCGCCCCATACGACTTCAATTTCAACTTTTAACTTTATCAAACTAAAATGTTATGTTTGTCTGTTTATCACATATTTTTTTAGTAAACATTAATCTTGGTTCTTTCTTTGATTACAACTTTGCATAGAAAATGCAAAAAAATTGCAAAATTCCTTGGCCACCATTATGGATACTAAAATTAAAAAAGCAAAGAACAATGAACACTAATTTACTTACCATATTTTAACTATTTTCTCCAAAGAATTATCACCAAAGATTGGTTAATGTTTTTGTTTATTGTTTTGTTATTTAATTTGTGGAGAAATTTTTACTTAAAGCGCTTAAATAATTGCAAATTATAGCGTGTGGAAATTTTAAGTACTCTCTCAAACGCGTCAAAAAAAAATCAGCACGACTCTTCTCTCGTTTTGCAGCGAAATGTCAGAAAAATGACGCTTTTATTCGCCGCAGGCAGCCATGTTGGTACAGTACGAAATAAAAGTAATTAGTGGTTATTGCTTACGGTACTGCCAAGTCAGACGTACGGTACTTTTATTTCTTTTTTTTTTTTAAATGAGGCGATTAGAAATAAAAAGAAGTCGGTGACTGCACTTTTCCGATGATCTGTTTTATTGGTGGTCAATATTTCCTTGAAATTAAATCTGACAAATAAAAGGACTATTTATAGTCAATTCTGCTAAGCATTCATATTTTGTAAATTGATATTAGCTGTGTAAGCGCATTGCGACCTTCTAGACGTATTGTGCTCCTCTAGTCGATGAGATACTCGATTTAGAGCACATCATCCGATACAATTACTTTCATGAACCGAATTAGCTGAAGTGTATCCAGCGATGGTATCCATGTGTTTTCTTCTTTGTGGATTAAAACTTCACTGTCCTTTAGAAATCACCCTAGAGTTTCCCCAACATCTCCGCAAAATCTGCAGTATCCGCGTTTCTTGAGACGTTTCTTAAGTCTACAGTAACTCGTTAGGAACATGAAGGAGTACACAGTCGATTTTTGTTCGTTTTTATTAAGACATTACTTCTTACCAAAGTTTCGATCTTTTGCAGTGTTCCTCGGTTCTTAGGTTTTCCCATGTTATATGCGGTCCCAGCCCGCAGAATGGTATCGCACTGGTAAAAACTGTCTCTGAGCTGTTTCTTGCTAGTTGGCCATTTCATTCTACTCCCACGTAGCTTGGTACCCAGCAGAGGCTCGTCTTCTAAAATAATTCCAACCAAGTTGAGATCAAAAAACATTTTTATGCCATACATTTGCTAATTACCTTAAAATAATATCAGATGATCATAATTCCCCACATTAAACTCGAACTGGCTGGAGAAGACATTGCTATTCTACTGGAGCACAAAAAATAAAAATAAAAACTACAAAGTATCTAGACCAAGAGCAAGCAGTAACAAAATCAATGATGCGAAAGATGGGTTTGATCTGACGGAAAACACTACAGTCATGCTGGTTGATCGCTGTTGCAGAAGGACACAATAAAAGGTCCAAAGTATCTCTTCCATTCTACAACCAGTCTATTGCAAGGCAGTAGCAACTACATAAGAGGCGGGTGGAATTTATGGAACTTGAATACTTCGCTCCAACGGTCGATGACAGTTTTCTGACAGAAAATCGTACAGCAAGAGACACTCAGTCTATGAGGGATTTGTTGCAATGCTTTCACATGGTAGACGGTAGACCACGACCGCGAAGAGTTTGTGGCTGCTGGATGCATTAGTTGATCGATGGACAGTCGTCGCCGTTTTCCATTTTAGATAATTGGTTAGCATTTAACTTTTTTTTTTTTTGCTGTGTGCTTCGTGTGCTTGTGGACACATCAGGGAAGCAACGTTCTATATTGGAGAAGATTGGTTTGAAAAAAGAAAAGAGAGTGTGATCTTTATGGGCATCGAAGAAATGATTTCTGGAGAAGATTGACAACCAGATTTTGGCATTTAGATTGCTTTGAAATTGTTTATCTTTGATTATCCTTCATGATAGAAATAATTCTATTATGAAGGTTTATGATATGGGAGGTTAGGGGTTATAGGTAAAGATACAGAAGAAGTTGTATTTTTATTTGTTCCCGAAAGCAAAAATTGCATTCTAAAACTGTTGTAGGGTCGAAAGTGAAGTGTGTCCTTAAGATATATTCTAATCAAGCAGTGTATTATAAACCTATGTTCTGATACTAATTCCTGCATCTCTCAGAATAAGGGAGATAGTCAATTGATGCATCTCACATGGCTCAATCAGCCATGTCCATATTTACGATCCTGAATGTCGTTTTTTCATCAGAGGTAGACTATTAGCCCCCGTTCCATTCAAAGCTGTCCAGCTTTGCTGGTTGGACGTGCTTGCCCTAACAGTTGCTACCTCTGGCGGATCAGGAGGCTGGTTAGTTGGTTGGATAGTTCATTTCCCTTAAAATTGGCTAGACTGTTCCGTCCTTCGTTTTATGTGAGGCATATGTATATTCATCGCGTTCGTTGGTCAACATTACTTAAACAAGTCCTCCAGTTCCGAGAAGAGGTAACTACCAAGACTCCTCATTCTTCTGACAGATAGAAACCATCTAGCAATGTATGTAAGCATGTACATGCGTGCATACATGCATACTCATATGTTCATGTTGTTTTGTATATAATATGGGAAAGACTTTATTGGCATCAGGACTAGAAGTTATTGCCGCAAACAGGTTCTTTTTTTCCGAACATTATAGAGTACCGCCAGAATTTATGAGTTTTTTTTTTCATTTATTCTTTATGCCACCTCATAGGTTGGTGAACCACTGTGCAATCATTATTCATTCTTATCAGTGCCCATTTCGATTTAATTATGAAACCAATAATAAAAAAAATCCGCTCATAATTAACCCCATCGGTATGATCAACCCTCCAGCGTACATAATGAGCCGGCGAAGAAGTGGTTTTCACCCATCCGGAAGTTCTCAGCGACTATGTCTTCGGATTACTCAAACAGGTGACGGGCACACTTTCAATACACACAGTTGCGCGATCGCGCACCAAACGGAAGAGGAAACCATTTTTGGCGCGTGAGCCTTTCAGCGGGTTAATGCATGTGCGCCCTACGAACGTTACTTCAGGGCGCAGGTCACACGTGCCACCACTTGATTGTGTCCTAAGGAAACCGTCAAGTTCTAATTGCCCGTTAACCATACGGGGGGGCTTATACGTGCGACGACTACTTTGCGTGTGTAATCTTGCGTCACACACATGCTCGTTCGCTCTGTAGTGCTACATAACATAATTCCTACTGAATTGTCAATTAGTGCGACACGATAGCCTCTGTGGCTGCATTTTTATGAGGCTTCCCACAATCGATGGGTCGATAGATTCGCTTGGCGATTGTTGGTCAACCGACTGGCTAACGGTTGGCTGTTTGACGCGTATGACAGCAAGTGATTTCTATTGTTTACACCATTCGTCCGGTCTTCCTTCCGTTTTTGGAGTCCGCCGATATGTGTTGCAGCCCTGTTAATGGTGTCAGCTGGAAGGAAATGTTGATAGCTGACCGCAGGTGGAATGATAATGGGCTCTCTGCCTGATAAGGTGTTCTATGAAACTGTGTTGTTGGTTGGTTGGTTTTTTGTTGTTGTTTTTAATTTGGAAATCGCAGATAACCGAAGAGTCGACGAATAAAAAAATCCCAAAAAGAATGGAATTGCGCAAGCTGACAGATTCCCCAACGATCATCATCAGGTTAGTTGGTTGAGATAGTCTTTGTGATTCTGTCTGAATCATTACCTCTGGGCTGTCTGCCTGCCTGGCTGATCTTCGTCATCATCTCATCACTGCGACGACGACGACGACGACGACGATGAAGAACCATCCATCGGTCCATAACGATCGTCGCAGCTCATCCGAACGTATAAACTATCACGCAGTGCGTCTTTACGTTCCTCTGGATGTCCTCTCTGGGATGGTTCGCAACTAATGTGTTATTCATGAGCCTGCCAGTGGGGGAAAAACAGGACAGGAATTTTAGTAACTTATTCTTATATAGGGAGAGATAATGCACTCATACCCGTGGTTCCGTGGTGGAGATCCTGTGTGTGTTTTTGGAAAGTTCAAGCTGACTTTCTTTGCTGGAGGGTCGAGGACTGAAGGGTGCGAGACGTTGTGCGCAAAGCCATTATCGTCATCAGAAGTAGTAGTCTGAGATGACAAAAAGAAATCGGTGGAGTTCCCTTCCTCATAACGTCGTTCGTTGTCTTCGTCATCATCATCATCATCATGATCCTCGTTGCTCGTCGCTGCTGTTATCGACTGCGCTATGTGGACGGTTGGATGACATTGTCTTCGTCATTGTCTCTTGAAACATTGATTGCCCTTACGAATCTGCGAGATCTTTTCAGATCTGCCCAGGTTAACTAACAATCAACGACTTTTGCGCACTCTCGCCCATCTCATCTTTGATAGCAACAACCAAACGTGTGGTGGACTCGGAGGCAACATCCCTAAACTGATGGCTAGGACGTAATAAAATAAATTTGTTGTTGTTATGTTTTTTATATTTTTTGTTTTGCTGTGTTCATACCTCAATCGATCAATTTGATTAAAGGGAAAAATAAATAACTGCAAAGAATTTCAAAGTTTATTGACCGAGGGAGGTAAAGATGGTATATGGCAATTCTGGGCAGATCGGTAGGAAATTTGTTTTTTGGATTAGTTGGCGTTTGATGGTAGGATTCGAATTTATAGATTGCATTGTACGAATAACTCTATCCTTCTCGTTGTCCGGAAACCCATTATAGCAGACCGTTAGAGATAAAAATATAAAACTTAATCTTTTGTACGTCCAAGCTGGATATCAGTTCAGCTCGATGCACAAGGATCCCGAATCAAGCTGTTTTTCGATCCCATTTGAATGAATTTCAGACCTCCGAAGTTGCAGTCTCAGTTTCAGCATTCCATCAAATAAGAATTTCTTTGGGAGGTCGACAATCATTCCGTGTCCTCGTCACTGTTCGGATACCAATTTGTTTCTTAGTGACTTACTTACATAGATCCTATGTCCTCCCACGTTATTGCGTCCAGTGCTACTAGATGTATTTACTCCACTTCTTTCCTTTAATTTCAGAGATTTTTCTTCCACTGTTGTGAGATCACCAAGTTTTTCAAATCAGCTTCACTTTGAAGTTTCAATAGAATAATCTCGTAAATCAGTTTCCAGCTGCCTGCACAGGTAGGCATTCCCTGCGATATTTCTGCCAATCTAGCAAAACTTTGTAAATCGGTTGAGAGAAGGTTTTTATAGTGCTAAGGTACTAATCAAGCTTTTGACTTATTTGGCTTGATAGCCCTTAAAAAGACTTGATAGCTCGATTACTTATGTGCACATCTGATTTATTTTTAAATCCCAGCAATCTACGGTAATCGCAGCTCGTTTAGACCCGCAAAGACTATCGAAAAAGATTTTCCTCCTAACCATAGTAGAACTCTTTAAGACAGCTGAATTTTATTTACACACACCTAGATAAATTCATATGTAAACACTCCCACAAAAATTAAGACATCAAAAAACCATTCCGCGGACATTATTCAATTACCAGCCTCGTGGATCCGTAATTTTTAACATCTTTGCAAATAACATATCCCGCCGATGCCGTCATTCCTTCTAATGAAATTTATTACATGAAATTATTCAAGGAAGCGTACAAAAACCTCATATCGCACATAATATTTTCAGACAGGAATCCCATCGACTGGCAAACCAGCAGCGGCAGGCTCTGGGAACCTGTAAAACTGCCTTTGGGCTGGAATCAAAAACAAGCTGCCTGCGCCTCCTCCAATTCCGAGCAAGTGATCGTCGGTCGCTTGTCTCGTCCAGCCATCAGTGAGTGCTGACTGGCAAACGTCAGGAGCAATCACAGATTCCAATGCAATCCCAGGGCAGCTCAAACAAAAATCTCGAATTAAATTAACTGAATGCAGAGGAGAGCGGGCGAGAGCGGGCGGGCGATCGCGCGCGTGCAAAAAGACAAATTCTAAAGTTGTACGCGTACGCAGTTTTTGTGTGCGCTCTGCTGCGATCGTATGTGGACAACTTTTACTCCAGCCAGTGCGTAGACTGGGATGCATTACCCAGCGGAGTAAGGATAAGGCTCCGTAATTTCTGATTACCAACTATTTAAGAGTGCTCTTCAGCATGATCGATGCTGGGATCTGCAACTGTCAGCGAACAATACCAGTGATTTTGTGCGTACACATCGATCAGTACGGACAAACCACTCAGTACACCACCTACTATCTAGAAAGGATGATGTTTGTGTGCATGCCCGTGATGATGATGATGATGATGATGATCTGCATTATTTATATGACTCGTGCTGGGATGTTTTCCCAGCGTTTTCCTCCACTAGGAGGACGATGCGTTACGAGAGCGAGGACAATTTTGGTCTGCAGCTACAAACGTCAACGTTGGGATTACCCTTTGCGAAGAATTCAAGTTTTATACTCGTATATTGTGCAAGCTACCAGCAGTGGTTGTTGCACTCGGGAGATATATGTAGGTACAGCTCATTATTAATTCGCATCATGGCCAGGACACGGCTATAAACAATAATACTGTCTGCCCTAATGGATTCCCTGCTGAAAATGCTTTAATTAGGTTTTGAGAAAAACGAAAAACTCCTGGAATTCCACTCCGCCAAGAGAATGCGATGCAATGTGAAAAATTAAGGATATTTCTTCTTCTGCCTCATGCGATCTCGATCGGGGCGATCTAGACTGTGCCGCGTTGCAAGCACTTGGTTGACTTTTTGTTGTTGCTACTGGTTCTTCTGACGTTTAAATATTGTGACACACGTGAAACGTACTCGAAATGGGATCATTCGGTAATTGCTGCCGATATCTCGTTATGAGGATGTGGTATGTGTATTTGTTGCTACCATTGTCTCATTCCATTCGCCATTTTCGGTTAACTGAGCTGGGTAGGAGGAGTAGAGAAGAGGTGGTATAACCTCGATTTCTGATCGTGATTTATGCGATTTCGCGATGCTCGTCTTGACTTTGCATAGAAATTTAAATGATTAACTAATTTTGGTGGAAGGTATACTTCCAGATGTATTTATGTAGATACGAGTATTTTTGTTTTTTCTTAATATCTAAAATTTATACAAATACCAATGTGTTATCCTTGAGAGGCTTAGATGAGCACTGTATAGATCCTATGGCTGCATCCCTGAGGAAAAGCAACCTCCAACTCTCAAGGTCTGTCACAGTCTGCGTTAAGGGACAACGATATAACGGAGGGAAAACTTCTTAAGCTTTAAATAGCTTCTATCTGCTTAATGGCATAGCAGGTCCCATTTTTATAAGCTCAATCCTACTGCAAAATGTCCTTCTGACTTAATGAAGTATTTGTGAGGTGTTTTTACTGAGAGTTGACTTAATTCATTAGAAATGGAAAACCTTGAGCGGTATGTTTTATGATGACTACGATGGCTTTTCACAGGGAAGTAAAAAAAAGAAGAATGAAAACCGGAAGACTGAATTGAGAACTTTTCGTTCATAACAACCAAAAATACCCCCGTTCGCCTTCGATAAAGTCCATGTTTCTGCGGTGTAAAGTACGGCCGTGAAGACAAGGATCCTTTTTAGAGTCTGGCTGAGTTGTTCGAGACAGGGCTTCACTACTTAAAATTGCCTTTTTAGCCCGAAGAAACAGCGATTGGCCTGATTTCTGCGTTATGTTATTGTTATTAATCCCTGCTATTCCCGATGACCCACTTCTACCAACCTCTATTTTGAAAAATCCAAATCTGCTGAAACACGATCTTCATTTCCAAAGAGTACCCTGCATCCCTATTCGCTTTTCTAATTTTAAGATTAAAGACATTCTTCAACCTTATATCCAATACTAAAGTAAACCCAAACTTCCCTGGAAATATGTCTTCAATTCCCATTGGAAAAGATTCCATTCGATATTCTTTTATAAGATACAAATTCATATCATCTTCGTTGTGACCAAAGCGTCTATTTGCTTAAACATTATTAACATCCCGATACAACTCTTCAAACTAGATCTATAAATAGTCTTCGAAAAAGAATTATTCGGTTAAGGGAAATTCAGAATATGGAGCACGCGTGTGTATCTATCTATAGGTGATGCGAGAATTCTATACCCATACTCGAAAAAAAAAAAGATATGATGAACGAAAAAAATCTGCTGCATATCCACTTTCCTTTGCGGCGCGTCCGAAAATAATAGCCATTCCAAAAATAGACAAAAATCCATTTTCTCTCATTTTGAAGAGGTAGAGCGCAGCGTTTTCTCAAAATCCGAACAAAAGTTGGACTGAATGGTTGCTCCATGTCCATGTTGTGTCCATGGGTAAGGAGCAGAAGGGAAATTGGTGCGCGATTATAGTTATTATAAGCGAATGCTGCTATGTCCGGGCCATCAAGCGCAGGGTGGCTAAATTTTGGCAAGGAGCAACGAAAATGGATAAATGATCGATGACGTAAGACCGTACTGATTACGAAAACTATAATATGAAAGAATTTTTTTTCATTTTTATAAATGTGATCTGAGTTGATTCTAATTTTAAAAATGGAATTGTCTTGTGGCGTCTTCTTAAAGTTATACATCGTCCAGGTATGCTTATATGTAGAAGAAGCATTTGCTCTCAAGAAGATCATATGGGCAATTTGATGACTTAATTGGCCAGGCACCCCAACAAAAAGCTTTATTTGTTGTATAAATATGCCCGATCTGTAGTTTGGACTTTGGTAGGAACAGATTTGTAGCAATGATTTTGAATTTAGAGGAAACTGAATTTTAGAATTGGATGAAGATTCACAATAAGTTTTGGGCTAGTCTTTCAGAATTATTCACAGTAACGATTAATTTTTTTTGGGTAAGGACATCAACAAGGCAGCTTTGTGTTTACCACAACAAAAGCTGTAAAATATCCTCAGATGTAGTAGTAACCCTTTTTGGGTTCAATACCGATGGGGTAGAGAGGAACAATAATATATTTCGCCACGTAACCCTTATACGTTGTTGCAAAACTGATTTTCTCTCTAACTTGTAACTGCAAGCTTATCGTCTGATCCTAGATCATCGTGAAGCACTTCTTCTTTTTGCTTTTGATCATAACACTCTCACTTGAATGCATTCCTACTAGTCCGCCTGTGGGGTCCGCCTCATCATGGTGGAGCACTTAACCTTTAACACCCTAAAATTGCTTGACATGATAGCGATAGCGGTGATTCTCCTGTGGAAATTTAGAGCTCTGCATTGTCATAAGGCTGCAAATGGACGTTACTCATAGGAATGTTACCCAGCCAACTGCGCTTCCTGGCATTTCACTTATTAGGACGCTAATGTCGACGGAATGTTCACTCTTTCCGGAGGATGTTGAATGACGCTGACACCCGTTCTTATTACTTATCCTTGCATGCTTTTTAGAAATATTGTTTTATATTTTTTTTTATGGTTTCAAAGCAATAGGAAATTCAATTTTTTGAGATGAGTTCTTTTCAAAATGATGACGAAGTGATGACTCAATTAAGCAGAAAATTAAATTAGTTATGTGCTCGCATATTGTACAGGATAAGTGTAGTTCTAAGCTTATAATAATCACTGATAAACACCGTACTTTTGTATTCTTGTCATTTAAAGTGGTTTATTTACTCCCTTTTGTGGGGAGTGGGAGTAATATATAAATTTTCTTCTAAATGTATATTTTTTGTATCTTATACTTTAAATATAATAATCACTAATTCATCCTTTTTATGTTTTCATTTCAGGGTTTTTCTCGCCGCGTTTAGTTCGGATTCTGCTTTCAACGTGCATCCTAAGTTTCCCTCGCGAAAGAAAAAATTATTTACCTAAAGTTTATACCAATCCAAAATCTCCTTTTGTTTCTAAGTGAGGTTTACGGTGTATAAACAATCCGACAAAATTGGTAATATGTAATATCAGACGGGTTCTTGAGCTTATTGTTTGAAAATGGTATTAACACCGTCTTGTTGCAAAGTGTTCGTGCCCGGTTTAGTTTCTAATAATTTTCAGTTCGGTTCGCGGCCCCTAATGTACTTCGGATCACGGTGTTCGGTTCGCACCCCCACTGTACTCCGGATCGCGGTGTCGAGATTCCCCTCGTGAAAAGCCTTTCATGTGTTCCTTTCCACCACCATCTTGTTGCCAAGTGTTCATGCCCGGTTCAGTTTCTAATAATTTTCAGTTCGGTTCGCCGCCCCTAATGTACTCCGTCCGGATCGCGGTGTCGAGATTCCCCTCGTGAAAAGCCTTTCATGTGTTCCTTTCCACCACCATCTTGTTGCCAAGTATTCACGCCCGGTTCAGATTCTAATAATTTTCAGTTCGGTTCGCGGCCCCTAATGTATTTCGGATCGCGGTGTTCGGTTAGCGGCCCCTTACGTACTCCGGATCGCTGTGTACAGCTTTCCTTCGCGAAAAGAGTCTGTCTTTCATGTTCGAAACGATCCCGCCAAAGTGCTATTCATCCTAAATATTCGAGTGTGTCTGTGCGTCTTATAAATTTCGCAGTGAGTGTCCCTAAAAAAAAATCGTTCGTTGTTTAACAAAATTCAGTGTTATTTGAGGCGCAAACTGAGAAGGATAACTACAGAGAAGACCGTTTTATTTATCGGTGAGTGAATTTTATTTTTAATTTTTATTTTTTTACGAAAAAAAGCTTTACTATGGTAAATTTTTTAAATAGGGAAGATTTTAGAATGTAGTTTTTAAGGCAGATATTTTCACACTCAACTTCTCACAACTTATCCCTAAATCCTCTGATTATAATGATACCAGACCTTGGAAATTGAGGTGGATAGGCATGGAAATAAATGTCTCTGACCATCGGATTCCTTGCAGAATTTTCCCCAAGCATCAGTACCAGGGAAGAAACCTTTCAGCAGTTAGACTTTTTTTCGGATTTAGAATTTAGTTTTGCATTTATTTTCTTTAAAAAAATGTTCAGTGGTCAGGCTTGCTTGGGTTTTTCCTCCAGCTGTTAACAAGATAAGTTTGGTGATTTGAGTTTTCATTTTATGTCCTCATATTTCTAGTGATTATTTCCTAGCATTCGGATAAGTTTGACTAGGCTCACTCTACGAATGAAATTCAACGGTTCATACTCGCATCTTCACTTCAAAGCAAGTAAGCATTTTTATCTCTTCAATTGAAAGGTTTGCCTGTCTGATCTCTTAGGGTGTGATAAGAATAACTTGATCTATTGGCCAATTAGAGAACTTCAAATCCGAAAATAGCTATTCTTCGAGCATCTTCAACTTTACAGAGATCCCTGCTACTGCTCACTTTGCTTCTATCATATTTGACAAGTACGTGGATACATTTTGATTCTTCTGAAAGCAAGACGACCGAGCAGAACTAAATGCCGAGATTGGAAATTTGTTTAGCCTCACCTCAATGACCATCCTGGCGCAACTGTATCTCATATATTTTCTTGGACACTGTCTTTAAACGACACCTGTCTAGCATTGTTTCTTAAACGGCCTACACTGTTTTTAAACGAATTCAAATGCACCAGCATGTAAATACGTTTAAAAAGTTGCCAAACTTATGCTGATAATTCGATACGTTGGTACGACCGGAAAAAAATGCAGCGTAGAACAAAAACGAAGTGACAAGCCAAGGAGGTCATTTTTATATGTAGATACACATAACAAGCTACATCCAAATATCGAAATAGATTAGATTGTCTCACTTAAAAGAAAAAAAAAACATATCATCATTAAAACAATATCTTATACACACTGGTGTAGTAGAATATCTGAAAACATGCGATGCTAGTTCGTACCTACACATGTGCTTACGACGGCCGCCCACCTTCCCAATCATGTTCTCTCGCTAGAGATGGCCTCAAAAAAGCAGCCAAAAAAGCTCCAACCAAAATTAGAATTTATTCTATAATTAGTAGATATCTTTAATTTTTGAGAACCCATACCACAACGTCTTGCTACGCATTAGTTGTCGAAACTCATTCTGAGGATGAGCCATATGCATTCAAACGAATTTATCTGTGTGTTTCCAGTGATTTTATAGATTCGATATAAATTTTCAAAGAAATCGAAAATTGTGACCCAATCCATACAAAACTCGTACGAAATGATTTTATTTAGTTTTTCTATGAATCAGCCTACGATTCTGCTACAAATTGTACAGATGCAATCCCTTGGAGAAATATAAAATTACAATTGCAACCGCGCAAATGGAAAACATTTCTACGCACTGTTGGGAACGCGAGACATTCTGGCATTTATTAATGTACATCTCTAGCAATGCAGAAATTAATTTTCAACGCTTTGCGCAGCATAAAGATAAGTTCTGAGTTGGCTGATAGAATGCAAGAAGCCACTAAGAATGATACGAGTATCCGAGAAAATCTTTTATAAACATGTTATTTCCCATGGATGCTGTTGAGTGGTGCATAAGATGTCTGTGCTGATCGTATAGGTATCCGCTAATGCTCATGTAGTAGATACGTACTTAGATTTTAATCTAGATTTCAACAAGATCTGTGGAACATGCGGGGCAACACATTTTCTAATAACTTACGCACTTCTCATTAGAGCCGCACAGAGCCATATGCCACAAGAAAATGTGCTATTTAAGTAATAAAACTCTCGAAATTTGAATTTATTTAGAACTTCTTGGATCAGGCCTATTGTAACACTTATCCGCCTTGAAATCTGTTCTTATGAGTGAAACACTTGCTCGCGGTAGCCTGCAAGTATTTAAGGGCTAATTCGGCTATAAGTTCTGGCAGGTCAAAGCCCAGTCGCTTCAACACTTAAGTGAACTAGAACAAGCGGAATTAGAATTTGAGCCGAGTATAAAAGACACAGACAGCCTTCATCAGGGTTTCCATATGGTAGGGGAGAATCTCAGCAGTTTAAGCTCTGACATTGCGATTTCTTTAAAAAGCATATAAAATTGTAGAACAGCTTCCTTATTCCTACGTGGAATGAAGCCTTTGTTTGGAAGCTGGACGATGGTTTATCAAAGCCGTATGAATGTTTCGCACTCGGAGATTCTTTAAATAAACGGAACCTAATCTTTGTGTTCACTTCGGATCAAGATCCTATTGCGATAGATACATAGGGCTTGTGATTGTGATTCATTCTGCTCTCCTGCAGCGGTTTGTATTCTCTCGACCCTGATATTCATTCTTTGATCCTTCTCCTTGATAAGCGGTTAGTACTCGTAGTTTCCCTTCCAGTTAGTCGAAGTCATTGGTATTATTGGTATTTGGCCATTCGAGGTCCACACTGCAGGACTCCTTCCAAGTCGTTTGGCTCTATCGCTTACAGTTATCAAGGTTAGTGATGACTGGCTACAAATTGCTCGTCTTTGTTTGTCATTTGTATTCGCTAAAACTAACGCTAGCATTGTTGTTTGGAAATTTCAAATATGCTGCAGTTGATCCCTCGACTTGCGTTCGTAGCTGGAACTTTGTAGCAAGCCCACTCTCCCACCGGAAAACATACAGCCCGTGTTCCCAATGCCAATACATATGTTCAACACAACTAATCGATACTTTTCACAACTGATCTCTGGTGGAAACAAACGGTTCTATTCTATAATTGCATTGGTTCGATGAAGTGAGTCCAGATGCTTTCAGGTAGACCGCAAATATCAATTAGTAATTTCTAACAACTGTGAGAACCTAAATAGACATTCGCATCTTGTGTGTGTATCTTTACGTTTTTCTATATTTTTTTTTATCCCACTACGCACAGTATTACTTGGAAAGACCTTAATTATTGCAAACTAGTACGCTCGATCGCCATGTGAATTGATATTAAAAATGCACGCGCAACGAAATCATATCCTTGTCATGTTATACTCTTTAGTCTCGTCTCGTGCGGCTGCAAACGAGAACCTTGAGATCGATTAGAAGACTCAATAGATACAATTTATTTTGAATTTATTAATTTTTTTTTTTATTTTTTTGCACTTCGCATGGATGGTAGAGGGGCGATGTGGGAAGTTGTTACCAATGAAAAATGTCATCGCTGGCAGACGAATAGACGTTTCTGTTGGACAGGAAAACATGGTGCGAACGAAAGCCCCCGTTTCCATTGCGGTGTCTTCCTTAACTCCGAAGACATATCGGCGACATTTTTCGTATCTGCGATCGCGCTGCCTGGACTAACATAAATGGAGATTTACCATATGTGGCCATCATCAGGAGCGCTCTTCCCTCGTGTGCTTGGATGTGTGTTGTGTGTTGTGTTGCATCTAGGAAACGATGTGTGAAAAAGGAAATATTTCTATATTTCGCTGATTATCAACGGAGAGCACGATAACTGTGTGTGCGCGACAAGTCCACTGAAGATAGATGGATAGATATGAATATATGATTTCCAGAGAAGACATGGACATGATGGAAGACAGTGGCTATGGGGAAAATGGCAATGGGGCGGGAAAGTGAAAAACTAATCACCGCAACATCAGGTAGTCTGTGCACGTGGTTACCTGGTTGTCTATTTTTGGTGATAGGTGCGGATTCCAGAGATTCATATTCCATTTAGAAAAGGAGTATTCTCCAAGGGACGACTGTGATTCTGTGTTCTTTTGCTGCGCGCCTCCCTGGCTGTGCCAACATGTTTTGACCATTATCAGCGACCGAGTGCTGCTGTTGATGTGGTAGAATCTTAGAACGGCGCAGCTGCATGCTTCTAGGATTGCTATCGTTCTTCTGCAATTGAATTATTTTTATTTTATTTTTGATTCACTAGTCACATTGATTTATTTTGAAGTTGTGACAATTTTAATGCACTTCTGGCGATGTTAACAATATGTCCTGGGGGATTTCAAGTTTTGAAGCTCTGTCAGGTCGCTCGCTTCAAGATTAATTAATTAATGACTACTCGGTCAAGTGGAAAGAAATTCACCGTAAATTATTGTAATTTATTGAAGGATTTTCTGATTTGTGGCGCATATTTAATGCAATAAATAATGAGGAACTGTCAGTTTGTGCTCAATCTTGAACAGGGATAGTTTTGACTGACCAGTTAAGAAAGTTGTCATCCGATTTGAAATGGTTTCCAGTTAAATAGACTTAAGTTGATAGTTAAAAAAAACTGCACAAGATAATAAATAAAAGCCAACTTTTATTGCTGTGTTAAAGAGCTGGGATTGCCAGGATTAAAAAAGGCTTGATTACTTAAGTTTTACTATTTGCGAGGGAACTTAAATAGGAGCACGAAAAGTTTCGATTTTCGAACAGGTCTGCGTCGATATTTGAATGAAAAAATGTAAAATTTCGGAAGTCTCTAGTCCTTGACAGTCCAAGCCTTTGGTTTTATTCCTGACTGGTTGTAATCCTCTCGACATTGGTATTTTTTCATCGTGTCCAGGTTTTATTACTATCTGATATATCTCAATGATTAAATTGTACCATATTGTCCTTGGAATTTGGTGACTTGAGGCAGGGAGCTAGCCTTAGTGTTAGTCTCTTCTTTTTGCTGCTCATGCTCAGTTAATCAGTCGGACAAGTTTTTATATAATCCGGTTCCAGTAGTCATTCGTTATGGGTATTTGGTCATGTCTTTGATAATTAAAGATCCTTAGACTACGTCGTGACTGGTTGGAAGAGTATTGGCGCGCATAGTCACAAGGCTTTGTTGTTATAGCAGACTTCCATTTAACTAGGTTGCTTGCAAATTGGTGGAGAGACAGTCCTTTATTTCCAAGATTTCGTTGCTAATTTATTTCCTTAAAGAAAGTTACGAACTTCGTCGCTCGAATCAGCAGTTCTCTTGTTAAATTCAACTTTGAAGTACATATCACATCATATGTCAAACTAATCACAAACATGTTTCCAACCAGACCTTCCTGGGCACAATGGACCGACCTGGTCTAAGTGAGCAGTGACTATGTCACCTACCTACCAGACCTTCATGATGTGTTTTTTTGTTGATTTCTTTCACCGTGCTAAATTCGACATTTAGGTTGGCGTGGATATTTTTTAAATTTGCTACTTCTCAGTTATTATATATAAAACTCGGTTCTAAAAACATTGTAAACTTGAGGGATTTGTAAGCCAACACCATGGCATGTGACCTATTTAGACAAGTCCTCTGGCCGCTTTAAAAGACCCTAAACATTGAATAAAGCATTTCCGTAAAACATGGTTTAGGATTTTTCACTATTGCGAACCTTTTGTATTGTCGACTTTGTCAAAAAGGAATGCTTTCGACAAGTTATGCATTTGTCAACTAGAGAGGCATATCCTTTACCAAAAATACACATGCGCACGCCTCACATTTTAAGTTATCTCGTAAGCTAGTTTAAGTCAGCTAAAGCAAATATGATTCTGGCTTTAGATGTACGTATGGAGGTGACTTCGTAAGACCGGTCCTTACCATTGCCTTGCTGCACCTTAGTTAAGGATTTATGTACATTTATTGATCGACTAAACGCGGTTTGTTTAGAGTGCGAGCGTTCCACAAGTGCATCCGAAAACGTTTGCTGATTTTGTCAAAATTTATGTTGAGTTGCCATTTATTTTTGTCGGGTTTGCAGGATTCCCCAGAAAGTTTGTCATTTAATCCTAACGCTCGCTCATATACACAGCGGTTGGTGCAACCGGTCTTACGCGTAGTTGTTAAGAAATCAGACATCTCAGTTGCACCATGTGAGTAGAACTATTAGGGGCGACGTTAAGGTTTGAATCCCAGTAACCGTCAGAAAGTAATAATTCTTAAGAGAAAGCTTTTGAACTCCGATTTTCTGATATGGCAAGTTTTCGATTCTTGGAAAATTGTTTCACGCATACAACGCATGGCTGCGAAACACCAGGCCCTGGGCCCTATGTGGGTTGTTTGCCACAAGTATTTGTAGATATTTAAAAATATTTATTTCCCAACAGGTTATTGTGAAACACCGAAAGGTCGTTCGGAATTGCACGTGTCCAAAAGTGTAGGTCTGTACTTAGTTACTAAAAAGGTCTGTTTTATCTCTACATCTTTAGAATATCCACGTTTCTAATAAAACATTTTAACACAAATCAAGCTTTTTATCATAAACTATGCAAATCTTTATTTTATTGATATTATCTAACGTAAACGTAACCTTATTTGGTATTTAAAATTAAACGCCTGTATTTTGATTTATTTTAATTCTAATTTTACAAAATAACGAAATGTCAGCTTCGAGGTCTTAAGATATCGTCAAGATACTATTTACCGAAAATAGCAACCAGCGTAACACAAACATAATCGTTACCTAATTTTTTTTTTCTGTTAAGATAATGATAGATACTTAGATAGTTAGATATGCCTCTTGCAATCAAAAGATAAATCCAGTTTGCTATTGATTTATTCTTAAATTCATTACATGCCGTCAAGTCGTTGATGTCCTTAATATTTCCATTGAACATGTTTTGTCCAATTGCTTTGCTAGGTTTGTCTCTCACATGAACGTACATGGGGCAGTGGGAGTTTCCATCCACACCACCAGTATTAGTTACTGTATCTATCCAAGTTGACTACGTACATACATATAGTGGGGACCCGTAGCAAATAAATAAAGAAAAAAAAAATAAATAATGTAATGGGAGGAGCCCCGAGGCAATATCGTTTGCAGACGGATTTCATAAGTTGGCAATTACTGCAATGAAAATTAGAAAAACAAAAACAAAATGGATCTAAGATCTAAGCTGCGCGCAATTGAATTAAAGAAATGTTTCTTTTAAATAATTTACGCCTACAAATTGTATTTCACTCGTCATGAATATTAAACGTTTTGTCAATTATTGTCAATCGTATGTAGAAGGTATACCTCAAGCTGGGCTTAAACTGAAAAGCTTTCTGCCCACGCATATCAGTCGATCCTACTCGCACCAATCGATTTTAAAGGCAAACTGGGAAAGAGACAATAGTCTGCGGCAGCGAAAGCTCACCTGTTTATTTGCAGACTGAGTTTGAGAGCACAACGCAACCGCTTAGTAGTGCGTCCCTCTTTTGCCCCTTGGGATTTATACGATCGTTATACAAAGATCACGTAAAAGCCCTCGCAGCTCGCTCAGTCTCATTTCTGCGTGCGTTCGCTCAGTAGTCTCTGTGCTTGGTAAGATCGCTCTACGATCGATTTTTACTTTGACTTTGCGTTCAGTTCGCTCAGTGCGCATGCATCGAGGTATTATTCATAGGCGCGCTTCCATTTAGAGAGGAAGAGGTTCGTGTACTACGCTACGATAAGGTTGTGTTTCTGTTGTGCGCTTTTCTAATAAAAATATTTTGATTCCATAAATCCATATCAATCCGTGGTGACAATTCGCAGTGAGTGTGGTGTGTGATAACAAACAAAAAACCGAGCGAAATCGGAAACGATACGAATTCCTTTGCAAAAGTGTGTGCGTTGAAAAGAGAAGGAATGAGAAAATAATTTTTCGAATTCATCCCCAATTTTGACAGATTGCAGTGTAAATTTTAAAGAATTTCCTTAGTTAAAATATAGAATGAAAGTGCCTCCGAGACATGCGTGAATGAATCTGGGTACTAAATATATGTACATAGCCGCCGCCTGATAGTGTTTATTTTTGGATTAAAAGCATCCGCGAGCGACAAAATCAAAACAAAAGCGAATTCCCCCGCACGAATTGTGTAGCTCTTAAGACAGCAGCTGTCAAAAGAAAGGTGAATCCTGTAAACAGTATTGCCACCAATATCTATCCGAGAAGGATACCCTCGATTTCTTTCCAAACTGAGTTACTTAAACGGCTACGCGGTGGAGAACTTTTACCTTAGAATGGATCCTTCGCGAGGTGACTCGCGGTACAACCTGAACTACAGTATGAGTAGTATCGGGCTGAGTCTGGCGGATCAAACGGACATTTATGGCAACCCTGGAGCAGCGGCTGCGCTGGGCGGCCGACCACCCAGTGGTGGGTTAATACAGCCGATGGGTGGTGGAAGTGCTGGCGGAGGTGGTGGTGGGAGAGCGGGTGGTGGTGGCGGTGGTGGTGGTGGTCTAATGTCAAACTCAAGTCAGTGTCAATCGCTGAGCAACACGGGAAACGCAAGTGGCGGCGGCGGCAGTGGACAATCGCGAGGTGTTAAACGTACAAGTTCCGATTGTTATGACGATCATCATCGCGGTGGCAGTGGCACTGGCGGTATGACTTCGCAATCATTGCAAGGACTCGAATCGTGTGCCGGTGGCAGTGGAAATGGAACCAATCCGGGGGGCCAGCAGGGCAACGTGCCCGATGTCGTCGATGACAGCTACACTTCCTTGCAGAACAAGAAATCCCCACCGGCCAACGGCAAGAAAACAAAAGGTCGTGTCAAAATCAAAATGGAATACATCGACAATAAATTGCGGCGGTATACGACATTTTCCAAAAGGAAAACTGGAATCATGAAGAAGGTAAGTCCTAAAAGCCACAGATGCATTGGGAAAATTGGATTTTGCAAACAGATGAGGGCATTTGGATTGTATATTTTTTTTTTCTTGCTTTTGTTGAATATTTCTCGGTGACGGTGACACATAACCTCGAAAACTCTGGGGAGAGAGTTTATTTTCTTTTCAGTAGTGCAACTGCGCACTACTACACGTGCAGCGAAATGTCAAACTGTGGTGTATGTACATGGAAAGTGTGCAGTGTGATATTTGGTGTGAGTGAATTTCTGCAAGCAAATGAGAGCGCCGAGTGAGAGGCGAACATGCTCTTGATTTCTCGTTGTGCAGATGTTTTGTTTTCGATATTGTGAGCATTGCCAGAAATGCTCGTTGGCGGATTGTTTTCTTGATTTTGTGGGTCGCCTACACTTTGCTTGGATTCATGTGGGTTTTACATATTTTTTCGAAATTTTGTTATGAAAAACGAAAGAAATTGTCGCCAATTGTTTATGAGTTGTTTTGCCTTATTTGTTAATTGTGAAAACACAATTCGCAATCAAACTGAGGGGGAATGCAAATTAAAAGCTGTTTGTTGGTACGATTTATTGATGAATCGGGGAATGTTGATCTTTATAGCTTTGGATTTTAGTAGTAAACTTTGTTTTAGTTTTTGATTAATTATTTTTACCATTTGTGGAAGCTGTCTGATAAAACATTGAAGCATGAACAATCTGGAGAAAGCCTGAACTGATTTTTTCTTACACTTCATTTTGGATTTAAGAATGTTGCGAAAGAAAATATACAATTTTATAAGTATTGGAAGGAAGCATATTTGACTAGAGTTAGCAATAGGTGAAAAATAATATCTTGGTGTTTTAAAAAATTACGTAATTCTAATTTGAATCTCTTTATTCGAAAGATTCGAAGTCGTAATCGTTTCGAAAAACTTCTATAATTAAAAAAATTAAGGATTATAAAGGCAATCTAGCAGAAAACGGTTTATTTCAAAATAGTAAAAATATAATCGGAGCTAAAATTCATACGAAAATCTTTTTCTTGTTGTAATTTTTCATTGAATTTTGGAGAGTAGATATTTTAAGTATTTCTATTAATTTTAAATTTTAATACCCCAACACGCTAGTAATTTTCGATGGAGTTAGGAACACCTGGTCACTTAAGTATGGAAATAGGTTTTTTTTTCTCTGTGATAAATAAATATGTAAAGGCAAAGCAAAAGGAGAACGGTTGTCGAAAAATCTTATCGTCGGCTTTCCTAAAATTTCATCTATAGCACCAAATAACTTTTTTAAGTATTCTAAGTCTTCGATTTTGAGATCATTTAGCTGGTTGACTGCTCCACCATGCCCTGAATGGGAACTGTCCACTTTTCATCATTTTAGGGATTTAGTGTGACGAGGTGACCTGGCGGTATAACGTCATATTTGTATTTATTTTGTATCACCGGAGTCTACGAAAGTAGAGTCCTCCGTTTTCAAGATTTGGGATGAAAAAATTTTTCTTTTTCTGCTCATTCATATTTGAACTTTTTTGAAAAATGTTCTTCACCTCTTACTGAGAAATCTTTTAGTTGTCATATAAAAAATCGCTCCTTCCACCTAACTTTTTAGTTGAATATAATTTGTGGCCTTTCGGTGTGATCTTAAAAGCGGATTTTTATACCAAAAGTTTTTTTTTTTTAATACCTTATTAAATTGATTTTACGTTCCCCAATGGCTGAACTTAAATGAGCGAGGCTATAAACACCTGCAAGATATAGTGATGTTAACGACTACCCTGCTTTTTTATCTGCGCCGTGTTGGAGGAATTTTTTAGAGCAAAATTTCCATGATACATTGACAACCGAACTGTGTTTTGGGTCAAAGTCGTAGAGGTCATCAAATCTGAAACGAAACAAAAGTTAGCGAAATAGTAGCGAAAATATGGGTCCGTTCGCGTACTCTTCTCTAAGTCAAGACTTTCTCGATATCGAATAATTCTTAAATCCACTTCACTTTTGTATGAAGTTTGGATAGCAAGTTACATGTATTTACTTTCTTTGAAATAAATATCCTCGCCTGTGATCGAACGTACAGTATCTAGTACACTCGTCTATCTTATTTCTACTTTATGAGGGGTCCAGCAATTTTTCAATTCTCCATTCCAACTCTAACAAAAATTTCTCAGATAAAATATTTCAAACCGCTTAGAAAAATGGGAAACAAGGCAGTCCATCTCGTTTTTGTTAAAATCTTACGCCTTTCCTTACTTCGTTTAAATTTTGAAACTCAAACTGCAAGCAGCGTGTAACTTTTTGGTAAAAGTTTACCGACTCCTGTTTTAAATTTGTGTCGAAATCATCATTCCCTGTTAAACAATTTGCTTGATTAGATAATTCACTTTGTAAACAAACTAATCGGCCTGTAAATTTTTCCTGACCTAAAGAATGCCTATAGGCAGTTTTTTTTTCGGGCTACATTGATTGGAGATACATTGGCATTGTTCCCGTGTTCATATTTATCTTTTCCCATTTCTACTTCTCTCGTATTTCATTATTTCTTTGTAAAAATCATCTTTATCGGAATTAATTGATTAAATGGTTTCCTCTTGTCGAATTCCTATTAACCAAAGTCAGGGAATTTTTTTTCTTCTAAATTCCTATTTCAATAACAATAGTTTTTGTGTGGCTACTAACTCGACACCGAAATGTGTGTGGAGTGGAGACTTTATCAAAGTTAAAAAAATATTTTTGTGTGGACAACAAATTGAGTTGAAACAGTAGAGCTGCCGATGAAAATATCAACACGTATGAGGGAATAGTTGGTTTGGAGGGAACATCAGTAACACGGTAGATTGATAAAGCATTCGATACATCAAACGAAGGGTTCCGAGTTCAAGAGTATCATACCTAAACTGATATAATATTTAATGCAGTAGTTCAAAGCCTACTTTTATCCCCAAATTGACAGTAGCTCTTGGTACCAGAGTTCTATAGTCACCTAAAGTTGTTTGCCGAAGCCCAATATCGTCATTGACTTCATTGACTTTAACTCTGAACCTTCCTTGCCATTGAACAGGCATTTTATCAAAATTTTGTAAGTAGTTTAGGCTCTAATTTTTCTGGGTAGTTCATGGTCGGCACGGTTCTAACGTAGCTTAACTTTTTCTTCTACTTGAAATAGGTTCGAAAACGGTCGGCTTGAATTTAAGGATGCAAAAAATATTTGTTGTAAGGCACCCGTCTTATATGTACTCGTAATTGTAAGACGTATCGCAGAGTTTACTGACGGTCTCACCTCGTGAATATCTAGAAACGTCCAACAACTACGCCTTTCGCATATGGCATGCGAAAAATATAACACGTACAACACGAATGTCTGGAAGAAATTATGTAGGTCCTCCTGCTTCGGTCTGTCTTGCGTATGCATTCGGAAAATTAGAAGAAAGTGCAGAACTACATAGCCAACATCCTTACCTTTAATTAAGAAACACAATTACGATCAAAATTTAAAACAAAGATCACGTAAATAAACCGCTCAAAGACGTGCGACGAACTTTGACAATGGCGACGGGTGGCTTTGGTGCAGCTCCGCTTGGCGCATACAATTGTCGATGTATCCGCTGCGATAAGACGCTTTTCTTTTTTTTTTTTTTTTTATGTACTTGCATTGCAGAAGCTCTGCGCGCACTTTCCTTACAAGTTATCCGCGTGCAGACAATCGAAATGCTCAACTCTCTGTCTGGCTACCGGGCATAATCCGGAATGTGTAACAACAGTAGCCACGACGGGCTCCTACAAATTCATGTCTTTACAGGATTCATGATCGCGCGCGACAGACGAAGACCACGAAATGCGCTGCATGCATGGGGACCGCAAAACACAAAGCACAGGAGCGCATTGATAATAATAAAAATCGCATTCAATATTATGCGCGAGGCGGAAGGTACTTTATTCGCTTCGTTCTGTGATGATGCTGCTGCGCGATTGGATGGGGATCGTCCCCGATTACCACGATTATTACGACATTCAAAATGTGGCACCCACAATGCAGCTTGTACCTCCTGCGTAGTGGACACGGTGATCCTACGTATACATTGTGTTTGGTGGGTTCTTGTCGTGGACTTCCTGGCAGTTGGAACAATCACGAGATCGTTCTTATGTGCATGAGCTCAATTTCAACTGTGCAGATATACGGTCGTACAGATGCATATGGCGTGATGTTAATTTAATGAGCTATTGCGACCGATTGTACATAATTGCCTGGATAGACTACCAACTGTCATTTAAGCTGCAAAATTGGGTAATGCAAAGTGATTAGTTAACCCTTTGTGTAATCTTTAAACCACAAATCAAAAGGAATATCCTTTGTACAGGATTATCAATGGAGGAGTTTTTTTTTCCCACGCCGCGCCATTGTGTTGCAAGGTGTCGGCTGTAAGTTCTTAATTCTTTGCCTTTTTGATAACGAAAGTAACTTACAGCCATGGCACAATACCAGCGTGTCCTTGTTCTTATTTGTTGGGATATTCCACCGACACGTTGTTGCTTCTGCTTTTCTGCTACTGTGCTGCTGTTGTTCATCATTGTCGTCGTCGTCGTTGTCGGCACCGTCGCCATTGCCTGATTATACCCTGAAACAGATCCAAATCGAAGGTGTTGAACAGCAGCAACCAACCGAAAGGGTGTGTCTCGCAGGGGGTGGCTTTGTTGGCTCTGGCTAAGTTGGTGTTGGCACGCTATGTAAAAATTGTGATTCACCGGAAAAAGTTTCACCTTTTCATTGATTTTTTTTTCTTTCTCTTCTATTCTCCGCGCTGCCGTTGTTGTTTCGCGTTACTTCTTTGTTACTTTTTTGTTATTTGTTTCTTTTGACATGCACACATACACTCACATGAATTGAAGGAAAATCCAAGTTATAATTTCTGATTGGAAAGTTGTAATTAAACTTTGACACTTTCTTAAAGATGAACTCATTCGTTAGATTAAGATGGCAATGAAAATGGACGCTGCCAAATGGTGTTAGATATGGTATCGGTGGTGCAGTGAAGTCGATACGATGACGATGATGAAAGGCTAAAGTTTTGTATACCTTTACTCATAATTACGTCACGTTTTGTAATTAAGATCAAAGTAAAAATATCTGTCTGTTCAGTATAACTTAAAGGGGAGTTACTTGAAAGTTGGTATTTATGCAAATGCACCCTTGTACTGACGCCGCAAGGAGAATTATTTACAGATTTGGACGATGGAAGTTGTTGGGAGGACAATTTAAGTTTTGATTTTATTCCTTCAGTCATTTTGGACAGCAAATGGGGTAGTTTCTAATTGGATTCTTAGTTCCAGAAAAAATGTATGTGCTACGTTCGCAGCTAGTGGAAATTGCGTTGGTTTTCTAATTAGTTTTTTGATACTCCATCAGAGCTAATAATTGCTAAAGATGTCCTTTATTTACTAAGTGTTGCAATACGCAACTTAGGTATTCTAGAAGTGTAAATGGTCTGTGACAGGATTGTTAGCATGGCTTGGGGTATTTGGAGATTGTAGCAGTGCAGCTACATACATAGGAAACTTTTCAACAGCAGCTACGACTACGTGAAGGTTGATGAACACGTTCGACTTTATGTGGAAGCACCCATATTTTGCTCGCAAAGTCCTTAAAATATCATCGATGCTCTGGAGCTTGGAACCAGTACTCTATAGATTGCTAAAAAAACATCCCAGTCCAAGGCATCTTGCATGCGATCTCAGTGGGCTGGTGAGGTTCCTTTTTTCCATTCGTTATTCCAGTCGTTAGAGAACCAATATTATTTGAGATGGTGGTGTCTTGAAGCTCGACTTTCTCGCTCGTAGTTGTTGGATGTATACATTTGTAGATAGCTTCTGTCCCCATCAAAATAATTATTAAAATTCGATCCACCGTTCTATTCTGTATGACAGGGCATTTCGTACTACGTTCATTCAAGGTCCTAATGCGATGAGTTTAAAAATTTTTTCACAGTAAGACGATTTTTCGATCAGTTTAAAGGCAAAAATTTACTATTCTGAGTACGATGGCAGTCTTTATCCAATTAAATACAAGTTAGTTGTGCCTTTCTCCATATTGCGTACTGTAACGCTGTAACTTAGGACTCGTTGCACAGATTTCGATGAATCTGAATCGTCTTTGTATATTATCCTAAGTGATAGCCAAAATAAACTAGATTTTTCCTCAATCAGCAGATATTGTCGACATCAGCCCGTGCGCCTGTGAACCTTTCCTTTCTATTCCGGGGTAAAATCGGCAAAAATTCTTATTCTTGTTGTTATTATTGCGTTGGGCTACTAAGCGGGAGATTCAGGTTTGAATCCTAGAGAAAACCAAACTTTTTTCAAGCTCCTTCCTCTGGTGAATGTCTGACAAACATCCGAGTGTGATAAAGCCTCTCAATTTTTGCAACAATAACCTCTAGCTCACATCCATTGGGGCAAAAAAAAAAAAAAAATTGCTTAATTCAACGTGTTTATTTTCAAAAGCAAATAGAATACAAGTCATTTGCCTCAGCACTCTTTTTCGCCCCGATTTCACAACACTTGACGCACTCAACCTACCGTGCCAGAAAATCCCAGTTAAGCTTCTTATTACCTTCTAATGTATCATTGCACATTGGAAGCCAGTCATTGTGAATTAAAATTTAAGCTGACATCTGCATTGTCGCGCTCTGCTCTTAGGAAGTGTCTGCGAGTGTGTATCCATAAAAAAAAATTGTGCAAAAATAAAAAAAGTTTTGCCATTTCCCATGCGACACCCTGAACGCATGTCCTTCATGCCGCCATCATAATCGCCATACATCCCAAAAATAAATTCTCCTGCTCTGGAATTCTGACCGAAAAACAATTGCTCTGTGTCATTAAAATATCATTGCTAAGTGGGCATGTAATCCGGCATTGGTGCCATTATCATCATCAGCATCTCCCTCGGTCGTGAGAATGGGGAAAGAAAAATCGCTCGCACTACCGGATGGCAGGGTTTCATAGGAGGAACCGCGCGCCACCCGCCAAATTATTCATGGTTATATTTCCGGGATGCGGATTTTCCTGAGAGATGCTACCTTCCGGTTCTGCTGATGCTGCTGCTGCTGCTGGTGGTGGTAGTGTTGTGCTGCTCTGGAGTGGAGCACTGTAATAACGGTTGAGTGCTGCCACGAATGTTAAAAAGGACTCTTGCTTGTATTTTTTTTTATTTTCGCACGAAACGAAATTCTATCACGTGAGTAAGACACAAAAATTTATCCGATGTGGCAGCGTGTGTGTGTGTGTGCTATTTTTTTTTCTCTCTTCGGTGTCCCTTTGGGTTTATTGATCCACAGAAAGAAGAGAGAGTAGATATGTACGTCCTCTAATCGGTTGACAGCGTTTATTGGACATTGGGGTATGGAGACATTCAGGAATTTCTCAAACATATACATTTCGCACCTTTGCCGGCGGGATCAGCATGTTTCAGGCTGCATTTTCTTGTGAAATGTTTTTGTGGTCCTTCGCCAGTATTTTTGGAGGATGCTAAGGATGCTATTCGTCATTCAGTGCGAATGCAGAATACCAAGTAGGTGCTGTGCTGAATGCAATTGCGGTTCCCTTCATTGTCCGTCAAATGATCATCGACCTGAAGTCCTTTTTTCTCTCTCTCTTTCCGATATCGATCTTTAAACTTTGACTTTCAATTACGCACTGAGACCGTGAAATGATTGCAATTCTGAATTTATAGCCCCATTTAAACAGCCGGGGGGATTAGTGTGCTGCCGCCGCCAAAGGATGATCCCCTTTGGGCTGTATAAAAGCGAACATAAAAACAGAGCCTCGCGCAAGAATAAGAATCCCAGATCCTTGTGTAGTTTACGATTTGACAGTTTTGATTGACTTGAATGCCAGACATCGCGGCGGAGGGCAATTGTTATGATTTCTGATGACAGCCACACAATGGGAGGCGCCTTGATGGTTGTTGTTGTGCGTTTATTTTATTTTTTTTCCTGCTTTATAAGTGCCCTCCTCTCTTTATTCGGAATGAACTCATATTTTAAATGGAAATCAAAATTTATTTGAGACTTTGATTTGGTGCGGCGCATATGTACGCGTATCTCTCTTTACCTGTGTTCTTCGTCGTAGTCGTTGTCGTTGTCGTGGACTGACGTTTCATCTCTTGGGTAAAGGTGCTTTCGGGTTGTGTGATTTGTCTATACAGCTTGCCTCCCACACATTAAGCGCTAGTGTGCGCGGCTCGGCGCGGATGCCTGTAAATGGCAAATAGTAGATCAGGCGTTGCTGAATCAGGTGTTTTGTTGCTGCGAAATCAGAAATCCGCCACCAGTCAATGAACCACGGGATGGCGAATAAAATATCAATAAATGCCCATGTTTGCTCTGCCATAGGCTTGTGTTACCCGATGGGAAAGTGTGCTTGGCAGGGTTTTCTGAAATTTATAGGGTTGTTATCATAGTGTAATGGTTGGCCAGTATGTGTTGCCAGTTTTGGTAGTTTTGCGGGGGCTTTTCTGTGGCTGTGATTCACTTGGCTGTTTGTACGGGTATGGGAGTGCATTTGTTGGATACGCTTGTTGTCTGATTTGGGGATGATCTCATTTGGAGTCGGACATCTTCAAAATTTCGCCATAAGAGTAATTTTTTGGAGATTTTCTTAATTTAAAGTGAAATTTATTCCAAAAGTGAGGTTGGGAAATTGGGTCAGTTCAATCATGGCTAACGACGTATAGTATGTGTTTTTGTCATCAACTCTTGGTTGAATATACTGACGTGTTTCTTATTGTGAGTGGCAGCTATGGTTCATTGGTTTGAGATAATCTTGGCAAAATTAACATAAAAGTCAGAAGGTTTTCTGCTATAAGTTTGACACGATAATTGTATAATGTGTCCATATACGCGTAATTGTATGAATATTGCAAGAAATTGAGGACACCAAGCGCCGATGAATTACTACTTAAAATTAAATCGGTCGACACGATATTTGGAAGCAAGGAAGTGTTGTTGTCCACTCGGTCTGCTATTGCAGAAGGTTTGAGATTAATGGCACAAACGCTCCTAGAAGTAGCACTCCAAGAGCTCCATGGGAACATATAAAATCAACAGTGAGTCGAAGCTGAGGAAAAGAAACTGAAGAGAGCAACTTAAATCGTAATTCATGGATTTCACCGTCGGCCGATGTATTGTCATCGTGGATAAGCAATTCTTCCGCATGATTTCCGGTCAAAACCGCCGTTGATGGTCAATGTACACATGACGGTTCCTGGAGGCAATACTCATACATTGACAACATATCTTTCTGTGGTGTTTAGAGGTGAATCTTACCTTAGCGTTTCGTGCACGCGGAACATATGCAGATTCTTATTTCTATTTCAGTTGGCTTTGCATCTTTAGGGCTTTTGGTCTGTAGTAAGCCCGTGCCGTTTAAAGAGTGTTCTACATTCAAAAGCATTGGTGAGTCTGCCTCCTGACACAAGCAGAATAATCTCAAGAAAATCCACAAGCGTCGAAGAGAGTTATGTCGCTTAGACCCAGAATATTGAGATATTTAGTAGAAGTGATATTGTCCTGACCAGGGAAAGTCCTTAGCCCGAGTAAATCTTTTGATGTAAACTAATGATTTCCGCAACAGTAAATTCTTCATCTTAAAATATCTAGTTTCCGGTAAACTTCCTTTCCTCATGATCCCACTGTACAATACGAAAGTAATTTGCAACCATAGTCCAAGAATCTGATGTTCCTTATATGCAAGCGCCTTACTCCCAGCCGGAGTACCAAATATGGTTTCGTAATTTGAATTTATCCAGCAACACACACAATCACACTATTCCAGCCTGCTGCAGTGGCAACAGCAACAGCAAACGTCCCCAAAAAACAGATTATTCATTGTTAATTACTGGTTCCGGCAGAAACAGCCAGAAGAGACCCACAACAGCAGACAAGAGCACAACTACAACACCTCCGCACGCCCCACCACTCAGACTGGATGGATGCAACCCCCGATTGGGGTTGAAATTCTACCAGCATAGGGAGTTTGTTACTGGGTTAATGATTCATTCGAAAATTGCCAGCTGCAGTCGTTTGTTCAGGAGGAGAGCGTGCAACGCTTTTCAGGGACAAGTACATACAATATGGCAATTGGCCAACAACTGGACGCAATAATTCAAACAAACACACTGCGTTCAGATGGTGTTGATCTTACGAATAAATTAAGCTGGGATTGGTTGGTCCGTCGCACATAAGTGCCAATTCCAGGGTTCGCGAGCGCGCGACATTAAATTAATTGAAGTGGTTTCCACACGTACATATGTATACAGACAGGCAACCAGCACCCTTGCTGTCATCCTTAATGTCAGCAAATCGAGTTCATTTTGTTTTTAATTAAAAAAGGGAATAAATCTCTCCCAACAGAAGGATGGGATGGCACAGGGATAAGTTTACAGCCATTGTTAAGGGATCCGACACGTCGACGAACATTATTCTCTATAATTGAAAACAATGACTTTTGTGTCTGTTAACAAACAAAAATTCGTTGTTTTATCCTTTGTCGACTTGACAATTGTTTTACACTCGAGATTAGTTCGACTCGACATCGACACACCTTAAGGGAGCTGGCCTGGCACAAACATTCGTTTGTTAACCCAACGAGGACCGACCGCGCACATACTCACCCGACACCCGACCATCGCAACAGACAAACGAGACAATTTTAATATTTATAAGTTCGAAAACATTGTCGAACATGTGTTTCGACAACAATCCAATCCAATTCACACCCGATTCAAATTGCACACACGCTCTCTGAGTGCAGATATTTTTCGTGAATATTTTACAAAAACGCGGCCACGGCCACAGGATCTACACACATCAATGGCCACAGTACAGTATCCAATTCAAATTGAATTTTTCTTTCATTCTGCACCCCGAGGTGCTGTCTGACAGAAGAATTGAGCCTGTGGCGGCAAAAGTCTACAGAAAAAAACACCAAACAAACACAGCCCAGAGATCTCCCACTAAAGAACGCAGATTGCATATAAATCCGAATGCCTGCGCATGCCAATAGGTTCTGCGCGATCTTTCCCTCCGATCACACATCACCGATACAGGCCGCAGATTATGTGTTGCAATTCGTTTTGCGCGAAATCAGTTCTGGAGCGGGATGCGCGGCAGTGCAGCTCTTCTTAAATTTGCCGCTTTACCAATTGTTCTTGTTATCCCAAGTAGACAAGGATTAACCGATGCGTTTTTAACCCTTTAACACCTTTGTTGCCGGTGCTGGTGATGCTGCTGGTGCTGCTGGTGCTGATGTTTGGTGGCTGCCCCTTTTACTTATTGGCGGTTACACGCAATATGCCGATATTGTGTGTCTTGTTTAGCGTCGTCGACAGTGCAAAACAGAAGCCGAAGGTAGGACACGTGATGCTATGAACCGACGAGAGTGTTGTGCCTTTGCGCGAGCGCACACACAAATATCCACAGCCGAAGGCAAGCAACATGGAATCCTTGAAAAAAACGTCGAGGAGCAGTATTCTAATTTCTGTTTTATTTCATCTGTGTGGAGAAACTCCTTCGGACTTCGTTGTAGGTAGGCTAACTATTTGAAAGATGTTCCAATGTGGCATGAGGAATTTGCTATTTCGCCTCGTTTGTCGGCGACACTGACTCTGCACATGACAAGCGGCATGAAAATATTTTTTTTTCTACAATTCCATCGAAACTACGAATTTTCAGATGGATACAAAGAAACAAAGAATTTGGTGCGGCACACTCCGGGATTTCATACAAATCCCAGCCAAGCGAAGATTTCAAAACCAAAGCACTTCTTTGGCAGGATTAAATTCTGCCATAAAATAAGAGGTGGTTTTGAAAATCGACAAAGATAGGGTGTATCTAGGTGGATACCATGGATTGGCATTTCTGCTTTTGTTTTCTATCTTCCCCTTCAGCTCTTGGGAAAGTGATTTCTTCGATTTCGATGACCAGTGCAGCTTGTTTAACTAGCTGTGAAGATCAAAATAGTTGGGTGGTTGTACAAATTTACTTATATCTCTAGGCGTTATCGATGCGTGCGTATCATCGTGATCGGAACTCCCAATGTTTTGGGTTTTTACTCAACTGCAACTGGGTGTCTGCACAATTTTCGTTCCGGGAGACCCAGTTTTCCGCCAGCTTGACTTTTCCTCAACTGTTCTGCCCAATTTTGGCTTTTGTCGGACCTTGGATCCGACTTTTTCTTTTTGCCTCGCATAAAGCTATTTATTCACTGTCATTTTCCTACTTAAATAGGTTTTAGAACCATTCCCCTGTGAAAATTCAGACGGGAGATTCTTAGGATATTGCGGGTACATACATATGTATTTATAATGGCAATCCCGTCTAACTGGCTCTGAATATGTCAATTTGTTCACTTAATGTCCAGTTAAAGCTTCATTGGTCGATGACTAGATGTAGATGTAGGCTGAATTCTTTTGCCATTTCGTTGGTTTTAACTTTCAAACTACGGACCATTTGATGCAAGAATGCCGTCTGCTCTATGTTTTCAATAAGACATCGTTGTTTATGAGATTCCTCTATTTTGGCTCGTTAATGCTCCACGCGGAGTTTCACTAATAATGATCAAGATCCCTCTGTGGTCTTCAAAGTTTCCAGGCATCTTTATGTTGCGCAAAACACTCGTATCCTCGTAGCCAAGGCAGAAGAAGCTAAAAATTCTTCTTTCTCTCTTATGAAAAGCTTTTTTTTTCATGCATTTTTTAGGAGAATGTGCAAGACAAAATTGTAAGAGAATCCAACTACTGGAAGATGTTTGAAAATAGCCGGAGATAGTTGATTCAAGTCAAGTCGCAACACCCTTGGTAACCAGCATCAAGGATCTGTAGACCCAGCGTGGTGTTTAGTAAGCCACCAGCACTGAATTGCAAACTCAAATTGTGTCCTGCGTAAGCATGTCATTCAAGCAAGCAAATGTTTTGGATTTTATATAGCAGATACACAATGTAACAAGTTCATAACTATCTTTGAAGATATTTGTACGAAAATCACTGCCAGTATAAAGCATCATTAACAAGACAAATGAACCGTCTCAACTTTTCCGTAACATATTTACCCTTCTGCTTGGCCATTTTTATTTTCCTCTTCGGAAAACTTACACCCATTGACACCATAGATTTTCCAATAAAATAGCATATGCAAATTTTGACAAGTTTTATATGCAATACTTCCACCAAATTGTCACCGAAACGCGCAATTTTTCGAAACGTAATGGGCACCCTCAGTATGTAAATAAATAAATCTGTTAGATAAATTTTCCAATATCGTGATCGCTTTGAACATCCAATATCCGCGCAAATGCCTACAACGTATCCGAATCCAAAACGATTCAAGTGAGAGCGTAATGCACCGATATGAAGAAGACTGCGCGACTAAATCGTGGCGAAAAAAGAGGAAAAAAAATTTGCCTAGGATGAATGGAAATTTTAAATTCAGAGAGCGAGCACAACCATTGAACTTTGTCGTAGCTCAACAAAAAAAAAAGGAAACAGGAGTAGAGAAAATCACCCAGTGCAGTACTCTACTGCCTGGGGTATTGCGCACTTTAGTTTTGTTTTCTTCTTTATTTTCCTATTTTCCTCCCGTGACTCTGAAGTGCGCATCGAGTGGCACCGTGGCACTTTGTGTGGATAGAAGAGGTCTTCAAGTAATCCATTTCAATTGGTAATGTACTCTCTTAAGTCGAGTTTGTTGGTAGATGGCTGGATACCTTGCATTGATTGGATTTCATTTGAATCACCCTTACCTCAGATAAGCTTAAAAAATATTCAATAATCCATCAAATAAGTCGTATCAGAGGGATAATTCCCATGAAAAGTTTGATGTAAAATTCAATCGATTAATTAGGCTCACTAATTGACACTTTTCCAGTGGCGTTCTAGCGACAGATCAAATGAAAAAGTTACCTTGAGTCAACTACGCGGCAAACTAAAGAGAGAAAAACAAGAAAAATAAAAAAATACCCACAACTGGTCAACCAATATTGCTCAGAAAAGGTTGAGAGCAGCCATCCAGCTAGCCAGCCTTTTACCAACGCGGATAATATGAATTAGAAGCTACCTTGATCTCTCAAAGATTAGAGGTGATGCTGACAGTTTAAAACCTATAAAGAAACGCATTGAACAATCGTGCTGCGGCAGCCACAGCTACTGTAAACTGACGAAAGTAGCACTGGTCACCTACGTTCACATCACCGTAAAACATACAAAAACTAGGCAGCCAAGTATCCATCGGATCGATCAAATCGCTGCGGGCGCAAAATTTGTTGCAAACACAACAAACAACAGCCATATAGGCAAGGCAGGCAGCTTCTTTGCATGTTGGTCCCGAGAAATTTATGAGAAAATCGAGACTGCAGCTCCCACTACTACCTACCGTGTGTATGCACAACAAGATGCTGCAGCGGATAAGAATCCTGACCAGGAGCTGCTGTAGCGCGCACACTGTATTAGTCGGTAATAGCTGGACCGTGTGCCGTAAATTAGATTAAATGTTAATAAAAGGCGGAGAATTACACAAGGAAATGCTGGCCGATAAGGATGCGGAACCAGTCGCGTATACTCGTAGTAGTCTCTCTACCAATTGAATTTTTATAGCCTGTATTCATTATCCGAAAAGATAAGACCGCTCTCAGATACTGTATCCCTGTAAAGCCGGATTCTTTATTTGTTTATGCGCCTTCAAGTGCGCGGCATTCAACAGGCCTCACATTGTGAAATTCGCATGCCTCACTTCCTCAGATAACACCTTCCCAAATTGATTGAATCGCATTCGTAATTGAATGAATTGAGACATGTGGTGTATCTGTGATTGTGTGCGTATGTATGGAGGAGTATGGAGTACCCCACCCACCCCAGAAATATAAGGGTACCTTACAAATTGATTTTTCTGTTTACATTTGATGTAAATGGTGGCGGCAACATGACTTGCCTTAGAGATGTGGCAGCAAGGTGGCTGTTGCCAACAACAATACTCAATTTCGGATGTACACAAGAGCTTGTATCTCATGGGGTGGCGCATATGTATCGCCACACCAGCGCCATTACCATGTGTAATCGATTAAATCATTACACCACGCTGCCACATCGTTTCGTGGCTTTTCTTGGAATGAGGACGTTGCTTTCTGTTTGCATGAATGTTTAACCAACTATCAATTCCCTGGCCAATTAATTAATCGTAACACCACTTAACTGTCGTTTTTTTATTTCAGGCGTACGAGTTATCCACTCTCACCGGAACTCAAGTGATGCTGTTGGTGGCATCAGAAACAGGACACGTGTACACATTTGCGACGCGCAAACTTCAGCCCATGATCACCTCAGAGGCGGGCAAGCAACTGATCCAGACCTGCTTAAACTCACCCGATCCGCCAAGTGTGGGCGGTGGCGATCAACGAATGTCAGCGACAGGATTTGAGGAAACTGAACTAAGTTACAATATAGCCGACGAGGACTCAAAAGTAAGACAATTAATTTATGGTCACCATGGTCACGCTCATCTGGGTCATCCGCAAGCGCCCAGCCACTATGGCTTGGAGCAAAGTATAATGCAGTCACCGTATTCGTCCGGTGGGCAGCCGTCACCACTGTCGCATGCGCAAGGCTATCCGCCGCATGGTGGACATTCCCATCATTCGCATGTCCCACATGTGCCGCATTCGACTCATTCGCATATGACACATGCGCATGCGCAGCGGTAAATTCAGTAGTTAGCATAGAATTCTTAAATAAAAACTAGGCAATAACGACATAATCCTGTGACTCTAGTATGAGATGCATATACTCCGCCGCCAAACCGAGAGATGGCGGTCACAGAGATGCTATAAAACACGAAACAAAACGATCGATGATCTCGCTTAGGAGCCTAATTCTACTAGACATTCGCAAAAACTCTCTAAAATATTTTTCTAATAGTACATTTAGTTAAATTTAAAGAAAAGTTTCTTTCTCTCTCTCCCTCTCTCACGTTTTTTTTCCTCCTCTCTCGCTCTATCTTCTCTAACCATTCTAAAAATTTGTTATTTATATATAGAAACTTGCAAATACACATACGTATGAAACTAGTCATTATTAGAAATGGAAATGAAGGAAAAGAAAAAAACAATAAATCTGTGCCATAAAGAAGCGATGCCATAATCTCAGAGATAGTAAATATAATTCAAAGACCACTGAACACATGAGTACTCTGTGTACTTGAGTGAATTCTGAACTTTTATAGAAAAAACAGTGCCATAATCTAATATACTACAACAAAATAATTTTTTTTTATATAAATTGATTATATCTCAAACAGAATAGTAGTAGATGTGTCTTGATACTATGGCAGTGCCTTCACAATGTGCAATATTCATAAAGAAATAAGGACTATGCACTGCATACACATGCTAGAATGTAGAATTTATTTTTATAGTAGTTTTGAAAAGGAACAAAAAAAAAAGAACAGATGAGCGTGACCAAAAGCTTAAGAATTTAAGTTAATGTTTGCTTAGTTGTTGTTGTTTGTGTTGTAAAAAAACAGAGTAAGTTGGTGAAGTTTATGTACAAGGGAGGGGTCATCCACTGTTAAATTTTTAATCTTTAAATGGCTACAAAAGACTAATAAACTAGAAAAATCTGTGACCCGGGAGACGTCATTTTATTCCTTTTTATTTTTTTGAACACCTTACTAGTGATTCGTAGTAAACAGTTTTTGACTCAGGTATTAACAACAATTCTTGTGTGTAAAACTCCATCTTCTGGCCAAATTTATACTATGCTATGAACTTTCGTTGGATCCGCTTTGAATAAGGCAAAGTTGGACGATTCATATAGAACGGTTTATCCAACTAAACGCATTGAGATTTGAGAAGTTTGTGATCTGGATGAGGCCAATCATTTATGCACTAGCTTGGCTGACATATTTGTCGCCCTTTACCCGAGGTTTTATGAGTTAAAGATAGTAAATGATTAGCGGACAAATCTTGTCCTCTTTTCAAAAGCGCTCCCTTTATTTTGAGGCATACGTCTGCTTTTTTTTTTCTTACATAATTTCATTTAATAATCAGTTGGATTCAATTTGGAACCCAGAGATTCTAAATTGTGTCCAAGTGTGACTACAGAGAAAAGGCACCTTAATTCCTCTAAGAATTCCTCTAATGAAACTGCGGTGAGCCTGGTTCCTCGACAACCCTTGTAAAATGTTTTCATTTGGATTCCAAAGGAAATAATTTTCCAGGAGTTTTTAATCTGCAAACTATTCAAATGGAATCTCGTACACATACACTTGTAGGTCTGCCTCTTTTCGTAACTAACTTCGTGATTAGTTCGAACATCATCCATGGAACAGCACTCAAGTTCCAAACCAATGACATCAAAATCGTTTTCTATGTTTTCTTTTGTCCTTCCGACTTACACTTGCAATTGCATTAAATATCCTTTTATAGAAAAAACATTGGAATTCATAAGCGAATTAAAAATTAGTACCAAGTTTCTCGTATTAAGTTCGGATGCCACCCCTGGAGTTGTGAAACAAAAATCATTTAAATCTCTGCCTATATCTCCACATTTTAAGACTTTCCCGTATTAGAACATGAAATTGTAAGTCTCAAAGTAGATTCTGTTAATATAAAAAATAAATTCTTTTACAAATACCACCTTGTACACGAATTTCCCAACCTATGTAGCTTCTGCATTAAATTTGTTTGCTTTCTGTGTTGTGTAGTAGTTCGAGTTAAGTAATTATAAATAAGAATAAAACAACAAAAGAAATCTGCATCATTTTTTAGCGCATAAATATTTTATTGTTTGTGATTTTAAAATTCTATTTTTTTTTGTACATAAAAGTTCTAAATTACAAGAACAATTCAAAAGAAAATCAATTTAACTTAGTCTTAAAAATAAATCTTTTCAATCAAAAAAACACCTTTCTGTCAGACAGAAAGTAAAAAATAATAAAAAAAAAAATACGAGTCACAGCAGATTGATTGTGTATGTTGTAAAAGTATTTTTTAAAAAAATATGTAGAAGTATAAACATGTATAACTAAATTAATTCTAGTACGTAAGAAGTGAACAAAAAAAAAAAACGATCAAATCGGGGATCTGCAAAAGGTAGGCAAATTCATTCGCTTGTTTTTTTTTATTACGAAAATATAATTTAATTTAATTTATTATTTTATTTTTTCATCTACAAAAAGAGAAATTATTACAAATAAAAGAAAAAAAAATTATATACCAACTAAAAGCGAAAATTTCCACAATTTTATATATTTTTTCTTGTGCGTCGTCGTTTCACTGCATTGGTACGTCGTCGTTGTGGGGTTTGAGATTGTTAATGTCCAGCGAAATTGATTTGCATTTGAAAAGGGTTTTGTGGGTTTTTTTTTTCTTCTCTGAGTGGGCTTATCATCGTAAAGGTTGAGGGGTGGTTTTCTCGTTCTCCTCCTTGAATATTAACTTTTAATAACCGACACGCTGATCTTGGTATAATACGAGGAAATTAGAAAAACAAAGGGAAATTTCGATAACTCTTGGGTTGGGTTTGCTAATTTTATTTTTTTTTTTTACATCTTGTAATTCAATTGACGAAGGGCTTAGAAATGTAAAAAGTTTCTAATGAGAGAGAGGGGGGTGGAAGGAGTATCTCAATCTGCTTTGTAATATCATTAAACCATAAAGTGTCCTTGATGGATAGTTACCCGATTATTACTATCCAATATTCGGCGCAATAACGCTTAATGGTGTAGTAAAATGCTTTAATTGTATGCAAGTACATCATTTCGAGTTCCATTTAATTTGAATCAGAGAACTTAAGCTGCGAATTCCCTTCTATTTTTCGTCAGATATTGCTTTCATTACTTTTGATTGGTGTGTCTGCTTGTTTTATGGTCGACTTATTGGATAGTAAAAGGCATGAATTGCTTTGGATGAAGTAGCCTTGCAGGAATTTGAATAAAGTTAAATTAATTAATAAACGAGATTTTTGTGAAGCTGGTGCTGCAAAGATTTGATATTTCTATCTCTAGCATCTGACAGTAGATTTCGCTTCAGAAGTGTAAACTTTAGTTCTTCATAGATTCCAACTAACGAATCTCTTCAGAAGTAATCGCAAAGCAGCAAGCTTTGTAGGGTTTAGTCGGTTATAAACACTTGAGTTTTGACAAAGAGACGACACGCTGGTATTGGTGGTGTATAAGGACCAATTTGTGGATCTTTTGTAGATGTAACTACCTTGTGGCCGAATAGAAGCAAAAGAAGTGAGAGATCTTTTTTTTTTTCTTATACATTGTCGCAGCTATGACAGAAGCTGATGTACATATGTATGTACATACTGACAGTATAGTGTCTTTCTTTCCTATGAAGGGTACATCGTTTTGATTACACGACATTTTTTTCCGGTGCCATATGGGTCAAGTTTGCTTCGTATAAGTGGAAATACCTTTGGCTGCTCATCTATTAGGGCGTAAAAAGTGGCTATGCTTCACTACCTCAATTGGCTCAAAAGGATCATCTCAAGCCGATAGTGATTCCTGTTTAGGTATTTGTCTGGCTTTTTCATTAGAGGTTTGGGCATCTCTTCAATGTATTGTCGGAAGCACCTGTGTCAAAGCTTATGAAATGTCATTTTGACTTGGTTGAGACTAAAGGAAAATTTGGACGGTTTATCTTGGTAGATTCATAGCTATGCTAAACGTCTAGCAAAGTCTCATTTGACTGGGGTTCCAAGGGTTCTCGATTGATAGTGTGCCCTTAAAGTCCCCAGGCCAAATAAAAACTTTAAGTTCTCTGGCTTTTAGTGGCTTTCTTTTATCGTATGACGTAAACTGCAAATGGATGCATTGAGCATGCTTTAACATAGCAGTAGGTTTCATTTTTATATTCCAGGGTCGTCTCGCAAATCTGGCAAAGTTTAGAGATTTAGTCAATTTTCCAGATCTGAAATGAACCAATCAGCACAATAAATTGTTCCAGGTGCTTCTTTGTTGCAGCAGATAGAATTTTGAAGAGATGTCTAGAAGGAACATTTGTAAAGTAGACAATCAATCCACTTTAGTTTTGACTTTCTAATTTCCCAGATACGATTTCTTAGTCTGTTGCTGTCCTATTTTGTTTTATCGAGGTTCGCAAATTAGAAAGGACATTGTTTGCTTACCCACTTTGCCCTAGTTATGCTCCATTGGCCATCTAATTATACAAACACATTTCCATTTCCTGTCATTTCCAAGATCATCGAAGTTTTTCCTAAAAAAAGCCTACGTCTCCAAGAAGTAGATAGACATACATACATAGTATGTGTGTAAAATAAAACAAAAGATACACATACTCGCTTTACTTTGTGTAGAGGAATTCTACAACAGCACCTACGGTTGTCTTTTCTTCTTGTTTTCTTAACATTGAAAGCAATACAAACATTCAACACTTTTCCACCTACGAAGTGACCTTTGCCGCACAGATACAATTCATACATATACACCTCGTTAGATCGCCATTAAAAATCGAAGTTGTTAGATGGTTGCCCAGGAACATCCAGCGCGCGTATACAAAAACCACACGCTTACGATTTAACCTGCTACTGTCTTAGTTCAACCACGACGGGCCTCAAGAGCAAGGTTTTCGGATTACTTGTTATCCTACACAATGGGTTACGTAGTGGATTTATGTGGGTTCAACCTAAAATTCCATCAAACCACAATTGTGTAGGCTTCTCTTGAACAAAAGGCGAACAATTGCATCATCGATATTATTTTTATTTTTTTTTTTTTAATTTTCGGCACAACAAGTGGACATCATTCAGAGGCAGCTTGGGAGTCTTCCAAAAAACTGCTCAATTCACTGAATGAAATTGATTTTTTTTTATGACGACGACTGATGGAACCCACGTCGCGCTGAATGTGTGTGGTGGTTTTTGATTAGGCAACCACCTCAGAGTGACAACTCCATGACGTCAGTCTAGATACTCGGGGCAAAGTCATGTCCGCAGCTTCTAAACTACTGAATGAAGCTAGCGATCTTTGAATGAACCGTGTGGGCATGCAACCGGCAGTGAGGCTGTCATGCGCGCAAACCATAATTCCGTGTGTTGTGTGTGTGTGTATTGCTTTGCGCGAATTGCGGTGAGGTGAAAGGGGGTGCGAGGAGGTATTGCAAGGGCGTTTGTTGAATACTCCAAAGCCATGGTATACGCAGGCGCGCAGCACAGTATGACGTGGGTGTAAATGTTTCTTTGGGGCGCCGCTCATGCGCACGCACCGGGGTGGCTTGCAGTGTGCTTATTTTCTGCGCAACATTGACGGGATGGCGGACGTACGGTACGACAAACTCTATGCCGTGGGCTAATGAAGCTAATGAATGAGCTGAGTCAATGAATGAATTGGAAGCACTCGTGCCAGCTCTCGGCTCTGCTTCAAGGTTAATGTTAATAGACAAACGAACAAAGCCACACGAAAGTTAGTCACTTCTTTTTTTTTTTTTTTTTTTAAAACTGCGCTGCTGTGTTATATTATTGTGGTTGTCTGTTGTTGTTGATTGTTGAAAGTGTTGTGGATTGTGGGCTCCATGCAAATTGCTCGATAGTTAAGCGGGGGTGTTAGTTGTGTAGCACACTGTTTATGCCATCCGCATGATCTGTATCTACGAGTCGGTTGGTGGTGTTCCTGGCTAGTTAATTAACTACTTTCTCTGATGTCAAAAAAGGAAATAAATTTCATGTATGAAGGAAAAAATGAAACACATTTGCCAGAAGTATGTAATTCTTTATTTAATCAGGACATGCAGTCGTTGAGATAGTTGGTCAGCTAGAGGCGGTTTACACCTGTAAAAGAAAAGAAAGAAAATTATTTTAGTTTTCTATGGGATAGGAGAAAGGTGTGCAAATATATGAGGTTAAAGAGCAAAACTAAGGTCCTGCAACTATGTATGCGATCTCAAAACTTGTTACAAGACCAAGCCCTCAGTCCTTCGAACTTTACTGTTTAGCTGGGCTGAATATTGAACAATTTTTACGAATTATAAAACAATGTCTTCACTTCTCAGCTATATCGTTACAAAGATAAGTCGATTCGGCAGTCATTCTTAAAGGACAATAATCATCCTGTGAATTGCGGGCTGGACAAAGAAGTTTATAGAAGCGTAAGTGTATTTCGTTACCATAAATACACCTTAAATAATTACTTACGAGTAGAAAGGCTATTTACCGGCAATTTTTCTTGAATAATCACATTTTAATGAGTCTTCACTGACTTCTTTGGTCAAATACCACAATTATTTCTTCCTGATAAACGATACTGCTTTAGGAAATGAGAATTGAAAAATAAAAATAAATAAAATAAAATAAATTGGAAACCTTTCTCCCATGGTATCATAAATCTCTTCAGCTCCTTTTCATTTGATTCCATTTCAGGAATACATAATTAAAAATTGCAGTCATCGTTTCAGACCAAACAGCCCGAGTCATAAATTACTCCCACTTGCCTGAATTTTAACACAATTAAGGGCCTTGGGTTCAAAGGCATTAGAGAATTATCGAGTGGGTCTTTGAACCAACCCTCAAAAGAGTGTTTTAAAAGGAGAGTATTCGGGGAAATAAATTAAAGAGTTCATGGTCAGAATAATTGTATTCTCATCAAATTTGATTGCTTTAAATGGGTTTGTGCAAATCGTATGGTACATGAAAAGCTCCTATGCTCTCTGTATCCTTAGAATATTGACTGTCAAATATTTTTTCATCAGTACAGATAGATCCGAGGTGGAAAAGAGGGTTTTCTTACATACCTACTCGAAACGCTATTGATTTTGAATCCTCTGTTTCTGGGCTAAGCTGAGAAGGCAATTGAAAAACTTTCTAGATTCCTTTCCTGTCCTTCCGGAACACGGTAAGCTGATTCTACGGTACGGATTTCCTGCCTTTGATGGAGTGGGGTCAAGGAAAATGTATTTCTTTGTTTTCGTCCGAGCGAATGTCTTGGTTGCTTGTCAGTCCTTCCAAAAAGCAGGCAACGCTGTTTACAATGACGAGAATGATGCCTCAAGTGAAGTATCTCTCAGTTAATGTAGAGTTTAAGAATTTCTTCTTAGCCTAAAGCTTTTTGTAGCCTCGGGTCAGATCTTAGCTTGACTCCTAGGGCGTTGGTAGAAAAAATTTATAGAACTTCGATAAACTCTTTCGATTCGGCTGGTACATAATCAGTCCTGATTCGGCAAAAGAAAAGGCAACGAAATCAGAAGCTTTTCATTATTTAAACTTCCTTTGCTGTAAGATGATTCAGATACAAATTTAAGCGCGACTCAATGTCTTTCCTTGGTCGCATTGCATATAGTAGATTTTCAGTCATAGTGGAACGGACTTCTTCCTTTTCTTTGCATCAATCAGATTGGTACCAAAGACATACACAACACGAATGGTCGTGAGAAGCTAGGCCCTGGATATATGTACCTACTGTCTACTGCACCAAATATTAAATTCTAAAAATCCCATGGTTTTACCTTGGGACTCTGCGTCAGAGAGACTTAAATGCGATTTAGATGGAATATTCAATATTTTTTCTATCTCATCCGTTTCAAAACTGCATGCTTGCCTTCTATTTCTCGATGCCTAGTTTTGCGGAGTCCACAATAGAGGGACGGACTCCCATTGTTCATAAGCTCTACCATAAGTCATCTGCCTGTATAGGTATACACTTAAAGTAAACCACTTATTCTTGGTATAAAATTCATTATGACTCAGATTCCTATGCGTATTAATGTGCAAATAAACCTCCACGTCCACTCCATCTGTAAGTACAGCATGAGCTCCCCGCTGTGTGTCGCTCCGCAACTAACAAAGTACTCTATACGCGTGCCAAAAACTCTGCAAATGCCAAACAAATTTTCGGTACTAATGGTCAACATTCTGACCACAGTAGCTAAAGTCCTTTTAAATTTGGCGCTTGCCGACGACGACAATGCGTCGAATGTACATGTAAACCTCTGAGGTATTTTCCCCGGCACAGGCAGCATTAAAAGCATTTTGTGGTTCCGATCCGAGTACTTTTTTTTTTGTATTCGTTGCCAATTCCAATTTGAATGCGGCCTTAGTCAGGTCACCGCAAAGTAGCAACCCTTAACTTAGTTAGCCGTAATAAGAGAACACAATGTCCTCTAGAAACTATTTGCGGTATTCGAATGCCCATATTCTCCTTCCAGGCGAATATTGTTCCAAAGAGAGTACCCACGTACCGCAACAAAAGCTTACATCGATCTAGCATTTCAGAGATTTCTTCTTCTTCTTCTTCTGCTGCTCCTTCTGCATCTACTCTACTTCACCACGGGTGCACAGGATTTGGTCGTTTTGTTTTTGTTTTTAATCTCTCGCTCTCCGATATGTGGTTCTTTAATTGCCTCTCCGGCAATGCGGCAGGAATTCCTTGAGGTTTTTGTCTCGTGCCGCGGCGGACGACGACGGTTCGTAACGCGCAATAGGCGTACGCACAAAAAGACACCGGGAGAGACACCGCATAAGAAAAGGTTAAATTGGAGGAAAAATCAGTTCAAGTTTTGCGGGACAAAAAAAAAAAAAAAAAAACGAAAAAGGAAAACAGGAAAAAAGGATGCTACCTTCTTCAAACTGGCGCTTCTGGAATTTCATCTGAACTGCGGTTGGGTTGTTTTAAAGTGGCGCGTTCTCCGTACTCCACCCTCATGCAAAGTAAACAAAAAAAAAAAAGCAGGTCCTTTGTTGCAATCTTAATTGAAATCATTCATCAGTGCCTAACAACTTTATAATCAGATACGTTCGCAGAAATTGATTTAGGGACTTGCGGACGTTGGGCGAATTATCCGCAATTAAAATGCAATCAATGTCAGAATGCAAGTCCTCGTAAATTTGTTTTTATTTGGAGGAGAGCGCAGGACGCGGCAGCAGGCGCAACTCCACCTCCCACACACTTTTGGATCGTCCTTTACTACAGTGCACGGTGGTTTGTGCTGTTGATATGCCTGAAGAGGCAACATAAATAATTACTAGCTTGCAGTCATAAAGAAAACCACACCAACCAGAGAGACGTCTCGAACGTTTATCAGAAAATTACAACCCAGGGAGTGAATCATAAACGGCTCACTCACTGATCACCATCGCAGCAACCACCGCAGTGCCATCGCTCTGGTCATAAGGACGGACGGACGGACGGACGGAACCTTGGAATGCTTCCGTAAATCGTTAGGACGCGTTTGGTTGGCATGTTTGTCTCTGACCCGCAGTTCCGTTGTTGAGTTTCGATTAATCACCAAGAGTGATGGTGAGGAAAGGTGGGTTGGGCGTTGGTCGCTCCGTCTTCTAGGGTTACTTTTGTGGTTCCTATGAATAAACATGGATAGATAGCACTTTATGATGATGAAATAACAAGCTTTTGGCTTGGTCTTGCATTTTGATTTTATTGTCAATTTACTTGGTGCCATGTTATGGAAAGAAAATGGCAGAAGGGGGGGGGTTTCTTCTTCTCCACATTCGTCCCATGAAGTAAAGTTTTCACTTTTCATGGATAACAGTGTCTTCCCTTGCAAAATAAAATACAATCCTCTACGAAAAGTATGTCAAAAGAATTGAAAATAAATTTTTCACATTTAATTGACAAGTCTCTTATCCATTTCATTGGCGGTAAAGCCCTTATTGACTTGAACGAATAGTGGGCGGATAGTGCATCTGTTTAGTTATTGACGCAATACTCACTTTACTCGCTTTAGATGGAACTAAGCGCCAAGCAGTCAGCTTCCTATGTAGCTTGCTACACATTATGGGATTACATGGGACTATGAAGAGCTGTGTTACAACTCCGGTTTATTAAGAACAATTGGCTTCTTTAAGGACAACTCCGCTTGAGTTTTTTTTGTGTAATGAAGTCAATGTGATGTGCAGATATAAAAAAGCGTAGCTTTAGGTTTCTTTCTAGTCGATATCATAACCTTTTCTAAACCTGAGCTTCTACATGCATCTCTAGCTTGACAAGGTTCATTCTCGTTCTAAAAACTCACTCTCAAGTCATCGTCGTTGAAATCTTGTGTTGCATATGGGTTTTGGAAGGTTTTTCTATTGAGTCTTGAGTCATTCACTTTATCCTCGATCAACTCCGACAACTTACTTAGTTCTTAGTGAAAGTACAGATATCAGACTGCGGTATCACCAACAGCTGTTGGCTGATCGCAGGGCAGGAGATTGTCTATAAAAGAATTTACGGATTCCTCTGTCTATAGGTATAGCTTTCGAAGTCCACGTATACTATTCTGTTTTGCTAAGGTCGAATCCATTAGAAAAGATGGAATCTCCATCTCAGTCCAATAAAATCAAGAAGTTTATTTATTTTCTTTTTAACCCGCTCAACATACGAGTATCTATGTATGAAAATATGAAAGAACCTGGCATGTTCGAACCTCGCACAAACTCTAAAAACGTATCTGAAATGTAAACTTTGTTAGAGTACAAGATTCCAGTGTAATTATCAACTCTGTTCGCGTTGAAAATAAGTAGAAAAAAAAAACCTCCAGCAATGCAAGGCTACTCTCGACCTAACACATTTTGAAAATTTATGTCACCGTTGAAGGCTTTGTCAATTCAAAAAAAAAGGAGGGAAAAACGCCTCGGAATGAATATAAAATCGCAACAAATTCTATTCATATCAATTTAAATTGCACTGCCAGCCACATGCCATAGCAGAAAGATCATGGCAAAGATCGCATTCTACGAATGAAAAAGGAGATTCCGCGCTGGCTGCCTGTTTCCCAATGTGTGGTGAGGTAATTGTTGGGCCTTAAACCGCGCACGTGACACCGTCTACTGGGCTAACATAATAACCCAAAAAGATTTTGGGGCTATCGAATATACCCTTCTCTGGTTGTGATCTCATTCATGGCAGCAGAACAATGAGGACCTCAAAAGAAGTCAACCAAGCCGAAGAGATTGTCCAGCAAGAGTTTTTCTGCTTTTTTTGTTTTGTGGTGTGCTTATTTGGTTGCGAAATTCACGACGACAACAATGTTGGACAGTTTCCCAAAGAGAACCTCTGCCATGACACATAATCCCAATTGCTGCCACTAGCCACGATCGCCCGGCCACTTGATACACGTCTCAATGGTCTCCGTGCGACTGTTTTTACTGTCCAACGAAATTGTTGCTTTTTTATTTATTTTTTTTTTTTTTTTTTACCGAGTTTTTCTTTCTTCGTTCTCGTTAGACCGTATGTGAGGTTAAATTTGAATTTAACACCCACAGCGAGCGAAAGACTAGGGCTTGGTGTCAGAAGTGCAAAGTTTGCGATAGAAATTCGCGATTGAAATCAAATTCGAGCGATTTGCGTGATTCCATAACGCAGTTATAGCTTCCGCACTTAACATGTGCCAGCCTTATTAGGAAGCTTGCTCCGTACACACACCGAGTAGTAGTCACCGAGCAGTCTGACGGCGATGACGACGATGACGACGACGACAACGGCGAAGAAGAAGAAGACGCAACAATCGTATAAAACATATGGCAAAAGGCGAATTGAAGTGAGTGACTCTTCGTCGTCGTCGTCGTCGTTCGATGTTCGGCGATGTGTGTTTTTTTGGCATCAGGAAGCCCTTTTATGACGAGGTGCGCTGCTGCAGTGTTAAGAAACCAAACACCATGGGAACTTGGTGTCTCTCTCTCTCAAGCATCGCCATCAGTACTCGTATACGTGTTAAATGACTCGTTTAGATTGCAAGGCACTGTACAGTGCACACCGTGTTCGCAGTCGATGTTTTCACGCGCACTTACACTGAACAACCTTTTAATGGTCGCACACTCGCGATACTCGCCGTACTAAGTATAGTCGGCTGTAAAAGGAGGCAGGACACTAGGTATTTTGCGAGATTTACGCAGAAATTCCTCCAATTGACACTGACATGGCACATCGGCGTCGTCGTCGTTGTCGTCTCGTATGCAGAATCTGCTGTGCAGCGACGTTATCGATCGTTAGAAGCGGAGGCGGGATCATGACGACGATGTGTGAAAAGCGTGTAGAATCATTATCGCTCACTTAAAGGTGCTGAATCGAAGCTTGATTAGCCACCAAACGACTCAATTACACGAACTAGCGTGCATTTATGGCATCGATCTTGCACTCTCCTCTGATTTGCATGCCCAATTATCGATCGCCGCCTCGCAATCATTTTCGCCGCTCCGCTCAAATCGAGTTAAATTGCTTTTAATGAATGATTGTCGTCGTCGTCGTAGTTGTCGGGCGTTTCTTGTCGCCGTCGTCAATAGAGCCAGGGCCGGTGCATGAGTGTCGATCGATTTGTCGCATTCACGGCACGCAGATCGGTTAGATTGTCGGGGACCACCGCCATCGCAAAGATTGCGATGATAAATTATTATTCTTCGATAACTGAGCTCAATTTATCGATACACGAGAGTCTTGTGTGTAATTTTAACCTGAACTCGCGCTTCAGGGTGGTGATGTATGAGACACTCGGCAAAATTGACAAATTGCTGCCATTTAACGTCTGACGTCTCACCCCTTGCGACGTCCCATTTGAAATCGTATCTTACGTACTTTCTCTACTGCGGCCCCCCTGCGATCGGCGGGAGGCCATCAAAGCGCGATCAACGCTCAGAGCTCGATCTACGATCATTGATCAGATCCGTTGTACTCAACATACAGATACAACACAGGGGCGTATGCGCGCTCTAGCGTGTGGGTCGGGGCAGATGATTGATTCATGTAACAATCGGCGAGTTGGCGTTAAGCACTCGATCCACCGTAATTTCATTAGAGAGTGAGTTTATATTTGTTTGATTGTTGCTTAATTCACTGTTTTTTATTGTTTTCTGATACGGTTGAGTTGGTTAACACAATTTAAATAGACATTAGGAGACACGAGGGAGAAGATGACGAAAAGAGAACGAAAGGAAATCCGAAGGCGGGGAGTTCGAGGAATGATAATTTGAGTGTCATTAAATTTAAAAACGTTTCGATAAAAATCTATGAGATTTTAATTTTCTTGTGAGGTAATGTTTTTCTCTTTGATTTCACTTAATAGATCATTTTTGCTCTAGTTGACGCTTTGGGTTTTTGGAATTTAGGGGTAAATGTGCTGAAAAGTATTCGCGGGAACTGTATGTGAATTTGGTTAATGTCATGCGAGGTTGGAGTTAGGTTTGAGGGAAGGATTAAGACTATCGAAAGTGAACAAAAATGAGGTCCTCAACGTAGTAGATATCTACTCAGCCACTGAATACGAGTACTATAGTCGAGTTGAATTCATAGGCGGGTCCAGCTTTTTCTGTAGACTGACAGACATGTGCAAAAACCTGGCTCGTCATCGAAGTCTCAAAAGGAGAAATATCGAACCAGACCCTGCCTTTGTTTTGTTTTCTTGTGGAGCGAATCATTGATTTCATTCATTCCTCTGAGTACCCCACGAGTGGCAGTCGTTACTCAAAGTTGCTGCTTGGACCCATAATCTTTCACTCTGGAAGCCATTTCACTAAATGTGCGCTACTGGACCCATGGAAGTGGGACTGTCAATTGAATCAAAATTTTTCCTGTGCGAGGGCACATTTCCTGATTTAGGCACTCGTAGGTAGATTTTTTATTGTTTTGTCAAATTGTCTAGTTAATCTATGCAAAGGGAATGTCTGTTTTGACCAGGACCAAAATTGTTGGAACTCAATTTGTCCCACAAACTACAAACTTGCAAAGGAACTCTCTCTCTCTCTCTCTGTTTCTGCTTAGGCACTGTTTAATGTTAACCCACTAACGACCGTTGATTTGAATGTCAAATTCCTACTTGCATCGATGCTCACCTCTCCTTCTTTGAAACACCTTTAGCTGAGTAATACCCCCTCACTGACCAGGTTCAAGTGTATATAACGCACTTTTCCTGCATTTCAATGCTGTTCCTACGTCCATCTAAAAGCCGTAACTAGAAACAAACAGAAGCACAACACAATGGAACAATATTCTCAACATTTCCCACGTTTATAAATGCACGCGCCCCATTATTTCAAGTTTCCACAACCTAGATGCTTTCTCGCGAATATCCCGCGCATCTGGCAGCATCCGCATTTCGTATTCCGAGAAGATAAACCACGCATCCACAAAAAGAACTCAGTTACTTGATTATGTTGACGATGGTGGTATAGCAGTGGTACCTATAGCCAGCCAGGCAGCCGTGGATAGTGCTTCGTACAATATCCGATTTGCTACTTCAATTCCTGGGATTGAAAATCAATAGCAGCATCAGACCATCAGCTCGTCTCACTGGTAGCGCTTCTATCTATCGATGTGCTCTCATCGATGATTGTTTATCACTGTGCGGTGTCGCGCGAGCAGCTCATTTACGAGAATTGCTTGTATACGTCGCCGGTCGATCGGAGAGGACAGATCAATCGTTTGATCCCACAGACCCACTGACGGATGCTGCTGCTACTGCTGCGTCCAGAACAACATAAAAACAAGAAAAATTGTTTAACGCGTCCATCTCGTCGCGAACGGCAGAGAGCTCATTAGATGTAGTCCACCACCTCAGGGGGAAACCCTGCGGGGTAGCCATCTCAATTACCGATTCGATAATAATTGGAAAAATTCGCAGAATGAAAATTGCAACAAATTCCATTGTCATTGCAGTGCGCAGCGTGTGAAGTACCAACGTAGCGATATCATTAGAGCGCACTATATGGATGTGAAGGCATCTTTATCTATCGCGTATGAATTATTAATTGCATCCAGATGCACAGCGCACTCTTGCTGATCATCAAAGACCGCCTGGTCTGGAGCCTGGCTGCCTCTGTTCCCTCTTATGCACCTCGACTATGGCCAATTTCCAATTCAAAATGTTTTACGTCACGTAGTGGCTTAGTTTTTGGTTATTCCCCAATCGTCTTTTCCTGGTCAATGTAAATATTATGCTTAGCGGAAGGAGGTGCAACAACTTTGGGATTTCCGGGTTCTAATGTACGGCAGTAGATGAATAGGAATCGTGACTGAAATAAGTGGGCGTTCGGCTGGCACTGCAACTGTGTGTAGCCCTCGAGCCCTTTCTCTCTATCGTAACGCGATTGTCATAATTCTGAACGCGAGTGCATGCGTGCACCGAATTTTAATTGGCAATGACAGAGGAAAGACGTAATTTGTTTTGCTGTCATAAGCGTTAGGTGTGAGAAATTCTGACTGCGTATAATGTTGCGGTTGCCATTTTTCGCTAATAAGGTGACGACTGATCATTACTCATAAGTCATTAATTTTTCGGGTATGTTTATCTAGAGGATTTTTTAAATATTTTCGATGTGCATGGGCACGCAGCAATTTGTCATGTGTTGTTATTGCTTAATGAACGTTAGTCATTAGAAGAATATTTTGTAGCAATTGAGGGTTGTCTTTGGGGGAGTTAAACGTCTACGGAGTCTCCTTTGAAACGATCGCTTCTGTGGTCAATTTGCATAGAGTTCCCAGAGTGAAAGGGTGTGCAGATGATAAAAGAGTGTGGCCAGTCTGTTGTGATAACGTTTTTCGTTCAGTGAACGCTTGTAACCACCAATTTCTTGTAACCAAATAAAAAATGCAATCGTTCTCTACCTATCAGAACATATCTTCTCCTTCAGAATATGGAACAGACTTGTCAGATCGATGGAAATCATACGCAAAACAAATATGTAGTCTTGTCTGTAAAAGTGTCTGCAAAAGGTCCTTTAGTCTAAGTCTGTTTCTAATTGCCAAAGGCTTACAATCGCTCAACCTCTGGCTTCGGGACAGAAAATGGTGACTTAGTCTAGAATTTTCCTTAGAGTTCTGAGTAAAACGAAAAAGGGTACTGCCGCCCTTAAACAGATACTTTCCGCCTGATGTGGGAAGCATTTTCACCCAGATAGTCGATTAAAACCAAGTCTAGTCTGATTGTCCTCGACACATGCTGAGGGATAGATACATACCTTGCCATGGCAACTGTAAATCTGTCTCCAGACTTTCATTGAAATCAAATCATTAGTTTCTGAACATATTATGTGCTGCTAAATGACACAGTTTCAATGGCTGTCATCCACTGCTCGTTGCAATCACGACACAATCCTAGCTTCGAAGACAAATAACAATTTTCCCGATCCAACTGGCAGTCGCCATCTCCCCTACTTCCAACCATCAGAAGTGCGCATCACAGAAGCAACTACCGAACACAGAGTGTCACTATCTCGTGCGCGCAACGAGAGACCACCAAACGGTCTTCCTCGTGTCAATTGGGCAATCTTACAAATTGGCGTCCCATGCACGAGCGCTAGTGAAAATTATCACTTCATTGAAATGACTCTCAAGCCAACAAGCGGTTGGGACCGCAAAGGAACCTAGGGCAGTTCACCACCCATCACGTCGACGGTGGTGCCCATGCGCATGAGCGCAACACTGGCCTTCGGCAATGGGATTGTCCAAACGCGGCGAGATATCACAATTTATCGACCGTCTTTTCAGGCTGCTTTTGAGTTGTCAGGGGAGTAGGAACGCGCCTGCCATTGCCACCTTGGTCGTATTCGTATCACTTTCCTGTGAGCGCTTCCGCCCGTTGCCGCCATGATTGAAAGTGCGATTGCGTTTCTATTTTTAATTACTGACAACATTTCCAGAAACGATTTCCGCCTTTGCAATTTATGTTTCATTGTCACTGGCAGCGCCGGAGCTTTAATGGGTTCATACGACTTACGAATTATTATCTTCGAGGGGGCTGACACACATTCGGACCGCTTTTATGGATACATTCTCTCCCCTCTTCGGAGGGAGAATGTAGTACATGCATTCGAGTGGAACGAATTGCATTGTCAGGTGATAATTCGCAAAGATATTGTACAGCAGAATTGTATCTGCGTGTCAGTGTGAAGTAAAGTAGGGTAAATCTATGAATTCCATTAGGGGTACATTTAGGGGTGTCTGTAATGGCCAGCTGTAGGTTGAGGTACAGATGGACACCATCAGCACACATAAAGGAACTGTGGGTCCTTAATGGTCCAGCCCAACACGGCACATATAACTTTTAGTCCATTAACATCCGTCATGATTTCGGTCCTAGATTCGCCTGCAAATAACCATTCGCACAGGGAAGTTGAGTGTAAGCGAAACTACTCGGTATCTCTCGCGGGCGAAAGAAGAGAATCCTTGGCGTGTGGGTTACGTGATGTGTGAGGCTGCACAGAGTTATTTTTTTTTTTTTTTTTTGCCTCTATATGTGTTAGTGGTGGTGGAAGAAATTCTTATCTCGGAGTAAATGGAATGACAGCTTTTCACGCCCGATTGGCTTTCATGTTTGTCGCTACTGACAAACGACGTGACTTCGTCTTTTCGATGGTACCAGTGGCACTAATTAGATTAGCGCGAGCAAAAAAGGGAACCCAACGTCGAGGACGACGACGACGGCGGGAAGGTTGGTCGTTGTCGTCGTCGCCGTAGTCGTCGGTGGATCTAGTTTATTGAAAGACAAATTGAAGACGTCTGTGCACGCAAAAGTTAACAAATTGAATAGATATACGGGGAGGTGGGTATGAATTCAAAGGATTCTCGTTGAATAAATATACATAGATACATGTAGATTGCCGGGTTGACTTACCAAAGGTGCGTGTATACGGTGCGGGGGGGCTCTGCTCAAGGTCGTGAGTGTTGATCAGCGGCAACGGCAGCAGCATGGGTTGACACGGGGCTTTGTTCTGAAAGAGTAAGATAAATGGTTTTTGATTTTTTTAGGATATATTTTTGGGTTTTATTTTTTTTTGTACATATTTAGTGTTTTTTTTCATCGTACGAGAATATGTTAAAAAGGATGTTGACACGATCCCTAAGGGACGAAATTATTATTTCTTTATCGAGTCAGTCGTCATTAAGGGAGAAATTTAAGTTTGTTTTATGGACTGGAATTAATTATTTTAATCTGTAGGTTGGCGCTTTATCTTTTTAAGTATATTAATACCAAGATGTAAAAACATATGTACATAGATACGTAGTTCCCATTGCTAGAAAATATAAAATTCCTCACGTCCTATAAACTAGACCAATTCTTCCAGAAAATTCATCGAATATGAATGGTTTCGGGGCTTTGATGTATACTGGGGACTTCGAACGCTTATAAGCTCGCTAAACAAGGCACTAGAATACTAGTCCATGACCCAGGACCCAATTTTCCCACTTCCAACTAAATTCGCATCTCTAGCAGTCTCAAAGAAATTTGTCTAGGACCGAAAAATGGGTAATTTTGTCTATACGTGGTCACGTGAAGGATCCAACTCCTTTGCTTTGTCTGTGAATGTAAAATTTGTGTCCCACATAGTGGGGAGCATATGAGGAACTTTGTATTTCCGTTCAAAGGAGACCAGTTTGGTTTTGTAAGGATTTACTTTCAATCCACTTCTTGTAGCCCATTTCGATAGCAAGAGTATATCGATTTCGAAGGAGTTTTCTAAGAGTCTTTATCTGTTGCAGAAATAGGAAGAAAAATTGCAAAATAAAATCGGCAAGACAGCTTCTTGAGGTGTTCCTCAATTTACAAATCTTCGACTCGTTTTTCATGGGATTTATATGGATATTCCGCTCTTCGCTTGCTCAGAATCTGAATTACCACATACAGATCGAACAACAAGCAGATCCTTGTCTGTTGTTAAGGTTATTCGCAGAAATTAGGCCAATGGGGCAATTGTAATAGTACGGAGCATCTCGGTAGTATAAACTACTAATGCAAGAGCTGTGGTGATGAAAGAAAGTAGGGCTGTTCCACTCCTTTCTCTAAATCCTCCGCCAGGGATGTTGATTCTGCTCGTGAATAATTGGAGACTGAAAGCCTCTGAAAAATTGACTCATGGGTTTGAATTCCAAAGATCACATGTTCTGTAATTTTTATAGGCGGGCATTGTCAGTTGAAAGTGGAGGTAGACCTAATAACTTGATTTGATAAGATGCCAAAATGTCGTATTTCGGCGGTTCATTCCAATAAGTGCTTCGGAAGAACTGTTACTAAGATAAGCCCGCGAGGTTTGACTTTCGGGTGTTAGTGCATGAATTTCTTTTAATTAAACTGATCGTCTCCGTCAAGCAGGATACAGAAAAGTGTCGTTAAAGCTCAATGAATAGCGTATCTGAGTATATTTGCAACAAAATATGGGGCCTACCGCTAAGTCCAAATTTTGTGACACGTTGTCCCAAGCGGCTATTAGTTGTGAGCACCTACATACATATGTAGTACATGCAAAAACAACAAGTTGCTATCGAATTATTTACATTCGTATTTAAAAGTACATTTCATTTAATTATACAAACAAAAAAGCGCACATTTCAAAATGCGCACACTTGTCGTCGGTCTGTCTGCCACCCTCTCTCGCCCGCCGCAACCATAGCGCACAACACGCTCATACTGGATGCACGTAATTCCGGGAGAAAATTATGCAGGTATTTGTTCGACACGTACAAAAACCTATCGTTGCACACACTGTAAGAAAACAAAAACCAGAACAACAAAAGCAAATTGGTCCACTTTCATGTCATGTTCCAGACCCGTCCACTCAATCGCGGTGATAAATCATTTTCCGAAACATAATTCCACCGCGCACTCTCGGTAGCACTGCTACTGCTGATTTATATAAATGCAGGCACACACACGCACAAATATTGATGGGAATGCCTTGTGAAAACCGTGTGTCTTACGCATCAAAAGTGCTCAAAAATGCCTAAGTAGCCTTCAGCGAGGGCCTCTCGACGACCTAGTCGTCCACGTCGTCGAAGTCGTCGTCACCATCATCATCATCATCATCATCAGCGCGACATCATCGATATCGTCATCACACAATCATCCCTCGATCGCGGAGAAAACTGGAAAATTTCGTGACAGAAATTCATAACGAACACCGTGTGAACAGAACTCTTGTTCTGGAACTTGTGACGACCGGGCGATGATAATGATGATCAAGAACATGCTGCTGAAGTGCAACAAGTGCATCCGAGCACCATGGCCAGCAGAAAATTGTGCGCTGTGGTGTGGACCCGCTCGCATATAACATCATTCCGGGCGCGTTAATCGCGTATATATTTTGATTTCCCGTTTTTATCGCACATTACCCCCCGAATGCGCTGCGCCCACCAATCAATAAAAACAAAAACACGAAAGCGAAACAAAAACCGGTACCTAGTAGCAACTCCTGCATATATTCCGCCGACGATTAGTTCTCTTTGGCAGCGCAAAAAAGGTCGGAAAACCCAAACAATGACAGTGTGGCCTAACTAAACACGACCGCTGGCCGCACTGGAGAGAAGCCTATCGCCGCAGGAATTCGAGTTACACGCAGTCTGCAAATTCTTGTGATATGCGCGCGCATAAATTTTTTAAATTCACGAGAGTAGGAGATGCCTCCTCCTTGCGCGCATGGCACACACACACAAAACGAGGAAGCGCACAGGCCCACAATGCTACCGTTGTGGTTGCTTCTCTGATCGTCGTCTCGCGAAAGGAATCTGAATTCGAAATGAGCCTAACGAAGGTGCGGCAGGAGGAGTACGTTCGTAAAACATGTCTGCAATGCGCTGGCTAATTAAATTCGAATAAAACTAATCGATTAAGTTCATAGCTTAAGTGCGCAGGGGGTTGTCATCGGGCCAGGAGGAGGCGCACGCATATCGGCCGAAAGTCAAGATGCAATCGACAACCGACGACAAACCGCACAAAGTGGCACACTGATGATCGATCGATTATTGATCATTGTTGATCTCTCACTGATTGGGACCGATTGCCGGCGGGGAAAGGTGCCAATCCCAGCAAGAAAGTACTCGTAATTTCTGCTGGCCGAAGGATGCTCACAGAATTCGGAAAGTAACGCCACATTCCTGCAACTACTTTTTGTAGTCTTATCTCGAATTTGTAATCCCCTAAGCGAGTTGGGGATTCTTAATGAGACGTGGGAACTCAAAGTGCTGGAATTCAGTGGACAAGACTGAGGAATGATGTTGCACGAATGGCCAATCCGTAGCGATAGCGATCAGGACTCGGAATAAAACACAGCGTTGGTATTTTTGTGGTTGCACATCGCCATCAAGGATTCGCCGAAGTAGACAAATGAAATGGGTTACTTAATGACTTACTCCTTGACGATGATGACTTGACGCTATCGTAGCCTGTTTGCAACTATGTGTGCAGTACGAGGCTACGGCAATAGATTTCTGTAACTATTCGTGATGGTTTGAGATCAGAGGCATCATATTGCCATTTCCACGCTCTTGGAGAGCATAAACTGGTTGTCATTTCTGGGAAATTACAATTACTCCCACAGATTTTATGAAAGCTCCTAAATATTCAGCACGAGGTCAATGGAATAGGTGATCAATTTGCTATTCTACATTCGCCGACAGTCAATAGTTCTCAGAAAAAAAAAAAAAAACAGACAACGCTGGTATGATACACCAGGCAGGACCACATCACCAAATCGGCTACTTGCTTAGGTAATTCGCATCGTTTAAGGTCCATATCCTGAATGAAGAACACGTTTGTCCCTCAAAATTGCAGATCCTTGCACGAGTGCGTTTGTGGTTTACTGTCAAGTGTTCTAGTGCTTTTAGCATAAAGAATTGTAGACTAATCGGTGTGTACTCCTTAGAGGTAGGGCTGTTAAAGAAGGCCACCTAATAATGCATCCTAGAAGACGTTTCTATGAGAATTTTATAAATTTCTTGGATTGTCGCAGCCCCTGATTTAAGTTCCAATTGGACATTTTCTCTCGAAACTCTTTGGCGTTGAGCTCGAGCTTCCGATGGTTGATATGTTTATGTGCCTGCCGCTCTCTCTGGCGCTAAATCTTAATTCCAGCGCCAACTTCCTTCTCTATACCAAGTTGATTGGCACTTTCATATGCCATTGAATTTCCTGCCTTTGAGAATGAAAATTATGAAGATATCGTTGTTGACATTTGGGTAAGGATTGGTTGATCCAATGGCACTGAACGCGAAGAGAAGTTCGATTCCCTAATTCCTAAGAATGGCGCACTTCACAGCTTGATATCTCTTGAGTACTCTTAAGAATCGTAGAATCCCATTGCTTATGATTATCTAGTAGGTGTTAATAGTTAGCATTTCGGCACACTCGTAGAGACTTGATACCAAAGAGCTTTATTTCCCTGTAGTATGCCACCAAGCCCTTCAGTCTTCTTTGATAAATTACTAAGTTGTTAGAGTAATATCTCAATAATCTCCACGCAATTGAAGCTGAAATTGAATCACTTCACTTATAACACCTGAATTTAGGAATTCATCACCACCATTCCACTAACCAAGTACGGGCATAACCGACTCTAAAGCGAATATTTCTCTTTTTTTACATAATTTCATTTCACTGGAACACAGGGCTGTACAAAGTATATATCTTTATCAGGCTCAACGATCGTCCCCAACTTCAATTGGTCATAAATTGCCAACGAGAGCAGCGCAGATACAACATACATTTTTGCGGATACAATTCCCCACGAGTACACACAGAAGACCACGAAAAACTGAGCGAGAGACACAAAAAAAAAAAAAAAAAATACCAAACGGCTCAGAAACAAATGGTGAAAAATCTCTGGAGGAAAACGCTGAAAATTGTTCCCAACGTGGCATAATAATAACAATAAAAGTAAATTGGCCTGAAAAAAAAAAAAAATAAGAGAAGCAAACAAACAAACAAGCGGAGTGGCACAACAACTAGGAACACCATAACAAAACACTGTCCAATCCAATTGGCAATTGACGCCGTATAAAGTTTTATTGCGTCCTGCGCCAGTATCATACATGTACGTCGTCTACCCTTCGTACCGCCAGAATGATAGCATTGGGATCTAATCATTGATGTTGGTTTGCCGCAGCCACCCGCTATAGAAAACCAGGCCAGAATACCTTCCAGCAGAACATAGAGTCTATTCAAATTGAACCTTCTATTTTGGTCCATTTGTGGGTTTTAAGTGATACACAGGTTGCTCTTCTTTTCGTCTATTAAATACCAACGATTGGGTGAAATTGTATTGAAAGTGCAAGTGCTTAGGGAAGGAAGGAAGCCTTTGGAGGGTGGGCGAACTTCTTTTTTCTGCTTATAAGGTGTTGAGCAAGTACAAGTAACAGAGCGTTTTTTTCATGGTAGTTTGCCTTTGGATGGGTTCAACATTGAGTGTGAATCTACTCGTTGTTATGTACATGGATAGGATGCACAATGGCGGAGGAGATGTGAATGTGAACGGATTTCCTTCTCGAATAGGCTGGTCCAAGGGCTACACTTCGCATTAAAATTTCTAAAATTGCAGGTTCATAACGTGGTGATTGTTTATTGTCCTACTCTAACAATTGTACGTCGACGAAAGACTTAAACCAGCCATGTTTGTCTGGTGGTGTCCAGCACTCCTGCTCAAAACATTCATATCTGCACTCCAGCTCTCAGTAAAGCGTTTCAGTGAACATTCTCAGTGACCGGCTGGTTTTTGAGAACGAAAACCCATTTTGAGTTAGAGAAATACTTAGAACCAGGAATAGTGCCCAAACTAATGCAGAAATTGCCACTACACCACGATATTTCGTGAGAACCTATGCTGTAAGCATCCTTTAAACCTTTTGTTGGGTGTTTCTTTTGGTTAATGTGTTGCATCTTTCGCATAATGGAGATCGTTTAAAAAAAAATGGAAAACATCTCACATGTACCTATGTTTAACGTTAAACTGGCAACGTTGCCAAAAGCGGAAATCCTCAGACTCATATACATACTTGTACATATGAGTATAGCTAGTACCAAGTCCAAAACAACTTCATTCAAAACTGCTGATTCGATCAGCTTTTATTTGGTTCACATTGAAGTTAGCTCCTCCTTTTATGTCATGTCTGACAATGATTTCGACTACTTTCAAGAATTTCAATTCCCTTGTAAGCACTTTTAAATAAGTTCGCGATTGGACCACCCTTAACACGCCCCAAATACATACATATATTGGTCGACCAGAAATTTTAACTTAAATTCAATCAACACATGAGTTCATAGAAAAAGTATCTATCGTGGTTTATTTTTGCCACAATCTACATGAAAATAAAATTAGAAACTCTTTTTAACCTTTCGAAGGGAGCGAACAGTAAGATTCCAAGCACGTCTCGAGGCATTCCGAACGCTACAGAAGTGTCCAAAGTAAAACTAATGATCCCTACGTATATTGAACTCTCCCCTCAGAAATGAATGTCAAATGAGGCACGTAGCAGCAGTAGCAGTAGCAGCAGCACAAGAAGACATAGACATAGACGTAGACTTTTGTGTTGCAAAATCACTATACGACCGCACATCACGTGGGAACATCGCATACCCCATTAAAATTGCCAATAATTTGAATTGAATGCCATCGCTGTGACACGACTACACTGAGCATCTCTGAAGTGGAAAACCAGTAGCACTGTTCCGCGGCGATTGCACCACTTTGCAGGTGTTGTTTGGTTTTAATTTTTTTCGTAAAGCCTTTCAATCGTCAGCTAAGTGACTCTCTACTTGAATTTTTTTTTAAATCACTTCGACGAGTTGAGAGGATATTACTAGACGAGGAGACCACCATCGATTCGCTTTAGATACCTACTCACAAGTACTAGCACCATTCAATTTGGATAATGCGAACTGCTTTGCATAAAACAACTTCGGGAATCAAGATTACTCCGTCGCGTTTATGATAAATTCACACCTAAAAGCAAGACGCAGGAGCCAGACAGCAGCCCCCAGTTGACAAGCACTTGATGCAGTTTATAACCCGATTGGGTCACCAACGAGAAGTAGATGCCATCCGCGCATAATGTACTCGTCGTGGCTGGCGAAGCTGAATGCCGCATTAGCATTCGATGGAAAGAAATTCATCAAAAAATATGAATACATTGTGCTGTCGTCCATGAGTATTGGTCGAGATTGACGGACTGTCGAATAGATACTCCACCCGCTGCCAGCTACCGTTCGTATTCGCCTCTATTGTATGCAAGGAGCCCCCCTCCGCTGTAGAATGGATAAATGAAAGAAGATGTTCGGACAATTTATGGACTGAATCTCATCTAGCCAGCATCTGCAGCCTTAAATGATTGATGGTTATTTCTTGATTATGTCCTGATGCAGCATAGAATACTCTCCTCCTCCTTCTCGAATTGGTGGTGCATGCAATCGACATTTGACCCGCCGCCGTAGTACGGAATTATTGCCGAATGGGGCAGCGATTAACTGCGGCACTTAGAATGCAATTCCACGAAAAACTATTCGCCTTAACGCATAAATTCGCTGCAAGTCCTGGGACAATAAATAAAAACTGTGAAACTGTCGATAAGTAACAGCAACAACTCTATTAAAATCCCATAATTCTCTCCCTTTTGCGGAACGAACGGCCAGTGGTGGCAAACGAAACATCGATACCACTGCCTCGTCGAGGTGACCCCCGATGATACCTGTGCGCACATAAAGCACACCAAACAACTGCCGTATGTTTGTGTGGATAGATTTCGCTGACCGATTCCAAATATGATTAATGACACGAGTTAGCTCAATTTTACAATAGACGGAGAGGAGCACCGCAAGTCGCGATCCAGAGAAGGATAGATAGAAAAAATCCTTGTCAATATATTTTCGCCAGCCTCTGGGAGTCAGTGATCGACTTGACCCCGCGCTGCTCATAGGGGGACACCACGACCAGGGCCGGTTGGATGACTACATGTTAGCAGCTCTTGTGGATCCACGACGAAGGAATTAAGCAACGAATTCAATTCAATTCAATCGACGCGCATGGTGCACCGGGTTGCAGTGCACCGCTGCAGCGCAGTGCTGTGTGTCTTAATAGTGATTCCATGATGTTTATCTATTTACATATCAGACAAAATTATTGGCACCGGACTACAGCGCGAGCCTGTATCTACTCCGCTTGTGTATTTGATTGGAAGATGAAGTTTTTTTTAAGGCACACTCTCTCTCAGATCTCCGAGAACATTGTTCAAAATTTATTGAACACGAATTTCGGTCTGGGATTGTTGTTCGTACATGTTCTGTGCCTGTTGCTCTTTAGATTGTTGTTCTGTGTTCTGCAGGATGAGTGTATTCGTTTGCTGTTTTTAATTAGTTTTACATTTTAAAGTTAAGTCTACTACACCCCGAAGCAGAGCGGGGATTTTCCCCGAAAGGAAATTTGAAAAAAAAAGTCTTGGGAATGTGAAAAATTCGTGTCCTAAGGTGGTAAAGACGACTTTTCATTCATTCATTTGCTTCATGATTAATTGATTAATGAAAACGTTTAAGGTGGTGGAAAAGTGTTGTGTCGCCAACATGATGGTCCAAATTAAGGCATTCACTTCAACCGGAAAATTGTTTCGACACTTTTAAATTTTTTTTTTTCCCCTTTAAGTGCAAGCTCAACCCATGGGAGGAATGTTGTACGAAGTGGTGAATATCAATTTCAACAGATATTACGAAATTGTTTCTTGCTTTGGAAACTCCCTCCCCCCTTTTATCATGTGTCAAGGATCTGGACTGTTTTGGAAGAATGGTATGTGCCCAGCAACAATCTTAGTTGGGCATCTGCTCTTTCTCTTTTTGATGCCTCATTTTCTGAGACAATAGTAGATTAAACTAGAGAGCATGTGGGTGGCTCCAATTTCCCTGAAAACAGCAATTTCCTTGAGAAGGCTATTGTGTAACTCAGGAGTCCGAAAGTTTAGCAGACCTTGTTTGATTGATTTTAAGCCGGGCTTACTAGAGAACCGAAAACGCCGCTAAGGCGAAGATTCTTTAGGGGTTTTCTTTGCTTTTAAAGTAGAATCTACAAAGTCAATGAGATTTCACTTCATGGTTCAAGTTGGAGATTATAGCATTCGTTGTCTTTTTCGGGGTCTTTTTATTCAGAATAAGCTTGAAATTGATTGTATGTAGGACTTCTCGTTCTATCTTAACAATTTAGCACTGCCCTATTGCACCTAGCGCACTAGCAGAGGTTTTATTTGTCCACTTTTAGACAGTTCTATTGTCCTGAATTTCGGAAACATTGCTCAGATTCCTTAAACCACTCCTCAGTTTATTTATTTATTTATTATCCGAAGCTGATTTAACCTTTATTGTAGTCTTGAACAAAATTCATTATGTGTGCTCTAGGAATGAAATTGCTTTGAATCTAGATTTCTTTCTAAAAAGTCGAAATCTTCTGTTTGCAGATCGTTTTCTGAAACTCTCGAGAATCAATATAAAATTAAGGTCGACAGGGCTGTAATGTGCTGAAGGTTATTCGACTGTTCCCTGCGTAGGATTCAACAAAACGAGTAAGAGTAGACCGATGTCGTAAATCGAATCATAAAAATTAACATCAGTTCTACACTGGCCTTGAAGAACAGTTTCATTGGTCTTGATCGACTGTAATCTGAAGCCCAATTAAATTCTATGTGTTAGAGTTCTCGGGGCCCAAATTGCCTTTTATGCGGGCTTTTACAATTAAGGCACACTTTCAACACAGCTTTGAGTGTGGCTTCTGCTGAATGGGTTTAGAAAATTTGCCGAATTTGTAATGCCTTGGTCCGTGATTCGATTACTTTTGCATGTAAAATCTGACGTTAGACTTGTGATTTAAAAACTAACATTGCATTGGAGCTACATGTACAAGTATTCATGGTTCTGTATACACAAGAATTCGCAGCAAATATGAGTTTTATAAAGACGTAGTCTTTTTACCAACATTTAATAAAGGGTTCGCAAAAAAGGAGCCGTTTACAAGCATTTCACCGAACCCAATTCGCCAAAACGACGACCTGAGACCAAGTGCTTCGTTTCGCCAAAAGTAAGATTTCTTTTCTGTCAAGATTTCTAAAAGTTGACCCACCCTTACGACTTGGTTAGAATCTAACCCGTACTGGATCGGATTTTTTTGACGATCAAAACTGTGTTCATTTGATAGATTCCTTCCAAAACTCAAAATCTTGACTCGTACTCTCGCCAGACAACTCATGACCCACGTTAATCATATAAGAACACTTCGTTGCAGTTCATGAAGCAAAAGCCCCCATTAATCAAACGTTTTACTTCCAAACCTGCTATAAAAATAATGACGTTTAGTCTAAAATATTAATTCATTATTTATACAGCCAACAACCTCCAAAAGTGTCCCTCCACACTCGTCCAGACGCCCCTGGACACCATCAGACTTGTCATCAACCTTTGGCTAATTACGCAATCAAAGTGTATGCATGTTTCCACCGCACGCCATATGAAGCGGCTCGATTGACTCACCCTCATCTGCATATTGATGGTTGTTGGCTGTCTAACAACGTCGTCGCTCAACTATAAAAGAGCTACAAGTTCCGCTGTGTCCCGCGAAAACTTAATACGCCATTCAGGCAGGTAATTGCCGAGTGGAACCCAGTGGAAGCAAATTTACTGGCGCTAACCACCAGCCATTATCGCTGCGCGTCAATTAACTCTTTTTTTTTTTGCATAAAAAAGGTGTGAAAATGCAGCTAAGAGAGCGAGTGTCCTCGCCAGTGATCATTCATGCAGATCTTATTAGTCTTCTGGCGCTGGTAGTATTATGCCGTTGACCGTAGTCTGGCTGCTCATTGAATCAGTTGAGCTTCGGGCCTTAATTCCCTCTCGGAACGATACACAATTGAGTTCGCTAAATGTCACGATCTTAAGCGATAACATGCCGCAAAGTCAAAATATTTACCCAAGCCATCAATTTAGATGTGGAAAAGGAGGGGGATTTGCAATCGCAAATCCTGTTCATGAAACCAGGAACAGGATTATTAGACCAAGTGGCTGCTCTACAATTCTCCCCATGCAGAACTAATTCAGTGTCTCTCTGTTCATTCTCTTACTGATCATTCTGGCTTAATCGGCAGCCCCCTAGTTAACTGAAACACAAACGTCAGAGAAATTAATTAGCCGAGTTAAACGAAACAGAAGTTGCCTAGCAGCGATAGGGTAGGGCGCGCACTGCTGCAACACGCTTTGACTTAAAACCCAAGTTAGACGTCAGGATGAATAGGCATCGGTTACTTTGATACGACAGCGACAGCATTATAGGCACTCAAATTGCTAGCTGATTAGCTGTGCATAGTTGTTGATTGCAAATTTAAATGATTGCCTCTGTGACATGAACAACGGTTGGCCAATTGGCCATTAACCAGCGCGCTAATGGTGCGTAGATACGCGAGATGTTTGAAACTTGTTAGAGAGATAGTGACACGTCTCCTCAGAGAGGTGCCAACGTTTTACATTAACAATCTTTAATTGGATATGCTAACACACGCGTTCGATGCAGTGGGTGTTAAATTTTACAGAAAATAGAAAATTTTTAAGTAAAAGTAAACAAAATCTTGTACTCACCTCTGAGATACTTTTTTTTTTTTGTATTTAAATCACTTTTTCACAACACACATGTTCGACAAAAGTCGATTTTCTGTTCGAAAAATTCACTTTTCGCAGGATACTGTTAGTGAAATCATTCGGTTGAGCGGAAAAAAATCGGAAATGAATTTTCGAATTTCGAAATGACCCACCGTAGCGGATATGACGCACTAAATTATGCAAATGACCTGTGGCACACTATCCGATAGAACACACCGATGCACTCACTCACGCTTGATTGATGAACCTAAGAGATACACACTGAGACTGACTTTAGTGAGTATCGGAGCGCGATGCGATCGTCTGCAAAAGACCTCAAACTGCCGGAGAGAGCTTTTTTTCTGTAGACAGAGTCGAGCGCTGCAACTGTTGTTGTCGCTTTCAAGTCGGTGTATATGAGTAGGACAGAGCCAAAGGGGGTCTTTGCAGACAGAAAATCATTTATGTGGGGGTACACGTTACCCATTGTGGGCGGGACTCGATTGTTGCTTGCTTTCCTCGACTCCATTAATGGAGCTGGTTGGATTTATTGCGGCGACTCTGAGCCAGGCTCTGATTGGGCGACACAACCAACCGCAGATAAATAACGTTGTCATTTTAATGTGAAATTTGCTCAGAGCGGTGGGCTCATCATATACATGTGCTTCAAGTGGGTAGGTTGATGTGTGATCGGGGTATCTTATTTCACAATAAAATGAGGTACTCTAAAAAAAAAGTTAATTAATAATTTAATACGCAGTTAGCCGCAGTTTCTGTTTTTTTTTTTTTTTTTTTTTTTGTTATAGCATTGGACTGTGTTATTGCAAACCTTTAAAAATGTATACCGAGTAGGAAACACATTTTGTTATTTTTCAAAATGAGTTATTATGATGCATTTTAATTACCCTAATTAAAATGGCCAGCGATGTGGTCTGAACATATATTATAAGTATTAATTAATTTTTTTTAAATATGCGAATGTAGTTGCATTGAATGAAAAATCCTGTCCACATAAATTAGGATGAAAAGTTAACACTACGCGAACTTAGTGTGTTCGTCGTAAACTCGAAGCTTGAATGGAATGACTAGTTAATGGTCAAAAATTAACATATTTTGCATCGATTAATTAATGACTAATTTGTTTACTAATTTTATTGACTGTTTTATTAGCGCGAGTAGGTAGGTGCATGTTAATTTCATATGAACCGTCTGTCATTGTCTGACATTGATTTCGTTTCCCTTGTTATTTTATTACCTGTAATAGTCAGTTTATTGGATTATGTGGCTCCAAATTCGGCTTACAAACGAAATTTATTTGATGTCTTTTTCGCAGCTTGATCCTTTCGGTTTTAATGCAGGTCTACCAAACTGAGGCTCATAAAACCTTTTTTTTAACTAACTTTGTGGGCTGACTTTATAAAGGTGTGGGCTATTGCATCCACAACAAAGCTGTATCACCCTTTATTCAAAACGTTTAGTCAAGACTCTATACTTGCAGAGAGATTTCCACGGATTGATTGAATTCATCATCAAAGCGTCTCGATGGAGGACAGTCATGGTATGACCCCAACTCGAGTCGTATGTAAATATGGCAGTGACTCACATGTTCAATGCGAATTCCACTCTATTTAAACCCTTAAAAAATGGATTTGAATGGAATCGGGATGTTTGTCATATTCAGACGACTAAAGCGACGTATTCTACGACGTTTAACACTTTCTGTATCTAGATCTATTTCGGGGGCAATTTTTGTTGCTAAATTTAACAAGAAGACGCGATTGTACTAAATCCCATGGGAAGGTTGAGATCCATCATACTCGTACTCCTGCAATAATCGAGTCAAAGTTTCTAAAAAAAAGTTAAATTTTTCGCCATAAATTCGAAGAGCAACCAAATCCCAAGAGCACTCAAACTCTACACGGTTCATTGTACTTCCAGACAACAACTCCTTTTTGGTGTAGTAGTTGGAGAAACTCTGATTTTATTCTTTTCCCTGTTGTACTTGGTGGCTGTGATTGCTGCTCCCCTGGCGGGGCTTGAACTTAGACCGGCTAGGTCACAAGCAACTACCTAGTACTACTCCGTGGCCACCGTGGTTCGAGTTCTGCTTATCGATTTCTCCATTTGAGGTTATGTGTCTTAGCTCAAACTCTGCGATCATGCTCATCTTTTCGCTTACAACTCAAAGTGGGCCGTAAACTCTTTGGTTTCATGCTTCACTGTCACTATTCGCACTAAGGAAAACAAGAAAACTTTTAATTAAATTGCAACATCATTAAGTCGACACCTATGTACACATAAGGTTCGACTAGATTGTGAGACAAATATTTTTCAATAATTAATCAGCAATTTCATCTACTTGATGTTCACTTATGTATAAACTTTTTCTGTCCTTATTTCCATTGTGTCAGCAAACTTATGTTATTTCGCACATTGTAGCATGACAGTCAAGACTTTGGTTTTTCATTGTAAATGATAGCGCACAGGAAATTACTTTTTGCATTCTTAAAAGAACTTTCAACTCGTTTTCTTGTTCGTATCTGCGTAGAACTTTTCCAGCCGTGTACATTGTAAATGCTGTCATCATAAAGAAATTGGTGCTAACTTAACATTCTTATTGTCAACAGAGTGTCAAATAATGTTCTGCGAATAGAAATGTAATTTGTATGAATTTATAAAACTTTTACTTGCTCGTGGGAACTTAATGGAGTTGACATTTTCTTCTTCGAATACTCCACTTCGAGTACTCCACTAAGTAGTTACGTTTATTTTTCGTTTTTGAAGAAGCGACTAGAATAGAAAAGCCAGTCACTGCTCAGCAATTGCCGAACATACAGATATTCATACGTATGCGGAAACACTGTCACATAAACACCCTGAACGCCTTTCTTTTAAGATCCACAGCTTGGGATTTTTCCTCACACCCAATCCAATCCATTTCAACATCCTGCCAGCGATGCCTGCCAGTCTTCGCAACATTAAGTCTTTTAAGTCTACTTGTGATGAGAAATGGTTTCTTAGGTCTTCATCTACAGAATTCTGATTAATTTTTAGAAATTTGTATCATCCAACTGGTTCCCTGCCAGTTTGTCAGTCATTTCATTCTCCACAACACCTTTGTAGCCAGAGTGTTTTGCATTGTGCTGTGAGCCAAGAACCTTAAGAACCGTGGTATTGACACCATTTAGGCTAGTTTGACTGCTTTCATCATTACTAGGATGCCAAATTAGAAAACATGGAGTTTGATTGAGCTGCGTAGTTCTACACAGCTCCTCAGAGAAGAGAGCCTCTGCTTATTTCTATATTGATTTTGTTTTCGGTATTTGCTTTTTATTTCCCATCTGTTTCTACTCGTAAAGATGCAGACAAATGTTTGTTCAATGTTTGGATAGTATAGCAGGTTGCCATTACTGATCAGATCATCGAAACTACAGCTCTGATGATAGTACCTTCCGTCCATGTTGGGGATATCTTGAGACTACATGACCTTGATTAACATCTCAATTGTTTCGGCGCATTGTTATTGGGACACCCTTTTTCCACTAGTAGCTCAGCAGCTATAAAATTCTGATGCACATTTTTGAATTATACAAAGATGCATACTTAATTCCCGAGCTTGCCAACCCTTTAAAAATTCCTGCCGTTTAGTTCGTATATTACCCATGAACCAGCAGATAAAAACAACACATGGTTTCAAACCTTTGCTCAAAAAATGTCCTTTTGTCATTTCTCATAGCCCTCTTAGCGCTGAGTTCACTTACAAATTAAAGAACAACGAAAACATTGCCTTACGTTCAACTTGACGGCGCAGTTATTCCTATACCAGTTGTACAATCATTATTAGATATTTATGTATCTAAATGTATTCGTTTTCCCGTAATTTCTTTCCTCTTAGGAGTACTATTAGCTATCACGCCCACTAACTCCGTGGACTCCGAGGCGGACATTCAACTCTAAAACGCGTATTAATTTAGCATTATTCACGACGCCATATCTGGAAATTTAATAGTCAAATGGAAAACTACAAAGCAAAATCCAGACTCGGGAAAAGTAAACTTTTCAAATAAAGTTCAATAGATTTGCAGTATACAATGTTAAAGCCCCTCACGTAATGTAACGCCCAAACGTTTCTGCGTCTCTAATCGATAAACTTTCAAAAAAAAAAAAAAAAAAAAAAATCAACGTTTTTACGTTGTAGAGATACTACGCGCCACATTGATCGTCACTGTCGCCAGTTTGGTCATCTGAATGTTCCGTCATTTCTTGAAACACAACGCAACCACACAAAGAAGAGGTCAGTTAACAGATCTTCCACCCCCGGATGTGTGCTCCAAATTTGGTAGGCCACAGAGCTCATCACACAAGCTTTGCGAAAGTGAAAGACCCTTCAACCCTGTGTAGCGCACAATCTGTCGCCGTCGTCGTCGCTGAAATTATATCTACATCTCTCAGATACAACTTAGATTTTGCACGAGTATTAGCCATTTGGCTATACTTTATACATCGCCCCGGCCATAGATGGTTAGGGCGGCCATATATGGCCATCTTGAAATGCGCGCTGTGGCTTTCTGATTAGCCATTGCTTCTGTGAGTTGCGCGTCACTGCAATCGAACGCGCACGATATCTATGTACGAAGATAGATACTCGTATAAGTGTATACAGATACGACAAGAGCGACACTGAGTAGGAGGAAGCCAATGAAGTCATGGCGAATAATGGTTTCAGGTTGGGTACATACTTCAACCCGCACATTAGAATAGAGTTAACCTGGAAGCAGCAGTAAAACAGTGAAGCGTCACTGTGTCTATTCTGCTGCCCATGCTGCCCATGCTGCCCATGCTGCCCATGCTGGCCGTGGTCACATAGCGTGCAATTAATATGTGAATTCTGAATGTAATGCATCTGGTTCTGTTGCACTGCACTCCCAGTCTAAGTGCTCTCTGTCGTTTAATTGGATTAGCATTTGAAATCTTTTGTAGCTTTGGCTGAATATGGACAACACGAGAAGTCGGCGCGATTGGGGGCTCGAGTTACATGCTGTGTACCTGTATACTCATATGTTTGTTATTATTTATTAATTTCATGAATCTCATTACGGAACTTCTTGAACGTGCAGCCGCGTGGCGTCGGTGGTGGCGATTAAAAATAATTACTAAACGTCGAGGGGCTTTGCACAACTTAATTAATCATTTGCAATCAGGCTATGAGTGTGGAATTGACATGTGAAGTAATGTTTTTCGTGTGTAAGTTGGAGAAAAACTCTCTGAAGTGTCATCATGAGTTTAGGAATCGAGTCAAGTAAATTTCCCCGCTTTGGAAGTGATTTCGTCTTGCAACAGCGCGACGTTTATAGGCATTGAATAAGTTATAGTTTTAAATGGTTTGTCTAAAGAAAATAGGTTGTAATGGGACGGCGAATCTGTTTGTCTTAAGTTAATGTCTTAGCCAATTAGGAAAACCAAACCATTGCGAGCTTGCTATCCCGCAAAATTAAACTACAGAAGAGGATGTGGCAGTAGAACTGCTAAGAGTTTGAATTATCTGCAGGTGTGCATCAGGTTAAATAGTGTTTACCAATTTCTGAGATTATTGATACCTAAAAACTTCTTCGGCAGCGTGTCAACAACGTGTGATACGTTAACATAACTCGAAACCGATCAAATCGTGATGCACTCCTTCCCCTCAGCACTTGGTTTCCATTACTTTCGATAGTCTGATCATTCAGACTGTTTACATCGCGTGTCTTTTATAGAAGACGTAAATCATGTGATGTCCGACAAGGCTGTGCACTATCACCTCAACTGTTTCTCATGGTAATCGGCAAATTAGTTCACAGTGCCTTGTTAGCGTGGGACTGTAGAACCCAAAGATATTCGCATATGAAACCCCTATCGCATAGCATTATAAATGTGGTTGCACAAAATCTCAGTCCTGTCAGTATACTGCAACAGGGCGAAAGAATATAGAATTTCTACTATGCTGGGTCGAAGGTGATAAACAACACGATTTGTGTATTTAACTAGGTACATTTATGACTGGGGCCTTACTCTTCCTCTTTCTTTCAGCTAAGTTTTTAAAGAATGTGTACACCTCTGGTAGATGCTCCTGAAATTGGGGCAAACCTTGGTGGCATGATATGTAAGACATCAAGTGTCCCCTTGGGGTCGGTTTAGCAGGTTCCATCCAGCTTATTCTTTTTTTCGCCTTTTCTAGTTTGCTCTCAACATTCGTGAATATTTATTTCCTATCAATCATGTTAATATTCTCCTTAAAGAAAGTTAGGTAGGTGAGGTGATAAAAGGTCCTACGAAGCAATCATTACAATCGAGTAGTTTTGTCTTAAAAAAAAAACATTCCAATGCTGAATCAAATTTCTGTTTTTCACTTAATTTAAAAATCAAAAGTTTTCCGAAACTTCTACTGCTCCCCAGAATTACGTGCGCGGCACACACTCACACACACCCACATAAGAGTTTATTGCACTTAGAAATATAAATTACCTCGAACGTAATGAATGAACAATGGAATAAGAGATCTGCTCCTGGTCCTGGCTAATTAAATTGAAAATGTCGCTTCCTAGTCGTCGTTGGCGTAGTAGTTGTCGTCCTCTTTGTTGTTATTTTCCATCGATATATGGGGGGAGGAATAACGTGCATTTCAATATTTCGTTTTAGCCTGGTCGATCGTTAGTTCTGTCGTCGTAGTCGTTGTCGTTGGATTGAATAATCGTGTTGAATGTCCTTTTAGCAGGAATATTGCTACCGCCCAGATGCGGCGGCTCTACTGGCCACCGCCTCTTCCAAACACGAACGAACAATCAGAGCGGGTAATTCTTAATTTTTATTTAAATTCGTCCATACTACTCGTAGACCAGCAGAGGAGCTATCTGCATTCTTCGGCTTTCCTCTAGACTCGGTTGAGCGCAGGCATTCAATTGTCGAACCGAACGCACATGGACTATCTGACGGAGATTATTGTTATTACTATTAGAGATTATGCCACGACTGGGGACAAGTTCACGTTCATGGTTCCTACCATGAGCCTACGAATTGCAAATAAGCCGAGGAGCTGTGCTGCTCATTCTATCGATGATGATGGTATCGATGACGCCACCAAGAACACAGAAGCCACACAGAAAACCGGCTGGTCGTTGTATTAACATGACAGTAACAGTTTAGAGAGGAGACGTCCTTTGCTATTGGGTGTAGGTTGCAGGAGTCTTGTTGTGCATCGGGTAACATGAATGCTGAACACTGGTTAATAGATTGGCGCAGACAAACTGCTCTACAATTGGATAATTTATGATTGGTGCAGGGCAGTGCAGTGCATCTGGCATTTGCATTTCAAATTAATTGCAAACTTTTCGAATCCTGTTCCGCATCAAAGGGTAAGAAGTGATGAATTATTTTCGGCTTCCAAGCCCCCGTTGTCTTAGGCAACTCATTGTGTAATTGTGAGGCAGCAAACAAACAAACGGGGGCTCTATTGTTCTTGTGGCAAAATACCTTCGCATTAGTGTACTGTGTCAGCGCTCAGCGGATGTCTTCTGTTACGAGTATGGTGGCGGGCGCGCGGCGCGCGTAGGAGTTACGTGTGGTGGTGGTGACCTGACCGCTTGACTGCTGGTCGACGGATACACCACGGGCGGCAAAGTACAAAAAGGTAGCCATCGGAACCGCGCAAAGGCTGCACGTCGTCGCCGAGGCGCTCGTAGAGGAAGGAAGCCCGGCTGATTGGGTACACTGGGTGCACACACAGCAGCAGCAACATACATTTCCATTAAAATGGGACTTTTATGTTCGCGATCAGTTGCTCCCTAAAGATTTTTCTGCAACACAGACGCACGTGCAAACAGATGCGAGTTTACGATGCAAATGCAGCGCAGGCGATGGCAACAGAGACGGAGGTGGAGGTGGTGGTGGGAGGGCTCACTGTCCTTGTCGTCGTTGTCGTCGTCGTCGTCGTCGACGTCGTTCCTTGTTGTCGCCGTGGTCTTCTTTTAGGTGATATTCAGCGCTTTTCCACGCACTCCCGGTGAATTGCAATAATTTATTTCAAAAATTATTTTCGTATTGTCCAGTCTGGTTTTGAATGAAACGCAACCGGCCGGCTGGCCGTTCCGTTGTGTCTTTCTGGTGCTATTGGCAAGAACAAAAGACAGTCAGACACACACACAAGTTGGTGGAACCTGAAGTAATCTGCTTGCATGCCAAAACGAATGAGCGAGACATTTGAATGAGGTAATGAGAAAACCTGATCACAGTTTACAACCTATCTGTGGTCCTGGGGGGAATTATAAATAATTGTTAAGACAGTCAACCTGCCATCCAAGCAAACCTCAGCCTTTGGTGGATAAATAAATATCCCCGCTTCTGTGTTCCACACAGACTGGCTTAGGTCTTGTGCGCGTGCGATCCATAACCGAATTGAAAGGAAATACATATCTTCTCCTCGCTGAGTTTTCTTGTGTCTCTTCTGAAAAGACAATTCAATTCTGAACAACTCTATAAAATGTATCTTATAATGAGTAATAGGCTACGTTTGCATGACGGGAATCGTGCGTCCCCTCAGAGAATGCAGATGAAGTCCATGTGGAACATGTAAATTGATTGAATGCGATTTGCTCGATTATTGTTGCTGTTGTTGTCGTTTTTATCTGTGTGTCCTTTGGTTTGACAAGTATATTAAAGCTTGTTCCGGCCAAGTGCATCTATTCTCATTTGTCAGTGAATTTTCTGGCTGTTCTTTTGGGGCCACGACAGGTGCGTGACTCACCAGCTATTCTGATAGTAGAGAAGTAGAGCCTTTTGTTTGCAAGTATTTTGCTAACTGACATCCTAATGCGTGAGATCTATCCCTGCAAGACAACCTAGGGCCTTGTCGAAAAATTTTAGAGCTTTGCAACCTGAAGCATAAGAGCGTATCTTCTTCACAACGTTGATTATTCTGTGCAATTAGATTTTTCTGGCATGTGGCATAGACGCAAACTAGACCGTAGATCATATAAAGAAGTTCTCTCTAAAAAGCTCCAGGAATGCTTTAATCTAACTTCGAAATTCGTTGACTTTTCGTCTTGTGGTCCAAATAGGTAAGTCGTTGCGCTCACTTTTAAGAAGTACTACGCGAATGCACGTCCAGTCTTAAACGTCTTGTTGTGTTGAAGATCCGTTTTCTGATCCTGATGGAGTACAACAAGCATTCTCAATCGTAGTCTTGCATTATCTAGAATTATGCAAGTACACACTCTCGTAGGTCTTAAGAATAAGAATAATAAGTTTTAGTGATATTTCCTACGCGAATCAATCTTATGTTGTGTGGTGCATACACTGAGACTCATCCCAGTTCGTCCTTTTCCAGGCTATAATATTTCATGTTCCCTGCGTTCTCTGTGACAACGATCAGCTGTCATTATCACACTTTCCTCATAAAATTCAGTCATTAAATCCTTCCATCTACAATGTAGTGACCGCACATCTCCTCACCATCCTTTTGACTACTCGTAAAAAAAAAAAACAGAACACCAGCGGCAACAAATCGGAGTCACCTAATTGCATGGCAGAACAATTGAACAACAAATGTACACAACTGTTTGACTTGGACATATCAGGCGACCATCTGAATGCTAATCCTTGCATTTTCCTCGCAGCATAGAGTAATAGCCGCGCTGCAAGCGCAAAGATCGACGACACGACACTCGTAAACTGTAGTGTCGATATGTCTGTCCGCCAGAAAACCATTCAAGTGGCAAATCTCACCGCCGGCCGCCACCACGTCCGATTCTGTGTGCAAATTGCGTACTTTACCACCCTGGCAGTAGCAACAGCACCACCACCGCCACCGTCAACGCCACCACTCTACAGCAAATCGTGGCGATGCACGAAACTCGATTGACACTCTTTTTGGATGCACCGCCAACACAGTCAGTACAGCAGTGCGGCTAAATTTATGAGGTGAATAGGACATTACGTTTCGAATGTCGTGTAAATTCTATCTTGAAAACTTCATGAACACACACAAGCGTGTAGTCCAGTGAGTCCAGCGAGGGAGCCCGCGGGTAATCAGTTGCGCAAGTGTCGGCCTAGCTTTCAGGAAGCATCCGTTGTTGACTCATCGGCATGTTGCATGGTTTCACATGCAGATCTACGATCAATTGAAATTCGATTGTCTCCTGTGTGTGTCGCTCGGATACCGCCGCGCAACAGAGGTAACAAGCTTTGGTTTGGTTCCTCTGAGACTGCGTTTTCACCGACGCAACCGGCACACTTAATTTGCATTTTTATTTTTATGTTTTCATCGAATGCATCGGAATATCAATGGCGGCAGATGCACACATGCTGGCAAATGGATTCTGTCCAAAAGTAGCATCCACAGTGTGGTCCCACATAAATGTTTTACGTTTGCTCGATTTGACAATGGAACCTAGATGTCAAGGTGCAGCATCTTAGTTGACACCAGCAGTCTTGAGCAATCAGTGTCATATGCAGATGCAAGAAGTGGCGGCGCAGGTGGCCAAAGTAGCCCGACACATGCCGACGGCTTGTTAGTATCAAATCAGTCAATCAAACGCCATCAATCACTAGGTCGATGTCGATAGATGTGTTGGCCAAGTCAAAGCAACGCTGACATGGTCGCAACGCAACTCATTACAAATGCGCCAGCTATATGGAGCTGTATGTATCTTTGTTTTAATTATTTGCCGCTTAGAACAGTTGATTGTAAGTTAAATAAACTTCGGCAACATCCCCTGGGATTGGCACAGTGGGACCGCCGACCAATGAAATCAAATTAGCTACTCTCATTAGTGGATGGAAAAAATTCCAATTGCCAGTGGCTTGACATTTTTTGTGCCTCGTTTTTGTGAACTTGCTGTCAGACCAGCAGCGCATGATAAATCACTCAAACTGTTACAAGAGTGAAAATTGAAGCTTCATACCCAGTCCTGTCCTTTTTGGACTCTCCTCCGGCTGCCATTTTGTGTAATTCTCATTTTTTAGATTTTTTTTCTTCTGCCACTGCCATGCAACTGCAGTAAGTGGTTATAAATAACTTGGAATGTGATATACCCGACCAGTTACCACCGAAGTAGCTGCGTACGCACGACAGGTCGACTGTATGGCTAGCTGGCTGGCTGGCTGGCTGGCTGGCTGGCTGGCTGACCGCCTGCCGCCACTGATACGCACGTTGGTGATGGTGCTCTTGGCTGGCTGGCATTGGAGCCTCTTGTCTTGTCGTCCAAGCCGTCGTCGTCGTCGACGACGTCGGTCGTCGTTGTGTTGTGTCCAACTTCGAGAGATGGCAAGCAAAACGGTGGAAATTCTTCTCGACGAAAATGGACAAAGACACTTGAATTTATTATTGATTTATTTAAACAATTTCTATATAAAAGGTTTTGCCAACAAATCACAATGTTTCATTGCATTTATGTACGAAAGTATGTGCGAGTATGTGTATATGTGGCCATTTGAATGAAGGATCTAATAAGACTGTGGTTCAGGGTAGAAATCTAGGAATTCTTCTTTTTTTTCGTTTAGGTAGGATAATGGGTTCAAACCTACATGTGTGGTATTATCTTTCACTTCTAAATGATAGTGTAGACCACTAAAACCGTTTAAGCCATGTGAGCACTATATCTTAAGCTAAAAGGGATAAATGGATTAATGAAATTCCTCTCTCTATTCACTGTTTTTTAGCTAGTGACGAATTATTTAAGGATTATATAGGTGCATGAAATCGACTTTGTCACAAAAGAGTTTGAGTGAATATCCTTGCTCGTTGCGAGTTCTCATAGTTCAGAGCTACCAGTAGCCCGGGTTACTCTATTCTTCTTAGCTCGGTTTGTACGTTTTTAACGAGTGTGTAGATGTCCTCCCAATTCTCCCCTGGCCGCTCCATATATTCTATTGGGCATCGGTTGCTTCGGGTAGGTTATTTCTCCATTTTGTGAAGCGGTTGCAATGGAATATTGCATGCTCTGTGTCTTCCTCTTCAAGTTAAGAAAGTAGAGAATTAGGTGAGCTATCCATCCGATTTTGTTCGGAATCGCGCAGATTGTTCTTATCGCGCAGAGCCTGAAAGGTGTCGAAAGTTTTCTCCGTGTTTTTGTCGTTACTAACGCTGTGGCAGCATATAAAAGAACTGAGCTAACTCCTCTGGAAAGTAGAATTCTTCTAGTATACCCAGCGCCACCGATGTTTGGTAGTATTCGAGAGTGGGCTGTCTGAAGTAGTTTCGCCTTTTTGCTCGAGTAATCTACGTGAGTTTTCAACGTAAGCCTACTGTCGAGCACTGCTCCCAAGGATTTCCTGGCATCTGATGGTCTGATGACCAACCTGGATATTCAGAAGCTCCAAGTTTTCCTACTGGTTACTAGAACAGCTTCCGTTTTGTGGTCAATTAATTCTGAGCCTATCCAGTCTTTGATTTTTGCAACTGACTTCATGGCAACGGTCACCACGGCGGCGATTTCGTTAAACCTGAACAGAAAGTCTACTTGTCTACTCGGGAAGCTGTAATAAGTCTTCCACCAGGAAGTTCTTCAAAACCGGCCATCAAAATCCATCCACATCGCATGTGACAGATTTCTTCCCTATCCATCAGCTATCGCCATAATGTCTCGCCTGATCATTGACCCTATTCCAAAGCTGTCACTCATTTCAGTTGCAAGGAGAAATAGTTCAAACGGCGGGTGATGCCATCGATGGCAGCTCCGGTTGCATTCCTTTTTTTTTCGTATGCCCACTGTTCGCTTGGCTGCAACAGCAGCACATATCCTCCTTCGTTAAAACTTCTTCGGTCTAACAACAAAAAGTGAAGGAATCTCCACAAATTGCCATTTACTTTGCGCTCGAAATGGTTTGATAAATTCTCACTGCAGGTTGTGACATAGCGTAAAAACGCGTGTGTTACATAAACTGCATACTGAACAGCCCACAAGCTCCTGTCTGCTTGTATTAAAGAACACTGCGCTCCTGCAACTCCAAAAAATAAAAAAAAAATCAACACGAACATGCAACATGATACGTTGGTAAATCTATTAACTGGTAGATCCGTCGGATGTCTATTTAGGTGATCCACCTTGAAGTATCCTTGTTTGGACCACGACCATTACCATCCCTCCCCACTCAGTAGTGTGGCATTCGATACACAACGTGCACCTTCCACCAGCCCATATAGTTCCGAAAGAATGCCGCTGTACCTGAAGTGCGTATTGGATGGAATCTCGACGAGGAGTGTTCCAGCGGTGCGATGTGATTGTTATATTAATTTTATATAGAAAAAAAAAAAAACTGAAGAGAAAATGTTAGCATCAGCAGAGCACCCCCTCCTTGTTGTTGAGAAGATAATGCTTCTGTTCGCGGTGCGAAGTTGTTCCTAGCTGTATATGGCAAGCATGGTTTAATCACACAAAAAGTGAGTTGTTTCCTGATCTGCGATTTTTCCTAGAATCCTCTTCTCTCTCGCTGTGTGTGACAGTAGCAAAAAGAAACCGTCAGCAAAAGCAAAACAAACTGAGGACACTTGGCTCTATAGCGTATAGAAATAGCTCGAATTCCCTGAAGATGCGCAGTTAGAGAGAGGAACGAAAAGAACCCAGAAGACATGAAGTCTGCCATTGCGGATACCCGCGTAAATTACATTTATGGCATTGTGCCGGGAGGAACTCACTGTGATGTAGTGTGGCCGCACCAGGAATGCACCATCAGGCATAGACATGCAGTCTCTCTAGTTGGAAAGCGTTTACTTGAGGGATGTACATCTCAGTGCACCTAATCATACGACTAAAGGTGGGAGATGAATGAGGCGCATTACCTTAAAGGACCTTAATGTCGACTATGAATCTTTTTACTGGTTTTGCGAAAAGATGATTTTGAACAACGTTTTAGGCGCCGTGGCTCAGTGCTTAGTAGGGATTGCGATGAACTCCTTTCGCTATTGTGCTTGGTATGTACCCTCTGAGTAGAAAATCCCACAAGATTCTTACTGGATACAATACAGAGTCTAAGGTTTTTTATGGTTTTAATGTCTTTATTGATCTGCTTTCCTGCTTTTTGGAAACACTTCTTCGGACGTATTTTCATTTAAACTAGCTGGCTGTAGACTTAATATTTTCATGAAGAGATGTACATATGTACACATACGTATGGGCTTATTTATGCCTTTAAGAGACCCTCAGAAACTTCGTTTCGCTTTGCTAATATTGTCTGGTGGGGGGCGTGTTGCAGTGCTTTGGCGTTGGACTATTGGGCGGGAGGTTTGACTTTCGATTCTCAGAAAATACCAAACAGTTTTTCTACACTTCCACTTCGCATGAATATTAAGTTTCACGAAAAGCTTCTCAAATATGCCTTTCGGATAAAAACATTAATCTGCAGGTCCCCCTCCCTTTGTGCCAAAAATATAACACGCAGAACCCAAACGTCTACGAGAAGCTATGCCTGTTAGCGCCTTACCGATTTTTTAGCTCAAAATAGTGGTAGAAGTAGATACACTGCAAAGGAGTTCACGAAAACCTTCAGCTTTTTCACGTGGTTTTGATCTTTCTTGTAGAACAACCAAAAATGCTGGGTTTCAAGCCACTAAGACCGAAAGGGGCCCTATGTCGCAGCTTTTCATGTCTTATTTCGTTCATCAACCCTTAACGACGTACCCATTAGTGTTAATTTTCTAAGAACGTCGTTCGGATGCTACTACTATTCTTGACAGAGTGAGCTCTTTTGTCGGTCTCGCAGCTGCAATTAGAGTAGACCTAGAACAAGTGAGCTGAGCAATTTATATGTTTTACCCCATTTAACTGTCGTACCTTTCTCCAATTTTATCAGAAGGCTCTAAACATCCCAGAAACCCAAATCCTTTTGAAATTCATTAACGTAGCTAATGATAGTCTAGTCCAAGGTCAAGTTCAGTTGACTAGTGAATTTATTCTTGTGCTGATTGCTCCTCGCTCTGTCAGGTGTACTAGTAGAAGCTATTGACGATCATGATGATCGGAGAAGATAAAGAGGACACAAGACCTGCATGTTGTCGTCTCGCGTGTTTCCCATACAAGAACAAACGACAATGCTAACTAAAAAAAAAAATAAAAAATTATATACATATCTATATATATCGTGCAATATAAGGGCATCTTTAAACGGAACAAATATCTACTTATCTCTTCCACAACAAGATTCTCGTTGCAATCCTCAAGATAAATAAATTATTGATTTCTAAAGAGGTCTCGAGAATAGATCAACGCAACAATAATTAAAGGCCTTTGCTGCTACTGTGCTGTGTTGGAATCTATGAGGCTCATTGCGTGGAATTTGATATCTAATTAGGATTCCGAACATCACTTTAAGCATGATGATTGCGGTTCGCCCCGAATGGCAATGTGCTTTGTGTGTGTACCTAGACTTTGTGACTACATGCATGCTTCTTATAATTAATTTTTCTTTGTTGCGAAATTTATTAGAAATTTTTGTTTTTTTTTTTTATTTTATTTCAGGACGATCGTTCACCGATGTCATCGGGAAATGAGTCAGATGAGTCCTCAGATGTAGACTCACCAGGACCTCCGAGCTTAAAGACCAACCAAGCAATGCTGACTGATGTGCCTGCAGCGCAAGACGCACCGCCAAATTCACAGAGCTACAATGAACAACAAGGTCAACAACCAACTGCACCATCCAGCTCTACAGTAGCCAATGAACCCGTCTACTATGACGTATTTAAACCATCGACGACGAACCCAAGTCAACCCAGTAACATTGTGTACCCAACATCAGCTCTGGCAAATATACCGAACGAGGTGCTCCTAGGCCTAATTCAGTCGGGCCACCTGCAACTACACACCGAAGAAGGTAAGAACCAAACGATGCTACCAACACCAGCTTTTGGCCGTGCGAAGTTCATTGAGACCGAAAGTACCCACAATACTAGCACCACCTCCTCCACCGCCACCGCCACCGCCGACGCCAAATTCGTTTAATAACTTAATCCATCCTCCAAATCGGGATGAGGTTCACACATCTTGAACTTCCATTTCAATCAAATTCATTCACCGTTTCCTTAACCATCTGCATAAAAAAGGAGCGCGCACGCGCGCCAGCCCACCGCACTATTGTCGTCGTTCGACGGCCCCAGTTGCGTAATAATAACAACGATCCGACGCATATAAGGAGCTCCCATTGATCGATGCTCCTCCCGAAAGGCAAATAAGCGGACGAACTGTTCTCAAATCGCGCCCCAAAAAGGAACTCACACTGCGGCGGGTAACCGGGCAGTATTTCCCGACGCAAACGCAGCAGCATTGAAATGAAAGCGCGCGCGTACGATGCCAAACCAAGTCAAATAATTGCATGCCATGCTGCTGTGTCGTCGTCGGTCGTCGGTCGTCGGTCGTCGGTCGTCCGTGCATGGTCAGTCGTAGACGCGATCGCGGATCGATGCTCCTTTTTGGTGGAATTACACATGTCGACGTGAGGCATTTAGTTTAGTCCACAGACGAATACTATATGTATAATCCCCACAAATATGTCGAAGATGTCCATAACTTTCGTACGCACTGTCGCCACAATAACTTGGTCTGTGGAGCTGTGGAGGGGTACCTAATTCGGATCGATGATTGGTCGCCGGTTGACATCTGGTTGGCCACCATTTTTGGGGCCAAATGTGATTGACTTTTATTAAGTTTTCTTTTTGATTTTCTTTCTCTTTGAACTATTGTGATTCTATGTTTTTTTTATTGCAGATGGAAGTGGACATCAGTACATCACCATACCGCTATCTATGGCAGCGGCTGCAGCCGCTACCGCAAATAATAATGGGGGTGGATCCACACAGGTGAAAGACCTTTCATCTAGAGCTAGTTCTTCCAGAGAAAATGCCTCAACTTCATCAGCAACAGCCACGTTGTCGTCTTCAAGCAGAGATACAATTCGTGTTAAGAAGGAGTTTATTGATTAGTGCAGTGCAGATGTTTGATGATATTTTTTATAGTTTTCCAAAACAAAAAAAAAAGAGCCAAGCTTTGCCAAAACCCATCAATCATCAATCATTGTAGTCTTTTATATAAAACATCATGTGCATCTGCTTAAAAATATCCGTTTTACAATGTCGTATATCCTTACATCGATTTAGAAGAAATCACATGTAAAAGTAAAAAGAAAAGCATGCAGCACACCCTTTAAGAGTCGACATCTGTTAAAATAGAGTGTTCAGTACCTAGGAAGAAAAGCATGCAACACACCCTTTAAGAGTCGACATCTGTTAAAATAGAGTGTTCAGTACCTAGGAATCGACAGATCGCCTACTGTCAGTTAAATTAGAATATCTCTTCGAAATCAACTGCTAAAGTAAGATATCACTTAAAATTAGCCCTACACCGAGCTTAAGTTACGACTTATTTTTAGTGCTTCCAGAATTATAAATCATTTAACATCACATTTATACCACACAACTTCAAAATCGAACCATCAAACAAACTGTCAACATCAAGCTCACGTTATATGGTTTCAATCATAATTAGCGGTGCAAGAATTGTTGGAGTCTTTCAAATTTCAAGTACCTATCAAGCCAATATGAAAAATCAAACCAAAAGAGGTATGTTTCTTCCCTTTTTTTACAACTCAACTTGTTGGATTGCAAAACTTTATGAACCACCTAAGCCTTAGTATCTGTTAGTAGCTGCCTCACTGCAAATCTATCTAATCGTTTTTTTAAGGCAGATTAATACAATTATCAGGTACTGAGGTCTCCATAGCTGAATTTCGAGTAAAATGCTTGCAAATCGTCAAGAAATAATAGCTTCTTTATCTGTATTTACGTAGATATACCATTCTACGATTTTTCACCTTTCGTGGATGGGCAATTTTTTCATATCTTACCTTTCTGTTTAGCACCAACATTTAAACCGTCAGTTGTGTCCATTTGAGACAAACCTTTCAGCTGGTTCACTTGGAAGTACTTTTGAATGAGTAAACTCGTTTCCACAAATTTCATCCGCGTACTCGAAAAATTAGAGAACGTTAGGAGAGTTAGTGGTTTAATTTGAAATTTCAGAGTAGTTGGGGAAAGTTTTGAACAAACTAAAAACTGAATACATAGCTCGTTCAGAAAAGGGCGATTGTTATATTTATTCCACTGTCAGCATCGGTCATAGTCCTTCCTTGTAGTCTAGAATACTATGACAAATTTGACGCGTTAGAGAAGCTGTTAAAAACTTTTCATAAACTACAAGATCTTAGAAAAGAAAGGGGAAGGGGATTCCAGAATCAGGTGGAATATAGTGGCACAGATGTTGTGAAGTAAATACTTCATTCTTAAGCTCACAGGAGGGAAGCTAAAGACAAATTTCCACTCCGTTAGGGTTTGAACAAAAGCAAAGTTGTACGTTAAATTTTCAGTAAATAAACACCCTCGACCTTATCACGACATTGTAGAACGGTCATACCTAATTGTTAATCATTTTTAACTAAAATATTTTATATCATAAAGCATATATCATGTTTAACTTTATTTATATTGAAAATACCCAACTGAACTACTGCCTTTTGTTTGTTGTTTTCGATTTAAATTATAATTTTTTCTTACTTTACTTTTTTTTACAAAATTGTTTAGCGAATTGTGTATAAGTTTACTTATTTTTTTCAACTAGTCAAAAGTTGTTTAACTCTTCATAAACGTTATTAGATGGTAAATTTATTGCAATTTCTTTATAAAAAACAATTCATATATAAAAAAAAAATAGTATTAAGGTCATAAACGCTAAACAATTTGAACAAGAATTATTAAAACAGAGTAACAATAATAATAAATTATAAAATAACTATTTTTTATTCAACAATCAATCTTTTCTTTTTAAAAAGTAAAGTCAAGAAGAACTAAAGGTGGAATAAGAAGGCTGCAGTGGTTAAGTAAGGGAGAAAATTCAAACGATTGCTTGATATTTCCTTAAAACTTAAGGCGATATGAAGCCTTATTTTCTATGGATGTGTTGATAATTAATTAAAGTTAGAATTCTGACTGAAATGCCTTTTGCTAGTGGCAAAAGTTCTGAAACACCTCAGCATCAATTCAACTTAGAAATTTAGTTTCGCTTACAAACCTAAAAATCTGTATTCGATTTAAGGATGTGGGTTCTTTGGTACGCTCTCAGAAGTTATGTGCAAATCCTTCATTGAAGGAATGTATATCAACTCGATGCCATTGTGAATGAAGCCTACGTGGACTTAAGAACTATCGTCGGACTCGAAACCATAATGTAACTAAAGAACTAAAATTACTATATTCTGAATTGAAACTTTATAGTCTTGGACTCTGGACTACTGCTTATGGACGTATCGTTGAACTCCTAACTTGGCAGATGTATCAGTTAGTACGTCCCTTTTGTGAACTTATCGTAATTCATCGAAACTGATTGTTTTAGTAGCTCCCCATACTCTTAAGCGGATCACTTAGAGATGGAAACAATTGTTTTAGAGAACTGCGTGAACAGTTTTTTCTGTTTTAATAACGCTTTCATGCAAATTTACTCACAAAAAACAGCTGACTGAAGATTTAGACCTTTCGGTGTGGTTACGCTTTTTACGCCCCTCAGAATAGGCTTGAGATTCTTTTTCCTTCAAATTCTTTGGGTTAGCTTTGGTTTTATAAATTAACTCTACTCAACTTTGCTGCTTTTTAAAGGATTGTATGCCATATACTCGTATGTTTGTATGCATTTTGGACATTTTTTTCATCGATTAACATTAATTTTTGAAATTTGACAAAATGGAGTCCTCCTTTACTCCATATGGGGTGTCTTGGTTAAGCATTTCTTGAAAATCAATTCAGGTGTCTAGACTAGTTAACACAGTCATACGTATTTGCCATTCTCGAAAAAACGAAACCTAGCTTAAAAACATTTTCTGTTGAATCAAACTACAGGTATACGCGAAATTTGAATAAATATTCGAAAGTTGTGCTCGCAAATCACCGTATTTACATTCCAGAGGCTCCCACCGTCATAATCATCACCAACTTGGAATCAGCGAAAGAGCTCAGCTCAAGCAAAATAAATAAAAAAAAAACTTCTCTTTGTGTCTATCAGGTTTTCTTATCGGATTTCCTTATTGAGACCCCACCGCGTATGCCTGCTTCCTTCCTTATTTAGGTCGAAGTAGCGATCGCCTTCTTTGGGGTGGGTAGCAGAAAAATATAAAAAAACATTTTGTATCGAAAACTATTTATCGCGGAGCGGTCCCCGCCACTTAACAAGCACATCAACGCAAATCTCTATATATACTCGTCAAAATAAATGAATAATTTAAGAATCCCAGAGCCCGTGCCACTCATATCAAATACGCGCAGCGTGGCTGCGTGATGACAGACATCAGAAGTAATTATGATAAAAATAATAATTATTGTTATTTTGATTCGGAATCGGACTTCGATGCCATTCCTTCCGCTCTTCATTGGCTTCCTCCATACTTGAGGGGTATACGGGTATACACCGCCACCGACCGCGCTCCGTAAGTTTGACGAAACTACGGAACTACCTAATTTGGTGGGCGATACCTCACGGCAAGATAATAATGTTACTTCATTGTGGTAGCGTGGGTTCATGTCATGTTTTATAAACGCGTATGTTGAGTGTCGTATTAAGACTTGAGTATTTAGTAAACCAGTATACATACGTGCAGGTGAATAGTGTCAGTAGAATGAATGGCACAGTTGTGGGCACTGTCTGAAGAATTTTCTGAGGGTTTTAGTTTATTTTTATTTTTTTTTTTAGTTTTAGTTTTATGAAGTTGTTAACATTCTTAAAGATAGTGAGTGACTTTGGTTGACTATAAATCATCTGGTATTTTAGAGCTTCATTCTTCAGCGAAGAACTTGTACTAGGAATAGACCAGCTTTTATTTGTGGATTGAGTTCATCTATTCCAACTCCACTTTCACTCATCGAACATCAATATCTGAATGTTTGCATTTCGTAGAATACTTACTGAATACAAAACAAAGAAATACTTGACGCAGCAGACCGTATGTGGTCCAGGGCCTTATTGTGCTTGTGCTTTTTCCACACACAGGGAAGGGACCTACAGTTAAGAGTCATATCTGAAAGGCTTGCTGAAGCAGTTCGGCTTGTTTCCTATCTTTCTAATTGAGACTGTTGTCATTTAGAGGAACTCCTTGGGAGACAGCATACATATATTCGTACATATGTATGTATGTACGTCATCCTACTCAAATCGGCTTTTGGAGTTCTTTAAAAAGGGACGGCCAATATCGTAAAATACTATCCCAACATTTTTCGGTTTGTATATGTACGAATTTTCCTATTTCTTAGCTCCAGGTTATGGCAGGATTTATTCTAAATCGTATAAGCATTAGCTCGGCAAAGCAAATCTTGTAATACAGTAACAAATTGTTGCAGATGGATGTACACATCCATTTGTTTACGGATACCAAGTTAATTACTTAGAATTTTAGCTCGGAATCGTAGCATAAATCATAGGTGAAATCATTATTAGAACATTGATACCACCAGCCCACTACCACCCATTAGCCTACATTCAGAGAAATCCAACAACACAAAGTGCAAACAAAGAAACCCTTCACCCTTCACACATTCCACTAAAACAATTAATTGCCAATTGAATTGCAAATTCACACTTTAATGGCGCACACGTTCAAAGGGCAATTTGTGTAATCAATTAATCTCTCCATGCCCACCCCTACGACCCTTCGGGTATCCAAAAACTACATGTCGTCGATATTTGGCCTGCGAACCATAAAACTTACTACATCACCCGAACCGCACCGCCCAACGCAGAGCTCCAATTAAACATTCTAAATGCGAAAGTCAAACAGTCAGGAGGGGCCATTGACGAGACCATGAGGGGACGTAAAATGTCCTTACAAATCCCTTCCGAGTTCATGACTTTTCTCTTCTTTTTTTTTAATTAAACAAATGTATTTCGTTGTGCGATTATGTATAATCTAGCTATACATACACACCAACTGTACTATGGTGACGTTTGCAAAAGTCCTGCCAACCCTAACAATTGACTGTTGGCGAAGTCTTGTGTGGGCAAAAAAAACAGCAGGCACACGGCAACGGCAACGGCATAGGAATGCACGCTTCACATGAAATTTGGTGGGCAATTAATTAAGAGAGAGCTTCTGTAGTCGGGGCTTACTAAGTATAGACCAAGTGACTGTGTGTGTATTTGCCGACGGCTGGATTGTTGTTCTTGTGATGGCGGCCGTTTTCTGAATGAATTAGCTGTCAAGATGTCCTTGAGATTGCTTCCGATTGAAGGGGCAAATGAGTATTTGGCAATTAAACGTGCATTATATACAAACATTTTGTTTTGTTCTTAGCTTTTTGCTTGTTGGGTTAGTGGTAGTCTTGTAGATCAAACTCGATTGGATGGGGTACATTAATTACTCGGAATAGAGGGGAAAAAAGAAATAGCATGACAAGGGTGACAAAATAACAGTTTTTACGGTCTTTTTAACTTTAAAATGAAAGGAAAACATCACTTTATATGACGTAAAGTACTTGTGGTCCTTCTTAACCCACCTCCAAGATCGCACGCCAAGTGGTTATTTCGAATGTCGTTAAAGGTTTTCGAGTTTTAGTTCAAAAATTCATCCATTAAACCAAGTGATATATGGGCTATAAAGGACGAAACGGTAATAAAGTATTTAACTGCTCTGAGGAATTATCTTGGAAAGACACAAGCGAAAAACAAAATACTCTTAGACATGTTTGGATTTAAATCGGTTGTGGTTTGAGGTTGATTATCAAGTCTGGTAGTAGGTATGGGTACCAAGAAAAAGACAGCATGTTCTGTTTATAGATTCAATTTTTTTCTCTCTTTTTTGCTGCTTCCATGGTTTGTTGACTCTGGGTAGGGCTAAAGGGTCTTTATAATTCTCGTAACTAAGATTGTAGATTAAGCTTGATAAGCTTTTCTGCACTTCAGACAGTTTTATCAGTTCTAGATTAAAAAACTGCAGGACAGCGACTTCCTCTACCTAAAACCTTTCGAATGGATTGTAGGACTCGGTAGTCTTCCATAATGCGAGTGTTCTCAATCGTGATCTTACACAAAGTAATGAGCTGAGCAGGAATATCCAACTAAACATGTCGCGGTAAACTATGTCTCTACTTACTCTGCCATCACTCTTTACATCAGATATTATTTTTTAAGTCGGCTAGGAGCACTCGATCGCCATTGGATATACATAAGTGGGTCTTTGTGTATGAATTCTAAAACAATTTACATAAACCGCTTCTTATTAATTATTTTATACAATTGAGGGTCTCTTGGGTTTTTTTTTTTTTTTTTTTCCACGAATCACATTTGCACTTGGAAATGGGTTTTTAACATTTGGTTCGCGAAGGAAACTTTGTGAAACCACTGCTCTGTACCAATCTAAATCCTATATTTGAAGTTTTAGTGGTAATAATAGTGCTACTTGTCTGTCAGAGTCCTGTAAAAAGATATTTCAAGCCATTTGTCTTAATGAGCAGGACAGTCAGCGAATATTCAATATTTTCACCCGGGTTAGTGATAGATGCCCCCTCGTAAATGAAAGGCAAATGTTCAATCAATCAAAAGTTACTTTATTGCACAATGTAAAACTGTATGTCTATCACCTATTCCATCATAAAATATATGTAAAAAAAGAAGAAGAGAACTAAACTTTCACCATTAAGAATGTGTTCGATTGTCAGCATCGTGGTCGCCATCACTTTGAATATGGTCGTTCGCACTCACAGCAGTTTCATTTGACGTTGTCGGTTGCACAACATCAGCAGCATCCTTACTACTGGTAACAATGACAGCTTTGCCATTACCACCATCATCGTTGTGCTCATCATTTTGGCCGTCATTGCCTCCATCGTCGGCAGAAGGGCTGGTGCTGGCTCCCTTTCCTGTCAAGGTTATGATGTTGTCGATTCTCTGCTGTATGTACTGCTGGCGTCTGACTTCTGCCTTGGCCAGTTTCTCCTCCAAATGCTCGATGGTTGTTGGTGGTACAGCTGTTGCCGCTTGTTCGACCAACTTTTGCAGTCGCTTTGGAGGGTGCTTTTTGATTAGGCTATCACTTCTATCGTCGTTGTCGTTGTCAACATCATCCAAGGAGATTTCGAACGCCTCCGCAGGTGCTGTCAGGAGTTCGTTTTGTTGGAAAGTATACCCCATTCAGAGGATATGAATGTCGTTCAATTCATTGTGTGGCCATATATTCGAAATGACACGACGCACCATATCATACCATTCCATGTCAATGACGGCAAGGAGAAAAAAAAATAAATAAAGGAACCGATTGTTCCGGGTTGGATGGAAATGAAAAGCAATAAAATGAAAAAATTGTTAAATAAGTTTCACACTTTCATGGTGTTTTATACAGAAATCGATATTTACGGTACTTAGAGGATAGCTCGTTGTCAGCGGAAGCTGCTGTAGGGCTAGAACTGTCCACCGCATTTCCCGGTAGGCTACCACTTTGCGATGATGCACAGCCCATCATTAAATTCCAATGTAATCGGTGAGGTGAAAGGCTGTAATCAGATATCCGGTCGTTTATCCCAGCCGATGACATTATCCCTTCATGATGAGGGACGACAGCTGTGCTGCCAACTCAAGGAAATTTCAATTTCGACAGTATCCTTCTACACGCGCCGAATACTGGCCTTTTTCAATCTGACTTGTGCAATCGAGAAAGGAAATTCCCTTAACACAAACGTAACGTATTCGCGCAATGAATCCGAATCCCCCCTGGAAGGATGCGACACTTTAGATCAGTTCTGAGTTTTGATTTTTAATTTCCGCTTTTCCGGTGACAGAGTGTGTAATGTAGTCGTACGGTTCCTGTGTTAAACTAAAGTTACTAGCATAAAGGAACTGCGGAAAGGCAATTTGAACTCCACTCTGTTCGCTGTTTACATTTACTAACTCCCCTCTATGAATAAAAAACGAACTGTCAGTCAATTTATATTCACCCCCTCTTGCACCACCGGACATGTATACATGGCTCCCTCATTTCCTCCAACTAAGCGATATTTATTTGAATCCATCAATTGGGCGAATAAAGGGGTAGTGACCAACACCCTTCAAGCACAACAGTGTTGTTCATAGATGACCGTCATATCCGCTTCATATACGATGTCAATAACGAAGGAGTGGGTCGAGGAGATCGTTTTAATGCTCGTATGTCCTGCGTGCTGCTTATCCCCTACTGTTGTGCGATATGTTTCTTGGGAAAAGCTAATAGTAGGGGAGGGCAGTACTACTGCTCGTAGTTTCACAGTAATTGTGTGTTATGCAAAATAGACAAATAATTTCATGTATCTGTGTACATATGTAGCTGTATGCCCCTCGGGAGCTTTAGTCTGTAGCGCTTGTGTGGCTATATTCAAAGTATCTGCTTTCAGAGTCGTACGTTAAGTCCTCTATCATTTTAGCCAATGGCCGTTGGACAATCAAAATTTTTTTGTTTTGCTAGAAAATATTTGCTTTTAATATGTTCCTTTCTAATGTGCATTCACTGAACGACATGAGTAACCTGCGGCAAGGTCACAGAGAATTGAATGCAATCTGCAAGTAATGGTTTAGGTGACAGGACGTTTTGAATAATTTGTTAGTTGAAATATGAAGCGATATGTGCTGGGAGAAATACTGACACTAAGACGGATGGGAAAATGCAGAAACGGCGAAACACGTTAAACATTCCACAAACTACAAGCAAATCTGTATGCCAATGAATGGAACTCCAATAAATATGGACCGAAAGGACCTTGAAAGCGCACTGTACATAGTCGATATCAACTTACACAGAATTCTATGCCAGCTACCCACCCACCCACAGAGCGTTCGTATTGGCAGGAAGAAACCGTAGAAACACTATTTGACCACTTTTAGGCAGTTTCACTTCCTTTGTGAACTCCAAAATGGTAGGCTATTATGTTGACCTAGTGTTCATACATACATACATATATAAGGCCACCGAAGACATCTTTTTCAAACAGAAAAGATCACAAGAACTCCTCAAACGAAAGAATGTATTGCATTGCATCTGCCATCATCTTCTGCAAATGTAAACTTTATTATTTCATTCAAAATTCAATGCAAATTATTTTTATTTATTTTATTGCTAAAACAACACATTCCACAGATTCAAATTCAAATAAGCTTACGTCACATTACGATGCATCGCGAAGGTTTGTGACTTGACTTGCTGATCTTTGCCAATTTTGACAATTGACAAATGTCAGTGCAGTGCGGGTGCTTGAAAATAAAGTTTGATTAGTGGTTATCTACAAAGAAAAATTAAATAAAATTATAATTGTTGTGTTTTTAGTATACAAAGTGGTGTTTTCTTGTATTTAAATATTCAAAGTTTGTTATTAAATGTGCTTTGTAGTGAGTTCTTTGTGAAAAATGTGTTATTTTGTGGAATTTATCAGTATGGCTGAGGAATTTCTTATGCGGAGTTACAGAAGCAAATGGCGATTTGAAAATTGAAATTCTTTCTACGGTGAGTCTTTTAATTTGATTTCCTTGATTTAGTTTATGCAATATGTACAAGTATTTATGTTTTTTGGATTCAGAAACAGAAACTTTCGTATATTCCGTGTCATCTTGTTTGATTCTGTGTCTTTGGGTCACCTCATCTCCTATGGCTCATGCTGAAGAACATCTTCAGTCACTTCACTGCATCTTGTTTATTCTAAAATACATATCTTATCGCACATAGTGGTAGTTAGGGGCTTTTACAATACGTGGTTTCAGATGGAGATTATAACAAATCGGCTCTTGTTCGAGCAGGGCTTGTCACGTCGTTCTAGCAGGGTCTGGCTTGTGAAATTTTGTAGTAGTGTTGTACGACAAAATTCTGCCGTGGAAATGTAATGGCATGTGTCCTGGTATGTACCTTTATTTTTGAACTGAGTTCTGAAACTATTCGCACTATTCGCTTTCTGATAATATACGACTATGCTGGATGGAATATTCATAGTTTTTCAAATGGTTACTAAGACAAGATGAAAAGTTCTTGCCTTGGCAGTCCGTTCAAATGAATTTCCTTTCTTTAGATTTAGGAAGATGGAGCCTGATCTGGTGAATAGGGTTGATGTTCTAACAATTCGTACTTCTCATTGCCCAAGTACTTTTGTAGGTAGGTTCTCGCCTGATGAAATATATACTTTCTTTTTTTTTATCATTCAGGCTTTCTCTCATGTATTTGTTCGGTTAGTTGGCTCAGAAGATTTGAGTAGTATTTTGGCCGGCTATTGTTTTACCCTTTCGAAGATAATCAATAAAATTAATCCCAGAAAACATTGGTCATACCTTCCGGGCAGATTCAATTGACTTCGCGTTTCGTTTCTGGCATCTAGTGGGGGTCCGAAGTCTGTAAAAAAAAAATCGGTGCACAAAATCGGTCAGATCCTTCTTAAAATGGTCCAAACACTGTTGATAAAGTCTTTTTGGTCAGCATTTAACAAATCTTGCACAAAGTTTTCTTATATTTAATTCTTGATGTGTAATGTACCATGCCCTTCCGTCTGATATGCCCACGGCCTCAGCTATCTCTTAGACCTTGAATCGCCGATCGTCTAATATCATTTTGCGTACTGCGTCCCTTACTCTTGTCTTGACACTGTGCTTATTGATCCTTCGCTTAGCACACAACTCTCTTCTTCTGAAAACCTGTTCAAGTTCTGTTTTCTAATAAGAAACCAGAGTAAAGCTTACCTTGTCTGTCATTTTTCCCGCAGGCAGCTTGTGTAGTAGGGAATTGTAAGCTATAGTCAATTTAGGATAATGTGCATATCCCGGCACTGTTCTAGTGACAAGATAAGTAACGAATCGTTTTGAATGAGCTATAAATTTTCAATCAATGCGCGTTGCTATAACTTTTTATAAATTACATGCAAATTCCTCTCCTAAAATATTCATTTGTATGTAGTATGTGCGTGTTAAGCATATAAACATTAGCCACGTAAAAAGAAAACTCATTTTCTGGCCGAAATTTAAGTAAGTTTCGATTACACGTTCCTTACCTATATTTGATCCCGATAACAGCGTAACAAACAAAAATGAGCGCCATTCAAATTTTCCACATCCTTTATTCTCATACCTACTCATGCATAAAGCAAGCTTCACCGACATTGTTCCCCCGTGTCAGCTTTGGTGTGCCCAATGCAGCAGCAAAATGTTTAAACAAATTTCAAATCTAGTTAACGACCACCAGGATAATAGCAGCCCCCATGCCCCATCCATACCCCATCATCCGCGAACGACATAAGGCACATTTCATTCGTACAAGAGATAATGTGTATTTTTTTACGATCGAAACAAATTATCCTTATTCCACATCCACAGACACAGGGAGACCCCCATCCCTAGGGGTAATTTAATTTGCATTACCGACCGACACATATTGATTCACTTACATGCAAAGATAAACTTTAAACTCCGTGCGGCAGCCAGCGAACGGAGCTGTTCGTTCCACATTCTGTTTGATTTTGTTTCACGATAATAAAGGGGATGAATGGGATTGTAATAAGGGGGGTAGAAAAGTCGTCGGGGTTTAGCTTCAGCTGCCGGCTGACTGCTGCAGATAGCGCACACACGAGCCTCAGAAAGTAATTCGATTTATTATGAAATATGAAAATCCGCAGCCGCAGCGAAATTGGAACGAAATGCATGATAGGAACAGCGAACAGGACAAAATTTAAAAGACAGTAAAAAAGAGCGAATGAGACTAAAAATAAAACCACTAAACTTGTGCGAAACCCAATCATCATTTTTTTTTTGTTCGTTCTCCGCCCCGAGTACGTGATACGTGCGACGAACGTGCCCATGGCCAAGTCCTGCAGGTTGACTGCCTTTGCGTGTCTTCGAAGTTGACACAGCGGGCGATAGGTTATTGCCCATGTATGTAAAAAAAAAAAAACACGAAAACACTTCATAGGTGGAAGATAGACAGGACCCGTGAGGTGATATTTTCCTTATTGATTTACGTCCTGCCATAAGTTTCAACTATGATAACATCAGCAGTCAGCATTTCGTGCCACAATATAGGGATAGAGGGATGGCTGTGGAGAAGATTAGATAGGCATTTCGGTGGAATGAAATGTCATGCCAAGGGTAGCTTGTCTATAACCGGTCATTGACTGAGTGGGAAATTTTTCATCGATTACCAACGGGGGCAACCGGCGGGGGATAACAAGTATGTTTGGGATTGTGTAAAATGTCCCTAAATTAACCCTCTCCCCCCCTTTTAGAAATATACATATATTCGATACTGGAAGAGTGTGTATATTTATGTGACCACCCTGACTTTCACCCTCCATCCCTTCGATCAATTGCGACTAATGAGGCAAAAAATTCATTCAGGGATGTGGGCAAATTCGGCATTGCTCAATCAGGGAGTTTTATAAAAAAAAAATTTAAGGCAAATGCGGTTGAAGTTTCAATAAACGTGACCCAAACTTTTTGAGCAAAACATGAACGTTCGAATGTCGGGGTTTCGTCCAAAATTAGAGGGAGGTAGATCAGAATAAGAAGGGCATGTGTTGGAACGATGTTGAACACAGTCTAACATTAGATTGTATCAAATTCGTGAATGGATAACCGTCCCTTAGAAAGGTTTAAAATATTTTTGTTTTTTACTCCAATTCTAGGCTGTATTCTGTCTCGACCTAAGCGAAGTGAAAATAGAGGTACAGTCTACAGAATGCGTCGCTGATAAATGTATTTCTGGTAGCGTCGATTTCGTTTCGTTTCGTTGATGTATTCGTGAAAAGTTGTACTTTTTATGTAATAACTTTGAAAATAGTCATCTCTTTTCGTCTTGCTTCAATAAGTTCAGCCAAACTCCTGTCGGTGTAGGTAGATTTAGAGAATACCATGTTCTCATCCTGGTACAAAGCAGATTTCTCCCAATCATATTTCACTGTGAATTTATTCTAGTAACGAGATCCTCCTGATTTCTGTACGTTGTTAAGCTTTCAGATTTCAGTTGAGTTTGCATGTTAACGTAATCACTCTGCGCCTGCACCCAACTTACTTTTCTATCAAAAATAACTTAGTTCCGCCCATGAAAGCAAGGCTTTTGCCATACATTTGAGTTTTGATTAGTAAAAAACTCGTTGTTTGTAGTGCGTTATAACATAATAGACGCAGCAGAAGATATCCTTCATCGTAATTCTACATAAAGAAAAGGTTTTAGGCAAGATGCGAATACTACATATGGCGCCTTCCGCGAGTAGTTCATTCCTTTGTATAGTAAACTGGTCGGGGATATCAGTTTGATTTTGGATATCTGAAAATGTGGAAAAGCTTGAGAATCACCCCTAGTTAATCATCTGCATGTGGTTCATCCAATACGGATTGATGTAGGTCTGCGATATTCCTCAAAGCTAGGCATTCCCTCAGATAGACTCACCGCTTTGGAAACCCGTTGAACTATAATCATCGGAGCACGACAGGGCTTCCCTTCGTTAATTATTTCACTCCTTATTTTCTTTTCAAGGAAAAGCTGAATAATCTTTGAGAAAAAGCCAATACCTGAATCCCTCTGAATAGCAGGTACCGTCTACTACTTGTTTCACCACAAATGCTAATCAGATGTAATCCCCTGGAATTCTGCAAAGCCTATTAGAATCCATAATTAGAAAACAAAAAAAAAACAACTGTTTTTATTAAACATACATATATATATTTCCTTTGACTTTTTTTCTGTTTATGTACTTACCATCCTATAAACTACATGCACACATATCCATTATATTGTATGTACATATACAAATACTTTCCACATACATAAATTACTTTATTTTTTCTATTATATTCCAAGATATATAATTTTTTTTTTGTTTTTGGAGTTATGTATATTGTGTTGCTGCTGGTTTCCGCGCGCATACCCGTATATTTATTCTATGTAAATATGCTATTTTTTGTTATGTAAAAAACGAGTGATTTCACAAAAAATTTTCATAAAACTGACATTGACGGGTCATATACATTTAGTGGATTAATCGGATGAGAATTTGTTTACTATGTTTTATACGTATTCATATTTATTATGTATTTTTAAAATTTCATTTAGATTGCTATATGAATTCTTTGTTTGACTTACGACTTAATTAGAAATTTTCCTTTAAACATTTATATAGATATTTTTTTTTTTTTTTTGTATTATATTTTGTTTTAAGATTTATTTATCTATCTACTTTGCGTTGGTGGTTATTTGTTTTTTGTATTTTTTCTCTTTTTGTGAAATAAGTTTTGTTTATTCCTTGGATTTTCTCTGAATTTTTTTCTTTTTTGTTTTGTATAAAAAAATTATATATACTGATCTAACTAATGTATAAGACGGTTTTTCCAAATCTGCACATTTCTATCCGTTATTTGAATTAGATGTAAATCGTACCTAATTACAATTTGAATGCTATGCGGATGAAGGTGGTTTTTTTTTTTTTTGCACGAGTAGGTGTGTAGGTGTAGGCATCCATTTTTTAATCAAAAGAAAAGAAATTTGCGATGGCAATTGTTATTCAATATGAGTTACAGATGCAAGGACTAAGGGGAATTATTTTCGGATTTCGTGGAATGGAAGATGTAAGAACCTTATATAAATTTCCCTTACCTTGTTCGGTAATTCAGAAGATTACATTTTTGTTTGCCTAGTTGAATTAGGTTTTGTATTCGTAAGCCGACAAAATAAGCTAAGTATATCACGTCTTTTGACGAAAGATGGGCTAGATAAGTCAAGAACAACGACAGACAGACAAAGAACGACATTCTTCAAACTAGATCCCTTACCACTTTTTTGAAAAAATTCTCTAGAAGGGTGAGAGCAATTTTCATGACCAACAGTCCTAGGATGGCAAGAGATCTGATTTGAAGCAAAAGTATATCAATTTCATAGAAAGAATCGTGCTTCTCATGTTTAGATATTAAGTGGATTAATTTGATATTTCCCTATCACTGCTATGGCCTATTCCAAAAATCTATTTTATTTTTATTATTATTGAGATTCCGGCCAACGCATCAAATGATTTACAGCCTTAAATTATTGGTAATTAGGACCTTTACTGACACTATATGGAAATTCCAAAAGAAAGTTCTTTGTGGGATAGTAAATGCCCGCGACCTATAAATAAACAATCAGTGACTGCAAAGCCACATTAACTTCGAGATAAAAGCCGTCTCAAACCTTCTCAGGCAATATTCGAAGATTTAAAAGAAGGCAGCCTCATGGCCTTATTGTTTGGAAGCCATGGGAATACATGTACTCGTATCTAGAACTTTAAAAATTCTTCAACTCGAATTCGAAAACAAGAAAAAAAAATCCTCTGCGGATCTTTCACAGATTGCTCCTGATTTCGAGAAATATTTTCAGTCGAGCACTACCAAGTGTCTTTCGAGATATTCACCTCCATTTCAAAAGCAAGCAAAAAAAAATATTTCTAACTAAAACGGATAAAAATGTGCGCTTTCCCAATCATTCTTCAAAAAATCCACAAACAATTCGTCCTCTATAAACAATAGGTTTTCTTATAAAAAAACGTTTCATTCTTTTTTTATATATAAATTAAACGTACGTAATAGTATTTTTAGTTTCACGTAAACATAGTTTTTGAATTAAAATTTTGTAAAACTTTAGTGTGCGCATTATTTTTCGTAGTTTCTTTTTTTTGTGGGTCTCCTTATGAACAGGAAGAGGGTATAGTCTATATCTGTGTCGGTTGAAACTCAAAATGTATTTATTTACAAAAAATCGCAACTCATTTGAGTCTCGCAAATAATTTGAGCAAATGCTAAATATAATCATCACGATCGTAATAAACATATAAAAAAAAAATTGTATGGTAATGTGATAGTGGTGCGAAATCCATATATAAAATAAATTACTGCACTTATTAACTTAATTTATTTTACTCACATCACCTTAAATTTAAAAATTTAAAATTCACTAGAATTATTCTTAATTAGATTAAAATTAATTAAAGCTCTCCTTTTAATTTTAATAAATACATTAAATACTTTTACTTTAGTACAAATGGGTTTATTACTAAATTTTGTATTTTTTTTTTGTTCTTCTAACGATGCAAATGGAATGGGTTTTTGGATAACAATGAATAAACTGAAAATATTCCCTTCGATGTAACTAAAATAAATTTTTAAAAATAACCCTTAATCAATTCCACAGTAAAGTATAATTTCTATCATTACCAAGATTTTTTTCTTTTGATTTTGATTGCACTTAACTAGTTTTCTGATTATTCTTTTGGTTTTGAAATTGATTTATCTGCATGTTCACTATGTTACCTAGACACTTACTTAGGTTAGTAGATTTTACGTGGTTTTATTTTTAAATTTTACTTTATATTGTGTGTTTATAAATATTACACACTACAATGATTCCGAAAAAAAAAATCGTTATATTTGTTAAGTATTTTCGCTTCAAATAAATTTGTTCCCGAATATAGTAAGCAATTTCGTTTTGGGGGTGTTGAGTAAAAAACTTGTTTTCATTCTACCTGCCTAGTTTTTTTGTACAAAATATTCACTTGGAGAGTACTTAACTTCTCTATCCTAAGCATCGTTTCAGGTGTCGTCTAGGTTAAAGCATTACAATTCCAAAAATTTGCCACCATTCGACGACCCTAAGGAATGATGAGGTATCTCCAAGAACAGAGATCAGTTCACTCGAACAATTTTCGACGCTTAGCTACGTCGAAAATTGTAGAAATTTATTGCTTTGAAATCTTGTCGACTTAATTCTAGTGTACTGCTAAACGGCTCTCATTTCAATGCCCATAAGAAGCTTTTCGCAGCCATGCATGTTTTTTCAGTAATTTTTTTACTAAGCGTCATTTTAAAACTCCCTTTAAGACCATTTGTCTATCTGCACCTTTGAGGCGTTCTACTTTCAATTCAAAAAAAAATGTAACGCCTACCCTTCCCCCGGCTTCCGTAGCCTCAGCACTTTAACAAGTGATGAAAAATTTCAACTCATTTTATGAAGAAAACAAATCACACGCTCATTACTCGTATCGGTCCAACCAAAACATGTTATAAAAGCAACCTTAAAGGAACCGGTCGAACATCCCGAACGGAAATTTAAATAAATTACTACCATTCTGCCCGACAATGGCTACAAGAATGAAAATAAATTACATAAAATCAATTCATGACTAAAATTGACCGCCACTGAGCAGCCATTCTAACAAGGAGAATTGAGAAAAATCTCCTCCGACAGCGTTCGTGCGGCGAATGAAATTGAATAGAAGAGGTTAAGCTGCCCCCGAATTCAAAATGAAATTGCTCCTACATTGCTCTGTTAAAAATAAAAGAAAAAGACACACACACACAACCGAAAGTAACCCTATCAATTGTACACACCTCGTACCATTGCTTCTCGGTTCCTCGTATGCCATTTGCATGTCAAGATCCGGATGTAGGTCCTTCGGAAGGACGCGTTGCAGAGAGCATAACACACTGGATTGATGGTGGAGTTGATGTAACACAGGGCGTAGAAAAACTCCCACAGTTCGTCAGGGATACAATCGGAACAGGTGGTTAGCGGTTTGATCAGCACCAGGATATTGTACGGGGTCCAGGTAATGATGAAACTTAGTAGAATCGCGGAGAGTGTTTTCGCTGCTTTCGATTCCTGTCGCTTTTCTTGGGACTTTTTCTTCTTTTTGGCCTGTCGAGCGGTTAGTGGTTGAGTGGTTTTGCCCAGTGGTTTCGGAATGATTTTCGCATTCAGTGGTATTCGGATGTCTGGAGCGGCATGTGACATCCGTCGAACTACAGGCAGGCTGTACTCGGAGTCGCGTGACGGCAGTTGCCGCCTCGGTGGTACCGACATTACGGGTAAAGGAACATCATCCTGAATCATTTTAATAGATGGGGCATGCTCGTCGCCCGCTTTGCCGCCATCCGACGGCAAGCGTATTAGAATTGTGTAGACGGAGTCTTGGCTGACAGACCGAGAGCCAAGTCGATTGCTATTTGGTAGTGAGCGCGAGTCGCGTGGTCCCGAAATTTCTTGAAGTTGCGAAAGAGGCGTAAGCGGTGGTCGTAATGGAGTTGGTGATACATCGGGTAATATCATATTTGGTGGTCGCCCTGTACCGTACGGATCACGAATAACATTCATTGATGTGCATCTAGTTAAAATATATAAAAAAATAGAATTTTTTTTCTTTAAGAAATAAGGGCTATCCATTTAAATACGATTAGTTTCGTACGCAGATCAACTCTAACACTAAACAGCAGTTTCAAGCCAAAACACAACATGATGTTTATTTATTTTTTTATACTTTAATTCGTAACATGTAGGAAATTAAAATTAAAACAAAAATTAATTGTGCGTTAGTATGGAATTTTGCACAGTTTACCTGATCAAAAATCATAATCAGACTCCCTAAACAAAAATCTTGAAAATACTTAAGTATTTTGGGAGAATTCATGTTTCTTAAATACAAACACAACACAATTTTGACTAACAATTTGCAGTCACCAGAGTAAAAATATCAAGTGAAGAGTTTTAGTTTCACGTCGTAGTTATATTTATTTCCGTTACTAATTGAATGTGTCGAAGAAGTTCTGACAACCAGTTCAAAACTCACTCAAATATAAATCCACGGATGTGGAAAAATAAAAATTCGCAATCGGAATCGTGGTTACTGAATTGCTCTCAATTGTCCGCTATAGAATATGTGGATGCCATTCCTGTTAGCATAATAAAGAACTCAGCAGTTTCATCTGCAGTGTGAGACGAGTTCAGATACATAAATATGTATGTATCTACATACATCATACTCAGTTCCGCCCTATTCACGTGATATCTGTCAGAATTTAAATTTAAACTCAAAATTCCTTAATATGGTGCATACTACCTATTTTTGAAGACTTACCGAAACGTGTTGTAAGAACTGTTGGACATATTTTGTTTGGTCGAAATGTGTATATGTACTTAGCTAGGTGGAGTTTGGATGACATGCAAAGCAAAGATTTCAGAAAAAGTGTCAGAGATACTCGTACTCACCAAAGAGCTACGGAAAAGACTAGGTGTTACGTCAAGTTAATAACCTTCCAGGTTGAAATCTAGTGCGACTTCGTCACTTTCGTTCACAAAAAAATCATCAAAATTGTAGGAGTAGCTACTAAAAAAGTCGCTTGTGAAACTAAGAAGCAAATCCCAAGGAGGATTAATAAATTTAAAAGTATATTGTGGTTGACCTTTCCTTATGTCTTTGATAGGCTTTCATTTTCTGTTAGTTTGTATTGAATAGCACTCACTTAAGTCTTCCCAACAGCTTAAACTTTTTTGCGATTGACAGGTTGTAGAATAGAATTTCAACAAGATGTGGCTGCATTTGGTTGACAATTTCGCTCATGAATTTCTTGTAACGCGCGAAAAGTTTGGCGAACAGAAAGCAAATTTTGCTGAAAAATTATATTATTATTTCGATGGGTAGTGCTATCATGAATCTTACTAAATACACTTGTCGAAGGATGACAGTAAAATATTTACTTTAGCTACAATCGTTGTCCCTTTTGGAAAATCCTTTAGACATTGGCGGAGTTAAAAGGTTAGGTGCTTTGAATGAAAAACAAGGATTCTGCCACCAGGAGTGTAGATTTTCATCAGCTGTGAAGATAAATCGAATCTTGTCTAACCTCAAAAGGGCACCAGATGTCCCGCCGCTTGGCCTAGGGAACTGAAGTTCATCAACCGATTGATTGCTTATCTGTGATGATTTTTCGTAAATTTTGAAACACAGTTTTGATTCACATTTAAATTCAGTCTTTAAGAGTTGCCTGTCTGTCCGGCCACTAATACATGACGATCTGATCATGACTTGTCTAGTATTTTAGGGTCAACCTAGACTTTCTTTCGTTAAATTGGCTTCTGATACAATTTTCTCAATACCTGTTTATAGTGGAGGAAAAAAAGTTAAAGATATTAAAAAGTCCATAAAGTACGTTTTAGAATTTGATATCGACTTCATCATAGAAACGACTATCGACTAGGGTTCAATTCCCCGTTGTGACTTTGACTCTTATAGGCTATTTGAGTGCATTCCTAAATAATAAATAAAAGTGCAAAATTCCATATTTTTTTGTGCATTGTGCGAAAAATTCGGTGCAATGTGTGCATATAAACAGATCGAACCAACAAAAAAACTAAAACATTCCTTATTACGTAAATCATTAAACAAGAACAATAATTTTTAAACTGTAAATCAATCATTTTACGACGACAAAACGACTCAATGCGATCGCGCTACAAGTTATACGTTCACTTTCGATTCATATCTGAATTTTTTTTTTTAAATAATGTAAAACAAATATTTGTTTATTTTGGCTTTTACTACCTGGATACGGAGCTTTGTAAAGGAGTTTCTATGGTTACAGGTGTTGCATACCCTAAATCCGAGGGATCCTCATGCTCGTAAACGAAATCATCAGAATCCTCACGGCCGGAGTGCCACCACGCGATGCACCACTCCTTGATGCCGCCAAAACATTTATTTGTTTTCCGCATATTGCTGCCGCTTTTTATCTGCAAATTAAACAAATCATTCTCATTTTATTATCCTTAAACTCAAAATTAAAATGAAAAATGACATTCATTGGTGTCGAGCCAATTATCACGTCAGCTACATTTTCCCCACTGTAGATAGCGTTAAACACTAAAATAGATAAAAAAAAAAGCAAGATGCAAACTGACAGAAAAAAAAAAATGCCACCACCGGGGGGGCTAAACATTAAGGACAATCAGTTCTCCCGATTATCATTATTCCATTTGGCAACGGCCCAAAAGGCGGTGGTAGACCACAAAACCCAAATAAAAAATCTCCACAAAATGTGAGGAAATGTGAGCGAGTTCAAATGGGGGTACTTACACTCGATCTCCGCGAATGGATTCCGTGATATCCTGCGTCGGATAGTACAGCATTTGTCATGTAAACGCTCTCGGCATCAGCTGATGACTCAGACCGAGGGCGTCGCCAAGTGTCGTGGTCATTACCTCCAACATGCGAAATAGACATCATGCCAGCATGGTTAACCGCAGTATTCTCATCGCTGTAACGACAAAACAAGAAAAAAAACAGACACCAACGTCAAGCGATTAAATTTTTAAAAAATTCAAACCAGTTGACAACCCTCCCCTGAGAAGCAATCCAATTGAATTCAAGTTGCAATTGACTGCTGCCATACTCCTTGACACATTCCCAAATGTACAATAAAATTCCACGCCATCCCGGCCATCCCGACCATCTGCTTCGACCTATTCGAGATATTTTTTCATTACGGAAGGATCACATTCAGTCACCCGGATAGGATAGTCAAGTCACTCAATCGGTGGCGATGGGGTAGATTTCACCCCATCTCCACTTTAGTATCATCGGGATTAATTTCCCATTTTAAGTTCATCATTTTCTTCTCGTCTTTCCTTCTTTTCCGCATCAATTTAAAATTTTCTCAGGAATTTATGATTTTTTTCCTTTTCTCCCTTCTGTGTAAGAAGAAGGCCGAATATGCTCGTTGAGAAGGATGAATTTAAAAAAAAAAAAAAAAAATGTGTGGAATTGTCCATCGTGCCTCGTTGAAAAGTCTAGGATTACGATAATGTGCGCTCAGTAGGAGTCTCATTTTGTCTTGCCTATAGGTCTATTGTCCTTCCCAAGAAAAGGTATGTGCCTTAGTTTATAATTGACGTTTACCCCTACCCACATTGGATTCGTGCCAATGTGACCGGGTGAGGTGGAATTATGGGCTGGCGGTTATAACGTCTTAATTCCATTAATTTCATTAATTTATTTCGAAATATGAATCATTTGGAATTTTCGTGCTCTTAGAGGAGTGCCTCTGCCACTGGCACTGGCACCGGCACAAATCACTTTGACTTTGAATGGATGTCCTTCGAAATCACATCATATTTGTCCCCTCAGATCAAGAAGTGTGAGAGAAGATTTATTAATGCAGGAGCGGCTTTATATAAAATCTGCTATCAGCGTACATTAATACGAAAAAAAAATACCACCACACAGAGAATCCTTTCTTCTCATGGCCTATCGCATTGACAGCTCATTGTGTCCTTGTTTGAAAGATGGAATGGCCTCCTACTACCATTACTAACTTTCCCCCCCATTGGAATATAAAGACATATCATTTACCAAGATAAATGTGGGAGAACGTGTACATATATCGATATCCCTTGAAGGACATACTTAGGGTGATATGAAATTTATTTCATTATAATTTGCATTAATGTTCGATTAAAATTGAGGGTCATCTACTAACCACATAGGCACTAAATTTCTCATACAACACTAATTATGATAACCGGAGACCTATTCAAGGACATGAAAGGCACATTGAGTTCATGTTTCATGGATAACTCTTAACTCTTTTGTTAGGAAACAAGTGTTGATGGGTTATGATGTGGACGTTGATTAACTTTTTTGTTCAAAGGAGGGTTGTTGATGAAGTAATTTCCTTTTGCGTATGATGAAGTGTACCCAACTCTTTAATAGAGAAGTTGAAAGGCAATCTCTCTGTTAAGAACAGTCATTGTGTGTGATTGACTTCCTTTTTGAACATTCAAAAAGGATCGAAATTAACGAAATGGATTGTAAAGGAATGGAAAAGTAAACTTTATATGCTACGGGCTATCAAGTATTTACAAACATTTCGTAAACTTGACACCTTTTTTGGAAGGTAAGACTGTATCTTGATCGAATCATTCGGAAACGAATAATTGACACTTAGATTATTCACAATCCACTTAAACTTTCGAAAGTCGACACTACAGACTTTGAAAAATATGTCTTAAATCTTAAAATCTTCTGAAAATCTATTTCAATATCGTATGCGATCGTAGCATTAGCTCTTAGGAGTTTCACAATCAACTTAAACTTTAAGATGTTACCACTTTACTGCTCAATAAATTTTCTGAATTGGGGGGGGGCTAAAAACCCACAAGTGAATTTCGATATTAATGAGCAAAGCTGACCATAATTACATGCGATTCGATAACGTTAATGACGTTGGTTATCAAAATAAGTTTTTTGTAACTTTAGCATTTGTCGGAACTCTGGGAAACTGAAATTTGAAAATCCTCTTCGTTAGAGCGCTTCGCTTTTTGAAGTAGATGCACTACTATGTACAGCTCATAGTACCCTATCCTTTATCCTGATGGTGGCTTTCGGAACTCCTTGAGCCGGGAGACCATGTGACTGAAAATTTGTAAAAAATGTGCTGTAGATGGTGTATATCCTTGGATCGTGCGTTTTATCAACTAGGACTAGCCTTGCTTAGGTCCTCTTTTATTCATAACTTTACTCTGAAGTGGTTTGAAAGTCGTACTTGCAACTTCTCATATTCTTTTGCTAGGCACATCCAATTGGAGACATGTGCAACTTTGAGATCTCTTCACTCTTTTGAGGGAAAAAGTAGACGCTTTTTCATCGTTCACTGAAGACGATTATGGTCCACTTTCGCACTTAACAGAATTTAAAGAAAATGTTATGACACTAGCTTCAGTTTGCTTGAACCTATCGGGGGTATGACTTTGGTGGCAGTCTGATTGGATAAACGTCTACGGACTGAGGAAATATTGTTCGAAAACCGGCAAATAGAAAACTCAACATACTTCTAATGACCATCAGCTCAGCGAACTCCTACACAAAACTTATTGGATCCCTGTTACATAATCAACGCCATGTGCATAGGAAGCCTCAAATGTTTACAAAAAATAGTCTCTTTGCGGCCTCCTATTGTGTTTATTTAAAATGTTCAAAACTGCGATACTGAAAATTCGGAGAATTGTTACGAAGGAGGGTCCTTCCCATTCAAACGCACATTATACAGAATTAATGAATTCGTATGATAAATCTACGCCCCCTTTTAAGTTTCCAACAAGTTTCATTAATAAATTAAAACTCCCGTTACGAACATATTACAAATGCAGCTCTCTACCCCCCCGCCCACATTTGTATCGTATCGTATCATTATAAGAGACCCTTAAACATTTTGCAGAAAGTCCTTTTTACCTAAGGGTTATTACTTAATCCAAAAGAGATACTTAACTGTACAAATTCTGGTCCGAACACTATAATTCATGATTCACCCTTCGGCACATTGCGACAAAGGGGGTGGGTGGTGGTAGGTAGCACCCTCAAAACAATGGCCAAAAAAAAAAACAAAAAATGAAGCACTTCTCTCGGACTGGTATAATGAGTTCTACAACCCCCGCACTTGTTTTTTTTTTTTCTCCTTCTTTATGTGCTTTTATCATCTCCTCTAGCGCTGGCAAACATCGATTGTGTACCTATATATACAAGTGTGTGTGTTTATAGCTCTGTCGGTTTTTACCTGGAGGCAGCAACTGTGGCCAACTTGAAACCTATGTAGGTCACAGTAGCAGCAGCTTGAAATCTGATACTAACGGAAACACTGCTATCCTGGTGCCTGTTAAAAGGGACATATCCTGTTGCATTGTAAGAGCACATGAGCACACGACGCGGACGGGTGGGAAATACGCGCACTCGAGATAAACAGGTAAATACTGTTTGTGTTATTAACTTGGCTGAAAGGAAGAAGAACGATGGAGTAACAGAAGAAGGTGGTTCTGTTCGAATAGCTTGACAAGGATGCTGTCAGTATTCCTTCCTCTTTATTATTATTATTTTCTCTTTTCTTTTTGGGTTTAATTTTTTACGTCCTTTTTCCTTCTCATTTTCATTGTCTTCCATTTTCCGACACAGTGTCACTTGAACAGTTGCACATGTACGTCAAGGTCCATTTTCAAAAAAGTTTTCGGCCAGAATAAGGAGGCGCTCGCGTAGGTGGAACGTTGTAATTTGATGGTTTCCCTTTTTGAGCGCTTTTTCTGATTGTCCTTCCTTTTTATTGTTTGCTGTACACAGTAAAGCATGGGATACTTGAGACCATTCTTCATTTAGAATTGTGCCTCCGCGTTAATCTTTAAAGATCAAATAAACCTGCGCCTACATACATATGTATGTATGTATCTATGTATGTATATACATATGTACATTCGAAAAAAGGTCCGAAATCTCAAAGCGAAAATAAAAGGAAAAGTGGAAACGACTCGATTAATGGTTAGATGATACAGTAGTGACCATTAAAATGTGCTTCAGAAATGGTATGATACTGATGTCTGATTATCTTTCAAAAAATGCCTGAACACCGCCATATCAGGGACGTCGCTACTGTTTTTGATAAATTTAAGAGCGAGGGCATGTTATAGTCGTTAAGCTTCTCCAAGCCATCCTGACAGCATCCAACACTAGTGTATAGTTGTCCTAATCCCATCATCCAGTGTGAAATCAAGGTTATCTTATGGCAATAAATTTCCTCCTTAATATTGATTGACGACAGGAACGACGTCTTCGTGGGGTGCAAGAGAGTAGAGAATTTTGTCGCACAAACTTTGCTTTATCCCCAAAAATAATGAACTTTATTAATGGAATGTTATTTATTTTCAATTGCGTTAACTCCTTTGGCACAATGGCCGTGGCAGTAGCTAATGAATACAATAAGCAAACTCTATTCGTGTACGTGTTCATGGTTTTTTGAATAAGAGAGCTTGAAACGGGGGTTGGATGATTGCAACACGATTGGGCCAGCCATTACCAGCAGTTGTTGCCAAAGAACTGACTTATGGTATAAATAAATGTCTGGCAAAAGTTTGAGTGCCTTATGGCGGGAGCTAATTAAGTAAATACGCAAGACTATAAACTGAAAAGTTTTCATTTGTGACCTTATATCGAGGGACCTAAGAAACGATCAACATTAGGATTGTCGCAGGATAAGAGGGGGAAGTCATTGAGAGCAATAATCGCAAAAGGACTTTAACTATGTTTTTTTTTTTTTAGATTTTACCCAGTTTAGTTATTCTTTGAAAGGTATAACACATCACGTACAGCGAAAGGTTGGCGATCAATAAAACCCTGGCCTGATGATGTATCGTTAAAGCATCCACTAGTAAATGGTTGAACATTTCTAATTTGTTTTGTTTGTCAGGTTGCTCAGTTAGGTTGAAAATTTGAGGCATAGATAGATACAGAAAAAACTTAGAAGATTTATGTTTCGTAATCCCCGCAAGTGACAATCTAGTCGCAATCAGCGCTCTTTTTCTTCGCTTCCTTAACAAAATGTTGGTAAATTGTGAGTGACAGAATTGAAATCCTTGGGTTCAATTTTGGTTGCATTTGTTTTCACAAGTAGGACAGGCGTAAAAAGGTTAGTTACTTGTCTACATTTTTTTTTATAAAAGAGCAACCAATTGCCAGAAGCACACAGACTCTATATGCTCAATAGTACTTCCTTTTTGGTGTAGTAGTTGGAGAAACTCAGATTTTATTCGTTTCTCTGATGTGGTGGCTGTAATTGCTTTGGACGATACTCCCATTTTTCTTGAATGTGCTTCTACCAAACAATTGTAAAACATATGTTTTCCCTTCGTCCTAAAATAAGTCTAAGACTTGGCTAGATTTGACTAGGCGGAAGACCACCAAAATAAGTCCGTTTCGAAGCACCCTTTCTGTCTATATTGTCACAATATTCTAGTCATAAAAGTATGACTGGTTGTCGGTCAACTTTGTTTGGTTATCTCCCTCTTGTAGTCATTCGAGGTTGGGAATAGGTGCATTCATGAATATTTAATTATCTGTGTAGACTCGCAAAAAACGCAAACATTTCGCTGAAAAGTAGCGAAACCAGTCCTTTCTATCAATAATCCTTGAATTCTACTTTCTTTTTATATAAACTTCTTGGATGCAGAGACATCGGTCCGGTATCCGAGCTTTATGCTTCCATTCAACATTTGTTACTTTTAGAACTCTCCCTAACCCAAAGAAAAACGCGATTTTAAAAACTCTCACAACCAGCGGAACAACTTACTCGTTTCGATTTAAATTTCATAAGTGTATACCAAAACTCACCTCGAATTGGAACGCTTTGACGAATCCTTCTTGCCGGCTTGCAAATTTGGTAGATCCTTCTGCCGTTTCTTCGTCTCTCGCCATATCCGATAGTACAAAAAGCACATTATCGTCACAGGAAAATAAAATGCCGCCAAAGCCGTTCCAAATGTGATATACTGATTCGTTTCAATGAACTGAATGTAGCACTCATCCTGCGGCACCGTTCGCTTACCCTCAATATAGGGCCAACTGTAGATCCATGGCGGCCATAGTAACAGACTGATGCCCCATGCGGCGCTTATCATTACAGCCGCCCGACTAGTGGTACGCTTTGCGCGATATGTTAATGGTCTGGTTACACTAAAGTATCTATCAAAACTTATAATTAGCAAGTTCAACACAGACGCATTGGAGGCCAAATAATCCAGGGCCAGCCAAGTGTCACAGACGTGCGGCCCAAGTGGCCAATATCCAAGTATGGTCGACACAGAGAACAACGGCATCGAGATGAGACCAATCGCAAAATCCGCGATGGCCAATGAAAATAGAAAATAGTTACTGATGGTCTGCAATTGCTTATCGATTTTAAATGAGATCATGACCATGACATTGCCCGCCACTGTCAAAATACTCAATATAGCGGCTATGATGGCCAGTACAACCATCTGCGGTATTGTGTATCGTAGGCCACGCTCTTCGACGTACGTAGCATTTGTATGATTGGCCTGGGCTTCTTCGAACACCAATGCTGTAATGTTTTCTAGTAGGGCGAGTCCCGCCTGTGTCGTAGCCACCGTTGTGGTTGTAGTTGTTGTCGTCGTCGTCGTCGTAGTGGTTTTCATAAGAGTCGGCGATAATGGGGCCAAAATCGATGGAGGTGCCTGCCCCCCAAAGCCGTAGCCATTGTAGGTGACCATTTTGACAGGCCTTCAGCTGCAGATAAAACGATGACAGTGATGATGATGAGATGCGTGACAAGTTCCCTCTAATCCGCTTCGATGAATGGAGTAACCCAAATGATGACACTGTATGGATGACTGCGATGATGCTCTGTATAACGATGCTGCAACGAAAAAAAAAAAAAGAACAGAAGTTAGAAAGCCCAGGAAAAAAAAGTAAAAACACATATTATTGTGGAAATTAATAACTGCTGCTCCTTTCTGAGAAATGTAGCGCCCCTTCATAAAGCTTTGTTTGCAATGGCACTCGTAACGTAGTGCAAACTGCAAATAAACAGCACTTTACCATTTCGCTACAGTCAAGTGCCCAGCGCCAGCTGAGAGGGCTTTTCAAGTTAAACATGCAACGTCAACAATAAAACCCGATGAAATGGGTCTTGGCGTTTGAAGGGGACGTCCCTGTGAAATAGAACACACGGCAATTACCTTGTCTTGGCTCTGCAGATGTCCTTGGTGCAAAATAAAAGCAAAAAAAAAAAAAAAAATGCGACGAGGTGCTAACAATTGTTTATTTAACACCGGCCTGGCCTTTTTCATCATGACGAGAAATGTTCAGGTCAGTGGTGTTGAATTGGTGGTGAATTCTAAAAGCGTTGCTCGCTGGAAGCGACAAGCCGTATGAGCTTTGTTTTCAATCTTTCGTAAGCACCCCGTGAAAGATTTAATCCCATAAAGCCTCTTGCGAAGCATCATCCGTGCCGCAGGGTGTTCCCATAAAAAACGAGAATTTTTTTTATACATACATACATGTGTATACGTCTTACTTTTTGTTGGCTGCATTTGCTTATCCTTTTGGATTGGCTGCTTAACAGATTATGTGCAAAGGATACACTTTAAATGAATGAATCCTTAATGTTGTTTTGTATGTGGGTAATTATTTGCAAATGAACATACGAGTACATAGCTCGAAAGAAAATTCAACTAAAATCGATTTCGCACACACAGTTTTGCTTGATAAAATTGCATTGTTGACAAAAAGCTTTCGGCAAGGATCACATTCCGGACATAAAATGCATAACATGCAGTGTTTGTACTGACTAAATCCTACAAAACAAAATCACCATCCTCCCCCCTCTCATGGATTTAGCTATACACATGCCCTGCATCGAATGGCTTGGTATAGTGTACGTGTCATCAGAATAAATGGGAAAGTAAATATCCTGTCAGACCCGAAGACACCTAAATTACTTCCTGGACGAAAATTTCGTTTACTTGGTCTTTTTCTGGTTGCATATCTCTCGTATGCACGGACAGCTGCACACCTGATACCGTTCCATTCAGTCCCTATTTCTGGGTGTGAGACAGTCCCTCTAAATTACTCGATAAGCTTTAGGGAGAGTCTAAGGGGATTAAGGAATTTAATTTTCAGCTTGAAAGCAAAGGAAAGCTCAATGAATTAGGCAACACATGAGCAGAGCTCATACGAATTAAAATTCTTTTTCTCGACTGAATAAATCTTCTATTTCGCATGAAAAGGGAGCGAGGGAGTTTGTAAGATTACAGAACTTTTCCAAGTCTGTTTGCCTTGGATTAATTGAAGGATTAAGAAAAGATGTTATGTGAACTCACACAAATAAATTGTGTATACACTTTTACGTCTGAACATAGAAAATGTTCTAAAATTTCTTTTTTTCTTTTTTTGGCTTTTATTTTTTGCCCTGCAGCAGTTTCTCCTCCATGGGCCTGGGTGTCTCCTGCTGGATCCTGTTGCAAGTCATGCGAAAATTGGATAAGGATTATTTTTTCGATGACAAAGTTTTATTTGAATTTGACTTACCTTACACAATAGGGCCAAAGTAATAGGGAACGCACCATAAAACAGGATAATTTGGAGCTTTAACGACATACGTTGCCGTTTTATGTCTTTGTGTGTACTTTTTGTTAGAAATCATCTTAGGCGTAAAGGAGCTTATCAGGCGAAATTTTGCTGATATTCAAATGGCCCCTTAAGGTTTTGGACAATTTGCTCATTTCATTCCTCATAATGGTCAGAGCTGTAGTAGGTACGTGGCTTCACTGTTAAGTGGAAGGTTATTGGTGCAGGATTATGCCATTCACAAAGGGATATACACACAAGTTTCTCTCAAATGCAGTAAAAGCCTAGAGTTGTAGCTTTTTGAAAGGAAATTTATGAGTGATAAGCCAGAGAGGTTGAGATTTGCTATGTTCTTAAAAAAAGTGATGGTGATGAAGGTTAACATCAATTCTTTTATTATCGTACCATTCCCGGATTTTGTTTAAGAGTGAAACTTTTGGTGATAGCACATTCAAACAGTATTTTCGGCTAGGCACGGTGTTCGGAGGATTTTCAGTATTACACTTGCCCAAATTTTGCTTTCTCGGAGCTAAGAAAAAATGTGTTCCCAAACAAAACTTGTCGCATGTCTGTCTGCCTTAATAGTTTTAGAACTCTAGTCTTCACACTCACTATAAGAGTTGTTCCACCAGAAAACTATTACATTATTACAGATTGGAGGTGCATTTTTTTAAGACAGTCTTCAAAAAAGGTTGTAATTATTAGCAAAAGTTTTGCAGCTTCCTCACGACTATCACGAGCTGAATGGTTAAACAAAGCCGATGTCTACATACATATTTACATATGTATGTATGTACATCAAGTGACAGTCCAAACGCGAAACCCACAATACGCTATTCCTTAGAATCCACATTCTTCCCATATACGCAGCATTAACCCTAAATCAATTTGGACCTTGATATAAATTATTTACCAGACCAGAACATACACATGCCTGTACGCCCGCACTTTGAAACCTAATTAAACCATTTCACAACTTTAAACAAGATATATTCCCGTCTGAATTCGGTCACTTTTAACCTTTTGCCAATATGCCCTTACTTCCTTTGGAGTCATTAAAAATTTACTCTTTTTCATATACACCCCCATTATTGTCTTTGTTGACAAACGTCCCTTGAAAGTCTTCATTTACCATTACATTCATATACAACATTAACGTGGCACTCTGAAGAACTTCCGAGATCCGACTGGTAGCTGCCCTTTCCGATTAACCAATTCCACCACCACCCAGTAAAATGGTTGATAAATAGAATGTGATAAAACCGATTGCCCGCCCTCCCTATGGTACACACGAAAACCGTTCGTACACACATTTTCCAAGTAACTTTCGAGAGTATTTACGATTTTGTTATTCAATACTTTAGCTGCTATATGGATTCTTGACCCTTTACTGATGTTAGATTTCGAGTGAGAGTGTAGGTAAATGGTTTAAACTTCTTTTATCACTGGTTTACGACTTGCAAGGATATGTTGCGTCTGCTTGTTATTGATAAACTTACGAGTATTTATGCATTACACTAGTTCTAGGAGCTAATGTGTGCCATCATTCTACTTACATAAAATAGGACAGGAATTCGTGAGCTGGGGTTTTATTTAGTTCGTTGGAATCTATCTTTCTTTACGTAGAGAATCTTTTAGTGTACATATATTTTAATGTTTCTTTAGAGAGAGACCACAATTTTGTCAGACGAAAAATTTCGAAAAATTTTAATTTTGCGAATTAAAGCATCAAAAACGCCAACAGGTTTCTTTTTATTGATTCAGGAAACAGAGTTATTTATGGGTTTGAGTCTGTTATATTCCACACGCTACCCTCCTCGAAATGCCCAAAAATGATTTAAAAATTAGTTTGCAAATATAAAACAGAAATACGAGAACGAATGGCAATTTAAATCAAAACAGAAACGCAACATCCAATTTTCAAATTGACTCCTAGCTTTCTCCCTCCGGTGGGAAGGAAAAAAAAGAAGGACCTGAACATGAGTTGCCAAAAATACCAGCTCTGATTTTTTGTGGGCTACCATAATATAATGGCATGGTTCAGCAGTCATGAAAAACATATTAAAACGCGAATGAAAAACCTTTTTCGAAATTCCCCGAGCATAAAACCAAAAGACGGTATCGACATTTTATTCCACCCTTTTTGCAGGTGAGGTGAGAAGTGATGTGCTGGCGAGGAAAAGCCCCAGCTTCACTCGAATCCAAAGAAAATATCCACACATCATGGAGAAAATAAAAAAAAAGTATTCACAGTGAGTGTGTGTACGAGTATATCAACACGTTTGCCAGGATTCTGAGACCAATAAAAGCCGGATGAATGTGAGTAATTGGATTCTATGAGAGTGCAACTTGAAACTATTGACGGATGGGGTGATAGAAAGGAGACCAACTTTTGCACACTGCCGTCTGAGAGATGTGCATCGCATTTAATAACCTAAAGTTTTTCCAATCCATTCATCCAATTGCGAGGGAGAATTCCCCCCTCTAGTCTGCCTCTTATCCTGTGGCTTAATTGTTTTAGCGAAGTTAGTATACGGCTGGTGGGCAAGTGCCACCCTTGAGTTTAATTGTCGTTGTCTTGAAGTTAAGTTTTTATGTTCCCCGTTTTTCACCACCAACTCTGCTCACATTGTGTGCATCTGCGACGGAGTTCGTCTTTTATGCAATCATAAGTACAAATGAGGCACCAACAATAGGAGACATGCTGCAATAGCCCCTCGGGCTGTAAGAAAGGACGAGGGAAGCTTTTATCATTTCGTTTCACCCCGTCTGCTATTATTGCAAGACAGTAGCATTATTTGCCTTCTTTTTTTCGTTCCTTTTCTCCTTTTTTTGCATGGCTTCGTTTATTTTCTTTCTTTTTTTTTGTATTTTCCTAAGGAAATGAAGTGTTCTTGTGTTTTATACAGACTCTCATATCCTTAGAGCGAGATACATAAACATTTGCACAAACACTGATAACGTACATATATACAGAGGATGAAAGAAGCTGGGTTATCCTTTCATGGAACTATTAAACGAATCACTCGTTCTGAGAATGGCTCTAGAGCAATGTCATCGGGGGCGGTGGTGTGGAGTCTTTGAGCGTATTTCTACTGTAAAGCATTTAAAAGGTTTTGTTCTTAATCGAGCAACAAAATGAGACACTGAAAACAAATTAGTATTTCAAGCGGTATATGTAGCTTCTTTTTTTTCGACGAAGACAACAAATTTTCATTAGGTTGGTGTTTTGCGTTAAGGTCGCTAACACAATGTGGAAGGACGCTTACAAATCTGAACAGCGACACTTCATTCCGACAGCACTTTCATTCAGTAATTTACCAAAAAAAGAATAAAAATTTGTTGGTTATGATTTCTATTTACCCTTGCAAGTACGGATTTTTGGTTTTCAGAATTTGATATTTTTTAGATTATTTTCTATCTGTTGTGGGCGAGAGTTCTCGTAACGAAAAACCAAAACGTTTTCAATATATTCGGAACATTAGTCAAAATTTCGTAAAATTTGAAAAGTTTTCAGAAAACTTCAACAAACATGTTTCAAAATCTAAAATTTCGCTCTAAAAATCTTAAGATTTGTACTGCGGGCAAAATTCACACATTTTTCAAATTTTCATCCAATTTTGAACATAAAATTTCGATTTGACCATTTTAGAAAGCTCCATACCTAGGATACACAATTTTCGAGTTTTTCACACTCAAAATACGATTTCCATGAACTGGAATCACTAAAATTTTAGATGGGTGCCTGCATATCGGCGCCAAGCACATTGAGAATGCAATAAACAAAAATTTTGAAGTGGAATCAGACAAGAAATGAGGTCGTCTAACATGTATGATGAAGAGTCGCGTAAATATCGAATCCAAGAAGTGGCAAAAGGTGAAGTGAGATTGAATTGGAATTTTTATTGAAATGTTTTTGAGAAATTTTAAATCTGAAATAGAGTCTCCAGTGATCCTCTGGAAAATCACAGCATAACTCATAAAGTTTAAAAATGCTTCAATATTGATTTTTTGAAGTCCTTATCGTCGTTAGGACTCTACACTAATATGCATCCGGTTCTCATAACCGACGTGATATGCATTAGAAAAGTAGGATTTGAGTATGTCAATTGCTTAGAAAATAAAAAAAAAAAAATTGTGTGTGCATTATTCACAAGGATTTTCCATCACGCAAACTTATCCTCTTTGCCTAGATCTCTAGTTCATTTGTTTGCCCTGCATTTAAGCATGGATTATGCACAGTTTGCGTTGTTTTATGAATTTTCATGTATTTTTATGCATTTTAAAATGTACCTTATCATGTATCCAAATGATGCCTTCCTTTCCGATTGTTCCATTTTCTTAAATTATTATACAGCATCGTAATGTACACGGAAATCCGGATTGTATAGTACGCCGTCGTCCCTTTGCACTATTTAATAAATTAAACAAACGCATTTCAACTATTTACACAGATTTTCGATACTATTTGACGAGTGTTTCCATCCATCAGCATAGTCCACTGTGGGCTTCGAACTGCAAGGACACAAAATATAACCAATTAGTAAATTCGAATGCATCACAGGATAAAGTAATTTTATTGAACATAGATTGAAATTCATGGAGGCATTTCCCTGTAATATTACAGGAGGGGCATTTATAATACATTTAATTACCTATGGTGTAAATATGTATAAATATTATTCTGGTCAATGATATGCTAATTAAATTTATAGAACTTAACATTTCGATTGGGTTTCAAATTGAAATCGATTTTTCATTTTTTATTAAATTAATCGATTTAAAGAGATAAAATGATAAACAGTCGGGAGTAATAAAGAGTAAACAGCTTTTAGTGAATTCTGCATAAGCTGCAAATATAAATCGCAAGGTAATTTGGGATATTATATCGGCTTAGGTGGGCTAGTGGGTGATGGGCTATGGAGACTCATAGCGGTGTTTTCAAAAACCTTACACAGTGTGTCTTTAGTACCTACACAATCGATTAACTTCTACCTAAATACATCTGTCCAAAACCTGCTTACGTTCGACAACATCAGACAATTTTTTGATGTCCTGAAAATGCCAAGGTATGACCTTTCTCAGGCAGAAAACCAATCGTGCAACGAGTGTCTAAAGTTTCTGGTTTTTTCGCCTTAGTTCTCTTGGTAGGGCTAGGCAAACGCATTTCTTTACACAAATATCAACTCAATATTACTCCTGTGTGTTGCTTCTTTCTAACTCTCCAAATCTGGGCAAATAAACGTTGATCATATCACGGACTTGGGGAGTAACTCTTTTCACCGGAAAACTAGCAGGTGGCTTGCCTGGTAAGGTAAAACCTGTTGTGTTTCCCTTGTCCAGAACTTCTGCATAATACGTTTCATCTTGTGTTGGGAAGGATGTATTTATTTTGAGCTCTTGCAAGAAGAACATTTTTTTTCAAGGTATGATTTATTTTGCTAAACCTGCGATACATCAATGCTGCTAAGGAGTGGCAGAAAAAATACACAAAATCCTTCAACTCTTCCTTCCGATGGTACAGATCATTGTTTCTTTTAGGCCGAGTCTAAACGCTATGTATTCCTTCAACACGCATATTCTAGCCGCTTTTGCGTCCACCCATTTTTTTGTTAAAATCCTTTCGTATTCGAGGAAACCATACGAATATCCTCTCACCTTTTCCTGGCTACTAGAAGGATCGAAACAATTTCCGGACAATATTAGTTTCAGCGTATTCTGTTAGAAATAAAATAATATATCCCACAAAGGGTTCTCAGCCAACCACATACAATCAGATTTACATCTTCAATTTCAGAAATAGAATCCTAAAAAGGATATTCCACTTGAATATTTCTTATTCTCTACAAGTAAATCAATAATTTGAACACGAATAGCCTCTTACCACCAATAGAGGTCTACCCTGAGCAGAATTTATGGATACGAAAACACTTTTTCACTATGAAACAAATATCCTTGAGTAGAATTGAAATGCAAATGGAATTGCAGCAATCAGGATACGGACATAACACATAGACACAGGAAACAAAGGCAAAATCACAATGGAACAAATATCCAATAGCATAATATACATAAATTCCGCCTTTTATACGTTTTTTTTTTTTTTTTTTATATCAATAAAAATATGTTATCTTCAGTCCGGAAGAACGCCGGTTGTCAATAATAAGGGTTCGGCGGCTAAAGGTCCCTTAGAAGCATATGAAAATAATTTAAATGCAAAATTATGGATATGCGTTCAAGCTAACCTGGGTACGTAGTGCTTTCATAACCACCTTTGACTTTCTGACATCAATTTTAAATTGTGTTAACGTAGGTGGGTGGTTCGGTGGGTGTATACTGTATACGAAAGGTTAAAATTCCGGATTAATGGAGGTAAAGTGAACCATCTGATTCCTAGGGGATTTTTTAGAGTGATAATGAAAGGTTTTGGACAGCAAAAAGGCTTATTGTTTCCTGTGTATGATGAATACAGTGTAATGCGTGTGCTGCAGCATGTAGACCTTTATTCTAAGAGCTCTGCTTTGAAAGGTTATAGTGATGAAATTGTACACAAATTTTGCAATCACTAATTTTTCTGTCTGGCTTAGCTCTCACTTAGAAAAAATTATGTCATAACAAGGGGTCCTTTAATTGTGTTAATGTACTCCTTGTAGTTAAAAGTCATATCAGGAGAAAAAAACTACCATACTTTGAATGGACGAATTGAGTTTTTGCCTTTTATGTGTCTTAGAAATGTGTCCATGACTACAGTCAGAAGCACACAGTAGTCATGATTTTTCAAGAGAATTTGCCCGAAGGGGTAGGACAAATATTTGAAGGAAAGAAAAGAAAAAATTTGAAGGATTTTATGACAGGATTACCTCCAGGGGTTTGCCCTGATCTATGAAAGCAATAAAAAGCACTCAACGAATAAACTATTTTTTTCTATTTTCAGATCATTTATTCAAGAAAAAACCAAACTTAGTCTAAAGAAGGATGGACGTGGAAGAATGTTTTTACAAAGATATAACTTAATCCAAGAACCTCAAGAACACCATTTTGAAAATGCAGAGTACAATCGCCTGAGTAAGTCTGTTTTCTATGATAGAAACTATTCCATTATATAAATTAATTTTTATGGTGATTATAAAAAAATAAAATCACTTTAATCCCATTTGGAAAACGACTGTCTGCCGATCCCAGTGACAATAATACTTGCAAATATAGGATAGGTCATGCCATTTCATTTCTTTTAATCATGAATTCAAAGAAATTTTGTGAACACGTGTAAAATATAAAAGGAATGGTGTTGTCACACCTTTTGTCTATTCATTTGTATAATGTTTTTCGAAATCACTTTTGACACAGAGTCAGACCCATTAGTTGTGTTTGATGGCACAACTTCCAATAGATTTAAAAGGAAAAGCATACAGGCTTTGCTATTCGATGACACCATCCCTAAGAGACCCTAAAGTGTACCGAAGAAAACCAAAATTGTGGCAACAAAATTTTATATTTTGTTGGGCTATGCGCAGCTATTTCCTTGCCACCGGCACCTCAGGTGGTGTCGTACATTATGCAACTAGTTGCCGGTAATTTTATTGGTGCATAAGAGTAAATTCGTCTTCATTGCCTTGTTTTAACTTCTTATTTTGAACTTCTTCAGAGGAAGCCATTTTCGAAAATACGACCATTGTCGACACTATTTCGTTTTGCTGGGTGCTGTAGCTTTGTGACAAAATTTTCGCTGCCTAAAAATTAACCCTGTTCACAATGACAGCCAAACCTTACCCAGAAGTGGTTGCCTGGCGGTTTTTTTCGATCTATCTGTCTATCCACATACAGTATCCCTATAGAAGGAAAAGTGTCAGAAGATAGTTTAGCGGTATTAGCTTTTAAATTACATTTTTGTGTAGACTTGACCTACATACTTCATCCAGGTATTGAAAAGCACAATTTAGTATTTTTTCACTCCCGCTCACCTACAACTGTGGGTAGCTTAACTAGAAGTAATCACAAACAGGCTTGCCAGGTTTTTAAATTCGAAATCGCCGATCTTAAAATTTATATCGCCAAAAATCGCCAAATTTAAAAATTTTCGTCGCCCTAAATCGCCAATTAAAAAATAAATTTTAGTGAAATAAAACAAATCGACTTATTATTCTTACCATAAAGCAAATTGTACAATAAAAGAATTCATTCATTAAAAAAACAAAAAAATAACAAACTTAACTTAAAAATTAAAATTATTATTTAAAAAAAAGTAAGATAATAGAATAGATATATGTATACCTTTAAACATATTCAATTGTTCCCATTCCGTTCTATATTTAAAAACTCTTTCTTTTTTTGATTTCCCACTCATTTTAAATAGTTTTTCTGAAACAATTATTTTGGTTTCTTCTTTCTTTTCTTCTCACTGAAACTTTCAAATTTGAAGATGTCATTAATTTTAGGGATGGGTAGGTCGTTTCGATTCAAACGATATTATTATGTCAGATCGATATTTTCAGTGCAAATTCGGGCAAGCTGACAGATATCAATAATTTTTCGTACGTTACTCATCTCTCTTCTATCATTTTTTGTGAACTAATGTGTCTATTCAGGCACTTTATTGTGAAAAAATTCAATGAATTCATCCAGCAATTAAAAAAAACGAAGACTATAGGTGTGAGCGGTAGTTAAATACAAAAATGAAAAATCGCCAGAAGTCGCACTTTTTTGAGGGTGTCGCCAAGCTGAAATTTGTGTCGCCAAATTAAATAAAAAATCGCCCGTTTGGCGACAAATCGCCACATCTGGCAAGCCTGATCACAAATAGTTATCTTACATAACACAATCTTGCGGTTAAAATCTAAGTCATAAACAGTAAAATATGGTTAAAGTTTAGCATATTGGCCCTTGTGCGAGTCCATAAAATTTTGTGTCCATTTTAGCTATTCGCCTTGTCTGCTGGGCTAATTCGTTGACTTAAAAAAAACATTTTATTTCTGTGACACCCAAAATCTTCCGCATTTATGAAACTTTGATGGATTGAATGTACTTTCTTTTAGCTTGCAAAAGCCATTTAGTTTACAGTAATATGAAATATACTGGGCTCTGGAGATACGGAGAATTTTCTTCCGCCTTCAACAGAATCCCGTAGTGTATGCGTTTTTTCCAGCACTTTTATGAACGTCCTTGCTGCCCTAGACATCTAAAACTTAAGTCACGCAGAAGTACCTAAATCAGTCGGATTTTGGTTTGATGGGGTTAGGAAGAAAAAGTCGAAACAAATTGTTTAACTTTTTCATCAAATTTTCGACCATCCAGTCGAGTAAATCCTAGCAAATCGTCAACGTTGCACCATTGATAGCTTTTACTAATTGAAAGTGATACCCATTTAATTGGAACCACAGATCCTTAAGCTCAGTTTGCAACTATTGAGTCACGCATGGGAATATGGAGCGGCAAATATGTCTGTTTTCTTTGGCAATGTCGTGTACTTCTCCAACCTGTGACTCATAGTTTTTATATGTAAGTGTGCATATTTTGCATTTTTTTTATCTCATCCGTGAACTTCTAGAAAATGCGGACGAAGTTTTTTTCTCTCTAAGACGCCCAAGACACTTTCATTCGATTCTATCTAAATCAGCTTTTGTGCGCCATATTTTCAGTCTTTTCGGATTCTAAGATTTTGTATGTACAATCTTTGAGTGCCTCGAAGTTGTACCTGTCGATGAAATGTCGTCTTGGCCAAGGCATGCACGGTTGAAGATTGTTCGCTTATTACAGAAGCAATAAATGCAAAGCAAATTCTAAGTTTAAACTTCCCGAACTGACGAGCAGAGTATTTATTTATTTATTAGTAGCATAATATCTTACAAGCAATTGTTTACATTTAATAGGAAGCAGAGTACCTAAGTGCATAATACACAAGGTTAGAAGGTTCGGCCAATTTGGTAAGGAGTTAGGTCGTCTATAGGCTTGTCAACTGACAACATTTTTGTCCTGTGCGAATACGAATATGTAACGTCAGATAGACGTGTTATTTGACCGTCGTAAAAACAGAGTCAGAGCAGTCTTACAGAAATAATACTTATCTGTCCGTCGTCTTGCTTTCAAACATTTTATTAATGCAATGCGATTGGTGTAAATTTGGACATGCAGTATTCCTTACAACTGACATGTAATGCATACTCGATAAGACATGTCTGCTTATTAATTTAAAATTAATTTTATCTCTAAAAGTATTTTCCACTAGTGGCACTCATATCAACGAGAGTTCTTATTGGACTTGTTGCCCGCATTTAAGAATATTCAAAATCTGTTTATTAGAAATCACCTTTAAAAGTTTCGATAATGGCTCTGTTATTTCCACAACATCACATGCATATGCTTCAACAATTCTAAATAATAAGAAGAAATAAATCACTTGCTGTAGAAATTCCCAGTGAACGGCAGGGTATCGATCCAGACCGCAACAATAAATACGATATACAACAGACCGTGTCACATAAGCATATATTCAATGTTGGCCCCCTTATTCTTAAATCACGAAACCACAGTGACAGATCTCAATATTCTCAACACAAACCTTGATGTGAAAATAAAATAAGACGCGTGCCGTGCCGTGCCGTATATCCTTCTCCCTCAATAATCCTTTTGATTTCCAAATATGTAATCAAATCAACCGCTCTCGCTCGACAACTTTTAAACAAAACCAAAACCGAGGAAGCAAAAAACCATATACAAATGGAAAAAAATCCTGTGAGTATTTGGCAAATATGCTGTAAACACTTGTCACCAGGCTGAAATGTATCTACGAAGAATAGATTAGATGGGAGTTAGCACACATACACATATACACAGAAACACTCACAAGACGCATTCCAGTCATCGCACACACAGCCATGGGGATAAACAAATGAGAGATGCTACAAAGGATTCCAGGAATGTGGTATCCTGGTCCACTTACTTCTTCTCCGCGCGACTAATAGGAATGATAATGGTGTGTATTGGTGGTGATATCCTGCTCTCCTGCTTGCTTGTATGGGCTATTGCTTGTGCGAAAGCCTTTTTTATATCGTAAAACTGTTTCAATGTTTTTTTTTTCTTTTTTTTTTTCTTGTATAATAATTTATACCACAAAAAGGATATGTGGTGAATTTACAAAGGGATACAAAGAGAGATAGATTTCGAGGATAATTTTCCACTATAGATACACCGCTTTCACTTTCTATTCACGAAATTCCGATTCAGATACAGATATCCTTAGGAAACATTTTTCCTTGGCTTACATTATGAACAAAAATTACATTTTTACGATTTATCTATAAAATATCTGTTAGCCTTCTGATATAATTCGCCTGCACATACACACACTCGCGAATACACAGATTTTAGCACGCCCACTTCACATAATTCACTTTGCATCAATCAAATCGAGAAACAGTTTTTTTTTCGTATCCCTACACACAGATATTCCTGCGAAATACACACAAATTTCCACTATTTTTCCTTAAAACAAAATTCTTAAAAAATAACCAAATAGCAATAGCCAGCCGTAATATCTTTTAATTTATATAATCATTTGAGATAGATTACTTGTGGGCTCTGTACACAGTGCTCCTTGCAGGATTTTTTTTGGTTTTAATTTACAAAACACAAATTTTCCAATGTCGCGACGATACTATCCGTCGAGTGAGGAGCTTTCGATGCAAATTCTCGTCCGGGACTGAATACAAACAACAAGGATAACAGAGATCCTTGCTCTTAGAGCATCAGCAAATACAAAATTCATGGGAAAGATTGGAAGGATGCGGCTCTCTCTCTCGCTGATGGGTGATTGTGTGTGACTGCTCTCGGGAATAGAGTGGGTGGTCGGGCGTAAGAAGTCCACCCATTTTTTTTTACACGGTTAACGTTCCATAGTGGATATAGGTAAGTATTGCTTGAGTAGCACACAAAAAAAAGGACAGCTCTGGAAGGGAATGAAGGACACTGACACAGATATTTCTGCCCCACAATGAGCTTGCTCATGTGTTGTATGTTGACCTACTAACTCATGGAATGAGCGAATATGTGTAGGTGTCTTTCGCGTGTAGTGTTATCAGTTAAGAGATGTCAAAAGAAAGGATGTCAACATAGCCATAGACTGTCTCTGCTGCCTATAAGTCAATTGTAACGACATAAAGTGTAGGATTTTTCTAATTATTTTCTTAAGGTAACTTTTGAAATTCATAAAAATTAATCTAATCTACTTGAAGATTGTTTTCGGGCGCGTCAGGCGTGCGCAATGATTAACTAGGTAAATTCCTGCACACACGTATGCGTTCCACATCACTATTTTCCTTCAGAGGGTAGGCGCGAGTGTGCCAGCGGAAGCTGGAAAGAGTGTGTTCGGTGGAATTTGGAAGTGAAACTCTGTACAACATCGAAGTTTGGAATGTTATCAGTTGTTTTCAATTATAATAACTTCAAGGCAACAGGGAGCAGGAACATTGGTTATGTATCAACATCCATTCCCTTCTCCTAGGCAATAAATACAAAATTCATTTAGCATGATGCTCTGATTGATTTACTGTGTTAAGATGATAGGATGTGGAAGGGATACCTTACGACGATGTCATCTCCCTCAGGTGATGATGGTGGTGTTGGTGTTTTCCATAGGTCCATTCATAGAAATGATTTACTACGCGTGGAGAATAATTTCTGTTTGCGCATCCCCGTTTATTGCAAGTTGAATTTTGAATGGGGATACACAGATTCTTTTTAATAATTATGCTGAGTATCGTTGGTTTTTTTTATGAGTGTAGTTTTCTCTGATTAAAGTTGAGTGCACTTTGGGGATAAGCCTTCTATTGGAAATTTAGACGTATGTACATTCGATGTGGTCAATGAATAGTTTTAAGTAAAATAGAGCGTAAATACACTTTTTTAGCGCACACTGGGTCATACATATGTATGTATGTACATATGTAGAGGCAATTTGGCTAACTCAACTTCTAACACAAAATTAAATTGACGCTACAATTTTTATGGGCACTAGCCATTTCCGATTAAAAATCTCAATGAACTGCTTACGCACAATGCATCAGTATTATTTTTGGTAAATTCAAATAAGCCCTCGGCAAATAATCTAAATATGATTTTATCAAGCGACATCGCTACTCAGTGGTAACACATATTTATGTATGTACATTTTTAGATAAATATTCATGTTATCCTAAAATAATTAGTGTCTATTCAGTTTATCATTAATATGCTCTCTGCTATCTTTTGGACACTAGTATAGCAATAGTATTTTTCTACCAGGTTTTAGCCACTCACGTGTCAGTAAATAAAAGCACCACTTGTTAAATTCCTGGAAACGTTTACTAGAAGCAATGAGAGTAAATATTATAAGCTAGAAAACCCTTAATTGCTACTACTAATACATTTTTGCCATCTCGGTAATTTTTCGTTAAAATAACTTAAAAAAGTAGCTGAACATTAGTCGGATGCAAACTTTAAGTATTTATAGCCAATTTCCCTTAATAAGACCTTTTCAACGCTGACACAATATGTTCTTGACAAGAACGCTTCCAAAAGGATTTCTTATCAGAAAAATACTAAAGCCTTCAGGATTCTTATACTGGTTAGAAAGTAAGCTTTAATTTTTGTAAGGCATAAACTGTCTAACCAAGGCATCAGCATTGGCCAACCAATGAAACCCAATAACAACACAGCCAAGGGAACGAATGCGAGTATTTGTTTCAATATCGCTAGTTTATCTAGATTCGAATATATGTTTATGTACATATATTGCATTTCCAGAAAGACTCACGAATTTTTGTCAAACATCAGGATATCAGATATTCCAAGAAAGCAGAAGACATGCCGACCATCTTCAGGCTCCCATTCTTCGGTGACTGCATCCCGGTTTTACGAAGGATTTGTGTTTGTTAGACCTTTTTTTCATTTGTTGATAGATTTTAACATTTTACGAGTCAAGCTAAACGACATTTTCCGTATATTGACAACGGTTGCTTCTCAGAAATTAAAAGTTTTGTGACGAAAGTTTAATTCCATCTAATGTCACAGTCACCTTCTTCAAAAAAATTCCCTTTAATTTGACACCTGAAATTTCAAAATCCATGAAAAAATAAAAAAGTTATAGCAAAAACAAATCCATGCCAAAATCAGTATGCAGCGGACGCTGTCAAACAGCACAGTTTGGGAGCCTGAGGAGGGAAAGTATACCTGCTGTTTTCTGTGAATTTCTGGTGGCCTGGTGTTTTACGAAAATTTATGAGATTTTGTGATGCCGATATCTCAAAATCTAGGCAAGCTAGAGACGTGAAACAAAAACCAACGTGTAGATAAGAGGGTGTGGTTTATTTTATGCATGCTTCTAAATTACAGGGTGGTCTGTATTATTTGTAGTGGTGAGTTTTGTGACGAAAGTTTAAAATTAATTCCATCTAATGTCACAGTCACCTTAATACATACCACCCTGTTCTCTAAATAGGCTCTTAGCAAAGTACACCCTTTAAAAAGAACTAAGCTTACTTGAAACGGCGCTAGAGAGATTCGTATTCCATTCTTAAAACATCTACATAGATGATTCCTTCTTTAGTCATAAATTTCGTCCTTTTCTTACAAATAACTGTTAACAATTCCTATCCCATCTTAATCTTCAAAAAATTCCCTTTAATTTGACACCTGAAATTTCAAAATCCATGAAAAAATAAAAAAGTTATAGCAAAAACAAATCCATGCCAAAATCAGTATGCAGCGGACGCTGTCAAACAGCACAGTTTGGGAGCCTGAGGAGGGAAAGTATACCTGCTGTTTTCTGTGAATTTCTGGTGGCCTGGTGTTTTACGAAAATTTATGAGATTTTGTGATGCCGATTATCGGGATCTAGGCAAGCTAGAGACGTGAAACGAAAACCAACGTGTAGATAAGAGGGTGTGGTTTATTTTATGCATGCTTCTAAATTACAGGGTGGTCTGTATTATTTGTAGTGGTGAGTTTTGTGACGAAAGTTTAAAATTAATTCCATCTAATGTCACAGTCACCTTAATACATACCACCCTGTTCTCTAAATAGGCTCTTAGCAAAGTACACCCTTTAAAAAGAACTAAGCTTACTTGAAACGGCGCTAGAGAGATTCGTATTCCATTCTTAAAACATCTACATAGATGATTCCTTCTTTAGTCATAAATTTCGTCCTTTTCTTACAAATAACTGTTAACAATTCCTATCCCATCTTAATCTTCAAAAAATTCCCTTTAATTTGACACCTGAAATTTCAAAATCCATGAAAAAATAAAAAAGTTATAGCAAAAACAAATCCATGCCAAAATCAGTATGCAGCGGACGCTGTCAAACAGCACAGTTTGGGAGCCTGAGGAGGGAAAGTATACCTGCTGTTTTCTGTGAATTTCTGGTGGCCTGGTGTTTTACGAAAATTTATGAGATTTTGTGATGCCGATTATCGGGATCTAGGCAAGCTAGAGACGTGAAACAAAAATCAACGTGTAGATAAGAGGGTGTGGTTTATTTTATGCATGCTTCTAAATTACAGGGTGGTCTGTTTTCTGTGAATTTCTGGTGGCCTGGTGTTTTACGAAAATTTATGAGATTTTGTGATGCCGATATCTCGGGATCTAGGCAAGCTAGAGACGTGAAACAAAAACCAACGTGTAGATAAGAGGGTGTGGTTTATTTTATGCATGCTTCTAAATTACAGGGTGGTCTGTATTATTTGTAGTGGTGAGTTTTGTGACGAAAGTTTAAAATTAATTCCATCTAATGTCACAGTCACCTTAATACATACCACCCTGTTCTCTAAATAGGCTCTTAGCAAAGTACACCCTTTAAAAAGAACTAAGCTTACTTGAAACGGCGCTAGAGAGATTCGTATTCCATTCTTAAAACATCTACATAGATGATTCCTTCTTTAGTCATAAATTTCGTCCTTTTCTTACAAATAACTGTTAACAATTCCTATCCCATCTTAATCTTCAAAAAATTCCCTTTAATTTGACACCTGAAATTTCAAAATCCATGAAAAAATAAAAAAGTTATAGCAAAAACAAATCCATGCCAAAATCAGTATGCAGCGGACGCTGTCAAACAGCACAGTTTGGGAGCCTGAGGAGGGAAAGTATACCTGCTGTTTTCTGTGAATTTCTGGTGGCCTGGTGTTTTACGAAAATTTATGAGATTTTGTGATGCCGATTATCGGGATCTAGGCAAGCTAGAGACGTGAAACGAAAACCAACGTGTAGATAAGAGGGTGTGGTTTATTTTATGCATGCTTCTAAATTACAGGGTGGTCTGTTTTCTGTGAATTTCTGGTGGCCTGGTGTTTTACGAAAATTTATGAGATTTTGTGATGCCGATATCTCGGGATCTAGGCAAGCTAGAGACGTGAAACAAAAACCAACGTGTAGATAAGAGGGTGTGGTTTATTTTATGCATGCTTCTAAATTACAGGGTGGTCTGTATTATTTGTAGTGGTGAGTTTTGTGACGAAAGTTTAAAATTAATTCCATCTAATGTCACAGTCACCTTAATACATACCACCCTGTTCTCTAAATAGGCTCTTAGCAAAGTACACCCTTTAAAAAGAACTAAGCTTACTTGAAACGGCGCTAGAGAGATTCGTATTCCATTCTTAAAACATCTACATAGATGATTCCTTCTTTAGTCATAAATTTCGTCCTTTTCTTACAAATAACTGTTAACAATTCCTATCCCATCTTAATCTTCAAAAAATTCCCTTTAATTTGACACCTGAAATTTCAAAATCCATGAAAAAATAAAAAAGTTATAGCAAAAACAAATCCATGCCAAAATCAGTATGCAGCGGACGCTGTCAAACAGCACAGTTTGGGAGCCTGAGGAGGGAAAGTATACCTGCTGTTTTCTGTGAATTTCTGGTGGCCTGGTGTTTTACGAAAATTTATGAGATTTTGTGATGCCGATTATCGGGATCTAGGCAAGCTAGAGACGTGAAACGAAAACCAACGTGTAGATAAGAGGGTGTGGTTTATTTTATGCATGCTTCTAAATTACAGGGTGGTCTGTATTATTTGTAGTGGTGAGTTTTGTGACGAAAGTTTAAAATTAATTCCATCTAATGTCACAGTCACCTTAATACATACCACCCTGTTCTCTAAATAGGCTCTTAGCAAAGTACACCCTTTAAAAAGAACTAAGCTTACTTGAAACGGCGCTAGAGAGATTCGTATTCCATTCTTAAAACATCTACATAGATGATTCCTTCTTTAGTCATAAATTTCGTCCTTTTCTTACAAATAACTGTTAACAATTCCTATCCCATCTTAATCTTCAAAAAATTCCCTTTAATTTAACACCTGAAATTTCAAAATCCATGAAAAAATAAAAAAGTTATAGCAAAAACAAATCCATGCCAAAATCAGTATGCAGCGGACGCTGTCAAACAGCACAGTTTGGGAGCCTGAGGAGGGAAAGTATACCTGCTGTTTTCTGTGAATTTCTGGTGGCCTGGTGTTTTACGAAAATTTATGAGATTTTGTGATGCCGATTATCGGGATCTAGGCAAGCTAGAGACGTGAAACAAAAACCAACGTGTAGATAAGAGGGTGTGGTTTATTTTATGCATGCTTCTAAATTACAGGGTGGTCTGTTTTCTGTGAATTTCTGGTGGCCTGGTGTTTTACGAAAATTTATGAGATTTTGTGATGCCGATATCTCGGGATCTAGGCAAGCTAGAGACGTGAAACAAAAACCAACGTGTAGATAAGAGGGTGTGGTTTATTTTATGCATGCTTCTAAATTACAGGGTGGTCTGTATTATTTGTAGTGGTGAGTTTTGTGACGAAAGTTTAAAATTAATTCCATCTAATGTCACAGTCACCTTAATACATACCACCCTGTTCTCTAAATAGGCTCTTAGCAAAGTACACCCTTTAAAAAGAACTAAGCTTACTTGAAACGGCGCTAGAGAGATTCGTATTCCATTCTTAAAACATCTACATAGATGATTCCTTCTTTAGTCATAAATTTCGTCCTTTTCTTACAAATAACTGTTAACAATTCCTATCCCATCTTAATCTTCAAAAAATTCCCTTTAATTTGACACCTGAAATTTCAAAATCCATGAAAAAATAAAAAAGTTATAGCAAAAACAAATCCATGCCAAAATCAGTATGCAGCGGACGCTGTCAAACAGCACAGTTTGGGAGCCTGAGGAGGGAAAGTATACCTGCTGTTTTCTGTGAATTTCTGGTGGCCTGGTGTTTTACGAAAATTTATGAGATTTTGTGATGCCGATTATCGGGATCTAGGCAAGCTAGAGACGTGAAACAAAAACCAACGTGTAGGTAAGAGGGTGTGGTTTATTTTAAGCATGCTTCTAAATTACAGGGTGGTCTGTATTATTTGTAGGTGGCGAGTGGTTTTTGTGCAGCCGATATCTTGGCAACTAGGCGACCTAGCGAAGTGAAACAAAGACTGGTATTTAGTTTGAAGGGTGACGTCTAATCTTGGGCCATGCATTTTGGGTACAGGGTGGTCTTTATTTTTGTATGATATTTATTTTTGGAATTGATATAAAAACTTTTTTTTTTTTCTTTTCAGAAACTGCCACAAAACCTTTTCAAATCCTGGATCTAAGTTGGGATACTTACTGTTAAGGCGACTGCACATTGAACCTACAAATGATTTCCGATACAAATAAATCAAACACGTATTTTTCAAATGTTTTTAATGAAACGCTTAAATAATTATAATGCAGAAAGTTCCGTTTGTTTTGTTAAATTTTTGCGTATGTTTCAGTATAATTTATAGTCTAATTCGCCAGAAGTACATTATTTTAATGCTGTAAAATTATATAATTAAAAAAAGAATAAGGAAACTTAAGAGGGCAGTTGTTTTCTTTTTAAATAAGCTGAAATATTTCTCTATCTTTTAAACTACACGGCTTTGCATGTTTTTTTATAGTTCGCCTCGAATGCTTTCAAGATTATACCTATTCTGTATCCTTGCGGAAAAAAATGACAAAACTATATTAAGTGATCGCAACAGCAAGTTGTGGGTCTGACTGGAAACAGTGTATTTTTATAATCCGTCCCGTAGGATTGGTCCAAATCCAAATGTTTGCTTGATACTGTGCCAATAGTATCTTTTCCAATTCGTTTTTGTTGTCTCGTATTCAGCAGAAGGGATTCCAGATTGTTTCAGTGTCAGTTGGGTGTGATCTCTCTGCAAAGAAAAAAAAAGACAAAGAATATCAGATAAGCTAGCTTATGCTTTATGTTACAACGAAAATGTATTTTCACCTCCATTGAGAGAGAGAAAAAAGGCTTTCAATCTTTGTATGGATGTGTATAATACGTAAGGTACATACTTGTAGTTACTGAATAAGAATTTAAAAAAAAATACCAAACCGCACCTAAAAAAACAATAAGCAGCGCATGAAGTTCACCTTATTTTGAGCAGAAACTGTGAGAGATATGAGGGAAGTTGTAGAAAAAATAGAGCTTAAACTAAAGAATATTACAAAGATCTACAGAAGATATCGAAAAGCTAGGCTTTCTTAAAATTTTCATAGCTCACTGACTAATAGTCGATTGGGTATATTTTCCCCCTCGAATACAATGAAAAACTACGGTAAGCGACAGCTAAGCAAACATTTCTAGAAATGTCCATAAATTACTGAGCAATAGTCGATTGGGAATATTTTTCCCCTCGAATACAATGGGCTAGTTGCGCTATGGTAAGCGGCAAGTATTTTTTTTTTTTGTCACAACTGCTCTTCGGCGCAACTATTCATGTCCTATGCTAAAAATACTATATAATGAACGACTGGTATTGCATTGGCAATATGAATCAAGAGTTTCTTAAATTAACTTAATGCAAAAAACCGTCTTAGGAAAGATTTGTCTTTAGAGCGAAGAGTTTACACCGATTCTAGAAGCCTGCAGGAAAACTAACAAAACTAAGAAGGACTAGATGGAAGGAGATCCCCAAATATTCCGGAATTTTTTTAGTAGAACTCACCATTGCCATCCAATAAGACTCCTAAGCCATGGCAGTATGTTCGAAGAGCAGTAACTAGCAATTGCCAAGCTTGTGATGACTTCACTCAAGAAAGAGTCAAGCGGCAATATCACGACTAGGGTAAATCAGACTACACCACACGCTGCTGGCTTCCGAGGTGATTAAAGAAATAAGAAGACCAATGAACTAGCAATAAAAGTACCACAATTGGACAGTTGAATACAACATAATAAAGAAAGATTAAAAAGAAGCAACACGTTGGTGCAGAGCCTGTGTTAATGTACTTCTGACTGCGGTACGTCGCAACTATGTTAATACTTTAGTCTCAGCAGGACAAAAAAGACAGCCCTCGCACATAATTCATTCACGATTGGAGTGAACCATCAAAAAATGGATTTTAAAATTCATTCAGATAATTCTGTAGGGCCATCATCAGAATAGGTTCCGGGTAAGGATGGACAACTCATTAGACCCAACATTACTAATCTCATTCCTACATATACATAGATATGTACTCATGATTTGGATTTTAAGAAAAAAACTTTTTAAGGATAAGAAATTCCGAGTGTAAGTAACACACGAAACGAAAGTTTGCAAGGCAATATTGTAGCGACAGACCATAAATAAAAGTATTTGACATTCAAACTCACCATTTGTTCAAGTTCAATGGTTACATTCGAATAGTGTCCAGAAGGCCAGGATTTCAGCCTCCATGACTGGGTGATCTTTTTCTCGGGAACCAATTCTTCGAACTTTCCCTGAATATTTCCACCGAAGAGGGCAAACCTGAAAGAAAAAGTATCGTTACAATTTTAGCCAGCAGAACTATGTCCAACTTACTCTCCCCCACGGACCGGCTCGATCTTCACTTCGCCGCGGGTAAAGGCAGTAACCATTTCCTGTCTCGTAAGTGCGTTGTACAAGTCGAAAGCACTGCACTGGAACTCTTCGTTCATAGTCAGCGTTTTCACGTCCAACTTGTAACCGACCGTGTTCGTTTCGCTGTTGCCATTCTTATTGGAAATTTTCGACGAATTGCTATCGTTAAAGGCGCTCTTCTTATTCTGGCCTTCACTCTTGGGTGAAGTTACATCATCACAGCCTTTCCGTGGCAAAATAAGGCCCTTGGAGTATTCTTCCTTCAATTCCTTTATGTATGTGCCCAACTGCTTCCGGATAACGTCCCTACCTACACTGTACATAAATTGCTTCAATCTATCAGCTTCTTCATTATTGGACTCGTCTATCGTAATTGTAATTTCGATTTCATTTATATTGTACTCCTCCGATAGATTTGGAATCGTCGCTTTGCCCTTGTGATCGTTCTTCGAACCAGGCAGCCGCCCTGACCATTTCAGAACTATATTCCACTCGTAGAAGAATATAAGTTTTCCTTTCCGATTGTTTGCAGTGGCTTCTCCAGTACATTCGTCGATTTTGTCAACAACGCACTCGACACCGTTTTGCTCTGCATAGGGAATGAGAAGTTAATATCTGTGCTGCACAGATTAACTCACGATTCATACCTATCTTGAGATCATTGAAGAGTGCCTTCAGCCTGTCTTTGGACCACGGTGTGGCGTTTTTCTCCGCCCAATGCCAGTTGTTTACATTCGTTGCGTCTGGACGCTCCTCCACAATCCAACGTGGGTCACCTTCTCCCCATTTTGCCATGGTTATGCAGATATTTTAAGCAGTTCAATAAGCTTTTTTTCAAAGAAAATCCAATAAGAAAATATTGCTCTTCGAATACTCTTTGACTGAAGCTTTATGCTTTTGCTTATTACAAAATGTTTTCTTTTTTTAATTCTCTGAGGATGGTGTGTTCCGCTTTAATTTACGAATTAATCACGTTCTTGTGGAAGACTGGAAGAATCGTACGAATTGCAAATTGACAGAATGCAGCAAAAAAAATTACTCCTCTTGTCAGTGCTGAAAATTCGAGACAAGAATTTTCGAGAAACACAAACGTCAGAATGTCATCTGCTTCTTTTCGAACTCGAATGGCGGACGAAAAAATCTGTTTTTGGAGAAAAAAAGAATGAAATAAAGTCAAATAATACGGATATTTTAATTCGTTGTCATCAAATTACCAATTAGGAACTATTTAGGTATATAACTAGTCACGAACACTTTTCGCACGAGTATTTAAAAATGTAATGAAAAAGTTTAGTACTAATGAGTACATTTTTAGAACATTTTGTACGAAATAGCAGTTAAGGCGGAAACACATTTATGTAATTTCTAATAAATATTTCTTTGTGTGAAATAAATAAAAAAAATAAAATTGTATGCAAATAACGTGGGATGTATTTTTATATCCTTAAGGACATATTTTTGTATCCTTAAGGACCATAAACATAAATATACTTAAAAATGCATAACATAAAATTACTTAACAATTAGCACACTGTGCAATAAAATACTCTCATTTCCTTCATGTTTGTGTGGAAAAAAGAGGGTGTTTATACAGACAAGCATTCACCACGTGCGAGTCTTTTATGGAGACGTTAGTTTTTCGAATTAACATTTTAGCTTTTCCTTAATTTTTCATGCTACCAATTTTTCTGATCACCAATTTGAAAATTAAATTGATCCCATTTTGGAACAAAAGCTACGTTTCAGGCTTTTAAATGAAAATTTACTGGTAAAATAAAAAAAAAAAATACGAATTAGATTTAGTTGGCCTTATGTGGTCCTCAACTTAAGGACAATGAAGGTAAAGTTAGGGGGCGTGGTTTGAAAGGTCCATAAGCCGTCATTGTCAGTAGCCAAACCCAAAAATATGAACGGATTCATATGGAATTTGTTTAAATAGCTTGAATTAATATTTTAATAGTACTGTTTGAAAATCATGAAACTTAGACGGCATAAGCTATGGGAGGGGTTTGAATTCTGTTCAAACCATATTTGTGGCATAACTAATGTTTTTTATACTATATCCACGCAGCATATATGTATGTACATATGTATGTATATAAGTATTATTGCTTTAAGGCACTCACCTAAAATAGTATGATTTTGGGCATCTCAAAGATCACATGTGACGTTTGCAGTGTGGATTTCAGTATATTTTCTATACTGCTCACTCAGTGTTACAGAAATGTCAATACTGTGACTATTGAAACTAATAATCCGATGATATATTCACTGAAAAATATGAATAATACATTATATTATTTCAAAATTCGTTGTAGTTATATAATAAATAGTGGACTAAAAAGAAATAAAAAAATAGATTCAAATAAATTCTTATGATGTTATCAACGTCTTAACTGCGAAGGAATCCTACTGTACTTTTGAACACATTTCGATTTACAGTTCAGTGCCCAGATTGTACTAAAATCTAAATCATGGTGTATTTGCTCTTTCCGTTTCCTTTTTTGAGAACGCTGCCAAAATGAAAGCTAAGGGACAGGTAATTTTCCCGAAAAAAATGTGAATTTTTAGTTAAAAATGCATTTACTTCAAAGTAAACAAAGCACAAAATGTTAAGCTATAAGTTGTGAGTGAATTTTGCATTTAAATAATGCGGTTTCATAAGAATTCTAACTAAATATCCGGGGGAGCACCATGTGTTGTTATAGCTGTCAAAACTTGTGTCTATCGCAACATAAATACGTGTTGGATTTTCCATAAAATTTCATTTATATCGTTGATTTTACTTAATTTCGAGTGAATGCTTTGTTTATTCTTGAATAGTTTTGCAAAACGCAGTTATTTTTGTTATTTGTAACCTAGAATCAAGCAGATTAATAAATGTTTTCTGTTTTCCATTTCAGTTGAAGGAATACGAAATCATCGGGCGCAAGCTGCCGACAGAGAAGGAGCCTCAAACTCCACTCTACAAAATGAGAATCTTTGCTCCAGACAACATTGTGGCTAAGTCACGATTCTGGTACTTCTTGCGTCAACTGAAGAAGTTCAAGAAGACCACCGGTGAAATTGTCTCCCTCAAGCAGGTGTACGAGACGTCGCCGATCAAAATCAAGAACTTTGGCATCTGGCTGCGTTATGATTCCCGTTCGGGTACACATAACATGTACCGTGAATACCGTGATTTGACTGTCGGCGGCGCCGTCACTCAATGTTACCGCGACATGGGTGCTCGTCATCGCGCTCGTGCCCACTCCATTCAGATTATCAAAGTTGAGTCGATTGCTGCCAGCAAGACTCGTCGTGTGCACATTAAACAATTCCACGATTCCAAGATCAAGTTCCCACTTGTACAAAGGGTGCACCATAAGGGCAACAGGAAACTGTTCTCATTCAGAAAGCCCAGGACATACTTCTTGTAAATATTCTACAGAGGAGTTTTGTTTTTTTATAAGAATTTTTGATGATAACTGTGTAAACTGAAGAAAATCACTAGGAAAATAAAAGCAATTTTCCAAATCTATCGGGTTTCGTTTTGTTGAATGGAAAAGATTTCGAACGGAATGCAGTCGGTCATAAGAGATTTAGAGAAAAGGTAAGTGGGTCTCGTTCGCAAGTGCATTGCATATAAAGAGCCGAATTGTCTTAGTCTTGTGAAGCGAGGTAGTATGGTACAAAATTTATTCAAATTCAACCTTTCGCCTGCTTAAAGGTTCAATTTATATTGCAGAATACTTGGAAAGTAACTGGTGGTGAGTCAGTGTTAAGGAAATATTTTAAGGACGTTTGGCACCAGAAAAATACCTCTTAGGGGACATGTGAGGAGCTTATGATCAAGGGATTGAGGAATACTCATACGTACATAGAAAGAAAAAGCAGTGAAAGAAAAGTTACGGCTAATAAAAAAATGGTAGAGCAAGAAAAGGTGGAGAATTTAAGTTACGCATAGAAATCAGAAAAAGAAAAACCTGTTCACCAGTGCATTAGAATTTTGGCCATAAAACTTAGCTTCTTGGTAAGTATGTCGGAAAGAGAAGTTAAAGTTTTTGTCCAAGAACAAAAGCCGAAGGCCATTATTCTTTAAGGGTTCAACACACATATGTATCTCGGCAAGGCTGGCGTTCCTAAAAAAAAATAAAATGAATCGCCAACAGACAGATTTGCAGATTTTTGTAGAGGCCAATGTTTTTCTCCAAATTATAAGAAAAACCTATTTAACGATAGGAAGTCGTAATCATGGTAAAGTTAGCTGACTAAATGCTTTCAATCCTCGACTAAATATATTTATACACGCTAAATAAACACTTCAAGAAGGTTTTAAGAACCAACAGGTATACCTACAGCTTCCGGGAATCATGTAATAAATAGTTTAAATATATGGAATCTGTCGCAAAGTAGACAGTTAGACATGGTAAGCACCGAAATAGTAGAAAGAATAAAAAGTGAAAAAATGTACATATATTTTCATTTTCGAATAAATGGATAGTAACCACTCTTCCATTATGAACGATTTTTAATAGTTTCAGAGCTTCATCGGCTCTATTTGCCTTGATTTCGAGAATTTTCTGTGAGATTATCTACGATAGTTATCCGATAGTGTACAAGTTTCTTGCAGTAAATAAGAATAGGTAAGGTTGATCAATATTGTTATTGGATGCAAAGATCTGATAGTGTCGCGAAGCTCTAAGTAACAGATATATCTACTCGGCGATCTATTAATTTCAAAATATGAAACTTATATGTCAGAGTATTGTACATCAACGATTATAGACAAATTTTGAGTAGAAACTAGTAACACTACAAGGTCAAACTTGTGGATGCCCCTTGCAAAAAAAATACAGGAAGACCTCGATATGTTTTATTGCGATTTACGTTGTCCGGTTTTTTACTTTAAGCAGAGATCATCGCTTATTCAGCCAAAAGTAAGGAGGTATTTTCAAACTTGTTCATCGAAATCAATTTATGCGATTTTTTAATGTTTTGTGAAGATATTTTTACGTCTTTCTGAAATATTATTTTTAATTTATTATTTTTTCATGCGATTTTACTACATCCATATTTAAATGTTTGCTTTGTTGCACAAAATGAATTAGAATCAGTCTTTTTCACTTTATATCGACTGCACGTTGGTTAAATAAATTTATTTTAGGTATAATAATATAGTTTAAGTCGTATTTTGTCGGTCCCGAAAACGTTACATATCGAGGCCCCCCTGTGTATATATTTTCGTATTTTAAGACATTTTTAACGCAGACTTTCTTTTTTTACAACAATTTTTTTAAATTACTAGAATAGGACTTACCCAATTTTGTTAAATCAAAGATATGCTTTTCCAATCAAAAGTATTTCAGAGGATCAAAAAGTTATGCCGTTAAGTTTACGTCCATCCTCGGAACTATGATTGAGACTCCAATTATATGCAATCGAACACACACAAATTATCTGTCATTTCAAGGAATTCCACCACCATTTTCCCAATTTTTCATCAGCTGTCATTAGACGGACTATTTTGGTCAGAAAGTTTGACACTAGTCGAGGAAAGTTTTTGGCCTGGTTTTGGTAAGGCAGTGCCTGAAAATAAAATAAAAAAATATAATTTGATCAATTTCATCATAATTCACTGGAAAAATAGTTAAAGAATTGATTGGCTAACTGCTACAGAGCAACCTGGCAGATGGAAAGCGTAGCTGCAATCGCTACGAAAAATTTCTCACTTCAAGTTGCTTTAAACATGTAAATAAGGAAATTGAGAGAATATTATCTTCCTATTGTTGTTTAGGAAATGCGTTGAACGCGACATCGAAAGTGGAAGATCACGAAAAACATCATCAGCCAATCTTTTGCGATTGAATTATAGATTACCTTGGATAGGTAAAAATTATAGACCAGAGGGTGAACAGAATTGGCGCATCAGAATGAATGTAGAAGAGAACCGATTGAAGAGTTTCAATGCTTGGCCAACGAATGCTCCCATTGACCCTGAACGTTTAGCCAGGGCAGGCTTCTATGCAACGGGTAATTTATTGGAAACAGAGTGTCATTGGTGCCATAAAAAAATCTCTGATTGGCAATATGGAGATCAGGTTTGTACGAAGTTCCCAAAGCAAAACTTGTTTTAATTCTCAGCTTCTTCTAGATAATGGCAAGGCATCGGCGTCTGTTTCCACTTTGCATATTTATTATTAATCCAACGGAGTCCGGAAATGTACCTTTAATCAATGGTCCAATGGCAGCTGTGAATGAAACTGGGAATATAAGCAGTACTGAAGGCAACAGTACAGAACAAATTGATTTGAAAAATGAAATGCACCGCTTGGCAACTTTTAAAAACTGGCCTGTGAGTATACTTATATATGCATATGTATAGGACATGTCAAGCTATAATAAGCCATTTTCGCTTTCAGAACCCGAACATTTCGCCGCAGTCCCTGTCTAAAGCTGGATTTTATTACTTAAATCAGTCGGACCAGGTAAAGTGCGCCTGGTGTAAGGGCGTCATAGCAATGTGGGAGAAGAACGACAACGCATTTGAAGAGCATCAACGGTTCTTTCCCGATTGTCCACGAGTACAATTGGGTCCATTGATAGAAATCGCCAGCGATGGCATTCGCGACTTAGGCATTCAGCAAATCTCGCCGCCAAAAAAAGCCAAGTATTCAAGTTTGGATGCGCGTATGCGTACTTATACGAACTGGCCCATCACTGACATTCAAAAGCCCGAGGCTCTAGCCCAAGCTGGTTTCTATTATCAAGACATCGAAGATCAGGTCCGTTGCTTCCATTGCAATGGAGGCCTGCGATCTTGGCAGAAAGAGGACGATCCGTGGTTCGATCACGCTAAATGGTTTCCTCATTGTCAATTTGTTAAGTTGGTGATGAGCCCACAATACGTGACGCAGGTACAGGAATTAGCGCGACAAATGTCGCAGAATAATGTTTGCGAGACAGTGCAGGAATCACTGTTACCCGAACGAACTATGACACTTGATGAAGCAATGTGTACCCAACCTGTTCTGCAGGCTTTAGAAATGGGATTAAATGCAGGATGTGTCCGAAACGCCACTCAAAGGCAGCTGGAAAACTTTGGGCGACCATATGAAATGACTGAGGAACTAGTAAAAGCCGTTCTTGGTGATCAAGTCGATGAGGACGACGAAGTAGAAGACTACGATCAACATATGACCCGCCAACTAACTCGTTTAATAAATTGTGCCTTTGGAGAAGTTAGGCCAAATGCACGCCCGGATGTAGGAAATCAAAAACCTCCTTCAGCTGATAGAGAACATACTCACATAGCACCTTCCGCAAGCTCTTCTGTCAATCTCCAGGGATCCCTACCTGAATGTACCCCATCCTCTTCACATCAGAATCCTGTCCTAGTTGCCGATACACTGAACACAGCGGCACCGATACCTGGTCCAAGTAAGTGGGTCCAAGAGTCCGTGCCCAAGAAACCAACTCCTGAATCAGAAAACGATAAAAATGTATCTCTTGAAGAAGAATATAGAAAGCTCAAGGAAGCTCGACTCTGCAAGGTTTGCATGGACGAAGAAGTTGGCGTTGTATTTCTACCTTGCGGACACCTCGGTAAGAATCATATTACCATCCGATTAGTTATTAATTTACTTATTATTCCTTACAGTTACGTGTGTCCAGTGTGCCCCTGGCGTACCCCAGTGCCCCCTATGCAGAACAGCAATCAAGGCATTCGTACGAACTTTCTTGTCATGAAAAGCTGTGTACATTATTGCATTCCAGCATTTTAGTACAATGTAATGCTATTTTTAATCGCCCAGATAGGTCCTTTAATTGCTTTAAGCCAGTGAGTAGCCTGGGCTGACTAATTCGAATCATAATGTTCCTACCTTTCGCTCCTTGAATTTGTAAACGATAATTTATAGATTGTTTCTATATAAAATTGATTGATGTAAATAACACGTACTCTATTGTTTTGTGGTTGTAAATGTAGCCTCTATGCATGTTCTCACGTAATAAGGATATAAACTGTTCCGCGCATATGGATATCTTAATACATATGTATTTTGTTTCAAGATTTTTTTCTTTCTAGTTATTGTAATAATAAAGCGTTATAAGTGGAAACAGATTTTTGTTTTATGTTTTTATGCGATTAATCAGAAGAAGACCCTAAAGAAATTTATAGGACCGCCCGCCCAAGACGTGCGAGTCTGCGACGTTTGGCAGAGGAGATCTATAACACATTTACCGACTTTTTTGGTCGGTAGCTACCCATTATCGTAGTAGAAAGAACTGAAACAGAGGAAGAGGAACGTGATCTTAGTTAATAAAGACGGGTGAATAAGTATGTAGAGGCACTGCATTCGCTCGTCCGTAAATTTGAATTATTCGCTTTAATTCACCGACTATCTCAAAGGATAAATTGAAATCAATGGTAAACTTTTTCATCAAACAGATCTTTATAGAGAAAGCGGTAATGGTCCGTATATTATCCGCGGCCTACTCAACAGAAATAGAAAAAAAACTCTCCAAACAACTACATTGTCAGTAAGGATAGAATACGGAAGTCCTATCTCAAACCTATCTAAGGATAGAATACAGAAGTCCTATCTCAAACCTATTCTGAGCTGGAGATTGTTGTGGAAGGCTTTCTAGCTTCAACTTTTATATTTTTTTCTTTTCTTTTGTGTTATTTTTTTCTAAAATGAATGAAATGAACTGTAAAGACATAAACATTTTAATGTGCAATTCTCAGAACCATAGTTTTACTGCTCCCCGTTTCAGACAGCTTCTCGGGGATAAAACATTTCCCATATCGAGTTTCGGAAACGGCATTAAATTAAATTGTGGGTCTCTTCCAATCGTGCTCAAAACATGCTCGTAACATGGACAGCACGAATGTCTACTAAAAGCTGATACAATTTAAGTTATTCTCTGTTTTGGTCATGTGCGCGAAATGTTTACATTTTTTAAATATTTTTGTGAGTCACGTAGCACAGTTTCACGTGACATCTATACATATGTATGTAGTATAGTATATCGATCTTATGATGCTAACGATTTGTGAATAAAACAAGTCTCCAGAAGTAGATATAGCAGTCCAAAATGAGTTCTCTGCCTTATATTAAAACAAAACAAACTCAAAATATGACCAGCTTATTGTCCGTAATGCACTTCTAATCGATATATGTACATATGTATGTATCTATCTCGCTCAATCAGTCAATACGACCTGAATAAATGTTGCATTATAAGAATGAATTTCTCTACGGTGGCAACTACAAAAATTTAGATAGGTTCACTCCAAAACGGGATATAATATCTTCATACACATAAATGTATGTAAATATGTATGTGCAGTCAATCCAAAAGATAACTTGCTTGTCGTCAATGTGTCTCACATATGCAAACCGCATTGAATCCTTAGTAAAATCGCTTGAGAAGAAACCCCTATTTTGATAACAACTAATCACATCGCTTACAAACAAAGAGTCTGATTCATAATACACAATGCAAGCCTAGAGATACGCAGAAACTATACAAAGTTCTACACAAACAAAAACTATCTATACAATGCACAAAAACCTACATACGACACGATACGGTTGCTAGTAACAATTTGTTGTTGTTGCTCTTATATTTCTGTTTAATATCGAAGTTTAATTTGGAAAGAAAGCAAATGAAAACCAGTTTTGATTTTATTTAACGTTACTGGTTCTCTGTTCGCTCGCTCCGTTCCGTAGATTTCTTGAGCTAGATAGATACTTGCTACTTCTTCTGCAATCATCGAGAGCTGTGTCAGTTTGAGTCAATCCGTTGTCCGTGTCAGACGTATAGTTCGCGTGTACGCGTGTGTTGTGTATCTATTTCACTCCACTGTGTGCCAGCATATGCTGTAGTAGTAGGTGATCTTTAACCTAATTTCATCAAATATGCTCAAATGAAGTGAAGATTCCAAAAGGAACAAAAATATATAAATACATATCTACATGTATATATTTTAATCAGCAACAGAATCATTTGCATGTGGATATAAAAAGGGGCTTTTGTGCGGCGCGATAGTGTGTATCTATGTGAACCCCTACACGATCAGTATATCTGAAAGTTTCTTTTAATATCTAAACAAGTTTCGATAAGTATTTTTCTTGTACCAGCACACGTACCAGCCACATTCAACAAACGGATACTGAATGGACTAATTGCAATCTCTTGGATATTCGTGAGGTAAGCCAATGTGTCTGTTAATACAGGAAAGCATCGCCCACTTCACCCGTGGTTGAGTGATTCAGTTTGTTTTTATTGAATAAATAATAGCGCTGCACTTGGGGATAATCGCGCGCATAAAGTGGTCGTTAACCTTTTTTTCAGCCACCACACACATGAGAGAGCTCCTTTCAAACGAATACATACTGGCGAAGAAGGAACCGCCCTCAAGTGGGCCTTTTCTGCTTGTTTTGTTGATGTGTTAAGCGCTAAATTATTGCGCGATTTCTCCGGAATTGTTTTTTTTTTTTGTTTTTTTTTTTGCGATAGAGGGCCTTTTCTATACTCTATTGCCCACTTGCCTGAGGCATTCATCCACGCAACACGTTCTCCAATTTTACAACAAATAAAAAATATCCGCTTAAGTGATTCTTTTTGCAACACTACACAGAGTAGAGCACTGCTCGCTATCCTCCGCCACATAACTCCATCCATATAGTTTGCTCTAGCCAGCATGGTATGGTTCGGTGAGCAGTAAAAAAAAAAATATGGGCACGATCGCGCCGCAGTGGAGTTGAGCAATATCGTAGGTCTAAAAAAAGAACTGCACACAGTTGCTTGGCGATGGTCGGTTGCTCCGGAGAATCTTTCCTCATCTCTGAGGGGGATTAAATTACACTCGAAAAACACTGTATGAGATCAACGAGCTATAAGGTGGTTTCCGTCTGCTGCTAGGATATGTGGTCTGCTCTGCACCTTTGCCATTGTTTATTACCTGTCCGGCTCGAATAGTGGTTTTACCGGATTTACTCGTTCTCGCATATCCATGGCATCTGCAGTGAAAATGATGATCACGAAAGTGTACTTAATGTCATTTCAGGTGTATTTTTGGTGCTTCTTCCCATAACAAAATGTCAGTGATTGCGGCTTTTACATGTTTCCAGAAAATTTTACTTCATCATAGGTAAGGGAAATATCCACATGCACCTGTGCATCGCAAGTCATGGGAAATAATAAAATGTATTCCTCGAATGTGACGTATCCGATACATTATACCAGTGCAGCACACAGGTAGACTCGTTTGCGCTGACCTTAGATATGTTTAAGGTCATTCAAACTGCAACACCTGGTCGTCATTAACGTCGGGGTGTGAATTTCACGTTTAAAATTGTTTACTTTGCTCTGGGCCTCATGTGAATTTTTTTTCATTCGCTTGATGTGCGCTAATTTAATTCTAGCATTTTAAGAATTTTACTGTATTCAAAAGATACATGGAATTGAAGGAAAATCCCTTTCGCCAATGGGTATTTCTACGACTTGTTTCTGACCGTACGGGGAAGCTCTAACATCTAAGCTGTTTTCAATGAGATGAAATGTAATTCAAGGAAAATTCCTCTTGTCACGACTTTTTCTAAGACTACAATAGGAAGTTCTAATGGCTCTGAGTGACCTCGGAGACATTACGGTGAAAAGTGTTAAGCTAACACATCCAAAGTAGCCGTACTAATTATAAAATCAGAGGAAAATCTATTTTGCCAGTAGGTATTTCCACGACTTTAGAAAGGTGAAGTTATGACTCCAAGCAACCCAGGTATCTACCAAAGTATCCAAAACTTTCCCGATGATTCAGAATTCATTGACATTAACGAAACTATGCAAAACCTTTCATCCTGTTTAGGACTTATTGTTCTTTTCTGATTTTGTTTTTGAAAACAAGTTAACAAAAAATAACTATTATTATTATTATAACTTTATTAACATGTAATAAATTACAATGATAATATAGAAAAAACAGCACTAGCTACCAGGGCCTACGGCTGAAAAATAACTAAGTGAGGTTTTTTTATTTATTTAACATTAATCGATGTCTTTGTCCTGCGAAAAGGACTACAACCTTCCAGTTGTGATCTCAAAAGACTATTAATCAAATCCTGTTTCAGGATACTGGGTTTTTGACTCGATGAACCAAATCGATTTTCGCATCCCATTTGGTAAATGCTTTAATATCACAGATACCGCTGCCAATGGGTTTCCACAACTTACAATTTCTTGCTCGAATCGTAAGAGATTGGATTTCGAGTCGAAGAGAGAACACTGCACACTGCGTGGCATGAGTTAATGTGTTATAAACAATGTATAAAAATTAATTTACCCTACGGGACAGGCTATAAGAAAACCGGGTCTCGTACAGCATTGAGTAATTAAAATAACGTTGTCACGGCCTACGATAAGATTCTAAAATACAACGCAAAAGAGCTATTTTTGAAAGGGTTAATGACCCCAAACTTGTGGGACATTTCACATACAAATGGGGTCTATTTTAAGTGTTTTTTTTTTTTTTTTTTTTATTACAAGGCTGGGAGTGACTCCTGACACGCAACGCTTCCTATCTGTAACCATCTAATTAATATGTCTAGAATATTGTACAAATAGCTACTTGGAGTGTTTGCCATAGATTTTCATCTCGAATGGGTTATTAAAATTTTATTTAAGATTTCATTGAATCGAAAATGAGTTGAGAGTGATTAAAAAGTCTTGTTTTTCCATCAAATTCTATATTACTACCAAGGAAGCTATCAAGTTACACATTAATATCGTGAAAACATTTTCCGGGTTACATGATGAAACATATATGTATGTATGTAACAAAAACATATGTCCATGCACTCGTATAACATATTTAAATAAATAGTGTAAGATAAAAATTTGTATAAAATCACTTTTCATGTGTATTGTTCATGTCTCCAAGGTTACGTTCCGTCTTAACGTCAATTTTAGTCTGCACATTTAGTGGATTTTTAAGAGTAAAAACATGTTTCCGGATATTAATATTTGCTGAGTTACATTATACAGTCTCATACAATTGGTTAACTGTTGGTTGTGTTTACTTTCAGTGGGAGAACTTTCTATAACAAGTCTTACGACTATGTACAAATTATATGCTTTCAAATTATTCATTGGCACAACAAATCGTAAACAGCAGACTATTTTGTTTAGATAAAGTCCGATATTTATTTGTTTAGAGCTACGAGTAAGTATGTACATATATACCCTGGCACTCCGGTAGATATTTTAGACTAAATTACATATTTATGGACTAGGCGTCAGCATTCTTACACTCCGAAGATCTTATGATGAACAATTGTGAATGGGTCAATAAAATTGGATCAGATTAATCGCATTTTTTACTAAAAAAATACAAGTGACCCAATAAAATTAGCCGAGGAAAAAACAAACGTAAACTAAAGGCTTACGATCCCGACAATGGTCTAAGTTTGTTTACATTTTTTTCCTTCGTGTTTCGATTTATATTCTTTATTTTTGTTTTTCAAAAACTGACCTCACCAATTTTTGTTTTTTGTTTAAATATCACGTAATATCGTTCTGCAACGAACTATGTATATTTTGTTGAGCGAGCAATAATTGTACGCTGTCTTTTGGTGTGGTGTGAAACACCCCTCTTGTATAGTTATGTAACGAGAGCAAGTCGGTTTACTTATTAATGTTTGCTATAAATTAGTTTTAATTTTTTTTCTTTTCTAATTTGGTAGTTAGTCCCAATCGATTTGATTGTTGCGAAGGTCATTCAGAAGCGCGAAATGTTAAGAGCGGCATGCTATAGGTATATTAATGAATATGTACGAGCTGCTTAGCCTTGTGAGTGTTGAGAGTTTCAGAAAACTGGAAGGGTGTTTCAATGGCATATGCATTTAGAAAAAATAAATAAAAAAGTTTGAACAAGTGATTGCAGGCGTCGGGCTTAGGGTAACGCATTGAGTCATTGAATGAAATTAACACTTGACATTTGCTTATGGCTTGGCGCAGAAAACTTTTATTTAATTTTCAAGAATTTATCTTTCGCTGAAGATAACATTGTATTGCTAGAGCTACATATTTGTATGCGCACTTAGTATTCGATTATGATTAAAAAACACATAAACATCGTCAAATAAAACCTTATTAGCAGCAAGTTTTAAATCGCAGAGTTCTCTAACTCTAACTCATCTCGGACCATTGTACTACTAGGGAGTAAACGCCTATGGCCTAATGGATACTCAGAAACATTGGCAGAAGAGTGTAGGAAGCCATTGAACAGGGCATAGGGCATAGCTTCTTGAAGGTATTAGAGCTGTGCTCGTTATATTTTTTCACTAATAGAAGGGGTTTACTGTCGAATCCCAAAGACGTAATTGAGAAGTTTTTCATAAACGACAGTTGCGCTCGAAAGTTTGTCAGACCACTGGGATGGTAGTTAAGGAAGTTAAGGTGAAGTGAACGTGAAGTTTCGAATATGGAGACAGAGGATTTCAGAGGATCGTTAAAAGGCGACGAAAACTGCTATTTTTACCATCAAATCTGATCGGGTCAAACTGCATAATGTCTAATTCTTTCAACCATCAACCCATGCCGCAATGGAAGCACTCATAACCTTGCCATAAAACTTCAGAAAGAAAGCCCCATCAAGTTATAACGAATCATGCAAAAATGGGCACTGTGCAATGGTTAGAGCGGAAGGTTCGACGTTTGAATCCAAGAAAACGCTAACTAATTTTTCACGGTCCCAGCCCAAGCGAACGTCTTACAAACATCCGAGAGTAAATATTGTTATGAGAAGCTTCTCAATTGCGTTTTTCAGATATACCTCTAAACATATGAAGATCCCTTCATTCATGCGAAAAATATAACACGTACAACACGAATGGTAAGGAAAAGCTAGGCCCTAGGCCCCATATGGACTGTTAGCGGCAATTATTTATTTTTTAAAGTGGATGCAACTCCCAATCAGTATTCGTCAAAATAAAGATGTAGTATGTAAATTTTTTTTGAAAATATGCGTAGCACTCTGCAAACTCGTTATTCTCATTTTATTAATGCCTTTGTTTCAATACCACCGGACTGATGAGTTTCAACTAATTAGTGGCCTTCAAGTTCACTTCTTTGCTTTTTAATTCAGGTTGTCATATTTAAATTTGTATCTCCACCCATTGAACAAACTACATATATACATACACATGTGTATATGCATCTAATATAACCAAAGTGTTTCCAACCAATAAGTACCAACATTTCGTACTACTGCACAACACTCAGCCGTGATCTATTCAAAGAATCGTAAATTCTAAAGTAAAGCACGTAACCCAAGAGTACGTTAACGTGATTCTGTAGAACGTGAACTTCTGTTTAGATTCCAAGACGTTCGCATTTCCTACACGATGTCAACTCTTGATCAACAAATAACAATGAAACTACAGCACTGCAGTTCATAAATGCGTGAAATTTTCATATTTTTTGTTACCTTCCTAATTATACAGTAATTATCACGCGGAAGAAGAATGCCTCTTACTTCTACTTTAATTGGTCTAAATGAACAAATAAGAAGCATACGCTAGACCTAGTTACCCATTCACTGTAAAAAATAAAAAATAAAAAAATAAAAAATAAACGCACTCACAACTGCGAACATAACATTATCATTCTTATTCGGCTCTTGGCTTCCATTAGGCACATACAAAGCATAAGGCAGTAACAAATAATCAATCCGTGGGAATCGACCTATCACTCGTTCCATGTCAAGACCAACATGCTTCATGGTAAATACAACAAAAGCTAACAATGACGTCAATAGAAACGAGCCGCAAAAGTAGTGCTGTAGCGAAAGCATTTCGAAGGCAAGCAAATGTGACACACATAAAAAATGTAAATTAATTTCAGTTCGGCTAACGCCCTGATTCCAAGGCTTACAATCGTTATAGACGACTATAACACTTTTCTCCCATTATTAGTTTTTTATAAAGTTTTCATTATGAGGCAAAGCACTTTTGTTTGAACAACTGCAATGCAAACGTGCAGGCGTCTCGTTGTGCACATTAGAGAGTTAACAAAAAGCTATAAATTTATATTTTCTTTAATATTAAAAAAAAGTGGGAAAAGAAACTGGAGAAATACTTAGACAGAAAAGATATTCGCACATCCCGTGTTGATGCAAAGCCCAGAAAAGAAAATTGAATGTCTTCTACGTATGTACGTCCATGGACTTGAGCAAATTCAAAGTAAAAGTTCTCCCAAAGTTAGGTCTGCAGTATCCTCCGGTCAAACATGTTCGATTTCCAGTTTGAGAGGATTTTGTTAATAAGTAGTATCTCAACCTAATAAGACTATACTCTATCTTTTGAATTTACTGTGCCATAAAAGGAATATTATAAAAGTTTCGAAGTGAAGGTAGCAGATATAGATACATAGAACGTCGATGATCATACTGCCAAGGATGGACAAAATCTTAGCCAGAAGAATCTAAAACTTTTTCTTTTCCAAAGGGTGAATTGCTTTCCTCACATACTTAATAAAAATGAAGAAGAAAAACAATGGGGAGTCAGTCACCATCACTCATTTGATTTTATTCGATATTGGGCAACAACCGCATCGGCGAATCCCACAGGCGGACCAGTAAGGATGCAGTAAAGGGTGGGTTATGATCCCTATAATCCTGACCATAACCTCGCCGAACAAAAGGAAAGAAAAATGGCCAACAACCGCATCAACCGCTGCAATAGCAGAAAGATCAATTTAAAGGTCACTATTTCATCCAGATTGCCTACTGCTACTCTTTTTGTTGCAAACTTTGAAGCGTTTACTAGACCCGATTTACACTTGAGTGGTGTCAAGGGATGGTCGTTGTCATTTAATGCTTAGAGCGTTGGACTTCCCATGGTCTGACACACGTCCAAGAGTAATAACTTTCCTGAAAAATTTCTCAATTACTCCTTTCCATATCGGCAATAAGACGTAGGTTTCTCCCATTCATATAGTATGGACAACACGAGTAGCTACGAGAAGTAGACAAATAGCACCAACATATGAAATTAGTCTTAGGAGCCATTTTCGATATTTCTTACTATTTCGATAGTAAGTGTTCAAAAACTCCAACATGTATTCCTTAGCAGGGCAGAGGTCAGCCTTGAAATTTCTGCATCTTGAACCATTTGCTGCGACTTTAGGTATCATCCTAAAAACCTAGGATTTCTAGAAGATAATACCTACCTCAGCTTTTGGTTGGAAAATACAGAGCGTTAGCTAACAGAAGAAAAAAAGTTATCATTGGCTGAAAGCCAGCGTATCAGCCAGATGTCTTTTAAGTAAACTGAAGCGAACAGGAGAACTCCAATAAGAAATATTGACTAAAATAACTCGTGAGATCAAAATGGAAATAACAAGGAGTTTCGGTTCTATATTCTCTAAGCAATTAGGAGTACACATCGCCATGTTTGGAAAACTAAGAATATACACTCTGACCTTTTCAGAGGCGGCATAACCTAATCAAACAATGAAGCATAGCATTCAAATTCCTTTTCCTTCCATCACGTATCCGAATCTAAGACTATTACCACACAGAGTTAGATCACGCACCCAAACAAATACGCCCTCCTTTATGATTTTTATAGTTCTAACCGCCGCGCCATCGAGATAGCTCTCCCCTCTTCAATAAGATGAAAAACAAAACGTAATTGTGATAGTTACTCGTGAATTGCTACACGTTTTTAATTGGCAGAGAACAATGAGTTTTTGACACAAATTCGCATCTCTAACTTAAGATACGATCACGTATTTTGGTCCACTTATCTGAATCTACTTCTTAATTGCGCCCTCATTAAATTATGTTCATTTAAATAGGTGCTTGACACGACATCAGAAGGCGAACAGTGGAGAAATTATAATTATTCTAATACTCCTATGTATGTCATTCTAAAAAAATTGCTTGAACTTTAAGTAATAAATTCAAAACAAATAGGATTTGTATTGTAAAGTAAATATAAGAATGTGGATCGGAAGAGGTGCTTTCAAAGTTTTTGCTTCGCATTATTTCATCACCTTCATTTGTTTTTTAACTTGTTTATCTCTTCTTTTTCTTACAGATAGATGCAGTGCCAAAAATACTCAAATTATGGAAATCTAATAAGTAACCACTGTCCAGCGACATAGAAAAGAAGGAAATGTTCTCAAATACATCACAAGGCGCATCGGCATACTGCACACTGCCATCATCGCGCAAATCAAAAGCGGAGCCAATAGCAGCCTCTAATTTTGGTGATACCAAACGATTGGCAAAATTAAACGATGACATCACGTTAGCATCAACCTACGGCAGTGTAGGAAGAAAATTGAGGCGAGTCATTAAAGCTCAAGACGAAGCACTTCCTCCATATAAAAAGTTAAAAGCCGAGTCCGAAGATAACAGTTCATTTGGACTCTCGAATGACCTTTCAACAGAGTCTATAAGAAACGCTTGTGAATATGTCGAACTCAGCGACGATGACACACCTGAGAGGCCACCAGTGTTCCAAGATCGAATTACCAACGAACGGAGATCGCTAAGGTCACCCGCCACTAAAAATCGCAATAAAAGAAAAAAGCCTGAAAATCCCTTCTGCACACTGCAAAGAGGAGTAACTTGTTTGCCTGTAACGTTGTTCAATGATCAGCAACTACAAGATCCTGATATCAGCCACAGTTCACTTACCCTCAATCATGAAGAAGCGTTAAACGTATTGAACGAGCTCGATGCCATCCTAGACAATCATGCCTCCTGTTCAAGTGTTGAGCTAACTTCATCATCTGAGCAAACCGAAAAAGTGGAAGATTGCCTTTTGGAACTGGACACATACCTAGATGAGCTAGACGATAAGAGTACCAACAGTTCCTTCGACTGTGATAATGTTGAGGTGCTAACGAAAACTCACAGGCGACGCCCCAAAACCCTTCCAAAGAATATTCGAGGCAGTTTTACATTTGCCAGGGCCTCTAAAGTTCACTGTGAAAATGGCTCACTTAATCGTGGTCAACTGCTAAGGAAGACAATTGGCAATGGTAATGCACTAAGAAGTAATCGTGGTAACGATGGCACTATTAAGGCCACCAACAACAACACATCTCATTCAGGTGAGATAATAACTTTTTTTTTTACAATTTTTCTCTGCTGTTTTTTCGATGTGTATACGAATTAAAATTATTTTTAGTATTTACGCTTTCTTGCGCATACCAGTGGGAGGGAGGTGGTTAAAAATCTGGTTTGCGGTAGATTCCCAAACTCATTTTCTTTCCGTTCTTTGTTTGCACACAATACTTCGTGTGCAGAGAGCGGAATAAAGCTCCGTTTCGAATGGCCAATATAAGTCGAATGCAGATTTTAACTGGTCTTGGGCAACTCACTAGTATTGGTTCCGCTTTAAGCCATACAAAAGCTGCCACTCGCTCGATTGTGGAAAGATGTTAGTCATGAATTCTTATCCATCATTGTTTGTATGTATTTTTAACGATGTGTTGGCGCACTTTCAAATTCGCAAATCGAATTTAACGAACAAAGAGATACAAACTTTGAAATGCATGTATTTATTCAGAAGGAAATGAGCGCTCATTTCTTCTTATGTCATTTTTTTATTTTACCTATTAGAAATCAGGAAGTACCAAATTTGTAGGGCACATCTGAACGTTTTCTCGACCATCAAAAGACTTTCGATAGGTTTGCTCTGATCGGGCATTAATGAGTACTGCTGCTATACAATTGTTGGGTTAAATTGCTCCAATTCTTTTAAGTGAGTGGAAATCGGTATTCTAACAGGACAAAACGTTTTATTTTGTATGTTTTGCAGGCCAGATTTGCTTCAAATTACAACTCTTGCTACAGGCGAAATGAATCACTGAAAGGTAGTCCGAAAGACACTCATTGCCATGAATTCTTGGACACTTTCCTTTAACAGCTAATAATTCCTGTTCGCCAAGGGCTTGTCAAACCTTCTCACTGGGGTGAACCATGACCAAATACTTGTTGCAAGCCTCAGAAGTGTTCTGAGAAAGAAGCCTTTTGTGCAGCTGCCTCTTGATATGCATTGAAAATTTTAGTTGAAGTTGCCGTAAAAATTTTATAAAAGGATCAGTTATTTCAGGATCAAAGCAAAGGATCAGTTTCTAGGTTTGTATAATTGTTTTACTAAGATCGTATTTACCTAATATGAAGTAAAAAAATTTTTTATATGCTAAACTGAAAAATATTTTATTTCATATACCTCATGACATCCCTGCCTAGCTATTTTTCTTTTCAATTTTTGTGCCAAACGTGTCCCGTTATCGAGAGGCGGAGCTTAAAACTTGTTTATCTAATACCCCGTCTAGTGGTGAGAGCACTGGTTCGAAGTACTTGCGCGAACTAGATTTCACTACAATGTGCTCTAATCGGACTAGGTTTTGTTAACAAGTATGAAGAGTACTGCCGAAACTCGTACTTATGTAGTAGTGGTTGATTGAATTCTGTACGGCCTCTCACTTTTAGTAGTTTTGCTGCACATCTCTAGCCTAGCCGTGTATTTTTGCAATGATAGGAGATGCCTGTTGCTTTTTCTGGGTGACTGGTAACTTGGGAGATAGAATGGGAAATTTTACATTTAGGCGCAGCCATGTTTTTCCATGGGCGTGGAGGGTTGAGTACACCTTGTATTGCTGTTTGATAGCGAAATGTTAGCTGACAGCAGAACTTTATTTCTTTAGTTTTATGTTTCTGCATTGCGAGGACAAATGTGATTATAAGTTGTGTAAAGGAATTCAAGACTAAAAACAAATAAATGAAAGGTAAAAGAAAGGACCATACATTTTCACGCAACTATAGATGTGTATGTAGAATGACTGTTAAGTAAGTAGAGTTGAGAAGTAAGTCCAAAATTAGAATGATTTGCATGTATGCGGGCAGATCACAGTCGGCGGCCATGATATTTGTAGGCGTGGCTTAAAAAATAATGGCGGCCTTCATGATTTTTTATTTTTGGCGCCAAATAAATTTATAAAATGAGGACAGCCTGCTGCTGTTCATGTTGGCCTAGTACCTCAAGTTGATTTGTGTATATTTTTGTTGGTTTTTGAACTTGCTATTGCAATGATGATGGTGTGGAGGTGGTGTGGACTCTTGCTACAAATAGTTTGAGGAGTCAGGAGTCTGGAATTTATGAAATCTTGTAGGTATCTAAAGGAGTTTATTTTTGGTTGACCTTTCATTGGTTTTTATGGTTATATGAAAAAAAAACTGACAAGCCGCCATGTAAGTTTTTTTTTTCCTGCAATGCCACCGCATTTTTCTCATCGCTCAACCCCTCGCATTTTCGAGTTCTTAGGAGAAAAAGAACGCAAATAAATTTATCGCTAAGCAAACTGACCCAACATTGAAAGAGAAATACTTCTACGTAATCAATTCAATTGCCTACCACTTTATTAAATGCCAATCTCATGAGACTGTCATTAACCAACAACTGTTGATGATGTTCAAAGCAAAGATGAAATCTGTATTCAAGTCGCAAGTAAACTTCGTTGGTGACTGATCAAACGACCGCAGCGGATATAAAAGGTCATTGGCTCTTTGCAATAGCATTCGTTATAGTAAGTACGTTAGAGATTAATTCCCATGGCTAGGAATCTGCTCAAAATGTAGAATACTCGACCGCAACGCAACCACTTCCACAGTACTAAAGAACGGTTTCTACACACTTTCACATCAGCACTCCATAGAATGGTTACAGTTGTCGTATAGAATATGCTGCGAGCTGTGATATCACCGTTCATCGATTATACTCTAATGAAGATTAATCTGATGAATATTTTGAAAATGAAAATAAACTTTCACCAATAAAGCGTCCGACTTTATATTGCGTAACATTTTTATTTTTTTATAGTTTTACTTTAAATTAATTCAATTGTGACAAAATTGATTTGATTTGTGGTAACCACCACTGTATGCGTAGCGCAGGGGGTTAGTTCTCTATTAATGTTGCTAGGTAGCAAAAATGCCGGCGAACCACAACAGAAGTAGATTCCTTTTTTTTTTTTCATTTTTTTCTAAACGAGAATAAGAGCTGAGGAGAAGTAAATTTAATTACTTGAAGTAGCGCCTAATGGGTGGGGTCAATTGGTTGTTCTAATTTTTATTCTCCACTCTATTTATGCAGGCAAATTGGCCCGATCCATCTCGCCCACTCGCAAGACATGGCGCCGTAATTCAATGCGAAAGACATCACTTTTGATTCTTCCCGATCATATACGAAGGGAGGAGGACGAACCAGCTGCAACGACTGTGGAGCCTCCAGCACCATCAGTGCAAGAAGTTGACGAACCACCTGAGAGCTGCAGCGCTCCGCCAGATCCACCACTTAGTATACCGGCGATGAGAAGATGCTTGTCGCAAACCGACTTTAGTCCTAGTGTACTGACACCGTGCAATATTTTGCAGGAGATGGTACAACAAAGTTTTGCTGAGGGGCAAACACGTTCGGAAGATCGTCCGCGGCAATTTGGTCGGCGGGCGGAGGGCCATCCACGAATATTCTCGATCCGTTCAGAAGCGACGGGTAGTGGAAATCATTGCATCATAATAAATCATGATCGCCCAATGAGTGCTCCCGTAAGTGGTTCTCTCGATTGCGGTAGGCGAAATGCGAGCACGTCGCCCTTAGCCGATGTTATGTGTGCGGGATATATTGGTTCAGAGCCTAGCTCAGTTGGGTCATCACGCAATCCTAGTCCTGTTTCTTTGGTCTCCAGTACGGGTTCCAGCTCTATAGGTTCTACGACAGCTGATCAATCGCCGCGGAGTCCACCTAGTCCTCCCTTGGAAAATGGAAGCACTCAACCGCGTATTTCAAATATAGATCCAGATAACACTCAAACAACAACACAGCATGGTTTCAATGCTGAGTGGCCACATGCCTATAGCAGAACTTTAGCTCTGTTGTGTTGTACATTAGGACTCTTCAATATCTGTCGCTTTGCGAATCAGACGATTCAGTATGGAGGAAATTTCCTGCTTCAGTTCCTACTCCTTTCGGTTGTGTTTGGGATACCACTGTTCTGGCTGCAAATGTGTTTGGGAGCAAAAATAAAGGCAGGACCGGTGTCAATGTGGAAAATCAGTCCGATTTGCAGAGGAATCGGAATTGCTCTTGTCTTGGGACAGTGCGTCATGGCGCTATATTCCACTGTCAGCATTAGTTGGATACTGGTCTACTTGAGAGACTCATTCCTAACAAAAGCTCAACCGCTGTATCGGTGGCAGGAATCGTTCTATATTTACCGTCGAGCAACGAATATATCTGGTAACCTAACTGAAACAGTTGCGGATTATTTCAATGGAATTGTTCTGCAACGCTTGCACCTGGGCAGACGAAGTGATGGCGGCGATGTTCGATTCCAGGTGAGTGATAGGGTAAGTCGAGATTTGTTGTAACCACCTGTCCTCAGCATTTACCAATGATTTGTTCAAAAATAATTCTCATTCAAGCAGCTCGCTTTTAACTTGGCTATTGTGTGGACGATGGTGTTCCTAGTGCTGTGCAAGGGATTAAAGTCATTTGGAAAAGTTGTTTTGGCTCTAACTGTAACCCCTCTAGTCTTGTTCATGGTGATCACCTGCCGGCTTTTGTATTTCATTGGATTTTCAAGTGCACAAAACATATTCTCAGCCTCGGATTTTGAGGATTTTTTAATCAATTCGAAAACCTGGACTGCGGCTGCACAGGAAGCGTTCTTGACCTGGGGTTTGCTAGGTGCATCAGTTATTGCCATTTGTAGCAGAAGTCATGGAAAAAGCAGCAGCAAGATGGTGCTCCGTCGGGAGGCAGTATTTGTCGTTTTGTTGACTTTATTGGGGCTTTGTTTAGCAGGTGTATTTGGATTTTCCTGTGAACAGATTCTGAAGAAAAATGATTACATCTACATACCAGGATCTTATGGTAAGCTTTGATTGTACATAAGTTAATTTCGTGTTTAATTTGCTTTTATTTCGTAGAGTACATCGACTCATATACTTCAGTGTATTCACTAAGGGGACCAATAACACCCGCCCTCATATCATTTCCGACGAAGTGGGTGCCACATTACTCCAGCCTTCTGGGAGAGACTTATCGTCGGCCCCCAATCACTTCATACCGTGAGAGTGGCTATCAGGCGCTGCGTTTGATAACGGAACTGTTCCCGGCGGCGATGGCCATTTCTCAGGGCGCTATTTCATGGGTTTGGACAGCTTTGACATTCTTCACGTTCATTTTATTCAGCTTGGGGCAGTTATGTGCCATTTGGAAACCAATTTCCAGTGCTCTAGGAAATTCAACGAGCTCAGTTCTACTGAGTTGTGTGACGGGTCTCTTGCTTGGCATCCCGTTCGCCACTGAGATGGGTTTGTCGATTGTTCACTATTTGGACATGGTGTTCGGAGGTGCCTGGTGGCTGCTTATCCTTTGGACGGCAGAGATATTGGCTGTCTTTCTAATACGAGGTCGTCCTTATAATGGAGATGTGCTCGTAAATGATTTACGAATGACCGGATCGATGTCTGCATTCTTGGCTCTCTCCTGGAATGTGTTGCTTCCCATTGGAATGGTTACCCTAGCTATTATTCAATACAAGGTGTCGTTGTCCAGCCAATTCTATCATTGGAGAGGAAAGTCATACTTCAGTTTTTGGGCGCGGAAAGTTGGTGGTCTAACACAAGTTGGATTTTTGCTCATTGTGCCAATAACGGCTATAATCCAAATATATCGATATCTTACTAATGGCCCGCCAGATATTCTAGATGTAAGAGCTGCACCATTTTATTCTTATGGAAATTAAGAACTTGTTTTCTTTTTTTTAGCGAATTCAGCTATTATATCGTCCAACGCAATCGCCACTTCCACATCGTCGCCTAGCCAGAGGGGCTGGCGCAGATCGAAACAATTCCGGACATCCAAATAGTCAGTTCAACGCAAGAAATTCCGATTTAGAAGCTAGTAGTGCACAAGACGATGCACCGCCAAAATACACACCACCTCCCTCATATACAACAGCTACAGGTGCTCGTCTGGCAAAAATATTGCGCCAAAGCATTAGACGAAGTGTCCGACGGTATGAAAAATAAAATTCAGTACAATTTAGTAAATTTTAGTAATTTTGATTTTTTACAGATTTCTTGGAGAACCTAGCCGACCACGGCCGATCTTATCTCTCGAGTCAGCAGACAATAGTCTTCCTCCGGATTATTCAACTGTCCTATCAAACCCAGCTGGTGTTGACAATCGGCCTGAAAACATCGAAATCCGTCCCAGACCTTTGTACAACAGTTATACACAGCGTACTCTCTCTTTAGGCCGTAACTTAAGGGCGCACAAAGTTGATGAGCCTACTGAAGTGCGGCCTTCATCGGCCGGTACGACTATATTTTCGCGATCCAGACAACCCTACACAGCTTCAGATGTGGCCAGTGTTTTACGGGCTTCAACACGTCGCCGAGAATCTGGAGTCACTTCGATTGCCTCTCGGATCGACCAAACTTTGCGAAATAAGACCTCATGGTCGGCTGAAAATTTAGTTATTAATGCAGCACCGCTTGGCGAAAGCAATGCAATTATCTTAAGTGCTTCCCCGGACTTCTCATCCGATAACCCACCGGATAGGTTAGATATATACGAAAATACATCTGTGATTTGAATCCTGCTTAAAAACGGCTCTTGTCTCTAGACCTAACATATAATTGCAATAATATAGAAGGCCTTGTGTTACACTATAATTTAATATTTATATACATACATATGTAGGTGTGAATTGTTAACTGTAAAATATAAAGTGCATAATAAATATAGACGTAGTAATATAAATTTTATTTGTGTAAAGTGAAGATTTAGCAGATTTACTTAGATTTGTGTAGGCTTGACAAAGGAAAAGAAAGCTACAGAACCGGAAGATTGAGCTGGATGAGTGACACCCACAGAAAACTTGGACGTACAGGGACAGTTTAGAATCCTTAGCAGCATCTACTTATGTATCTCTTGAACGGCAGAAATAATTCAGTGAGGAAGGGAGAGTGCGAGAAAATCCAAATAATTTTGATAAAAGCTGATAAAAAGTAAAAAAAACTCTTTATATTCGTTAACTATATGTAGAAGTTGGAGATTATTCGGCGTAATATTTTTTTTTGTTGATATGTATGTAAGGGTCAAACATATTTTATTTCGCGAGATGCTTTATTTCGATAACTCTGAACCCGTATATACGCGGACATCTTACAAAGAATGTTTAAGGATTGTAGAATTCAAAAATTTTGTAAATACATTTACTAACGGCATGTTTGGAAGAATTCGCGCCCTCACACGCCATCTTTTTTAATATAATATAACTTCAAAAGTGTTTCTACCAAATACATGCAAACTGTTAGTAATAAAGGTTCTTTGTTACTGAGAAAAAAAACAATTAACATTTTACTACATATTAAAATATATTTATGTTCATAAAACACATTATACATTCGATCAGTAATATGAAAATACACATACACTTACTAAATGTTACATTTATATACACATAAACAAGTACTAATATTTAACGACAGGAAATATAAAAAAACAAAAAAAAAAAAAACAACTAATTGGTGTGCAAAATTTGCAAAGCCATTTTGGCGGCAGCTTTCTTCGCCATGGTTTTGTTACCGCCACAACCCAATACAGTCTTAACCAAATCACGACAATAAAATGTACATTCGATCATAACTACGTCCGATTCGATGCAAGTGATTCGGAAATTCGGGTTGGCTCCCCGATATTCATACAACTGACGGACGGGATTGATAGGCACTTCTGCTATAAATTCGTTCAGTTCGATGTCCATTAAACTACTTATGACACGCCAAGTGCATTCCAGATCATTGTGCGAGTCAAGGAATACAGCACCAATTATGGCTTCTAGGACATCACCCAAAGCCTTTGGCACGTCGATGTTTTGAGCTAAATTGAACGCTTCCGGGGAAACAGTTTCTTCGAGTAGAATTTTCACTTGATCTGTGACACGATGATCCTGGGTATTTTGAAATTCAGCGAATTTCTTTATGGAATCAGAAAGCGTCGGACTTTCATATAACATGTACTGATGGAAACGGTTTCTTACGCAAATACAAGCAAGAGTGACGTTATTGACGAGTGCAGATCGAAGATCTGTGATCTCCCCCGGGTTCATATGCTTACATCTTTCAAAGATGTAACATGAAATTAAAAAGTCTAATATTGCATCACCAATAAACTCGAGTTGCTGATAGCAACCAGTGATACGGTTTGTAGGGAAGGAAGGATGAGTCAAAGCTTGCAGAAGATATGCGCGATCTTTGAATTTATATTGTAAGTTTTGTTCCAAAAACTCGTAGTTGAGCAAATATCCATCCACCTCCGACTGCTTAACGTTCGCCCTAACCAGCGGATTGCCTAAATTGATTTCCAACAACTTGGGAAGCAATACTCTATCAACATCATTGTATATGCCAAAGTAATCTAGCATTTCGAAACTTTTCTTTACACCGTAGTTTTTTACGCAAACGCCCAAAAGAGCCTCGAGGCAATCAGCGAGGACTTTGTCAGCAACTGATTGCTTGTAAAGGAACTCATTGAGGCAATCAGTAGATGTCTCAGACAACTGATTGCTGTTACAAACACTTTCCAATGTGCTTGCACTGCACAGCCCAGAGTTGATTTCCTCATCACTGAGGCATAATTCATAAAGGCAGTTTGGCGACAGCCCACCGTTCACTATGGCATTTAGAACATTTTCCGGGACAGAAGCCAACGGCGGCAACCATTCACTGGAAGGCTCGAAGCTGGAAGAGCAAATGAACGACCCCTTGTATTTAGTACGCATACAGTACAGCAAATTTCTGTTGCTTATCATTCGAGATTTTATGGCAGTTAGGAAACCCTCGTTCCACTTTGGGTGCCGATGCATTAAAAGCAATGATACGCTGAATTTGAGGAAAGAATCACCCAAAACCTCAAATCGTTCCATGTCAAAGACATCGTGAGTTGCAGCAGTCGTTATAGCTGCTAGGAACTCAAACTGCTCTGCAGTTTTAATGGAATTTCCTGGGCTTAGATTATGCCGTAGTATGCGAATGCAGCGACCAGATTCAAAAGATACATCCTGAATCTTTTTGGTAATCATTTCATAGTGATGGTGAATATTAGGCTTACGTGCTTCAAGTCGACACACTGAAGCCTGCTGGTCTATGGCATCGTTCAAATCCAGCTTTTCCATATCGCACAACAGATTATTTACAAACTGGTAATAGTAGTCAATCTCAATTGGATAAAGATCGCTTATGTGTCGATAAACATCGATGGGCTCCATATATGACTTCCAATTGCCTTGGTCAACATCGACGAGGGTAGAGCACTGATTTACAGAACTATCATGGCGCGTAGTATCCAACGCCGGCAGCATACTACGATGTTCGTGGGACCTATTCTCGGTACCCACTCTGTGTAAGGAATAATCAATTTCTATAGGCGAAGGCTGATAGTTAGGAGGCGTGATTATGTGCAAATAACGATTAATATCCACGCGGAGTTTCTCGGCATGAAGAAGGAAATGGAATCTATGCAAAATACTTGGAAGGAATAATGCCTTCAGCCATAAATCACCCGGGTAACGGAAATTGTGACACATTTCCGGTATCAAAATAATTGAATTATCTCGCTTTAAACGTTTGCTTTCTGCCGTTTTTCCCATCGCGTTTACAAAGAAATTAATTCGCGAAGTTAATGGCTGCACCTCAATCAAAAATTGTTTGTTATTCATTACTTTTTCAGTATATTTCGATTCGACGTACTGAGCAAAGTTGGCAAAATCCGCAGACGCAAATGGACTCAGTGGAGTTAAATCTTGTCGAATTTTAGTTACGACGTATCTGATGTTTTCATCGCTGCTGTACCAAGTGTTAACAATTTTTCCCAGGTAATCGTCTGGAGTGAATGTTTTATGCAGTCTTTCCGCTTCTGTTGTGGATCTCAGAGAAGGTAGTTTCTGGAAATTTTGTACTAGCGCCCAATCAATGGCACAATCATGCTGTACGGGTGCGATCAGGAATGAATTTGGTCCATTTCCATTAACAATAGCAAGAAATCCCTTCCATAACTTTCGAATGTCGCTAAATATCATTTTGTTAAATGCTTTCAATTTCTTTAGCTCGTCTTCATCGGCAATAACAAACTCGAAAGGAGTACTCGATATTTTTACCTCGAGCGGGCCCTGAGTCATGAATAGTGGCATAGGTGCCAGGGCTGGAAGTTTATGCCTTAAGACAATCGCATAATTTGATTTTGATTGTAACAAGTGGATAATGTGGGCATTATCTTCTTCTAAACGGAATTGAGGTTCGATTTTGATACAATAGGCATAGGCTATTTCGCCGGGTCTCGGAAGAGCTGAGATCACCTCATCAGGGTATATTTTATCGTAAATGCGATGGTTCTTTCTCGTTCCCGCATCCGTGGAGTTATCTGTAAGAAAAAAAACAGTTTTTCGAATTTAATTACTTATTTACTTGTCCGTTGAAAGCGACTCTTTTCCACAAAATAATAACAGACTGTGAGGCACTGTGAACACCGGTTTAAGAGCCAAATTTTATTTTCGTTGATAGTTTTTCAACAGACACAAAACCCTTCGGCTAAGAGCTCTCACTTTTTTCAACATTCCCAACGCTCAAACAATTTAACAATATATGCGGAAAAAGAGTCAGATCGCTTTCGACAGACGGTTTCGGTAATGGGGATGAAAATATTATGACAATAGAAGGTTGCAGTTACCATTAGGTTCATTTTTCCAATTAGCAAAGTACGTTTCGGAGAAATTCTCGACTATTTGCTTTCGGGTCACCGGCAGCAGGTTTTCATTAAGCTCGCCATTTTCAAACAGCTTTACACAAGCCTTAAAAGCAGCTGATATTTTTGCCCATTTGCAAATTTTCATAACATCACTCTGAAAGACAAATGCATAAAATAACGCTATAAGCAAAGATCTCTAATCACCCGATTCCTGTTTTATTTATTGTTTCAGAAACAGGTATCGGGGTAAAATATCTGACACTTACAAAGATTATTTCTTTGACAGTAGACTGCAATGGTAACTGCAATGAGACCTTAAAATTATCAATCTCATTTGAAATTACCGACCAAATTGCCTGTGAGTCTGTGAATGCGTCATGAGGCAATGTCTGACAGTAGCGATGCAGAAGCATCAGTGATGATTCAGCCTGTAGAATTGCTCCAGTAGGTGTTATAAAGGGTTTTATTATTTCTGAAAACTGATCCACAGTATGTTTCTCATCAGGTATCTGTCTATCAATTGTACGTGTAATTAAATATTTTTTCAGTATTTCATCAATTTTCTTGTATTGCTGAATTTTTTCTGCCACCTCTATTTTCTTTTGCTTTTCACATAAAACAATATACATACTATCGCGAGAACGCGCACGACCCTTCATTTGGACATACGAGCTGAATTGCTTTATTTCATCAAAAGAAATCACATAATTGCAAGCCTGGACATCGATGCCTTCTTCAAGCACGCTGGAGCAAACAATTAAATTACACTCTTTACGACGAAAACGTTCCACAGCCTAAAAGTACGAATTGTTTTTATTTTGTAATTATTAAAATATATGTATGTTCACCTGCCGATTCCATTTAGAATCAAGGAGTATATCAATCGAATAATTCATTCCTGTGCTACGACCGACCATAAATTCGGGAATAATATGTGATAAACTCTTGTTTGCAGCAACAAAGTTTCTTATTATAAAGTAAAGGCACTTGGCTGTGTAACGACGCTGAACAAAAACTAAACAACTTATATCAGTTGTAGTTTTTGGTCCAAATTCTTTAAGAAAAAACATCAATAGGGCCTGAATTTTAGGTTTCGAGAAATTGAGAATAGCATCAGCTTCACCCATGTCTTCATCTTCATCATCATCTAGAAATGATTTCAGTTTTTTAACGAGTATATGTCGTATGTGTTCACATCGAGTAAGTACATAACGATACATATTACGGAACATTACTGTCTCAGAGTTTCGTCTATTGACTTCCAATTGTACGATCACACTCATGATGGCTACAGAAGCAGCGTATAATCCCATATCATTCATCTGATAGATGAAATCAGTTAGCAGGGATTTAACTTGTTTTATTTTGGAAGGTTCTCGTAGAGTTTGCATATTCTTTGTATATTTGTTCATATTTTCACCCAGATTCCAATTTTCGATTTCAGCACAAGCGCTTGCGATTATTGATTGAATTTGCAACTCGACATCAAAGGATCGTGATTCAGTGGCATATGTCAGCATTTGTTCGTTTGGTGCTGTAGAATATCTGCGACAAAATTTTTAATATAACTGAAAAACGGACACGAATGCTTAAGGAAATATAAATTTCGCTGATAACTGACGTGTAGCTTCCTTATCTGATTCATTTCGGTGCCATTATATTTTTCTCTATATATATTTTAATAAAGACTAACTGTTCGGTCTTGAGCTTTGGATTCGTGATTTTTATTTAGAAGTGTGAACGAATAATTTTATAATCGATGAGCTCTAGAGCGCATTAAAGGGATTGGCCGTACAAGTTTGGTTACTAGACCTTTTTTCTTATGACAAAAAGCTAAGAAGAGATGGTGATAGGTACACTACTGATTGGAACATTAGAATCGTAAGACCAAGGCAATTACTCTGAGGGTTTATCAATTTCTTACCCAAGTCCGAAATAAAAATATCATCTTGTCAAGAAAGTATCGAATAAAACTTTTAGATGAAAACACAGCAGCAGGACGCGAAAAAGATACAGTAAGCCTTAAGAAGCTTACTTAGAACAAGCAGGTACGGTTAATCATTAAGCCGATGCGGAATATAGGTACCTATAATTATCTCTTGTTACACTAGAGAAAGCCTCTCATGGTAATTTAACACACATGTATAAATGCACAACGTAAGTCATTTGGGCTAGTCAGTAAAGTACTGATGTTTAGATGCTTTTAGTCGACGCTGTAAAATCGCCCAAACGCGCTAAGCCTACACAATCGTCGAAATACGACACTACCCTCGAATATCGCATTTCAAATACCACTAATTGAAAACGAATTTTCCTAAGAATCTAGAAGCTCATTTTGCAATCATACATTTATTTATTTCTGCGAAAATAGTGGAGGCACACATAGTATATGTATATGTGCAATATCTACGGCTTGACTAATATATGTATAAATAAAGGGTTAAACAAAGGAAATTTGGTGCGCTTAGCGAAAATAGTTTGACTTTTTTTTTAAGAAAAGATTGTTTTGGTTTGAAATTTGTTTGTTAACACTGCTTTTGCTTGTCATTTAACGAGATCATTTATAATATGTATGTATCAGCGACTTGAGGGCATTTCTCTCAAAAAGTCGCGTTCTCTTTTTCTATTTTCGAATTGATCTGGAATTGATTCCATATTATTATTACTAATGAAACACGGACTCTCTAGATTCGCTTTTGACAGAAAATTGAAAAGCTGACTATATAATTTGTTGTGCCTCTAATTTTATTTCATCAGAAATTGTTATATTGCAGTTGATAGCATTTTGTTACTAGGTATTCACCTTCACCACTGAACAAATATTCACCTTTCTCTTAAAAGATCAACTTTTACTTCTCCTTGACAGAGAAAAAAAAAAACATTTGGGCGGAGATATGAAAGAGAAAGAATACAATTATGTATGCACTAAAGATAAAGGGCCACGTCAGCTATGGAAACATTATTCTTATCACTTAGAGAATGATGCAAGCTCTTAAAAAAAAAAAAAAAAACAATAAAATAAACTTACAGCAAAACGTTGTGAAATTCATTGAAATTTTCCACGGTTATTATCTTTCCGCGAAATACCGCTTCCAAGTCCTGTAATGGCTTTAAAATATCGCCCTTTTTGCTAGACTTTAGAAGGACACCGGTAAGTCCAACCACTCGCGGCAATTTTGTTTTATCGGCATACATAAAAAGGGAAAGGAATCGATGCATTGGGTGCGATTTTGTCGCATGATGGCACTCGTCCATAACAACACAACTCAAATCTGTGACAGAAAGATAATTATGGGAAACCATGTCGACAAACACTTGACTCGTCCCTACAAACACCTGCAAAAGTATGATCAGTTTTTCGACACAATAAAAACACTATTCGCCTACTTGATTTGCATAGATTTCTTGTTCCCATTTTTCTTGTGGCCAATTGTCCACATTCATGTCGCCAATGAAAAGCCCAACTTTAAAATTTGTTACTGTAGCTATTTCCACTGCATTCTGACGAGCTAACTCCACAGTGTTACAAAGGAAAACACATCGTTTGCCACCTTCACTTATGGGCCTGCGAAAAAACTCCACAAATGACGTGGTTTTCAATGCATTTCATTTGTATTACAACTCACATTGAAAGGTCTTTGGAAAAATGCCTTAATAGCATGATGGCAATATAGGTTTTTCCGCTCCCGGTGGGCAGGTATATAATGGAATTATGCTTAATTGCATGCTCCAGCAGCCGCAACTGGTATGGACGGGCAACCTTACCTCCATATTCCTTTACCTAAAGAAAACTTTGTTGACTATTTTTTTAAATGGAAAATTCAGAGTGCTTACCTCGGTGTCACTCATTTCAAGATGCGCTTTGCAAGGAATGATGTGTACTTCTGTGGAACTTTTGACCAATGCATCCGCTATTCCTTCCTCCGCTGAAAAACATGCCACAGGGAGTTCCCCTTCTTTCAAACGAAACTTCTAAATAACAACAATCGAGTTCAGCTAACTAGCCGAACAGTGCTTATGAAAATGGCACAAGCACTATTTCCATCAACCGACAAGAACTTTAATAAAACTTGAGACTATTTACAGCCCCGTCGTAACTAATACATATCAGATGAAAAAGAAAGAGTATAGGTTATGGTTTAAATAAAAATGTAATCCAATTCTTTTTGTTAATTTTTAAATTCGAATTTCTGTTTTTTTTTTTGTTTAATTCACGGTCTGCTAACCGAGCAATAATATTAATAAAGAATCTAGTCCAAGCGTAGGAAATTTTCACCCTAGTAGTCATTACCCAAAAGCGTTCGGGAATGTTTGAGGATTAAACATTTCTTCGATGACAGAATAAGCCACACATCTACAATATTTTTATTTGCATAGAATTTTTTGAGAAATGTAAAAACATCGCTATTGCAATTTATGTATGAATGGAATAGTTTAAGTTTTTCGTTTTCTCTTCTTTCACAGAAAAAAAACATTGCTTGCTACAGTTTCGAATGCGAGGAACGTATCATTAACAAATGCTCAATCTCTGAGATCCTTCTCGTATTTCAAAAGAACGAGCAATTGCTATAAAAACATTGACTATGAGTTTGAGGAAAAGAAATTTTCTTACGAACATCTACACACATATGTACTATGTCACATAATGTATGAATTTCGAAATTCGGAAATTATTTAAATCTAAGTATCTGAACGATGCATCCAAAGTAAGAATACAAAACGTATGTAAAGTCAAAAACGTAAATCCAACCAGGGATACCAACTCCAGTTGGCAGAGCAAACATAAATAAAAAAATTTCGCTAATAAGAAAATGGCTTCCTTGTGGAATTTCTAATTGTCTAATTCTTTTACTTGAAAAAATGTATTAAAACTATGTATGTGATTAAAGTTGCACAAAGTAAAATTATCGAACGTAAGATAATAAAAGAATATACCAACGCTTTCCATGGTGTGGCTAATAATTGTGTTCTTTTGTCTTGGCAGATCGAATGCTGGCACTTGTTGGTGACCGTCTCAAAGCATTTCGTACGAATCAAGTTTATTGATTAACCATTAAAAACGTGAGACGAATAAAAGAAAAGGGAATGCTGCCGTTGTTCTCGTGCTGCTGTGGTCCGTTGCCTTTTTTCATTTTGTTTGCATTGTTAGCCTGTGCGACAGAGTTGATTTCGAAAATTGGTAGTCTTCAGGGATTTTTCTACTATGGAAAACGAGTCTGTAAAGTCTGAGCACAGTGGCCGATCACGTCGCTCTAGGAATCACAATAACAATAATAGTTCAGGAGGAGGGAATAACGGAGGTGGGGGCACCATTAATAATAGCTACCACCGAGACAGAACGAGACATTCGCATCGTAGTACACATTCAAAGTCAAATAAACAGCCAAGGGATATGGCACCTTTTCAAACGAGCGTAAATATGACAGGTAAGTTGCAAAAGATCCCAGTGAATCACATGCCACATTTGCGATATACGGTGTGGGCGACTGCCCATAAGTGCCTTGTGTTCATGTACCCTTATTTAAAATTTTTCAAGATGATTTTAAGGATTTTCCGAATTTTTCCTCGCAGTAAATGTATCGAAGAATACCACTCTGGAGTGAGACACACTTTGTACGTTGAGTGAATGCTAAGTTTTCGATAATACTCGCGTATTACTAGAAATTTCATCTTTAAAAGACTAGCCAAATTTGGCAAGCGAAGCAAAGAAATACCTCACCTACTACTTCGTCTGATAAGCGTACACATTAAGGCCATTCTCTCTATCGGTGTTATATTTGATATCTCTCGAAGACTTATTTGTAGAAGTTAGACTGATATACGCATTTTCTTGTAAAATTTTCTTTACAGGTGACGAAAGCCGAGATGGACAGGAGATTATCGAAGTACAGATATTACCACAGGACGAAAACTGGGGAGAAAATACAACCGCCGTCACTGGAAACACCTCAGAACAGAGCATTTCCATGGAGGACATAAACAGCACATGGAATCGTGACAATGAAACCAGCTTAGGGTTTGCTTGTAAACGATATATCGAATCTGTATTTTGTCTGATTCTGGGTTTTGTTTCTTTCTTCTCTCCGGTGGCAATGGTGATGATGCCGAAGCTGGGCTTCTTTCCATCAGCCTTTGATCACCCAGAACTGACACAGACGGTTAAGACACAGCTACTTGCGTGCAGTAGCGAGTGTAAGGGATTATTGGTGTCACTGACAGCAAGACTGATTCTATTAGCTCTCGGTCTGTGGGCATTATTTTTGCGACGACCCAGCGCGACAATGCCAAGGATATTTCTTTTTCGGGCCACCGTTCTACTCCTGGTAACAGTATCTACATTCGCCTATTGGCTCTTTTATATTGTGCAGGTTACAAACGGAGCAAAGATAGTAGTAGAGACGGGGGGTGATGCAGTAGATTATAAATCGTTAGTGGCCTATGCCACCAATTTCGTTGACACACTTATCTTCATTCATTACATAGCTGTTGTTCTCCTTGAATTAAGACACAAACAGCCGACGTATTATGTGAAAATTATACGCTCGCCCGACGGCGTGAGCCGGTCATATACTCTTGGCCAACTGAGTATTCAGCGAGCTGCTGTCTGGGTCTTACAGCGATACTACGTCGACTTTCCTATATATAATCCGTATTTGGAACGAATTCCAATTTCAAAGTCGCAGCGCAACAAAATCTCTACTAGTTTTAAATATTATGAGGTAGACGGGGTAAGCACTGCCCAACAACAAAGTCAAAGCCGAGCTGTGCTGGCAGCAAATGCACGTCGGCGTGACTCGTCTCACAATGAACGATTCTATGAAGAACACGAATACGAACGACGAGTGAAGAAGAGGCGTGCTCGCCTAATAACCGCCGCAGAGGAAGCATTTACGCATATCAAGCGTATTCACAATGAACCAGCGCCGGCTATACCACTTGACCCACAAGAAGCCGCTCAGGCAGTTTTCCCCTCAATGGCTCGCGCTTTACAAAAATATCTCCGAGTAACTCGCCAACAACCGCGACACACCTTCGAAAGTATTCTTAAACATTTAGCCCACTGTCTGAAGCATGATTTATCACCTAGAGCATTCTTGGAACCCTATCTCACCGAGTCACCCGTCCTTCAAAGCGAAAAAGAACGTCGCTGGGTGCAATCTTGGTCACTTATATGTGATGAGCTACTCTCACGACCCATATCTACCGATTGCACATTCCAATTAATTCAAAATGACGTCTCACTGATCGTTTCCATACACAAATTACCACACTTTAACATATCCGAGGAAGTTGTCGATCCGAAAAGCAACAAATTTGTTTTAAAACTTAACTCTGAGACATCAGTATGACAAAATAGCAACAATACATCGTCGTCATATTTGCACATTTTGGTATAGTATTTTACTAACTTCTTCGAAGACACATATCAAGCAAAACATCCTTCGAGTAACCCCTTGTACTTAAGTCTTAAAGCACAAACCATGTCCTACACTCCAATTAGCTACATATATACATTATCTCATACATACTATGCTTTACTTTTTTATAGTCCGTAGTTCCCTAGGTTAGTACTCATTATGTATTCCATTGTAGGTTAAGTATTCTAGACAATTACCACACGCTCATACTATGTAAAATCAAAGATTCCTCTTGACATGATAATAATATACTAAAAGAGCAAATATAAAGTATTTCTCCTCTAAATGACTGCTAGAAACCAGAAAAAAAGAAAATACAACAACAAGACAAAAACAAATAGATTAAGGTTAGTCGTTAAGAATTTTTTACTTGCTAAATGCACAAAAGAAAATAATTAAATAAATAATAAGAATACCACTAGAAGCAACAACTAACTCAATACATGACAACTATTTTAAATATTTATTCGTTTTGTACTTTTGTATAATCTAGATAATTTTTCGGACATAATCACTATATACAGAAAAAAGGTTGAAAATCACGGAGATTGTATATGAAGAGAGACGTATTCATACGTTGTTTAACAAATGCATAGTTTTAAGAGAAACTTTTGTAAGATAAAATTTCATTTTATAAACAGAAATCGTGCGATGTTTTTTATTTCAGTTAATTTTCAGAATGATATGGGAGAATCATCTCAATTCTAATAAAATATCATTCACTTATTTTATTGCCTATTGGTTTCAGAATTTCCACAGTCTTGTCAGGTTAACCAAGTTAATTTCATCTGCTCCCATTTTCTAATGGAATTTAGCTTCGGGAATGCCAAATTTCAGTGGGTCTATGGAGATTCAAATATCTATGCATGCATTTTAGAGACTTCACGGCTTTGGTGGTAAAGTGGTAATTATATATCCTTGGCGACGATGTAAGCGTCTTTATAGACACCATTGAAATTTTACATCAATCTAAAATCCTAGAGTTTTGCAAAGCAAAACGTAAAAAGAACTTATTTGAGGGTGACTACAAATTCAAAAAAATCAGTTTTTGGCGTAAGAATATTAGGCATAGACCGTAGATATAAGAAGTGCATGCAGATTCTTTTGATTGAGCAACAAGGTTAATCGGTAACTGTAAAATTGAGCTGCCGATAGTTAAAGTCTAGGGCTAAGGCTATACCATGTGCATCACCTAGAAACTCATTTACCATTTTCTCCAGAAATACAACGGCATCAAAATTTAAACGTTACGACCATTTGTCGACGTCCAAGTTACCTAATAAAATCAAAGATATCGCGCTTGAGTCTGGCGTGAGGGATTCCATATTTTAAGCTTCTGAAAATCGATTATGTTTTCTTAATGTTCCTAGACGAATTCAATTTTACATTGATAGGAATTTCTTTTACGCCAGTAGCCGACGCTGCTCAATAAAACAAATCTAAAGTATCGTTTGATTGCCTTATGCTCACTTTTTTTTTATATCTCCGAATCTTCTATTTAATTGCACACACGAAGTATAAACTAGTGTCCAAAGTATCATGGGTCAGTGAAGAGGGTTACAATTCTACTACAGGCAACGTTAAAACTCTGTCCTTCACCTTTGGAATCAAGATCATTATCCATGTCCACGAAAATTGTCTATGGTTTTCTCCGACATCAAAAGTGCATCGTAAACGAATAGAAAACACAAAGCTGGCCAAACTACTTTGAATGTTTACAAATTCATTCCGACTCGTATTACCCACGTGTACCTAACCGAAACAGCAAACGAGTGAAAGAGAAAAAAGAGTACTCAGTTATGTCGTGGTGGGAGGGGGGCAGTCGATGTTGTGCTTACATCGAAGGGAAACGTCAAATTTTATTCAGTTTCAGTTGGAGAAAGTGGTCAACGACGTTGTACAATTGTACATATCTTTTCATCGAAATTCCTAGTAAATAGAACAATAAATATCTCGCTATGGGTAAATAATACCAAACCGAAGTCACTTTAATTTATTTTTACCAAAAATTAACCACATCTAGTTGTAGAAAGTGAGTATAAACAAAGGCATACATACGTATGTACTTTATGTAATTAGTGTCAAAGGTTATTTGCTATACGCCTACTGCGGATGTCTCATCCAATTATGCGAGCAAACATGCAGTGAATTGTGAAATCGAGTGGAATAATTAAATCTGATAGTAAATTCTATACAAGTAATAAACCGATCCCCTCCATCTCGCCTTTACAGATTTGTAATTCATCACCTGGTCCCTAGTGAGTTAGTTGGAAATGATTCGTCGTGTCATAACGTACTCTATTGTAGGTGCGGGTGTCGTCAGCACCGGGTTGAGCCTTCGGGCAAACGACTATGACGTCAACTCATTGGGCATAGTCCGTCTTGGTAGATCTGCCATAACTGTGTTCGATGTTGCTCTAACGTACAAAAGAGAACTCTACTATAAAGAATGGGACAAATCAACGCCAGAATATAAGGCCGAGAAGAGTCGGGTGCACAAAATCGCTGCCAATAAGCTGCTGGAGCTGATGTGTACAAACAAGGGCGTTTACATTAAAGTGGGACAACATGTGGGTGCCTTGGACTATCTGTTGCCGAAGGAGTTTGTTCAAACTATGAAAATCTTGCATTCAAATGCACCAACAAACCCGGTCGAAGATTTATACAAAGTTATCAAGCAAGACTTGAAATGCCATCCAAATGATATTTTCGAATCATTTGATCCCGAGCCGCTAGGCACAGCCTCTCTAGCACAAGTGCACAAAGCCACGCTGAAGACGGGAGAAGTTGTAGCGGTTAAAGTGCAACATCCATATGTCAAGGGCAATTCCATAGTGGACATGAAGACGATGGAAATTTTAGTGAATGTGATGGCTAAAGTTTTTCCTGACTTTAAAATCAAATGGTTAGTAGAAGAGTCTAAGAAAAATCTACCAATAGAGTTGGACTTTCTCAACGAAGGGCGCAATGCAGAAAAAGTGGCAGAGCACTTCAAGAACTATAGTTGGTTGAAAGTACCAAAGATTTATTGGGATCTGTCGACAGCACGAGTTCTAGTCATGGAATATCTAGAGGGTGGACAAGTAACCGACCTAAACTATATTAAAGCAAACAAAATCGACCCATTTGATGTGTCTAATAAAATTGGCCAGCTATATTCGGATATGATTTTCACGACTGGATTTGTGCACAGTGATCCACATCCGGGTAATATTTTAGTGAAGCAAAATGAAAATGGAAAAGTCGATATCGTACTGCTGGATCATGGACTCTATGCAAATTTAACAGACGCATTTCGTTTCGAGTACTCTAAACTTTGGCTGAGTATACTGAGAGTGGATAGAGCAGCGATGCGACAACACAGCTGCAACCTGGGTATAAAAGGTGATTTATATGGATTGTTTGCGTGTATGGTAACTGGAAGGCCCTGGGAGACTGTAGTGCAGGGGATTAATAAGACCAAGTACACAAAGGAAGAGGTAAGTAATAATTTTATGGCCAATGTCCACAATCGAAATATATGAGTGAGCCTCTATTTCCTCAAATATTTTCTTATATGTACATACAACCCACAGATCAGTTCAAATATTTTAGCTTAGGCATTTAAAGATTTAAAAGGACCTGTGCTAGCCAGTGTCTTACAGATTCAACAACTTAGTTCATATTAAAATGTTTGTTTGGAGTAAAGGTTCACTCGTTTATCGCACTCGTTAAGGAAATGGGGGTTATCCACAAAATGATAGCGAGAAACTGAATGAACCATTCACTGGCGGGCGGTAGCCAATGATTCAGAGGCAATTTAAAGCGACAGTCAAATTCACTGCCATCTACGCCCATTCAATCTGTTTCTCGCTTCTTAAGCTACATAGCCATACATTATATTCAAACGGGTGAAATATGTCATACGCTGTTTTTAAGTGATACACTTAAGAATCGAATGTACAATCAGATACTAATATGTATTTCTACCTTTTCAGAAAGACATGCTGCAAAACAATACATCCATGGTGCTACCCCATATCTCTGATGTTCTCGAGCAGGTTGATCGACAGATGCTTTTGATTTTGAAAACCAACGATTTGATTCGCGGTATCGAGGCAACGTTGCAAACACAAAATCGTATGACAGCATTTTGGGTCATGTCTAAATCTTGTGTACATTCGTCTTTCAACGAGAAGAAGCGTTCTCAATCTAGTCGTACATCACGTTTACGAAATTCCGTCAAGGAACACTGGGAAATTCTAAAACTAAATGTTTACTATTTATATTTGGGGCTTATTAACTTCGGTTTAGTTGCAGCATTAAAGCAATTGTTGTAACAATAAAAACAAGGAGCTAATAATTTATTTATTAATGGGTTGTTCAAAATAATAAAAAAGAGATGACAGTCTTTTACATGAGGGTTTTTTTTGTTTATCGATGTATTTTTTACCTCAATCTTTCTGGTAACTTGTAAATATTTAAAATTAAGTAGTTGCGTAACGTCGTTTTCTATTCTCTACACCACTTCATCATTTTGAAGGGAGCTAGTTTCGTTTGGGATTGAAAGAGGATTGTCTTATAAATACAATCTTATTACAGATAAATTATATCGGACCCAACTAATTATATACAAATGTGTATGCTTACAACGTAGTAAAAGCAGGCCTTGTCTTAGCACGAACTTAGAGTGCGCAACTGAAGGAAGTTAGCTAAAAACCGAGCTATTTGCAGAGGCTTGATGGTTAGTTCACTCCGAGAGCTACTTCAAATAAGTAAGCAAGCTTACCCACCGAATTTCACTAAAAATCGTTGACAAATTTTCAGCAAAATCGAATGGAATACATTTTAAAGTTGATTTATCTCCAACTACTTTTATTTGCTTGGCATTTAGAATAAAACAATTATTATTTGCGCGAAAAAACGCATAACGCAAACGAACATGATAATATGGCTTCATCAACATATAGTTTTATAATATAAATATTTTTTTTAAAATATAATAATTCTTGTTGAATAATTTGAAAATATATTTTTGTAATCGATAACTCGTCGTTCTCTGATTTTAAATGTTCGATTGCATCGCATTCGCACCCATCAGTCCTCTAAGTTTGAGACTGCATTTCAACTTGACAGAACTCATATAGTTGTCTCGGGCGAGATGATATGCTGTATGCCTCATACACCTGTCGGATTAGTCTGCTGTCAAATGTTACATAAGGGGAGTTGCATCGAATCTGTCTCGCCACCCGCAATAATCTTTTTTCTGCTGTGACTCGATCAGCCAACAATTTACCACTAGAGTTTTTTCAACGGACTGCACCTCACCCAATCTAAGATGTCTGCACTCCTCAAAGCATCCGGGGTGAGTGATTAAACTAAATATTCTGATTAACTCTTGCTTATTACCATAATTTTCAAAGGCATTTGCAAAGCAAGCACGCAATTTCAGCTCGAAAATCAACGATGTGGTAATAGTATCTGCGGCCAGGACTCCAATTGGTAGTTTTCAGAGTTCACTTGCTCCACTATCTGCAACGCAATTGGGAGCAACTGCTATCGAAGCTGCAGTCCAGCGAGCTGGCATCTCTAAGAATGATGTCGACGAAGTGTACATGGGAAATGTTGTCTCAGCTGGTTTGGGCCAAGCTCCAGCTAGGCAAGCAGCCATCTTTGCAGGACTACCAAAGAACGTATGTTGTACTACAGTTAATAAAGTCTGTTCGTCAGGTATGAAGGCGGTCATGGTAGCAACACAGACTCTTATGCTGGGTCAAGCCGATGTCATTGTTGCTGGTGGCATGGAGTCTATGTCTAATGTACCATTTTATCTGAAACGTGGTGCCACTCCTTATGGTGGAATCAACCTAATCGACGGAATTGTTTTCGACGGTCTATGGGATGTTTACAACAAATTCCATATGGGCAACTGCGCTGAAAATACTGCCAAAAAAATGGGAATTTCTCGTAAAGACCAAGATGATTTTGCGATAAGTTCTTATCAGCGTTCGGCCAAGGCGTGGGCTGATAAAGTATTCGATGCTGAAATCGCACCAGTGAAAATTCAACAGAAAAGGAAGGGCGAAGTCATCGTTTCCGAAGATGAAGAGTACAAACGAGTAAACTTTGACAAATTTGGTCAGTTGGCAACTGTGTTCCAGAAGGAGAATGGCACTGTAACTGCAGGAAATGCATCGACATTAAATGATGGCGGTGCTGCGTTGGTCTTGATGACGGCCGATGCAGCAGAACGCTTTAAGCTTAAGCCTCTGGCTCGAATTGTTGGCTTCAAGGATGCTGAAACTGATCCAATTGATTTCCCCATTGCTCCAGCGCTTGCTATTCCTAAACTTCTAGAGAAGACTGGCGTTCGCAAGGACGAAGTTGCCCTGTGGGAATTCAACGAAGCTTTTTCCTTGGTCGTCGTGGCTAATATTCAAAAGTTAGATGTCGACCCAACAAAAGTAAATGTGCACGGTGGAGCTGTTTCTATGGGCCATCCAATTGGCATGTCTGGCGCGAGATTGGTCACTCATTTGTCACATGCACTTAAAACTGGAGAGTACGGATGTGCTTCTATCTGCAATGGAGGTGGCGGTGCATCATCGATTCTCATCCAGAAATTGTAAGAACACTTTAATACTCGAAATTTATGTGCCTTCAACCTTCAGAATTTGCATTTATACATGTTTACATGTTTATATCTTGGTTTAAGCTTAAAATTTTTATATACCTATACTTATTGTACATAATAAAAGTGAGCATATTTTTGAAAATATACAACTCTGTCGGCGTTTATAGCTGAAATGTTTGCATTTCAGATCGAATGATATATCCGCCGCCAAAAACTTACCAGTTTTGACACTGTACACGAAGGATCCGTGCCCGTTGTGCGATGAACTGGTTCTTGAGTTGGAAACCCATTTTAAAGGCGAGTATGAGTTAGAGAAGGTGTACATAACAGAAAAGGAGAATATTCGTTATTTGCGGGCGTTCAAGTATGATATTCCAGTTGTCTTTTTGAATAGACAATATTTGTGCAAACATAGATTGAATCATTTACTTTTACGAAAAAAATTAGATGAGTTTAAAAATACCTTGTAAAAAATAAAGGAGCCTGTAGAACAAGACACATAGCGAAGTTATTCTATTCAAAACTATTATTCTAAGAAAAAGTAAGTACAACAATAGCTCAAATTGCGAAAAATCAAATAAGGACCAAGGAAGAATGGTTGTTAATATGTATGGCATGTCGAAGCCAAATTGGAAACTTAAGTCTAAGAAAAAGAGCAGGTCGAGTTTTACCGCTGATACTTTTAAGAAACAGTAGCGACATTTACGTTGACCTTGGGTCTCTGAGAGAAAAGACAGCGAAAAAGGCTGGTAGGTGTTTGCAGAAAAAAAAACATCGCAGGCAGTCTCAGGACTTCCTCAAAAGGTTCCTGATGAGCACTCCCTTCATGCCGTACAGAACAATAATCCTTCCCGTGCTAAGCGTCCAAGCGTTAACAAAACCAGAAAGACAAGCGTCGAAGACACCGGCAAAAGTGACAACGAAAAGTATTCTAAAATGCACTCCTAACTAGAGACTTGAATAATACAATCTACCGCGCAACCAACTAAAACAAAACCTTCCCAATAACGTTAAGAATAAACTGAAAGAAAAAGTGTGTTTTAAAAGAAGACCTGCATCTCACCTAATGCTATATTACGGGCTCTCAAGATGTTTATACAGATCATAACGATTTTAAAAGCGCACTAATGCTTGTTTGTTATAAACTTTAAAAAAAAAAAACGAGCAACAGTAAGTAAGACGTTGTCATGTGAGAAATCGAGATAAACAGTAGTCATATTTTTATCAGTGTAAGCATTTAAATGAAATCTTATTCTAGGACTCACCTGCTATGTTCTTCGTCTCTGATTCTTCTTAGAATTCATAGAGACCTTGTAGAAAGGCTGAAAAACAGAAGACAATATATTATATATATATATATGATTGGCATGATTTTAAATATAAATTAGTTTTAATGGATACTAATAAAAAATTAAAAAAGGAGCCATTCTTTGTTACACACTTTTCTACGCTTAACTACCAGTTCGTATGACTCGATCGCGCGCCTTGATGGTTCTAGTTTAGGATTTCAATTTGAATAAAGTGTAAATAACGTTGGAGCGGTTGAGGGCCAAGCATGCCTGTTTAATATTTTTCCAAGTGTGGAAATATCATAAATTCTTATAAATATATACATATGTAGATCAGTGGCATTCGACGTGACTTAGAGAATACAGGTGACAGTTTTATGTGACTCAAATTTTGATAGGCCACACAAAAATGCTTAAAAAAAAACATTTGCCTCTAACTGTACAAATACCTAGTTCATTTTTTAGGCTACAGATACCGCTGTATACGATAGAATTCAACTCACACCCAGTCCAGAATTCAGACAGCTGTCACATGGAATTCTATTTTTTTGCGACTGTTTTGTTTTGTGCGTTTTGTGGTCGTCAGTTGTGCGCTGGACGATTGTACACAATTTTTTTTTCTTCTGTTGTGAGTGCTGTGAGAACAAGTTTTAATTTTTTCATTGTAAAAAAAAATTCGATAAATCACTGAAATGTATAATCAAATAATCGCCAGCTCATAGATGTACAACTCAATTAGTCGAACAACGAAGTAAACGGAGATTCGAACTGTTGGTGGAAATACACCATTTTCTTTGTTTCATTGCACCCTCCCGTGTGTCCTTTCGGGGTAGGAGTAGAAAGAAAAATATCATTCGCTTTTCCAATAAACTAAAAATAACGTTAATGGAAACTTGTTGAAGGGAGCGCAATGATTAGTGCACTAATTTCTCGATTGATCATGTAAGTATAGAAAATTATTCCTTTTTCCTATCCAACAGGACGACAAATCATACCTAGGAGGCCCCCCCATAGAAAAAAATATCGATTTTAAAAAGAGTTTTCCCATTTCTTTACCCTTGTTTCAGTAAGAAGTTCGAACAGTATCTTAGTAAAAGATTCCGAATATTTCGTTGCTTCACAGCCTAATTAATTTGACATTGCACCACTCGGAGGCGGTATATAACTCTTCTGCTGGACTAAGAAACCCGTCAGGTCTGAATAATACCCACAATCTCGGGGGTAAAATTAAGCGAATTTGTGTGTCCAATGACAAAACAGCGCACGAACAAGAGAAAATAAAGAAAATAAATTCTTTGTTTCATTTAGTAGTTGTTCCAGAGTGGAATTGGATTTAAAATTAATTGCGTGACAATTACGGGACTATCTGCTTTTGTGTGTGCATTCGTTACCGCTAGCACTTGTGGGTCATTTGCGTTATTTAACGTTGTCTAGGTATAGCTAATAGAACTAGTTGTTGGTTGCCTCTCGTCGATTCCTTATTAGGAATGTTGACGGCGAACAGCCTGGCAAAGTTTATTTAAAGATATCTGTGTTCTGTTGTACGGGCATGGGATATTGACCGTGAATCATACCTATAGTTTACTAGTTGACTGATGCTGTTTTCGTTCGAACAAAAATATGCAAAAAATAAGTCTTGAAGTGCGTACAGGAGCATGGGCGTTAAACCACAGACATGACTGTGGGCTCGTATGACTAAAAAGAATCTGACTTCCGCGGTTCAATCGGGGGCATTGAACGGTTTGTACTTTTATGGGATCGCACGAGCTAGTTGGGATAAATTATTTGAATAGATATTCTACAGGTATCTAGTAAATAGTAACAATACCATTAGTCTAAGACTTAGCATTGTTTATGTCAGAGTAGATAAGTTAGATGTCTTTGAAGAATTAGGGTATCAGAAACCTAATGTTTGTGGATCGACCAATGCAATGTATTCAATCAAAGTAGGAGTATCCCGTAAATTTTTTAATAGACATAAGAATGTACTTTGTGTCCTCTACAATTACTTTAACTATTCCCGAAAGTATATAAACCTTGATTTTTTGTTTAACTTACATACATACATACATTGGCTGTCGATCTAGATAACAATGTCAAAAGATGAAAACAGATTTATGAAAAATCACCTGTCTGTTAGAAATTATAAAAGAAAAGAACCAATCTAGACAGAAGCTCTTCTGTCCGTATGTGCCCCAAATATCATTCTTTTCTTTTTTATATTTTAATAATTTCTACGTAGTTTTTCACACATCATTATCTCATAAAAGCGATATACAAATTCCAACCTCCTCTACTATACATAATATAAGGAAAACAAAAACTGATCAGCATAAAACATGGATATCGTACATTCACACTCCGTCAGTGTTCAAACAAACACTCAAATGTATAATAAATGTTTTCTCCTATTCGAACAAAACTATTTTTTTTAGCTAACAAGAAATTTCATAAACAAAGACCCACAGCGTAGGCCTAGGCTACTGTGCGATCGAATCATTAAAAAGAAAACAACATCATCTGTGTAAACATCCCTTTTAGATTACCTAATCCAACAGTTTTTCTATACTATATATAGCGCCTCGTCAATCGCGAAACATGAAACGATCAATTCTCATCATTTCACCATATTCTGTCCGTGTCCCTCTCGATTGATTGAATTCCATTTGAGTCGGCACACTATGATTTTATCTGCAACACAGCTGAAAGCGAAAATCTTTTGTTATTTGACGCAAATGCCGCGAGAATAAAAAAAAAAAAAACTAATTTAATAAAATCAACCTCATTCACCACTGCTATCCATCCCCCCGGGTTGTCGGCGATGCTTGTTGTCCCCGTGTGTCGCGCGCGCGTCCGAGAGAATTGCTGCTCATCATTCGATTCAATGAGAGGGATCCACCAGTGCGACGATCAAAACGAGTTTTTGCAAATTCGATTTCTTTTGTGTTACGCAAGATTGTGGTATTTTATGTGAATAAGGCATCGTCCAGACAGAACTACTCACACTTTCAGTTGTTTCGGAAATCGGTGTCAACATTGTCATTTTATGTTCTAATTTTATTGCTGGTTTTTTTTGCATTCCTAGCAGAGAATTCCTTCCTGTACACGTTAGTGAGCATGCCCTGCGCTATAGAAGCGCCCCCCTCGGAGTTACCGAAATCTATTCAATTCGCTATGTCGAGTGTGAACTATTTTTAGGATACGAACGCGTGCCAGAGCTCTCTGAGCCGTTTTCAGTTCAGAAATATTCAGTTTTCAGTTCACATTCGGATGCAACGTTTATACAAGCGTTTTCTCTGAATTAATAAAAAAAAAAAAGAAAATATTTATATAAAAGAATAGCGAACAGTGGCGGAGGCGGGATTTCGAAATTCTTTTTTCACTCAATGACGTCGCGTACTTGAGTTAAGCAATGCGTAGGACTGCCAAAGGTGGGGGGCCGTATCCTCCAACGATTAAAGGGATTCGAAATATCGATGAATTGATTTATCAATATGAGACTGCCCCACGGTATCCACCACAATCCCCACCACAACTTGTTACGGCCCGAGGAATGGAAGTCTACTTAAATCGCCCTTGGCCATCTAATTATCCCGGGGCTGAGTCTTTGAGTTCGTTGACTGATTCGGAATTCTGCAGCGACAGCGATGCACCCCAAATAGCTCAAGCAAAAGTGTTTGCACCCAGTGTTGCAGAAGAGAAAGTCATCTACAATCTCTCGATGGTTGGACGTTTTCTTGAAATGCTACAGCGGCTGCCGTTGCCACGAATGTCCCTTACCGCTACGGGAATATGCTTTCTCATAGCTATTTTCATCTCGCCAAGACCCTGCACTCAAAGTGTTATCTTTCCTGCTTTCAGATTGACCTTTGGCACTCTATATCCAGCCTATGCATCCTACAAAGCAGTGCGGACTAAAAATGTAAAGGAATATGTAAGTAGAATAAGAAAAACAAGTCAATTGAAAGCAATTGAAATCAATTTGCTTGAACACTTGTGCACAACTTGTAATGCATTAGAAGAATCTTTTGCTGACACTCACATTGTTTAGGTGAAATGGATGATGTACTGGATCGTGTACGCCTTTTTCAACTGCACCGAAACTTTCACTGACATTTTCCTTTCGTGGTTCCCGTTCTACTATGAGGTCAAAGTTATAATCGTGCTGTGGCTTCTTTCACCCGCTACCAAAGGCAGTTCGACGTTATACCGCAAATTCGTGCATCCGATGCTTACTCGAAGGGAGCAGGTAAGACGAGATTCTAATAAACTGATTCTGACATACATACATATGTATTTATTTCACAGGAAATCGATGAATATCTAAATCAAGCTAAAGAGCGCGGTTATTCGGCAGTCCTACAACTGGGATCCAAGGGAGTAAACTATGCCACCAACGTCATCATGCAGACAGCATTAAAGGTATAGATTTGGTTATTTCACCAAAAAAAATCTCCTAACGTGCTTTTACTTGTTCTATGCCAAGGCCAATCGTGGCCATGAGTTGTCGCCAGTTGGCTAAGGCACACACTTAAGACTCACTTTTCTAATGCACATTACATCATCGCCTATCTTCATTTCACATCTAGTCGCTCTCTCTCTCTCTCCACCATATTTGTAATAACTTATTTAATAAATTATATGTATCATGTTTTGTTACTATTATTATTTTTACTATTTATTTGCGCTTATTGTTTTGGAATACTTTAAACATCACATACGAACATTCTGCTAACATCCACATCGCTGTTTGCATTTTTAACTCAAAGAAAATTTTGTAATTTTTCGTTTAACGATGGAGGTACATAATTCGTTCGTTCGACACAGTTGAGAGATTTTCGCGCTGATTACTCGATATGGAAGGCAAAAAACCAAATGACCACTGTGTTTCCTCTTGCGGTAGAGTGAATGGGGAGAATTTTTACAATTTTTTTTTTCATATTTTTGTTAAGCCTTGATAGCTTAAATAATTGGCCAATGACGAATTTTTACCGATTAAGTGTGGCAGTGACATGAATCTGCTCTGGGAAATTAAAAGTACAAAAAAAAAAAGAAAATATTTTTTTCTTTGTTGGAAGTTCTATTCTTTTGAGAAAAAATACTGTAGAAAAGCGGAAAAGGCACCAGATCAGCTTTATTAATAGTCGCGCATATTAAACAGTTTTTTTTTGCGTCGTTTATGCTTGAAGAAGAGTTTGTTATATTGAGATATCTAGTCAGGGCGTGGAATATATGCGCTTTCAGGAAAGTAATGATTGACTCGATTATTTGTTGTCGGCTATGACAATATTATTTTTATTGTTTTTTCACCCGGTTGAATAGGGATTGTAGACTGGTTTTCGGCTTTACGATGTCACACACATGCATATTAAAATTTGCCAGGTTTTTACACAGTTCACATTGAAAAAAAAAATGCCTCGACAAGAAAATGTACGAAAACTAGCGTAGGTGCAGACGCATTAAGCACTTTTTTTAATGTCGATTTATCAAGTTGAGTTGATCAAATTAATGGTGTCATCATACAAGGGTTATTTTAACGACAAATACTGCGGCTGTGTTATGGATGGTGATGTCAAAACGTTGTTCGTCTTTCAAAGATGCAAAAAACGAATTCTGTTTACAAAATATACATAAGTACACAGAACGCACATGTGATATTGGAGAACTGACCGAGAAAGATAGTGGAAATACGCATAAGTACAGGAGTAGTTCAGTTGGCAGACCATATCTATCGACCGATCGACCGCCACGTAAATCTGCTTTCTTTTTTCTTTAATTGTCCAAAGAATTATAATTCTTAAAGCATGGAATTCTAATAGCAATCAACTTATAGGAAGTACATATTAGGGATTGAGCAATCCAAATACATATAAAAAAAGCGAGTCAAAATCAAATAAAGACTGCAAAACGTGGTAAACTAGCTTTTTGCTATTGCATGTCCTTGAATACGTATTTCACAATTTTTGTCCCATAAACGGAGGTGTTTACCTCATTGAATCAAGCATTGTTTTGCAAGTTGTATGTTCTCTCGGTTAGGCTATTACTCGTTTTGTATAAGGAGCTCAAATGCCAGACAAAACGTCCACACTAGTCTATTAGCAGGCAACGTTTAAATTTTGTCACAAATACTTATAAAAGGTGCTAGGTGAATGTCATAATGACGTTGAATTCAGCTTATTCTACAGATTGGATTCATTTTATTCAACTCCAACAATCATTTGGAAACCATCCACGTGTAGGGGTTACTTTTTTGTTTTAAAAATCTCGGAAGAGAGAATCAGTTCAGTATTCAGTATAGTTTCGAGAATAAGTGTTGTTTAGGGGCGTGATTCGTATCCCAAAAAAACAGCAACAAATTCTTTTATGTCTCACGTCTTGCAAATGTTCTCACTAAATATTATGAGCAACTTCAAAATGCGCTAAACTATAGGACCCTTTTATTCGTGTGAAAAATATGTATATCACACATAACAATATAAAATTGTCGGGATTTAATATGTCCACATCCAATGCTTCAAAAAGTATGGTGTGGTCAAGACCACATGGATAGAAATTCAATTCTATGTAATACCAGGTAGCGTACGTAAATGCGTGGCCATTCCAATGACATGTGCTTTTAACAATAAAGTGAAAGGATAGTCTGTGTAATAAGGTAGTTTTTTCCACTGAATAATGTTTTAAACAAGATTTAAACAAGGTCTGCGTTTATAGCAAATCTGATGTTAGTGTCTGCATAACTTTTTACAATTATTCTTTTATAAAGTAGCTTCTGCTTCGGCTTATTATTAATATTCACTGTTTTAACTTTCTTAACTCATAACAATTAAAATATTTTAATTCACAAAATGGATGTCCAATTGTTAATTGTTTTGAACTAACAAAATAATCAGATGCAATTTTTGTTTTCAAGTGAATATACATATGTAGGTCGCCAACTTCCTGGTGCTCAATAAACTATTTGCTTTTAATATTAGATTAGACAATTTGTTTTCTGTTTGGTATTCGAAACCTACGTGTGTTTTCGTCCTTTTTTTATACCCAAAGTGGAGAAAGCATTTCTCTGATGATTTTGCTTTTTGTCTGCTCTACTACTACTAAATATCTTCTGTATCCATGCGCTCATATTTACGTCAAAGGTATGCAATTATAGATAGCAAACAACATATTTAAAGGTTTCGCTTCAACGTCAATGAGAGCAGTGAATAAACGAGTTAGATTCTTTCCACATCTCACGTTATACTAGAGAGTGTTTTTTGCCACAATGCCGTCTTTCATTAACTGTTTCGAACCGATGTCCTGCCTATTTTGACTCTAAAAGTCGATGCGCGCTGCAAAAGCTAAGATCATTACTTTTTTTCAGTTCAATTGGATCAGAAGCAGAATGTTCGCCTGCGTATGGTTACATAATCGATTGCATGTTTAATGCTCTTCCACAAAACTTCATCAATGTACATCCACCACAGAATGTTTTCTATTTTTGTTCTCTTTTCTTTTTTTATGTTTTTTTGCGTTTAAATTTACAACAACAAACAAAAATCATCATCAACTTGCAAAATACACACATTGGACAACAACAACTCTCATAGACATTTCAATATGGCGGCGCTAGTCTTATCGGTGACAATCCAAGAATGCTTGTATCCAGTCAGTCAGATAATACCATTTCAGTAAGAACACGTATGAATGATGCACCTGATGGTGACGGAATTCATTTGCCGCCAGATGTTGTAATACGATCACAATCCTTAAATGCTGTTAACTACCATGAAGAATTCTCCGAAGATGATCAGTTTGGCATACATAATGAACATGAAGAAGATGTCTATATGGCTTCTGGCCATGAGGAAGGAGCGGTAAGGTGCCGAGAGCCTCCGAAGAGAAAGACAAGAATCCTTCGTTCCAAATTGCAAGAGAAGAAAACCTCACAGATACCAACAGTTGGAAGTAAGGTTCCATTACGTGGTCGCCGTAAGCTGCGCGAATGCACTCCTGATGTCGATATCGATATCGAGTAGACAGGACGTGAAATCATACGAACCAGTATCAAATGATCTCCATGAAATAAAAAAAAAGAACATAATGCCATCGGTTTTGAAGCAGAAATCAGTCACTAAGTTCAAATAAAAACAAAAATTGTTTCTTTTTTTAAATTTATCAACAAACTTTTTTTTATCATTTAAATTTGAATTTAGTGACCTTTGCCTTGATTACCACAATGCATCGATATAAATGGTGGTTAACTGTAATCTCCAATCTCAGGACTGCCTTCTGTGTCATGTTTGTTCTCAATGAGTCCATACTGAATACAGTCAATTATAAAGTAGTAGTAGTAGAATTTATAAACTCGCTAGGAATGCTATGTTAGTGATTCGATTAAGATACATACATATTCGTAAAGAGCTACATGCCAAGATTCCATTTTATTTGAATCTTCAATGAATGTTTGAGTGCGTGTTATAAGTAGATTCTGTATTTTTTTTATTTTTTTATTCAATAAATGCTCAAAATGTATATACTCAAGTCTTTTTATTTCGTTTATACTTTTTGCGTTATTTTGATTTTAGTTGCAAGTTGCACCGAAAACAAAAGCATGTCCCACAAGCAAATAAGTTCTTTCTTTTGGTTTTAACAGCTAACAAACATGGTATGATCCTGCTGACTAAAACAAATTAATATTCGTAAGGCTTTTATGTAACTTTTCATCAATTGAAATGAATTTTTATAGGGTGGAGGTAATCTGGTACAAACAATTCGACGAAGCTATAGCTTGAGTGACTTGTCAGAGCCTGATGTTCATCGTACTCAAGATGAAGTAAGTCGAATACATTTAGAACCAACACTCAATCACAATTTTATTAATTTTTGCAGATTGACGAAATTACTAGGCCACAACAGAGAATGCTAAGGCCTAGAAACCCAGTTGCTCGTTCCGCCTCAGGAAGTAGGCATTCAACTGGGATGTACTTCTCAGAAGTCGATGTTGCTGCTAAGAGTCCAGCAGACTTTACAAGGTACAATTCGCTACAATTCTGCGTTCCAACATAAAATAAAACAATTCACAAGCTACCCATCCGGTGAAGCATTCAAAAAAGCACTTCGCTGAAGAGCTAATAACCTACAAAGCTACTCTCGACATCACTTAGTTATTCAAATGATATTTTTGTCTATTTTTTTCTTCTTCCAGTTACAATATTCGCTCATCAGAGGATATAAGTTCGGGTTATTCAAGCGCAGAACCAATATCTGCAGGACTTAGTCGTACTTCATCAATGACACATGCGAACAGAGCCAGATTTAAGGCAAAAAAAGCTGAAGTGAGTATACATAGTATTGCATCAAGCACAGTTTTAATTTCATTCTTATGTTAAATGAAAAGGAGGAAGGCATAAGTTATGGCCATGGACCTCCTCAAAATATAGTTGATTACCGGTTTTATGATGCACCTAAATCAAGACAAGGACGGGAAGAAATCCCTGAGGCATACAACGATTGGAAAGACGAAGTGTATTTTGACAATCAGCGATACTTTCAAGATCAATTGCAGGGGTCTAGTGACAAAGATACAAATTCTACCACTGCAAGTACGTATAAGGAGGAAACTGAGGATCTTCTACCTACTGTCCTAGATTCAGAAGAGCTAAAGTCGAAATATGAACTTTTCACAAAGTGGCTTGAAGAGTCTAAAAATTCACAAGCTCTACAGAAAATTGCAATGGATGCGTCTTCTGAGTCGGAGGATGAGTTCCAAGATACTTTGCCATTGGAAAATGTAGAAAACAACGTAAGAAATGATGTGGAAGAGTTCCAAGATACGTTGCCGTTGGAAAATGTAGAAAACAAAGTAAGGAATAATTTCGTAGAAGAGAATGTAATGAATGAGCATACAGATGAAAAGAAAGATGCAACTCCCAAATTAACATTGGGACCAAAGGCGCTGAAGGAGTCCTTAGAGGAAATCCAGAACAGTTTTCGTTCGGCTATTGAATCTCCTCTTAAAATTACCGAACCGTCGTATGATCTGGAAAAGTTTTCCCGATCTCAAAGAACTCAATCTATTGCTCGTAGATCGCCAAGTCACAGTAAGGGTAAAGCTCCCGCACCACCACCACTACCAGCACAACCCCAACCACTGACGGATAGTATTGCACCTAAATCTTCCTCTGCATCAAATTCCCGCAGTACTTCTCCCATGCCGGACAAGTCGACGAAAAAGGTTGGTCTTCTTAAGACCTATCTACCATCTATATTTCGTTCTGAACCTAAAGATAAAATAAGTGCTGCAAATCAAGCGCCTGAATTACCTCCACACGTTTCCGATGAATACCATCGTGAAACTCAAATATAGAGAATTAGGCACCACATCAAGAATCAGTAAGAAGATATTTGTTTCGCAAGCCCTCGATTATCTGGTGTACACTGGATTGTTTTTCATGCTCTGTACATATATACTACTGCCTCGTACAAAACATGTGTATAATATCATAAGAATCATTTCTAACAAACTTTTCGTACCATACCACTTTCAGCAAGTAATTTGAATGTTTTTGATCGTGTTTGAAAGATGTTTTGTTGAGCACATTTTTACGCCAAGAGGTTAGACTTTAAATCCCTCACTAGTGCTGAAAAGGTTACTCGGCTAGAGTTGAACGTATGCCATAGTCCAGTTGACTTACGATAATTAACTTGCAACTAAAAGTTCAGAGGAAGCCGACAGTAAACAGAATGATTCGACAGTCTTTCTCGGTCATTAGATTAATTGATAGATAGTCCCTAACGTTTTCAAAGCGAAAGCGCAAGATATAGAGTGCAGATTGTTCCAATAAAAATTCAAAGCAAGTGTGTGGTTGATGTTCATCGACTTTTGAACATAGTCATCCAATTTTCGTAAAACGAAGTGCCAACCACTCCGATTCCTGTATTCGGTCTCTGAAACTATCGTTTTATTAGTCGCGTCGTTCTATCAATTTTCAGCAGCAATAATATTCCTTTTAGTGTCAACGAGTACTGTATTACAAATCGAAAAATTATGAGTAAAAAACTGTACGGCATGTTGGAAGATAAAATATTGATGTTGTAAATATACTCAAGATTCAGAGTGCATCAGTAATGTGCGGCTTATTGAATAACCTTGATTTCCTTGAAAGCTTGCTCAAGATTTTTTATTCGCATACAGCATGCTTGACGCTTATTTCACTCTCTGAGTTGGAAAATTCATGGATATATTCACCTTTCTCTAGAATCCGGGTGGTGTAAAATATTACTAAAATCTGCTGTTTTTTTTGTAAATTTGACATTTCCCATCTGGAGACAAATTATTACGGAGTTGGACCTGGCTTTACCAAACAAATTTGCTTCTAAATATTTCTTTCTATTTCGTACCTACGCGAGTGCATTGCAGACTTTGGGAATTCTATGATATCAGTGGAATTAAGTGAATCAAAAGACTATTGAATCCTTCGGAATCTATGATAGAGGTAACTAGGTGCGTTCGCGTGCTTATGTAAGTATATTATTCCATAATTAGTTGAATAGAGCTGGGTCAAAATTTGCCTTCTATGAGTTGAAGTGTGGCAATTGTCATATGCTTTCAAAATTAGAAGCCGAGCTTGATTCTGAAAGGTTTTCAAAGGGCCTTAAATGAGTTTGAGTAGTTAGAGAACCGGCATAGACGAAAACAGTCAAAAGAGTGATAGCCAAATTTTTTTTCTGTAAAAGATAAGCACAGGTTTCCATAGATCTTTATTTTAAACTGGCATTTCTACACCCTCTTGGAGAAAATTATACGAAAAACATTCGCGCACATTACATTACAGCTGTCAGAGTGCTTGACGTTTCCGATTTGTTAGTCATCAGCACCCGGACGACCTATTTAGCATCGCAGTGGTTATATATTCAATTTTTTTTTGCTTTTTCTAGCAGGCTGTTCAGATTTTTTCTTAAATAGTTCAGCTGTTATATTTTAGGACGAAATTTTTATCAATTCTGCTCTCCATACTTTTGTCCTACTAACAAAACCTGTGTTGTGATTCGTATTACCTTCTTGCTTCTATAACTTTGGAATATTCAAATTCCCTATTTTGAATTTTGCATGGTGTTCATGCGCGACCAAAGTGGTGTTTTTGTTTTTTCTTATTTTTCCTACCATTGCTTTATTTATTTATTTTTTTTTATCAGAAATTAAAAAAAAACTCATCTTTGTATCCTTTCAGGAAAAATCCATGTCAGCCAGTTGCACAACTCTACCTCGAAGCAAAAAATCAGAGAAAGCATTGAAATCACGTGTGACAAAGTCAGAAAAATAAAATGCTACTCTAAGACAGTCTCAGCGCACAGAAGAGAATGAAGTGGATAAATGGTGCGTGTAAAGACGCAAGAAATTTCCCCCTGAATGACATATTGAAGAGATTTGGTAGACTGGTTGAATGTCCTTTTTAGTTTTCCTAATTTTCCTACTTAAGTTTTAAGCCAATAGAGTTAACGATCTCAATGCAGGCGTTAAAGAATTATGAGATTTTATTTGGTGCTCTTTTGCTGCGGCAATAATTATTTTAGATAGAAAAAAAAAATAAATTTTCAATTTGTTTGTATTTTAATTTGTAAATTAGTTCCTGCTTATTGCTATATTGCGTTTTAGGAAAGACCCAGAACAAGTGTATAAATCCTCCTTTAGTCAGAGACGTTGAACTGTTGCTCATTTATTTGTTAAAAAAAAAAAACTTTCGCTTGGATGCCAAGAACGTCTCGGAGGATATGCATTTGTGCTACTGTATCCGAAGCATTTGTTTTATTTATATGTATATCGTTATGTTTACTCTTTCTTTAAATAAGTTGATAAAGAATTTGTTATTCCACAAAAAATATATAATGTATGTATATCGATTAAATTTTGGAAGCCTCTGCGAAAATATATGTATATGTTTAGAAAAAAAGTATTTAAACAAAATTGGATTTGAAAGCTATTGAATAAAAATAAAAATAAATGATTCTTGAACAAAGTTAACATTCAGTCTTTCTTGTGCAACATTTGGAAAAGGAATAAATAGAAGCAAGAAGCTTTCATGTTTGTATTTAGAAACCACAGGAAATAGCTAATTTGTATTCCAAATTCAAAGCGTCTGCGAAACACTTCTAACCAAAGGAACGTAGAATATATTTCTTTCAGCTGAAATAGAAAACAATTTATTTTCGGTTAAGGTGATCCAGCGCAATTAATTCAAAACGTGCCACGAACAGGTTTGTTATCCCTTTTACTATAGAAATTAATTTTAAGAGAATTTCAATTTAGTAGAGTACTTGCGGCGCTAAGTCGTGGCCACCGTCCTCGGAAGTCCAAGGTGCCAATTTTGACTTCACTCAACTCGACAGGCAATAATAGAGGGGTATGAAATCGCACTTTCTTGAATGTCAATTAAGAGATTCATTTCTGGAAATCAACTCATCGACAAATTGTGATTCCAATAAATCAATAGTTTCGGTTTCCTTTGTTGTATATACTGTCATCCTGTTGGAACAACTTGTTTTTGAGATCGAGATTTGAAATATGACCGTAATATGAGCTTCAGCCTTATTTTTAAAGCTTTGATGATGCCACCAATGTGGAACCTTATCAAACGATGCATTTTTTTTGGATGCAATGGGGTCTACTAAAAACGAGCCTTATTGGTGAACACAAATTTCAACGGGCCAGCTTCCAACTGCTCTAGAGCCACCCATTCAGAAAAATAATGTCGCAAATGATGGTCTTATGGTTTTAATTACTGCAGCAACTGGCTCTTACACGGGTAACGGACAAGTAGTGGACGGATGGAGCCATAATTACAACGCATCGATAAATTTTGATCTCTTCAGCATTTAGATGCCTTTGAGGTATTGCATCATTAAGAGAGTGTGATACGAAATCTTTCGATGAATGGCTTGCTTAGATGGACTGTAATGTGCGCCATAAAAATCACGAGTCCTCTATATGTGTATCTCGCGCAAACGGATCTACCATCTATTCCTACTGTAAAACTTCCCTTAAATGATAGCTGTATACGACAGATACCACCTTGTCAGATGTTTCAAAGGACTCATTGGAATGATATCTAGAAAATAGATAAGCGGGCCAGGCAAGGGCGCACAATTTCCATATTCACCTGACAATCGCGAGAACATCTTTTTACCAATATTTCATATGTACGTTATATAATGAGCTAAGATATATGAACATATGTATTTTCCTATGGCGTCAATCTCTGGGAATTTGAAAGAATAATCATGGAATCTCAGGGCGCTGTCCAAGGACAAATGCGTTGTATAAAATGTACTTTTCATAGATTTTTATAAATTTTGAAAATGTATGCATTCAAACAAACATTTAAGGATATTTAAATGCTCCCATTGAATGCTGTAAATCAGCGCTTTAAATACGCTCCTACTTTTTACCCACGCAAATAAATTTCACCAAAAAACTGCGTTTGACTTGCGGAATATAAAGTGTTCTCGTTTCCCATTTACAACACATAAATAATTTTTATTTTTAAAAAAGAAAGAAATAAGCAAAATAACTTTTTTATGATTCACATCATAAATTAACTGGTGCCACAGAGCCCTTCAGCAACAAAGGATATGTTTGTGGGTGAACCGAAGGCGACCTATTGATTGTTCCGCTCTCTTCATATTCGGCATCCGGCTTATATTTCACTTCCGATAGAATTGCTTCGCTTTGTTCTATCTGTCATTGTTGGTTTTTTATATTTTTATTTTTGTTTTCATTTTTTATTGGCAAATCGTATAAAAAATGAGGCTTTGTTGATACTTTAAATATTATCTTTAGGCATCGTGACAAAGTTGAAAATCGAGAGCAAATTCATTAACTAACAATTTGTAAATGGATATCGATTGTCAATCATTGAGTTGTTTAAAGATTTTGTTTACGGAATTTGTTTGGGGAAGGCGTATTGGGGCATAAATAATTTATGTAGACGAGTAGAACACAGTATAAAAACGACTTCCACGCTCAATCAAACAAGATCTGAGGTATAACACAAATTATTCTCGTTACTATGTACATATAACGATGGGATCGCTATTATGGAAGTCCGGCAATGAGAATCGTTCAAAAATTAAGGAAACAAAAATTTGGTGATACTCATACGACTGAATGCTCCTACCGAAGGAAACCGATCAATATAATGGACCAATGGCCGATTGTATTCACGACTGTAGTACTTCACGTAAGAAGAGCATTGAACATCAACGTTTTTTATTCAGAAAATCATTGTCACTTTGGAGATTCATACCAAGAAATGCTGGAAATTCTGTAAAGCATCCATGTACTAATTACAGAAACATATCGACCACTTTGTGGGGTTCACTTTCACCCACGAGCTGATAGCCACATTTAATTCCTGCCTTATAATGTTAAATTACAGCACTGGTGGTACGAAATTGTTGGAAGGTTGGAAATGGTAATGAAGAGGGAAAAGACGTAAGGTAAAGAAGCAAGACCTTCCCATATTTCAAATTACGTCCGAAGGCTAAAGGGTAAACTTATGAGCATTTATGGCCTGTCGAGTATTACGGGGGAATTGAAGGGGGAGGCAAAATTCAATTGGTAATTTGCTCCAGTCAAAGTTGCGAAAAAAATGATTCTTAAGTGACTCACCTTTATTTCTGTCTCCTAACAGGTTTCAGACTCGAATTTGCAATCCCTTTCAGCAGAATTCGCGATATTGCAACCCTTCAATATTGACTTGAAAAAAAGCAATAACTTCCCACTGAATGCTTTGCAAACATAAATTCGGTTCGACTACCCAAATTTTAAAATTTTGCAACAGAAATTGGAAACTTTTTTCATGTGTATGCATTCACTCGCACTGCAGTTGGAAGCCTACCATTACGACTGTCAAATACCGGCCTCTGACTATTTATAGAGAAACTTTTCTGTTTCAATACGTACGTACATGGAACAGTTCAATAAACCGCAAACGTATGGTACACGAACATTGTAGGTACATAGTTATAAAAAGAAAAACAACCTCCATTATATTTCCTTTAAATAGACGAAGGAAACACGGGAGAAAAATACCATCCCATCTGTAGTCCATTCTTAAATATTTCCATTTAATTAATTTCTCATTGAATCCAATCACAAGCCTTACAAATCCTTTCCATTCAGAAACAAACTCCTCCGCGTTTTTCTCGATAAAACGAAAACAGACAAGGACGCCAAACTTTAAACAAGATTTACGACGACAAACGGGATGCCAGCCAGAAACGAAACTTCAAGTGAAAACAACAACTAAAGTGTTTCTAAAATGAACCATTAAGTAAAAATCAGTATCTAAGAAAAACATCGCTCTTGTCCAACAGAATGCGGGTGGGGGCGAATCGTGAATGAGGACTACCACCGCCTTCCTTTCTCGTTCAACATAATTAACATAATCGCCTTAAATATCTTCGTTTTCCCGCTACGAACCACCAAACCACCCCACCCCACACCAATTGCAAGGATCAACTGTTCAATATAATGGAAAACGAATCGTTGTCCTTCTTAAGCGGAACAGCGGTGACTAAACGGCCCTACACCATTACATAATGTCCTATAGAAGCAATATAAGTAGCTGTTGCTTACTTAACAAGTTTTCCAAGAAAATGGAAATTTTTCAATTAACGACACCCTACACCAACAACAACAAGAAAAAAAAACCTGAAAGAAATTTACAAAAGCATTTGCATAGTGCTGGAGCTGTCTCCATTCGTCGATTTATGATTTGCATAATAGGATTCCGTCGCAACCGCATTCAATAACTTTCCTAGCTGTACACAACACAATTGAACATAAAACGATCCGATCCAAAATACAAGTCCTCGTGTGAACAAGGTCATTATGCTACGCAAACTTCTGAGCAAATAATAATTTGCGACCATCAAAAACGATTTAACGCTTCAGATACTTTTGCTTCCGTCCCTTCGTTTTATTCAAGAGTTTTAAAGAGTAAGGTACTCACATTGCCTTCTCATTATTAACAAGTATCACAGTCACAGTCATAGTCTAACCATCGTCAGTGGATGTATTAAAACAAACAACCTCACGTATCCTTTAATTAACCATCGAATCCAAAGGACATGCATACAGGGTTTGAATAAATTTCGACTTTTCAAAATTGATGATGTTTACGTTGAAGATTATCCCCTGTCTCTGTCCCCCAGTGCTCGTGTTTCCTCATTCTTTAATCTAAAACCAATTTCCAGCACTTTGGAAAAGTTTAAAGGATAACTACCGAAAATCATAGACACAGACACAGACCGTGGTGGTGGGTTAACAAGGAGAGGCGAGTGGCCCTTAACTAATTATATCCTAGCGCTAAAGAGAGGGAGAAGGAGAGCCCCAGGAGATGAGGATGCGACTGTTGTACGAGGACAATGTCACCATCGGAAAGGGTAGAATATGAATTAGCAATTTGAGGTTGGATTTGCTTTTGCATTTTGGCCCGATGTTGCCATGAGGAATATTTTGTCATCATCATCATCATCATCATCGTCGTCGTTGTCGTCGTCGCGCAGAAAGGACGACACACACAAAACTTCGCCACTAAAACTAACTTCAATTTGTAATTGTCGTTGCTGCCTTCATCGGGTTCGGGCACAAGGAGTGAAATTTATAAATGGCCAAGAAGTAAAGTTCTTTATCTCCGAACCGAAGGAACATTGTGGTAAGTGCGATATGCTCTTACATACCAATTTGATAAATTATCATTTATCCTTGTTGCCTCATTCCTGATGCCTAATGCCAGTTGCTGAAGTGTTGAGTACAAGTTGTGATTGCAAATTTTAATTAACCGGATTAGTTGAGCGTGGATCCTTGTTGGAGCCAAAGCCAAGTCATCATGAATCCTCACATAAGGATTGATGGTGGTTGCATAATGATGCTGGAAGTTTAATTAAAGTGATGCGACCACATTTGCACACTTGAGTGCGACCATCATTGGGCTGTGCTTGCGTCTTTGAACTGAAAGTCAAAGGAAGTTTGAAAAATAGCCTCCAGCTCACCATTGAGGAGACATTCTTATGCGGATTGTTGTAGCTCTAATTGTGCTCCTGGCCGCACATGGTTTGTAGATGGTTGGTGGAAGTTGGTACGGGACAAATGAAAAATGAAATATAAATGAAAATGTGTCTGCTCGCAGGGACAAATCTGTCTAGTTACCGGACAGACCCGCCATCAAAAAGTCATTTTTGTGTGCTCTATGTGCTGGAATTGCGTTGCTCCTGTGTCTCGTGTCGTTTCCATGAATAAAAGAATGTGAATGTAACGCAAATTGGATTTTTGGTTTCTTCTGTGGGAGCGATCGGCTTAAGTTACGTACTCGTAGTAGCAGCGCGCGAGGAGTAACAAATTACAGCAGCCTAACAGATTTATTTTGTGCGGAGAAATGCTAACGAAATGTCAATTAGAATGAAATATGAAAGGGAATTCTAGTGAACACTGACAGTGGAGACCAGTTGTCAACGTGAAGTCCGGTAGAAGTGTAAAGTGATGAAGTTTGAGTCTTAGAAGGGTTGGAATGCAGTTAACCAGGATTTAGAAATTCATACGCAGTCTCTCTATTTCTCTCTCTGACATTCGTGACAAAGCGATGGATGATAAAAGAATGAAAAAAAATTGAGATGTCCATTGTGGTATTTCGAAAAGCTACAGGATCTATCATCCTTTGAAAAACATTCTTCGGTGTCCTGGAAATGGGAGGCCGTATGAGTAATGCATGCATTTTCCTGAGTAAGAATCGACTCCTATTAATCTTCTACTCCGTTGTTCATACCGATGTCAGATGCACGACCTATTAGAGGAAAGCAGGCCCTGATACAAGAAACTTGTTTTAAGCTCTACCGGCCGAATTCATGATTTCGGGTTTCGAAGATGTTCCAGAGAAATCGCTACCACAGACTCCGATCGATACACCAAGTTGAACGCGAACTGCAGGCAACCTTTTTAGTACTGGACACTCGTGTAAGTTGCTAGCTCACTGGGGTGTGTCATTGCGTTTTAATCCCAGCGTTGTATAGTTTGTCTTAACGATGGCTTTGCCCGGTGTGGTAGAAGAATATTCCAAGTGCTCTTCTCACGTTCACCAGTCAATGAACTCTTAAACAGCTTCCTGCTACTTTTCTATCTTTAACAATTCAAATTATTTTTGTCCTCTTAAATTCTTTTGTGACTCAAAACTACCTAATTTTTCCTCTCACAGTCGGATGCCAATTTCGATACCATGCTCCCACAGAAAGCAACACACACATCCGCCAAAAAAAATCTGAAAAGAAAAGGAATCCCAGTGAACCAGTTGCCTCATTTATCACCGTGTGCTGCAGCATTTTCAATTGAAATTCGCCACGCTCTACTGCCACCAGAGACTGATTCACAATGATTCTGTGTTAATCCATTGACTCATTGAATTGGTTTAGAAGTGCGACGGTAACTGCGAGCTGATGAAAAAGTGTCAGTGCCTCTCATCCTCGGCGTTGCGTTGTTTAACAATTTGAATGGAATAGATCATCCCGCCGCGACGCGCCGCGCGGCGTACGGGTGGCGATGAAAATGATGAACAACAATTCGAACAGCATGACGATGGCGGAAATCACGTTCAATTCAATTAAAACTGGAATGCCTGGTATTTAAGGACTTTTTAGACATTCCTGCCGCTGCATGACATTTCTCTTACAAAATGTGACGATGTCACTGCGCATAAAAACGGTTCCACAAAATTGAAATTATTCCAAAGAATTACCAACAAAGCAAATTAAATTAACAATGGCTTCAGGCTTATTGCACAAATACATCGCCACTCCAGGTTTCAATTTGGTTTGGATTATACTTCCACTGTCTGTGGCATAACATTTAGCTGAGGTCGTCCGGCGGCAAATGAATCGGAAGCTTTTCGCACTTAATTAGGTTTGATAGCTCGACGTTGCTAATGCAAATTTTTGAAGTATCGCAAGTTCCATCTCTATCTAGCACACACATGCAGATTGCAGGGACTGTCATTACCAATAAAATATGTACTTTATCCAAAAATCAATTATTTAATTTAGCTCTGTGTGCCCACTTTAGCGCAGTTGTTGGCCCCTGTGAATCCTGCAGCGAATAAGCAATAACTAAGCAATAAAGATGCCAATCCGAACGAATGTGATTATCACCGCTCGAATGAGTTCCGAATATTGTCGTTCCGACGAGCACTTTCCAGCCAAGGCATACAGAGTTGAGGTAATCTTAATGAACCATCAAGCTAAATTAGCTGAAGACTCGTTTGCCAGGGCTTTTGTTGGTTCCAACTACTATGGGCGTATGAAAGTTGTGTACTGCTTTTACCCTATCTTCCGACTGGGGGGAGGGGCGTCCTGTGGATGGGGTGTGCTGTGCACAAATTGTATCTATCTATCAATAATTTCTTCTGTTCGATGGGAAAAAAGGACATTTTATGGTAATGAGATTGTCCTAATGGAATTTCCATTTGGAAAATCTTTACTTAGGAATTTGGTTGCTTTTGGGGACATCCCCTTTCTTTGTGTGAGTGGTTTTTTTTCTTGGTGTTGTTGTTGTTGTTTTTAGGGTGTTCCTTCGTCTTTGTGGGATTAGGATGCGAAGAGTGCCTACGCTCCTTTTGTAGGATTTGTGGTATTTGTCGAATCAGAAAGTTGTACTCTTAATGAATTGCTTAATCGCCCATTGAAGTACATATAGCGATCCTTGTTCTATTCGATGATGTTAGATGAAGTAGAAACGAAACCATTTTAAAGAGGATGCGTAAGCAAAAGTTTTTTTTTTTTTTTATAAATTGCAGGTTCTTAAGGAATAAATCCTTTTGTAACTGAGTGATCACCATTAGGAAAGTAGTATTTTGAGTTTGGTAAATGGTCAATGAATTTATTACGTCCTTGAGCAAATAAAAGAGCAGTTAGTGCGACACATACGAATATGTAATATCAGATGAACAACAAAAGGTTAAAACACTGATTTTACTCAGCCAGGCAGGACTCTGAATGAGTAGACCTACAGGATCTTCCGCGATTTTAAATGGATATACTAAGCCAATAAAAGCTCCTCCAGGTCTGATGTAAAAATCACACTGATCGGTATGGGACTTCAGGAGACTTCGAATAATCGATTTTGGTCCTGCTCGTAATATGGTGGTGAGTAGTAGTAGATTTCCTCCACAAGAATCAAACCGATCACGAGGTTACTGATGCAAGGGGGTGTCAACGTCTGGAGCGACTCATACAGAAGAGAAAGCAGAAGGCTCTCTAAAACATTCCCGTAAACAATGGACGTCAGAAATGTAAGCGACTTGCAAAGATCGCCATCATGAAAACATCACACGTTTAAAGTGCACTTACGGAATTAGTTCACGTACAAGCGCTGCAGTACAAGAGTAGCGAGCCAGGAGAAAGGAGCAGAGGAAAAACGGATACTCAAGCCATCAAACATTCCTGACGTGTCAATATCAGACTAATAGAATGACAGTTCGACTTCTAGCTGACGGGTTGGGCAATAGAACAAACCTTTGAAGCAACCAATGAAATCCAGCCCGACACCCACCACATCTATTCAGCAGCAAACTAATCCAGCTGAACCATGTATCGCTGTGTTTTTCGAAGCAACTATGAGTTTCACTTTTAATTGCACCTTAAAGGGTAAGAACTGCTTTTTTTCTGTACTTGCAAGGATGTGTTCATAAGCTTCCCTTTTTTAAATCATGATTTACCGCCTAAAGGATGCTACTTTTACCGAATTATCAGTTCAATTTGCAATTACGCTTTTCAATAAACCTCTTAAATTGTATTGCTTATCTTAAAGCAATTTCATCATCAATTATTTAAAGATAGCCTCCACCCACGCTGGAAAACCCTCAACCTCAACCCTCATATCCCAATAACAAATTTGTAGTTCTCTTCTTATCTCTCCACCTACTTAAATTGATTGAACCTTTGCCATAAATCTTACACTAACGACGAAAACACTTAAAGTTTCTTTTAAAGAGCCGTATCTCTTTATATACCTAGCGACTACCCGCACTTCACAATACACCACAAATTGTCTTCTTAACAAAATCCCCTAGAAAGTGAATTCAAAACAATTGCTCCATCAAAGTGACACCACCTCCTTCCATGGCACAGAAGGGTGAGAGAAGGGCTAAATCGAGGAAACGTCGAACCATCATTTCATGGAAATTTTCAAAAATCCTTGGAACAGTTTCGTGTATTTATTTAAGTGTTTGAAGTGAAAACTTTTATATGTGAAAGCCTTTGCTTTAAAGTTAAAGCGGGTTCGTAAGGATTAGGGATACGTTGAGAACCACCGCTACCACTACCGCCGATTGACGGTACTTACATGATGAATGCATGCAACTTCAATGGAATTTAAAGTAATTAGAAATTTTTGAATGGTTGTACAATGTGTTTGGTTTTAGGGGGTTGGGAATTTTAATGGGCGTTTAAATTATGTGACGCTTAACAGTGAAGGAAATCATTGAGTCTGAAAGGCGACATATGCACGACATCTCGAATCAGATGCTTGGGGGGTTGAAAAATTGATTTAAATTGATTTAAAAAATACCATCTACCTAAAATTTTTAACGAAAACGATTTCAAGGTACGCCTACGTAATACTCGTACGTTAATAAAACTAGAATAGAGGACTATAACCTCGGCTAGGCACTTCATCCTTCTCAAAACCCAGTCAGTTGCTATCAAATCGTAAGTCGAACATCCCAGGTACATACACGAAAGCCCTCCGAATTTGTCATCAACAGAAAATCACCTCCGTTTAATGTCTTCATTCAGCAAACGTTTTCCATTTCGATGAACCTGATTATTTTCCACAGACTTAATCAAGTTCATCTTTCCACTTGCCCAGGCAGTGACTGCACACTAAGTATAGCACACACACATGGCGATGGCACACAACTTGCATTTGCACTCCATAAAAATTGACTCTATCTTCTGCCAAAGTGGCAACAATACTCTTGCGGTTGCCATTGAATAAAGTGCTTCTCCGACACTATATTAAGTTGCAGCCAACTTCAGATCAACAGCATTCAATAAATGTTGGCATTTTTGAAAGACTGCCAAAAATTCGGTCCTTTTTGTCGATGGACAGTAGACCTGCTTGTCTCGCTTATGGTTGAACTTTATCAACGTCATGCCGGAGGTGGAATCGAATTACAGAAAATCTCTTTTTCATAGCTCTGCGGGTAGGTGGCATTACGTATTCTGTACAACGTCTAGTCATTTTGGCCAACAACTATCCATCCGATGGCGCCTATTAAGCGAGGCACATTACCTTGGTCCATTTGCAAGCTGAATGTATCACTTCGTTTCGTTTTGTATGGCCCACAAGTGCGCCCGACCGCCCGCCCTCCCACACCACACGCAGGGAATTCTTAAAAGCAATGCCCATAATATACTTCCATGGTACATTGATTTTATGTTCATAAATACCGAATGGGAATTGGTATTAAAAGGCTACATGGCGAAGCTATAAAAATTCTGTAGTGGCATGCAAGGATTTCGATTTTATCCTCATTCCATGTAAAGAGTGAGCAGAAACGAAAGTAGTAGGAATGTGTCGCCCTTGTTTACAAGTCGTTCGATGCGATGTGCGATGTGCGATGGGAGAGATGTCCTGAAAAAGTTGCTCTTGCGAGTCCATTATTATGCATACTTTAAGAACATCGAGAGTTGAATAGAATTTCTTTTGTGGAATTCCATTCAACTTTTGCAAGTTCAATATTTCCGTTGTACGGATGCATGTACATGTGTTCTTAGAGGGAAAGGCGGCGCCCTCTCCTGCTGTTGCTGCGCTTCATCAATCCCCCCTTTTGCCCTCCGCCCTCCGACCTTAATAGTCATGTGATGTGAATCACCATGGAACGTTTACGCTCCGACAGTTTTCACTATTTCACAACACAGTCAAATGGAATGATGGAAACGGGGGAAGGGAGCCGGAGCACATAACCAAACCAACCGTCATTGAACGTTCAATCGATCAAAATCCTGCTGCTGCACAAAATGAAGTGCTTGTTCAAAGAGTAGCCGTAGTAGAGTAGCAGTCGTTGAGAGCGTTCCTTCAAGGAAATATTACGCTCCAAGATGATATCGTCACTCGACCATGAAGTAATCTAATATAACAATTTTCATTCCTTTGCGTCCTTTTTGTGTTTCGCAATGTTCTAAGGTTATTACATTTTGCTTCGATCCGTACGTACGTAAGTACATATGTATGCATGTACATACGTATATAGAGTGTGCATAGTTGTAGTTTTGAGGACAGAAGAGATTCCTTTTCCTTTCTGGAGCGCTTTATTGTGTGCATTGACTTAAAATGTCCTTCACAGTCCTTGCGGGATTTCGATGCATTCTCGTATGGCCGATGGGCAAAGGGTTTCCCCTCTAAACTGACCAGGAGGATCTATTGAAAGCATGTTTTCAACATGTATCTGCATTTTAAAAATTCATGCGGAATTTCTTCGTGGGTTCTGGTACTGGGATTGAATTTAATAAGAGGATGTATCAGGATGTTCTGGGATTACTTGAAAAAAAATCTCTTCTGCACTCTCACCATAGAAAAGTATTGAAAAATTCATAAGAATCATGGGAGAACTTTGAGGTAAAGCATGATCCATTTAAAGTTAACGTAGATAGGAAGCTTGTTCAATATGGTTTCATTCAATTGGAAAGGATATTGCTTTGTTTAGATATTAATTTACGTAGATATGTGTATAATTTTGGATATAAATTTGGTAGCAGGAAGATGTAGGCCCATAGGTTCAATAATGTAACCGTAAGTAGGTTCAAATCAAGTCCTTGAGCTAATAAATCGATGACGCCAAACATATAACTGATAGGCCACCGCAATATCGAGAGATGGGAGAAATTTGATACGCTATTCCCCGACTTCAGCCTAAACGTCCAATGAGTAATCGAGTCAAGAGAAGACTGAACGGCAAAATAATCCTTCCAAACCACCAAGATTCGCAAGAATCGGATTTCATTGTAATCAGTCATTACCGGGGCTGTTATTGCCTATAACCTCAAGAAAAGGTATCAGCTTTTATAAGGAGATATTTAGACCTGCTACGGGCAATACTGCAAAGTTTAAATGCAAAAGAAAAGGGACTGCCGCGCTTTCCAAGAGACAAGAGAAACTAAAAGGAACTCCCACACTGTCGGAGAGAAAATCCGCTGCCTCTTCATATTCATATAAAATCTACACTGCAAGTAAGAAAAAATAATTTCCCTGTATCAATGTATCCCTGCAGCCAATCATCGAAGACACAAGAACGCCCTGTAAATACACATGTACCCCGAAAGTAACAGGTCATCTCCCATACAGAATTCATAATCCACCTGTGGTTCACAACATTTGTCCGCAATCCTGCGTAATACCTGATTAATGAGACCTGTGCTCAATTATGCAGCAGCAAATTCGGCACTTGCCTGCCGTATCAGCGTCGCCATCCAGAATCCAATACTCAATGGCTTTTGTATACTTTAAGTCTCAACTACCCCGAAGGTGCTTCCCACTGCAGACACACATACCGAAACCTTGTTTCATGCTGCAGCATCCTTGGATCGTTGCCAAAGCAGTTTATTGTCGGGACAAAGGATTAAGGTACATATTCTGGTTTACTGCAGGCGCGATACGAAATTTCGATTCGGTTTTCGTCTTACTTTCTTTCATTTACCTTATTTGCAATTCGCTGGATAACGGTGGCACTCTGCCGCATTCCCCAATACTCAGTTTGGAACTATTTTCAAAAGCGAGTTTCCGGTCATACTCCCGTCTCTCCTTTTGTGTCAGAGTCGAAATGGCCCCCAGGACATGCTCATTACAAGAATTTTGGCTTTGTATTTATTGATAATAAAAAATCCTTTGTCAATTTCACTGGAATATCAAAATTTTTGTGGTGTAATTCCTTTGAAGCGGAGCACATGTCCTCGGGGGGTAGCATTAAAATTAGAATATATTTCTATTAAGGTCGGGTTAACGGATGAAAGTGTAGGTGGTAGGCGTCGACGGCATCGTCGTCGCGGGGATAAAATTGTCTACGTGACCTTAAAAAAAACAATGCCTTCGTCGCACAAGCACTTTTTCATTCTCCTAAAGGAAGTGAATTTATGCCAAGATGTCCGGGGACCGAAAATAAGACCTCTAGCCACAGATTGCAGTAAGATTCCACTGCAACTTATTGGCCTTGTTAACGTCACCATCCAAACAAAGGTAACACAATAGTGCACTTGCAGCAACATGTATGCACACACTAATACACACACACACAGATGTGCCTAAAACTCCTGTGGGAAATTAGTGTGAGAAGTTGTCCTTGCTGCGGCAGATGCAGCAAGTTTATCTTGTAGTGAAAATTGCAAGGAAAGTGAGAACTTATCTCTACGGAGATCACGAGTCTTACTCGTATACGTAGTTGTTTGTCGTGTCATGCATGCAAGCAGTGGGAGGATTAAATATGCATTAATAGGTTATGTCGTGGAAATGCGCTTTTGCCTGTTAATTATGGAAATTTCTTTGCCAGGGTTAGGTCAAGGGGATTGAAAACTATTTCGCGTGCAAAAGTTTATACTTCGAAAGGATCAAAGGTGAATAAAAAAAATCATCGAGTAAATGCCTTGTAGCTCTAAGGGTTGCTGAAGAGCAGTGAAACGGATTAAAGTAATTAGTGAACAAAATAACTTACTTTGAATGACTACTAAAGACGAGCGACTATCAACCATTCATAGGGGACATGGAGTGTGAATCACCAATGACTACCAGAGATGAGTGACTAGCATGAACCAGGAAAGACTACCAGGGCATCTGTCATCCACAGCGAATGACCACGAATGACTACTAGAGACGAGAGACTACAAACCATTCACGGAGGACTACGAATAACTCCTAGACTAAATTCACGACGGAGGCTGAATCCCAACAGAGACGAAAGACTAGCAACGGTTCGTGGTCCGTTACAGACTATTCGACTGTAGAGACTATCAACCATTCACCGCGGAGTACGAACTACGGAGGAATACTAAAGAGACGTGAGTCTCTCAACCCTTCACCACAGAGTATGAACCACGTTTGATCAGGGACCAGGATCTACCGAATTATCCTAAGCCTAAGCTGACTTCTGGCTAAACGGCTGAATGGATTTTTTTTAAGATTCGTATCTGCAACGTTACAATTTCAGGTGATTCGACGCAGTCTGAAGTTTTATTATTATCCTAAAATCAGGACTAAAAGCGGACGACAAATTCGGTATTTTTCAACAATGGATCAACGTCTCTGAGCGAATTGCAGCAATGGTTACACTTGTACTTGTTGGGACTGTAAAAAGCTATTCAGCATGGCCAAGGACTCCTTTTATCACGACTGCCCATGGTTTCAAAGAGCAAACCTACTGGGCGACCTACGAAAACTTCTGATGGAAAATTGCAGAATCTTTATAAACATTTCAATTTAACTAAAAACTTCCATCCCGCAGCACAGTGAAGTCGAAGTACGAGTAGTTGCTAATGTAGGATACTAAATACCAGAAATGAGTGTCCTGCAGCCGGCCAAATTCGCTTCAAACTGAACTTAATCGACGAAGACTACATTTCAATCGTCTAGGTTTAAATTTATGGCCTCAAAACACATAACATGCATTCAAATTAATGGACTCTACTGGGATATGGTCTAAACCTATTTTCATCAACCCACAAACCTAACCTAATCAAATCGTAACAAGTCCTTTTAAATATCATAACAGACCATTATTCATACTATAAATTTATATTTTTATTCTGCGAGTATAACGATAAAAAAGTTTGAAAAAGTTTTTGTTTTTGCCAACAAAGAATTGCAAATGTACTCGTCGTAGATGACGATAATGGCTTAATAGATTTCCAAGTTGGTGCCACTCCCGTCCAAGCAATTGAGCGCCCAATAAAATGTTTACGATCAACAAAATAGTTTTTATGTTGGTGCAAATGTTCAAAGTTTTTGAGTTCTACAGACTCCCTTGGAGGTGGTCCGCCAATAAAGTTGTGGGTTCATACTCCGCATCCCACGGTGTAACCATGTTACACGTTTTTCAAACCATAACCGTCCTCATCATTTGCATGCACCCATTCCACCCCATATATGGAGTATAAGTGTCAATTATTGCTGACTCTTGGAGGCGTGTGATTGACGTTAATTGGTTGTGCTGCCCAACACTCTTGAATGTCGACAGCATATTACCAGATAAGAAAACAAAGCAACTACAAGCTTCATGCACCTGAGAATGTACTTGAAACTTTTAATGAGAATCCCTGTTTCACCTCGTCCTTCATCATCATCTTTGCTTCTTTAATGAATGTCTTCGAAAAGTCACAAACTTTCAATATTAAAACAAGAAAAAGCAAAAAAAAGAAAAACTTGTCAAACGGAACCTTCTTGCCATGTATAATTAATTTTAATTACAATTGCGCATTTTATGCTCGTCATAACGTCATAAAAGTTATTCATTAAGTTTGGAGCACACTTTTTGTGCATTTGTCATGCGACGACTTTGGCATCCAAACTTAATCAACATTTAACTTTCACAGTAAATTAACAGTTTTCGAATGGAATGTGAACTTTTATTTACCGATGACGGACTTTGTATACGCTATGCGACAAGCTGGCTTCGTCTCTATTTGGCTAGTGGTAGGTATAAAATAAAAGTAATTTAATGGCTTACCAGCAGCAGCCAGCTAACCACGAAGAAGGAAGAGCGGCGCGGCGCCTTCGGAGTATCCGGACAGGGTATGTGATTTGCATTCAATAAGCAGTCAAGAACACGCGCGACCACCCTTAAACTCAATTAAAACTTTACCTAACCACAGGACCTTCCGTCCGGATATGCGGTGTGGAAGCGCACTCGAGCCCGGATATAAAGCAACTCTCGACTGGGCAACGCTTCAGTGGCTGTTAGTAACGCAACAAATCCCAGAATGGCTGAAACTTTAATTGAATTTAAATGACATTTCGATTGAAGATGCGGCAGACGGTTTTTTATGCACACTGTATCGCATGCTCACTCTGGTGGTGGTGGATGTGTATCTATTTTAAAGGACGAATGTGTGGTTTGTCCTATTTCAGGGGCTTTCTTTTTTTGTTTGATCTGGGATGAGGATGAGGTCCGTGGCGAACTGATTTTGACGCTGAAGTGTGGATTCAATTTCACGCTCTTAATTGCGACAAAGGGGCGTTATTGACGTCATTTGAGCTGGATAATTGACACTTTTTTGTTACACATTATGAATGGATACAAAGAGTGCATACGACAGCAACAGCAGGGTGACATCAAGAAATTTTAAATTGACAAAAAAAAAAGCAATTGTCGATAGAGAATATGGATGTACACAGAAGGAGGGAATTGTTATTCACTTGAGGCGTGACACCTGACACTACGGTTTGAAATTTCGCTAGAATCAACCTAAAACAAGAGCTTAAGTTCGAGCCTATTTTAGATCCAAGTTATGCAGGATGATAGGATAGTGAAACTTCGACCATAGTCTTTGGATCTACTACGAGCTACATATGTTGATGTAAGAACATGCAATGTGTCGGGCAGTTTCGATGTTAAATTGGAGAGTCATGCTCTCAGGTGGTGAAATAATATGAACTGCCTTCGTCGCATCATTAAAATGAGCACGAAGTTCAAGAAAACTTGCCACACCCATGGAGGAAGGCTCAACAACAAAGCCCAAGCGAAAAGTTTTCTGCACTTGCATAGGGCCTATATCGATATACGGGCTTGAAATTGCTACTATAACCAGAAGTGCACACTATTTTCTGATTTTCCACCGAAAAAAGGAACCAGGAGGAAAAAGAAAGGACAGCTTTTTAAGGCTGGTGAACGTTTGGATTACACCTTGCCAGTTGCGAATGAGGATCGCCTAAAAGAAAAGTGGTAACATGTTTCTGTTGTTTAAAATCAAACACTGGATAAGGGTATGCGACACGTCAAAGTTATGATGAGGGTAATAGGTAAACTCACTCTCGTCTATAAGTTTCAGTTTCTGTCGTGAATCCTCACAAGTTAAGCACCTCAAACATTTACGGATGTGCATCGAGTATACATAAGTCGTTCTAGGGCTCAAAAAGGATCTGAGGAAATACCACATATGAATCCTTGTTGATCCCTTCCCTTTCAAAAAATGAACATGTTTTCAAATCCTAACTTCCTTCGCGCCACATTAAATCAATTTTCTTAAGGACACAATCGATCCGGAAATAATTTTTCAACCCAGCCTATCATGCAAATCAGAATATAAGACCAGCTCATGTGATAACTTTTCAAAAATATCTAAATAAATAATAAATACTCGTAAAAAGACTCACCGAGGATCAAAATTCAAAATTCAAATTTCAAATCGGCTTAACGTTTAACGACAGCCGTTTCGCTCTCTCTCTCTCAATTACTCGTACCACTCACAAAAAATAGAACTTTCACTTGAGAATTATTTCCCACAAAAAACACTTTTTTAGCAAAGAAAACACCACAAAACACATTTCAAAATAAACTTTAGATATTTATCTACAAGAAAACTATTAAATTGAAGATGGAAACATGGAAATTATAATTTAATTCGCGAAATTCTTCTGCGCCGATCATGAAACCGAACCAACATTTTAAGCTCCCGCACTGCACTAACACTTGCACTTGTCAAATGTCAATTACGCTACATGGATGGTACAGGTATGGCACCGAAAATAGTGAGGTCAGTTTTTCTTTTTAATCTTTTAGTGGAATGGACTGTGGTGCAATATGAATTTTGATTTAAAGTTGTGTTATGTCGATTGAATGATGAATAAAAATTATTTTTAATGTGCATGTGGCGATCGTAAGTAAATGTGGTACAAAAAATTGGACGAATTGAAATGGATTTTTCCTACATTTTCCGAGGAGGAGAATGGAGTTCGTCTTGCAAAGATTTTCCTGCTTAAATCGAATGACTTGGTGCTTCAAGTTTCCACTAAACGGTTGCATGCTTAAATTAAGCCGGAAAAAAGACTCAGAAAAGATCTGGTGGCATCTTTCGTTATTCTCACAAGATGCAGCAAATACGAAAGTGGTCTGAAATTAATGAGTAAGTTGTGGGGTTGTCAGGTAGTCTACAAAGTGCATAAGATGGCGGCATGAGAACGTTGAAAGATGTCAACAAATTCATTCCAGGAGACGTTCTACTCAATTAGGGGAGTAACCGATGATTAAAACATTGTTTGGATTCCCTTCCTCGTTTCCAGATGGCTATTGAGGTTACAACTGTGCTATGTACTTAAAGCGATGCATTCTAATAAAATCTTCCCCTGACAGGATGCAGCAAAACTGCAAAGTTTAAATTGGGGCAGGTCAAGTGGAGTTTCCAAAATCATATTCATCTGCACGAAGTGAAATATGAAAATGGGATATCAGGACTACGATATTTAATTAATTCAAGAAGAGCGGAAAAACACTTCCTTTCGGTACTTTCCTTCTCTTTTGATAGTTTAACCAGGAATCTCCGAATAAAGAGGCGAACACCCTCCTTTTTACATCGTCGGCCAACCGCGAACAAATCTGTGCGTTTTACTCAAGTCCACAATCATATCACGACAACATCATAAAATACGAGTACGGTCTTAAAATAGCCCATTATACCCACGCCTTGTATAGAATAAAAATCTTCTTTATAAATTACATTTTAAATTAAAGAAATCCTCTGAATGCATATTGACAGAGGAACGTACTTGCAAATTGCTCAGCCCAAATGCCACTATCAGCATTCGAGGGGATTATTTTCAATGCGGCGGCACAGGACGAAGAGTAAAAGTAATCAATTTCTTTTTTAGAAAGCGTATATTGCCTGGCTATAAATTCACCTGCCTGTTTGAAATATCCTCCGGTGAAATTGCTTTGTTCCTTTATTTTTATTTTATTTTTGTTTTTTTTTCTGGCTCGTTGTTGTTCCTGTTAGGTCTGGAGGCATGGCGGCGGTCATGGGCACTATTGCTGTGTGACTTTTCGTACAAAATAAAATAAAATAACGCACAGTATACATCCGAAGTGGGGATATGCGCTTAGCTTCATGTTGGGTAGGAAATACTTATCCATTTCGCTCGCAATCTCCAACATTTCCAATATCCTTTCTCTTAGACACACTTCCTCTTCCTGTTTTGTTATGTTGCTGTCGATATTATATTTGGTTGTACAACATGGCATACGCTCGAAGCTAGCGCCGTAGTGTGGAGGAGTAGAACGGATGGCTGACTTTTATTGTGTCCTTTCCACGCCCGCCGCCACTGCCGATAGTCACTAAGGGAGAGGAATACACATCCGCAATAAAGATATTTTTATTTGAATATACGACATCGGCACACAGTGAACAACTTATTTAGCAAATACGAAGTACTTCTGGGATGGGTTGAAGGAGGTGGGCGAGAATAAACATTCAGAAAGAAATACTCCTATCATTTTCGTTTATTTTTTTTTTCCTTCTTGTGTTCTCGGTCCGGACGAATCTCTTGTTCAGATTGGTTTTTGGAAGATGAAAGCTATCCGTTGGCGAGGAAGTTGTTCAATACGACGTATACTTTTGTGCGAAAGAAGGGTTACTTGAGACGTATAAAATGAAGACTATTTTCATTTATAGGAGAGATGAGAGTTTTGGCTTTTAAGTGTTGCCATAAATTCTTCTTTCGTTCAGTAGCGGTTATGATGTGCGTCAGTTTCCTCGCATCACTATTTCTTGAGTACAGCAAAAGCACTCTTTCGAGATTTGTAAGGGTTTTACCCGAGGTATTGAGTTATTAAATTGCAGGCTTGGCGCCTGCTTTAAATTTAAAAAAAAAAATTAAAATGTTTTTATATTCATGAGAAATAATAACGATGATGTTGTTTATTTCCGAGCTATTGGGGAAGGTTTTTGAAAGAAATTTCGGGAAGAGAGAAGATGCCAACAAAGGATAGCTGCTGCAAGCCATAGGACAGAGGGTGAATGGTTGCAATTGGTAAACTATCGATGGGCATTGCTTTAAACCTCACAGGGTCTCGGGCTAGCCGGGCTGTCAAATGATATTTTCTCTATTAGCTGCGAAGAAAAATAGGACTTTGAGGACCCCGATGCCAACGATATGCATAAAATAGTTCATGTGTGCTAAAACGAGTTATTCTGTAGCAAATCTGAAAGACTGACATACAATTTACCTAGGCACACGTTGCTAAACTAAAAATTTGTATGAACCACTTTTGAATGAGTGATACAAGTAGAGTACCTCGTATAGCTCTGTGATACAAGTGACAGTAGCACTTCGACTTATACTGCTTCTGCTTCCATGCGAGTATTCGAGAATATGATTCTTTCGCGATAAATTTTCTCTCTCGTGAAATATCCCGGCGCCCATTTATTGCTTTTAATTGAATTTATGCTCCACTGCAAAACGAAATTACCACGTTCCAGTATCGTCGATTATGGAAACACTGTTGCAGAGAAGAGAACGACGTTAGAAAGATAAGATATTGTCATCGTCCTGATCAAAACTGGATTGAAAGGCAAGCAGAAATTAAGTGCATGACTATGTTGTACGCATCTGCTTTAATATCTTTCGAAGATTTTTAAAAACTCGATATTGAATCAAAAATTTAAAAGTTTTATTGAGAGCACGCAAGGTTCTAGTCGTCGTCCATATCAAAAGTGACTATAATCCTGTGTCGTTTCTAGAAGCAGTTCTTACAGCGAGTTCTCACGAATGATTTGCATCTAGCATCCAGCTGACCCAAGAACTCAAACCAAAGGATCATATTTAAGGAATAGGAATGCGTTAGTTGGTTGATGGACCATCAGCTAGTGAACGACAACAAAATTGTCGAAATTTTAGTGCAGAGAACCCAGGAATGATTCAAGAGAAGTCAATGCATCCACCAAGCGTTTGTCTGGTGGAGTGAAAGGGCTGTACTCACACTTCCTTGGAATTCAGGCTGGAAATGTGGTTTGCATTATAGAATATAGATGACTACTGATTTGATCTTAAAGATATGTACTTCCAGCAGACTGTAGCAATCTGTCACTTCCCGCGAAACAATCGAGTTGCTGCAAGAAAAGTATTCCAGTCGTGTAATCTCAACAAATGCGGATATGCCCACAAAACCAATACCATCCCCTTAAAGCATTAACAAAAAAAAAGTTCTTCCACAGGTCTTCGCGTTGAAACCGATGCCATTATCTGCGAGAGTTATGGTCTTGTGCCGCCCGCAAAGTTTTTATGACTGTTTGCGCCATGAAAATTCTTAATTTTGCAATATTTATTTTATTGAGGAAGAAAACTAAGTAAACTGGTTGCGACAACTCGAAGGGGCCATATATACACATAGCTGTCCCTTGTCCATCGATGAAAATTGCAGACACGAGCACAATAACACTCACCTGGGCAGTAGAGCCACGAATAAGTCCTTAATCATTGAGCAATTTGCCCTAGTTAAATAAATTTTCCAGAAGATGTTGATCAAATAAATTTCCCGTCATGTTCTCTGCTGCAGAGAGCAACAGGTTGGAGGAAAAGGTGAAAGGAGGAGGAGGAGCGTTTACATTTACAGTTGGCTTATGGGGAATATAAAAGTTATGCAAATGAATGATACAGAAATTTACATTCACTCGTCGAAGTGAACAGTTTAAGCTAGTATCAGTCGTCGTCTTGTGAGAGCTCTCGAGTTTCGAAGGCGAAGGACTAAGAATTACGAATGCAAGACATTTGCGCGTCACATTGCTCCCTAAACGTAGAATTTTATTCCTTTTCTCAATTGCTTTATGCATGTTTCATTAAAATTTAATTGTTTGCCTTCCATCATTCATCATCTTTATACATATGTATGTATGTAGGAAGAGAAGGCGCCTAGAACCACATGTGTGATGGGAGGCTAGGATGCGTCATCAATCACTCTTGCGACATATGCTGCAGTGGTAGACTTTTCGCAGACAAGCCGGTCGGCTTGTTGCACTGCGCCGAAGAAAACTTAGAGCAACAGCAGCAGCAGCGGGAGCAGCAGGAGCAGCAGATTTGATTAATTCAGATTCAAATTCAAATTTCGCCACGCCAGCCAGACATACACACACACACGAAAGAGAGGACTACAATCGAACAAAGGTCTGTGCAACATCTTGAGGTGATGGTCTAATAATGTTGGGTTTCGTCGCAACAGCAAGTCATCAACTCGAAGGAGAAACGATGTCAACAGAGTGTCAGGATGGCAAACAAGTTTTCTTCCAGTTGTATTTGTAAATGAGGAAGCCATGAAGTCGTTGTACCTCCGCTTAGTTCCTAAGGGGGGAATCCTGAGAAAATAAACACATTTTTAATGCAAATATCACTGAGAGGGTTTCCCTAAAAAGTACCCCACATACACAAAGTTTTCGTCTTGCACAGGACAAACAAAAAAAATAAATGCGTATTGTGTCCTCTTGCGCTCGGTCGATGGTAGTTACACTGACAGAATCGTTGTGTGTCACGGAATTGTATAATTCAAAAGAATCCGTTTGCGGGTCGCCCTGTCGCTCTGTCGCCCTGTCGCGTTGTCGCCTTGTAGCGCTTTTGTTGCGTTTATTCGCCTGCCACACCAACCCCCAGATACAGGGTAAAGAATTGTTTTTCCTTCACGGTGGAAATAAATTCCTCTGCCGGGGGGAGGAGATCCTGTGCGTGTTGTACAAACGATGCTTGGTCCTTTCTTGATTTACATTCCGTCTTCTTTCTTGTTCGTTTCCTTTCCTCCGCTTCTTGCCAAAACGAAAACGAAGAGAAAATAACACCCGAGGGAAATGAACGGATTCCATTCCTATGCAAATATGATTTTCCAAGAAGATTGCGAACAAATTCACTTGGCATTGGCAAGGAGAAAAAATAGAAGGAAAAAAAAAAATTCGAAAGGAGAAGAGCCTTGTCCTGTGTTAAGTACTACACCAGTGTATGATGATGTTGATGATGATGATGAAATTGTAAGCACAAATGCGAGTTGATATGGTCTCCTTTGTTATTCCATTCAACACAACACAGCGAATGTATCTTCATTGAAATCATTCGGATATGTAGTCGTGTCGGTACTGGGTCGTCGTGAGTTCTTTGAAACTTTGTTTTCCTTTTTTTTCTTTTTTGGTGGAGGCAGAGGGTGGCCTTAAGAATGCGTGACTTGGGTGTTGATGCGGAAAGCCATCATCGTGTACATTTGTTTTGCAAAATTAGTCGATGCTAATTGGAAAAGGCGTTGACATTTAATTATTCCTCAATGGTGTACTTAAATAAATCCCCCTTTAAAGGCATTGGAGTTACGCAGAGGCTAAAACTAATTTACTCAAACTCGAATCTGAATCTACATCACTAGAAATAAACTCCTATCCCTAATCGTACACTTAAAAGGAAAATAGGCCTTAAAGGAGGAGAAAATATCAATACTTCCTGGGGAACCGGAGCCGACTGTGGCATACCTCGCTGTTCATGGCCAACTCTGAACGAAAAAAGGACTAAAAGCCTTTTGTCAATGAACAAAAATGAAACCAGAAACATGGTAGGTGTACTAACTGGGCATTGCCCGCTAGGTGCCGTCAGACTAGGTCATCACTTGCTAGGACTAGAAATCACACTTGCTGTTCTAAAAATTCGTCGCTTCCGCTACATGGGAAACTGACTTTTTGAAGAGCTGGAAGGTCTACTCTGTCGCCACAACTCTAATAAATGTTCTCACTATTGTGCATCTGTTGCATCCCTGTGCATCCCTGTGAATGGGCTCAGCTTGCTGTTGCGCACTGCTCTTCTTTATAGCTGACGATCGAAAGTGCTTAAGGACCTTAAAATTGCTAAATTGTCCGGCAGTCTGTCGCCACCCAATCGCTTCTATCAACATCTAAGTTCTGTCTTGCTGTTCCAAACAAGCCAGAGCCCCTCCAGTGATACACAAAATACACCTTGAACTTCTGTTTAATGTCAAAATGTAATTAACCTGAAAAACATGCCCCTCAGCAGAACTTTTTGAGCAGGTATATACCGTACATGTCCCCGACGGCTGCACCAAAGAGACAGAACAAACTCTACCGTCTTTCAAAACAGCCCATCGGCTGGCTTTCGCACTTTGAATACAAATAAGTGGCAGAAACCGCTCCAGGCCAAATAATATTCTTTTTCTTCACTTGCCCATTATCTTTGCCCGAGCTGTATGCCAGGACATTTGTTAATGTCAATTGGGTCGTCGCCGTCGTCGTTGTCGGCATCGTCGTGATTGAGAGGGAAGTTATTGTGGGGAAGTTGCCGGAAATGATAGGTTTGCGTTATAAATTCTAGGCCATGTATTACAATCAAATTGTAATTTAAATACGTAAGAACATGGCAGTACATTAAACTATCCATTTCGTCCTGAAGGCGAATGGGTATTGTATAGGATGTACAGGGGGGGTGGATTATGTTGTCCTTTATTCAAATTAATATCGAGTGGGGTTGTTAGATGAATGCCGTCGACATTTATCACTGAAGTCCTTCACTTCATTTGGGTTGAATATCTTGAGACAGAGCACATCTGTTACAAGACCCAAGGTGGCATTCTTTTGGAATTTTAAATTATCTACGATTGGATATTCTGTAACATAGGTTGACTAAAGGGGGTCATTGCTTTGGTCGATATTTAAATCATGAACCAGTCCCACAAAATAAGCTTTTACATATGTCACAGGGATGAAAAGCCCATTAGGAGAATACAAGATTTTGATACAAAAGAAGGAGGAAATTTATTCCTCTGTTGGACCCACAGAAACTGTCAAAAGTGTCAATGTTCATCAAGACTGGAGAAATACTCGTAAGGGAGACGACGAGAGCGTTCCGAACATAAATTAAGTACACGTGATAACGTATGTTGCATGTTGGACTTGTGCAAACCTCCCACCACAGGCGTAGAAGCGACAACCGATGACAGGGGTTTGGCAAAAATTTTTTTTTTTGATTTAAAAAAAGGTTCAGTGATTGGCCCCTTCGTCCGATGTGATTTTTAGAGCATTATTTCGAACTTATAAACGAAGAATCCTCCGTTCAAACGTACCAAATTGAGGTTAAGTAGCTCACAATGGGCCCAGTTGCCTAATTAAAAACCATTCTCAGTACCGCGTGCAGTCAACACAATACATGAGTTGGGACCACTTTCCCAATCAGTTCCACTTTTGGACTGGTCCAGGTGCTGAAGAGATACTGCTTCGAGAGAAACTAAAGCTGATTCAAACAAAATACCATAAAGTGGTGCACAGAAGGTTCCAAAACATCCACGGGAACTACACGATTATGGATGTATACGGGTTGAGAACCATGTACTCGGAAGCCACGGGAACACACCTCGGTATTTTCCAATTAGAGGTCTACGCTATCGAAAGATGCACTCGCGGATACATTCGGATAATCAGGCAGCCATTTAGGCGTCAAGCTCTCACAAAATCAGATCAACACTAGTATGGGAGCGCCTTGCCAAGAAAAACCATCACAATGAGAGCAGCATAGTTACCCTGTATTGGGTAGTGCAACGTGCAAGTAGACAGAAAATCTGTAGGAACACCTCAGGAAATAAGGTAAAGAGCAACGCAGAGATGGCTCATTCAGACCTCAGCAACCTTAAGCAATGTGGAACACTAATCCACAGAGGAAGAAAACACTTCGATGCCTATTAACTATCAGAAGAAGATCTACTACCATTGGATCCACTGCTTACCTGGGCTTACAAAGGGAGACAGACTGGCACACTGCCAGCAATTCTTCTCACCTGTCTGAATCTCTACTCCAACAGAAAAGCGGTAAAGCCGGCAGTTAAATGATGTGAATTGCCAAGGCTTTGCAAACGGCGGTCTTGAACAGAAGGATCTAAGCTTGCTCCAGGAAAATTTTCTTTTAACAATTCAAAAGCACTACGACTCAGTTCGAATGCTCATTTAACTCCAACAACCCTGTTATCGGTTCCTGCAAACCATTACTACCCCCTACTTCTAAGGATTCACTCATTCACTTAAATTTACTACCCTGGTGTCGACTTAAAGTAAATTCAGTGATAAGACACACGAAAACACTCAGTTCGTGTAAAAAAAAAGCAGCTTAAATACTGCAAAACAAACATCTGCCATTAGGGACACACAGGAATAAATTATATTTCCAAAACACCCGCTTCCTTCTTACTGTAAAAAAGGAAAAAAAAAAAACCCAATTCCTGCCCCGGTCAATGTGAAAGACAAGAGACAAACGACTGGTGAAAACTTTTAGCATAATTTTGGCTGACTTCATTCGCATCAGGACCCAAAAGTCCATACAAAATAATGGAAATTTCAATATAGTATCTCTATCCGTTTATTTTTTTTATCTCCTGCGTCCCCTATTTAGAGATGTATCTCCGTCGTTCAACAAAGTATACGGGGGCAGTTCATCTCGCCGAGTCTAGACCCTGTCAACACTAGGAATTCGAAAAGCATCATCATAGGGCCAGCAATAGAGTACACATTGGGCTTGCCCTTCGAAAAATGAACAGCAAACTTAATTGAAAAACTTTTTCATTTTCCCTTTCGGTGGCGGCGGATGATAGAGCAAAAAAAAAAAAAAAAGAGAACAAAATTCCTCAACTATCCCAGCAATCGAAATTCACGCCTTTTATTCTACAACCAGGATATGATGCTCTCCCAATGCTATAGCGACCAAACCACTTCGTGGTAGTCATCATGTACATCGACCAACAGCCGGCAACTACTACTTTTCGGTGGCTCTGCCTGGTGTGTTGTGAATGTCGTGCTAAGTTCCAACAAGCATTTTTCGCAATTCGCCCATCTTTTTTGCCGCCAACTGAGAAGGCGAAGCTTATTGCATCCGTCCATCCATAAATTTTGCAACTTTTAAGTCTGAAACAATACAAATTTCCGGGGTGCTTCCTTTAACAATTAGCCGGGCTCACAGAAAAACGACACGAGATGGTAGAGATAGTAATAAACTGCTTGTGTCACAGTAAAAGGACGACGAAATCTGTGATGAAAAAAACCAAAAAAATAGAAGGAAATAATGAACCAGCATCCATGAGCTGCCAGCCATCGTCTGTGGTTGTAACTGAGAAATTAGTTTGCTACAATTACCCAATGAGCTTAATTTAATTCGCCAAGGTGACGAGTGGGTTTAATGGGCACCTCTGCGAAGGTCGAAATTGCTTCGCCAGACACTGACCCGATATGGTGTGCCTGAGTTTTATGGTCAAAAGAGATTTTAATAAACGCACACCAAAGGTCATATTAAATCCAAGTTGCAGTGTCCTTTGCGCATCACATAATGAATGCAATATGTTGTCTTATGTCATCTGTGGATGGAGGAGCTTTATGTTGTCGTCTCTTCTGTTTTACGACTCTGCCGGGAGACGTTATTACAATCTTTCACAAAAGGACATTTTCGACGACTGGTGATAAAATGCCAATGGAATATTATATCATAACGCATGAACATTAAATTGGATAGACGTTGACCGCTTCTAATGGCGCAAGATAAGACCCACAAGTGCGGAAAAGTGCCTGTAATCTTGGCACACATTGTCCTTTTGATGTTCGCAAAGGCAATCAAACCGCACCATACGAGTACGAGTACGAGTATACCCGAATGGATCAAAGGAGTGAGGTAGGCGGCGTAAAATGTTAATTAGATTGTCAGTCTTTCACCCTCACCCTCTCACCGAAAAAAAAAAAAAAAAATCCCATTACAACGTCGTCTACATACATATGTATGTATGTATATGGCTGTGGATCATCCCCTAAGAGATGCTGAAATCGAGATAATGTCAAACTTGTCATCAAGTTCCAATGAATCTCCACGCTAGAGGCTAAAGTGGGGGAGCGCATGGGGGTGTGGCGTTACAGAATCCATTAGATCATCTCATAGATATGGAAAACTTGTTTTATATAAATAAAGATGAAGGATAATTATTATCCTGTCACTTGGAGTGATTACATAAATTACTACGGTCCTTAATTACAGTCAGTGGGTTGGCCACATACACACGCATGAGTTCCGTAGGCGCCATAAGCATTGAATTTATGGAAATTCGACTTTAACGTGAATCGATTTTTTTTTTCCTTTTTTTTTGGGAAGGAGGAGGGTTTTATTGTTTTTGGCCATAATTATCACACGTTGATTGATGTGCCGAGATCCCATATCGGGTGGTCCTTATCGTTGCCTGGAACTTCTATTCTCTCGAGATACCTTTTAACCTTTTCAATCAATCGCCTAATAACTCAATCAGCAGCCGGTCGGTGGACTGCGAAAAATACCAATCAATCATTCTAAATTAATGGAAAGTTTGTGGTAACAAATTGAACATTTTGTTCGGGCCGGGTATGCTCGTTTGGTGCGGTGCGTTTAGTCGTCGAACCGCACAATTGAAGAAGAGAAGAAGACTGGAAGCGCAAAAGAACGTCCATTAATCATCGGCATTTGGTAGGCACTTTCAATGTAGTTGGTCTCACCTGTGGCCAGGCGGTAAGGTATTCGCTTTGAATTGGTAAGTTTTTGGTGGGGATGGGGTAGGGGGATGCCAAACTAGCTTGGTTCGTCGCAACTGGACAAATATGCAGAGGGAAATACTTAAACGTCTTTATGGGTTCACCAGTGTCATTGAGCTGTGAATTGATTTATTTGCAGAGCTTGTTGTCGTCCACTTATAAGTCTCCAACAATATCGTCAGATTTTCGAACACGAACTTCAGAATGGAGTGTCATCTCATTAAATTCCGAGATTATTCAAGAACAAGAACGGAAGGACGTATTATCCGCCAGCCAAACCTTGCAATATCACTAGAAAAAACCAAACTTCTTTGATTCAATAAATTTTCTGCCCTCTCGACCCACTAAACCAATCGAATAAATTAAGTTTTACTTTGGATTTCAACAATTTGAAAACAATCCTCATTAACTGCACCTATTCGCAGTCTACGTTAGCTGTGGCCAATCCTAAATAAAAGTCGAAACTCACTCCACATCACTAATTCACAGATACGAAGTTTCTCAGATCCCAGACCTTTAAACCGGATTTAATTTTCTGGATGCAAGACTAACCAGACCCAGGCACAAGTATCTCGTACTCGTACTGTACTCGTATGCATAAATCAAAAATTTCGCTGGCATTCGCATTTGCACAATTCAATTCGCAACAATACAACTCTGTACGTACTGTAAGATACTTTGCCCCAAACCACGATATCCAATAAATTAAAGATTTGTCTTGTGCCACGGTACCACTGGTAGATTGGGTGTGTGTTTCGAGAGAGCGAACTTAATTTTTTTTTTGTATAGTATAGGTACTTGGAGCAAGGAGCGATGTGAGATTGCTTTTAGTCCTCAACATCTGCAGCGGTATCATAATTACTAATGCATGCAACACGTGTTGGACTGTTTTATACCAACACCAACAACACCACCAACAGTGTGACTGGGACCTAATTTATGGCTACTGAAACTGAAGCACAGCTTGATGCAGTGTCTGCACACTTTAAGCGCTCAAAGTAATCCATCTGTTTAGCACGTAATCCGTGTTTCGCAACGCATGACACGTCTCGTTTGTCTCTATTCACTTCCCGGATGTGCGTCGGGCTAATACCATGTCAATACTCGTACACACTGATTCCTACCCCGGTTGATGTTTGCAGATTAATTTGGGAAGCAAGAGAGTAAAGATATTTGAACTAGCTACCGACACGATTTGATTTTTTAATTAAAAAAAAAATCACCTCACTGGTTATATGCAAATATCTGGTCCACATTCCACACACACACACACACACGCATGGTAAGAGCTGCTTCCGAAGCGAATATGAATCCAATACGGATCATCGAATATCTATTGAATGTCTGGTGCAGCAACGATAATGCGCTTTGTTCTGTTTGAATTTCATGATATTCCCTCCTTCCAGTAGCACTATATGTGCATAGGTAGTATTGGACAGAAAGCCTTTTATTCGATTTCTTGCAATATCCTCGACAGTATCTACTGATGTGCTGTCTAAGCTGCCGGAAAATTGCGTCTTGTTGTGAATGGGGTTTCAATTTCGCATGCATCCATAGCATATGCTGCGCGCAATGTTATGAAATTGCATTTAATAAAATTTTTGTTCTTCTTTCAAATGTATCTGCTTTGAGTATCGACGCAATTTGCTACTTCATCGCCCACATATCTCACGTTGCAGCCGGGTCTGCACGAGTAGTCAGCAGTCACGATATGCATTCTGAGTGAATAAATAAAAAAGCGACGGAATTTTCATTAAATTCCAACAATAGCCGTTGCTACTGCATTTTTATTCTTGTCCCGCATTGGAATTAATTTATATCAATTTGACACATTTTTATTAATCGTGATTTGCCACCAGATATTCAATTAAATTTTTCTGCACAAGTGCAGGTCATTAATTAATGGCATAGGAGTGTGTGTGGTAGGCTATATGAGCCGCATATTCACGCCAAATGCAGCACTCATTCACTATTGGCAGCCAAGCGAATCCATTGTTTTGGTCACAGTGGAAATAAATTTACAATTTTTTAACACCTAGCAGCTACGAGTGTAGTGGTGTTGTTGAGTGTTTTGTGGTCGCACTTTTGGAACGCTTTTGTATTGCATTTGGGTCGATGGATACGCTTTAAAACTATCAAGTGCAGGCTAAAATAGTCAGCAGTATCAGTAGTAGGCTGGTCTGTTTGTGAAATAAAATTTCGAGAGCAATTGTATTGACCGAGGTACTTGGAAGGACACACGCGTTATTGATGAGTAAATAAAAAGAGGCGAAAGAAAATAGTCTGCACTTTTGGGTGACTGTTCAGGGATGCTCCGCAATAAGAGCTCAGAAGACATCTCTCGATACATGTGCTATTCAAGAGCTTGGCGATCGAGATGGAAACATCACTTTCATCGGCAGATGGATATTCAGTGCCACCTTCAATCTGCCGCACCGAAGCAGCAATTGGCCCGTGCCAGCGTCCTCAATCATAACGAAGTAGAAGTCATCGGCATTAGCGTCATCAGTAACTAGAGTCTTGAGCTCGGTGCCAACCAGCTTCTCGTCGTGCAAACTATACTACGCTCTGAATTTGTCAGAACCTAACAATAAGTTAAGATTCCCCTGCACACTTGTACCTGGGCTGCATTCAAGCAATATGGTCCTCGATATAGAAGTTTCAGCTTCAAACACTTATCCCGCCAGCTTCATGCTCGACCCGACGAGTTTCTCCGGCTCCTAATTAGTACCGCAGTTCGAAGCAATTCTGAACCATCTTCTTGGAATCATCTCCTAGGGTATGTCCGATTCAGGTTTTTACAATTTCTAGGCCCAGCAGAAGATTGGTTCGCTTGATTCCTCCCGTGAGGGCTTGCACACTTCCATTTATGAAAATTAAACTCTGACTAGATTTTGTCGTCATCATCTTCTATCCCCTCCTTTGAGCTTCTTTCTAGTAGACCACCATCGAAAACGACATTTTGTAAGCACCGAATAGATTCGCGATTTTCTGTCCACAAGTCGGTTTGCGCAAGGGTTACAGACTGGGTGTTGACTCTTCGAATTTCGAATATCCTGATGAATCCATGGTTGCAACTATCGTTCGGTCGGACTACCAACAAAATGCCTCGGCCTTCGTGGAAATTAAAATCGATTCAGTGATGTTTTCGTGTCGCTAGTTCTACATATCTTACAGGGTCTTACAACTGCATTCCGTGTTGCATGCCAAAGAGTAGAAATATCTCCTCATCCTCGTGTAGATGAAGTAATTTTTTCGTGTAGAATGTCGCGTCGCGAAATTGCATCTAACACTCAGCAAAAGATTAGATTCTGCCAATTATACAACCGACTACAGCTACGTCTACCACCTGAGACCAGACGATGCATCCAACCAGTTCCGTCATAGCCACTGCCCAGCGTTCCGTGTTAGCCTCATTCTTCAGTTAATTAACACAAAAGTCACACAGTCTGGACAAATATGTGGCCAATCAAGTTAGTCAGTCTTATTATATGCCGCCAAGACGTTCGTTCCATCGGCAGAGCAAACAAGAATCTTTACTCGAAACAAGCAGCATCCGCAACAAGCAAACATCGATTTAATTAAATCTTTTCTCGCCACTCATATATCAAAGAGCCAATCTCAGAAAGATTCTCACACATTGGCACACAAAAGACCCACTAGAGGAGGGTGAAAAACAGTTATGGCCATGTGGGTGGATGGTGAGCATCCTAGGTGTCACCCTCGATATAAAAATCAAATGTTCCTTTGAGGTGACATTATTTTTCGCTTGACGTGGTATCTAAGAATCGTATACACATACGGATACGTGGGTATCTACCTACATTCGAGTGAAATCTCTTTTAATAACATCCATTTCAATGAACTGGACTGAAAGGGCCCAAAGGTACAAACACACTGGCAGTGGATCTATAAATAGACAGCCATGACGGCGACGACAACGACAACGACACACACGACAAAATGAGGCTACAGGGGATGATGCACTTAGCAAGGAAGGAAAAAAGCCCTCAAAGGTAGTAGTAGTAGTAGTAGTGAAAGGACCAACTTTCCGTCCTATTACGATGTTCCGGGATATTGCTCAAATTGCTAGAGACAATTCAATGAACCTTAGTCCTGAATCGAGATGACAGTTGTAAACATACTCCCTCAAGTGCGGTTTGATTAAGATTATTTCCTTCTTTTCTCAGCTCTCCGAGTGTGCCGAGTGTGTAGGTACAAGTAGTCCTTTAACAGGTGCTCTTACCCACGCCTCATGTGCACTTTGAAAGCATTTTCCTTGCGGCCAAACTCAATTAATTCTCATTCAAATTTTCACAATAACTTTCGATTAGATGATGTCGTCGTCGTCGTTGTCGTTGTCGTTGTCGTTGTCGTAGCTGTCTACACAGGAGTCGAGTCCCTGCCGCCTCTGATCTCCTGAGAGCAAAGTGAGCCATTCTGTGACACTAATTTGATTTATGTGTGAACTTTTTTGCCTCGGGTGGCTGCTGCACGTACATCAAATCAGATGATGAAGCAGAAAAAGTCCAAATAGTAATGTATCACCCTGGGGCCATACAGCACCCAGTTCGAACAAAAAAAAATAAATAAAAATGCTATGCTGGGTGGGGGATGCAAATGATAGCACTCCAACGGGATGACTATGTTGAAAGAGGTGCTCTCTCCTTTTTGCTTTTAATTTTCAGGCAAATGCTGGAAATCTTAAATTTCAGTGAGCTTCTGCACACATGTGTGGCTGCACTTGAAACCTGGGCAAACACAAACCGACATATGATAACGCGGCACGTGACCACATTCCCCGATGAATGAATCGATGTGCAAACAGCTTCCGGTTGTATCGGCCCACGGTATACTGCTTCCTTTCAATTATTTTCCACCACGTGGCTGCTGTAGTCGAATGTAAATTCGAAATTTAATTAAACCGCCAAAAGTGCCCGGCTTCAGTGTTCAGTTTTTTTTTTTTTTTTTTTGTCGAAACGTACGCCAGAGATTGTTGATCGATTTTTATTGAATTAATTAACTTCGAGTTCTAGTAGAAAAAAAAAAGATTGTTTGGTGAAACTGATACAAGGCAAGAACCAAACAGACGGCGTTATCTATCGGAAGGTAAACCTAAACACACAGAAAATCTTCGACACGTCTATCAGGCTCAGGGATCTTAATGTCAATGGTGTCCCCTTATCTCGGGAGATAATGTTCGGTTTGTATACATTGACTGACTGACTGATTCGTAGAATCGAGGCCTTTGACCTTGCAACGCCAGGTCCCAAGAGGTTTTTTAATTTCCGCTTTCCTGAGTGATGAAGGAGGTTTGCTTTCGCTCCCTGTTGCCGTCTTCTTTTGCATCTTCAAAGGCGCAAAGGAAATTAAATTTGTTTCTTCAACGACATGACACACCCAAGGAGAGAGGCACCATCACCTTGCCCCCCCCCCCCCCCCCCTCGTCTTACGATATGAGTAGATATCTAAAATTTTGTCTTCTTGTCTGTGCCATCAGTCGAAAGAAAATAAAATCGAAAATCGATTTCACTTAGTTTTTTTTTTTTTTTTTTATGTGTGTTACTGTTGCCCCATCTTTTTTAAGAAAAAAAAAAAAAACGTGCCGTATGCTATTGAAGTGGGGAAATGAAATTAAAATGAATAAAAAAAAAAAAAGAAAAAACCTGGAGCAGACGTGGAGAATGGAGCACTCGTCCTGCCCACATTTCCCAATGTCTACATTCGTTTATCTAATTATGAAGGAAAAATGGATCCGCTACTGTTGTGAAAATTGGCACAAACAGTAAAAAGCCATTTCGAGCGAAATCAAAAGAAAATTTGATTTGTCTGATCTTGAAACGCTTTATTGCCTTGAAGTTATTGAGGAGCATAGTTAATGCATGAGCAGAGCACTCATTTCATTACGTCGTAGGCCAGATAAGTTCCAACTGAATGGGGGCATATTATTTGTAAACATTCCATTTGGCAATCTAAATTGTGGTGGGTCATTAGAGTGCTACTGGGACTCGAGTACATGTATACACTCGTGAAGCTCTTTCTTTTAAATGAGACATGTTTCATCCTCTTTGGACTGGAGATGAAAGACTGGACAACTTTATTTTTGGTTTCAGGGCGATGAGTCCATTTTTTAAAACTTTTTACTGATGACTGGGGATACGTAACAAAATGTGATGATTTCACTAAAATTTATCATGGAAGTCAATGGTCCTAGGCTACGCGTTGATTTCCGGAACCCCAAGTCCAATAGTTTTGCTTGCTGACTTCGCCTACGAGATGCGACCGAAATCGCCACCATTTTCAAGCCATTTAAGGCACAGAGAAGAGTGGTAGCGTAGCTGATGGCCCTACGCGTTGATTTCCGGAACCCCAAGTCCAATAGTTTTGCTTGTTGACATTGTCTACGAGATGCGGCCGAAATCGCCACCATTTTCAAGCCATTTAAGGCCCACAGAGAAGAGTGGTAGCGTAGCTGATGGCCCTACGCGTTGATTTCCGGAACCCCAAGTCCAATAGTTTTGCTTGTTGACATCGTCTACGAGATGCGGCCGAAATCGCCACCATTTTCAAGCCATTTAAGGCCCACAGAGAAGAGTGGTAGCGTAGCTGATGGTCACTTTGGTTCAAATTTTGAGTTGAGTTTGACCTTCTCCGAGGTCCCAAGTGCTACTTATCCTTAGTTTTTGAGCTCCGCGATGTGTTGAGGTTCTTGGGTCTTCACGCGAAACATGGACAGCAGTTCTTACGTCTGTGTCCACCGGACGAGCACGCAGATAGCTTTCCTATCGACAAATTTCGCATTCCACAACCTCTTATATCCTTCTACCAAACTCACTCAAGTTCACGATGAAACAACGATGATATAGGACTAAACACTTGCCCATGGCCCCCACAAGGTTCACCGTACACGGCTTACGGCTTCAATGTCTGTCACAAACATAAGTCGTGAGCTGATCCTCATCGCAGGGTTGCCAACAAGATCCGCCACTTCGTCTTGCATTCTGGAACACATTTCAGACCCAACTCATTAGCACTTATTGCCTCGTTTTTGAAGTCTATTTGGATGATTTCGCGCCTACTCCAGCCAACCATTTACACATCTACCAAAAGAAAGTCATACCATTGAACATAAAACAAATCTTCCTTTCGGCATCACCCTACTCCAAAATCCTGCTAAGGAAACCTTAGTTCTGTAGGAAATCACACTTAACAAACTGCTGTTGCTGTAGCCCACTTTTATTACAAGTCAAATCCTCGACTTTCTCCTTGCTCCAGGAATTACCATAATTAATTGCCACAGAGAGAGTACCAAACCAACCTTCCACGATGACGGTGTTCCTGTTCCCCACTATACCATGTCTACACCAGCCCACAACAACAATTGATTTGTGTACTTCCGTCGAACAAAAGACATAGTTTTCCCCTGACGATGCCACCCTGCATCATCCAATAAATGCTGAATCTCAGGCTGCCTGGTTGCGTGGCTGCTTGGCTGGCCGGCCGACGACGATGAACCAGCTGGCACCGATAACAACACCCTGCCCTTCCACCACCACCACCACCACCGCGCCAACCGTTTTGTGAAATCGTCTATGATTTTAATTACGGATTTCTTCAGACAAATGAATCGGAACTAATTTTCGGTCACAGGGGATGACGGACTTGCGGGGAGTGCGATGCGAGAGCACTCGCAAATGTGATTCCGATCACGGCCCAACTGCAAGGCAGGGAGGAATTATGAAACCGATGTACATTCCAATTATCAGATGTGCCAGTGCTGGTCACGAGAGAACTACGGGTCCAGACGCCAGCTTTGTCGCCGCACCATTCCTACCGCACACACACGGAATTGCAATTTAATTCTTGTTTAATTAAAACCGCAAACAAATAAACAAAAGTAAATGCACCAAGCTCCCCGATTGACCTCCGACACATTGGTTAATATATGCTTTTCGGATTCAGGATGCATGCATGCAGGTTACATGGTTTATTCAGTGGCGTGTCATTCACGGCACGTTTCGCACACTCCTGCGCGTTTCAATTTAAATTAAACAATGCCCCGAGCCGGTGACCGTTGGTTTGGGAAACCTGACCTTATTTTGCGCCCATTTTGGGTGCTAGACTGGTTCTACAATTTTCACCGTCAATCCGCGCGATTTAAATAAAGCGTTTTCCAGCTCAATGTCTTCTTAAGCGATTCCGATTTATTTGACGGGAAGCCACAGACATGCCTTAGGATAGTGACACACTGAGAGAAGAGTTCTACTCAAACGAAAACCGCACCTCACAGCGAAAGTTATTTTTTTATCCGACAGCCAAAAGACACACGGCTACGTGTTTTGGAGTCTTGTTGGTAAGGAAAGTATGTACTCTTAACCCCATCGTTCCTGGAGTTACTTAAAATCGACACATATCCCGTACATCGAGTGAAATTGGATGTGAGATACGATTGTGCGATGTGAGATGAGAGATGATGTGTAAGAAGTGGATGAGGCATCCCCATGCACTTTCTTTGGTAATGCTCGTATGAAATACGACAGTGCTCGTAACGAGAACGGTCATATCATACATCAAACGTAGATACTTATGTATCTTTGCGCCTGTACTTTTCTATTTTAGATATGAAGTCATGAATTAATAATAGACAGCGGCAGTGAAAGGTTTTATTGGCAAACATACGACCGCTTTGCTACTACTTACATAAACGCCATTTGTTTCGAGCACTGTTCAGTGCTACGATATCGGTGCTAGATTAGTTGGGCTTTAAACATTTCTATCAAGCTATCGCTGAAATGACAACGTGTGTGCAAAGTGTTGATTTATTGCTGATTAAGAAAAAATTAAGTGCACGACTATGTTGTAGGTATTCGCTCCTAAACTGCGAGTATTTGTCCAGGCGAAGGAAAACTCAGAACACACCTTGCTTCGAGGAACCACGAGGTTTGGGGATTATCTTGTCCAAGGAGCAGATAGAGAGGGGCCCCAGAGTCAGAATATTCTATGAACATAACGTGCAATAGGCCATAGCTTCTGGAAAATACTTTAAAACTAATAGTTGGGGGGAGTAAACCTTGCTTTGCAGCGTAGCGTGCATCACGATTAATTTTTTCGAAACGCTTTCGACGACATTGGTACACTTTAACAAAGTCACACTTATACGAGTGGAAAACGCTTGGAAGACTGATGATTAAGCCGATGATGTTTGCGGTCACAGTATCTAGAACAAACAACGCGTAATGGCGCGGAGATCTACATAGCTTCTGTCCAAGCTGCGTCCTAAACGAGCGAAGAGACAAGATCGACAGAAGGAGTGGAAGAAAAAATGGAAATGCGATGGATCAGCCCACCATGCTATGCAATGAAATCCACTTAAACGAGGCGAAAAAATGGAAGTTAATCCGCAGGACATTCGGGGGAATGTCGGCAATAAGAGAAGACATGTTTGGAGCTGTGACACATTCTCAGAAACAGTACAGTAAAAGGGGCAGAGGGCCTTAATATGTAGTAAGCACGGTGATAATTTGGTAATTCGCCAGAAGAAAACTGAAGGCAACGGGCTAGGGATCAAGTTGTCTAGATTGTTGGTTGATGACACGGTCAATACGTGACCGTAGTGCCACAGTTGGAAACTTCTTTGCGCGAGAATAGCTGGGGGGAACTGTTGGAAGCTAGTTTTAATATACGGGGCTGTTGTGACTTAGACTTTACATTAGGCTGGGACATGGACTTAGGCTTGAAATTAGAGATAGTCTTGGACTTGGACTCAGGTTTGTACTTGAAATTAGACATGAGCGTATACTTGTGTTTGGAATTGGACTTTGAATCGGTGTTTGGATTGTACTTCGACTTAAACTTTGACGTAGACTTCTACTTGGAGTTGAACTTGGACTGGGATTAGTTTGTACGTATTCTTGGACTTGGACACCCACAAAAACTTTACTCAAGAAGGAAATGCAAGTGTATAGAAAAACTGTCTTCAAAGATTAGATTCATTGGTGAAATAATAGCTGTTCTTAACGTCCTAGCCCTTTAACATGTTTTTGCAAGAAGTACCCTAGTTACAGACCACAGAGCTTTCGTAATTTTGCGACAATTTACGTGGTAGACTCATCCATTTTTACACAAAAGTCCGCATCCATGTGTTCCCATTGTTCACCTTAATCCACCCTAATTTCATAGTCACTTTTATACAGCACTGCCTGACCATATCTGATAACCCTTGACGAAGCTTAAATAATAACAAAGCCGCTTCCCTCAAGTACAGTTATCGCAGTTTTTAACGCCAAGAACACAACTCATTCTGCTGAAAACATTGCAGGCTACTTAACAATCCAGTAACCAGTCCCCAGTCTCAGAAAAACAATGTAATTGTCCAATCACGACAAACATGACGAACATTGACAGCATTTCATACTTTTTAAACTTTCACGTGCCCATTTGTATTTTCCATTCTTCTCAAGCTATCGCCCCCTTAATTACAGTGCACAAAAAATGGAAAAAAAATCCTTCATATTCCAGTTTCTTGTATTTTAATTAAAATGACCGCCCCCAAGTTTCCGGTGAGCGAGAAAACAATCCCCGGGCAATCCAAGCACCTTTGCAAACGTAATTAAAATACCACACAGTCGAAACCTCAAAAAGTAACTGGCGTCATAATTAAATCCAGATTTAATAAAAATCAAAGAGGCGTTAATAATTAGATAAGGCAACGGGCGGCGTATTCATCCAGAGAAAAATGCTTTCTCTTCCTGCATACATAGCCTGCGGTTTGTGTTTTTTGTCTCTTGACGTATTCAAAACTTTTCAAATGGTCACAAGGACATTTACGCAAAATAGACTCCACTGTACAACTAATTAGGCCCATAAATGTCATAACTGAAGAGCTATGCTTACTGCAACGAAAGTGATGAATTAGAAATGTGGGATGAAAAATCAGGAACTCCATGCGAGGATCATACGAACTACGCGAGCTGGGGGAGATGATTGATGATTTGCAAAATAAATTAAACAGGATGACAAATTGCCTTTGTCGACTTCTTAGAACGCAGAACGACGACAACGACGACAACGACGACAGCGACGAAGGCGAGGACTGCAAGGTAGCTAATTAAAATCTGCGCAGCAATACACGCACACATAAGCGAGATTCTCATCCTCCTGAAGGGGGGTGGGAGGGGGTTCTTTCTTAAGTCGAATTATTGCTCAAAATCCTATTAACACCCTGATGTGGTGCTCGACGGAGATAAGCTCCCTAATTGCTTCGTGAAGGAAAATTGAAATATGGTCCACAGACATATTGTGACTTTGGTGTATAAATAGAAGCGAATGCGGGAGCAATCTGACCGCATGCGATAAGGAAGTGCCTCTAGGATTGGTTTGTTATGTGCGTTTTGTTTGCCCAGCCACAACTGACGTGAGGGCATTGTGTAGCTTGTTAAAATCTTTCGCCAGATTGATTATTTTTTTTTTTAGTCCTTGTTTTGTTCAGTCTAATGAACAAGTCTTTGAGGGTAAGAAACATCCTTGGTTATAATTGTTTTCCATTGTTAGTTTTGAGACACAAAGAAATAATGCAAACTCATGGCAAATTCCGCTTTGAACTCAAAGAAACCTCGGGAAAAAATTAAATTTTCATAAATAAATTCAACAACTGCATTGTGCTGCTATGTAGGTATGTAGGTATGTAGGCATTGTGCCGAAGGACTCTCAGACGAATACGGGTGTAGCGTAGAAGTAAATGAAATTAATTTTTTCTCTGCCAAGCTTTGAAAATCAAAAAACAAAACAAAGAAACTTCCAAAGACGTTCCCATAGATACATTCGCCTCTTAATTGTAGAAACGAACCGTGAATGCTCTCAATCGTCACCTTCAAGTCAAAAAAAAGGAAAATTTTGAATACCCTTCACTCATCTTGCCCCTGCAATAGATCCCCCAGAAAAGGACTATTCAGCGATGGCGACACAAATAAACTTGAGTTTCATTAATAGCAGATTATCTAGCTGCAAACATCGACGCTATCCTGTGAAAGTGATGAAGGGTACATACTCGTACGGCTGTACGGCCAGCCTGGCAGCCAACCCTCTTGGCAACAATTTCACTATTCAGCTTCTAATCTACTACTGAGGTCCATTATTGCGATTGAGTTCAACTGATATAGCCGTTCATTCCTGCACTACAGCCACCGCTATTCTTGGTGATGGCATTTTGAATTGAGTAAACACTCGGCGCGGCATGGCATGGTGCGGTGAGTTTTATCTCGGTTTTACTGGCATCGCTCCGCCAGGAATTCCAATGTGAAATTGCAGCTCAAAAAATGTCCGATACACATTCCGGAATTGTGCTGTTTGCGTGTTTTTATTGTTCAACCACCTTTTCACCCTCCTCTTGGTGCTCGTGCATAAAAGATTTGCCATTACATTTATTTTATTTGAATTTCATTGAAATTTGAAACCTTTTGGTGTTTTTTCTTCTCTTTTTTTTTAATAAGGGGATCTCTTTATTCATCCCTTGAGGAGTGGTGTACGCATCAAATTATCCAATTCGAGAAGCGGATGGGGGGGATAACACATGACAGAAGTCCTCGTAACTGCACGTATTCCCCTTGTAGGGGTCACAGCACGAGTCTGTCTGTCTACCAACGGCTGCTGCACTGTTGTGCAACACGATTTCGGTACACTCGGTGACAGAAAATTAAGCCTATGAGGTGGCTATCACTTTTATTACTCGGCTTACAATCGTCTGTGAAGCAATCGGGAAATCAAAAGGGGCCGACAGGATTAAAATGTGATGTCTTGGGCTTTACACTGTCTTTACTTTTGGAACTGAAAGTGGTCCTATTTCTGACACGTTTCTCACGTGTTTTCTATGCGGTGCGCTACGATGCCTGGTGTTTAACTATCTAATTAACTCTGTGAATCTGCTGAACTTTCCAAGACCTACATTCGCCTACAGTCTGCGGAAAAAGACTGACTGAGTTGCTCCACTTCTGACACACTGCACCTATTCCAAATATTTTCCCACAAGTCTTTCAAATCTTCCGCTAGTAAGAATGATTTCGAATTTCTATGTAAGCTACGAGAAGAGGTTGAAGACGTTGAGGCCTTAGAATAAGGCAACATTTGCAGTAGAGTGAGAAGTGGAATTTTTTGAACTTTCTGAAGTCGACACAGGCGGATGACTCCTGAAGATGGGTGCTTCATTTTAAACAAAAATTTAGTTTCCTTGCAACACAGCACTCACTTTGGCATAACTGTCAATACAGAAGTATAGCAACGCTAAAGCTGACCAGCAAATGTTGGAAACGAATTCGAAAACGCTTTGTACAGATCGCTTGAGATTGTTTTCCATTTGTGCACTCCCCTACAACCAACATGTAAAAGCTTCCATTTTCCTTAAAATCCCTAGCCATCTACGATGATGGATTCGCAGAAGGTTCCTAGATACGATGTCTCTTAACAAATGCAAAATTTGTGGATGAATTTTTTCCAGTGTACATCATTTTCCGGCGCTGACAGTATGCAAACCCACATTGTACGAGTGTTTTTTTTTTTACTATCAACAGCATCAGCTTATCGACGACGGTAATGGAGATGGTGGCGGCAATGGCAACAACGGTAAAGGCAACCCCATCGTCAGCTGAATTTAGCCACCAATTGATGAGTAGCTATCAATAAAATTACACACATATCCCATCAGCACTATAAAATTCCAACCCTATACGCTTGGAAATTGTCCCCAAGGGTACACTACCAGGTTTATGTGGTGGTGAAAATCGACCAAGACCGTAATGGAGTAGTACAGAGTTGTTTGAGATCAGAGTAATAGTAGCGCTCCCATAGACCAGCATATTACTTCGTTTAAATCTACTTTGCGGCATGTCGCATCATTATAGACAATTTCATTAATTTAAACTGCGCATTTCTCTGCCTCACTTTTTAGTGAATGCCTGTGCATGTGTGTGTGTCTACATACATATGTATGGGAAAGGGCCACCAAAAATACGAGACTACGACGACGACGCCACCACAAACAAGTGACTGGATAAATCCTTTCGTTTTACACTCGCAGTGCATTAATGGAACAAGCAAATTGAATTAGTACCGTAGGTGTCGCGTTCCCAATTTAATTTTCGACACTCCTTCCACCACCACTGCCAGCAGCAGTCCTTTCGGACGAACTTTGAATGCGAATTTGATTAAATTAACGTACCTACTATCAGGGTGTTCTTGGAACTAGAGGAGTAGAAGATACATCATACCTTCTCGGGAATGTCTGCACTTGACAAAAATTACGAATGTGTACTTATAAATTTCCAATGAACCGAATTCCGATCATCCTAGTGGTCGTAGCTGGAGCTAGTCGTCTTTTGGCTGGCTCACTGCCAATTGAATTCCACATACAGCAGCAGCTGAAATATTTACAGCCTCCCGGCTCTGCTCATGAAGTCATACATAATTTTGGAACATTTAACATGAGATTTATTGTACTTCCGCAACTCAGTTCAGACAATTGTCGAGGTAGTGTTGAATATAATTTGTGGCTTGCCTCCAACAAGTAGTCCTTCGGGATCGGAGCTCCATTGCATTGAGAAAGTCTCTTTATTGTTTCCAGCAATTAGTTTCCATCCAATTGCATTCGAATGACTCGGAAGGATACCTACCGGCTACGAGTAGGTGTATATTTTTTTTTTCTTTTTCCAAGGTGTCCCATCTCAGGACCATGACAGGACCAACAATCGCATGTAGTATGTAAATTGTCGTTCCATTGACAATGATTGAAATCACAATGACTTGAAGAGCTTTCGAAAAGGATTCATCAGGAATCCGTTTAACACCTACAACCCATCCATACTCATCCTTTCGATTCGGATACTGATTGAGTGTGTGCGTGTTCGATGTAAACGGGTCCTGATGAGTTGCAAATTCTCAACTGAAATAACAAATGGTCTGTCTTTTATAACCGGACGAGCAAACAACACCGAATAATCCATCCATATACACTGATAGTGAGGCCGAGAAAAAAAAAGAGTGTATGTGAACCCACATCCAGCAGGATACCCCCTTAACAAACAACATTTCCAGAGGCTAAGGATAATGGCTGGGGGAAGAGGTTGGCAATTGTCAGTGGTAGCAAAAGTGTAAGTGCCGAAATAAAAACGGAATCGATTGTTCATATAATAATACACGGCGAGAGTATCCTTTGATAAGGGTATCCTTTTTCAGCATTACCCCTGGCCCTTCTGTCGCTATTGACACAGTGTCAATTTGTTTTGTACTCGAACGTGTGTATATGTGTCTGGCTAAGGGTCAACGAGGGGACACGTACATATAATGTACGGCGACGAGTCGTTGGTGTGTAATTTCCAGCATTTGGGATGTTGGACTCGGTCGGAATGGAACGTGTGTGAATGGCGTGTATCCCGCTTTTGTTTGTTGGATTAGATTAGATAGCTTTTGCGCTCGGAGGTACGGTTCGGTAGGAAGGGATGATTTAATTGGATTTCGTAATTTTTTTCCTCTCTTTTTTTTGTTATTTATCTAGGCGTGGGTGCGCCAGTAAGTAAACAAGGTATTAATGAAATCATTGGAAAATGATGAGCAGTGAAGTGAAAAATTTTTAAAATCAACTATGAAAGGATTTCGAAATGAACGAGTGAGTGTATGTGATGTTGAATTTTGCAGAGAGTTGAGTTTTAAAATTTAATGTAAATTTTCCAATTTACCCCTTAGAGCTGCCATTGGTGAAAATATGCAGCTGTAGGTCTATTGAGGTGTTAAGTACCTACAGCGCTCGCTGTTCGCATCGAAGAAAAACTTTTCCGTGTTTTTTCAGAGCTTTTAAAAATGGATTACGTGGTTTGTCTGTCATTTCACGCGATTCTCCGAAAGAGAAAAGGATTCCGGCAGGTGCGCCTGGTACCGATGTCCGTAGCATCTGGAGAAGCATTGCCTACTATTGACGTTCACTGCTTTAATTCGTCTACCTTCTCAGCGTCATAATTTCTGCGCGATAGAGTTCGGTTTTTATCATCATCGTCTAGTGCCTTCACTGCGACCTTTTCGAAAGCGCCTTGGACATGCCTAAGACTGGCTTGAAACAAGGAGAGGACAAGTAGGGGTACTATACCCGTGCTACAGCTTAACAGTCAACAAATTTTTGAAAATCTCCGAGGCTTAAGCAAACGATGAAAATAGTGGACTGAAGGAGATACCTACATATGTCAAACCCATCAAGTGAATAGCGCAACGCCACCTGCAGTAAGACAAATCAAAATTCTGAGGCAGACGCTCATAGAAAAGTCGAGTAGTTTAACTATCTACTAACTGGCTCAAAAAAATTGCCTTTGGCATCCTTTCTTCAGTTTAGAAATTGTCTGATTTTCTGACACTCTTCGAACCTAACGTTACAGACGACGGTAGTATGCTCAAGAAACCTGCAAAGTCTCTGCTGCCATAGCGAATAGACTGCTGGTATAAATCAACCGCTGTTTGCGATATATCCTAGAAATCCTGTTATCGAAATAAAAGCGATGGAAAACAAGTCTGGAACGCTGTAAGATCCCGACGCATAGACAGAAAAAATTACGCTAGACTGGCCACACGCTAGCGAGGGGAACCTTCAGGATACACGGCGAGTGAGATCAAGAAAAACAAGCCGCGTCCTAGTGTAAAAGGCGGCCACAGCCAAAATATCTTGCCGCAGACCAGAAGAAATGTATGAAGTTTGTCGTCGCCTTATGGCCCACCGTGGGCCAGGTAATTCTAATAAGAAGAATACGAATGAAATCAGCTTGGAATGAGTTGGTTATTTCGGCAAGACAAAAGGGTCTAGGAGTTAAATCCTCAAAAAACTGAACTGGTTCTCTACCAGCTTCAAGTTATCAAGCCTACAGCAATATACACATTTCTTGACCGAGACGAGGCCTAAGCTCTAACTTCTTGCAGCTGTGCGTGTTCTATTTTCTAGGATATGTAACAAAAGGAGCTGTCAGATTGGATGCATACAAGACTTGTGGCGATACTGATACTATGAAGTCCGATAGCTTTATAGAGAGAAGACCGGGGGGCAAAAAGAAGCCAAATAAAATTGTAAATATCGCCTGCATTCTAATTTTCTTTTTCGGGAAGTGGTAGACTTATTTTTCATCCCTGACACCGAATACCACGAGTCGCTAATGATGTCAAGTCGCATTTCCAACCTCCTATCGCTGTGGACATTCTCTTTTCAGTTGCAAACCTTGAGACCTTCTGTTGCAACTGCAGGCAAGCTTGCAAAATTCCAAAATATTTTCTGATTCATTTCTGTTCATCGATTTTAGAATTTAATCGAATTGCTGCTCATTTGGTAACGAAAAAAAAGCCATGATCACAGGTATTCATCCACTCATCATAGCTAGCCTCCAGTCACCTGTAAATGACTGAAACTTTTGAGATTCACAGCCCAGACAACATCAAACGCTGAGCACCGACAATGATCCAATAATCGAAGCAATCATATGTTGCTCAAGGGGCGATGGATGGATGGATGAATTCGCCGGCTGGCTGGCTGGCTGGCTGTGTGGCTGGATAGTCGTGCGATGCTGACCTGCCATCGTTCGACACGTTCGAACACAAACAAAATTAATTCCTGACTTATGGGTGTATTATGTTTATTCATTAGCTTAATGCATGAAAGATCAAAGGATTAAATTATTATTATTATCATTATTTCACCTCTCTCGATGAGATTTATACTCACACACGGCTGCATGAAAGGACACACGATTGCTTCCAGTCAAAGAGCACCATCGCAACAGGAAAACTCTGACCGGGGCGTTGTGAGGAAGCTGGTGATGGCCATCATGGCCAGAAATGCGAACATTAATTACAAATCTGTCACTTCAATCAACAGCAGTCGGGCGCGGTTATTCAAACAAATTAATTTATTTCCCAACAACACCGGCACAAACTCGACCAGCTTCAGTGCACCAGGACATCAGGACACCAGGAGCAGGATGCCACAAATGGTTGTTCAAAAATTGAGCTCGAAAAGTGTCCTTGCGTTAAAAATAAAAAAAAATAAAAAATAAGCCCATGGAGTTGGAGTACCTACAGGCACTCGTCCATAATACGAAAACCAACATATCGCGCGGTTTTATTAAGTGTTACGGACTTTTGTAGCATTTTCGAGGGGTCCAGTCACGATACTTTGTACAGAGAGTGCGGTTTTCCTGTTGACGTATAATAGCCGATTCGTGTTTTTTATTTAAAACTTTCAATTGTTCCCATTAAGTTTGGATTTTTTTTTTTATTAAATTGAGTGTGGCAGCGATAATGATGATGCTGCACTGGCCCAGACTATGATGCACTGCATCGCCATTCAAATCACATGCATCCACTGCGTCGGGACAAAGGCGCAAAAAATTAATCAATCCACGAGCAACGGTGGTAGGTGGTTGGCCCATACCTGTAGCAGTGGGTCTAGGACACTATGTGCATTGAATTACTTGCCCCAATTAATGACGGTGGAATGGTCTGCAGTGCTGTCCTCTTTAATGGGACGGAGGACGGCTCCGTAACTTGGTATTTTTCGCCGACTGAGTTCCATGTCGGAAACTGTTTTTCTTGCTTTTGATAGCACTTCCTCCATCGACCATGTATACTACATATAATACCAACAGCGACGGCGGCGGCAGCGGTTGCAGAAGGGAAGGCATGTTCTACAAATATTAATCCTCCGTTTTGCACTGTTGCAGATGTTCTCGGGTGTAGATGGTCTTAGGCACTAGCTGGTTTATCCATTATAAGCATTAAGAGCAGCCATTCGCCACGTTGTCCAACCGACAGAAGACGACGACGACGACGACGTGCTGTTGTGTGTGCGCAAGGAGAATGCCCGACCGCATTTAAATTGACCAACAGCAGTAATAAATGCAGGATTTCTCCTTTTTTCCACTTTAAGTACTTTTGCTGGGTCGGTTTATTCCTTTTGCGATAGTTGTGTGCTCTACTATGGGTGTCGGTGTCGGTGTCGACGACGCCTCGTCGTCCTCCTAGTCGTCGTTGTCGTTGTCGTTGTCGTTGTCATTGCCGTACCCGAGGTGCAGCTGGTGCCAGTATGTAAACCTTAGTTGACCATAGTTGACCATAGTTGACTCAGCGGATCACACTGCTGGAGATTGTGGTATATCCCTGCACTCGAACTGGTACTTCGACCACAAAGAGGTTACTGCTTGGTCGAAAGTGAGAATACACCAGAGTCATATGTATGAATGGAATGGAAATGTCTTAGCCACAAGCGGAGACAGACATGAGATAAGATCTTCTCTGGATAAAAATACGTTTTTTTTTTCTCCTCGTATTTTACTATTTTCTTTGCGAAGACGAAAGAGGGAAAAATTAATTTTGTTCTCAACAAGATTTTCAATCCGATGTGGGATACGGATGGAATTGTTGTGGCAATTGGTGCAAAGTGCCGTGTAATTTAATGACGACGCACATTTTCTTGGGGTAATTGAAGAGATACACTTATATTTTATAACGTGTGATGGAAGGTAAAAAGTGGAACCTACTCAATCCGATTCTACGACCGTAGATAAGGTTAATCAGTCTAATGCATTCGTAGGACGTAAAAGGAAATGCAGTCTGGAGAGAACACTTTTAATGCAGTGGAGTTTGAAATGGGATCTGTGCTGTTACTTTACTGCGTTCGAGGTAGTTTCTTGCCATCTAGCAGTGGCGAAAGTTACCAAACTAGATTTGAAGATGTAAAAGTAAGAGACGACTGGGAGAAGATCCACCCAGAACAAATGCTTAGGACGTCACCCATGACGTCAGTACCTTCAGAACAGCATCAAGCACCTACGCACCTACAATTCACCCTGGTTATTCAGACTTCTGATGAGTGAACGATTGATGGCGATCCACATCAAGGCAAAATACCACAACAACCCTCGTTGCAATCATGCCTACACAGAGGAGAAAGATGGTACTGCCAAAGATTGTTTCCACGAACTCTTTAAGAACATCAACGAACAATACTTGCGTCCTAAAAAACGACCCTGTGAGTGGAAATATTGACTAAGATCGTAACCTAGTTGCTGCAAAGGTAATAGTGATGCAACGTTTCAACTTAAAAAGGCGAGAGCCTTAACCGAAAGGCTACCGCCAGAGCAATGGAAGTAACAAAAAGTGCCAACGACTAGGTGTAGAACTTCGCGCTCCGCCTCACCTGATTTGCCCCACCTCCAAAAAAGGACAACTTCCTTCGATAGTCTGTCAATGAGATTTTGCAATTTTTTTAAAAGTCCCTACAATGGGGACAATTTTGACATCATTGGTAGATCAGATCCAGCAGACACAGGAGGCTTCGCTTGCATAAAATCAGAAGCAGCAAAAAAAGGTCCTGGCACAAAGCGTGCGCAGGTGAAATGGAACTCAACAGAATGTAGAGTATCCAGACTTCAAATCAAGAAACCATGGCGAGTCCCTGTCGATCGGCTTTTGGAATCTTGTGCTCACAAAAATAATGCGAACCTAAGGGGTTAAGAAATCGGGTATTCTTTTTGTAACAAGTCAGTGCGACTATCCTAGTAATAGGAAAGAGTAGGCTTCTGGGTTGAACTGCGCCACTGAAGCCTATCTAGCGTACGAGTATCAATAAATATTGGGTTCAATTGGACGGTCTTCCGGTTCCGGTTCCTATACAGCTTAAAGCCAGAGTTACTCAATATTTATCTGTTACTGTGCCCAATTTTTCGAAAATTATTTTATATGGAAAATGTAATACTTAAGCACTCACCGCTTGTCTTGCCTTTCGTAGAGCCATATGAACCTGTAAAAGAGTAAGAAAACATTGTCAGTTTCAATCAATACTTCTTAACCTTGCTGTGAAAATATGAACATGCATCTACGACACCATTCAAGACAAAAACAAACTACAAATGCGCACACTTTTTGTTTTCTATCAAGGATTCTCAAGATCCCTTAAATCGCATTAAACAAATTTGCAATCAAAAGAAAAATGCCAACTTTTATTTCACGAAAATACGGAACAACCCATCGAAAACTCTCGAACAATTAAGAATGCCGCGTAAATCTCGGAAGCAACTTTCCAAAAGAAAATTATTCTCCTCCTAGTTTTTGTTTTGTTCATCGGTTCTTTTTTTTCTTCCTCATTCCATCTTCAACGAAAACTTTTGACGAATTTTCTAAGAAAACTTTCTTCACAATCCTTCTGCAATCTTCAATACGTTAAACACAGGTTCACCACTGTTGAGCAAAGTGCCAGGACCGTACTTGAAATCTCAGAAGAAACCAAAAGAAAACAAAAAATAAAAAAAAAATTCAATCGTGAAACTAGTTTGACCAAGTTATGTGTCCGTACATATACATACATACGACATAGGCGCATATCCTTTATTAGTCAATGAATGCAGTGGCAGTGGAAAAGTTTCGTCCTTCAGCAACTTTCAGAGAGCACAAACTTCTTCACCTAATTTTTAATTTTATCAACCAAACAGGACAGTAAAACACTTCACTTTTTTTTCTTGTCATTCGCAAGGAGTTGAGATGAAATTTCCGTTGCATAAATTGACTAGATGAGGCATAGCCGCATGCGAAAAGTAGAATCATCATCTTCAGCTATTCCGACATCTTGCCAATTTTCCAACGGATTGTCAGGCCCGAAAACTAGAAAACTAGAAATTCAACTTCACTTCACCTACCGGCAGATACGACTAATCTCGCAAGTGTTTGTTCTACGCAAAGAATGTAACTTGTTTTGAGTTTGGTTTCTCATGTGCTTGCTAAAGTGATTAACACCTCTTCCTGACGGGGGTATAACTACCTTACAAGTTGCCCAATTTTGAAAGAGCTTCAAACTGAAATGAATTACGGCAGCGCACGAGAACTTCCTAACAAGTTTGTCCCACTTTAAGGTGTTGCTCTGTGCCAGTGGTGGTGGCCAGAAGAACGGAGCCCGTTTTGAGTGATTCAGAACTAAGCAGCAGATAAAATGCTCAATTGACAAGTGGATGTTAATGAATAGATTGAAAATAACAAAAAGATCATGATGATGGGATATCTATTAGAATGTTGTTCATCGTTAAAATAATTCCATTCCAAACGGGGGAAAAGAATCATTATCAAAGGGAAGCGCAGTATCCTTCATGACTATCAGTTGAGTATATTTTTGATGTTTTTCTCGCACAACTCCTTGGGGACTTGATTACGAACGAAGCGCACAAGAAAAAGGAGCCACACCACACCATATGGAGTCAATATATTCCTAAGATAAGGCATTGTACACAGCGAACCAATAATGCTCTTTCAATTTTATTTACGCAACAATTCATCCTTAGCTAGGGGAGCACTTTATCATCTTACAAAGACCGGTCCGAAGAGGGTGGGCTGCATGGGGTGGGTTGAAAAAAAAAAAAAACATAAAAAAATAAAATAAATTTATAAATGGAAAAATTCCAGCAGCTCTTTTGGTACCTGTCTGAGTAGTAGAGGATGAATCACGTGCACGTTGTTGCTAAATTTCTTAATGACCTCGAAAACCATAAACTCCGTTATTAGGGGAGAACCTTTTTTCGACTCACCCCCTGGTTTTGAGAGAGCTTAAATCCGAGGAGTCCCTTATAAACGGTGATATAACTCCTTATTAAATGACCATAAGTTCACTGGGTTTCACTTACTGCCGTGCTGTGTTAAAACACCACATCACACAGGAACACTGCGAGACGAAAACATCAAGCCGATGTAGTCAAATGAATCGCTTTTGCGACAGAGAAGAGTCGGAGTCAAGAATGGGAATCTGGAAGCGGTTGAGGACGAATAATAAGTTTATTGGTTAAACGGAGAATAACTCTTGCCAACCGCAAAGCCCACTCTCGAGCCTTCAACCATCCCAGTCCTGCCCTATGGCGGAGAAACACGGACCTGGTCAAAAGTGGATGAGATTGCTATTGGCTATTTCGAAAGGAAAATTATTCGGGTGATTTTCGATACCGCCAGCATAGACAGTGAGTGGAGGAGAAGTTCTATCGAACGAACTAGAGGGGCTGTACAGCGAAATTGACTTAACCAGAAAAGTGAAGGTCCGTCGACTGAGGTGGCTGGGTTATGCAGAGCGCATAGACACCAATGCTCCGTCCTGGAAAATCTTCGAATCCACCCCCAAGGAACGAGGAAGATCGCGATTTAGATCTAAAGCTAAACTTCGAGTTGACTGGAAACGCTTGTCGGTTGAGGCCCATGTCCACCCCGGACTATAGTGCCATCGTAAGTAAGGTTGTGGAAAAGCTTCCAAATGCTCCTTTAAGTAGCAGAAACATTCATGGTCATGAGATGGCTTCAGACGTAATGATTTTTCGGAGGAAAAGTCAAAGAACGGTGGTGACTTTGAAAGGTTTCTTGAGAACTACCCAGCCGAACTAACTTCTGTCAGACACGTTGATAGGCTTACAAAATTTTTGTGGCAGTTTGGCTGGAGTTTAAAGGTTTTTTGAAAAACCCCAAACGTTAGTTTGAGTTACTACCTCGGGCCCCTCAAAAGGGGGTCTCTCTCTTTACAAGATGTGAGCTCCACACCACGTCGCAGAGTGTACATCCTAGCAATGTGTTTGCAGCAAACACACAAAATGCGTTGAACCGTTGAAACTTTTTTCTAGTTGCCGAGGTTGAATAATAAAAATTGATTGCATGCTAAAAGTTACTTCCATTACACTGTGGCAGGCAAGGCGAGCGGACGAGACTTGAAGACCGACCGCGCGAGACGCGTCCCTTCAAAAAGTTCATCTTGATTTTTTCATACCCCTGCTAAGTGTTTTATTATTTCAATTTCACGTACACACTACAAAAAGACCAAAGGTAGTTGGATACTACTCCGGAAGACAGTAACAAACTCAATTCTGCCCTCTTCGCATTCCCATTTTCCACCCCCATCCGCCAACCGACCGCCGCTATCCGTATGCATGGCAATGAGAGGAAGAACTTTTCTTCAAGAGGTGGCAGAGAGGTGGAGCTTCTAGTGGTTTCAGCATTGCCTGTTAATTGAATTTCACCTTCGATTGAAGGCAGCCAAATTACAAAATAATAGGAGCCAATTAGCAATCACTAGAGAGAGGCACTTTTGGTTTAAAATTAAATTTTCTGTTTGTATATGCGTACGTTTAGAGATGAGAGGGAGAGAAGGAGGAGGGGAGCCATGGACGTGTGTACGTGTCGAGGAGAAAGTTGCATAGAAAAAAATAAAAAAAAAAACTCGAACTCAAACTCAAACTCCCGTCCGATGAGGAGAAACTTTAATTTTGTGCATTCAGGTGAGATTCGCTTTTGAACTCGCTGTGTGTGTGTGTGTGTGTGTACGATGGGCATGCAGTTGTTGCACTCACTGCACTATGCACTCGATTGTGGCTAATTTAGTTTCGCCTCCAGTCAACACAGGCACTTTAGTAGAAATAAATCGACTGCAGTTTGACTTTTGACACAGAGACATTAATTTCGATTTATCGCCTGTATTTATCTACCCAACACGAGTCAGTGATGTTTAGATACTTTTACTACTAAACGAACGACAAAAGGGGTCTTAATCAACATTCTCTCCCATAGATGTGGGGTAGGCTCTTCAGTTTCAGTTTCAGTTCCAGTTTTGAATGAAATCGATATTATTTTTCATTTTTTAACATATCCCCTTGAATCCTTTTCGAAAACGTGCACCCACACATGCACACACACTCCACTCTCCGTGTGCGGCGCTGTGAAAACTGTCAGATGAAATAAATTTCATTTTATCGAATCGTAAATCATAAAATGACATTCATAGGTGGAGATAGTGTCGTATTTGTTCATGTTTATTGTATTGAGCCCAAGGGCCCCCAAGGCTCGCACACAAAAAAATTTTCCTCTCTCTCAATGATAAACCTGAGTTCACTTCATAAGCATAAATATACGTCGCGTCTGTACGAGTGTATAGAGGATGACAGTCAGGGTATATTCTGTGCGTACAGGACACAATAAGAGGGTGCATGAGGTGGCACAGTCAGTCTATGGCTGGGACGTGTGTCGAATTCATCGATTTTATAGAAGGAGTAGCAACGACGAGCAACCAGTGAATGGGCTCTGGCTCTGGCTCTGACTCTGGAATTTGTAACTCCATTTGTGTGTGCCGATTGTATGCGGTGCAGAAGAGAGAAGTGGTGGATGCGAAAAATGTTTTACGGCAGCCAGTGCCAATGATCCACCTAATTTGATGGTATATTGAATCCCATAACAAAGGATATGACAAATTGTCAATCTCAGGTGGGAGTGATGGCCGGTAATCTAAGGATAAGAACAATCGTATCTCGTGTTGTATCTTGATGCAGATAAATTAGATAGGCTGGAGGGAGGGAGGGGCTACCGGCTACCGGCTACCTCAAGTTAATTAAAATTAAACGATTAATGACTAAGTAAGAGTTACACCAAGTGCAGCCACATCAGGTTCATGATTGATTCATACTGGTGTCTGGTTAAGAGTCAGAAGGAACAGTTTATGGCCGCCTGTCACTCGGATACAGACCACATCGGTGATATAATACGTGGTGGCAGCAATTAATTACCAGGGATAGTCCTTAATGCCAATTACCTTTGGCAATAAGCAGTTACAAGTACGGCGTTAATGCTTTCGACAGAGAGATGCACTCAAGTGCACAGTGCCATAATATTATCTGCTGCCGTTCGCATAATTTGTCACCAAGGGAGATGCCTATATGCATGGGAGAGATACGATTTTTTACGACCAGAGAAGCCTCCGAAGGATGCAAGAGTAAATCATGCTAAGCTTCACAATCACGAACTGGATTATTCTTTAAATTGAAGATCGTCATGTGAGATTTTTACGCCATTGTCGCAGCAAATCAATCTAATAATTGGAAAAAATTGTTTTTCAAGTCTACTCCAATTAATAGGGACTGTCTCCTCAGAATTTGTAAATTTCGAGTAAAACTCTGCCCACTTGTGCGAAATCGTATAACACTCGTGGTAGTGGTCACGAGAAGCTCCATACCGACTGTTGTGCCAGATATTTGTAATTTTTTTTGGGTTGAAAGCTGAGTTCGAGACGGATTGTTACATCTCTGTAAGCAAATATCAAAAGAAATTCGTGGGATATCCTTGTCGCCAAACACTATCAATTTGCGGCAGTTCCCTGAACACTTCCACCACTTTGTAGTCCATTCATGGACACTGTTAGGGAAGTAAAAGTATTGGCAGTTGTTAAACTTTAACTTCAAAATTATTTCTTCTCTCAGAGAACCCATTCAAAAATATGCGTTCCATCTTTCCGGACTTATCAAAGGAAATTCACTTAATTCCGAGCAAATGAAATTTTGCATAATTGAAGCGAAATCTACTTCCGTATACACGCTGAATTGAAATTGCCTCTTCTTTCTTTTTTGTAATAAAAAAGACTTATTTCCCAGGGCAATATTGTTTTCCTAAACAGCACACTACAACAAGACCGCAAGACTGTCAGAGAATTCCCTGAAAAATCAAATAAATTCAACCACTAAGAAGGCAACCCTGTTGTATTTTTGTTTTTTTTTTTTTTGCGTTGTCCAAACAAACAGTAGCAACCAGCTCATGAGCTCCGTCACATAACTTATGCAGAACTTAATTATATTTTCGTTAAATACTACCGACGGTTGTTGGCTGGAGCTGGAGGAATTTCCGGCGCGCGAAACTAATCCGATTAAAGGTATTAATTTTCTTAACACTACTCAAAACGGAGTTCCCAATCAAGATGATGTCCACCACCGGTAGATACATACGTAGATATAAATCTCCCTCACTCGATGGAGTTGTAAGGCAAAAACTGAGAAGTTTTTTGTATAATTTGTCCGGATACTTATGACTTGATAATCAGGAAAGTTTTTCTTTTAACTACGAGTATCTCGTGCACCATTTATGGCATCGAATTTCGCCTGGGTCCACGGTGGAGAACTGGTTTTCATGACGACATTGGAATGTTGTTTTTCGAAATGATTTAGCTCAAAGGATGAGTATGTGCGGGGGAACTGCTGCCATCGCACACCCACAACACTTGCGTTTTATTTGGCAAGCAATTATAAGGAATTGCTTTTAACTTTTCTTTTTCTGTTCTTTTTTCTCCTGTTTTCCTGTTTTCATTGTCATGTCGCAGAAAGTTGGTATGTAAACTTCCTGGAGGCACGCTGACATATGTGAAAACAGGCGAATGCGTATGGGGAGTATCCTGAGGATATGGTTGGTGTTTTTGTTTCTCTAAGGAATGAGCTCATTTGAAATGCGATTCTTTCTTTCAAAGTTATTGTTTGCAATCGGAGGTGTGCGTGCAATCGGAGTCCTTTGCGGTTACACAACATATGTACGTACGAGTAATATAAAAATTCTTGGTAGAGTTACGTGTGTTCAGGTGATTCTCATGAGAAATTGTGACAGCTTTTCGGGTCAGAGCAGCCATAAGTTGTGTAGATACTCATGCTCTACTTGAGGCTCGAAGTGGCTCTGAAATATGTATTTGTGTCGGAGATGTAACACAAAGTTGTCAGCGATATTTGTTCTTATTTCGAAAGTACATAGTTTGTGGTACAATGGGGATTTTGAAATCTTTTCCAGTCTTTAGAAGCAGACTCGGTGGTGGGATATGAGAAGACTCAACGAATAAGATCGAGTAAAACAAACTTTGCTAAGCCAATTATGGAAGATGAGGTATTGATGCGAACCAACTTAAAGGCTGCATTGGGACTAGGACAGCTCTGCAAAACTTTTGGCAAAACCACCCCCTGCACCCACTTATAGACATATCCTGACTAAGGAATGAGGGAGTGATAGTAAAGGGAGAGCTTAAAAAGGAGTACAGCCTCAGAAAATGTAAGAACTCTTCAATATCACTACTGAACGCATCAAGAAACATCTGGAAAGCGCTCTCGATGATGAGATGTCGGGTTGCCATTGTGGTTTCTCCTATGTAGATCGAGTATATAGACCGCCAACAACCTCACAAGCAAACATTCCTAAACCAGAGGTCGAGAGCTTCAAGAATTCCCGCTACCTTGGAAGTATTGTCCCGATTGTCGGTCGCAAGGGTGCAACTGACCGCATTTGAGCAATTGGGCCAAAGTGGCAATAAAGATAACGAGCTCTACGACCAGCAAAGGGAACCAGATACTCCATAGGGAAGTGGCAAAGTGATTGGCTTCACCTAGAAACCTCTTCTCCATCACCACTTTCAAATTGAAAAAAAGGCGAAAAGGTATCCATATCCAAGACAAATTCGTCATAACAATTTTTAATTTACAATTTAGAGCGACAAAAGCAGTCCTTCTATCCCTTCAATTAATTACTTGACCTTTTCATAATTTAATTGCTGCGTCGGGTAGGGACCATTAACGGGAGTAACTTAATTTCTCGAAAAAGGGGTTTCTCAAGGACGCACAAGTAATAAATATCTCCTCCTTGGGGTGTCGCCAAAAATACTGATGCCCATTTGGATTGAAACAATTTTCATAAATCAACTTTAATTTGCCTCTCCGTCTCCTTGTTTTTGGAAGGAATTCCCGTACCAAATTTATCGCTCTTAAAACGTCGATGAATTCATTACGAGGACGAAGACATTTATCGATAGCGCGGGGACAAACACTCTGGCCGACTCGTAAATGGAGCACAACCATCCTGGAAATAAAACAATCCATTAAATGGTTTGCCTCATAAAGTGGTCTGCCGAATTCCCTAGATATTACCACCTTTTTTAGCGGCGCAGCGTGCATGAGGTCCCTATATACACAGCTGACAGGATACGTGGGCATTTTTAATGGATGTGGCGGCGGTTCCACAAACACTTTGTCCATGACTTTTATCACACATGCGGTTTTTCCCAACTTATCACGCCACTGACCAACACTCCGTGCGAAAGCCACGAGCTAGGCAAGACTGGCGCGACCAGAGTCCCCCCCGTTTGCATTTAAATTGAAAAAGTTTTTAATTAGACGGTCGCAAGTTCAAAAAATCGACAAACATGGTAATTTTCAATACGAATTTGTCTGTCGTTATGTCTCCAGTCTCCACAGTCTCCACGGAGAAAATTAAATTCCAAACAACTTGACAAATGATCCACGAAATGTAAACACAACCCTCGAGGAGAGTATGTTTACCAAATGAACGACGACGAGGGTGCGGGTGCGGGTGCGGGTGCGGATGCCGGTGGCCTACAGAATGGAAATTGCGAAACAATATTAATTTCAACTTTCATAAATTCAGTTCCTGACGAGTGGTGGCCACGCCACGACTGAGACTGCACCCCACCCCCCCTCCCCCCCATTACCCCACACTCCATCATGCCCAAGGAGCAGCAGAGTGGAAGTTCTCTGGCTCAAATTTCCTTTGTTTGTTCATCGGATTCGAACAGAACTGAAAAACAAGCAGAAGTAGGAAAAATCGAAAGTTAAATATTTTACTTGTTCGAGAACAAAATTGATTTACATTGCGCAAGGATCTGTTGATTTTTTAGCTCCTTGGAGCGTGAGCAACGGATTCCAGCTGTATCTTAAAGACAATTAAGAAAAGCAAAACAATAAAGTCGTAATGGATTCAAGGTCTGATGGGATTTAGAAGTTCTCCTTTCCATGCATACGAACAAGGGGTTAGGAGTCGCCTCTTGAGTTGAAAAATGCAAAAAAAAAAAATCCTTTTACGCTTTGTGGTTGGGCCATTCAAGAGCGTATTTGTGTGGTATGTATGCACACGCCCATTGTGCACAATTATGCATTAAGGGTGGTTGTTATTAATCAACCTCTTTATTTCCATTGAAAGCAAGCTTTGTTCGAAAAGACTCTCCTGGCACAAAATGGGTTATCAAAAGGGTTATGGCCCGTACTTGCAGTAAGCTGTGTCGCGGCCTTAAGCGATTCACATAATTCATCGTCACGACCTCTTGACATAAAACGTCGGAAGATCCCTTGGGAGGGAATGAATAGCGAAGTGCGGGTTATTGAGTGCATGTATTTTGTAATCAATTTCCATGCACTCTCTTCCATGTACAAGGATGTGTTACCTCACTTTGTGGCTGGAGTTTTATGGCAACGTACTAGGAGACTCTCGGGCACATTTTTGATTGTGATTGTGTGGAGGTACCATACTGTGCAAACGACCTGAAATTAATTTTCTTCGCGGTTTAGTTGTACGCGAAATATTTTTAAAAAGGATACAAAACAACAGTTCAGCTGATTATTCATAGATCACCGCTGGAATGCTGTAAAAAAAAATTCAGAAATTTGTCGTAGCTTCAAGGTTTGGTCCACTCTAGGGGCCATCCCCATCGACGAACAAGGATGTGTGCATGAGAAACTGGCAGTATTGTCCCACTGGAAAGAATGTGATCAATCCCTGAATCCTGATTCGTTCGAAACCACTGAAGACAAGTTTAACTGAAAGGTCAGAAAAGAAAATGAGAAATGAACGCGTTTTTGGCGAAATTTCTAGCGAATAACTCTGGCAAGTGACTTTAAACGTGGGGAACCACAGAGCCGACTGTATCATGGAGGATATGGCGCAAGTTCAACTCTTGGACATGACATGTTTCCACACTATATGGGAAGCCATTATGCACCAAAAAGGCCCCCGTTCAAGTACCATCCTCGCACTTCCCTCTTACCATACCATGCCATACCATTGGCACTTTATCTGTTAATGGCGAAGGTAGTGGTGATTCGACTTGTTCCAATTCAAGAAGATAGGATCCTTCATTTATACTTCAACCAGGTGAGCATTATTTGCTTAAGCTGCAGTGTAGTGCTAAGCCTAATCAAAACCTCACATCATCATCCCATCTACCCCGGAACTTTTCCTCTACTAATACACATCCAAACTAAACTCCTCCTCCATTTTCTTTGCTCAACACTAATCTGAACACCTCACAAATCCCTCAATTTACCTTGCGTAAGAAAAAGTAATGCGTTGGACTCCCTCTCATAACGCATCCGAACAAAACTCCGACGCAAGTCGACAGAAAGGGATTAAGTCCCCAAACTGATTGCGGTGGCATCGGCTAGCCTTTCTCCAGAAACGAAACACATCTCTGCGGTAAGGTGTCAGATAACCATTTGCAGACAGACCAAAGTCCAAATGAATCTCTGCAACCAGCCATCACACACAACCACACACACGATTACGATTGATTGAAAGTTACGGCCTCACGTCACCTGATCCATAATCCTATTATAAGTGCGTTGCGTATATTACTTTCAGACCGACACGTCGCCATCCCCATGTCTCTTTGTGTGGCTAGTGAAGTTCTACACGTTTGTCCCATTAATTTCAATTGGCCTTATGAATTTATTTATCCTGAATGGGTGATGCAAATGTCATAAATAACAGGCTTCGTTGCAGATCTTCCGCGCACTAAAGCTATAAAGTTTGGGTAATTCACTGAAAAGCCTCAGTCGCCAGGTTAATGGTCAGCACCTCGTACTGAGTTGTCAATTTATTGAAATAACCACGGCTTCCTGCATTCGCCACACAAAGAGTCTGCCAAACACAAGGTCATGCTTACATCGTTACAACTGTTTTCTTGTACCTCCTACCTCTGACGAGTGAGCCTGCATTCCTATGAGTGAAGTATTTGCTTCAAAAATACAGGCCTTAAGTGTGCGGGAGGGTGTATGTATGTGTCGAAGAAATTTCGGACAAAAGACGTAACTGCGATGATTTACGATACGAACATGACCAAGAAACGCAGATAAACTTGTGAACGGAATCTATAAACGGCTGGGAGTCGCAATGCTTCATTGTTTACCAGTTCACGGTTCAAGGAAACTATTTTGTCTCGAGACGTGCATCTACAACCTCGAGAGGAGCCCCTAACAGAGTGCTTTCATATTTTTTTTTTTTTCATTATTTTTAATGTAAACCCCATTAACGAAGTAGAGATGCCATGCCAATGCCATAGATGGTATGGTAGGTAGCATCAATTTGCGTTGTTTACTTTTGGATCTAATAATTTGGAATGTCATGCTACTGCTGCCACTTGACAGGATTAAATCCAGTTCGTGAGGCAGCCGTGTTCAAGGGAGATTACTTTAAACAAATACAGGATTAATTGAGCATCATAAGCCTTCGGTCTATGAATACGACGACGACGTACATATGTATGTATCAACCCCGTGCAACTCATTAGAATTTTTTTGGTTCAGGAGCAAACGAGAAAACTGAACCCGAAGCATGTAGCATGTTAAATTAAATTTAAAAGGATTTCGTTGTCAGAGTTGTGTTTCATTGAAAATCATTGCTCCCTTCGGTAATAAAAACTGAGACGATTATATGGCAAAACTGAATCCGAAACAACCCCGAACGGATGAACCGTTTGCAGAAGGGGCGACTTTCTTTATTTCGCCACCGCTACCGCTACCGCCGCCGCCGACGCCCCTCGTGTAATCGTAGTCTGTATGGCCATATTCGCACAGGATTTATACCGAAAGTCCTTTTTAATGAAAACATGATGAGTAATGTCTTTTGTACGAATATAGTAGTACAGCCCGGGGGTACTATCCTCAGGGGAGAGTGTTAGTACAGAGTGTTTGTAGTAGGCATAATAAAATTAGAAGAAATATACATTTGAAATAAATCCATTAGCAGTGGAACGCACCCAGAATGCGAATGCGAATCCTATGGTTGTGTATTTTTAGAATCTTAAAGGTAGACAAGTAGTAGATACTTTGTTTGATAAGGATTTGGCTGTCAGTTGGTTGCCTGTTTCAGTTTAAGTAAAGAAACAAACGTTTCGTTGAAGTAAGGGTTTCCATCGAGAGTGATTCCGAAGAGCTCTGCAACTTATGTGTGCTAAATCGGGTGCTCAATGAACATATGTATCTTCGAAAACAAAACTATGCCACTTGATGTACCACATTTCCACAAGGGTAATCGTCTGCGGTATCGCATCATCGGCAGATACGACGATTCCCTACAACGTGTGTTCCTATCGCTAGAAATATCTTGAGCTTCTAAAACGAACCACGTTGCTTTATTTTTACTACCAGCACCCAATCAGATCTTAGCGCTTGTTTGAATGAATGAGTGAATGACTGCATGAGTGAATGAACGAATGAATGAATGAATAAGTGAATGACTCTAGTCATTGAGGTAACTTCGAAGGGAGAATGAGGCCCGTCACTAAATTGTTTACAGCAAGCGAGAAAAGGATTCGTTTTAGAGGATGAAATTGCGTCTCGATTTTAACAGGAATTCTTGGGAAATAGGAAGACACAGCTTTTTTAAGAACTGATTTATGTATGCAAGTGGTTACTAAACAGTTTTGGAACCAACTGATCCCTCTGTAAGCATCCCGCCTAGCATGCTCAAACTTGAAGTAGGGAATTTAGCCATAAGAGAGGCGAACCCAAGATGGAAGTCCATGGAAACGTGTAACACCACGAGGAAACTATGGCCGTCCTTCGATAAAACAAGGACTGAGAGACTAATAAGAAAGAACAGGAGATCCCTTTCTATCCTCGTGGGTATCATCACGGGGCATAATAGTCTGCGGTACGACATGAAGAACCTGCGCCGGACAGAAGAAGAACTTTGCAGAGGTTGTGGTGACGAGGAAGTTCTTGAGGGCACCACCCACTTCCTATGCCACTGTCCTGGACTCCAACATTCCAGAAACAAATTCCTCTGCAAACACTTTTTCCATAGCCTTGAAGAGCTCTCTGGCGTTCCTACAGTCAAGATGCTGAACTTTGCCGAGTCATCACAGTGGTTTGTACTTGAAAACAAGTAAGTAACTAAAATAGAGTTAGTTACAGGGTACCAATGGGCGGAGGAGCACCTTTTCCCCCCTATGGGTAACACAATGGGTCAACACTGACCTGAGTGCGGTAGGAGGCTTTTCTCTCTCTGCCAGCCCGCTTACCTAACCTAACCTAACAGTTTTGGATTGATGGCACGCTTTCAAAGTGATCGCAAAGGAGCCAAAGGTTTTCATAAGAGTTCTTCGACCGATAGCTAAAAGGCGTCCGGGTTACTACCCACGGCCCTCTTTTTCTTCTTCTTTAATGTTCACTGACGACATAACAAACGTGGAGCAACCTCAAACAGCCTGCCCGTGTGTGCGCTTGGAAATCGGCCCCCAATAATTTTTTGAAATATATCCGACAACATCTAGAAACGAGCGATGAGGTTGAAAGGAGCTCCGACACTAAAACTCACCATCCAATCGTAGACGGATAGGCACTACCACGACAAATGTTTCGACGAAAGCAATAAATCGATCGCAGACAAAGGGACACTTAATTCCTATCCACTGAGTGAAAAGAGGTCACGTCATTTGGAGAGTACCATGGATGGAGAAACCCTCAAGGTCTCGTAGAGTTGGTTAAGAACAACTTGGTGATTCTCGAATGCATGCCATCTCACTGGTAACAGGAGTCAGGAGTAACTGCTTCCAAAACCCGGCAGCTCTCTAAGCCTGATCGATTCAGATTCTATGGACCGAGAAATCCTTTCTGCCAGCCAGTCGGTAAAATGCCATGGTTAGGCTATACCTAAGGAAGGATGGAAGCTATTTGTTGGGTCTTTTAAATTTCTTCTAAATTCAACTAAAATATCCTAGGACTTCGCCAGTCAGTACTGAAACCTCAACAATTTCGAACGATCCAAATCTATAACAAAAATTAAAGCAAAAAAGCTCTTCTATGCATGTTAATCCCTAAATGCTGACTTAATAGTTTCCCCTCTATGTAATCTCCTTGCAAATGCTATCTAAAAATAATCTCCTTCATCCCAAGACGAAATCACTGTTCTATGGCCATTTGAAAGATGTTCTCTCTTTGAAACTACACGCGATTGCTTCGCACTTCCTGCCGACATTAGTCCCATAAAAAGAAGAAAACATCATCTTTCAGTGTAATCCCTTAAATTTGTATAGCAGTGTGTCTCCCTGCTACACCCACTCCCAAAACTCAAAGGGCTAGGGCTATCCCGAAAATGAAACAAACAATTTTCCTTCTTTATGTACAGTCTAAGCTGGTATAATCCCAACTTTATGGAGTTATTATATACAAACCTACATTGCTACACAGTACGATGCGAACTTATGTTTTATGGATGTGCTGCTCGGGAGGTTGTAATTATTTTAATTACAAGATAAACGCAATTAAGGACACGTACAGTTTGTTATATAATGAATGGCAAGCATATAACCTATTTCCATTGACATAATCCTTTCAAATAATATTGGCAAAATTGACAAAAATGAGACTGCAACTCTGCAGCGCAAGGATGTTATTATTCCCTCACCGTAACGCAAAGTCATGGATTGGTAATACTCGTATGGTAGCGAAAGCCTAGACACGTCATAAATAGGCGGGCGTGGTGGTGGTAGAGAAAATATAATTCGACATCGCCCTCCCTTTGCTTCCTAATGCACATAATTTTTTTGCCATTTAGTACCACACTCACCACCCGAGGCAAGAAGGATACTACTTCAGAAAAATCAGAAATATCCGTTTTTGCTTCATTGCGGATTCCAGGCACAACACGTAACCAGGAAGGACATTTCTGTGTACCCCCGGTACATATACTTTCGGTTGGAAGAGGCGAAGCAAAGATGTGGAATTTAAAACATCCTAGAAAACATATTGCCGGTCGTCGTCGTCGGAGAGACTACCCCCAAATCATACCAGCAAGTCTCGACTTCGGCTCTCGAGTTCACTGCCAGAGTGTGACTATGTCTGTCGTTCTGCTGCTGGAGCTTTTATCACAATCGCAAACATAGTACAGAACAGAATGACACAAAAAAAAGACAAAAAAAAAAAAACAGTTGGTAGGTAGGTACATTTATATCAACAAAAATGAACTACCGGATGGTGTCCTATGCCTGAAGCTAGCAGCATTGCGCTACCAAAGCAAACACTGACAGGAGGCAGACAAAACAATTTCAACGTGTCATTTTAATTCCTGATTTGCATAAATAAATCCCCCACCTCCAGTGGCTTCTTGGGTGGTACGGCCTCCTTATGTTCTGTGAAATGATTTGTTCCATTTATTCGCTGGAGCTGTTTGCTTTGTGATTAGGGACGCGCGAAAGTTAATTGATTTACAATTCTACCAACTAATTTGCATTGTTCCTAGAATTCCCGCAGCCCTATAGCTTCCTCTGCCACTGCCACAGCCACAGCCACTGCCACTGCCTCTGCCTATTGAAGACATCAAAGGTTCTGCGCATAATTTCAAGTCGACTGTTTTTATAACCCTGCAATCTTTTGTCATGCTGACACGGTGCGAGCAGAATAACTTAAAAGCAAAATGCCCAATTTGCCCCGGAATTTAATTAGGGTCAGGATAACAGGCTATGTAACTCCTTTTATAGCTTTTTTTTGCTCTTTGTGTCCCGACTTTTCACCCCCAAAGTGTCGCTTTTGATAGAATCCATCTAACGATAATTAATCCCGGTACCAGATACCCGGTGATTTATTGCACGTCGTCAGTGTTACATCTGCATAAGGACTTCTGCAGATATCCTAGTCTTTGTTGTCCCTCTCAGTACTAGAACTAGTAGAGAGAAACGTGACTGCCAAGCTGCCATTGTTTGATTGCATCACCGACCCGTACGTGCCTAGTGCGCACACATGCCTTGCCGAGGAGCAAAAACTATTCCCCAGGATTAATATTTGCCGTTGGTGGGCTAGAATAATAAAAAGAACCGCTATTTCAACTTTCAACTTTCAATTTGAAAACTCCAACAGCCAACGAATAACAATTTCATTAACTCAATAATTTTAACACCTACTTAAGGGTAAGTGCTTCATTGAGTCCAATTACACTGCTGTTTCTGCGTTACACTACTAATTTATGTTTATTTAGCCCCTAATTTAAATAAAATTTCAATGCTGGCGTAAATATTTACCCTCGTACTTAATATTAACAGTCATACCCGGCGCGGCGCGAGAAGTGTTTACTCAAAATGTTCTGTTCTATGGGGTATGGCTCTAGATTGCAATGTGTAACTCCATAAAAGTGGCGACACATGGTGCATGGAGGGGGTGGACGTGGAGTTCGACGAATTTTACATTCTTTGGCATTAATTTTCATGAGATACGCGCGATTTGTAGTGTTTTCGAATGTTTATCAGATACACCAACAGGAGTGAACTTTATGCCATCGAAATGCTGTTTACAATGATGTTTTGTGTACGCGAGCGAGCACTATGGCATGGTGCGTGTTCCAGCATTAATTGGTAGCTTTTTAGAAAATTAATTTGCTTATTTAATGATTTTCCAAAAGGAGCACCCATCCATAAATGGAGGGGCTTAACAATTCTCGAAAGTTTTATTGAGCACTTTGCGCGTGAATTTAGTTTCAGGATTGAGAGGTGTTGAGCAAGTAACAGGCAGACAAGTTTACAACGTGTGGAAACATGGAAACTGGAGGAGTATCTATTCATTTAATTCGTAATTCATTTGAATAGGTAACTCTGAAGAAGAACTCATTTGAACTCAACTTAGAAGGTGGCCTGTACAGAGTTGTGAAGTACCACACGGTAGCCATGTAGGGCCCCTGATCTTTATAGCCAATGTAAAGGAAACTGAAACAAATATTACTTCTACAGAAGGGAAACTCAGAATTTTTGGAATGACTTGCAGAAGGTACAATGAATGCACTCAGTTGTTCATATAACGAAGTGAAACAGGACATCATTAAGCAAGGCAAACCCTTTCCTAGAAATTTCATAAACAACAAGATAGACGACAGGGAAATCGATCTGACTGTTCGCAAATTTCTGCGTTACAACGCGGAATACAATATTCCTAAGTGAAACAGGTAACCCTTTCCAGGATGACTAAATAACTAAGCAACAAGACAAGCGACTTGGAAATCATTCCGGCCATCATTTCAGCTCGGTTTAGGGGAAAGCGAGCTCTTTAATATCACCCCACCCCGTAGCACATAATGGATTTGCAAATACCTTATGCAATCCCTACTCGAAAGCCCAAATTGATACCTAAGACATTCACGTTTATATCACACTCCTTCGTAAATCCTTTCATCGGCAGTCACTTCAAATGCATTAACGCCAAATGCAACCCTCTGCTCTCAGCCGTTGTCGCGTGCCACTTCAAAAAATTCAAGAGCATCCATCTTTGCAAATTTGTGTGATGTGCTGTGGTGCTCCCATTATCCGAAGGATATTTGTCGTACGAACAAACGCACTTGTCTGGCTCACCAAATGATTAAGGGACTTTTCCCTGTCCACCGATTATTCAATATTTTTGGCACGTCCTTCTCATCTGTACCGTCGCGTGGGCGCTGTGGGGAGAATCAAGTGCATCTCACAAAGATCCCCCCCAGCAAAAAACAACGGAAGTCCTCTGAAGGAATACGACCAAGGATGTGAATGTGGAAATAGCAAATGGATTACTACGAGGTGCGTATGCCGGTAGAAACAAATTTGTGGCCGATGTATGCTACAAATAAACGGTAGCAACTGCTGAAACGTGTTCCACATAATAAATCCACCAGAATGTGTTCCTGTCAGAGGTGTCAGTCGCCGCCCAGACCGACAACAGTCTGACCCCTAAATAATACATATAGCTGGTCACTTAGGAAATTGAGATATACTCTGAGCTCCCGCACAGTTTGTTCGCTTCCTTGCAGCCATTGTCGCTATAAATTTTCATTATTAATGAAGTCACTGGCCCAGAACCCAAGGCTTCCTTTCCCACCGAACACATTTGTGTCTTTCTCTCTCTCTCTGAGCTCTTGAACTTCTATTTTTTGTTGTCTTCTTTTGCTTATCACTCGACTGCTCGTACAGAGTAATAAATAATTTTGAGCTTCATTTTGTTGAACCCCCACATGCGAGCGATACGGTCAGTAGTCAAAAACGATTGGAAAAAAAAGGAAAAACTCTGATGCCGCTCATTGAACTGGAAATTAATTTTAAATTATGAAAACAGAGAGGCGCGCAATTTTCCCATAATTGCATCTGTTGGCCGAATATTGCTCCGATGATTCGAAATAATTTCGAATTATGTCATAATTCGTGATATTTTCCATTTAAAAGTCGGTAAATGAGCAAACAGCCACTGTCACTGTGTCACAGATACGTGGCCCGATAAAAGGATCAATTAAGCTGGCCGACTGAAAAGCTGAAAAACTGAAAAAAAAAAAAAAACACAAGAGTCGATAAGATCTGGGAACTACTGCCAGCCACCGACCGTAGTGATAGATGCATCGACATAAACGCCGTATGTTGCGCTGTAAATATTTCATCGATGTTCTTAATTAGCCAGAGGGGTATCCGTCTCACGATAAATCGCCTCCCAAGCTAAACGAGGCAGGGATTCCGTTCCTCCATCAAGATAACGTGTTTCGAGAGAATCTTGTACGTGGGCATGTTCGATGGCTCCCAGCTCGCTCCACCTGATGCGCGATACCGATCTGTCCAGTCTATCGAAACTACCTTGCACATAACTTTTGTTTTCTATTTATAATCCAATCAACAGAGCCACTATCTCATCCCGTTGACCATTCCGATTGCGAGGGTCTCGGCTCTTTGGGTGGTCCCCGGGGCGTATGCACAAAAAATAACCAGAGCCACAACAACAACAAAGCAAAAAAAAAGAAGACGAAAAAAGTTATACAAAACAAGAGATAGAGAGACATGGAATGTGTTTTGGAAATGTTTCCAATTCGTGGACTTGTTGTTGGTTGCTCTTCTAATTTCGGGTTGTTTTCGGTATCCCAGGGGAGCTGTGGCCACCACACGTTTCAGCTGCAGCAGCACCACCACCGCCAGCATCATCGCCGCACTTGACAACAGTTGAATGCGGCTTCGTTGGCATGTCATGTCGTAATCATTGGTGCTAGCGGTATCGTCTGTTTTGGAAATAACATTCCATGCACTAGTCTGGACTTTGGCGATTTTGCGTACCCAATTGCCATGGAATCTATTTAAACTGTAGCCGCTGAACAGTGGCCTAGAAGGACGTCAAAATAGCCATTAAATTCGCATTAAATCTTTGTTTTTTGATTTTTCAAATTTGAGTCAGATAATCACGATTTAAAATGCTGCTGTAAGGTGCATCCTCGAAAATATTTTTTGCAGCAGAGTATGGCACTGAAAATACCAATTTTTTCAAAATTTTGCAATTGGTTCAAGGCTGTCAAATCTCCGCCTTTTTTGGTGGCAGAAGGATTAAATTTGTTCACGGTTTCTGCAGTTGTCATTGCCCTGAAACGCTTTGCATGGATCCTAAAGGCTATTCGTGCCTTTCTAGCTGAAATCGGACTACGGGGGTCTTGTAAATGCTCTTGTTTCCAATTGGATCTAGCGAGTATTCTGGAGGAAAGGAGCACCTTTCATCGATTTCGGACATATCTATCAGAAATTTTGAAGTGAATCTACTACAAAAGACAATATCGATATCAGCTACTCCGCTTCTCCTTGTTCGCACCTACCTACTGCACCTTATGAAAGCAGTACTATGGTTATCAGCCTCTACACTCTTGACTCCATAGACTGACTACAGTTTTAGCCGCTCTATTCCTGCAGAAGAGATCCAGAGCCGTTCCAAAGTTTCCCAGGCCGTCGTGGTGATCCTAGGACGCTTCGAAAAATATCATTTTTTCACGATCATTCCACGAGCAACCGCCATGGTGGATTGAACTCCAGCTGCCACTACTTTGAAATGGTCGCCATATTGGTTCCACCATTTTCAATTGCCAACTTTTGATACGATGTAGATTCCCAACCCCCTCTGCTACCGTGCTTCATGGAATTCCGTCAAAAATAACATCATTGACCATTTTTAACTGCGTCCCGGCCCACTATATGCTGTGTGCTGTGTTTAGAGTATTACCATCTGTGCTGGTGGTAATTAATGGCAAAAACAAATATTTTACACTACGATTTCAATCAATCTGCGACTACCTTTCCCCCCTATCACATTAATCCAACTTTTTCCATGATTAATTGAATGTTTAGTGAGCGGAGTGTATTAGTCCCCTGCAATTTGCTGAGTGTAATTACTTATCCGTATGAGGACTTCGGATAGACAATTCCCAGAGGTGCCCGAAAGAAATCATCCAACAGCATCCTTGAGGGTTGCCTGACGAATGAATTGCGTGAATGACAAAGTGCAGCTTCTACAAGTCGATTCATCATCCCCCTTCACCAGAATGCTCAGAGTTGATTTCCCTTTGCTGTGCTGCATAATCAAAGTGCACACTGACCCGACAACAGGTCCGTCCGCCGCCACCGCCAGACCACGAAACTCTCCAAGGTGCGATTCGTAATTTATTGCTTCGTTAAATCTTTGATTTCAACATTCCAGCGAATGTTTACGACGGTGTTGCACGATTGGACATTAATTAAGAAAAAATAAATAAAAAAAAAAAAAAAGGGAAAAAGTTCGGCTGCCTTAGTTGAGTGTCAAATGATTTATCTGATGCCCACGAATCCGTGAAACTCGGTGAGTAGTAAACACTCGGTCGGAACTTGAGTTGAAACTAATAAATTTCGCATTATCTTTGTGTCATATTTCTTGAACTGAAAATGGAAATGGGGAGCGAGAAACACTAATTTGATGATTTTTTCTTTTTTTTTTCACATGCTTTGTGCGTGGAGACGGTCTTTCTGTTTTGCTTATTGTTTTACGTGAAAAGCTTGAAGTAGGTATGCTTTGAAAGGAGGTGCTTTGTCAAATCAAAAAGTTTTTCAATTTAAATGCAAAGGGAGTCGAGGTATAATGAAATCCTTTTGTGCTACCTAAGGGGACAGAAACTATTACCCAATCGTAGTATAATAGAAGATTTTGGGTTCGTTGCTTTGGGTTGATGATGCAAATGTAACCGTCTTTGCATACAGAGTCAGATAAGGTACTTACTCGTACCTAAACAAGGGGTTTGAAGGTGTGGAAAATGGAAGTTTTCAGATAAACACATTCGGATAAACCGTCATGAGGTGAAAATGAACGAAAAACTCGCAATAGTGGCGGTTGGATCTTAAGATTACGATTGAGCTGCATCAACCTAATTTAGAGGTCTTATCTTGTGTGCGAATCGGTTGTGGGTTCAGTAGCTTTCTTTTAAATTAAAAAAAAATAGGAAATTCAGATTGACCTCAAACTGCACTCACCGTGTCACAAGGAACCAGAACACCACCACTACACCATGGCTACCTCGCGCTCAGTAGTTAAGAGTAGCCCACAGGTGGGCATCGATCGTCAGAGAAAAAGACGGCACTGACTCCATCCCTGATTTTGGGAGTCATCCGTACTACTCATCACTAGCCATACTAAGCTGAAAGGACCAACATTATTTTCTATAAGAGGCCACACTCGAGACTGATTCCTAAAACACACCCAAGAAGGACGATGAAAACCAAACTCCAACCGAGAACACCGGAAATTGGTTTCTGCTACACACTTCGGGTTTGCTCGAGGACTCAGACGACGCAGACGAGCGAATCGTTGGTTCAAAGACTAAGCTTATTATCCTTTCTTTCCAGCTATTTACTTCCCAAAGTCCAATGTCCATTTCGGTGTCAAGCAAGCGTATTTTTGCAAAATTCCTAACGATGTGTCCAAGTATTTCCAAAGCTACCAACCCTTTTCCGACCTTCTAAAATGAACAAATTCAACTTCATGAATTGACATACTACATAACACCCTTGAGGACGTGCCCATTATAACACCATCAATACCTATCAATAGACTACTAAAGCTTAAAAAAAAAAAACACTTCCTTCCCCTAGAAATCACTGAACCATTTCATTTGCACCAGTCGGCGAACATTTTGCAATTTCAAAGGATATCATCGTCATCTTCATTCACACGAAGCAGTCAAACTGAAATCCTTGAAAGTAGTTTGGAATCGCATCCAAATCAAGGGATTTGCTCATATTTACCTTCACTTCGATAACAATTTTGCTGCCTCCCTTTCGCAAATCCTTTCGCTCCCGAGAAAAGAGTGCGTGGTGTGTGTGTGTACACACCAATGAAGACGAGGACGACGGCAACGACGACGATGACGACGACGACGACTAGAAAATATGGAAAACCATTTATTTACATTAAGACCTCTCTCCCCCTTCAGCTACCCAAGGTAAAGGATTTATTTGTAATTTAATCCTGAAACAGGAACAAATGCGTCGTCCTACTTCATGCCTCGATGGCTAAAGGAAAGCTTACTGCCAACCCCTGGGTTGAGTTACAAATAAACAGGATACTCTCGTTGAAATTGATCCCAAAGCTATCACGACTGTTTCCACAAATGTCACGAATTAATGTGCAACGAAAGTAGTTCACTTCAATTTTAAATCACGCAGAACTATCCAGAGACAAATTATAATTTACAGCATATTCATGTAATCGTTTCCTTTGTGTGCGACAGCAGTTGCCATCCCAAGCGCGCGTTTCTATAAACGAGTTTCCTGCCTCTAATCGGATTACTGGACGAGAAAGAGATACGCAGATACTCGCTCGCCGTGTTCCAACACAAAAGATGTACAATTTTTGGACTAACACAATAGCCCGCCGGGAGTCTCGGGACGGATGGATGCATTGTTCTCGCAGAGACTAAAGAACGTTTTCACACATGCATCACGAAGATTTACAGGCCCATTCATCTGCGTGCGTGTCCCTTTCAAAGGAAACGCGATACAATTTGATGCGTTTTTCACAGTGGTTTCTTGTGGATTCCTCTGATAGATGTGTTCCCAGATACTCATAAACATCAAAAGGCAAAAGGCCCCCATGACGATTCATTACTCACTTGAGAACCAACCGGCAGGCCGGCGCGGCGGTAGCAGTACTCCCAGTACGACAAATTGACAATTATGCAAATTCACGACTCCGACATCCGTCTAACCTTGGGATAACATTATTCCTCATCTATAGGTACACAGCAGTGGTAACAAGCAGACAGACAAAGTCGACAACGACGACGACATCAAGGAGAAGCCACTAAGGATTCGCGACCTAAAAGGACTGATTGCAACAATAAAAGCTACAGCAACACGACATCTTCTCGCAATTAATTCGCGTGGAGAAGAAATGTGACAACGAATGTGATAACAGCCTGTTCCCACACACTTGGAGTCGACCGGCCCACCTAACCTAACATTCCACACTACAAGCGTTGAGCGCCTATCGCCATTTATCAAACCGGAATACTGCAGTTACAGAAGCAGGATCCGACATGATGAATGGCCACCGAATGCACAGTCAGAGACAACCTTGCCACTAGGTAACTCCAAGTCGACTATTTCTCATCACATTACCTCTGCAGCAGTGCAGCGACGAATGCATTCGCCTCTCGAAACGAATCGACAAAAGGAATCACAAACAACTTGGTCGTCGTGGAAGCCATCACTCTGCTCTCCAGTACTAGTAGGAGAGTGCCAGAATCAAATTACTACCGCAAATGCCTACATCTTATCTCTGGCATACAAGAGAGACAGACAATGCACTTCCTGGTTCGTTACCAGAGACCACGAGCTGACCCTTGATTTCTGGAAAATAGTAACAGCAGCAGTCATAGGTCATCAGAGATGGAGATTTTTGCCATCGTCGTCGTCGTAGTCGTCTCGCCTATGTGTATACACATCTCTGGCTCTAGAAGTTGTACAAGGATATGTTCCGACCGACCACAGCTTAGTAGTTAATCCGCTTCGCACAGAAGCAGGCATTCGTTGGTTGTCGCTCTCTGTTGTGGGAAAGATTTATTAGAGCCCAAAATGAAACTCTTAGTTTAACACCACAACAACGAGAGACTGCTACTCCGGTCCCCTCTGTCGAAGAAATCATGGTTTCCGGTTTAAATTTGTGCTGGCCTCCCCCTCTCCCCCTCTCCTGCTCTCTTATGTGTATCGTGCAGAGTGTCACAAAGTATTTGGAATTTTCTAAGGACTCTGCTCCGGCGACTAACTGCTAAGTGACATGCAATGTGCCACCTAAATCTTTCGTATGACATGGCCTGGCTTGGTTTCTCGGCTGTTATCGGCCCGACTTTTGTTCTATGTGCCACAAGAAAAGATGCCAGCAAATTAAATTTAGTCGCACCTCTCTTTCCGTGTTACCTACCACCAGGTTGTCTTCTGTATGAGCTCCTTCGGGTTCCATCAAGGAATTTCCACATCAATCACATATGCAAATTAGTTAATGAAATTACTTTGACGCATTTCTCGAGTGGATGAAATGAGAAGTCGCCTCCCTGGTGGTAAGGTGGGGGCGACCGTGCCTCTCGTATGGTTAGATAGGCAGAGCACATGTTAAATGATGAAGAGCACAACTCATTTCCATTTGGAAAAAGGGAGGTTTGTAGTGTCGTCGGTTGTATAGTTGGTAGATACACTTACTATACCGAGGAGGATGTGCTTTCGCAATTAATGAGGCAAAGATACGAGTATCTACTACCGCTGTCTGTCTATTCGGTGTAAAAGCTCCTACACCGATGTACTTATGCCGTAAAGGGAATCTGAGAGACTCTAATGGATTATGTGCTTAATTAAATTAACAGTTACGTTACACTTATTTCTAGTCATGTATGCCCGCCGCGCCGCTGTATGAAGTGATTGAATTAAACCACTTACGGCCGTTTTAATTTTAAACTTTGCGGAGACTCGAGAAAGCTAAGAGGTGGTTAAAATAATTAAGACATTCATTTGACTATAAACAAGTGAACACTGTGTATAGACAGCACTTTCAGGCAGCCGCGGTTTTCTTTCATTTGCGACTAAGTGCTTGTCTTCCATTCCTATTTGTCTCTTGAACCATCAATATTCTGCCCCCACATTTCACGTGAAAAGCTGTCCCTTTAGAGAGAAACGGACTTTAGCACCGAAGTGTATGCAATGAAATCAGAATTCGATGCAGACTTTCATGCGCTAGGTCTTAATCGATTTTCAGATTGCAGTACTATGAAAACTTGTGTAATATTTAAAAATATTTAGTGCCAAGCCTGAAACATGAGACATAAAAGTAATTTTTTTTATATCCACAATTGGACGATATGGACTTTGGTTTCAGCAGAACGGCAAAGCGTGCCACTCCAGGCGTCACATTATCTCTTGCGGATTGAGTTCGATAATCGTATTACAAGGCGTTTTGGAGACGTGTCCTGACCACCACCTAGCTGACATCGTTGGACTTTTTTTTTTATGGAGAACGATTCACAAACGTTGACGCACGGAAAACATGCATCGAGCTAGTTACCAAAATAAACCACAAACAAACGACAGGCAGGTCTACTGCCAAGCCAGCCTATGGAAACATTTGAACAAAATTATTTTCCCTATAATAAACGGAGGGCGGTGGGCGCCGTGGCTCAAGTGGTTAGTGCGTTGGATCGCTGAGCGTGAGGTTTGAGGTTCGAATCCCAGAAACACCAACAAGTTTTTCGCGAATGTCTGATAAACGTCCGAGAGTAATAACTGTCAGGAGAAAGCTTCTCAATTTGCCTTTCGGATATGGCTCTAAACTGTAGGTCCCTCGCGAGAAGCTAGGTCCTGGCCCACATACGGTCCGTTGCGCCAAGAATTTGTATTTTTTTTTTGTGAACGGAGGGAATATTCTCTTCAATAAAGCAACAGTCATGGGAAAATATTGAGGAGTGTAGATTGAAAATAGCCATCTCTTGATAAGAGACAAAATCTTTTTATTAATCGACATCCACACTGAGAATATCCAACACTTCCTAACAACTTCTAGATTGAGAACAGAAATCTGAACCACATCCAAGGACAGCCTAGATAAACCAAATAAATTCCATTCGAACGACCTCTTACTCACAAAGACAATTCTATTCAACACCGTCTGTGTTTAACTGATTTCAGCTCAAAAGCTCGTTTCATAAGCTCTATATCCCATCCCCCTACACCCAAAGACTTAGATCATAGTACTGCTGATCCACAAAACTAAATTCCATTTTATTTTCCTGATCCAAGGCTAAAGGCTGGACAGAGGGAGTAAGGTCTTAAAAATAATCTCTCTCGAGGAACCACATATGCCATCGTCTGTTCTTTAAATGGGCCAAACGTGCGCTTACTCACTAACTGTTGAACCATTTACGACACCAATGTACACAGCAAAATTCTATTCAATCCCGACGCTGTCCATATATGCAAAGTAAATGTATTCACCGCCACCACTTACCTGAGATTGAGTATGATAATTGTTTCAACGTGCCTTCAAAACAATTATAGACACATGTAAATATAAAAATAACATCAACAAACGTATCCACAGGAGCCTCGCAAAGTTTTAGGCACACGCGATGCTATAGAGAAATAATTAATTGGCCTTCATACATATGTATGTATGTGTGAGTCAGTCTATTTAAGGTGGCCAAACAAATCGGTTTGGATTTCGTTTGCCATTAAGTAAGACACTTAGAAAGCATGAAGCATGATTCAATCAAGACAGCCAATTGCAACCAAGTTTTCAAAAGCACTCGAAATTATTTATTTACGTCGCAAAAAACAACGCGAAGCGAAAGAATGAATAAAACAAGTTTTTTTCGTAGTTTTAAAAATTTTTTTTTTATTTTTTTTCTTCACTTAATTTCTAAAATTAGTACAAAAGGATTACGATATAGCGTTCATAAACGTTTCATTTAGAACAAAAATCCGTTTAGTTGATCACCGTGGATGTACTTGGCTAGCGACAACAACAACTCCTGGTGGTCCATAATGGTTATGAGGGGGTCCATAATGCACCGGTCCATGATGAGAAGGTCCATAATGAGAAGGTCCATAATGAGAAGGTCCATGATGAGAAGGTCCATGGCAAGGCGGTCCATGGTGGTGATGCGGCGGTCCATGGTGATGGTGTGGTGGACCATGATGATGGTGTGGAGGTGGTCCATGATGATGATGGTGATGGTGATCGTAATGGTCATGATGTCCATGATGACCGTGGTGTCCAGGACCCCAATGTCCATGACCAGGGCCATGATGTCCAGGTCCGTGATGGCCTGGACCACAAGGTTCACAGTGTCCGTGTGGTGCCATTTTATTTAAATCAACTTTGTGCTCTACGCTGTAGCTCTTCACTTGTTGCAAGCTATTGCTCAACTGAATAAAGGAAATTCTTTTGTGTGCTATTTAAGCACAATTCCAGCTATCTCGATGGAATGAGTGCTTTCATGATTACGCCTATTATCGCGTGCTTTGAATCAGTAATTTTATTTTAGGTACTATGACACATAGTTTGTTTTTATAACAAAAAAAAAAAAAAAAAAAAAATGTAACTCCCCGAGCTTCCCAACCCTTAGCGCAGCAAAAAAATGTTGCCTAAGGTGTTGTGAATTCTAAATTTACGAGAATGTATCGCATTCGATAGTGACTTGCAATATTATCTCCGAATTTCATCAATTTGCAAAATGTTTCCAGATAGTCGGGGAATGTGTGCAAGTGCGTCACAGAATAGACAGCTTTTGAGAATGCCTCGTCTGGTAAATGGGATGCTATAGAGGGCACATCTCTTGAAAATATCTGTAACGGGTCATTTCATGTGATAAACTATCCTTCATGTTTGAGCCTAAGCTAGGGTGTAGTTTTCAATAAAAATGGCAGAGGATTTCTTCCCGTTTTTTAAGAGATTGTAAATGGTGGGCCATCTGTTCTTTTCTTTTTGAAATTTCTATAAAAACTACACGGTTCAACATTTATCAATGCCGGTTGCTTCATTGGAAAGAGCATACCTTCCGCTTATTTATGAAAAATATTTTGATTCAAATGAAAGACTGGCTTTCCTATTAACCCCATTTTTCGCTACACTGTCCATTATTTGTGTCTTTATTTCGCGAATAGCTCGTTGAATGACTTTCTTAAGTACGTCAATTGTTTTTGGATTGTTGTGGTAAGAACAGAATAACAGAGAGTCGGTCAAAAACAACGAAACAGGAAACCGTGCATTGACATCAGAGTCTTGAAGAAGAAATATTTAGCTGAGGTCATGACTAGTTTCGACATACTCGTTCCAACCTAAATTGCCTGCGACTCAGCATGTAGTTCAGGTTAAAACTACCTCAGCTTAGACTGAAGAACTCATTTGACTCCAGTTAAAGCGCTGCATCACGATGCCTAAAAAACGTTAGAAAAAAGGAAATATTTCGAAAACTTGTCCACGATTCTTTCATGCTTCTCCCAAAGCATGAGTCATCGTCACGCCATAGTGAGCACATATAATTATTTTATAGTGTATTACACACAATAACATTGCTTTATGCACAAGTAGTGCACATCATGTTTAATCTGTGTTATACGTACGCATTATTAAAATGTAGAACGTATCGTTACGTTTCGCTGACATGATGGTAATTGCACTAAGGGTGGGTGTGCTTAGCATGGAATGTTTTTTTTTTGCAACGAGAGTTCAAATTATCGATTTAATGTATTTTTAATTCAAGCAGACTATTCTAAGCGCGCTGACTGTTCTCCTGTTGGAAGATTCAAAAGGCTATTTGCACACGACTGTCTGTCACGCATTTAGATGGCTTTAAACTCTGCTAGGAGACCGCTGAACGTCTCGCAAGGTATCGTATAAGTTTACCATATTTAATGAGCGAAAATTTATAGATAGAATTGATAGAAATATCTCCTTTGTTTATGGACAGAAAAAAATAGATGGTTCCAAAGCCCTTCTCACTATAATCTAATCAGCTTATAAAAATATAATTAACCTAAAGAACTGCATGTTTGTAAACGGTTCATAACGAATATAAATATACCCCTTTTGTTTTATTTTGGTTTTTTAATCTTTGTTCGATAACGAAGCGTGGAGATAGCCATTATCGAGTTTTAGATTCGTAAACATTGTAATTATGATTAATTATAAGACTTTGAGCTCGGGCGCTTTCTTTCGTCTTACAGAAGTTGAGTTGAAGATAATCCTTCTAAACGCCATTGGAAAGCCTCATTTTAATTTCAAAATATTCACATGACAGTGACAGTAAATCAGGGAGCCCCTTTTCAGTGCGACTTTCAAAAGAGCATAGAAAACTGTAGTGGGTATATAAACATTCGTGGATGATCCAAATGAGAGCTAAATACCACAACAGTCTACCGGGTTTGAAAAAATTACTATTTTTAAACATATGTGTGTATTGACAGTCAAGCAACACAATGGAACCAAAGGCAGCTAAGAAATGTGGTGAAGCACTGATCACCATGAGACTTAGTTGGGTTCCCGAACACAGCAATCTAGTAGAGTAGTAGAGAAAGAGGTCAACTCGTCCAGGTTATCCAGGGAGGACTGTACCACTCCTCGTACGACATGGTCTAAACAAAAAAAAAAAGAAACTGAACACAAACAGCCTTCTGGCATTGGATCGATCTTCTATCCGCATCTTAACTGGAGTAATCACAGGACACTGCGTCATTGGAGTCATGTTCCCCTAAGAGAAAGTATTATCCAACGATTTATGCAGAAGCTACAGAGATCCAACATCTGCGATGCGACTACCCCGCCCTACAACAACGACGCCTACGTGTCTTAGGATCCAGGTTCTTGGATTTGCTTCACTTCATAAAGAGTTCCAAATGGTGTGCTAGTCGGCCAAGAACGAACTTTCGGATTAAATGGGGCATACATCTGTGAGTTGAACTTTTTGACCTAAATTTGGCACAAAAGTAGTTTCTGATAAACCGCCAATTAACAGGAGGCACAAAATAGATACTTCTACTCCTTTTTCTTATTAGATCTCCGAATACATGACCGCAAAGTTCAAATTCTCTTGTTGGAATCCTTGAAATTGGTGGAGTTGGACTTTATTTATTCGAAATAGATACAAAATGAATGTGGTAGTTGTTTTCTTTGTTGAAAATCTTATCATGTACACAAAATGATGGACTATTTCAGAGACCTCATTAAATGACTCAGACACAACGAGCTGTACATCCACTTTGATTGATGTCATTGCGAAAGTGATTACACCAGTTTTTTGGCCATTTTTCCTGCGTAATTCCCTTTTGCCTCTTATCATGTGTCGACTGGAAGTAAAGCCTTTAGACTGGAAGTGTCAAACTCATATGAATAGTCATTTGCCACTGATAACATTGTGTTCTTACCCAAATCGGGGACTTACATAGAATAGATTAAGTCACAATGCGTTCATAGATAAATTGGCCTTTAAATAAGGATATTTGGACTCGAGACCAGACACTTCTGTAAGAAACTTCGCTCAACGCGGACATTAATAAACGAACTAGTCTACCGTCAAGCGAATTTAGTCAAGATGCCACCACCAGGCTGGGGAAGACCTTACGACCATCATCATCACCATCATCATGGTGGACCTAGAGTAGAAATCGACCTGATTGCTCCATTGCCACCACCGCGGCCACTGATCGCTGTGGAACTTTTTGGAAGTCGTCCTCGTCCACCACCGCCGCCAGCTACAGTAGTCGTGGTCAATAATCAACCTCCACCACCTCCAGGTTACAGGTGGTAAACATCCTAACAAATTTTTTATGGACTACATCTTTGGATACTTAATTGTTATTTTGTGATTTTTATTTTTTATTAACGTCCCTTTTTTTTAAAGTGGTTTAACCCGCCTTCTTTTTCTTGTAATATTCCAAAATGTGAAATAAATTAAATAAATGTAAACGCGTTCCCGAAAAATGAAAAGTTTTCTTAAAGAATGTGGAAAAATGTGGACGTGAACTCTGAAAAAAAAGTGGATACAAGAAATGCTTGTCTATAAATTCCAAGCGTTAAAAAGACAAGCTTTTTTGAGACCCTACTTAAGACAGTCATCTGAAATTATGGGAAGCGAATAAGAGTTATGTTACTTAGGCGCCTTCTGTGACGATGGCTTACAAGAACCGGCCTTAAATAGCCGTCCTCCAGCCACTTAGAAGGGCTAATGGCTTAAAAAATAGTCATTCGGGGAGTTGAATTGATTCCACTACAGAAAAACCTTGCAATTTCACACACACTCCTCTAAAGCTGATTGAGTGATCTACAAATACATTCATCGATGAAAAAACAAGAAATATCCTTCAGACACTGACTACCGCAGTCAAACTGACCTCGACCAGCAATCCAAGTCAGATTTGGTATAAGACAGCTTCTTCGATTGTGCTCTCCAAGTTGGTTGACGTCGAGTTTCACTTATGCTCTTCGCCAATGGAAACTGCCTCTAATTTTTCTTCCGGCTGGAGTGGATTCAAAAGCTCTCGGGGTTGGAGTTTTGATGTTCGCCTTGTCTACATATCCCAAATTTGTACTTATATCAGTCATTTAAACTCAGTCTACAGCACTGAGTTGCTGATATAGTTGGCCATTGTATCTTTCGCCTTAACTCATCGTCCATGCAGAACAAAGATTACTCGAAAAAAAAACTGTGATTCTCGAAACTTATAAACGACTTTAAAATCTGAGCAAGCCATCATTTGAACTTTGAACAGGTTTCGTACCTTCTACTCTCCAAATTATGGAATCATACGAACACGACAATGGAATGTGCGTACTGAAGAGAATATCGCTGATAACTAAAGTGTGCGAGATTAGAATTTATCGATTTGTCGTCAATTAGGGCTCTGTCCACCCACTAATTGGAATATTTTGTCCAAAGATCTTGGTCTACTTCTACATATACAATATAAGAGCCAGCTGATGCAATTGAAGCCAGAAGACCATCCCTCGCTGATGGGAATGCAGAATTATGTTTAGCTCACTTTTGGCTTAACGGGCTTGAAGAGGCCGTATTGACACGCCGTTTGGTGCACCTTAAAAAGATTTTGCGGGTAGAGTCTATCCTGTCATCGAATTGTATTGATTCCTTAGACCCTGATTTGCCAAGAAAATGAGAGTTAAATGCACAAACATAGGCTTGCTAAGCCGAGTGGAGGAGGGACCTTTGTAATCATTTCTGAGGGCTGAAAATTGGCTGGTTTCCGATTTCAAAATTTACACTTCATTTGCACAAAATCTGCAATTTGAAAAATATTCGAATTCAGAAAGTTCGCTAATAAAAAGAAAACTTAGAATATCTGCCTCCTATGACATCCCTGAATTTACGAGTAAACTGATACGAGCTAAGTGCAAACGTAGACTTCCCGCTATCAATTGATTTATTGATCACTTTGCTATTCGATAATACTAATGCGCATTTTTCAAAACACAAGTTCAAAGAAATTATTTTCAAGGGAACCAACATCAAACACTGGTACCGGTAGTCGGTCCAAGTGATAAAACAATTCGTTATGTAATTACGACTAGAAAACGCTTAAATTCGAAATGTCGAATGCGTTTTAAACCATTTGGATACTCGACTTTGTCAGTTTCAGATATATTCCAAATGGCACTGCCTGATAATCCAGGGCCTCCATACGGAACTTAGGAGAAATCATCGACTCGGCACCGCTACGGATTACGATATGAATAACGACATGGACATTGGCACGGCACCTAGGAGTAACACGAATTGGACCAGTAAACATGAGGACACTAATCAATACCTTAAGGCCGCCTCTGAGCATAATCTTATAAAATAATGGGAACTAGAGCTACACGAGTAAAATTTAAATTTTAAGCAAAGTTTAAGGAAACAAACTGATCAATAAACACTATGTACACAAAGGTTAATTTTAGATATTTTAAAAAATAAAATGCATTTGAGAAAAAAATATGTGTCTTCTCCTTTCGAGTTCAAGAGTCAAAAAACAGCGATAAGAAGGCTTTCGACTGATAGATAAATGCCTTCTGCGTGGGCTTGTATCGGTGTACGTGCAGAGCTGGATTTGATAAGATACTGTCAGGAAAGAACTCGTGTTCAAAAGTGAATGCATAGGGGTGTGTGCTGGAAGGTAAAATACTGTTTGCGAGGCATTCACCTTCTCAAAGGCAAAACAAAACAAAGTAAGACTACATTATTATCTAACAGTTAGTCATTAGGCACATTAAAAGACTTCTAGGTACTTTAAGGGATTAGTTTAGGGAGATAGGAATTGAAAAGACAAATCACCTGATACGGAAGAAATTTGTAAAAGGCCTGGTCAGCAAAATTATCAGGAAATGCCTAGTTTTGAAAGGGGATTAGGTAGGCTAGAATAAGGAAAACTAAACACGTTGACTTTACAATGAAAACGAGACCAATTGGAGGTATATGTCTACAGCCTCTCTTAAGAAATTATGAACTCACGAACTTTTGAAATTGAGAAGGATGACGAGCCTTGTAAAGATGCGGATTTGTTTTCAGTTGCAGATCAAAGACAAGGTACCTAGTACTTTGCAAATCAAAGTAACAAACATCACGATACTATATATGAATGTGTGTATGCTGGTGTAAGACATAACTCCGCCCATCATCATGACCATTTTTGCTTGAAAATATTCGATTCCTGGTTTGAAACGTTTCCTTAAACCCTGTTATAGACTTAACTCGAAAAACTACTGAAACGGAATTCTTTTTTAGACCCAATGTGAACCAATTTACAACTAAAAATCATTGAAATCGTATAGATTGTCAGTATTTTTCTAGGATGAGGTTGTCTCTGTTCACCTAATATTCCACGAGTCAGCAAGTATCTCCTTCATTAAAATACGACGCCTTTCTTACTTCCCCAGGTGCACAATCCAATTGGAATTTCGGCTAAACACAGATATTTCGTTGAATCGATTTAAAGTATATGAATCGAGGGGAAAGCCACTTTGCTAATCTGATTGGTTTCGAACGGGTGAATGCTGACGTCAGTCTCGTGCCGGGAACTGTAGCCTGCAACTTCAAGGTCATCGACGAAAACACTTAGGAGCGTGTCCCTTAAGGTTTATTAAAACCTACTTATGGAGGTCAACTAAACGTATTGCCTAAGAATCTCGACCACTGAATCTAAAACGAAACTGACTTGTCCGAAACGAAGCTCAATTTACCTGATCGTGGAATAGAAACGTATGCTAGCACACTAACGCCATCTTCTTTGAAAATTGTTAAGTTCTCGTCGAACATTGGTTCTACAGACTTCCCTCCTTCGACTGACACCCCCTGGGGTTGAATTGAGCGTAGCTATTTTGGGCATGGAACATGGACAGTAGCACCAAGGACCACTTGAAGCACGATTTGTTAATGAAGTAGTAGCTACATTGACCACAAAGCAGATGTCAATAAAAGCACGATTGCAGCTCAGCTACAGATCCTTTCGTACGATGAGGTCTCCACTAATAAGCGTGCAAGCTGCTTCTGAAATTCAGCATAAATTGATAGTTTACATATAAAACCACCCGTTTTCTCAGATTTCTTGTGTACAAATAAGGGGACTGAGTGGAAGGAAGTAAAATCGTAAAAAGCCTACAATTTCCGTTTTTTGTCATAATCCACTCATTAATGCGTTAAATGAATCATAGCGCACATAGCTGTGTATGCCTCATTACACTTATTTGTTTAAACAGAGTCCACTGTTAAGGTTACACGAAACAAAGGTAAATACCCACGCTACCATTGTGATGACACACTCCACCAGCAACATGATTTATTATGACTCAATCCCAGCGGGACAGAGAAAACTCATTTAATCAAGCGATACCAATCAGTATCACAATTCGACTACGCAGCATTATTCCCCTATAAGCAACCACCGAATCACCAAATATAAAAATAAAACACCTGAGCCCCTATCAATAGCGGTAATAAATGTTTTCAGGTACATTTTGGACGTTTTTCGATAAGATAACCAAGCGATAAGGTCACGATTTTTGCACGACTTACCAATTTTACCCAAAGCCCTGTCCTTAGTTAGATCAGTTATAAACCTTCCATCGACTCGTTTGCACGTAATTATCCGAAGAACGAAAAAAACGAAATAAGGATGCCTCCACACGGTCCTCCAGGCGGTGGTCCCCCACCCCATCACCACCATCATCATCATCACAGGCCAGGAATTCAAATTGCTATCGTTCCAACTTTCCGCCGTCGTCCACCACCACCGCCTCCACCAGCACAAGTTGTGGTTGTGACCAATCCAGCTCCACCACCACCACCACCATACGGTCAAGGATATCCACCCCAGTATGGACAGCAATATCCGCCTCCAAGATGGTAAAGATCCAGACCAGGAAACGTCATTTTTTTTTTTTTATTTAAATAATATGTTTGGTTAGTTTTAAACTAAAGAAAAACTGTGTTAATTTAATTTTCTAGTCTAATTTGAACTTTACTGTAACTTCACTGAAATATATAATTTTTTAAATTTTTTTTCAACTTAATTACGCTTGTGGATTTCATTGGTATCCTTCTGCGAAAGGATGCATACAATTTGTGCGTATTTGTATCTTTGTTACGATTTCAACTAGAACCACTGATTTTAAGAAAAGTGAAAGGAGATGTTTTCACTAAAAAGGGGATCAGATGAATTCGAATTAAATTTAGTCGCTAGGTGGCGCGGTATGTACATAAATGTTCGTTCTCTCCTACAACAGAAACTGCCGGGGCGATTTTGATGAAACAAAGGCGGATTTCTTTGATTAAAAGAGGAAGGTGTTCTTAGATAGATTCCAATAAGATTTAGCTACTAGATGACGCGTTATTTGTGTAAATGTTTATGCCCACATACAGCAGAAACTGCCTGAGCGAATTTAGTGAAACAAAAATAGAAAAATTCTACGAAATCTTATGAAGGTTCAAATACTCCAAATCTAGGTTTGGCCCCTGAATGGTATATCCTTGAAACTATCAAGCCGACTTCGATGAAGTTAAACAAATATTAATCTACCAACTGAAAGTTGGTCATTCAATGAGCTTCAAACCAAAAATCAGAGAAACAAGTAGAACAACACATGTGTATGTACATAGGTGAGAGGCTAGAGACAGAAGCCCAACTACGGATTTTCCTTCCTAGCATTTCACGTTTTTAGTTATTTGTGTACCCTCGACTTTTTTCAAATATTCCTTTCCACTTTCAGTTCAAAAGGAGTCAGTTTTTTTTATCTACCTCTGTAAATATTTCATTCGAGATTGTAGTTGAACTCCATTGTAAAAGCAAATAGAAGCGACGACGTAATGTCAGGCCCCAAACAGTCCCCAACCGCCAGACTAATTGACATTTGCGAGCAAACAAGCTGCGATAGGTTTTATGTGATTAGCGATTAGCTCCCCCTGCCTTGTATCTCTTAACGCAGAGAAGTTGAACATAACAAATGGCAGCTTCTCTGGAGCTGACACCAACGTTACGGCTCTCAAGACAGACTGTACCTAGATCTATCATTTTGTTACGAGTAAATGAGTGCGCTTTGAAAATTTAATGTGCTCTTAATTTTGCCGCCTAAACATGCGATGTTGATGACAGTAGATCCCGATCCATGGAACATTCCTCTAGGAATCAATCTAATGGCTGGAAATTATTACATTTGTACCCTTCGCCAGCAGAAGACGTGAGCCTGCGAGTTAGAGTCTCAAATCTCATTAAGTGATTACTTTCACATAATTAATTGCGCCACGGAGAAGTACGTAGGTATACGATTGGTGTGTGTACTTGATTTGCTTTGGTGGAGCGCTCTCGAGGAATCGGATTATTTAAAATTAACTCACACACCAACAGATACACGCACTTATTCAAAAATGTGTCATCTTAACGAAGGGCTGGGGATGGGAAGGGTCCCCCCTTTGAATTCTGAATTTCTTTTACAACGTCTTCCTCGTTAAACCGGAAACTAAAAAGTCCATAAATTAAAATTGGATTTTCAGGCCGAAAAAGATGCGCGCAGTTGAATATTCATTAGCCCCCTGTAGTGGCGATCATATGTACAGTACATCCTCCCGTGAACAAAGCAAGAGAGGGGGAGTGGAAAGGTGAGGGCTGTCCTCTCAGATGATGATTGCTCGGTAAATGAATGCGGAATGGGGTGTTTATTGCATTCGTTGCCGGTGGCACCCCTCGCTGACTGTCAACTCTTTTCCGATTCTCTGAAATTGGAATGGAATACTTTACTTAGGTTGTGTTGCACACAAGGCTACGAGTATGTGCCAATGCAATATTCCTCGAATATGTGAAATGACACTTACGGGCGTAGATTGACGTTAAGAGCGAGGGTGAGAGTTGAGTTGACGTTGACGCAGCTGACATATGGTGCAGCTTAATTTTGGGACACAATGTAATGGAAAACGTTTTGTAGACGACGACGTTGACGATTGCGGCTATAGTACGACCGAATGCTATGACAATGACGACCGACGAGCGACGACCGACGACGATATGTGCAACGTGAAAGGGAGTACCACCGTTGAGCCGACTTTAATTTAATTTATCGCCGGAAATTGGTGGTAGCCTTGGTTTTCGTGGCTTTTGTATATCAGATGTGTAAAATTAAAATTAATACGTGAATCCTTTTTAAGGATTTTAAGTTCGCTGATAGTCCATATCAGAAAAAGGTGCTTCTAGTTGTTGTACATCGTATCCCTCATCAAAATACATTAGTCAGCTTATTTTCGAGAAGCCCGGAAAAACAGATAAGGCGAGCGGCATTGACATTGACTTATTGCCGATGAGAGTGGGATTCACCATACATTTTCCCGTGTGTAGACGAATTTAAGGGTAAAGCTGTGAATTTCGTCATATTTTATAATTAAGGAGATTACACACGAAAAATTATCTACATGTCCATCATTGTGAAATTTTCCTTAGATTTACTGTTGAGGGAGCCTTGGGTTGTGCCGTTTCAGCGGCGAGAATATTATTACTTGAAGTGGAAATATAAACTGGCAGATGGAGGATGGAAGCTGGAGTTGGAGTTGGTGTCACTAGATTCGATATTACAAGGAATATGTAGAGTGCCTTCCAGGCTGAAAACTATAGTCATCAGCACTAGAATAAGTCTTGAGATAGGGATTAGAGTCGCTGCAATTCATATCTTTCAGATAGTCAAGCAGTCAATGAAATCTAAACTTGGTTGGCTGACTACCCGTTAATGGCAATGAGACTCGTCTAGGGCATCCTGTGCCAGACCCATTTAGTGGTATCGACTAGGCAAATGCCACCGTTTTCAAAACTAGCTTCGTCTATTTCATTAAGAAAGATTTGAGAGCTTAGGCAGTGCTTAGTACTAATGGAGCCCTATTCCTACGAAAGAGTCTGTACTTTAGGAAGGAGCGCATACAGAATCTCGTAGGGTTTAGTTTGAGATACCTACAAAAAAAATCGCAAAAATAATTCTTCAGATATGTACTACCAAATCGAACACCATTTAACGACAATGATCCATTCAAATTGACAGATGGGGATTATGAAAAAAAAAATTAAATTCACATTATGATATCCTATGTTCTCGGTCAGTCAGTTGAAATATTATCGAATTAACTCGTAGAATAGTCAATATTTGATAAATGAGCTTTGATGGAGTAGGTACCCAAATGCAAGCCATCTGGTTATCGTCGCTGATAACGAAAATGAGTGATTTTTTTTCCGATCCCCCTAAATAACATTTCTTATCTATTTTTCAAGTGGAATTTTTGTTGTACCAATTCGATTCAGACACCTATGATTGTGTACGGATCGATTATTTCACCCTCCTAACGCGTAGATACCTAATCTGATTGAAAAAAAAAGTCAGCAAAGCAAAACGCCATCTATACAAATCAGCCCGGAAGTATGTCTAGATAATTGAATATGTTATGGTTGTGAAATATAATTTGAAAGACTGCAACAGTTTAGGCGAAAGCCTTGAAAAATTCCCATGCCTCGGAGGTCTATGAAGTAAGCTTGAAAAATAAAGAAATTCACTTAACAGAGATCATTAAATTCGAGATCGCATATGACAGCAATCGTCAGCTCTAATTCTTTATTCAGTTGTGCTTCCTTAAGCTACAAAACTGCGTTGTATGAAAAAAGCAGCAGTAATGCTCCTCCCGATTAGTGCGGACATCAACCTTAGTAAAGAAATAAACAAAACTGGAGTTGAAATCCCTACGGAAATACTGCTTTCTTCTTGCCTAATGTATTTTCAAAGTAGGGGATAGCTGCAGGTCCTTGGCCAGTAATTCAATAACAAAAATTGTCCAACTACCTCAGACGAAAACCTAAATCTCAACACCAATTCTACTTCAGTATGTGTTTAAGGATGACGAAGGTGATGATAGCATAAGAGGTACTACTTGCATAACTGCTACAGAGCCCAAATTCTACAATGGTCCAAAGTTTTACAATTTAAGGCTGTGTGTCACTTCACAGTAGGACTATATCAAAACGACGCCGAATGTTTCTCACTAAGCACTCTAAGAGCCTAATAGCACTGCCTTATTTCGAAGGACTACACATCGAGGAAAAATTGGTAAAAAAAAAAAACCTATACTGACAGGATTCCCAGTCACAAGACAAACCAATTATCTAACGACGTTACTGAAGCTGAAAAAATAGCTTTTTCTTTTCTGTGTTCAAGGGAGATCCACATTTTCGAACGCCGGAATGAAGGAGAGTGTAGGGCAGGATTGCTCGCGAAGTTTTCCTTGAAAAACTCGACAATTGGGGCTCATGAGCTCCTGCTAACACAAAGCGAATACGGGAAAGGCAAGTGGGAGCGTTAGAGTTCATCCACTCACTTGCCCTTTGAAATAGTTCAGTAGATCATAACAAGTCAAAGTTAAAGATACAAAACCCCATATGATAGGTTGATCCAGCGTAGTCCACGGCTAAAAAATAATTCTAGCATCAAAAATTCTACGACTTTCAACAACTTTGCGCTTTCAAATCCTCTTGGTATTGAACTAAACAAATTTATTCATGGTCTAGAGGCTTACATCAGTGGGGATACTTCCTAACAAACTAAGAGTCCACTTGTCTGCATACAAACGTAAACCTGAACCGAATTCAAACTTAAAGCAGGCTTAACCAAAAATATATTCAAAACAATCAATCGATTTGAGTTCATTTTATCAAGCAGCAACTCAAGCTATCAATTGGTTATGCAACCATGGTTACTTAAGATGCATTTTCAATTCCTTATCACGTTTTATTTATCTGCCGTCTTCATTCTTGCTTACCCATACCTCAAGATAGTCTATCTTGATGACCACTACATTATTCGTTTTTATCGACATCTGGTCTTCTCATTTGTTAGTAAACATTTTGTATTTGTTTTGGATCGCGTTCGCGTTCGCGTTCGGCCACTGCGAGAACGCAACTTGATATAAGAAAATAAGATTCCATAAAGATTTTAGAAAATTAAGCAATATTTATTCACTACACAGACAGATGTGCCAAACAGGCGCCACTGTTGGCAGATACTAGCAGGCTTTCTCATGGCACAAAATCAATGATCAGCTTGATCGTCATCGATTGTCAGTTCAACAGCTGGATGAACTCGCACACGTTAAGCGACATCCACCAGAATGCTAGTCAGTCAGCAGATAATCCAAAGGATGTTTGCTATTGCTATTCCAACCATAAATGGTGTGTAAACAAAAACAAGGGAAAAACCTCTCGAGGAATGGGTATACACTCGTACTCGTACCAACGAATATTTGTCTTGATTAAGAGCCGAAGATATTCAAGTGAATGCAGAAGTTTCATCCTCTTGTTAATGGCACGATCCGTCTTCTGCAGATGCAAAGTGATCGTTTCCCCTCACGCCTACTTAATAGAACCTCAAAATTAGGTCAGCTTAGTTTACATTCGGGTGTATCTGACGACTGACAGAAGGCCTCTTAATCACTTGCCAATCGAAACCACCTCCCGTTTGACTTACAGCAAAAGATACATCGACCTTATCGAGTCGATTTGTTGATTGTTGATCGTGTACCAACGTCAATTTGTCTTCGTATTTCGATTGAAAATATCTCCAGATACTCTGCGACTTTGTTCTTAATGATCCAAGTCGATACATTGTGATTGTTGGTCAAAACAGTGGATACATCCGTACCCGATGCTTGAACAAATGGTCATGTTAAGGAGTTTTGTTTGTAAACAAAGTTTGCCATATTTGTTCGGCTGGCGATGGAGAGTCTCGTATTTCAGGCATCTGTGCAGCATCCACGATTCAAAATAGAATCCATGACTGGGTGTGTTATAGATTTTTCTTCTTTTTTTTTGCGATATACTCCATCGCACTGAATCGAATCAAGCTAAATTCTTCTACTCAAGAGGCATACCACCACGGCACCACCAAATCAACAATTTAACCCCAATGAACAGTCCAATGACTGACCATCAGCTATTCATATAGAACAAATTTTGAAAGGTCAATGCTTGTGTATCTGCATGGGAATAGGCTTCCAATTAGAATTTATTGTGGTGCTCTCGTGAAGTTCCGAAGCACGCACCACTGGGCCAGAGCTAGTTTGATTCAATTAATTCCTCTCGTATTCATCGCGTATTTTATTCCTAATCAGAGCCAGAGATTTCTGATTTCTCTGATGGCGCATTTCTCGGACGGGAGACCCCATCCAAAGCGGAGACTCGAGCTTAGCCAATATCAGAGTTTAATTTGTACTTAAATTGGTTTTTATGGACTGTTGCACTGGATTTAAATATTTGTGTCTGGTGACCCGTTGAGGGGCTTCTAATGAGCGTGTGTGTGCTGTGGGCTTGGTACTGTGATGGACGAGGATGGCAAACAATGGGGTCCGCGCGTCGCCCCAGCGTTCATTTAATTTTTATTACACATCAATAATTAGAAATACAAAAGTGGGAATTGGAAAATTAATTTGTTGTCGGCCGGAGGACGGCGTTGCTTTTCTGTGCATTGATTTGGTTTTTTTTTTTTTTTTTTTTTCTTTCTTCTCGGATAAATATGAGGGGAAAATTACTATAAAAATAGAATATCTCAAGAATTGACCCACTTTCTCGTGTTCATTCTTGCATTCATGATAAATAGCCTAGCACGAAAGAATCGGGATCGGAGAATCATTACGTTTTTTTGAAATAAAATTAATTTGTTATACCTTTTTTGGAATCGCTTTTAAATGGGGCAGCATAAATTAACTAAAAGTGGGAGATTCGCGCTCGAATGAATTTTTGGTTAGATAAATCATCAATACTGTTAGTGGACAACTTTATAGATATCCTAAATAATAGCAGGGATAGCATACGAATCAATATTGATTGTCTTGTATTTCTTGTATGCTTCGTTGATTCATATTAATTAGGAAGGAAATTGAAGTTTGTTTGCTTTTTTCGTAAACTCAAAGTCAATTGTAAGCATTGAATAAAACGGAATTTACAACCTGTCAATTTGAAACTATACGAACGTCCAACTCATGTAGCATACCTCTAAGAAGTCAGCTTTCGTGGCATTGCAAACAAAAAGTGGGTGGATGTCTAGCACCTGGAAGAATATCACCGAAAACGATAAGTTCAGATTTCATTGCATATCCTTTGGCGACCTGAGCAGTTCTACTAATAAAAATTTGGATAAAAAGGGAAGCCATCTGTAAGAAACCCTTTGGTAGAAAATGATGACGAATGTCTTGGTTGAAAATATGATTGTAAAAGCGAATGAAGGAAATGTGAAATACGAAAAGAGCGCACAGTCGAGTTGAGAATCTTTAAGTAGCAGGCCGCGTATAATCAATGGCAACTAGAAGAAGTTTCAGGTTCAAATCCCACGTCACGTCCCACCTCTCACAAATATCAAAAGCATTCTATTGACCATGAAAAACTCTTAAGAGCTCCACACTACGCCCTATGTACCCCTTTGGAAAAAACTTTTCTTGACTGTCATTCTCAGCACAGAAGTCGCTACCGTATATTACAGCGCTAGGCTTGACAAATATGTCATGAAAACACGTTGTTGTCAAAGCGACGCGTCATTTCAGCTTCCAATAAAAAGTCCCAACCATTCAGAACGTCAAGAAAGAACTATTTTCTGTTAATCCAAACGTAAAGCACGAGCGCGAACAAACGAACAAAAAACGACGTAAAACGCTCATAAATTTGTAATACAATGAGATGATATTTTTTATTTGTTTACATGTTGAGTGTAGTGTATAAAACTAATCGCACTCAATAGACTCGAACACCAAGTAAACGTAATTAATACATCGTTTTGAAAGAACAACAAAAACGGCAGCAAACAGTTTTTTATCGTAATATCGTAATGGGGTACAAAATTCATTCTCACTTGCTCTCTTTGTTGAACGAGAGAATAGAAATGAGCTCTGAGAGCGCAATCGAGAGAAAGTGCATTTGAGTGGAATGACTTGGATGTGCATCAAGTTGCCGCTTTAACATCTTACCGAAGAAATTGGTACAAATGCAGGCCAGTCGAATAAATTATTAACTTGGCTGCGAAAAACTGTACGAGCAGTTAGAATTAGTATCGAAAATAATGCGGTTCTGTGCAAATGCACTCCTCCAGAGATTAGATGAGGCTCAGCTTGTAAAAATGCAGTGAAAACACGCCCGCATTTTGTACTCTGCACAATTTCAATTACGTCACGTCATGTGGCAGAGGACAAATGCATCGGAAAAACCATCAGAGGATATCCAATATTTTCCTTAAATTCTTCCCGTTCAAGGCACGAACTGAATATCCCATCATTTGCATGGACTGTGGTAGAATAAAGGCTGCAGTATGCGTCTAACTCGCTATTAGAAGAGAACAAAAATTGCAATTTGAGGTATACTCAAATACTTCTAGATTAAGGTTCATCTACGTACTTTGAGTGAATAACACAAATGAAAGAAAATCCTGCTCAAAATGTATGCAGCACAGTGCTGTCGTTGATGCTAGTAAAGTACATATAAATTATTCTCCTGTAAAACGTACTAAGTATTTCGAAAGAAAACCTTGCGAGCTAAGATAAGAAAGTATGGATTCAGAAAAGACCTAACTTCCCGGAAGATGAGCTAAATTGTCCAGCCATGGAGTCTGCTAATAGTGACCCGAGGACAGAACGACATAAATTTAAAATGTATTCAAAAAAAGAATAATTATTTGAGTATTTTCGTGCGAGAAATAAATCCTGTCCTATCAAAAAGTATCTATACACATATCTAACTACTAAATCTTTCGACAAATCTAAAGAATAATAAAAAAAAAATACAATCACTCACCATGAATTGGCTGTTGCACGATGTTCATGTGGATTGAAGAATGCAGCAACCTCGTACCACTCGCGAACGCGAACCGAACAGTAGATTAGGCAGACAAATTAACACATTGAGCCAAAGCACAGCCCATTTTTAGCACTAAAGGACAAAAGGGGATTTTCTTAAAACTTAAAAACAACTAAATCGCGCACGTATTCACTTTTATGACTAACTGATGGAAACATTTGCACGAAATTGAGAGCGAGAATTGGGTAAAGGAATTTTTTTAGCATTATAGGAATAGCAAGGGATTTTAAAAAAATTAAGGCACTCGCGCACTGACTTAAAGACATTAACTGCTCTTAAAGACGACACTGAGATTGAATTTTATAGCAAAAGCACTTTCTTTTTTATTTAAAGAATGGGTATTAAGTAGAAGAATTTAGTAAAGGGGCTTTTCTACATTTTTATATTAACGATATGGGCTTTACTTAAAGAGGCACGACTCCAGATATTGGGGATACATTTTTTTACTACACTAAAGGACTTTTTATTGCATGCACTGAGGAAGCTTATGACAGGGGATGATAGGGCCACGATTTATAAACGTAACGAATTCGGACACTGATTTAATATTATAGCAATAGGAACTTAAGGCACTCGCGCACTGAACCTTATCTACTCTTCAAGACGGCACTGAAGTAGAATTTGGTAGCAAAAAGAGATTTTTTAAGATTTATGCCAACGACAGAGACACTACTAAACAGGACGGATTTTAGAAGCATTTATATACCAGGATTTATTAAGAACGCGCACGCACATTAAACAGCACTTCATTCACTTGACTTAAAGAATGGGCATAACGATAGCTTAGTAAAGGGGCTTTTTTATATTTTTATACTTCATTATAAGAGGCACGATTTCAGATATTGGGGATATTTTTTACTTCACTTACGCATTAGGCAAATTAAAGAAAAGGGACGATAGGGGCATTATCAATTCGAACACAGTGACTGATCATTTGCTTCATTTTATATTTAAACACTTTCTCCGAACACCGGCACTGAAACGCTGAAAAGACAAAAAAAAACAAAAAATTAAAAATTTTTCAATTTATCAAAAAATATCAAAACATGCATATTTCATAAATTTCAAACTGAAAAAAAAAATAATAAACACTATCCCTATGAGCATATCTATTGATCCCACGCATCAGTACTTTATATTGGGTTCGATTTAGGACCATGGGCAAGTGTATGTTACGAAGAATAGCACACTGGCGATCAATAACTCTGTTAAAAGTTAAACAAAGCCTAAGGCAGCTTGGATTTGGATATCGAAAAGGCGGCTTTGTTCCTCAGAAACCTTAAATTTTGAAGGGAGACACCGCAAGGTACATAAATTTGATGCAACATCCTTACTCTCTCAAATCCGTCCTCTTTTATTCTATTCTAAAGCCTGAAGAAGAGTACTCAATTTCTCAACAGAGGGGTCAGACAAGGCTTAAATAGATCTAAATATCATAAGTTCGCTGTGAGAGGTGATATCGGGATTGTCTTCCCTTAAAGCCTACATGAATTTAACAAGTCCGCTATTAGATAAAATTCCCCTCAGTGCTTCACACTACCTTCGATATTTAACCCACGACAACACTAATGCACGCTATTACCTTCTGATATTTCACTCAAACTAACTCAAACTCCCCCACCACTCACGCTCATCTACTGATTGAGCGACCACTCCCAGTGCACTGCATATCCTCCAGATACTCAACTCAAAATGCACTTTTCATTGCATTGCCGTTGAGTGAGACACCGCAATCCCACTCAAACGAATATATGCGTCTCCCTCTAGTTCTCCGCTCGATTAAAAGAAAAACAAATCCAACGAACCACCGAAGAATTCATTTCCAAAGAATTCAGTTTGTTTTGAGACGTCGTGCGTGTTGGGTCTGTCAAATCTTGCCGCGCGGAATAATACCATTAATGGTTCTGAATTAAAAAAAAAGATAATTAATCAAAAGTGAGAAGTGTTCTTTTTTTCCTGTCCAAACAGAATTCAAGTGATTTTTTTTGGAATTTGTGTCAAGGGAAATATGTACATGTTTCCGTCTGTGCGTGGTTAAAAAGAAAAAAGTCGAACCAACATCTACTTTGGTTCTATGTTCAATTGAAGTTGAAATTTCTGTTTTTTACCGGGTACCTTTTCCAAGGATAATAACACAACAACAATTGGATTAAATTCTATTTTCATTTCATCTACATCCAGCATCTATAAAACAGGATTTACTCTCAAAGGATACAATGCCCGTTGCAGTTGTCTGTTAAAGGTGAGGGTTGGAAATTCATTTGAATATCTTTTCTCTCTGTCTCTATACACTCTGGAGGGTTTTTTTCAATTTTTTTTTTTTTTTTTTAATAATCATAAACGCATCGAAACGGTGGTGGTAGGTATAGATAAATAGAGATCCCCCTAACTGAAACACGAACCCTCATATTTATAAACGTACGAGTATGATTTTGGCTGCATTTTGATATACGGCGGTTTGTAGAGGGCTTAGGGACTGTCACCATGAATTGTTGACGTTGATATCTATATTGTTTGAGGTGAACACAGTGGGCTAAGAATGTATGCTTGACTGAGTAGTTGTAGATGCATACTTTCTTCACTCAACCAACGACATAAGCCGATTAGATACGAAGAAGAATTTTCAATTTCGTTCTTGGTTCTCGTTCAAAGAAACTGGGGAGCTGTTATAGGGCTTTCGCCAAATGAACTAGTTCTGGGGGTTCAATGCCATGTATAGAGATGGCTCTTTAAGACTTGACAAATTTCGGTCATCGAAAAAGATTCTGAAGAGTTCATGGAAATACACTACACTACACAATTGTAAATTAATCAAAACAAACAAACAAACACATCGCAGCTTATCGCGGGGCCCATCAGAAAGAAAGGCAGAAAAAAAAACGTACCACAGCATAACCCGACAGATACGAGAGAATCTATCTGTTGAATGTCTGATGGCGACTGTTCAATTAAATTACAGCCCGAGGCTGTAATTATCTCTTGATCGTCGTCATCGTTGTCGGCATCGGCGTCGGTAGTGTTTACTGGACACTAATAAGAAATCTACCACCATCATCACTACGAATACAGACAGGTGTAGTCAAGATTGGGTAATTCTGGACGCATGGATGACTTGCTCACCTTGTACAAAGCAGGTATTTGCATTCCATTTTCGACAGCTAAATGTGATAACTTCTAATACACTGACTCAAAGTGTGCCCCCACTAATCGCATGAACATGCACTTCTCTCAAAATTTGAACGTCTTAAGTGGAGCATTTCCAAAACTATAATTAAACCGACTCATAAAAGATTCCCTCTGAGGAAAGATACGAGTAAATTCCAGGCTCCCTCTCTGTCAGAATTACTTCGATAGCGTATGTTGATGTAATTAAGTAATAAAGAGTAAACAACCCATCCTGCTAGGGGTATTAAATTTTATAGAGCTCCTCTCTGTGACCTGCTTTTACCAAATTAGTTGCCAGTAGATAAACTTTTATCTGCACTATGGACTATTATCGATCTCAGCGGACTGGTCTTTGTTTAAACATAACGATAATCTTTCAAATCAAATAAATCATCCGAAAAAATTCACTCAGCGTGGCGTCTTGAAATACAAACATGCTTCTACCTGCTGAGTTATAACTAAAAACAAAAACAACGCACACAAATTCTGTTTTCATTGTCATTCACAAGATATTTATTGAAACAAGATATTTATTGAATAACAAAAAAAAATCTGAAATGAAATCCTTATACCCAATCGAATCGAATTGTTTTGAAGAAAAAAAAAAAGAATTTCATTGTCTCTGTGTGGAGGTACGTACTCGCACTGGTACTCTTACTCCTTTGGGAACGTTGTTTCTGTACCCCACCACCCGAAACAAAAATGCCTGCAATTAAACTCCTTTGTGGCAGAGTGAAATATTTGTGGTGTAATTCCAATAATTTCATCAAAGAGATATTATCTCTTTATGGGAGCCTCTGATGATGCTGATGGTATAATGGTTCTACATTACTGCCACTGCCACTACCACTACCACTTGTACCACTTTTGCTGCTTCCCTGCGTTCCTCCGAAAATCCTGGGGAAAGGGTTGAAATATTTGCATCATATTCGGCCCTCTTACATTGGATTCTTGAGCTAAGCACAAGGCAATTTGTCCCTTATTGGAAGGTGAGTTTTGATGCTGCTGCTTTAGATGTATGGTTGGTAGGTAGGTACTGTAGCAATTTGGTTGCTATTCTTTAGAAGACAAGTATTTCGTTACTTTGAAGCACATTCCTATAATTTGTAACCTATTTCATGCAGAAATGTTCAGCTTCAAGGCATAAAGATACGTATTTCGCAAGCGGCACCCATTTTTTTTTTTTATTCTGAACTATAACTTGAAAATTATACTGAAAGAGTCATGTACTATGGCATGCAGGGCTCCTGGTTTGGGAGCTAACATATGCGATAACTGATTTAAAGAACTTTGTACACAATAGCGGATTTGAGGACCCAATTATACGTGGCCGAATGCACGTATCTCCGACTTAATAACAGTCGCAGCTCACGAAAAATGGGATTTGATGAAAAAATCTATTTTATTTTGTTTATTGCTTGACTTCTGGGTAACGCACAAACACGATTTATAGCCTAAAGTAATCGGAAATTAAGATCCTCAACGAGAACTGTTATACTGTGTGAGTTATTATAAGCTTTTCGAGTGCTTAACTTGATAGTTTGCTGGTCAAGCGTAATCGATTTGAAAGAAGTATCTGCTAAGCGACTGCGAGCACCTTTTGCAGAGGGTTACATATATTCTTTTGAAAATGTTTAACATTCTACCTTTCCTCTAATAACTGAGGTTAATGAGGGCAAATGTAACGTCACAAAGGCAACGACGCATGCGTTTTACGGTTCATCGGCGAAAGGGTTGTTTTCGTTGTATGTACCTTCTCTGCAAATTATGAACGCCCAACCAGGCATATCCTGTTGTGACTTGTGATAAGTAGACCGTTCTATTTTATGACCCGAAATTGATGTAATTCTTAACAAATTGGAGCTGAACAAAAAGCGAAGCAGTCTCTGCAGAATTGCTAGAAATGTTCTCCAGATCTTTACTGCTTCTTTTAGTTTTATTGCATTGTATGACCTCATTCATCTGACAAGATATTATATCGTTCTGAAACGCAACCGAACAACAGCGAATACATCAGTTAGATTATATTTATGGGCTCTCTGAAGTAGGCCACAAATACGCCCATTATATGAGTAGATACTTTGATACAAGGCCATTAAACGTTTCATTTTGTACCAAAACATAAAAAACTCTCAAGTACGCATTGTCGGTTTGACATTTTTCTAATTTTGCTTCTGGAAGAGGAACTTGCATGATTCTGAAGACTAAATTTGCCCCCGAATTCAAATATTTGGAGCAACAGACCGTACATATGTAGTCCAGGGTCTAGCTTATAGCAACCATTCATCTTGTCCGTGTTATAATTTTTCCCACAAATAGAAGAGACCTACAGTTTAAAGCTAAATCCGAAAGGCGAATTGAGAAACTTTCTCATGACAGTCATTACCCTCGGACATTCGTGAGATGTGAGAAATCTTTTTGGTGTTTTCCAGAATTCAAACTTCGAACCTCCGGTCCAAAGCACATACCACTTAGCCACGGTGCCCAGTTATTTCATATATTTATCCACCCACGATGCTAATCCAATTCGCAACGTTTGTGGGAACTAAAAAATGAAAAAAAAAAGTGTCAACAATGTGATTAGTATTTATTTTCCTTTACGGTTCCCAGCGTAAAGCCACTGTTTCGATGAATGCACGTTCATCCCAGCGTGATGTGATGGCACTTGCGATGACACCTTAAACGATCGCTAATGAGGCGACTGGACGACCGGCAAATGACAGCCACCATCACCATCATCCCATAGACAGTCTCAAGTGCAATTGCTGTAATTACCGCATCGTATTGAATTTCGACAGCGAACACTCGTAATTCGCACGACCACTGGCGATTTGGAAGCTTTTATACGCCACATTGCCCCCCCAACACTGTACGTGTACTGTCACACAACAAAGGCGAACAGAAATCCCCATTAATCCCTTAACGATACAAAACACACCATGCACACACTACAACTACTCACTCACACCCACGAGTGAATTGTGCCCGAGAGATTATTAATAAGTGACAACAATCCGTATCCGTACGAAAAGGAGATCCAAACTCCGATGAATGGCATCGGAGTGGAGTGGAGAGAAAAAAAAATGATGGCAAGTGTTAACAAGCGGGGGAAATATGATCTGGGTATACATCTGGTTGACACGCCGGCACCGGCACACATACACATCACCGTGCATGTCGATGGGTATGAAAATAATAACAATGCGCAAGAAGGTTCCCAAGACATACTCTCCATCAACGTGCGTTCAGCAAAAGCCATTTCGTATGTCAACGTCAATGTCACGTAAAACCCATAGATGGAAAGTTATGACGTGGCTGACACTTTCAGACTTTGACAAATCCCAACCGCACTACCAACAGTGGGTTGCCTTGCCTGAGATTAACTTCATCTGTGATAAGCCGCCGCTTGGCATGCCTTGGCTTGGCGTCTCCTCGAATCTTAAGAACCGCATCAAATCTTATCCGGACACACATTTAATTGATTTTCATGTCGATCATGCAGATAGCGTTTTTCAGTTTATATGTTAATTCCACTGGGGGGGAAATGATTTCAGATTTCCGCTCGATAAAATCGGAATTATTAACCAGTTTCCCACTGAAGGAGCATACCTAATGGCACATGGCTTTTGTTTTAGAATTGTTTTCGAATTCTTTACCACATTTTTCGATATTCTATGCCTGATGGACACACACACAGTTTTCTGGAGGCAAAATGCAAATGCACTCCGTCCATCTCGAAGTCGATTAATTAATTTCCCACCTCTAATGAGGTTGAGGGCTACGCCATGCTAATGGACGTTCACCGTTAAAAAAATACAGGCATACACTCGTATTCTTTGAATTGAATGAGAGGAGGCCAACTCGCTGGATGGCCGGCTGGGCCAAACAATTGAGAAATGAAAATATTTTGAGAAATAAATTCGTGGGTTTTATTGCAGCATCACGACACATACTCGTAGATACGTCTACGGCAGGCAGTAGGCTACTACAACAGCCCATCAGCCCAGCGGCAGTTCCCGATCTAGAGTCAGCTGGTGTTTTCTGGGTGTTTTTCCCCCCGCTGCCAACAAGAAATTTTGAATCAAAATGAAATTTCCAATTTATGGCGCAATCAGGACGGCGATGTAGCTCATCATAATCACCATATCCACACAGTTAGCCAGCAGCGTGCGGTTGAAGGGAATCATTGTGCGTGTGTATGGGTGTGTGTGTGTGAATGTGGGAACGATTTTTCCCGAATTGTTATTCTTTTGGGCTGTTTCAGAGGGGGGAACTGAACTGTGATGAGAATGTCGTTTCGTTATTATTATTATTCTCACTTTTGACAAATTTCAAGAGGCATCGACGACGATGGCTTCCCATGGGAACCTCCATTAAGATAGGTAAATATTTTCCTAGGACCCCAATGTTGAAAAGCACGCAGCAAATCGCCACCGTAATTATGTACGAGTACTTTAGAAAAAAGAAATCAGAAAAAAAAAAAAAACATGTTGAAAACCATGACAACGCTGATGCAGAGAGACAAACTGTGTCGGGACAAACAAAGGCTGCTCACGTCCACTTAGCCAGGCGGAGAGGTTGGGGGCGACTTTTAATTTAAGCACGAAGCAACCACCAGCAAACCACACGGGCGGACAAGCGGAAGATTTTTATGGTTCGCCGCGCTCAATTTACAAGCGCTCGTGAGGTTGTGTACCCGCAGAAGGTGAACAAATGAGGCGCAGATACGATCTCAGATTGGACCGCATCGCAGCGGGTTCATCCCTCTCACTCGTTTTGGAAATTGCAAGCTCGTTTATGTGCTTCGAGGACAATTAAAATTGTCTGGCATCGCATATATCGATTTCAAGTTAACATTCTCTTGTTGTTGCTTGGATTCGCTGTGCAAAAAAAAGTGGATATGGTCTCAGATTTCTTTGTGGTTAACACTAGGTGACAAAATTCAATTCCATCCTCGTATTCATTTACCTTTATAAGGTATGCGAAGGATAAAATTATTGTATTGTGGCGCCAAAGATACATTCAATCCTATGATTGAAGGCGTTATCCTAAATCTGCAAGTTGCCTCATGTCGCTAGTTTCTAAACATATTCTAAAAAGGCTTCAACGACGCTTATAGCGTCTAGCTGTCGGGCTACAAATGCTAGTAAATCATACAAGATTGAGCATAGAGGGCATTTATGTGCATAAATTTAGTTAGCTACAGCAATAGACCGCACTAAATTTATGACATAAACGCGTGCTACTTTAGCAAAGTCTGATGCACATAAACCGCAGATAAAATAAACAACTCAAACTAAAAATACTTTATTCTGAATGGGTGTCAGCAGAGTGTGCTACTTTGTTGGAGCTACGTAATAAGCATATAAACTGGACGATAGACGTCTACATCGATTTAGCCACATTACGCTTGGGAATAACGCCGCAATTTGGAGTCTGAATCGCGAACTACGATCGGAATATGGATTAAAAATTAAGCTCTTTTCAATAGAAACAAATTTTATACAAAGAAAGTAAAAAAAAAAGAATTGTTGATCTATTGAAAATCTGTCTGTGCATAAGCCGATTTCCTGAACGGGTTGAAAGAAAATATGTAGTCTCAAGAACGTTAAAAAATTGAGCCACGAGTGTAACTACCACTGAATAATACAAAACCTGGCTCGCAGAAGGCTTTGTCTATTTCTTATTCGTAGAATAAATGAAAATGAACCAAGAAAATAATTTTCGGTGACTGCAAAGGAAAGACAGCCATAAGGAAAGATAAGCCATATCCGAGAGGCGAATGAAGAAACGTTCTCATGACAGTTATTACTCTAGGACGTTTGTCAGACATCCGCGAGAGGTGGGACCGTGAAAAGACTTCTTGGTGTCTTCAGGGGTTCAAAATTCGAACCTCTCGCTCAGAAGTCCAACGCACAGCGAATGAGCCATGGAGCCTATAGCTCGAATCAATACCAGCTCGCTAGGGATAAAAGCAGGAAAACCAGGTAAACACCGTTCGGCTGCACGATTGCCATGGCTTGATAACTTTTGCTTGATAAAATTTTGCTCATTGCTTAGCTTCAGGATAACGTACAAAGATTTCCTAATAAATTCTCTAATCAAAAAAATGTGCTGAACTGAAATCGGTTCAGCAACTCTTTCGTTACAACGTTACTACTGATGACAGAGAAATAGACCATCAAGTTAAGGAAAACCGAAAATGTTAATTTAAACCTCAACTTGAGTAGCGCCTATAATTAGGTCTCAACCAACATGGTGTGTGAAACTCTAGGCATTAAGGCAACTTAAATCTACCATAGGCAAGGTTCGCAGTCTGATTAATTGAACCGGGCTACGGTTGGAAGGCGTATGGACCAGTCAAGGTAAAAACCAGTTCTTAACAGACTCATGAGAGATCACGAATTTCTCCGAAACACACCTCTCCAGGAATTTTGACAAGCCTTCTTCCATAAAACCATGAGCTTCACAAGAAACCTAAGAGCGTGAAAGAAAAGAATCTGACGTTTCAACTCAATCTAGCACGAGTTCCACAAACCTTTAGTTGCGAGGTATCTAAAAAGGTGCAAAACCACTTGACATTCCAAGTTTTAGTTGAAAGACGTTTGGCACAGTCTCATTAGCCCACTTTTAATTCCTAAGTCATTCTCAATATCCCCCTAGGTATCTAGTATTAAGACCATTAAGCAAATGTTATACGCAATCAACGTGAGAGGCTTTTACTTAAACACATATTTCCACCCATGTTAATTTTGTTTGCCATTCACATAACTGCCGGCCGTAATTAAGTAATGAACAAGTGTTTGCAGCTTCAGGTGCAATGGTCACCATATATTTGCATACTGAACGGATGATATTACCACTTACGCGGAACACAATTTAAAGGAAAATTTGTGGAACTCATTGAATGACGCAGTACAACCTTTTTTCTAGTAATTCCTACGTACTTTATCGAACATGCATGCGTCAATGCTGCAATTGCTTATCAACTGTCTTACGCTTCATCATGGCCCCAACTCACTACTTGCTACAGTTTCTTGCCAATAAAACAAACTTGTTTAGGAGATCTCCAACAAACACACATTGATTGGCTAGTATGACATCAACAAAAAATCGAAAAAAAAAAACAGAAAAAAAACGGACGTCTGACTGGGGCTAATATTTCTGGTTTTCTTATTATCCAGAGTCATAAAATTGTATGTTTATTTAAAATTTAGGAAAACCCAGAGAGATGGCTGGAATTTTTGTCACTATTTCTGCCTGATGATGGATGCCAGTGGAGAATAGATGGCTGTTAATTCCACTTTTATGTTTGTATAATAATTCCGATTCAACCATCGATGTGACAGAAAAAATATTTTAGGAGGTGTTATATGGAAGATGGTAGGCCTTTTTTTATTTAAAAAAAAATAAAATAAAATAAAAAATCTTGGAAAGTAATAGCCATGTTGACATTGGAAAAAAAGACATAAGACACACATTGAATTCAAATCAAGGGGTGGTGGCTTTAAATTGGTGCTAGCTCAGCGGATGGCAATCTCCGTTGTCCAAATTTGTGTTGAGTTACTGGGATGGACCATCAAAAGCCTATAAATCACGGGATTTGAAATATTTGGGAAGAAGCTCTTGCAACATGGTTGTCTACAAGTGAGCATCCAAGCCTATGTATAAGCCTATGCTGCAGTTGGCAAAGATCAGTGTGATGAGTACAAGACACACATTCGTTCGAGATGTGAATTTCACGGAAATATTTGGGTAGAAACTTTCAAGTGAGCAGAAAGCCCGAACAAGTCCAACAGTAAGCTGAAAACTGCTTAACGGGTAGCTGTTCTAAGCTTCCAGTACAAGTTGATGTGGAAAGCAAAGCTAGGGTAAGCCTGTACATGCGGTTCGATTTACAAAACCTCGGGATCAAGACATTCGCACGAGTAAGTCCCAGGAGGGCGCCGCGCCGTAGCTCAGCGTACAGTTTATAAAAAATAAGAAGAAGGTGCTTCCAAACCGCATACCCTGAATAGCTCGTTAGCCTGTGTGTATATTACTCCAATTTTCACTCTCTAAACTGGAGAAAACTCCATCCAGACTCCCCAGTCTGAAAGTGCTCTGAAACTTCTTTTACAAATCTCCAATACTGCCTAGTAAACGCTTCTATTTATTACCTTGCACATATGTACAATGTTAAAATCAAACGCAAAATCAATGAAAAATTAGTTCTCAGCGGATTATACCAAGTCGTCTTTGAACTTCAAAACCGGCTCGGGGTCATAAATCGTGCGTAAGCGGATTTCGAAGCCGTCATCTGCAATTTGATGGACTAAGCGCATGAGAAATTGCCCTCAAATGAGCCCTGAAGCTGCTCACAAGAAACATACAAAACAAAGCAAAAAAAATAAACCGCCACAACACAACAAGTATGGATTGCCTCCGTGCTTAAGTCAGCCCCGCAAATGGCTTGACTGCAGTAATAAAACTGTAATAATGCGATTAAGTGCAATTTATTTGCACATTTTACTTGGTGCGGTGCATTTGCGTGCGATCACGAGAACAGGAGGATATAATATCGCTTGCGAGGTCTCCACATAACCACGGCGCGGCGCTGCACCCCACGAAGACATATCATCCACTTAAGGAAAGTCGTGACATGACCGTATATACAGAACGCGATGCCAAAAACGGCGAATTTGTCTTAGCCATGCCCAGGCAAATCTGGGTGGCCCACATTCGATGGGAACTTTAACATTTTGCGGAGGGGGGGCGCATTCTATTTTTCTTTTTTTTTTTTGCCTCCCACCTACCTTCTCTCCATACAATGTACACAGAGAACTTCATTAGGCCACAATGATCTGTGAGTAACACGATTTTATTGGGCTCATAAATTCCTATCTTTTCTCAAAGCTCATGCTTTGTTGTTAAAGTAAATACAATAAAGAAAAAAAAAAAAAAAAAAGATTACTTTGATGACGGATGGTCATATCGAATGTGGCGACCAGGCGACCATCATCTGCCCAAGGAAACTTCGCACCTTCAACACTTCAGCGGCGGCAGTCCCTCCTAGTCCAAGGTTTTGTTATGCTTCGCCACCCCGGAGTCAGTTAAGACGTTTGAGTAGGAGGAGACTTGCTACTTGGCCTCATAAAATTCTCAAATAATGCCACAAAATCCATTGATAAATCGCCCTCATGGATTCGCGAGTATAAGGACAGCCAAGAGATACAAGTTTCGATTTATTCGTCGTCGTCGTTGTCGTTGTCGTCGTCGTATGTATATCTCTGTGTACTGCACAGCTCTCCTCCTTTGAGCTAGCTGTCTCGTAAAGTATCATGTTGCGAGATTATAACTTAAAAACTATTAACGATGAGGGAGATACCTACTTCTCTCTCAGAGAAAAATGCTCGTGTTGACTCCAAGCATAACTACTTAGAGCCATAAAAACCAGCGAATTCCCGCATTCGCGGTGTGCATGCGTGTGTGAGTATACGTTTGGAATTTGTTCTGCTCAAGGATAATAGGAAAATAAATCCTTGCCAACTACAGATCGCGTGGGAAGATTTAAGTGCGATTATTGTGATACACAAAAAAACCGGCAACACAGTGGGTGCGAATTGAAACATCATTTGAGTCGTCGGTGTAGGTTTCCTGTGTGGATCCACCACCACCGATTATATCCCATAAATGAGGTTGTTTATTTTCGCTATGAGAGTCAAGTCAAAACACGGCCAAAAAAGATCTCTTATCGCCGACTTAAGTGCTGTAATTACGGTTTATTCATTGATTTCGAATGAAAAACACCGAAACGACTCTGTGAGTCTTTTAACGCACCCACGCGACTCTATTCAAATTACAAACATTATCATGGTATGTGGACAAGAATAATATTTTTTTTTTTTTTTTATGCTCTACCTCTATGAGGGTTCCAAAGTGCAGTTTAGTGTTGGACAAAATAGGGTTTAATTAATTCTACTTAAACACACGGTTTTTTCGTTTGTGGAACACCATTTAGATGCAAATTTCCACGAAGACTCGAAAAAATGCGGCAAACGAGCTTAAATTGGTTGGCCATTGAGAAGTGTGACAATGGGCCGTGATGGTGAGATTTTCTTCTCTCCAACTGTATTTAGTACAGAACAATAATATTGTGTTGAAATAGGGTTTAGAAATTTATTAAGTTTACGACCTACCTACATGGTGTGACCAAGCACTAAGAGGCACTACAGGGAGTGGGAATGATTTTCATAAAAAAAAAAAAAAACTTTTCAAACAGGTTTTGTAAGGAACAATAGATGTTAGCATTTGCAAAGAATACACACAAGTCCAAACGTTATGAGAAATAACTCATTATTAGGCTGCCAAGAGGTTGGGGGCATTGTGGAGGCTACAAGCTGGGATAAGAACTCAACAAAAAAAGCCTTTCATTGGGCTTATAAACCGTACGAAGGTGACCATGTTTACGCAGCTACAAGCACGAAAAGGAGTCTTCACTTCTGTCGGAATAGAGAAGCCAATTCTATGACTGCAAAAATGGATAAAGTAACGCTATAAGGGGGACTTCTTCGAGCCGGATAAAGCCCTAAAATTAGGCAAAACTAATGCAAAGAAATAACTTTCAATCAAAGGATCAATTCAAGGCGTAAACATTTGATTATGGTTTCGGACACATTACCACGGAATTTTGAAGCTAAAATGGGCCTCATAGCTGAACACAATTTTGCGATAAAAAAGGGGGAAAAAAACGTCAGCTTGCAACTGTTCCAGAGCCACATCAGCGAAGGAATGAAATATCCTGTATCAGCTGGTTCTCAAGTCTTTTTCGCGAAATTTTGTAGATTGTGGACGGACAGAGCCTCAATTACTGCCACCAACGAAGAATTAGCAGCGGCACATCCAGTGTTAGTATTTTTGAATCATAAAGAGAGTATGTGTATCCATCCAAGGTTTGACGGATGGCTTGCTTAGTTTATGGGCGATTATGTGCGTCAAAAAAAATCGCAAAGTCATGTTTAATTTTCGCTAATCGACGCCGGTTTTTTAATGCAAATTTGGTAGCGTTGATTCGTAGCATATCAATCTTTTCTATAAGTCTTCTGTTAGCTCATTCTACACCCACATTCGAGTCAAAATAAAATTTACTCTACATTCACTAATCCTTGAAAATACTAAATTATTTCAGCAACAATTGAAGTAGATTGTTAGCTACTCAACGTTCCACTCAAAGCAACCATTCCATCACTAAAGAACGTTCTTAACCAAGAATTCCTTTCACTACCTTCGTGGTGGTCCTGTTTCTACACTTCCGAAGAACTGAAGACACAACACTAAGCGATTTTTAATGAAACTGTGTGTTCTGTCATGTCGTCTCATCTGTGTAAAAACAACGAAGACTAATTCAACTCTGAACTCAGTTAATTTTCAAATCGCACAGAAAGTCCTTGGTAGCATACCTAGTTCTGCAGGATAAACACAATTGCAAAAGTTGATTTCGTAATTACCCAATGGTCAGAACACGCACATGCATTTGTATCTGGCTTGCATCCATTCACCCTATGTGTGTGTATGCCTGGGCATGTGGGAGGATTGAACGACAGCAATATCCGACACGCAAACCTCAGTTGTTCTGCGCGCCCACGTTTCATGTGTACAGAGCCACAGCACAAAACCATCACCGGCACCACCGACCGCTCTTCGCCAAACTAATCGAACTCTTTTCCCCGAAGGACTTTGTAACCGTCCGGTACGTCGGTCGGTCGTCTGGATATCCTACACAAACACTGGTGACCAGTCTCGGTGGACACCTAGAGTTGTTATTGTTATTCATCCTCGACGTTGGGAGTTAATTACAGGCTATTAGATGGAATAAGGGGTGTTTATTAGTACGTCACGGGCCCATGAATAATTTATATCTAGAAACTTATTAACACAACAGGCAACAAGCAATCTACTACTACTACTCTACTCTACTCTACTTTATTGAATGCAAGAGAGGAGGAAAAAAGAACGCGCGACATCATTAATTACCCCAGGGAGGGTTGAGGCTGCACCGTCATAGGGCTTAAGCTGGTGTGCCCAGGTGTGTACACATACAAGTGTGCGCGCGTTCTGTCAGGAAGTTAGGAAGTCCTTGGTGAAAAAAGAGAAGGAAAAAAAAGACCGTTTAACGTTAAGCATCTATCTGGCTTTAAAAAGCTGAAATTAATCGACTGCAAGTGTGACGGAAGAATTTAAGGGAGGAATTCCACTTCCTGGGTCAAGTCAAGTATTTTTATTTTCGCATTCCTTCGTCATTATCTTAGACGAAGAAGAAGCCATAACCATGTGTTTTTAATCAAGCCAATTAAACAGTAGACATTGGAAAGCCATCTAGCCATCCACAAAGAAGGCCCATGTCTTGGGAAATGCATTCGGAGAGGACCCAGCCGCGGTCTTTTATTCAATTAGTTGTATTGTATTGGGCTGGGGTGTACACTCCTAAACAACTTTAATTGCGTTGTGCTCCACAAGAAATTATTGCAGCAGCGACAACGACAACGACGATGATGATGATGAAAGACAAACAATAGGGACTCCCCACGGAATAGTCCTCCTTCCAGGGCAACTTTACAAGCAAGTGCTATTGTCTCGGGCTTCCTGGAACAGCATTTGAATTTCTGCCTCACGAAATATTGAAATTATGATTGAATCACAAAGGAACTACCGTCTCCATCTCTCTGCGAGCAACCACCCCCAATCATAGAGCTGTTACCAGATGAATTACACCGCATATTTCAGGAATTAAGTGTCAAGCTGTACTCAGGACCTTCTTATCGGCTGTTGAAATTAGATTTTCGTTCGAGGCGAAGACAAAAGGCCTGGTACCTTATTAAAAGGCATACACTTCCTGCGCGCAATAATGTTTACGGTGCGGTGCGGCTCACAGTCGACGACGACGTTACGTTTTTCCGCCTCCCTACGTGTGTATATGCAAATATAAATGAGGACAGGAGAAAACATTTTCATAATTCCTTTAACCTTTTACGACGCTGGGTATAGTAGCACGGCTGCTGCTGCTGCTACTGCTACTGGTACTGCTGGTGCGCTCAACAGTTCAAATCATTCTCTTTTTCGCCACCCCCCCTGGGGGTTAGCGCGCCACAATGAAACGAACCAAAGTCATAACTTGGTAGAGAGTAGAGTGAACTTTTCACGCTTTTTGATTCCCGCCCGTCCTGCTCACCCCTTCGTCTTCAAAAAAACTTCTGATTTCAATAAACGTTACCAACGGGGTTCCGCTTGCTGCCGCTACTGCCATTGCCACTGCCACTACTGCTAGTAGTGCTGCAGCATTGTGTTAAACTACCCCCTGGAGGAGGATGGTGGAAAATTCTACACACACACACATACATTCAGCCTGCCTTCCACCCTCTCTGTGTACGTTGTTAAAATATTACGCTACAGTGAGTGTATTCACTGATTTGTTAATTTTAAAATCGAGGCAGAAATCAAAAGGAAAACATTCAACCCTCCCCGTCAACCAACCACCTGAGAGGTAAATGTGCTTTGACTTCAAGGGTGGAAAAAGTCCTAGAAAAAAGGGGGACAAAATGGAGTTCGGTACTTCACTCGCAAAAAAAAAAGAAAAAAAGAAAACTTTGAAGAATAAGAAAAATTATTAATTCAATCGCACAACCTGTAGTGCGCATCCTTTCTAGAAAAAAAAAAAAAAAAAAAAGAAGAAAATATTAGCCTCCTTCGTATCCGTTGTTTGCGCTAAATTTAGCGAGTATTCGTCGTTATCGTCGTTATTTTTTTTTATTTCTTGAGGCATGGCAATGAAAAATGCGCCCCGTTGACATTGGCGAACCATTAAAAATTCATTAAACTTAAACAAAAATGCGGGGCAACATTTTTACGATCGCCTGGAACTACCAAAACAGATTCAAAAAATTCAATTCCATCAAGAGAAATGGAATTTAAAGTGGCTACGTGGCGCTCTAAGTGATGTGCAATGACCGCACCGCTACGCCGCTGGACGTACGGGACGGACACTGCGGTTATTATTTCAAATCTTTCACTTAGCCAATTTCCATTAAATGCAATTTATTAACGCGTGTCCATGATGCGTTGAGCGATGCACTGACAGCCCAGCAGAGCACCACCGCGCTTGAGACAATGTAGCCAGGGTGATCTCGTCGCGGAAGGAGCTCATTCAATTACCATTAAGCATGTTGTGTTGTAGCGCGCTGACTGCCGCGTATGTAGATACTTTTTTGCTGGTTTTTCTCTCTTGTTTTTCGTCGAAGCTGGGGAATAAATCAAAAAGTAAACACTCGTTGGGGGGGAGTCACTATAGATCACATACATCATAGATGGGTTTGTCTGGTATGCCATGACAGTGTGGTATGGTAATAGGGTAGATGGGAGCTGTTGCAACAGAGACGAAATGCAAATAGCTTTGAGTTCTAGTTGTGACATGATAGAGCACATATCAGGCCTTCATGCCAGATGGTCAAATGATTCCACAAGTTCATGTTCGCGTACCTACTCCGACCCTTCTCAACATTGGAAAGCAAAATAAATCTTCCTCACTTAAGGCTAAGGATACCACCGTGACATTGTATAAGACGCTGATGTTTTTCCTTCATGCCAGTCGTCACGTTTCCTAATTAAGTTGTCTGTGGAACTATGTATCTGTTCTTGGATAAGACCATTCGACCCCTAATCTTCCCTCGACAAAAGTAAACCTTAACCTAGCCTACAAAGATATAGTGCACAAGGAATAAGTGAAATCAATGCAATGTCCTTTAGTCAGTCAATCGCTATATTTTCCGAAGAAAGTTGGAACTAGTGGTAGTGTTTTCTGAGCAGCGTGGGGATTTGCGTCTTCTTTGGCCTCCCGAGTCACTTGCGCGTCTTCCAAATCGAAGTTAAACTGCTACCAAGTTCCCGGAATCTGGCTCAGCGCTAAACCAAAAAGCCAATAATCAGGAGAGAGAAGGAGCAGTGAAAGAAGTTTCTAATGAAATCCTGAATATGAGACTATAACCAAAGGATTCCAAGCCTATCTTAAGGCGAAGCACTCAAAGCAAATCTTAACGTGCAGCTTCTCGGTATGCCTTTGAAAATTTTCTCAACAATTTCCGACATCCACCCCCCGATGCAGTATCACGGATCGCGCTGGAATTACATCTGCCATAGCTGTGTCGGCAGCATGCAATAATTTTTAGCACACGACGCAGACGAGCGACGCTCCCAAAACGCTGACAGATCTTCGAGGAACAGACACACACACCAACCGACAACCAGACAGACAGGCCGCATTATGGATTTGATTTATCTGCGCTCGGTTCACTGGGAATGATCTCTCTCACTCATGAATATATCCACCAAGATGAATGCTTGATTTATGATTTATTTCGGTTCCGATTCTGCTTTTTCTTTCGGTTTTTAATTAATGAAACTTTATCGTTTGGAAATCTGATGGGGGGGTTGCACCAATAACACCAACACCAACAACAGCACCCATCACCATAACCGCTGCCTTAATAATCAGGTGTTAAAAATATCTATTTCATGCATCCCCCTCGTGTCGCTTCACGCCTTTTAATTAAGATACTTTTTCCGACGACCGAGTGTTGATATGCAGAACCAGTTAAGTAATTTTCATTTTTTGTGGCGAGTAAATGCAACTCTGCTGACAGATTAGATAACACACAAACTAAAGTGATCTCGAATGCAGTGGAGCACATGTGGAATGAATCGAATTTCGAACAGCAAAATACTGATACACATGACTCACTTCGGTTACGTGGCGACACAGGAGCGCATGTTCACTGTAAGCAGGTAGAAGTAGAAGTAGAAACATTTCTTTGTGAAAGGCTCATAACAACCTCTAATAAAATCCATTTTAAAATTCCCACTATCACCGGAAAGGACGTTGGAAATAAATCAAAAGGCACCCCTCGAGACGGTATGGGACGACGGACGTTTTATTGCATTTTCTGTACAAATCTAAATGACCATCATTACGAGGAAAGACCATATAATAGCCGACTGAGGGTAGTTTAACTTCATGTTTTATTTTTTTTGCCTTTTCTTTTTTAATGGATACAACTCACTATGGAAGCAGGGTGCACAACGGCAACAGCAACAGCAACAGCAATGGCAACCCGCCCCCTTGAGTCGACCAACTGTCCGAACAGACAGGTGACATTAACATTAATAATTGATACTTTTTTGTCTTTGAAAAAGTTTTCCACTTGATTAAAGACTGTATCAATTTCCTTACCAGGATTGAGGTTTATCCACGTACACCCAACATGAGAACTGTCGTCGTAAAAACACGACGAAGAAAGAACACAGAAAGGCGGTTCTCTTGTTGTAGATTGCTTGCCTGGTTCATGTTTGTTAATAAATTATGAGATGATTCCTTTTGGTTTTGAAGGAACCAGAGGGAACTTTGCTCAGATTGTATACTTTTTTCCGGATTTGGATTTGGATCAGTGGCGGTTCGTGGATAGGTGCATATGGGAGCGTGAACACCCGAAATCAATGAAAATTGTTTTTCAGTGGGGATACGAGTATCTTTTTTCAGTTTTTCAAATTGTAACGAATAGGAAGGAGCACATAAAAAATTCATTTCCAGCGGTATTTTAGGAGAACATGTTCCAAAGTTTTGAAGTATTCAAGCGAATATTTCAAAAACAGTGCGTGCTGTGCAAACATACTGTTCGAGTCAAAATTTGAGAATTTTAGTCTCTACAAGATGGTTGCTGAATTTCAAATTTTCGATTTCGATTCTAGGTTTCGAGTTTGTCTACAAGATGGCTGCTGTAGAGAAGAAGAATTTTCGATTGCTAAACCTACGGCAAAAAATCTAACCTTCATGACAAATCACGAAGTTATAAGTTTTTGAATAGAAAAACGGTCCACATTTTGAAAATCATTGAACTCTTTAATGTAAATTTTTAAAAAAGAACACACGAAGCGATGGTGAACCCTATCCACCGCCTATCACGAGCCGCCTCTGATTTGGATCCCTGTGCACATGCATCTTGCTAATAATTTCGAGGGTATTTGCTTATTCAACCGTGTTCCGGGATTAATACATCTCTTCCGTTGGCTGTAATGAGTTCTCTGAGTTTTTTTTCTTTTTTTTTTGGGTTTTTATTAGGGACCACACTCTGAATGTAGAATAGATCGACAAAGAAAAAACCAAAAAAAAAAGCAACTCCAATAAAATGCTACTGTCAGCACCTGGTTAAGGGTGTCGACGAACCGACGACCCACCCTTTATGTGTATCTTTCCGGAACGGACAACTGGAAAGCGCAAACCCTGTCAATGCGAAGCCGCCACCACACCAAACGCAACGCAGACGAGTACTACTTGTACGTATTACTTTAATTTTTGTGTTGTCCTTTATTCGAAAATGTTGAACTGTCACACGGAATTTGTTTAATGGGAAGTAATTTATTTTTCCTGCTGTCGACTCTAGTAGTCACCGGCCCTACACCCTGGTTTTTTGAATGCCCCCAGTGGTGTATTTACACCAAACGGATCGCCGATTAGAAGTCAATTTATCGATTTTCCTTTTGTCTATGCTGAAACGGTTCTGGGAACCACCCTCATTTATTTATCTCTGCTGTATCAGGAGGGTACGCCGACCAGGGAATGAGGGATGACACATTCACCGCGCTTAAATTGGACAGGAGACAGCTTGTATCCGTGATAGATAGTCCGTGTTTTCTTCTTTTTGTATGTTGTCATTTGCAACGCGCATTTGAAAATTGAAACTGAAAGTATGTGAGTACGACTACCACTATAAAACGAATGCGTAAGGGGAGAGGGAGAAGAGATAAAAATAATGACGCATGCCAAATGACTGGTATCCGCTCGAGCACAGATTTATAGCCTGAGTAGTATCCGCACAGAAAGCAGGAGGAGGAGGCCAGCGAAATGCGCGCCGCCCGCAAATTACGCACATTAATTGAAATCTCGGAGGATGTCATTCGCAGGGTTCAATAATCGTAAAAAAATTCACGACTCTTTTAAAGAACAGCGCTATCCTGCTGGGCGCCTCAAATGAGGTTGTCGACAAAATACACATAGAAAGTGTGTTTTTGGAATTTTGAATGGTTGGTTGGTTAGAGTGCTGTTTTTTTTTTTTTTTTTTGGCTCTCAGCAAGGGGTATACTGAAATAGGCCTGATTTGAGTGTCAAACGTAGAAAATTGCTGCAATTCCTGATGGGCCATTGGGCTTTAGGTATATAAATTATGTTCGCGCGCTACTTTGTTCGTGTTTGGCGACTATTAATTCGCTAAGGAGTAATTAGACGTCGTGTTGGGAAAACAATTGTTCATGAGTCCATGAAATGCGATTCCCCAATTTTCTTTTTCCACTGGCAGTGGGCTATATTTGGTTGTTTTGCAAGTTGGGCTAATTCATTATGGGTATCGTTTCCTTTGGCAATAAGAACGTGTTTTTTCTGTTATGAATTTAATTACCCGGTGTACGGTAATAAACAAGGCATTTCAGGCTCTTTAGAAAATCAACAAAATGTTCTGTAAATGTATGATAATGGGCCGAAATTAAATCTAATTGATGTAAATTTTTCATGACCTCGAAAGTTAAAGAGCTGTTGGGTCAGGAAAATATGAAGTACAGAACGTCTACAATTCCGTAGATACAATAATTCTTTGTAGCATACTCCTAGGATTATAATATTCGACGTGGACGTAGTGTAGTAAAGGAAAACAGGCTTAGTTGGCCAACGATTAGCACTTTGAGAATTCAAATCTTCTCCGTATTTAAACGCAAGTCTGAGTTCATGTTTAGGCTCGTGTTTGGGCGCCAGTTAGCAATGGGATTCTAGAAAATGAAATTTGTAAATAAGCCTAGTAGACAATGCTCAGATGAGGACTTTTGAAGTTTTTCTGTGTCATCGATCAAGACGATCGAGTTTCTTGTGAACATATCCGTAGGACAAGTTCTAAAAGTTCGAAGTCCCGAAAATCTTATGGTGTACACGTGGAAAAAAATACTATTTCCAGGATATTGAGCTTGAAACAGCACATGCGGAGCCTAAATTAGGCAGTAAAACTATGCTATCGAGCCGACTGTTCACTTTCTTATAACGATCAGAGGAACTCAATACATCCGACTCAACCTAAAGGAATTCGGTACACTTAATAGCGCCTTTATGCTACAAAAATATCAGATTTCTAAATATCCTACTTTCACCCAATTGCGAACGGACTCACTAATTGCATGTGCCATAGAAAAGTGGTCATTTCCTTGAGTGATCTCTTACGATATCTCAATTAGGAGTTCAGTTCTAAAAGCCATTTGCCTTTCGCAGCCAAAAATCTCCCACTGACACAAAAATGGCACAGGATTAACGCTGAAAGAAGGAGAGAAAACAAAAAACTGAGAAAAAAAAAAATACAAATTCCAAGGATTAGGATACAACGCAATATGAATAGTCGAACAATTCCATGCCTCAGGTGGTTGAGTCTGAGTGATACTCATCAAACAAATCGTCTGCGTAGTACAAACCAACTTAAAACGAGCAACGTCTTCTATTGTGTGTATCGTCCTTTCTACCTGGAAGATGCAATCTTTATCCATTATAAATTCACATTTCAATTTTCCTTGCTTTGTAATCGAACAATGCTCGACATAATTCCTTGAAAATGTGTTGCTTTTTCCCTTTTCTTTTCCTTTTTTTTTTCGCAAACAATGGCCGATAGAGGCAGATAGTGGTGCATTCTTAGTCCTTTTGATAGGAGTAATGTAAAACATTTTCTCTCTGTGCAAGCCAAATGGGTTTTCAAGCAATATCCCGCCGTGTGTGAACGTTTTTCTTTCACAAGAGACACTGCAACTAACACAGACAATCTGGTTTCTAAATTATAATTTCCGGGTATTGGAGGGCAAATTCTTTTACGCAATCGCGCTCCCAAAAATAGAGCAGTCTTTCTTTTTACTGTACATCAACTTGAAGGGCTCTTCATTATACTCTCCAAAAACATACTCGAACCGAACCGAAAAATCTTAATTTAAGAGTGTGCGCGCACGTATTCACTTGATAAATTGTTTAAACACACTTGCTGCTGCTGCTGCTGGCTTTTTTTTGTATGACCATCTTGAAGCGATTAAGCTTAGACATCCATCACCGAAAAAAAAATACAATTCCCCCCCCCCCCCCAGAGTCCATTACATCCATTACGAAGGGAGGCGGACTCAAGATGAACTCCAAAAGATAATAATAATTTAGACAAATGTGATTGCTGCTCGTATAGTGGTACAAATTACTATTGCCTCTTCGTGGATAAAGGCGATTATTACTTATGTTTCCGGTTACATTTTGTAGATACTAAATCATGTGAGGTGGAGCTACATTTTCTACATGGAAAAAGTTTACTTAGGATTATCGATAGCAGGCTAAGCTAACAGCATTCAAATCGAAATGAAACAAATGATAAGAGAGTATAAATATATGACTTAGCAGATAAAGTTGTTTAAGTTAAACAAATATCGTTGTGGAGCTGAGGTAATAAATTATTTAATTTTTCCTTTTCAGACAGTCGTGATTCTGGTATACGCTAATGCATCAGCGAGGACATGGATGCAACGTAGCTACGTAGAGAGTATCACATTGTTTCCCGGAAACAACGTACAAGGTGAGTCTGACACTGCAATAGAAGGTGACACTTGATATCCTCTTTTTGAGAGTAACTCTGCTTTTAGTGGAGATTGTGTTACTGCATTTGGAAATGTTTATTGTCAATCTTACTTGAGTCAGAGAGTACGGTATTCCCCTCTCCTACCTTATTTACACGGAATTGCTTAGACTATGTACTTTTAGCTCTTTGTCAGAGATCCTACAAAACGTTTTAGTTGAAAAGATTCGTAAGATATGAGACGCAAAAACCCTTACTTTGTAAATTATTCACCCACTTGTTCACTCATCAAAACCTAGAGGGTATTTCCAGTTGAAGGATTATCTACTTTTTTCTATTCGTTGGAGTTCCTCCATAATAGTCGCTTGTGAGGGTGCCCCATATGGGCTATGATGTTTTCAAAGGTACCTAAATCTATTCGAAGTAATTTTTGTTCCAGAAACACTTTTCGGGCTCAAGAAAGCCGAAGGTGATCACCCTAATGGACAGTAAATCTACAACGCAGTCCGTAGAATCGTTCTAGCCTACATCGTCGTTTTCGAATGTCGCTTGTCTTTAAATTCCAGTGATTATAGACTCATCTGTATTTAAACGTACAAGTTCGTCAAGCATGTGTAACGTAATTTTGCTTCTTTCTTCTGGAGTTAGAAGCCCTTACTTACTGCCCACTGTCAGATTTTTCCAAGACCTGCGAAGACTAAGGAGGGAAGGAAACAATCTTCAATTTCTATGCACTTGCCCAACCCTCCCTCCCTTACATGAAAGTTTTACGGATATTGGGAAACTTTTGCCCTCGATCAACTGGGTGTGACATTGGGAATCGACTGTCTGAAGTTAGGAAGCCCCAGCCTACTAGCTTCTTCATCATTGCTTTTCTACAAAATCAAGATTGAGACCTTCTTTTAAAGGTTTTCATCAGTTCTTTTTAGAGTGAGTCGAATCTTTTTAGATGCGGCACATAGCCTGTCGAAAAAAGGTGGAGAAAGTTAGCCACATCTAGCCACATCTAGCGATCTGTATTGTGAAATATAAGCTGTACATCTCATTTGACAGTGCCTCACCCACCATTCTCAGCAACAGCAACAGGGTACTAAAAGGCTTTCGTCTTAAGAACAAATTAATCTTTAGAGTGTAGTATGGGCTAGGACCGCAAGCGATACGAGAGGAGCTAAGGAAATAGGACCGCAAAAGAACAAAACTTTGGAAAGAACTCCCTAAGCTAAGACAGGCTAAAGAGCTTCTAAGGAAAGAAGCAACAAAAACCGTCAGCACAGGCTTCCTAACTGGTCACAGGAAACTGTGACTTTCATTCAAACAGATCAGACGGAAATGTCTTAATGTGTAAATTTCTTCCCCTCAGTGTGTGGTCTCTCTATCGCTGTTCCCTACTAGAGCAACAAATCTATTACTGAGTCTGCTTGTGAAATGTGCCATTCATAATGTCAACAACTCGAAACAGTTAATAGACGCTGTTAAGACACCCTCGTGCAAGGTGCAATACAAATCATTCACTTTTCAAAGTACCCCAGCAGCACACCCCTGTGAAGCCACCTTATCTCGATTCTGTCACATATAGTGGTGGTATAGTGGTGGTGCCCCGCCCGTATGGCTCCAGGAAGGCCAGTAAACAACAAATTCCTCTGATAAGACACAATCGCAATGTGTAGACAATTTGAGGATCGATTATCTTGTTCAAGATGTGATGACTTAACTCGAACGCAAATGCCTTTCTCGATACCGATACAAAGAATTTTCGTTTTAAAAGTAAAACAAATAAAATTGGGGCATTATTATGTCAATATCTTCTGAAGAGCCATCGAAAGCACTTCTCTAGGGTATGGAAGGAGGAAGGGAAAGGTTGACAGTTCTCTATCACTGTCCTTTAGACACCGTTCACACACATTAGAATGCAGGGTGCGGGTGTGTTTCCTTTTTTATTTTATCGCAAACCCAAAATCCCTTTTACTGCTTTTTTGGATTACTTTGTGATGAGACATGGAAATGCAGGGATTACGTTTAGCATTCATTTTGTGTTTCCATGGAGAGGGGGGGAGGGAGAAGAAGCAAACTCGTCGTTTGACGACAGAAAAGAGAGAAAAAAATCTACGTAAATTGCTTCATTTGATTTCCTCCTAATTTAATACGCTCGCGTTCGCAGTCTTGTCAGTCAGTCGTCAATTAAAGCAATTAATTGTTGTTCTGGGCCTCTATCACGACCAATAACTTAAGGGGCTAGCCCCCTCTACGTTTGTATGTAATTATGAGCAAGACAATGGAATTTCCATTTATCTATCCATCCATCCATCCATCTATTATCCTTCAGTTAGCAACCAGTCAATCAGCATTAAGAATACGCTTCATTCACTTTCTTTTTATTTTCTTCTCTCTTGCAGATGCTCAGCAGTTGATGCTGCCCGGCTGTACTGTACATCATCATCAATATCATCAAAGTGAAGTTCTTCGGGTCGGTCAAGTGCAATTCTTGACGTATTGAATCATCTGAACACGCTGTACTGCTGCTGTCTGTCAGTGCAGAGGAAATAGAGCACACAGCTCAACATACAGCACTTCAAACATCATCTAGATACTGTGTATCTACTACAGCATGATCATAGTGAAAATTTTCATTGAGAACCAAATAAGAAGAAAACGTACATTAATCGGATTGAAAAATTCAAATTAAAGTGTGAAGTGTTTTTTTGTATACCTACATACGTACATATACGAGAGAAAAAAGAGAAGCGCGGTGAAGAAGAATAAGGTGTGCAGCTGCCGGAACGTACCGCATGACACACATAACAAAAAAGCGTTGTGTGTTATCGAAATCGAATTGAGAGCATAGAGCATTTTGTTTATCGGTGGTGGTCGCGTGAACAATACCATACCTTGTCTCCTCCTGTTTTGTATCGCGTTTCGGTTGTATTGTGACGGTTTGACGGTCCACGATAACGCGCAAAAAAGGGGTGTAGTGTACACACAAGGTGAATGGACCCCGTCGGTACCGTGCGCCGCTTTGCGTCGATCAGACTAGTTTAAGTTTTATTCCGATTCTGTGTTGTTGTTGTTGTTTTTTTTATATTCGCCCAACAATCAGTGCAAATTGAAGAGCTTTGCAGGAGCAGCAGCAGAAAACAAACACAACACAACCCCTTTTCCACTCCAAGTGTCCTGGTTTTTCATTACTCGTAAATGTTAATGCCGTTGTTGTTGTTGGCTTTGTTGTCGTCGTCGTCGTCCGCGTTGCGTTTTTTATGTGAGTGAGAGAGAAATAATGTCGCAACAACCGTCACCATCAGCAGCCCTAAAGAAGAATAGGGCTCAGCACAACAACAAAGCATCATCGAGGATATTCAAAACCATTCAGTTATTACTATGGTCCAGCGTAGCGGTGCATGTTATTTGTGGTTCAACGAATGCACCGAGCGCTGCAGCTGAACCCTATGGGGGTGGCATTACCAGTGTCGGGATTCATATACCCGGCGGTGGGGTGGGCATCATCAGTGAGACAAGATGTCCGCGAGTTTGCTCGTGTAATGGATTAACCGTCGACTGTTCGCATCGTGGACTGACGCAGGTCCCGCGGAAGATCTCATCAGATGTCGAGAGGCTGTAAGTGGTTTTCTTTTTGATATTTTACTTTAATTTGTCGACATCGTTATTCACTTTTGCTGCTTTAAATCGATTCGTTGCGCGTCTCCTCAAATATATGTGCGCCAAAGGTGTTAATGCGCCTCGCGTAGCGAATGCATTAAAAAATCATTAAACAAAAAATTATAAATGACGGTCAATAAATCAAACAGAGTCGGGCAATTAACATCGGTATCTATGCTCATTAACACTTCAAAGTGTATCCATTCGTGGAAAACACGTGAAATTGTTGCATTCACTCGGGCTATTGGTGTGCATTAACATGGTACCCATGACGGAGCTCTCACATTCCTCATGTGAAGCAGTATAAAAGGTGATGTGTTGTTTTTTTCTTTCTTTTTGGGCGGCAACGACTGCTGCAGTCTGCTATTGTGGTCACACTAGAAGTGCCATCAATCTGTAACACGACGATTGATTGACAAATGGTTGCCGAAAAAAAGAGAATCAAAAACCCCCGAGGGGCAAAAAAAAACAATAATTTAACGTCAGGCCTGAATCTCACGTAAGCGACCGCAAGAATTGGGCGGATACAGTGTGGAGGGAAAATTTGCATTCGAATTTCTTTTTTTTTTTTCATAGTTCTCGTGATTTTTTTAGTAGATGCATAAGGGCACAGGGAACAGTAGTATTGATTGGATGATTTGAACAGTAAGGGTTTCCCGATATTTGTAAGGGAATGTCAATCTTAATTAAACTGAAAGGCAAACCGACGTATTTACTGACTCATTCAACGTCGTATGTCTGTATTCTGCAGAAAGGTAGGTTCGAGACAAAGCATAAGGTGAAGGTGCGGAATCCGAATTCCCCAAGGGTTGAAAAAGGTAGACAGCCTTCAGAATTACCTATTCCCTTCACCCCCGAAATATTACACCAGCTTACATAAACATCGACTTACTCGACTGTAGTCCGCGATCATTTGTTCCTAACCGAACAATGAGCCTAATGGAATGGCTTGACTTCAAAGGACTTGCAACTACTTCTGCGCGAAAGTGAAATGACATAAGAATCTCGAAAAACAATACCAAGCTGAAACAATCTGAAAGTCATGCAGGATACCTACGAAGCTAGAGACTAAAATGTGGACGTATTCATGTGCACACCTTGGAGCATCCCATTTTCCTGCAAAAATCAACGAGAGTTGTGCAGATAGCAAAGGGTGCGCCATACGTTCCTGTCTTTTCGAAATGTGCGTTATTTCAACGCTGGCAACACTAATGCGATTGAAAATTTGTCAGATCTACGTGGTAAGAAATGAACCGTTTTCGTTTATTTCCAGGCGAGCACTGTGTTGCGGAAACTGTGCGAGATCTGAAACGATCTGAATATTTATGGACATCAGTCGGACTTGGAGACCTCGGATTACTTACTTACAAGGTCCAACTCACTCAAGAGTTGAAGCGATTTCGGCCAAAGACTTATCGCAGCTGCATAGACGAAGAGGAACTCCCACTGACCTCTGCATTAAGACAAATTTTGGAGCAACACATCCTGGAGGAACTCTTAGAAATGACTGATTTGGACATCACTTAAATCTGGGAACCGATGGGCAAAACTGTGCACATTCATTGCTCTAACTACTCTAGCTAACATATTGGAGACATTTTTCAAACCAATTTTGCAATTATTTGTCAGGTTGTGTAAGCATAGAAAACTATCAAAAAATTGGGAAACAGGTTTGGACAGTGAACCGACCAATAACCCCGTGTAGCGTGACGCGGAAAAATTATGATATCGTAACGGGCTTCCGGTCGAAATACCATGACTTCGAGTAAAACTTGTGCATTCCTTAAGCCAGCACAACCCCATTAAATGAATTAACCACAAGAAAACAAGAAAACACTTGTATTGACTACAAAGCCCTGCGGTTCTAGTCATGGCTCGTGTCGAAAATTAAAAAAAAAAACTTGAAAACTTAGTTCCAGTCCTTAGTCATTTCACTTCCTCTGCATAACGAATGCTTATGTCCGACAAGACTTAAAGTTTCATAAATGGGGTCGTCCAACGACCCTTACCCCTAATTACACTTGTAATTGTTACAGTAATTAAAATAATTGATGTGACTTCCTTAGTCCCAACAAGCTGTTGGTTGGTAAATTGATGAGGACACGACCGCATACAACGTCTTTCGATATCATTAATGGCGACAAAAGATTGAAATTCCTTTCTGTCAATCACGCAAGGTCACTCCTCTCACCTTTGACTTGACATTCGAAAAGCACCCTTTCTTCCGCTGCCATCGATTCGAGTGTGCGTGCTCTTGACGTGATTACTGAAAATTTCGAATGACGTCCATGTGTGTGTGTGTATGAATTGATTGACAGATGTTAATTCTTCTAAATTTGTGTACATACAACGTTTTGGGAGGGTTTTCTGATGAATTATTAACCACTTCCAAATTGGAATGATGACATATTTCCAATTTATCATCGTACGCCAGGGTGGTTACTGAAATAGTAAAACAATTTCAATCATCGACGGCATGTGAAAGGAAAATAAAAATAATTTTCTGCTTTCAGAGGGAGCGAATGAGCTGCTGCAGCTATGATTGACGCGCGTGTACTCCCTTGAGAGACTCTATGGAGACTCCGCTTACGTCGATTTCCTGTGTGATGTGTCAAAATCGATCATCATCATCAGCTGGCCTCTTCGAATGGACCAGTTCGAAACCATCGAAATGGAATGAAATGATGGCCGTGCGACAAGGATCTAGAAAAAACACACGCCACTGTTAGGCCACTCCCAAAAATCCACGATTACTATAAACAATGCTAACTCCCCATAATAACTGTGTTCGCCACAGATATAATCGCGCATTAGCGCTGCTTTACTTGTGCTGCTGGCGGCAGTCGAATCAATTGCACATATCTCGGAAGAAGTCTTACCGTGGTGTTGAAGCTGCTTGTATTCAATAACAATTTCAAATAGCCCGCAGAGCATCTTCAAGAGATTTCATATTTTTTTTTTTGCAGAGAATTCCTGCAACGAATTCCTCCAGCCCATCCTCACACGCAGACACACACACACAAGTAGACATAAAGCCAGCCAGCATAGAGCGATAGATAAACGATTTGCCACCATTCATGTGTGCACTTAGTGCCTTGAGCACCACTAAGGTCCACATTCAGCCATGGAGAATGTGAATTTATTATTGCAGCAGTATGGTTTGTTAATAATATTTCACAACTCGTTAAATATATTGAATGGTGCACAGTACAACAATATATGTATGTACCTAGTTGTAGTACATCCAACCGTACGTACATGCGGACCTACATAATTCGGGGGATAGTGGTGTCGGTCCGGTATGTTTGCAGTCAGTGTTAGCACAACACGACAGATAGTTACAGGTACGAGAGTACAGCATACATACATATGTATCTATCTCCATCAGTTGTTCGTGTAGATCTGAGGAGAATTTTATTGTGGCCCCATGGTGAATAAACAAGATTGAGATCCAAAATAAATGGCTGCATGGGCTATAAATTCCCGCTTCCAATCTCGGTGTACGTGAGGAGTAGTGGCGGCGGCAATTCAAAAGTTCAGAAATCACTTCGCACAAAACTTGTCGGATGGAATTTATAGGCTGCTCTGGCACACACACACTGATGCTGTTGTGGCATTGATGCAGGATAAAGATGACGAATCATAACTCTTGGAAAGTAGTATGTGCAAAAAGTGCCTCCCTACTATGTAGATACGTAGTTATGTGGCCCCTTTCACACAACACTCGAAGATACAAGATTAAGTTAATTGCACAAAAGCAGAAACTTGTTTTTGATTACAACCTAATGCAATGCTGTTGCAAATACACAGTGTATCTACTCCTTTGGAATAGGTTTGTAATGGGGAATTCCACTCAATTGAATTTGTTCTTAATGCAAAGCCCACACACACAGGCAGAGTCTTATGCGTAAGGGTTTCATCTCTAATTGATATTCAAAGCGGCTTACAAACAGAAGCAAGTCAGTTTCAAGTTTGTATTTACATCCAAAGATTAGAGACTGAAACTTAAGATTCTAACGAAGTTATTTACGTTTTAAAGTGCGTCCACTTCTATACAAGTACTGTGTATCACTGGTCAGTCGGAAACCACAAATTAGGGACATCCTGAATGGTATGGGCACCTGTGCTGGTATTCATGGAGGCTACAAGACAAAAGTGCTCGCCAGACATGACTCCACTATCCGGGTACCTCTAGAACGCTTTTCACGAATTAAACCGTAAATCTTTCAAAACACTGCTAAGCTAAGCGAAAGAATTGATGGATCCCTTGAGATACTTGTGTCACCACTTAGAAGCTATAGTCTACACATGTTGGAAGAAGCTAGGACCGACAGACTAACTAACTAATAACGCGGAGTATTATTATACTTTGGGGTAGGGACAGGGTACCGCATGGAAAAGCTACGTACATATATCAAAAGGATATCTTTGGAGAAGCTGTGGTGACGAGAAAGTGGAAGAGGATACAACCTTCTTTTCTTCGTCATTTCTGCACTCGGTGGGGGATTTACTCACTGCTTGCACGAATATCCGAAGACTATCGCGCTAAGAACTGCAGTGATAAGGCGGAAAGTGCATGCAAGTGCTGCTGATGTCTACGTTTTGCAGAAGGCTTTAGTAATTTTACGACAACTGCGGCAAGTTCTACTACATTTTTAGAACCTACAGCTTAACACCATGTCCGAAGGGTGAATTGAGAAGCTTTCCCGGGACAGCTTTTACACTCGAACACGCAGGAGAGATGAGCCATGTAAAACTTTCTGGGACTCGAATGATCTATGAAAAAACGCTTAAACCACCAGCCGTATACACCTGTGCTTGTGACCCTTTAACATACTCAATACTTTATTGCCCCATGTTGCTCTGCTATGAACTCAGGCAGCTTAGGCAACGCATTTAAGCCTCTATTTGACTAGATCCGTGCCATTTGAAATGTTTGCCTCGTAACCGATGTTTCATTGAAAATTCGAGAAACAAACGTCTGTCCAGTCGGTTTACTCGTAATCTTAACAAATTTACTGACCATAATCACCATTGAAAATTGACAAAATATCACAAAATTATAGCATCTAAGTATCAAAAGCTACAAAATAGAAATGCTCATCGCTTGTATATGTTTAATTAGCATATAAAAACCTAGTTAAATAATTGTCATAAACATTTCATGGTGAGCATTGTATGTCATAACAATTCAGGGTTAAGTCTAGTTAATGGAAAAATTAAACATTTACCAGGTTTCGAACTTGTTCGTTCGAAAATATTACGCAAATGTTTGGTTATTGTTATAAAAGACGCATCTAAATGGCGGATTTCAGAGAATCGTCTGTAAATGCATTATTGCTTGACCTCTGAACTAGTTCTTTGAAATGATTTTACGCTGAAAGGTGTTCCGACAGCTTTTCATACTCAGCATCAGAGGAAGGTCTTACTTCGCATGAGATTCATCAGATTGTAAAGAATAATTCCCTTGATGTCAGGAGGCATCGTAATCGTTGATTTATTTGAGATCTTTTCGAGTCAGTGGGCAGAATGCTGAATATGCCAGGCTCTTGTAAGCGCTGGGTCACATAGAACGTATGTTATGTCAAAAATTTAAACTTGAGTCACTTTTTAGAGAAGTTCTTGGGAATAGCTTTTGGCCGGAGTACCGACATTTAAGACGAAAAACCACACAACAATTTGTAAGCAGACCATGTCATGTAACCATACCTATCGAAACACCTAAATGTTTTATTCATTCCTCTGTTCTGAATCTGTCGATCATTTTTTTCCCCTTCCTCGTGTGCTTGGCGGAATTTAATACTAAGAACTAGCTCTGACTCACTGTAGGTTTTCGAGAAATACGATTCTGTGTTTAATTTCTCACCTAAACTCAGCAGGAAACATCCTAGAGGTCCAAAACAACATATCCCTCCCCCTGCGTTCACCGGTAACTAACTATCCCCCATCATTTATCGACTCGGCCCCCTCCAGCAGCAGCAGCACACATATCTTTCTGCTCAGGTAATTCCACTGATGAATGAACGTTGTTTCTGCCATTATGTGCAACTATCCCAGTATGCTGGATTGCCACTAAAAAAAACAAAAAAGAAGTGTGTTCCTTTCCACTTTTTCTTCATTCGTGTTTGCTGTTTTACTGATTGCACTTGAGGTCCCCGTCAAAGACCCCACGTCCGCGTCTTCCTGTTGTTATACTTTGGTAGTCGTATACTCCTATTCAGCCGTCTTCTCGGGAATGGCAAGACCAGTTTGAGTCTTTCTCTTTTGCTCTGCAGTAGTTCAAAGATTAATTTCATTTCTCTTCTTAAATGGATTTTCTGCACGTCGTCGTCCTCTTCGAAACTTTGGTGTTTTATGTTCTTGCACCATGTTCTGTGCCTTTGTCAACATAACTTGGATATTTTTAGTATATCAGCAGCGATAGCGTTCTAACGTTTTGCGTAAACGATTACTGGTTTTCGCAATTGGTGGAGAGTCTTCTCTGAATGAACATCGTCACATAGCAAAGTTCAAATAACTCTTAGCAATCAATGTGCTTGCAGAGGGAAGCGATATAGGAAGTCTATAAAGGAAAGTCAGCGGAAAGGGGGATAAGGAAAAGGCTTTAGCTTATTAAACGGTCTTTTTTTTAGTGTGTAATTATTTTGCACTAAATTATAAGCAGTTTTTGACTTTCTCTGTGCATCTATGCATCCGCTAAATGGACACAGAGCAGACTTTTTTGACACCACCAATTAATTAGCTGGCTTAAAGGACGAGCTTGAGAACTTAAGTATAACAGATGAGCTAGAAACCCCAAGAGATAGTCACATTACTAATGCCCTCCAAAAGATTGTTAGAAAATTATTTATAGCAATGCATCCCAAATTTTTTTGTTCGTTTAAGATTTCTTATCTTGGCGATCTAATATTGTGCGGAACATACTGAAGCATTTTAAAATAACTGGAAAGCAAATGACCGTCAGAGAGCCTTAAAATTAAGTAAAACTTTACGACTTTACAACTGGCTAAGACTAAGTCGAAAAGAATTACTGTCTGCTAATAGGAAACGCTGAACCTTGGTAGATGGTATGTCAAAAGAAAGGAAGAATGGATATTCCCTCCAGCGATTTTGAAGTTTTCTTCCGTCTCGATAGGCTACAGTTCGAATTCTACTTAGGCATCTGTCGAGGTCCGAAATTAACAAGAATTCAAAAAGAAATTCTCCCGTGATGATCCGATAGATTTATACACTGAAACTGCTCGCTAGACTAAGCTTAATCTAGAGAACGAACATGTTAAGCTTTTGGATCTCGAACTCTAAGGCTCACTCATGGTTGGTAGTCTTTGTCCCTAGCCCTGATTCTTGTTTCGACGAATATTTTCTTCGAGTTATGATAATTTAGTTGGTTGTACTGGTTCTTCGAAAGGGTTTCAAGGATTTTATAACCCCTCTATATACTGCAGGATTTAAAGGCGCCTACGGAATAAGCTATCACATCAAACAGGACTGAGAGCAGTGCTGGAAAATACCCCAGAATTTCAATTCGCCTTTAAAGGTACCTATGAGAGCATATATTGCCTAGAATTCTACAAGATGATGGCCGTCTGGGGAATCCCAAACACAACATAGTTCGTAATCATGGTGTTATATGTGACTTAGAAAGGATTGCATGCACTTTTGCTGAAACAGATACTGCACAGGCCAACGTCATTACAGACGTTCCCAGTGCCCCGACAATTTAAGAGCAAGTGAGGACAAAGTAAAATAAATGCTGTCAACAAATAAAGAAACATGTGTTCACCGCCTTTGACAACTCCAACTTCGAGGTAAACATCAACCCCACAGATGACACCTTAGTCGAGATTACACGAAGCCTAATCAACTGCAACTGGATTCAAAAGTCCTAACTCGAGAGAAAAAAATTATGTTCTATAGTACAGTAGTACTGCCAGTTCTGCTTCATAGTGCCGAGTGCAGTAAGATAAGCTGAAAAGCAGAGTAAATCTTGGAATCTTTTGAAAGAAAAGCCTTCGTCGGATATGAGAAAAGGATCTTCAAATCTATGCTGCCGGGTTCGAGGTGTCCTGGAACGCCGAACCTCTATTTCAAAGAGCAGACAATCGCGATTATTAGTCTGGAGATCTGAAAACAAAGTCGACCCCGGGCGACATGTATAGAATATTGCGGTGTCGTAGATAGTATTGGCGGAAGAATGTATTGGATAATGTACAAAAGATACTATTAAAGGTTGGCCTGTAATAAGCTCGGAAACTAGAAGGGTTACGACCAACATTTGGTTGCACTGCGGCTGGTAGGTAAATATCGCCAAGATAGAACCATTTCAACAAAGATATGAATCTCAAGAGGTCTCTCTCTCTATGAATCTCTGCCAGCTAGAGTAAGCAAAGCATTTAATCACATGACACTCTAAAAATCAGAAACGGCTCGGCCTTGCGAATGAAACTTTTTATAGCAAAGTTTAGTCACGAGTGGGCATTCCCTGGCTGACAAGTTAGTGAGCCACAGAAACTAAAGAGCTTTTCGGGAAATCCATCTGATTGGAAAGAAATGCAAGGTTTTGATGAAAGGGAACCTTGAGTATAGGTTTACATTTTATGAAACGTGACATAAGTGCAGAAAATGACACATATTTTTACCGTCACGTATAACTTTCCTTATTCTGAGATGAGAGCACCTCACCTTCGAATTCATAAAAATTTTTATTATACCAGCCAGCTCATTCCGAATGATAAAAACACCCTTTTAAGTAGCCTTGAAGTGACTGTTCTTTTTCAATCGGATTACTTATTCATCGCTGCAAAACTGTGTGTGTAATCTAGCCTCTGGAACGTGTCATGTAATTCGGTCGCAAAATGGCATTTCACTGAAAGAAGATACTCTACAGACCGCTCTTTAACTAGGAGTATTTCTTCCGCATACTCGCAATCGACAGAACAGCAGCATCATATAAATAACACCTTCCCACACAGCCTTCCTCAATATTCTATCACTTAAAACTGTGTGTGCACTTTGTCAACTTTTAGAAGACTGTGGGGAATTTTATTTTCGTTTTAGTTTTTCAAAAATTTTACTCCCTCAACCGACCAACTGTCAAATCTCATAAATATACCCCCAAAAGCAAGTATATCTCGATGTGGGATCTCCAGTGTTGAGTGTTTTATAGTTTTCACATCCTGTTTGTGTGCATTGACACTGTTCTTCTGGGAATTTTTATTATGATGCAGGAATGCAATCGTTTTATGGATTAACAGAGAAAAAACAAAGTTTCCCCTTTTCATCCGACACCTGTTTTATTATTGTTTGTTTATTCAAATGCCGCAATTAGAGTAAATGATGACATGTCTTACAGTCAAACCAAATGACACTAATATCCTTGTATAGGACAGGGAAAAACATTCACTCCCTGCGAATGATGTCTTCTTAATGTATCTTCAGAAATATTGCGATGCTTTTCTGATAAGAGCTCTTAGAAAAAAATGTGATTTTCCCTAGCTAGGTGGGCGTTATCCAACCTTGTGCTCATATATCAAAACAAAATACTGAATTCAAGGGAAATACACCAAACTAAGTTTGGCTGCAGAAGATCTTTCTGTTTAATTCTAAATGGCATCTCATGTCGACTGTCCGTGTCCGTACTCCCGCAGGCTAATTTACTTGCCTACCTGGATATGACTTATGACCCCCATGTATATCTGATGGTAATTTTTTTCTGTTCAGTATAGATACCATACAACGTTGTTGTTTTTTTTTTTCTGTTAAACACCCCAAGGTAGAATGGTTTTACAAGATTTAGACAAAACCGAACATAAGGGGATATCATCTTTTTTTTACCTCATCTCCTCTCCCCTCTGTTGCTGTTCTTTTTGAAGAACTGGAATTGTACGCACAAACATTAGTAATTATATATCATAAGAGAGATGCCTCTCAAAGATATGAAATATGAAAAAACGAGAAAGATAAATAACTAAAAAAAAACGAGATACAGATGCTGGCAGGTACACAAGAGGTTGTTGTGCGGGCCTCGAATAAACAATGATTTTCACTCATGTGGCCAGATATGAAAGGAAAATCGATGAAGAACGCCAAACCTTCAAGATTGGTGTGCCGAATATATGTATTTTTTTTGAATCGTTTTTTGCTGACGAACTTTAAGTATTGTCGCAAGGATGTGTTCCTTCAAACATTTATTGCACAGGCAAATAAATTGCGACAGTTGCAGACGAATAGACGAAAGATTTCCTTTTTTTTTTGCTTTCTTACTTCCTGACTCGTTTCTCTATTCAATTGGGAGAAAGGAACCAAAAAAAAAAGAAAAGAAAAATAAAAGGCGGATAGAAGGATGTCGTACAGATTTGAAAAATCTGTGGGAAATCTTACGTCGATTCAGGATGTCGATGTAGACTGCGTCTGCCATTAAGTGCCAGCGGAAGTAATGAATTACGATGCTCCACACAGAATATATGTATTTGTTTTGATGATAAATCTCTACGGAGATACTAAAAGTCGCACAAAAGCGATGATTAGGCAGATGAAAAATAATTTCTCTTTTCCTTTTTTTTCTTACAGAGATCTCCAAGGGAATAACATCACCGTGGTATTCGAGTCAGATTTCCAGCACTTGACCAAGCTACGAATTTTGTAAGTACTTTAAATTATTTGATTTGTCTATTAATTACTTGGTGAATAGTTTTGTAAGATAATTGACTGATTGAAGAGAAAAAAAAACCGCCCGAGCAAGAAATTTAATTGATATTTAAGTAGTTTTTGAGTGGATGGGGAGGTGACTCCCCTGTGCTGAGTTAACGATATTTAAATTCGTCCAAACGGGTAGTACTTGAGATTGTACAAAGTGTACGTTTTTCAATGGGGTACGTTCGTCGTAGACATTACAAATAAATTGATAATTCATCAACGCTATGACCTTCGGCAAATGCTGACTGCCTAAAAGATATTTACGTATACTGATCTTAAGCAAGTTAGCTTTAATTACTTATACGAACACCGGATTTCCTCATCGGAAAGACCGGCAAAATTGAGAAGGAATCACAGCAAACTAAGGGAATGAGTTAGATAAAGCAGAAACGCCACGACAAAACTCTGCATGCTCTGACTAGCGAGGGCTTACGAGACCTAATTGAGGCAGAACTACAGCGTGGTGGTTTCTTGTTCATGTCATACCATCATATTATATCGGTCCTGTACTAGAATGTTATTCGAAAGACTCAGCGCTAGCTACCTGAAGTGAACGACCATGATTTGACACTAACTAGTTCTAAAACGAAACTGATTTCGCACTCTGGCCTTAAGTGCCAAGCTGGCTTGCAAAGGGGGTATCTCAAGAAGCATAATTTGATAAAAGTATAACCTCTACAGTAACCGTCAGACTATGGCTGCTCTAAAGGCAACCGATTCTCCTTGTTTTCCGATTTCGAGCAACGATTTATTATAAGGTACAACGTCAAACGTGAAGATATGTAGATAAGGCAAAGAATAATCAAACTCTCTGCGGGCTCTACCATTCCAGAAGTTCTAAATATGAAGCGACAAACCTAAACAAAACAGCTGTTGTTATCACAAACTTTAATCTGTTTTAAATTTCTCAAAATGTTATAAAATCTATCAAATACACAAGAAATACTTATAAAAAAAGAAACTCACCGATGGAAGAAATTCAAAATTCAAATTTCAAATCGGCTTAACGCTGAACGAAACGTAACGGCTGTCATTTTCACGGCAACCACTCACACAAAAAAAAACTCTTCGAGTAGAAAATTAAATTCCCGAAAAAACACATTTTTACCAAATATTGCGACATAGAACACATTTCAAAATGAACTTTGAATATTTAATTACAAAAAAACTATAAATTTAGGGGCGAAACTATGAAAATTAGCTTTAAAAAGAAAATTTTAACCGAACCACATTACATTCACACACACACGTAAAAAAGAAGCGCTTCAGGTGGAAAACTATTTCGCGAAAAAAACATATTTTTACCAAAGATTACAACACAAAACGCATTTCAAAATAAACTTTGAATATTTATTCACAAGAAAACTATGAATTTGGGGACGAAACTATGAAAATTAGCTTTGAAAAGAGAATTTTAATCGAACCAACACACCACATTTCACACACACACGTAAAAAAGAAGCGCTTCAGGTGGAAAACTATTTCGCGAAAAAAACATATTTTTAGCAAAGATTACAACGCAAAACGCATTTCAAAATAAACTTTGAATATTTAATCACAAGAAAACTATGAATTTGGGGACGAAACTATGAAAATTAGCATTAAAAAGAAAATTTATTTTGATATGGGCGCGAACCGAACCATATTTCACATTCACGCACTGCACTCTCTGCTGACAACTTGCTCTCGTCAAGTGTCAAAATGGTGGTAGCTGCAGGCTGCAGCAATGGTGAATAGCATTGTGACGTCAGATTCGTTCAATTCGCATTCGAATAGAATTTTTTGTTTTGTTTAATAGAATCAGTCTTAATTTGAAATGGTTCCACGGGTTTTGAATAATTTAATATGTTTTGGAAGTAAGTTTCTGTTGGGAGGTAGAACAATGAAAATTCTCCTTTGAACCCGCAATATTGTAAAACAAAATTTAAAAACGACAAGGCCAGAGCCTCATCCGATTTGACAATCACTGACAATGACTGACAATCACTATCGCTATTTAGACAAAACTGTATAATGTCTCAGAAAATGCATTATTGAGCTTGACCTGGTGGGGTTTTTTTGGTTAGGAAGATTGAGAAGGATGCACAGCAAACCAAGGAAACATTCGAAAACCTCAGCTCTAACTACCTCAAAGTGAAGAACCATGATTTGATAACGCACTCATCTCTCGCTTTGCGCAAGGGTTAGGGGTTCGCGCAAACCTAAGTCGCGCAAAGCGAGGGACAAGTGTATTTAGTTCTAAAACAACATCGATTTCACACCCTGGCCTAAAGTGCCGACTTGGCAAAGTGAATATTCCAAGAAGGATGACTTAATAACAGACAGACTGTGGTCGATTTCAACGCAACCGATTCTCCCTGTTTTTGGATTTCGAGCAATAAAAGCTCTGATCTAATATAAGGTACAAGGTCAGAAGATATGGAGATAAGGCGAAGAGAAGTTCTAAAAATGAAGCGACCAACGGGAACAAATCAACTATTCCTATCTCAAACGTATGTAAATCTTTCAAATTCAAACAAATACTTGACCCATATTGCCCTGAACTACACCTGCTTATACCTTTCGATTATAAAAATCTTTTTTGGCAGTATAATCCCCCCACTCAAAATTTTTTTAAAAAAGCTTTACAAATCGAAGAATGGCTTAAAAAATATCAGCCACAAGTGCTTCCTACTCCAAAAATCAATTTAATTGCTTGTGCACCGTGTGCTAAAAACCTAATTACTTCAATTGACACAATAATTTCTACAAAATGTTACAAAATACTTATAAAACAAGACTCACCGATGGAAGAAATTCAAAATTCAAATTTCAAATCGGCGTAACGTTGAACGAAACGTAACGGCTCTCAATGTCTCTGCAACCACTCACACAAAAAAAAAATTTTTAGGTAGAAAATTAAATTCCCGAAAAAACACATTTTTACCAAATATTGCGACATAGAACACATTTCAAAATGAACTTTGAATATTTAATTACAAGAAAACTATAAATTTAGGGTCGAAACTATGAAAATTAACTTTAAAAAGAAAATTTTAACCGAACCACATTACATTCACACACACACGTAAAAAAGAAGCGCTTCAGGTGGAAAACTATTTCGCGAAAAAGCATATTTTTAACAAAGATTACAACAGAAAACGCATTTCAAAATAAACTTTGAATATTTATTCACAAGAAAACTATAAATTTGGGAACGAAACGATGAAAATTAGATTTAAAAAGAAAATTTTAATCGAACCAACACACCACATTCACACACACACGTAAAAAAGAAGCGCTTCAGGTGGAAAACTATTTCGCGAAAAAAAACATACTTTTAGCAAAGATTACAACGCAAAACGCATTTCAAAATAAACTTTGAATATTTAATCACAAGAAAACTATAAATTTGGGAACGAAACTATGAAAATTAGCTTTAAAAAGAAAATTTAATTTAATATGGGCGCGAACCGAACCAATATTTCACATTTACGCACTGCACTCTCTGCTGACAACTTGCTCTCGTCAAGTGTCAAAATGGTGGTAGCTGCAGGCTGCAGCAATGGTAAATAGCAATGTGACGTCACATTCGTTCAATTTGCATTCGATTGGACATTTTTATTTTGTTTTAGAAAATCAGTCCTAATTTAAAATGGTTCCACGGTTTTTGAATAATTTACTATTATTTTCAGAGTATAAATTTGTGTTGAGAGATAGAAAAATTCTCTCGTTTCACATAAGGTTTTCAGATTTGTGTCCTAGAAGGAGGCATAGCTTTAGTGAAATATCAAGTATAACCAACCCAAATACAGAAAGTAGTTGAGCCTCTACATCTTTTAAGGCAATTTATTGGTTTCCAATCGCAGGAGTATTTGCCTAACACCGCAGCATTATATCGTCATTGATATAAAGAAAATTGCATGGATGTTCCGACTTGTGGAACATTTCACTGGAATTTACTTACCTGCGTTGTTATTCAGTTACCAGTTGTGATGCAATAAAAACATTATATAAAGTTAAAAGCTGAACCTACCGACCCCACCAAGCAGCTGATATGTTAAGTGCGTTTTTTTTACAAAATTACAGTACTATTGCCCAATAAAACCTTAATAGCAGCTCTCTGAAACCAGAATTACTTACAACCTGAGTAAGTAATTACAAATGTTTAACAACATCAATTTATCTGTGTTTCCTGCTCTCCAGCATCAGCTCGCTTAATAGCTAAAGTATGCTCCTGGCAAACGCATCTACATACCTTCCCAAAAGCCACACATCACTGTTTTTGCTTGATAAGTTTATCACTGGCAATACAACATAATGCAGCCGTATACCAACCAAGAAGCCCCCAAAAGCCAGCCACACTTGCATATGATGGACACACATGTGCACAGTGCAGCACCCAGCACACTCCTCTATCCGACAAAAGCCAGCAGCGTCAAATGCTGCTGCTGCTGTTGCTGCTCCATCTTGATGAATGCTCCTCGGTTGTTATCTTTATTACATTTTCGGCTTAAATGAGTTTCGTGTTCATAAACATTTGGAAATTTTCAAATCTTAATTAAGTTCGTACTTGGGAATAAGTTGTATCTTTCGTTTGGTCGAAATAAAAAAATTACCATCGTCATCGTCATCACTTACCAAGAGAGCGAGGGGGGCCCACTTTCGAATTTGTTTCGTTTTTCGTTGCTTTTAATGTGGCGGTTTCCGAGATAATCGCGGTAAAGTGGTTCCTTCGCTCATAAAATGTATTTAACATTGAAAATAATTGGCTGCGCTACTCCCTAAAAAAAAAAAAAAAAAATTGAATGAGCCCAAGTGGTGAACGTCGAAATTAGCCACCCCTCTGCCGCCGTCGCCTTTTCGAAATTGAGCAGGTGCCCCAAGCACTTTGTGATTTACTTATCTCTCCTCCACAAGTAGAAGAGAAATAAATGTAATTACAGATACAAAACACAGCACTGTCTAAGGGAAATTTATTGGAATTACAGTCACGTCTGATATTCGCGCGATGTCAAACAAACAGTGGCAGCAGGGCGAAGAAAGAATACTGCGCTACTGATGCTCCTCCCATATGTCATCGGTGTGCCATCGTCTATTATCATTTACTTCACCTGCAAGTCATGTCTGTCGACTTTGTGCATGCACGTCTGGCAACAGCAGCACTGCGGAATGATCCAAATTCATTTGAATACTATGCAGGAGGAGGAGATATGCTCCAACTCATCATCATCACTGTCCAAGAAGCCACCACCATCGTCGTGGCCTCTTGTATAGGAATTTCCCTCTTGACAGGTGGAAATTATATCAGTCTATGCAATATGCAATTTTTTACACGAACTTGGAGTCCCACAAGGCGGTCATCTAATTCTCTTTTCTCTTTTTTATCCTATTAGACAACTGACTGACAATCAAATCCACACGATAGAGAAGGATGCCTTCCAGGATCTCATCTCACTCGAGAGGCTGTAAGTATTTCAAACAATCAAACAGTAGCTACTTTTATTGCATGCAGCGTAGGTATCTTCACCACGATCTGTAAGCTAATTTGCATGTGATTTTCTGCGATTAAAGATTTGTTTTGATTTCATTTATTTTTCGCTACATTTTTTTTCTTCCCTTTTTTCTTTTTTCGTAATTTTATGCACGCCTCAGACGCCTAAACAACAATCGGCTTAAGGCAATTCCTGAAAACTTTGTGACAAGTTCAGCGAGTCTTTTGCGATTGTAAGTAGTTTCGCTTCATTCTAGACAGAGAGACATTGAAACCTTTATTTTGTTTACTTTTATTTTATTTTATATTTTTTTTGGAAGAGTAATTTTTGCAAATCGTTCCCTTTCCGAAGGAATAAATTTTGATTAATGGAAATACTGAGCAAATATTTGTTTGGGTGAACCCTTTTCTCCTGGTCGGTCCTCGGTCGTCGGTCGACGGAGGAACAACAGCAAAAGGGTCGAACCAATTTCGGGTCAGTCAATTGTGAAATATGTTGAAATCAAAATTGTGTCCTTCGGCTAGAGGCAAAAAAAAAAAACGTTTTCAACTTTGACAAATAGTATTTAGATAAAAAAAAAATGTATATTTACTGTCCTCCTTTCTAATAATTCTCTCCATTTGGCACTCATGCAATCTTCAGGGACATCTCACACAATGGTATTACGACGATTCCCAGGAAAGGCTTCAAAGGCGCTCAATCGCTGCGGAGCTTACAAATGGACAACAATCAAATTATGTGCATGGATGAGCAGGCGTTCAAGGGACTTGTCGACTTGGAGATACTGTAAGAGCTCCTTTCTTCTTCTGCTTCATCAATAATGCATTTGATTCAAATGTATCTACGCCACACGACTGATGATCTTCTTATTTTTTTCTTTTTTTTTTTGATTTTCTCTTTGTAGTACCTTGAATAACAACAATTTGACGATGCTGCCACACAATGCATTTACCGGACTTGGGCGATTACGAGCCCTTCGGCTATCTGACAATCCGTTCTCTTGCGATTGCCATTTATCTTGGCTGTCGAGGTTCTTACGCAGCGCTCCACGTCTGGCACCGTACACGAAATGCCATTCACCCAGTCAGTTGAAGGGCCAAAACGTGGCAGATTTGCACGATCAGGACTTTAAATGCTCAGGTAAGTGATCGGTGATCTGTTCAGATTTTTTTCTCGAATCAAACAATCATTGAAGTCAGTCAATCGATGCGCTGTGATCGATATTTGTGTTCATTCCGATTGGGGACTACTACTAACTTGGTTAACTTCGACCCGTCGGAAATGTAAAGTGCAATTACTATGAAATACTTTCGTGCACAGTCTAACGAAGCCTGTTTATAATTTCTGGGAATGTAATTGCTTTAGTCAAGGGGAAATGTATAACATTGTCAATCTTTCCGGCATCGTTTTGGCGAAAAACTTAGAAAATGAATCGAGAAAAATCTAATCAATTTCAATTGAGTTTTTTGCAAACTTTTATGATTATGATTAGGGTTTGAAATAATGAAATTGTGTTACCAATATAACGCTGTAAATATCAATACCCATTATGTACATACAACTAAATTTTTCGGTAGCATTTTAAATGTATCTAGAATGTGATTGGCATGGAATTTCGTTGCTTTAAAATTTAAAAAAACATAGTAATGAAGTGAAGGAAAACTTTTATTGATTCAACATAGAGAACGAAAGGGTGTAAGGCGGCACAGGTCCTATATTGTAAAACATACATAGATTTCATGAAATATAGAGGAAAGTATTTTTCTGTTTATTGTGTTACAAGATAGTGCAATGACCTGGGACAAGGACAAAAGGCGAACAAAAAAATAAGAAAAAGAAAATAGAAGACAGACTACATTCACTTCATTCCATTTCAGTAGTTAACCTGGTGGGATAAAATTATTCTGCGAAGAAATTTGGATGCAAAAATGCCGATTACCGAACAATCTACATTCTTATCCTTGAACACCGTCTGGCAACAACGCCTGGATACGTTTGCAGGTGGATTGACTTGTAAATGATTGTAACAGAGTTGACTATCCAAAATCGCTTTCATCACTATCTATCTGCCTTGTCTGGCTTTTCCCACAACTACAACATATTTCATGTCAGACATTCGTGCATTCACTTTGAATTACAAATTAGCATGTAGCTGATCCATAGCCAATAATCAACAAGAAAGTAATCCTAACGCAATTATCCGCCTTTGACTTTCGCCCAAGGTTCTCATTTTAATCACATTTCAGACGAACAGTAGCAATGTATCTATTGTGCATACCTTGAGTTTGGATTGCTGTAAAATCTTAACATTTAAGTGGTTCAGGGAAAAAGTCACGAATTCAAGAAAACAAATTAAACAGAAAACTATAAATGAACAGCAAATAACTCATCAAGTGTCCTTATGCCGTGTTTATCATTTTATCATTTGCCTTCGTCAGCAACAGTGGGAACATAAAAACTAACTGAAACAATTTTACGACATTTTAAATTGTCTGGCTTTTTAAAAAAGAAAAAAAAAGAACTATGATGGCATTTTAATTACTCAAAACGAGATAATTAAGTCTAAAAGCCACAAAAGCAACTTCTCTGGTAATTTTCTATATTTTCCCCACGTACTTATATATTTCAATCGAGCGACAGTTCGCCGACCCTGACTTACAGTTGACATTACACCCATTACACGATGAATCAACACTACTATCTGGAGTCTAATGCAATTCCATTCAATTCTATTCATTGCAGGATTGACAGAGAATGCCCCGATGGAGTGCGGTGCAGCGAGCAGTTGTCCGCACCCATGTAGGTGTGCTGATGGCGTTGTGAATTGCCGAGAGAAGAGCCTTACGAATGTACCCAACTCCCTGCCGGATGACACCACTGAACTGTGAGTACAGAGAAACAATGATTTCTTTTTTTTAATGAGCTCAACCAAACTCCCATTACGTTGCAGTCGATTGGAGCAGAATTACATCACGGAACTTCCTCCGAAAGCATTTGCGAATTTCCGCAGACTAAGGCGGATCGACCTATCGAACAATAACATCTCCCGCATAGCACACGATGCCCTCAGTGGTCTGAAGGCTCTGACGACGCTGTAAGTACTACATATGCGAGTATTGAACGCACACATATCCTTTGTTTTTGTCTGGTTATGACATAACCTCATAGCCATTTTGCGGTTTCTATGAAACAAGATGTTTTCAATTTTTGGTTTTGTTTTCCAGGGTACTGTATGGCAACAAGATAAAGGATTTGCCCTCGGGAGTGTTTAAAGGCCTATCATCGCTGCAGCTACTTCTGTTGAACGCCAACGAGATATCATGTATAAGAAAGGATGCATTCAAGGATTTGCACAGTTTAACTCTACTCTCGCTGTATGACAACAATATCCAGTCACTGGCAAATGGAACTTTTGATTCAATAAAGAACATCAAGACTCTGTGAGTTATCCCTGTGGGTGTGCATGTGTGCATGTGTATGTGTGTTTGTGTTAAATTGTTTCCTTTTTTCTGGCTTTGTCCTTTGTTTTTTGATTAATCCCACTGAAGGTTTTCTGTGGAAAATCCCTTCTTTGTTGCGCTCTTCCGTCATGTGTCGTTTCAATTCAAAATTGCTACACTTCCACGCTAACTTGGCAAATGAATGCCTGCCTATACTCCCTCCCTACTTGATGGTTGCCCTTTTTTTCTTATTTGTAGCTCCTTCACAGTCATCGTTGTCGCCTCTAAAGAGCTACAACACATTGTCGTCGTGGAATCCTTGACATCCTCAATAGGATGTCTCGTTAGCTTCGTATTCGTATTTATACCATTTGAAGATAAGATCTTGACATATGCGTGGATTTTTACTGCTCATTTGAGGGATTTTGCATCCTTTTTTTAAGAAGCCAAAGAGCAAAGCTATTTTACTTCCTTTTTGATACTCGTATACTACATGTTTCCCTTGTTATGCAACACATATCAACAGTTTCACATTACATGTGCTTTGTTAATCTTTTGCCTTTTTATCCTTTTTACAAACAGTCACCTCGCAAGGAATCCATTCATATGCGATTGCAACTTACGATGGCTTGCCGATTACCTGCACAAGAATCCCATCGAGACGAGCGGAGCCAAGTGCGATGCACCGAAGCGAATGCAACGCAGACGAATCGAATCACTACGGGATGAGAAATTCAAATGTAAGTACGAGTGTTCAGTAGAGAGATAGTTAAGTGGCAATGCGCGCGGATATAAGGTGGGGGTGTCTTTTATTGTGACAACCTTTTAGGGGGCATGAATGCACAAGGGCAGACAAGAGATCTTATCGCATTTTCTACGAATAGTTCTTTAGTTACTTGTTAACAGGGTACTAAGGACTACTCAATGAAAAGGAAATATGTTTGCATAGTCGATGTATTCTTCTTTTTTTTAGTCGTTATCGAAATAAAGTAGATACGTAGTTGTAAGGGAGGAATCTGCATCGATATACATACTCGTATAGTGCGTTGGTTTACTGGCTTAGTTGTTCCTAAGATAAATTAATGCCCCTAAAAATAGAAATTGGATGATACCTACGAGTAGTAAGAATGTGGGTATAATTCCTTGTTTACTCAGGAACTTAAGACATAATAAACAACAATAACTTTGTATTTTTAAAGTTCATTAAAAAACCAATCAACATTGTTCCGCTGTAGGCATTATAATTTGAGCCTACAGGAATCTATAGCAAGAGAAACTCTAACTGCTTTGGAGACTTAATTTGCATTTGAAGTGGTAGTTTTAATTACTATTCACCAGAAACCAAATTTTTGAATTTTCGATGCTCGAAGCTACACACCAGAGAACAAAGTTGCCTAACTTCAATCGAGTGTCCCCAGAGAGATAGAGCGGAGATCTTATCATTCGGAAGCCTCTGGTAAACAATACATGCCATAATTACGGGCACATGATACTTCTATGTGTAGCATAGCAAAGCAAGGGAATACAGGAAAACGTTTTCACAAAATAATTACACCCCCTAAAGGGACGATAACGTTCAGCCGAAAATGAACCCTTCATCGGCGGCCAGAGAAACTACTCAACACTCCGACATTCAAAAGCCAATCAGGCGCGGTAAGGGTGGAATTTGATTGTCTGCAATTATGAAAGGTATTTCGCATTCTATTAAATTTTCACCAAAACTCTCCTTATTCACAATTGTATCGAAAGAGGACGTACAGATACATTGATATAAAAACGGACTTAGGAGTATATTTTGGGAACATTCCATGTGGTTTCGAATTACATAGTTATTCTCACCTGATACGTATAAGAAAATAAAGGAATTTTTTTTTCGAACACTTACTTGTACTTTTGTGTAAAGCTCAGCTTTGCTTTGTAGAACACGAAAAGTTGGGGAGAAGCTGGGCCGTGAATGGGCCTACAATTTTCACTTCAAAGCGAAGGTGTTTTTTTTAACTTCTATAAATGGCTCAATTTGGAAGTCCTATTTATTTATTTTTACACCTACATTCGAATCCTTTATTTATAGGTTCCATGGACGAACTACGAACGAAGATGGCTAACGAGTGTAGAATGGACACCGAGTGCCCATCGACGTGCCATTGCGATGGTACTGCAGTTGATTGCTCGGCTCGTGGACTTAAGGAAATCCCCCGGGACATTCCACTCTATACCACCGATCTGTAAGTCACACATTTTTACTCAATTAAGTGAAATCCAAAAATTTTATTATATTTGCATCAGTTTACTTAACGACAACGAATTGGGTCGAATCAAGTCGGACGGTCTGTTTGGTCGGCTACCGAATTTGGTTAAGCTTGACTTAAAGCGCAATCAAATCACTGGAATCGAACCGAATGCCTTCGAGGGAGCTTCAAAAATCCAAGATCTACAGCTGGGTGAGAACAAAATCAAGGAGGTTCATAATAAAATGTTCCTCGGACTTCATCATCTCAAGACACTGTAAGTATGACGAATCGTTTAATTGATCCTCAATTAATTTTTGACATCGTTCCTTCCACATCTGTTTTCAGATCACTATATGACAACATGATTTCCTGTGTGATGCCGGGCTCGTTTGACTTCTTGACATCACTGCACTCACTGTGAGTAAACAACAGTCACTATGTTTTATGGTTGTTTTCTTATTTAATTAAGGTCATCATTAGACATCGATTATAAACGATCAATAATGATATCTAGGACAATTCTATTTATGATCGCGTGGGGGAAAGATACGTAATTGATTCCATCACTTCTGTTTGCGGGAAATCAAAATAAATTGATCGCATTTGATATTGTTGATGCAGAACCCACACTATATGGATTAAGTTACACGATTACTGAGCTTCCTCCTTCTTCACGCACAGTATACCATAACATTCGAATCCGCATAACCCATCCTCGTGCACTCTAATTGCGGAAAATTGAGTTTCATATTGGTTGAGTGTGTTGTGTTGCATCAGGGATTAATTTTAGCACGTCGATGCCTGAAGCAAAATGCGCCAAGCACCAAGATGATGTATGGGCTAATTTATTATTCCTTCTGGGCCTGTTCCATCGTTCCGAAGTGATTAATGCACACATCTTTATGCGTTCGCACATTCCATGCATGCACATTAGCAATCATCAGAAAAATGAGAAATTATCACAAGTGTAGGATAGATTGAGAGTGAGAGGGTACACGCGTTGTAAGGACACGTAAGCCAACTGGGTGCTCATGGATGAAGCCATGCGGACTAAATAGTAACAGATTACAAAAAAAAGTCCTGGCAAATACCCGCTTTATTTCACGCTTACACGGTGTGTGACGTTGATTTGCAACAAGTGCGACATGATTGGTGTAGTGGTTTTCTGAAGGATTATTTCGCTTTGCTGGAGGATTTCTTATAGAATTCATGTGACTCATTCAAAAGCCAAAAAGTAATCTTTCGGTATATTCTCTTTTTGTTGATTTTTTTTTAGATTTCTAATAAGAACTGTACTGTATCTTTCGAACCCACTTTTAGACTCAATATCTTTGACTTCTTAATGGTCTTAACGATAATGTTCTAGCATCATCCGTTAGCTGCTACCCAGGTTTGCGCAATCAACGCGTTTGTTTGTATGTCAAATCCCTTGAAACCCTCTATTATCCTTTTACCCTCCGAAATAAGGAAAAATTCCAACCCTCTTCACTGGAAGCTCCTGCCAGTAAATATGCAACTTTTAGTCTCAACAGCGAGAGTCCGCGATTTACAATCTATTGATGCTAATTTCCGATTGACGTTAATCCATTCAGACTACATGCATCCCGGCTCACCCATTTCTTTTTTTTCTTTCATTTCATTATACTCTCCTGTATACCTGTCGGTACATGTGTTTGTGTGCTTTAATTAAATTTTAATTTTTTAATCCACTTGGTCGCTTTGAATGGGTAACCGGGAAATCTGCTACTTCATCTGCACTTGAAACACACAGCACGATTACTCCCCGCCAGTTGTGAAAGATTGAAGTGGCCTCGAGAGGGTAAAAGGCTCAATGGGTAGGTGCGGCGCTGTGATGGGGTTTTTCTCCACCTGGGCTACCATGTAACATATCATATACTCGTGTGTACGAGTATCTGTATGGTGCTCTCAGATGAAGAGTCGCTCTTCGTGTTAATACCTTACCATGATGGGTATCTTGATTTTTAATCTTGTTGTTCCTATGTTTTCTATTTTGTTGCAAAGGCATCTCTGTGCATCGTGTGCAGATTACTGATACACAATCTTTTCAATCTCAAGGATCAAGCCCACACTATATGTGTGCACATACTACGATCTCCCGATTAAGTTGTTCGTGATTTAATTTGATTGAAGGAAGGGTCCATGGGAAGAAAATTTCTTGTGTGCACGATTTTTCTTTTTTATTATTCAAACGATATCTATGTATCCACCATCACCACCCACACAACCGAATTGGAAATTAAATTCAACAATACGAACGACGACAACATCTAAAAACTCAATTCCTTTCTTCTTCTTCTTTTTTTTTCTTCTTATGACATTGGCTTTGGCTTTTGGATTGCATATGTGTATATAGGAACCTAGCATCGAATCCGTTCAATTGCAATTGTCATTTGGCTTGGTTCTCCGACTGGCTGCGTAAAAAAGGACTGATTGGTGGTGCAGCACGATGTGCATCACCATCGAAGGTACGTGACGTCCAAATCAAGGATCTGCCACACAATGAATTCAAATGCACACCGGACAACAATGAAGGTTGCCTAGGAGATGGTTATTGTCCGCCTTCATGTACGTGCACTGGCACTGTGGTGCGCTGCTCAAGGAATAAATTGAAAGAGATCCCAAAAGGAATACCACCCGAAACATCCGAATTGTATTTGGAATCGAATGACATCGCTATGATTCACATGGACCGCATTGCTCATCTGAAGTCATTGACTAGACTGTAAGTTTCCTTTTTTTTTTGCAATTTATGTCTCCATTGTGTACTATGATTATTAACTCTCTTTCTAGGGACCTGAGTAATAATCAAATTGCGATCCTCTCCAACTATACATTTGCTAATCTAACAAAACTGTCAACACTGTAAGTATCTAAAGCACGTCATCATTATTACTATTCGACGGCGTGGGGACGTGGTTTCTCATCCCACTTAGCACACATTTTTGTGTAGTCTTGGCAAAAGATGATTCCACCACATCCACGTCTGCGGAAAAGTGGAAAAAAAAATGCACACGATTCCAATTTCCTAACTCTTCGATCTCACGAGAAGAAGGGCCGTAATTCCATGCCAATCTGAAATGTACGAATCTTATGGCACAATTTCGCCATCAATGCTTGAGCACGGACGGTTTGCTGTGTTGCCCTCGTTTGAAAGTGATTTTGATTTCTTGTGCTGCCCTTTTTTCTTTCCTCCTCTTTGGGCCACTAACTAATTCCGAATCAATTAGGTGAATGCTTGAACTAAAGAAAAAATATTTTTCTCTTCTTTTTTTTCTCATATCCTTGAACAGGATTATCTCGTACAATAAACTGCAGTGTCTACAGAGACATGCTTTAACGGGGTTGCATAACCTGCGGGTACTCTCCTTGCATGGTAATCAAATCTCGATGCTTCCTGAAGGCTCCTTTGAAGACCTCAAAACCATAACGCATATGTAAGTACTTAAAGGGGGGTAATTTGTACTGTGATATTAAGACTTTTTTTTTACTATATTCATGTGTGTGTTTGCTTGTATGTTTTTAGAGCTCTAGGAAGTAATCCCCTGTATTGTGACTGCTCGCTGAAGTGGTTCTCCGATTGGATAAAGTTGGATTACGTTGAGCCAGGTATAGCACGTTGTGCTGAGCCAGAATCGATGAAGGATAAATTGATCCTATCGACACCGTCGCAACATTTTGTCTGCAGAGAAAAAGTCAGCAACGAGATCCTTTCGAAATGCGATGCGTGCTACACGATGCCATGCCAGAATAGGGGCGAATGCAATCCTCTACCGCAACGTGATTATCAATGTCGATGCCAGCCCGGTTACCATGGTCGTCACTGTGAATTCATGATTGATGCTTGCTATGGTAATCCTTGCCGGAATAATGCCACATGCACCGTACTCGAGGAAGGACGCTTTAGTTGCCAGTGCTCGCCAGGATATACTGGTGCCAGATGTGAGACCAACATCGATGACTGCACTGGCAACAAGTGCCAAAACAATGCAACATGCGTGGATGGAGTTGAATCCTATACATGCAACTGTCAGCCGGGATTCACTGGTAAGTGGAACGAGAACATTCTTAAGGGATGAAGTTTCGTATTTCAAGTCAAATTTAAAAAGAAAACAAAAATCCCCTGGAAGTTGTTATTTTCGATTACTGCCTGAAGTGAGCGATCAAAACAAAACTGAAAACTTTTTTAATTAAACATGATTCCGTTCAATGGCCTTGTTAGAAAACCATTAAGAAAAAAAAACCATTCCCACATCAATTAGCTTAGGTACTGTTGCGTCGACAGGAATCAAAAACTTCCTTCCTTCTCATTTTTTGAATTGATTTTTAATTAAAACCAATTTGCATGTATAACAGAAGTGGGAGTATAGCTCCTGTGTCAATTAACGAAACTGTCAAAGCTTAAGAGACCCGGAAACGACCGGAAAAGGTAGTCAACTTACCAGCAGTACATTACACTCCGAGTATCGTGTACGCTATTAATTATTATTTGCAAAACTTTAAATTAAATTCCCCCATAATCCTGCGAACACCTTCCTCGGGCCATACACACACAGAGAGAAGATAGCTGATATCATTCTGCCACAACACTATGCCGAAATAAAAATGCACTTCATAAAAAGAAGTTGGTGAAAACTTTTTAACAAGATTCTTCTCCTGTTTCGCATAAGAAGGATGAAGGACGACGACAACAAGGACGGGAGTTGCATTTTAAGAAAATTTTCATACCGCCGTTACCGACGACGCCACAGACCTAAATAGAACTTTTTGTAGAGTCGGTCTTGGGATGGTTTTCTTTTTGTCCTTGTTCCTTTGAATCACTATCAGTTTCGAAATAAAAAAAAAAAAAAACAAGAATTTAGAGGTACACCGGAGGCTAGAAATATCATCCGCCCTGGTGGAAGAAGTTGTGTAGTGTAGTGGCAGTTACACTATAGAAAGTTTAGTTCAGGGGCCATGTAAGGAGTGCGAAATATTCAAGGAGGAGCGGGTATTAATCGAATGCATTGGAGGGAAATCGTTTGCTGCTTTAATTTTCCGTTTTGATGCTCTCTGTGTACTGTGCCTTCAAGGAGTTTATGGCGTCACTATTGTAATAGTCGCTTAGCGCGCTGAAAAAAAAAAATCTTGTATTTATGAACAAGTTGATCGGGTGGGTCCTACAAAAAGTTAATGCGATGTCAGTGGCAGAGTTCGCGCTAAGAAGAAGAACGCCCTACGCTGTAGTTTGAAATTGACTCTACGCCATTGAATTGTTCAGAAAGTGTTGAGGGCATAAAAGACGAGGATAGATATTATTTGCAGCTTTTTGTGTGTAAAAGGTCGTAAATTTGGAAGTATACAGGCATTTTGAAAAGGATATTACTTTCAGGAACTGAAGTTTTTCTTAACCCAAATGAGGTTGCCTCCCTCCTAATTAAGCCCTAATAGCCAAGTTTTGGCCTCTAAGACTTATAATTTACTTTTTAGTCCCTGTTACTTTCTGACCGAAGCCTACAATTGACTAGTAACAGGTCGCCGTATTGGAGACTATACAAATGAGGCAAATGCAGCCCCTCACTGCAAGGCAAAACATTCAGCAAACTAATTTGGTCTGTGACAGTCTTTCTCTTCCGTTTGCCTTTCGTCGAAACAAGACAGACAGTCTGCAGCTCTTTAAAAAACACGTTTGCAGAACAAATGGCCATTTAACCAGTTCAGTTAAATTTATGGCATGTCATTCGACAGGACATACGAGTACCTTCGTCTCCAAGAGTATTTGCAAATCGCATCAGATTTACCGACAAGTGTTAGCCATGTATCCTATGTTTTACAAAAGTCCTTACTTTTCGGTTGTTTTGTGTAGTCTTCGGTGTTCTTGCTCATAAAATAGGATAGGTAACTAGGAATCCTGAAAACCCTTTTTCAAAAATATCCCCACAAAGTGCCCTACCGTTGCATTAATCTACCGTAAAGCGATTTATGAAAATGACTAATTCAATGTTGTACAACCATTTCTCCCCTCTTTCTAGGTGAATACTGCGATGCAAAAATTAACTTTTGTTCCGAGGAATTCAATCCTTGTGCCAATGAAGCCAAATGCGTGGACCATTTCACTCACTACACGTGCGAGTGTATGCCAGGCTTTCATGGTGTCAATTGCACAGATAACATCGACGATTGCCAAAATCACATCTGCCAGAATGGTGGCACTTGTGTAGACGGCATAAATGATTATGTATGCAAGTGCCCCGAGGAGTACACTGGCAAATATTGCGAAGGCACCCCTATGGTCGCAATGATGTATCCACAGACATCGCCATGCCAAAATCACGAATGCAAGCATGGTGTATGCTTCCAACCAAACCCCTCGGGCTCGGATTACCTCTGCAAATGTCATCCCGGCTATTCGGGCAAATGGTGCGAGTACTTGACCAGCATCAGCTTTGTACATAACAATTCTTTTGCCGAGATGGAACCATTGCGTACGAAGCCCGAGGCAAATGTTACCATAGTCTTTAGTAGTACACAGCAAAACGGAATTTTGATGTATGATGGTGAGAGTGAGCATTTAGCGGTGGAGCTGTTCAATGGGCGGATACGGGTTAGCTACGATGTGGGTAATTATCCAGTGTCTACCATGTATAGCTTCGAGATGGTCGCCGATGGGAAATATCATATGGTCGAGTTGTTGGCTATCAAGAAAAATTTTACTCTCCGTGTGGATCGGGGACTGGCGCGTTCTATTATCAATGAAGGCTCGAAGGACTATTTGAAGCTATCGACGCCATTGTTTTTGGGTGGCCTTCCAGCGGAACCAGGACAACAGGCCTACAAGAATTGGCACCTAAGAAATTTGACCAGCTTTAAGGGATGTATGAAGGAGGTTTGGATTAATCATAAGTTAGTAGATTTCGGCAATGCCGCAAGGCAACAGAAAATAACACCTGGTTGCGGTCTGCTGGAGGGTGACAACTCCGAAGACGATGACGAAGAGTCATACTTTATGCATGAGACACCACATTTGTACAAAGAGGTATAGTAGCAGGTAATATCGTTTTAACTTTAAATGAACTCATTCATTTTAAGGTGGACCCATGTGAGAACCACAAATGCAAACGAGGAGGTAGATGCGTTCCGAACAGTAGTTCAAAGGACGGCTACATCTGCAAGTGCAAACAGGGCACGAAGGGGAGATACTGCGATCAAGGTGAGGGCACCACAGAGCCCCCTGCAGTCACTGGTACTAATATTTTACTCTTTGCATTTTTACTAAAATAATAAGCTTTTCTTTGACTATCGCTTTATGGGGCTTAAGGTGTTTCTAAAATCCATCTCGAGCGCTTTCTCTTTTGTCATCAACTCATAGAAACACATGTAGCCTATAAAATGATCATAGTCAAGCATAATTCATACAAAAATCCACAAAAAATGTTTAAGTATAACTCTTATCCCCTAACAGCATCAACTTGTCGGAAGGAGCAAGTACGCGAGTACTACACCGAGAATGACTGTAGATCGCGGCAGCCACTTAAGTACGCTAAATGTGTGGGCGGTTGCGGCAATCAATGCTGTGCTGCCAAAGTTGTGCGGCGACGAAAGGTAAACACTTAGCTTTTTATTTCTTATTAGACCATTTAGTGATTGTATACAACAACTCCTAGGTGCGAATGGTATGCAGCAACAACGTTAAGTATGTTAAAAATCTGGATATCGTGCGTAAATGCGGATGTACAAAGAAATGCTACTGACTGAAAGATGCGACTACCCAATTATTAAATAGAAGCTTAGATGTAAATTTAGAGCAAGATACCCAATTAAGTAGTTATGATAGTAATTTAAAAATAAATATAAATATTAATTATTTCAATAAGGACAGTGAGAGTACTGAGAACAGTGATACTAGGGCAACAATAGATAGTGACGAGAAGGACGAGCAAGAGGGTTGGTCACAGACCACCGACAGTTATGCTGACGAGGACGAGAGAATGCAATCGAATCCAAGCACAGACTTTTATGACGACGGTGACTACGATGACGATGACGATGACGAAGATGACGAAGTGTATAGTGAAGAAGTGGATACTGCCAAAACTCCAATGGCAGCAAGGAGAACTGCGAGAATCGACGAAGATGAAGAGGTTGATCTTGGGTACGATGAAGACGATGAACCGCCAAAGCGTTCCTCGACTCATGATGATCAACAGGATTTCATGAACGAAGAGGGCAGTGGTAGTCGATATAAGCAACAAAGTAGGTTTAGATTAGATTATCTAGATAAATTCAGAAGAAAGCACCAGAAGATCTATAGAGCTGATGAAGCTGACGCTAATGACAACAACAACAACAATGACGACGACGACGACGACGATGATGATGATGAGCCTAGACGAGAAGGTAGCGGTAATTTTGCCAACGACGACGACGATAACGAAGACGACGACGACGATGGTGGTGGTACAAATGATGGTTTCTTTTCATCCAAGAGAAAGTCCAACAGTCGCTACTTCAGGAAGAACACGAACGATGCGATTAAAATCATATCGACACCATTAGGCAAGGTGGGGATTGTCTATCAACAGACCCCGCCAGAGCCACCAAAAAACGAGAATTCGTCTGGTTCATCCACTTCAACCAAAACGCAATTCACAGACTTTGACGCTTTGTCACCGGCAGACCCCAATACCCATCGTCGTGCGTCATTACATCCGAAAATCACACCCGTACTCACGGCCGATGGCAAGGTTGCCCTGCTTTATCGTGGAGACTCTGAGAACACCAAGTACGAACCTATTCTTAACCTTACACATAAGTTTAATCTCTATGACAATAAGACAAGTGCTACTCCAAGCAATAACGAAGATAAAGACGACGAAAGCAATCAAGACTCTGGTGGTGACATCGATGCGAGCTTGGATGGTGACGAGGAGGATAGTTCGGATGAAAATTCTGTCACCGAACAAGCAGCTTCGACGCCACCACCCGTGGTGGATGTTGATCGTTCAAACTCGGTGTTGCCGATGATAAATCGGCCACTTTCGGAGGTGCTGGGCATAAAAAAGAACCAGTTCCGACAGTTCCGCATCAAAGACTCGCCCACAACCACAACAACGGAACCTCCATTCGGTCTTCATTTTTTGACAAAGAAAGTCAATTTGGCGGAATACCCTTCACGGGCACGAAATCATGATTTTGATTTCAGTCAAGACACCACAATGCTGGACGAGCGAAAGCGGCACAACAATCATGCTCAATACCAACCAGCCAGCGAGTCGCAAAGTGACAATGCGCCTGATCACACAGACGCCTCCTCAATTGCCACACAAGACATTCTCTCTAAGACCGAAGTGGTCAACTTGGCCATTATCCCCCACTTCGACGAGGAATTCGAGCGACAACAGCGATTCCGTGACCATGAAATTCGACGCCACCACAGGCAGCGTCATCGCCACAAACACAACCAGCAAGACCTGTCCAGTATTCACTGCATCATGCAGGCCACTATGGGCATTGCCGCCATATCTACTGTCTTCGGCATGCTAGGTACCTTCTTCAAACAGAGAATTCTCGACCAGATCCGCCTAATGCATTGGTAGTATCACAAGGGTATTCAACTGTAGCTGGCGCTGCATTGAATACCCCCATTTCGAATATAAAACTACCCAGTGTTCCAAAGTGATCCTCGTATTCGTATTCTCCTTCTCCCTACTAATTAAGTCTCAATTGGACTTTTTCGAAATCGAATTTATTAAACTTTGTCTCACTCTTACTGTTTCGCTTTCCTTCTCTTTCCAAACAAAACCGCATCACTGTCGTAGTCATCAAACACACACACACACATTCACACTCCCAAATAAGTATCTTCTTAGTTGGAATAAAATGAAAACACCTTTATCTTATCGAGTTTTATCGATAAAAAACAAAACCTACGTACATATATGTATATTAGTAAGAAACAAAGTGCTCGTGCAATAAAACTCAATCGGCATAACTGTTAACCTGTTGTGAGCCTGCCCTTCCTTCCTTCCGGTATGCACTATACCGTATCGGAACAAATTGGAATCACACACTCATTCAAAGTACACTGAGAAAAAGAAAATTACTAACAAATGACTGTTTTTTTTAAAGATAATTGAACAAATTTTTGTAACTTATTTTGTTATAATATTGTAATTAGAGACCAAAAAAACAAAAACAGAAAATCGAATAAGATAATATTTATTTAATTTTGTATTGAACCCTTAACGTTAAATAAGATACAAAAAAAAACAAAGAATCGAGTTCTAAACAGAAGATAAAAAAAAACATAAAACCTTAAGAAAAAAACTCAATTTTAACATTAAACATCTAAGCTGGGTAGTCGCATGTAAATCCTAATGAAACCGGAAAAAAAAAACAACTACAAAAAAAAAACAAAACAAAATGCAACTCAAAATTTATGTGTAAAATGTTTAACTCTTAAAAAAATATTAACAAATAGATATTGCATAAATATATTATATACATACAAAGTAAATTATTCTATTAGTATATTGTTTATCTATTTTTGTGTATTTTTGAAATTTATAATTATTACCTGTTATTCTTTGCGTTTTAGTCTTCGAATATTATTTTCTGGAATCAACAACGCATTTAAGTTATTTAATTTTTTTTTTAATTTTTGAATATGCAGAAAAAAAATTAATAAAAAGAAAACAAAGAAAGTATATAATAATAAAAAAAAGTAAATGTTTAATAATGAAATGTTTTATATGCATAAAAATTACATTAAAAAAAAACAATACGCATACAAGTTCATTTTTATATAAGGAAAAAAGTGTAAATTAAATTTATAACGTAACAATAAAACAAATATATAAATGCATATATTTAAAACAAAGAAGAAAAACTGACTGTAAAATGCTTAAGTTTAGTTGTTTTATTTCTGACGGTGAAGAAACCGAAAAGAAATTGGTGAGTTGACTAGGCCCTATCCCTTTTTGCTTTCATCTATCTATAAAGCAATGTAGGTAAAATCCAATCTCAATAATGGATCATTACTAACTGGCGCTTAAGTCCATTTCCATCTTGGGCCTCAGCAAATAAGTTCAAGAGATCGTTTGCTTGCCCCTTCCCGAAAGAAGAGGCCTTCCCCAATTTATACCATCCCTTTGAAATCGATTCGAAAGCTCTCCGAGTCAAAACGTTGCTGCCTATACTCTTTACTAGTGATATTTCTCAAACCTACCTTCCACTCCGCTCACGGTCTATGCGGACGGGATCATAAATCGCTCGGAAATAGGTTGTCTATGATTACTTTGCTGAGAAAAAAAACCGCCAGTTAAACTAGACTATCCCGCATCAACAACTTTATGGGGCTTCAAATATAGTTATATTCACATTCCATACATCCAGCAATAAGTTCGTTCATCCCTATTCAATAAAAAGTGTTCAGTTTTTAGACGTTCGCTCTGTGCCATAAACATAAAAATGTTCCCTCCCCTTTCAACCTAAATAAATTAATTTGCGCCGCCAAAAAATTCAACGTTTTTTTCCATATTTTTCGTAAAACACCAGGCAAACAGAAATCTAAAAAAAATAGCAAGGAACTGTTTAAGGTCAAACACCTTGAAGTATGCAAGTTTGAGTAATGTTAAAATAGCGCCATAAGTATGCAACACGATTTCTAACAGAATTTTATAATGAAAACTGCAACTTAAGATATGCAACATTTTTGAGTTAAAAGAAGTAAATACAATTGTCAACAGCTGCTTGCTATATTTTCTGAAAGTCTGGTCGCCTAGTATTTTACGAAAATATAGAAGAAAAATATGTTCACCCTTATGGAAATCAATCATACGTCATAGAGTATGGCTGGGACTTTTTACATATGTATTATTTATTATTCCTACTAAGCACAGAGAGAAAAACTGTCTTATCTTTTCTGGGCCGTCTTCACGAAAGGCAGTGCCCTAACTATGGACTTTAATAGCGGAAATGAATATAATTTTAGGAGCAATCTCTCTAATTCAAGGAAAACTTATAAGTTTCCCTCTTATATTCCCGATTGACATGTTATAATAATTTTCCTGAAAGCCAGCCTATTCAAACTTTGACACTCAATATCCAGTTTAAACGTCACATTATTTTTATTCGACCCTTGTTTATCATGTAACATTACTTCCCCATCTGAACCAAGGGTAACAATCACAACTGCGGCTACCTTCATCCTCCACTTGCTATCAGCTGTTGCTTTGCTTTCCTGTGCCCGTTTCACTTTTGCGGCTTTTTCTTCAGCAGGTCCGTTACGACGCGCACAGTTTCTTCAAGTTTACAGTGGATTGACGAAGTATCTCCGAAATATCATAAACAATGCCGAAAACGAAGAAAGCAGAAGACTCCACAGACAGTGATTCCGGTCCAGATGATGTAAATACATAAAACCCCGCTATGAGTCCACTTCAAATTTTTGGTTATATTTCAGAAAAATCCGCCGCCGTCTGCAAAGAAATCAAAGAAAGGTGACGCTTCCAAGGGAAGTAAGACCGATGAGTCTGCAACTAATTGGACTCTAGAGAAACTCCGTCAGGTGAACATAAATGAATTCCGTGGTCGCAAAATGGTCGATATCCGCGAGTTCTATGAGAAAGATGGCAACATCTTGCCCGGCAAAAAGGGAATTTCCCTTTCAGCTACCCAATGGCGCAGGCTGCTCGAGATTGCCGACGAAGTAACTGCCGCATTGGAAAATCAATAATTCCGGAGAAATCCATCACCCATTTTTTTGTATCTATTGTTAAGTTTTATGTCTCTAAACGTACATAAATAAAAGTTCAACTTTAATATCGATTAGCTTCTGTATTTGTCTTTGCGTACGATAAGGCGTCCGCAGGTGTGCACTGGGGATCCGTTGTTATCGCGGCAGCGTGACTGTTGCAGATAAAATATTACTCATTTAAGTATATGTGTGGGACCTAGATTCTAATTTTTATTTTCGAAGAAAAAAAACTAAATGAAAGACAATTCACTATTACAATGCCACCGACTAAATGATTTAGAAGTAAACTCCTAGAATAACACAAAAAGTAAAAACTATAAAGAACGGCATCCATGTCTTGAGAAAGCCCATAAATCCAATGTATCGTCCGCAGAAAAACATCCATGTGGCGAGAATCATCATATTCCAATTGTTGCGGTTCTTGTATCGCATTCCATTGAGAGCAGCGGCAACATGCGAGTGACAATTGTCACAAAACAAGTTGTGCATCCTTGTGCCGTAGAGTACTGAGGCTTTCGACACCGCCTCATCCCATTCATATTGTCCACCAGCAACGTTGTCGATACTCAGAATCAAATAACGAGTTGGTCGGCCAAAGCCCATGTTGTCCTCAGAGACGTAATACGAACCAGCAAAATCTCGAATCACTCCGTTGGACATTGCAATGCCCATATGACCAATCATAGGAAAGAACCATGTTAGCACTGGTATCGGGGTCCAAACAATACAGAACGGGTATCTATCTGTCGCGTAATTAATTACGGCCAACTCAGCCGCACAATCTTCACCCACAGGTCTGGACATTTTCCACTTTGGTTTACTTGTGTTCGACTGGGCACAGATTCGATTCCACATAAATTCTTCTTTTCTTTCTTTGTAGAATTGTGGCAACAGTAGTGCGTTCTTTATCAATTTTCTTTCCTGTGATAAGCACAAACAAACCGACAATTTATAGGTGAGTACCCAAAATTCAGTCAGGTTGACGTTTTCTAATCGGCCATTTACAAACAGGGTGATACTACAAGTGTGAGGTTTTATTTCCATAAGTCTATAAGTATCGAAAGCGTGTAATCAAACTCTTTTGCGTCGGCTAGAGTGGCCTACAGTATCCCGAGAAAAAGAGGGCAGCGTTGATTAGTATAAGCGTACTAACTCTAATACTTGTATCTCTTTAAATATAGATTTGTTATCATTTAATTGCGTTTAAAAGAGAGTAGTAGAGGTAGAGATGTGGGCACTGTTGCTTAGTGAGTTAGTGGGTAGTGCGTACTACTACTAACGTTCAGGTGTCAGTCGCAGAAAATACATCAGAAAGGTAATTAATGGTCGCACCTTTAGAGAATGAATAAAAATCGACTACCCCACAGCGTACATTATTTTTTTCTTCCTTTAAATGAAGCAACATTGTTCGGCCTAATAATGGGTCTATGTTGCAGATAAAGTTACCCGAATCTTACTGGGTGGAGCTTAAATCTAGGAAGGAGAAGAATAACGCTTGCATTTTATTGTAAACCCTGCCTGAGAAAAATAAAATCGGATTCTCCATACAGAGTTTTTATTTTATTTTATGCTGGCAGTTCTCGATTAGACTTCTGACATTTCGAAAGATGGCGAACACGGGAGTGTTGCCTTTCGTCCGTGGTGTCGATTTCACTAAAAATGACTTTAGTGTAAGTGGTTTTTCTCTATAAATTCATAAAAACTTTCAAATTTAATGTGTTTGGAACAAGTTGTGCTACTTTTTTGCTGCTAAAACGCCCAACTTCACGTAAAATATCAAGTTTTAGAAATCACCTTGCATTCTCGATGTGTCACCAATTTTTGTGCTGTCAATGTCATCTGGAATTCTGAGAATAAATGCACAACCTGCCATCTCTTTCATATTCGCCGTTTTTTTTTTTATTTTTAATTTTTTGTTTATAAACAATTTCCGTGTTTTTGTTTACAAAATATAATTTTACAGGAAGACAGATTTCCGAGCGCTTTGCGGTTGATGACACGAGTCCAATGGCTGAAATTGGATCGCACACATTTGAAGGAAGTCCCCGAAGAAATGGGAAATCTGCACAAACTAGAACATCTATCGATGAAAAATAATGAATTGGAAAAGCTCTTTGGTGAACTGACTGAATTGGGATGCCTGCGTTCATTGAATCTGCGTCACAACAATATTAAGAGTAGTGGTATTCCACCGGAGCTTTTCCGGCTGGATGAACTGACGACGCTTGATCTCTCGCACAATAAGCTGAAGGAAGTACCCGAAGGCCTCGAGCGTGCAAAGAATTTGTTAGTGCTCAATCTAAGCCACAACCAAATCGAGACCATTCCTACTGCGTTGTTCATTCATCTTACTGATTTGTTGCTCCTCGATTTATCTAACAACAAGTTGGAAACACTACCTCCCCAAACTCGTCGCCTGGCGAACTTGCAAACACTGATTCTAGCGGACAATCCTCTGGAGTTGTTTCAGTTGAGACAGCTTCCCTCGTTGCAGAATCTGGAGGTTCTTAATATGCGCAATACACAGCGAACGCTCTTAAACTTTCCCACAACGCTAGATAGCCTGTCCAACTTGTGTGAGCTGGATTTGTCTCAGAACTCTCTGCCTAAGGTTCCTGACTGTCTGTATAACTTGCCAAATCTAAAACGTCTAAACTTGAGCGATAACGATATCAGCGAACTCTCGTCTGGCGTCGAGTTTTGGCAAAAATTGGAGACCTTAAACCTATCCCGCAACCAACTGACTGCGTTACCTTCTGCCATTTGCAAGCTTGTCAACTTGCGTCGTTTATATTTGAACGACAACAAATTGGATTTCGAGGGAATTCCATCGGGTGTTGGAAAGCTGTGCAGTATGGAAGTGTTCTCTGCGTCCAATAATTTACTAGAGATGGTTCCTGAAGGTCTGTGTCGATGTGGGGCTCTCAAAAAGTTAAATCTGAGCTCAAACCGCCTTATAACTCTGCCAGACGCAATACATCTTCTGTCCGATTTGGATCAGCTGGATTTGCGTAATAATCCCAATCTTATTATGCCGCCAAAACCGACTGAAATCACCAAAGGCTCCGGCATTGAGTTCTACAACATTGATTTTTCTCTTCAGACTCAGTTGCGTTTAGCAGGAGCCAGTGTCCCGCCCTCAGTGCCGGCCACCGGAACTGGTAAAGATCCAATTGCGCGAAAAATTCGTCTACGTAGAGGAATTCGCACTGATGGGCCAGACCAAGATTCCGCCAAAATTCTAAAAGGCATGAAAGATATTGCTAAGGAGAAGGACGCTTCAACAAACAGCACATCCACGTGGGATACAGATGGCGAAAAGCCAGAAAGCTTAAAGCCAAAACGATGGGATGAGTCTTTGGAGAAGCCCCCACTTGACTATTCAAAATTTTTTGAGAAGGACGATGGCCAGCTGCCAGGTCTAACTATCTGGGAAATCGAAAATTTTCTGCCAAACAAAATCGAAGAAGTTGCTCATGGTAAGTTCTATGAGGGTGACTGTTATATAGTTTTGAAAACAAGTCTGGACGATTTGGGCCAGTTGACGTGGGAGATATTCTTTTGGATTGGTAACAACGCCACCCTGGACAAGAGGGCCTGTGCAGCAATCCACGCTGTGAACTTGAGGAACTTTCTAGGTGCACGGTGCCGCACTATTCGTGAGGAGCAAAGTAAGTATCATAGCCAATTATGACTCTTTTTTTTTGATAGCTAACTTCTCCCATTTTAGATGACGAATCGGAGGAATTCCTGGCACTCTTCGATACCGACGTGACCTACATTGAAGGTGGTCGGACTGCAACTGGTTTCTACACGATAGAGGACATGTTGTATACTATTCGATTCTTCCGCGTTCATTCAGCTGGCGCATCGATCCACTTGGAACCTGTGGCCGTCGACTTTAACTCTCTAGATCCACGATATGCGTTTGTCCTCGACTGCGGCCAGAAAATGTTCCTTTGGTATGGGCGTTGCTCAAAGAACACTCTCAACTCAAAGTCGCGCTTGATGGCTGAAAAAATCAACAAGACGGAACGCAAGAATAAGTGTGATATCATAGTGGAAATGCAGGGCGATGAGAGCACGGAGTTTTGGCAGCAATTAGGCGCCGATCCGGACATTGCTTCCACCCAAAAGATCCCTCAGCATGTGACCGAGAATTTTGCGCCTATTGTGCCGCGTTTATATCAAGTTCAACTGGGGATGGGTTATTTGGAATTACCTCAGGTTGAGATCCCCGAACAGAAGCTAGTCCATTCCCTGCTCAACAGTAAAAATGTCTACATTTTGGACTGCTATGCCGATTTATTCGTGTGGTTTGGCAAAAAGTCAACTCGCCTGGTACGCGCCGCAGCGGTTAAACTCTCCAGAGAGCTCTTCAACATGATCAATCGGCCAGAGTATGCTTTGGTCACACGCGTCCAGGAAGGTACTGAGATCCAGATTTTCAAATCGAAATTTATCGGTTGGGACGAGGTTATGGCCGTCGATTTCACACGTACCGCCACATCGGTTGCAAAAACCGGAGCAGATCTGACAAAGTGGGCCAGGCAACAAGAAACAAAGGCTGACTTAGCCGCTCTGTTTATGCCACGCCAGAATCCAATGGCACTCGCTGAAGCCGAGCAACTCGAGGAGGAGTGGAATTATGATTTAGAGGCGATGGAGGCTTTCGTATTGGAAGGCAAGAAATTTGTTCGTCTACCAGAGGAAGAACTTGGACATTTCTATACTGGTGAATGTTATGTGTTCTTATGCCGCTACTGCATTCCGATGGAGGATGAAGGAGACGATGCTCCCGAAGACGATGCAAGGCCACCGCCTGATGATGAAATACAGTGTGTTGTCTACTTTTGGCAAGGAAGGAATGCTGGCAACATGGGTTGGTTGACGTTCACTTTTACTCTACAGAAAAAATTCAAGGCAATGTTTGGAGAAGAGCTGGAGGTGATTCGTATTCATCAGCAACAGGAAAATCTAAAATTCATGGCGCACTTCAAGAGAAAATTTATTATTCACACTGGTAAGCGGAAGGATAAGTTGCGAACGCCAGATGGAAAAGCACCTGTTGAGTTTTTCCATCTTCGGTCAAATGGGGGAGCTCTATGTACACGGTTAATACAGATCACACCTGATGCAGTGCATTTGAATTCAGCTTTCTGGTGAGTGAATGTGGGAATCATCTGCAATACTGATGACTTAAGTTTTACAGCTATATCCTATATGTGCCATTTGAGACAGAAGACGCCTCGCAGTCGGGAATAGTGTATGTGTGGATTGGTTCTAATGCTGCAGCAGAGGAAGCCAAGCTCATACAAGATGTTGCTGAAAACATGTTCAACAATCCGTGGGTCAGCTTGCAGGTATGTAATGAATGCCGTCGAATACAGCTGCATAGTCCTTGACGTTCCACTAAAGTTCTACTTTTGTCATTTCGTATTTAAATGCTCTGGTTGTCTCCTTGATTCTTCACGATTAGAATCTACTTAAATCCTTATTTAGCCAAACAGTGAAATAAAGATTAGAAAGAATGATTTCCCGTCTCATAACCCATCACCAAGTTAAGTCGACGTAGTGGCCGGGAAGAAAGTTATGGTGAAACTGCTTTTTGATAACATGTAGCTCATTTTACCTTACTTTCCATTTGATACTCGTGTTGCTCTGCTGATCTCATATTTTCATCCGCCTATACATCCAAGCAGTAACATTAGCTTCCTGGGAGTTTTGCACTACAGATGTACAGAATAATCACCCATTTGCGTTCTTCGTAGCAGGAGTATTAATTAGTTGTTTACTGCCACTATTTAGCAGCAGTTAGAGCTTTATTTTCAATCAAGAATTCTATTACACATAGTATTTTGCTAAAGTAGCAATCGTCACATTTGGTGCGGCAGCAAAAGCTTTAAAAAGAATCTGCAGACCTTTTTTTAAAACGTATAGTAGTGTTGTAGCTCTCTGTGGTGTTTTGTGAGGCGTTTACGAATGAGTTCATCAGTATTATAGATTTTAACTAATTTGAAGGTCCTTAACGAAGGAGAGGAACCAGAAAACTTCTTCTGGGTGGCGCTTGGAGGTCGCAAACCTTACGACAAAAACGCAGAGTACATGAACTTCACCCGTCTTTTCCGCTGTTCGAACGAGAAAGGCTACTTTACCGTCGCCGAGAAATGTCCTGACTTCTGCCAGGATGATTTAGCCGATGACGATATCATGATTCTGGACAATGGAGAACAAGTATTCCTCTGGCTCGGTTCTAGATGCAGTGAAGTTGAAATAAAATTGGCCTACAAATCTGCTCAAGTAAGTCATATTGAAACTATCTCCGTTTAAAGATATTTATTAACATTTACTCCAGGTATACATCCAACATATGAGAATCAAACAACCAGAGAGACCGCGTAAACTTTTCCTTACTCTTAAGAACAAGGAGTCAAAACGCTTCACGAAATGTTTTCACGGCTGGAGTGCGCATAAAGCTCCACCTGAGTAGCTTGCATTTTTTTTTTTTTTACATTTATAACCACATACTGATACAGTTTTACATGTATAACTTATTTTATATTCAATAATACATCATAATAAAATGCTAAATATTTTGCAATATATACACCAATGTCATGTGTCACAGATTCGTATAATTTTTTTATATATATATTTATTTATATTTAATTTAGAATATATTCTACAATTTTACTTTATCACTTATCCTCTCGACTAGTATCGTCCAATCTATATACAAGGAGCCACTTAAATGCTAAATTGATGATTTTTGCTTAGAACATTAAAACATTTGGCTACACGGATATCCTCTCGTTACATTCGTTGCTAGTGTTTAGAATTTTAATAGAAATATGTTTGTGTTTTTGTGTGTAAATAACCGGTGTTTGTGTATAAAAACAAAATATTTTATGATAACATTTAACACTAACAGCCACAACAACAACTATAATAAATATTTCCGCATGCGGTTGGATTATATAAAACGAAAAATAAAGATGTTTGTAATATTAAAACAGCATCAGCTCTGATGATTCTTACAATTATTACCGAAAATTATACAATTGAAAATAATACAAAATAAATACAACAAAAATGGCGGCGAAATATCAGTAGTCTAGTCGCTTCTTTAGACGAAATATGTCGCCGTTATCCATATTACCCGAATGATCCATGTTGAGTACACGTACAGAGGACATATTTATGAGTCTCTCTTCGATGTCGGAATACATGCGTCTGCATCTAAATACCGACAGGGTCTGCAAAGGTATTCATTAAAAGTAAACTCAATACATATTTGGATTGTCGCACTTACATGTAGAACTTTGCAATTGACAACAATAGAATCCAGACTATGATCCGTGAGTTGGGTACACCCGCTTATGTGTAAAGATCGCAATCTTTTTAGTGTGCTTGTAACAACTTCAATGGTTTTGTCGTTGATATTATAGCAATCGGATAAGTCTAGCTCTTCAATGGATGGACAATTTTTAACTAAAGCCTCCATTCCGACCACCGAAACTTGTTGGCAATTTGAGAGTAACAGATGACGAAGTTCCAAAAATTTAAAGCCATACTTTAGCGAAACATCAGAGATCTTATTGCATCCCCTTAAGTTCAAGGTTCGTAAGCCTTTCAGATTTCTTATTGGCACACCGTCAATTTTTGATTCATCTAAGTTTAGTTCGTAAATTGCAAGAAGTGCTTTCTTGCGTTCTGCATCACGTACGATTTCCTCCTCTGCTTTGCTACGCAATGAAATTTTCAAAGAACCTCCTTCGGAAACATTGTCCGGTGGAAGATGATGAAAGAACTCCATGGAGAGGGAACGTGGACGATCGGAGGGCTGAGTTTCGACAGTGATGCCGGTTAGAGCAGCATCTGTTATCTGAAATTTGACGATTTTAATAAAGAAATTAGAATGGGCTGTACGTCAGTCATTTTAATCTTTGTCGACGGAAAGGAAAAGATATTCATGAACAAAAAGATTCTGTGTTTAACTATAACCGTTGATTCACTCCCCACTTTTAAGCTCTATCGGGATTAATTCTCTCAACCTGTAGACAACACCATATCAGCAAAAAACCCGTCACTTACCCGAAAGCACTCCTCCATGTTTAATTCCCGCAGCCACACCAAGTTCTTCAGCAACACCTGGACGGATTGATCAGTGACACCATTTATGCAGTTGCTGATGTCGAGAACACGCAAGTTATACAAATTTTCTCCGCACTTCATGACACAATCTTCACAGATGTTCAGATGAGACATGTACAATTCTTCCAATTTTGGATTGGGATTCCTTGCAATGCCCTCTCCAATCGCATCACCAGATATTCCATCACAATGCGAGATGTTCAGTGACTTTAAACTATTAGAAAGTCTGGCCAGCAGAAGAGCACCCTCTTTCGTTACCTTTATGCAACCCTTGATGTTGAGTGTCTCTATGTTTCTCAGATTATCTACAATCGTTTCCAAGCATTCGTCTGTAACACAGAGAGTGTCTGACAAGTCTAAGCAACGTAGATTAGTTTGTGCCGTGATGAAACCACGAATCCCCAATGTATTCAACTGACGACACGAGTGCAGCAGCAGTTTCTCCAACTTTAAATATGGTATATCGCAAAGAGCTGACATAGCACCGCCTCCAATCAATGTGTTGCTAAAGTTCAGCTCCTTCAATGAGTTTTGGTGCGCCCGAATCACGTGCAAAATGAATTTGAATGTAAGGATTGATTCACTTGGATGATTAGCCAGCTCTTCTGGATAAAAACGGCGTTGTATAGCGCAATGGTAGGCAATATGGCAGCCTGACATATCTAGCATCTCAAGGTTGTCAATTAGTTGAGTTATTCTCAGCAAAATTGCATCCGACAAGTACTGATTGAACTTCAGCGAAAGAAATCGTACACGCGCCATAGTGTCCGCGATCACTTTCCGATCTGAAAGAGACTCCAAGAACTGTCCGGTCATAAAGAGGGACGTGCACCTAACAATGGACAGAGCATTAATTCCACAAAGATCCGAGATGACAGCACAGAACTGCTTCTCCGTCATGTCGGTCGATTCGAAGGTAACCGACTGGGCTGTCTTCCCCATGTGCGAAAAGAAATGATCCAAAGTACCAAAAGTTGCTTCATCCATATAGATGTGAGGAAAAGGTCTGTCACTACTAAGAAAAACCTTTCCTGGCGGTAGTTTGTCTGATACACAAAGTTTCGTAATTCTTATCACCACATTTGACTGGAACTCACTGTACTTGGAAGCCTCCAACCATCGGCGGCAAGCCAGTGACGCAGCTTGTATGTCAGTATAGTTCAAGTACCGGAAGATATTGACGATAATCTATAAAATGAAAGAGAAAGAAAATCAGGTCGCTTATCTGAGTGACTAAGTCTAATCAATTAGATCACATGGGCAAATGTTGACGTGCGACGCTTTTCGCTACTAAAGGAAAGGCCAGTGAAATCATCAAAGAAAATTCTGTTTTCTACTTACTTCCATGGGAAGGTCAGCATAACTGGGTTCCAAATCATTAAATACACACGAGGACTCCATTTTTGTGTTGTCAAGGTGTTGCTAGTGCGTGGGTTTCTACCTGAAGGAAAATTCCTTGCCCCTGTCTGTCAAGGAACAGGTTGATTTCGAAAAGGGTTGTGGGTCGCGAATTGCAGATTGCGGCTGCAAAGCAACGTTTATCTTTAATTTTTCTACTTTCTTGGACAATGATTATTACGATTCCGATTACGTGATGTTTTTATTTGACAATGCAAGCAGCTGATTTTTACTTCTGGCGTTTCCACTGGCGCTGAAGATGATGGAAATAGATTGACAGGGAAGTTTGTAGCCAGTGCGCATAATCTCGCCATACCTAGTTCGCCATTCTTGGAACACAACACCAAAGTGAAGATAAAAACAAATAGCAGCACAAAAGAAATCGAGAAAAACAAGTTGGTCTGGGCACTGATAGAAATCACGAAAGCGATTTCGAGCACACCACAAAAATTTGAAATTTCCCTCTTTATAGGGTGCATACGCGTTTTAAAATATAAACAAAAATATAATTTTCGTAAAATATAAACAAATATAAGCTAACTGCGAATTATAGTGTACCTTATTGTACATTGGTTGTTTATCCGATTTTCCCTCGTGGTAAGTGAATCTCTTAGTTATTTGAACAACCATTTGAAAACGATTTCTCATACAACGGCTCAGGGATCGTCTTAAAAAAACAAGACTAGTTCTAGTTCGAGGGCTACAAGTTTAAATACAAATTGGCCGCGATCCTTGTGCTAAATAAATATCGTAAATACTTTTACCATCGCTGTAGGTATATATGAGTTCAATATCTTTTATACGGGGGCGAAGAATCGTCTTGAAGCTACTTAAGAAAAGAGTTTAACTCCTAGGCATTTGTGAGCAGAATTACCCATAATTGTGTTAGATGCAAGTCATTTGCCGTCCTTACAGACACATATGAGCTATAACACTCATAAGAGTAAACAGTTTTTCTGAAGTAATTTCAAGGCGACTCCTTGACCCTCGTGTAGCAGATAATTTCAAAGCCAATTTCAAAGAATTTTTACCATCATTGCCTTTACAACACGTATTGAATGAAAGTCTTGAATCTTTTACCGACGGTACAGGAGTTTCGGCATAATCATCTCATATAACACATAAGTTGATTTTTTGTCCTAAGCCAACGGCATTGATTGGAATACAAATTGTTTCATTAAATAAACATCCCTCTGCTCCTATACATCAATCGTATGGCAAACTTTTATTGATTGACATCAAGAGATGGCACTCTTCTTTATCGGGAGGGTTTTATAACATTTTTTGTGTAAACTATAAAGTGTTAGTTAACTAGATTGTGGTGTTCTTCCATAAAAAAGTTTAATTTCACTTCCAACAAAAAAAAATTTATCTTTCTGTGCATACTTATATAGTACATGCCTATGGTCTTATGAAAACTGTCCAGACAGCCTTTCTGATTACGATTTCCCTTCCTTCTGTATTTTACACATTTTATTTTCTCTTCATTAATTCTGTTCAGAGTTGCACAAGAAATAGTTTTATTTCTGCATCCAATCTTCCATTTTCCACTAGAGATTCCTTCGTACTTGTATTTTCTAAAAGGAGAAAATGTGAATACATGTACTTTGGTATGCACAACTCTCTTTGTTGTAGAGAAAAACTCAAAAACATATTTCAATCCATAAATCGGACTTCTGGGTCATTTTCTTTAGTTGGAGAAAAGTTCGCTTTAAAATTATGAATAATAAACTAAGCACACTCCTTCTCAACCCCAACAAAAAATATCCTTTTCGTTGTTCATAGAAATCATAAACACCATTTGTGGGTAGGTACAGTGGAGTCTGGAAGCAGACAACAAAAAACCTTCATAAGCCTTAACGGGTCCATGCAATGTTCCATTGAGTTTTTCATGCTCAGTTAATAATTAATTAAACGACATACAAAGGGAATTCAATTACTTATAATAAGCTCATGTTTTAGATTTTTATCCGGCCAGATAGACATGTAAGGTATACACAGACACTGAACATCAATCCCAACAAAATGCAAGAACAAAAGGTTTTTCACACAAACCTCTGAGACTAATGTGACATCTCTCCTTCACCTCTGTGCGTTCAACAGGTTAACGAACCCAAACAAACTCTATATTATTCTTCACAGTTATAATGGGTAATGTTTTACGTTTCAAACCCTTGCAAAACGGATACAAATTTGCAACAGAACAGCACATGTATCTGAAGTAGTTTTATTGCATTTCTGAGTGCTAGTTAAAAATCTGGTTTTTGGATGACAGTTCATGGCTGTAGTGCAAGAAAATTACCAGGAAATCTGTAACTGATGTTCACAAGAGAGAACTTCCCGTTGTGAGGGAGCATTTTTCAGATAGCCCCGGGGAATTGTCGCAAATCTGTAATTACATGCTTAACAAATGGCGAAACACCGTCGAGTGACCAACGTGGGAGGTAGAGGATGGCGGCTACAGAGACGTGTCTAGCAATTTTAATTCAATCCAAGTAACGCGCAAATTAAGTGTCCGCAGCGAAACCCCACGTTCTTCGCAGCGAAACATTAAACATAAAAGCTTCCGCCGGTGTGTCGGTATATTGTTACTTTTCACCTGAATTCGGTGCCTCCACTTTTAGGAGAATCCTTATCCGCGCCGAGCATCAATCTAATAAAATGATTTTTATGAAGAACAGAACCGAAGGAAAATGGGTTTCCTTGTAAATCATTGACAATAAAGTGGTGATGAAACTCTTTCTCTCTCTATGAACCAGTGTGTTGTACGGTGACATAATGAAGTGTCCAGCGAGACGTCTTTATTTCGTGTGTTATGGGATTCACCGCTCACCACAAGTAGCTGGTAGTTTGGGAAACACCCAAGTGTCTGTTGTATCACCTAAACCGAGAATGGAATAGTAATCAAATTGTTTTTGAGGTTTTTGGGTGTTTACTCGCGTGCTTGGATACCTTTTGTCAATAGCCTTTGATTTAAATTTCAAATACGTAGATATGTATGTAGTATTTTATCCAAGGCAGGAGATCATAAGATAAGTTATAATTTGACGTCAAAACGCTGCTTGAAATTCTAATGTTTAATGTTCGGAACGCGTGATTTAAGATGTGTTAAGAATTACGTCTTTAAAACGAGTCATTACCAAACAATTCGAATTGGAATTTTTAAAAAAGTACTATCTAGGTACCTGGAGTTCGATTCAACAGGTAACTTACGTTAAAAAATGAAGTTTCTCCGTGTACTAGGAAATCGCTAGTTGCTTCGATTCACCCGTAGTCTCTAGATAGGACTTACACACATTGTTTCAACAGCACTGTCGTTTCTTATGCATGTATCTACAAGATAGTAGTCTTCTATAACAATGCTGCAGACTATACACTACATATGTGAATAAACACCATAAATAGTTCAGCTGTGTATAGTAGTTACTCGTTGTAGCGAATTGATAAGCAAACCTTGATACTCGTTTCAGTCACAGCTTAATAGCCGGGCTAACAAGTAGCCAGAGTACGAATCTGTTTCTACGTTGGAAATTTAGCTTGCTTATTCCATTGTGTAGTGCGGCCAAAGCACACACACCCTTGCCCCTTACGCATCTAGGTTGACCACAGAAGCCTTAAGAATAAAAATTGAGATAAGGTTAGTGCGGAATTTAGGTAGGTTACGTATATTGCACTCTGTGCTTGGAAAATGGAAGTACCAGAGGGGAAAAGAGGGACAACTGTTGGCTCAAAGTTCCAGAGCTGATTCCTTGGATCCATTTTGAAGCCATCTGTGCATCAGCTTGGCTGCGAGATGCCTCTGCAGTTGCCTAGGATGTGAAGTTTTATGATTGCCATAGCTTAGCAAAATGGGAGTCTTAATAGAAAAGTTAAAAAGAGAAGTTGTGTTAAGATTTTCTTGGACAATATTTAGTTTTTAGTGCCATGGACTTCTAACTGAACTCAAACTATTTGTATCTTTCGCAGACATCCACTCCCTGTTTAATACGTTTGAAATGTTGGACTTTGTTTCCATTCAGATACTCGTATAATGACTTAGTGCACGTCCATCATCCTTAAATTGTGTCCAAGTAGAGATCCAGAGGGATGAGATTCAGCGCGGACTACTGATCTGTCTAAGAGATCTCAATACTGTGCTACTTCCTCCTAAGTGTTTCTTCACAACATAAGATTAAACGTGGCATGAAGCCCCAATTGTTGCGAAACTCCATTCTATTCCTAGAACGTCACGCGTGACTTATTGACTTCCATTTTGAATTTAATTTGGATTCTCAAATTGTACACCGATATCTACATATCTGATCATGAAATTGTGATGCACATCCCCCCATTTATGGGTAATTAAATTTAGGAATATACAGTCGCTATTGTAGTCCAACTTAATGGAATTTCGAGGTGGATGCACATTTCAGCGCTATTTCGTTGCTTAAAGCTAAACACTGTCGATTTAAAAATTGTCTTCTAAACGAATTCTTATCATAAAAAGTATTAAACTACCCTTACCTCAGCGGACTCCTTATTGTACAAACACTAAATAATTTAAGGGAACTTTATTTATATTAAAAAGTTTATTATACATAACTAATAACAATAAATGAAAGTCACATCTCAAGTGTTCCAATAAATAAACTACCCTCGATGAGCAATGAAAAAACAATAAAAACTTCGCACTTGGAAGGTGTGTGGTGTAAGGGATGCGAATGCACATAACTAATGCAAAAGCCAGAGAAATCACATTGTGCCCATGGGCACGTACCACATAAACGCGCACCACAGTCCGGTTTTAATAATTTCTTCGCATCGGGCGTGAGGTTACAATTTAGCCCGAAATAGTTATGCACATTTACGCACTTTTTACGACTGGGCCATAGCGAACAGTGGACAGCGGACTGCGGACTGCGGACAGCCCTCCATAATTTCATTTCTCTCGATGTGCACATTACGATACCAATTCATATCATAGGACAAGTTTCCTTACAGTATACCATAGTGTGCTGGCCTAAATAATGTTTTTCGCATGTCAACACACGGCAAAGTACCCAAATACACGTAAATAAAACCAAAGAGAAAAAATAAAGATACAAGACCACGCGACCTCCGCCTAGATTGTCGCACTTTGAGGCCGCGCACGTTCACTCCAAAAGGTCAGCTCGCCTCGTAGATGATATTATCATTACCAGTACAGGGAATTGTAATAAAATTTGTGAAACAAGTTACCTTCCGTGAGCGCTACTGGCTACTGTGCGCGCAGCGCTCTAATTTTCCTACGTTTTTATATTTTTTCTTTGGTAATCCGGCGCGTTACGTGTGAGTTATCTCATTACATGGTGTTGGCAAGTCTTGTACCAAAAGCATGAAAATCTCGTCTACGAACGAATGTAATTGCGGGCCATTGACATTCGACGACGGGCTCACTGGTGGACACAGTGTATGATGGATGTCGTCAGTTCCTGTTTCTGATTGAGGGCCGTCAGTCCCACTATGACGCGTCGTACATGTATCACCTCAATGGGCCAACAGCAGCATTTTAAGATGAAATTTAACGCGCGGGAGAAGATTGTGCCCGAAGATCTCTGCTTCTACAATATGAAATATGATCTTTTATCGAGATAAGGTGAACCCATTGTGTAATGTCCCAAGGAGAAGCTCTTCGTAGTGTTATTGCTGTTCTGGATGCAAAAAACAAGGAGAAGATTGTTGCTGGCACTAACAAAAAGAGGATGTTAATTGTTGTGTACCGAGTATACTGGAATTCCATACGTTTGGGATACCTTGCCACCGCAGCGGTTCGTTCAATTTGCTGATGGTTTAGGGTCCTTTTTTTAGTTGTTGTTGAGATATGTACGTGATTGCGAAGTAGGAGGACAGCGTTAGGAACTTTTAAGATTGCTTGATTGTTCGGAATAAACAACAGACCGCCTTGTCTTCATGCCGTTTTAATGAATCGACGCGAAGTCCCACGAATATATAGGGGCAACGGGACCACATCATTATGGTATCATATCAGTTTACACATCTATTAAATCTCCTTTGAAAAAGAACTCCTTTTATAATTGCTAAAAAATGGAAAAACAATCTGCAGTGGGTTCTAACGAATCCGATAATCTCCCCCATGATTATTATTATTTTTTCTATTTTTTTTTTTTACCGGAAACCGATACTGAAGAACCCTTCATTTTAAACGGAAAAGGATTGCCACTCTCTTGACCAAAGTCCATAAATGAATAAATAATTTAGTCGATTGATTTGACTTCAGCTAAGTGAGGAATGGTAATCCCTTGTGAGTTAACCACTCACTTTTCAAGGACATACATGCATCACGGGAGATATGTACATCTATCATGGAAAATGCTGAAAGGTTCACCAACATGAATTGTTCATTTTTAACCTGTCACCAAATTTACACAAATGACAGTGACAAGTGCATTGGTCTCTCAGTCACAGTCACCAAATATCCACGCGATAGCTATCGTTGTATCCCACACATTCTCCGTGTATCACATAAGGTACTTTATTCACTGTACATGCGTGTTAAGACCCCACCCTTCAATGACGGAATAGCCAATCTAATGTGGGAACTTTGGTATGGAAAAAAGAGCGATTGTGTGGGTGATGTGCTTTGAGTATATAAACTGGAAAATTTTCGATTTATTGTTGGGACAGAAAAAGTAGCAAGAGAATGTGGATGCAATATTTTTATTTAAATACACGTCTGCATAGATACATACGTCCATTAAGTGGTTCCAATTGGAATGCAAAAGTGACTGATGATTCTGCCAACAGAAAATAATCAAGGGTTTTATCAATTAAGGAGGTGGAACATGTTTAGCTGTGTCCTGGAAGATAATTTTTCCCATAGTTGGGATTAGAGACTTCAGTCAGAATTTAAACTAAAAATATTTGTTTCTAGGTTTATTTTTTTTGTCCAATTTTAGTTTGAAAATTCACTGTTTTTTTTCCAGTAGTTTAAACTTTTTGAACTGTGTTTGTGGGTCTACAGGATTGGAGAAATTTATTTTCCGGAATTGTGGTGTAAGGAAGAGGATGCTAAATATTCTTAGCAACAGTTTGTATTTTTAAAATCAAAAATCCGCTTCCGCTTTTCTCTTTTCGTTTAAGTTTTTTAAAACATGCTAGGCTTCTCTAGAGATTCAGCAAAGTACACGTATATTAGTTATTGTATTGTATTCCCCTTTTTCCCTTTTTCTACATTACTTTCTACGTATCAATCTGTTAAATGAAACGGATTTGAAAACATAAAAGTTTTCTTGGGATGCGAGGAATGATTTGTGGCTAAGTCCTTTAGTCACGATTTATAAGCGGACTCCAGAAAACATTTAAAAGAACCACGGCTGTGGGTCAAGCACCACATCCTTAGCAGAGAAATCTTGCTTAACAAACCATTGATAGATGACTCAATACTGCCAAAAACAGTCCAATACACAGAGAGTTAGTCACCTAGCACAGTCTTCTTTCCCACGTACTCGTAGCTTAAGGCTTTCCTACCGTAATTGGACTCACGTAGATTTGCAGAGACAGAGGGATATGGTTCAGTTTGTTTAGACCATAAACAGTCAGATTGTAGAAAAATATTTCCATTAAAATGGCGGCCGTGAAAGATGTTCGGTTATTAAGCTCTGCATCAAATTTGAGTTTTCACGTACACCTTCAGACACAGCAGGATTTATTTCGTATATTCGCTTCGAAAGAGTGCGTAGAGTTGTTAAGGCTTCAAAAAGAAACTACCAAATGACACACCTTTTAATAGGATTTAGAGTCATTTACACAGCCTCTCTTGAAACTGCGATTGATAAGCAAATTTAAATTATTAAGGGCGCGGACATACATATGTACATACCTTGATAAACATACATAGGTCATAGATTCAAATGCTGACAATTTTAATAACGAACGTGCGATTGAAAATGGATCGGATTTAAAAATAATTTAGGCTAACGCCTAGAAGTCCAGTTGGAATTAAGAATTCCTCACATTTTCTCACTATTTTGGGTGGTGTAGCAAATTGTCAGTTTTAAGCAAAAACACCATAGAGTGAGCCTTAAAAAATACTAAGTATAGATTGCTGTGTTTTGTAAAATGATGCCAATAATCAGAAGACGTTCTCTCAGTTTGTTCAATAAATTTTATTGTTATTCGCAATGTTAGAAGCCTACTTAAATTATGCAAATTGTTTTAACTAATCGTATACGAAAACGCACGCCTACTTTGTCACAAAAACAAACATTGTTTGTTTTCCTTCTTCGTAGGTTTCGCTTTGAATACTTAAATTGGGTGGAACTATTCTTCTTCTGCTTAGTAAGACCACGCCCAAAAGCGTCAACAATCTCAATTCCGTAGGTAATATACTCGTCCATATGTATGTACATGTGTGCCTACGAATAGTCGCTAGTACATTACTTTTGATTGTTTTTGAATCCTTCAAAGATTATGTAAATTTCCATCAAAGGTTAAATGTGTAACCTGCCATTCAATAATGACAAACCAATAATTATCAATCATTGTTTCAATAGCACATGAAGGTAATCAGTAAGAGAAAAAAATATCCTTTTAAGGCATCATTTATTCGCGTTACCCTTGTCATAAATTTTCATTACCATATCGCAAACATTTTAGATAGACGCAAAAAGAATGGAACAATTGCATGTTGTGCCAAAATATAAAATATTTTTGCGCACCATTTCCGCTGATCATCAATCTCAGAATCGTATCCCTAATAAGACACAATGGCAGGAAAATGAGCTGGAAAATCCTTTTTATTGGGTTCACCACAAAACAGCAACCGGATAACCTACCCTCATTTGTCTTGTTGAAGGCCCCGGGACTCGTGTTTGCCTTGTGTGTGTCCTTGAGTGGTGTGGCCGTATAATAAGAGCTCGCAACACCATTAACGAGGCACTTTCGATATTTGTTGTGAAACATCATGCCATTGAGGTAATAACTCGTAAATGAATTTCAGGGGATGGCGGTGGTAGTAAGATGTGTGCACGCATTTTTTTCTACCAAACACATATCACTCGCAATGCCCTTGCCAAATAATTTGTATTAATTTGTAAGAAGGACATGGAGGGGTAGATGTTAATATGAGTTTCCCTTTGCAGATCCTTTGTTTTTTTCGCTTTCATTTGGTTTCCTTTTCTGCGAAGTCGTACACATTTCTTTTGCTACAATGTCACATAAAGGCGGGTGCTTTGCTTTGGAGGCCTTTAAAATGATCAGCCTTGCTACGATACACCTATCGACGTATTTCTAAGAATCAACTTGGGATACCTGTGTCAGATCAGTAGTTGTTTTCCCACATCACCCTTGTCGTGGAAAAATTTCGCGCTGGAAAATCGACGTAATTAAGACCACATTTGCGCCTATTATCGCCAATTTTTCGAATTCCTTCTAAGTATCTGTCCGTAGCTTATTTCTCCTACTTCAGCTGGCGAGAAGATACATCGGTATCTTTAGTTGAATTGGTCGCATTTCAATCGATCGGCTTCAATTAACTATCGACAAACATATACCTACTATATCCACAGGCAATTGTATAGTCATTAATTGACCATCGGGCGGGTAGCAAGCAAATTGAATCTAGTTGTTAACTTTACTTGGACGTAAAGGCAGGAGTTTGTGAAATATTTGCAAGAATTCTTTATATCGAGGAAGTTATCTCCTTTTTACTTGACGCACGGAAAAGTTATTCCATAACGACAGGAAATAGGCATTCATAAAACCTTGGCGTTTCCATCATTAGTAGGAGCGCCTCCGTTTAGTTATTAGTTCGATGGACCACTGAGCAGAAGATTTTGCGTTCGATTTCCAGAAAATGTGTACAAGTTGATCGCGGTCGGACAACTCGCGAAAATCTGAAACACGTCTGAGAGTAAGAAAAGTCATAAGACCATAGGCTGCAAGAACTCTTTAGTCGGGTGGGAGTCATCTAAGCTTAAAATGATATTCTTCAGTAAGCGACACTTATTATGTACCTTCCTCTACATATACAATCCTGTGTTCACATTGCAAAAATATTGGCACGACCCTTGTAGAGGAGAGCTTGAATTTCTACTAAGATCATTAATCTCATAGGAATCAACATTTTTTTCTCAAAAATTTGAAATCAGAAAGTAAAGTAGAGCTCCCAAGTAAGCCATCAAAACACAGTCATGGCCTAGTCGCCCTATTGCAATTGAACATCGGACGCACATTCAAGTTATCGATGGATTTGTAATGACGACAGATCAACCTGTGCCGATAGGTACAAGATAATTCGCACTATATCCTCCCATAGCGACTTCGCAATCCAATGAGGAATAAAGAGCAACAAAAACCATAACTGGATAGTGGACATACACTCAGTAGATATCAGTGCGTTGCCAGATTTAATAAATTTCTAAAATACTTTCCATTATATTTACACACAACAATTGTAGGCAATGCATACAGGCTTACAGGCCAGACTACTGGGGAACTTAATAGGCGGTATTCCATGGTTTGGTGCAAACAGTTCTAGCCACTCCGACGGCATAGCTACCACACATTGAGGCTATTGATTGTTGATTGCCTAGTTGAGGAATGTATAAAACGTTCCAAGAAATATTCTATCGCATAGGATTCATTAACTTTGTTTATTTGGAATTGTGCTAATTGGCCACTACCGTTCTAAATGGTAGACACACACAGGTGCAGGTGCACGCCATAAAATTGGTGAAATTGGCAACTTGTTGCGGTAACCAAAACCACTTCTTATCTGAGCGACTAATCACATCACTCCTCATAATTTCTGTAACCGAAATCTCATGTTCAGAGGTGCTGCTTCCATTTCCAGGAACAAACATGCGATTTACGTGAGGTAAATAAAATAAAAATAAATCACCTTGATGGGGTCCGAAAACGGGCCGACCGACGACAAAATGTAGCGAAATATATAATAATCACAAAATCCAATGAAATTAACGACTACCGGTCTTAAAAGATAAAACCAAATGCTGTTTGGTGAACATTGGCCACCGGATCGGTGTCGAGTCACTTGGGATGTGAAATGTTCCAAAGGCAACATTGATGAGTTATTTCGTCGCTTTGGTGTGATGATGGTGACAAAGTTTCAGTGGTGAGAGGTTTGTTTTTTGGACCTAGCCTTTTTTTTTTTTGAGGTGTTGGTCATTAAAATGATGAGACCAGAGGGAGAAACTGGAGCGCTACACGAATGTTAAGCTCAATACATGATGGACGGACTACGACGATCGCGAATTATAGCAAACGATGAAAGTTGAACGATAACTCTTATATTGTACGTAGATTTACTACACTTTTAAGTTTTGATCCAAACCACAAAACAGGACTATTTTAAATTTGATCTTATAGATTCTCCCCGAACCTAAATTTGATCAAAATCGGTTCAAAGCATTTTTCAAACCTCATTCATGCCACGGTCTACACATCAAACTAGGCTTCCAGACTATTTTTTTTTCTAAAGGGAAGTGGACTGCTGAAGTAGTCACAATACTAGATCTGGAAGCATTTAGGAAACTTCAGTGCTCGTATGAATCTAACTCCTTCCGCCAAGTCCGGGTGGAACTTGGAACAACAGAGTAGTGCAGAGTTTCAGGACTGGTTATACAATCTTCAAAGTCTTAAACTACTGTAGGGGCTTGTAGTCGCTTTCCATATGGTAAACCGGACTTTGCCAGAATGTCTACTCCATTGCCTAGATGGCTTCAGCTTCCAGTTCTCCTCCATTTCCAAACCGGCATTCGCAGGATTAATCAATAATTTTTCTTACGAAAATCCTTCATGCTATTGGAAGGATCTATGTACGTCCCAAAGAGCTTCAATTTAGTTTTTCCAATTGGGAATTGTCGCCCCCCATACTGGAAATAACTAGTGTCGTAGTCTCGTATCCTGTTGCATCACCGCGTTTACTAACTGCCCGAAGAGCTACGCTTACATACATACATACATACATACATACATACATACATAAGTGTCGAATAAGAAAGGATGTAGAACCTGTAGCGACGGAGAAGCATCTTAGATGAACTATCCATGGTTGCTCTCTGCGAGGACTTAACCGTCTAACAACTTTTTTTTGATAGAGTCTCAATGAATGGCAACTCTAAAACTTTCAAAACTCTTTACCATTGGCGTATGCTTTTGTGGAAGGCCAACCAATGACAGCGAGCCTGTTCATTCTATAGAGCTACCCATGTCTATGTCTCGAATTTTATGCGTTGTTAAGATTTTATTCACGTAATCGTCAACAGAATTTACATTTTTCTAATGATATGGTGAATAGGCTCCACAACAGCTCAACTAAAAGCCCCTGCATAAGACCCGCTTATTTCACAATGTTTCCAGTAAGCATGGCTTGTGGAGGAAAAATTTATACGCAAGAGTATTTTAAAGATGCAAGTCCATCTGTCGAACAAATTTGATAATTTCATCGACGAACTTAAAGATTTATAGCGAGACGATCCCGAATCTATTTATCTACAACTAGTTCCACCTCAGGCATTTGAAACATTTCACTGTGCATCTACGAATAGAAATCTCAATACACTCGTCCATTTAATGAAAACTGCAACATTATTCACACATCATCACATCACTCTACTTCTTGTAACCTTCCCCCTTCGCAGTCGGTAGCTGGGAAGAACCGCCAGAAATGTGTTTAAAATGCTTCAAGATCATCATCCAACACACTTAAGTTACGCTCGTACGATGTCAACATTTTGCCAACCATATATCAAAAGATTTTGTGCACCTTTTATTGCTGCTACGTGACTTCGGCGAGCTTAACAACAAAAATATTGTGCGCGCTCTCAAAAGGAAAAGTTGCCGCATTCCGTGCAAGTTCCCCTGGCAGCACTTCATCCGCACCAAAGAGCTTCAACTTGACTGCATTTAGTCCACCCGCCCGACGACAACCTGACAAGATATACGGTCTGCACAATTGGAAATGCCTATGCCTACACCCGCAGTCGCCATGAAGCTGAGCGTTGTGCTCACCTTTTACGAAGCGACAAAGCTTTAAACAGACAGAAAGAGAGATTCCCGAAACCAGATAGCAGCTGGTTTGTACATTTACACATCAATTCGCAGGCAAAATACTAGTAATTGCGCCTGATCTCTGTGCATCATCGTGTAGATGAACTCTATCCCCTAGAAGATCGACCCAACTTGCAGTTTTATGAGCCCAGAAAAATTAACATTCGTGGCCGCTCAGTGCGGGCCAGCAGCAGCATTTCGTATGCAAACGGCGAGCGAGGAGCTCGGCATCAATATTGATGATCTCGGTGGCTACAGTAGAGAGCATGGGCGCGCAGACTTTCATGTCGTCAAGGACAAAGCGTTTTCTTTTGTGTGTCTTTTGTGTTTGGTAATTGTTTATTTTATTCGCTAAAATTCATTACAATTGGTGCAAGCTTAACCACTACATAACTAATCGGATAACATGTGGAAATAAATTAATAATACATTCTGGAAACATATGAAAGGATCTCTTGAGCTCTATCACAAGAATACTGGTGCTGATTTCACTTCTTCTTCTTTCCTACATACGGGTATGTAGGTCTTAGCCTATAGTCCGGTCATCCTTCTCGGAGGTACGCAATTTCTCCTGTGCGGCTTCTGGAACCTTTTCCACTTCAATGTACTCCTCGTCGTCATCTTCGTCGGCGGCTGTCTTCTCATCGGGGGCTTCACTTTTTAGTTCAAGCTTGGCAGATGCATCTTCTGCTGGTGGTTCGTCGAAATGTTTTTTCCCGTCCACAGCCGCTGCGTTGGAATCCGCGGTGAGAGCCTGTTTTAAACGATCCCTTATTTCGTGATCCACTAGATGGTGATCCAATTCAGCGCGAAAGTAGAACTTCTCACTGCAAAGGTTGCAGTCATATGGACGCGAATTGGCCCCATGGTCAGCCATGTGACTGAGAAGGCCAGCGGGTGCGGTGAAAACAGCCGAGCAGATGTAGCATGTAAAACCCCTGTCCTCGCAACCGGCGAAAGTGTGCTCGACCAGGTGTTCTTGGAGCTTTTGTGCGTGTGGCATAATCACCTTACAGAGATTGCATCGATTCTCTACGAAATTCGAGGGGCCGGAACCACTTTCGAAGTTACGTTGGCTGCTGAACTTGGTGTTTAAGTTGTGTTTACGGCAGCATTTCTCGCAAACCTTTGCGTCAGTTGTATTTGGTATTGTTTCCAAGCAAAGGGCGCACACGCTCTCGGAGACAGAGGACGATTTTGTGTGAAATCTAAGAAAAACGAAAGATTAGTCTTAAACGGGCAAGGGCTTAATATAAAATCGTACTTACTTGGCATGGAGACCAATTTCAAAGTCAGAATGCAACGTTTGACGGCAGCAGATACACTGAACTGGCATTTGTCCTTCGGTATTGTGCTCCAAAAGGTGACCTTTAAAGGCGGCCACATCTGGTAATGCTTTAGCACAGTGTGAGCACTTCCCCGACTGTCCCACTTTGGAATGTTGTAGCTTGTGCTCGGCAAGGATAGCAGGCGATGGAAATATCTCATCGCAAATGAGGCATTTGTGCTTTCCGGTTGAGTTGTGACACGTTTTCATGTGATGTTCCAGTTCACTGCGTGATTTGAAGTTGCCGCTGCAATAGGCACATCGAAGGCTTACTCCGGTTTTGAGATTGTGCACGATCTTACGATGCGAATGGATCTCGGCCTCAGTTCGGAAATCATTCCGCTCGCACATGCCACAGCTGAAGCCACCCCCGCTGCTTATGGTACGTTCTGAAGCTTTATTCGGTTCCTGCGGAGGCTTGGGAGCACTTCGACTGTTTGGGCTATTGAAGTAGCTTGCTACTTTATCCTGCTGATGTTGGTTATACATCTCCAGAATAGTACGATTGGTGTCAAAGTACCGCTGATTTAAGCCAGCGTAAACAAGGGAAGGGTGTTTTATCGCCGAGTTAGTATCAACTTGCAGAGGATTGTAGAATTTATTCCCTGAAGCATTCGCAAATAGGCTCTTTCCCATGGCAAAGGCGTTGTAGTCCAGAATGCTGTTATTGTTATTCTGAGTCGATGGGGGTGGCTTGCTGAACAGCGCGCTCATGTAAAGCGGATTGATCGTACTAACCGGCGGTGGATTAGATGCTGTTTCGACGTCCTTCTGGCCATGGTGACTCTGCATGTGACGGTCGAGTAAAAATTCAACGTGAAACGTCTCTGGACACGATGGACAACGAAATTGTCTAGCATGAGCAGCCAGATGGAAATGCATTTCCAGCTCCGTGGAACAAACTGCCCTGCAGAACATGCACTGGATTGGTGATCCCACTGTAGTTTGATGCCGAGTCTTGACGTGAATATGAAACTCTTGCTCTCCATGGAAAGTGTCCATGCAGGCTGAACAACGAAAGATCTTGTTCTCCGGGGAATGAATGCAAGCGAAGTGAACTTGAATCGCAACCTTTGTCTCGAAGAGATCCGAGCAAAGCAAGCATTTGTACAGCGTCTGTATATGGCTGTCAAAGAGGTGCTTCTGCAACTCTTCCGGCTTGGAGAACGTCTTGTTACAATTCTTCTCGGTGCAGTTGAACTCGGAGCTTGTTATAAGAAAATGAGACACCACATGTCTTTCATACTCAGACTGATCCCGCAAAGCCTGTCCACAGTGATGACATACCAAGTTGAGTCCCTGAACTATATGCGACTTGAGATGGTTGCGGAAACTGTCGAAATCCGGAAAACCGTCGTTACACTGATTGCAAAAGAACACCCCCGGTTTCTCTACCGAGGATGCCTCGGCAGACTCATGCGAAGCTGTTTGAACGGAACGCTTGTTTTGGCTCAAATCTGTCGGCTCGTCGTCAGGTTTTTCAATTTCCTTGGGACTCGGCTCCTCAACTTTTACTTTTGTTTCATGTGACTTCGGTGTTGACAAGCGTGGACTGAAAGTGCCTGACGCTGCTAGGCGATTGAAGTGCTCGAAGTAGCTGCTTGGACTGGACAAACGATCAATATGAGTAGTCCTCATGTGCTGAAACATTGCTGGAATATTGGGAAACTTCATTGTGCAGTACTCGCAGGACATTTGAAAACCACTGGTTGCAGGTTGGTTGGCTAGTGCTTCCTTCTCATGCATAGCTTGAATGTGACTGCTTAGCTGTTCCATTGATGCAAAATCAGATTTAGTGCAATACAAGCAAGAGATGTAAGAGCTACGCAAGCGTTTCGCATAATCCAAGGTGCTTGGGCTGGGGCTCTTTGTATTTGCCACAGATGCATATCTGCGTTTTTGTAAGCTTCCATTGCTGGAACCGGATCCAGTTGATCTGGGGCTGTAATTCAAAGCAGCAGGATTTCCTCCAGCGGCCAGCAGTGCTGCCTGTTTCTTGTGATTTTGCATGTGAGATGTTAAAGCCGCCGCTGTATTGTATCCCCGATTACAGATGGTACATTGGAATGGCTTTTGGTTGTCATGAGTTTTCATATGAATCTTGAGATGGTCACTGCAAATAAAAACAAAAAATTGAATTCAATGCTTTGGCGAGGCAAATCCTTGTAAGATGTTGTTGAAAGGAAAGTGAAAATTACGGTAAGTGGAACTAATGCTCTACTTGCACTTAACAATTTTTGTGTCGATTTGTCATACATAAGTCTCTTGTAGTACTACGCCCACTGTTTAACCCCCCCAGTGATGTCGTTATCAAGATGTAAGGCTTTGTCAAGCACAAAGGAAGAATGGACCATATGCAGATAATTTAGTTCCTCAGTCAGAAAAATTTGGACGAAGAACCAACAACTTTGAAACTTTGTATTCGATTTTTTAGCCCTTAACTTAGGCGCGATTCATTTTAACCACCAAAAATGCTACAGTTCTCGGAGGTTGTGGTTTGAATCTGAAGTTACACCTTTTCTGATTTTTTGTAGCTGGCCTAGGCAAAAAAAAAACGTTCTACTATCATCCTTTACTCTGAGCTGCAGGACTCAGCACCTAGTCTCTAGGCCTTCGGAATGCGCCACGCACAAGAAACAACAGTCCAGAGATGTCATTGAATAGTTTCTTACGACTTACGGACTGCGAGGTCCAGTATCCGCCTGTGCTGTGCGTGTTGTATTTTTCACATAAATGTAATATTCAGATACCGCCTTCTTCTAACTGAAAATGTGATTATCACTTACCTTCTCGAAAAGGCAGCCTCACAGTGTGGGCACCTGTATCGTCTATCTCCAGTGTGCAGTTTCGTGTGACGGTCGCGTGACCTTTTGTGCTTGAAAAGCCTTGCACAGTAGTCACACTTGAATGGTAGGTGTTCTGCATGACTCTAAAATGAAAAGAAATTCAAATTTTATTCAAAGAAAGATCAGAATACGGTTTCAGTCTGTGAAAATATGCGGATATTCGAATGAGATGCACTAGCAGGCATGATTTCATTGCAAATGTATCTCATAACAGACAAAGCAAAATATCCGTAAGAAAAGACAAAAATGCTAAAAACATCTGTGACGGCTGAGGTGCTCTTTCACCCCTCATCTCCCCAATTACACGGGTTTTTTTATGATAAAATATGCATACACTCTATTTGAGATCGCCAAGCCGACCGTACGCCTCAAGCATGCCAATGGCAGTGATGTTGTGTTGACTAGATACCCCGGAGAAGGGTCTTGCTAGAGTACAAATAATGTATCCATGTGTGTGCGAAAGTGTGGATGATCGCCACGCATGTTAATTGCCGCCGCACATATCCCCAAATGGACAAGATAAAATAGCAAGAAACACAGAAAAGTTCTGTTCCAACATGTGCGCCGCCGCTGGTGTTGCGCCGCCGCGGCCGCCGGCTATGCTCTCTTGGGTCCAAAATGTCAGCTCGCAGAAAATTATTATTCCAGTTTATTTGGAGAATGGAGAGTCGGGGTTTTATGGTCACATAGCAAGTCGTAAAGTCGCCGCGATATGCATAAGAGATGTAACTTTAGTTCAGATGTTATCCTCGCTGTGAGCATTTGCAAGACAAACTATTTAATTGGAGCTCAAAAAACTTGCCCAAAACAGCTACCGTCAGTCAAATCGTGTGCTGCCCTTCGCCTCTGGCGTTCCGGGAAAACACATTTACACCGTCGTCTGTCGTCCGGAATGTGTCGTCGTGGACTTTTATTACTGCAACAGCAACAGCAGCAGCACAATATTAATTCTCCTAAACGCCAAGACTGGCCCAATCAGACTTCCTCTCTTCTGTTGCGTGCGTGCGTGCGTTCTTTCTATTGTTGTGACTGTCCGCACGAAAATTGAGATATTTTCTATAAAGTACTTCTCGTACATAGGTGGCGGACAGAACTTCCAATTTTATTTTTTTCTCACTTCTTTTTACTGTCGGCATTTAGTGTTTGAAGTTTCGAAGAAGCGGGCAGAACAGATTCCATATCTCTGCCACCAGTTCACTTCGAATCAGGCCAAAATAAGTCAATTTGTATTCAGAGCGTTGCCAGTGTTTATTGCACAATATGAACAACTGATTGTGCTGGTTATCGTTTTTTAACTGCCATTGCAAATCATCATCTCTACACACACACGAATGAGGCAGGCAGGCAGGCAGGCAGGCAGGCAGGCAGGCAAGAAAGACACTTTAAAGTCGAACGACAACGAACAAGGAAAAGATACAATCTTCATCCTTCAGCCCAAGTTTTTGGCCCCGACCACGACGACAAATTCCTCAAAAAAAAAAAAAAAAACAAAAACAGTGTAGATAGCTATATATCGAGGCGCATAAGATGCCCAAAAATTTATCATGTATGTGCCCCCCAACTCCCAGTCCATTGAGGGAGAGGAAGAGATTTATATTTATTGCCACAGAAAATGCAATACTTCACCCTATGATGCGCTTGAGCTCCTTGAATTCGTTTCTTCACTCCTGCTGACGGAAGATGAATTCCCTCAGATCAAGAGATATTAACTTTATTAGAGACCGATGTGTGCTGGCATTTCTTAGAACCGGGAATTACTGAAATTGTACTCAGTACACGTGCACGTCAGGGTCGCACCGGATCGTCATCAATAGACTGTGCCCCGTCGGAAATTTGTATTTATTGATCTGCCCGCCTCAGTGCGAAATATTCTCGCAATTCGCCTCTAATAAGCGCAAACCCTGTTAATTACCCCCGCATTCGTATAAAAGAAAAGAAGGCATATCCTTAAAAGGAAAAACGGGGAACCCAACAACACACACTCACCTGTTCATGCTTCTTCAGATACCCAAGGCGCGGAAATGATTTATCACAGAACTGACACTGATAGGATCCGTCGCGGTCGGTCGCGCTCTTAATGCCATCACTTGTCAACTTATCCAACAACTTTGCCGAATCCCTATCGATTTTCCGCAATTTCGTTGGTATTTTTACGGAATGTTCGCCGCCGGTTGCGCCACTGATGCTGCTGGCGGTGGTTGATGTTGTGGTGGTGGCGGTGGTAGCATCGTTGGCACCACCATTCGATGAGAGGAAAACCCTTTCCTCGCTAGAATTCGCGGCGTCGTCATCTTCATCCCCGTCCCCATCGTCTTCGTCATTCTCATCGTCCTCGCCAGCGACACCAACACCGGTGGCAGTTGCGCCATTTATGGCTGAAACACGTCGATTGTGATGCCTGTCGCGATTGTGACCACCGCTGTTCTGTTGTTCACACTGGTACTGCTGCTGCAAGTGATGCAGCCTCTGATGGTGATGATGATGAGGATGCTGCTGGTGGTGGTTGAGCAATGAGTTCGGAGTAATTGTCCCGTCCGACATTGAGGGCGAGTAACTGGACGAGGTGTGTGTCGAGTACAGATCTGGAATTAAGACGTTCGATTAATTTAAGTTCACATTCAAATGACATCAACAAGAGACGTTGTTTTAATTAAAACACCCTCTGTCGTAGGTGTCATGTCGGGCTGCATATAGTTAAGCAAACCCCTAATTAATTAAGTGGCATAATCTGGTGGCTAAAGAGGAAGTGGTTCCAAACAATAAAGACAAATCTTTGGTTTGAGTTTGCGGGATAATTGAATTAACGCGCGTGGCGGACTCGCATATCAAGAAGGGGGCCGACTGCCATATACTTCAGTAAGGATGAATTAATTGGAAGGGGAGGTGTAATTAACTGGCGACATAAAACCACTCCGATGACAGCCTTATTCTCCCCGATCAACTGGCGTTACATGACAATTAGACGGAAGGGAAACTTCAATTAAGCTCTTAGAAGCGCGAGAACATGCCAGTGCTGGCTGCATGTTCAGTGTGGCAGATTTAGCGCGGGCGGTCTCATTAAAACAAAACAAACACCACATCGCGGCTTAGTAGACGAAGATGAGTTTCCGGTAAATTCAAAAGAGCCTCACATTTCCGTGCTTAGATCATCAAAGTGAGATTAAATACTCTATCTACAGATAGCGGTTAGCATGAATCACGAATTTATTCTGTTAAAAGGCCGACAGACATTAGTCGTTTGGGGACACATTGATACTGTTTTGATCTCAGTGAGCTTGCAGATACTGAGATGTTTTAATTTTGTTTCGCAAGAGCTAGTATCATTGCTGAGCTGAACAGAATGTGAAGCAAACATTCGAAGTTAACTCAAATTTAACATCGTTCTCCTAGTTGGGACGGATTCTGTAGGCGTCACATGTATTTACATTTTTTAGGACTTGCAAAATTCAGTTTTGATATATTGAAATTGTTTCAATTCATTGCATGAACAATCCACCGACCCTATGAACGACTGCTACCATTGTTACTAATGGTTTGCCGACTATCAGACAAATTGATGGACTTCTGACCGTTTGTACTCACGAAACCATATATAATCTAGTAATACCTTCTTAGTTCTGCAGTATTGTACTGAAACCTAGCGTGTCCAGCAGTCCAACTTGGGTACTCAGCAGCTGTAGGAAGGTTTGTCCATATACAGGATTCACAGCACTTCGTTTGCCGAGTAATCCTTAGTCGCATAAAGGTGACCATATTTAAGGCTATAGGACAAAGGAACATCCTAAATTTTGTAGAAAATAATACATAGAGGACTATGACCTTGAATGAGATGACGAGAGTGCGAGTATGTTTCACGAATTGAGAATGGATTACTTTCGGAAAATGAGATGCAAGAAAGAACTATCTACGTACATGGATGCATTTACGATGGATGTGAGACTGAGAATCTGCTACTTCAGCTGGATCACTTAAAACACCGTCAAGTAGAAAATATCCTTATACATAGCTCTGGGGAACTGAGCAACGATTATGCACATGGAGAGGGCGGAAATTAATATACTCTTTCCAAACTGTGCAGCTTAACAGCAAAACAGGGATTACACATAGAGTGCAGATGAGGAGCGGAATCGAAGAGTGGGCCACTCTTGGTTTGGGTGGTAAATATGATGTGTAAATAAATTCAATTTCCAATTAGATTATCGATAGACTCTATCAAGCGAGAAGTTCAAGGTTTGAAGTGAGCAACGCTGTCATAAAATAGTCAGACCCGTTTTGTTGAGTTCTTAGTACAAGCAAATTCTACGATCAGAGATATACCACGGCATAATGTATTCAGTTACAGGCTCATCATCTTGGGGTACGTGATCCAAAGAAGATTATACCTGCAGGTCATTTCTTGAAGATGTAAGGACGAGGACACATTTCTCGTGTAATGTTGTGGTGCTGTTCGATTCGTCTCTGAGAAAAAGTTGTGAAATGGGAGGTATTTATACCAAATATCTTACAACGCCACTTCGTCGCCCTAAAATATATTTTGCCTTAGTATCTCATAACTTGGCGATAACATACAGAGCAAATTTACATCAACACTCCAGTGCAATTTTTCTTTAGCATACTGTTCCCCTGGGGTGAGTTCGAATACAGGCCAAAGCAATATTGCCGAATCGCAAGTACAATGTCGTCCGAAACCTATAAAGGTTCCACCATAGAATTTTCACAAAATGTCAGCAGTTAATGTCGATCTTTGGCAGCCGCTAAATACTCACAACTTCTATCAACACGTTCTGCGATTTCGAGTATTTAAGTTCATGGTTACTTTCACAGAGATCCGTCGGAGATTAGTATTTGCCTAGGTCCCTCGATAATGTAGACTCAAGCAAGGAATGAAATCATCTTCTTGCGATATCAATTATTTTGATGGGTGGTTCATCTGTTGGTTTCTATTTTAAGTGCATATTATTTCGGCGCTATCAACACTTACGTGCTTGAAATCTTGACAAACGTACGGTGTCAAGCCTCCGTAGAACGAAATGGATAGTCTCACTCTTGAACAACTCTGGTAAATATTAAAAAAATGATTTTTAAAGTGAGCGCTGTGTTGCAGAAACAGCGAAATTTCAAAAATAATTTTTGTGTCGAAATAGAGTCCCGTTTGCAGCTGACATGGTGTAAGAAAATCCTTAAAGGTACTCGTAACTCGTAAAACTGCTTATGAATAACAAAAGCTATCGACGTTCTCGTCGTGTGCGCACAGACTGGGGAATTGCTACTGTTGCCTGAAGTGTACGTGAAAACTCAAGAACCTCAACTCATCACAGAGCTAGACAACTGGACATGAGTCGCACTTCTCTGAGGAGAAAAGTAACTATTCCCTCCATTAGCGCTTCTCCACATGGGTTTTAAATGAGTTGGAAAATGGCGTTGATTTTGAGCACCTCTTCCTCTTCCTCTTCCTCTTATTTAAAAAAAAAAGAACAGATGGCCCACGCCTATCCTTTAGTAGCAAAACGATGGAAGTCGGATGAGAGTGTATCGGTCGAGGGAAGCGAACCATTCAATCAGATCTTTTCGGAACGATTCTGTGGATAACGTGCAAGTAGTAGTACAGCCAATAAGTACACAATTCACATGATTGCACCTCCAAAAGGTAAGCTTTATTTAGATACATATTACTTTGAGTAATTTACTCTTTTCTCGAATGGCTTTCGAAATCGACTTGTCGGTAGTCAGTCACCCATCTCTGAAAATCATTTGTGATAGGACCGCCGTCATGGACAGTTGGTAATCTCTTAGTCCTCCCTTCTATAGGGAACATTCGGATATCTACTTCAATCGTTAGGAATGGTTCCTGGAAATCATTTATGAATGATCCGCTCTCATGATTGATAACAAACGGTCTCATCTCCGCGAACTATTGATACTCTCTTATGAATAGTTTGTAGTCTCTGGGTAGTTATTTATGCATTGTCCTCCTTAATAAACGAGTGGTAGTCTTCCATCTACAGTAAAAAGTTGGTACTCTTGTGTCTCTAGAATAATAGCTATTAACCCCTCGTATTCCTTTTCCTTCTCGTAACTGGTTGACCAACTCATAACAATGGGATTCATTCATGGGTGGCGTTCTGTAGTGGTAAAAAAGTCAATTTATTGAGGATCAGGAGCTATGTGGGACGATGATGTAATTCTTGTTTTACATGGACGCATACATATAACCAATAAAGGATAACTACTTGTCAATGTTTTCTGTCAAGGGAAAATAACGATGGAGTGTGATGTAAGTCCATATGCTGGGAGCTAACAAATTTTGCATCGCAAAATTATTTGCGACATTATAACGTGACCATGTCACAACGTTGCCAGAGAGATTCAAAAAGTTTTGTAACCCCAAACTAATAGCAATAACTTTCTTTTTAATCGTTTAGTAGTTTAGTACCTAATGGGAAGCTGTGAATAATGGTAGAAGGTTGGACATAGAAACCAAATTTTATTCATTCTTAAATGAAGCGTGCGAAAACGATGGTTTTTATAACTCATCGCCCATGTCTTTCTGTATTCCAAAGTAAGGGTCATAATTTAATCAAAAAGCGTTTGTAGTCCTTCAGTTTGGCATATGAGAAGGACTATTTAATTTACCATCCCCGTATCGTACCCTTAAGACGGATTTTGGTTTCTTTAACCATTTTTAATTGGACGGAGAATGTCCTTAAAAGTTTATACAATACTGTAAAAGACCTGAGTAGAACACGAAAAGTGAGGTGATAGTGAAAGGTTTGAATGGCTGCAAGGAATGAGACACATACGAATTGTATGGCTTTAACTTTTCAGAAACGGAAACATGGCTCTAAAGTACATATATGGATATGAGGAAGATGCTTCAGATGTATGCATTTCGATGAATACGCAGCGGTCAGTTATGGATTTTATCTGAAGACTGATGATGGTAGTTTAGGTTCCGTAAGTGTCCAACATTCCGGCGGTGTTGGAGCAAAGTCTTCTGGCTATCGTATTGTGGAGCATCACAGAATGAATACGAGTTACGTTTGGACATTTGTTTCACATTTTCTTATTGCTTGCACCTATCATACCTCGGGATATTGAACAACGAAAATGTCAGCCTGTATACTGTCAATGATGTAATGTTGCAAAGTAATTTTAAGAATTTCATCTCGGGCAGACTGTTTCAACAAATTTTTTTTTGAAAAGTGTATTGGCTGCCACAAATGTTTAAATGTTGGTTTGTCCTATATTTTGACTTAAAGGAGCTCCCTTAACGTGCTAGACGCCAGTGTCCGATTTCGACTCTGCTACTGCTACTCTTAAAAAGTGTAAAGGTTGTGTTATTTACAAAGTTACTTAGGTTATTCCCTTTCAATTTTCCAATAAGATTCGTTTAGAAGAAATAATTCAAATGTTAGTTACTAAAGGATCCCAGTTTGACTATGGTTGAAGGATAGTATCGTAATCACCACTTATTTCGAAACCACCTAAAGGATTGCTTATGTAAATGCCATAAAATGTCATTAAATGTTCTTCCATACTTCAGCAGATACCTATTTGTTGGTATCTAAAATGTATTCTAATTCGTTTGTAACATTTTAACCACAGGTCGTAGGAGTACACCCAACGAAAAGGAATCAAACCAAGACCACATAAAAGTACATAGATTTTCTTTTACCTGAATTCACTTCTTTTGTAGCTTGTATCTTTTCAATTAAATTTTCCAGCCTAGAACTTGGGCCACGGTACAGCATTTTTAAAGCCATCATCACAAAAGCACGATTTAATAATTAGTTAACACCGATAACTAGATATGTATATATGTATTCTTAAGTAGCTAATTGACTAACTAATTGACCGCACACTAATTTAAATAACACCAATTGAAATTCTCTACAAGGACTTGCATTCTCCTGTAAGAATCTACATATGTACATAGATTGGTTTAGTTACATCACATACACTTGATCCTTGTTGCTAGCAAAACAACAACAACAATAACAACAGCACAAAAAAAAAAAAAGCAGCAAAAAAATATTCCTATTGTCTTTTGGTCTTATTGCCGCCTTAAAGTTAAATTTTAATTCAACCGAAAGGACCCCAAGGAGCGCGTACGAATGTCCCCCAACAGGAAACACGTCCAAATTTGTCGAGCACCAAAGAATAACTGCTAGCACCGAATGCGACCAAAATTAAACGTAAACGTATTCGAGTGTACTGTGTAGACTCGAATAAAGAGTCGCCGAGCCGCCGCCTTCTTGTGTATAACCAGACCAGAGCATTCGCAGAGCGAGGCGCCTAAACCAGTTTTCTGTGTGTAAAACACATCTGATGGATTGGGATTCAACCATGCGGAACTGGGTCCGCAATGGAGCGTGAGCTGGGCGGTAAAAAGAAAAACCTATATACCACCGAGGCAGCCAATATCCAGTTCATCCCAAGGCACTTTAACTGTGCTATGGGAATGGGGATACACACACAACACCAGCTAAGCATGATACATATATAACCTGCCTGGGTACCACCAGCATACAGCGCCTTTCATCGTTCGCAATGCGACCACTGGTGGTGATGGTGTCTTTTAGTTGTGTAATTTATGCGATCGAGGGCTGAGCTGAAAGTGTAGGTGTGAGCTGTGCCTGGGACCTCTCAGTGTGACTTTGGGCGGAGCATAGATTTATAAATGAGGCGCTTATGTACTGTGACGTAAACGTTTGGGAGTTGTGCCCACCCTCGTAGTGGATTTTATATTTTTAAATGGGCCCACTTACATGTGAGATGAAAAAAGTCTTTCTGTCAATTTTGATTAGGATTGTTTCAGTTGACATTTTGCGGCTTGTGCTTGTTTGTTTACAAATTAAATTGACAGCATCTAGATGCAAAAAATTATCCCAAATTTTATACCTTAAATGTTTTATGAGCCACAAGTGGATGAGTATTTAATTATCCACACTGAAGATGCTTTATTTAACCCTTAACTGTCTTCCTTTCATTCTTATATAAGTGTGTACGTGTACATGCAACATCCTCCGGTCCTATGTATCACAGGAGAGAAAAATATTTTTTTCAAATATTGTCGAGGACACATGACAGGTAAAAAGCATTAAATTTTATTTGGCCACCCGCATTAGTCCATTACGCAACCCACCCACTGGCTGGCATGACAGCCTCTATTTTCCCGGACTAAAAATACATCTCTATTCTTCACCCCATCATACTCGGGTAGATGTACATACATACATGCATCGATGCTAATGGATCAGAAATTAAATCGAAAGAACAGCACCGGTCAGGAGTGCAAAAACTCCGGACTCATTCATTACTTATGCATGCACCATGTCGACAGCTCGTCCGCCCGTACCTGGGGTATAACACCGGCAGTGACAATGAAAAGCTTTATGGAAATTTTGTGTGTCCATTTAAAACAAAAAAATCCACATCCAAGAGAAAATTCAAACTTTCACATCGTTCCAAGAGGAAAGGGGCTACCATCTCCATGGCTGTTAAAAACCTGCGGCTATTTCTAAAGAAACAAAAAAAGAGTTAAGTTGCAAACAATGTTCCGGCTGTCAACGACGAATGTTGAAAAGTGGCAAGTGAAAGAGCCATGAACAGTGAACACGCCCCACACACACACTCTGCCAACAGAAGGTGGAGTTTGAATCAGTCATGCGTGCTGCCTAGTATATAACACAACTAGGGTGCTTTGTATACGCGAATAGTGTGATTTCTCTGAATTGGTGAGCAACCGACGAATCGGATTCGATTTGAATGAAAGTGTGTGCGTGGTGAGAGAGAAAATAGGTAACCAGCAACATGGTGCATATTTCGAGTTCGCTCTTTATTTTTGCATTAGAGTCTTTTGATTTTGAGAGAAGGGAAGGTAGAGGATGTAAGTGGTGGATAGTGGACGGCACAGTTAGTTGGGTGACAATCATGTTTTCACAGAGAACAAAGTCGTTATTTATGGACGACTATTGGAACAAGCGAATTTAATCGTCAAATCAGAATCGGATTGACCGCAAGATTGAGTTGATTCGAAAGCTATCTCAGCACATAATATATTCAATGATAAAAAAAACAACAATTTCAGAGATTCTTGAGGCTCAGTGAAAGGTAAGGTCAGTCTCAAATTTTAAGTCTTAAGAGTAAAATAAAATCCAGTCAAAGAGCTACAGCCTATCTTAGCATATGTATATCGAAATTGTTTAAGGTATGTAGGCAGACATGTGTCTTTTAAATAATAATGAAAAGATCAATGATCTTCGCGGTAAATCCAGCCTTCTTCCGCCTAACATAGAAAATTCTCGGAAAAGGAAATCGTTTCAAGGGCTTTACTTTGAGAAGATTCATGATGACCTGACCTCATCTGAAGTGAATATATAGAATTAATCTTATTCTAATCTCATCGAAGGATAACAGAAGCTGCCACGAATACTGTACTTCTAATGCATTCATTAGCTTCGGGCGAATAAGTATGTAGTCAGCTTTTTGCTAAAAGTGAACTTCAGCGTTGAAGGAATGCACGAAAAATCTTATGTATGTACATTGCTTCTTTTTGCTTCTACATAGCATGCTTTTAAGCCTTAGACTTTGTCGATCGGCGATGATCCTGAGTTCTTTTCTATTAACGATCTTGAGCTTGGCGATTTCTTCAAAGGAGGCGTCGTCTAACTCCTCTATGGGTGAAAAAAAAAGATCTCGTCTTACTGAAAGGTATCTCAGAAATCTCATCAACGATGAATTACCCCTGGAAGGAAGGGTGGGAGGATGGATCCATGATGAATGTCAGAATCCCCCGAAAACATGATTAGGTGAGAAATATTCTAATAGCACTGGACAATCAGGCAGATGGACAATAACACTTCACCTGCTTTGGAATGTGTCCAGGAACTCAATTAAGGTGTAAATAATAACGCATTGATATCGGCTTGGGTGAATGGCTATGTGGGGATTGAAAGAAATGAAAAGCGGATGAAAAGCGGGTCCTAGACCATTTGCTGCACCAGGCAACGGAACGGTCAAGGTAGTCAACAGACCAAAATGTCGATAATCCCTACCAAACGAGAGACTCTAGGCATGGATTGAGGAACATTGAAATGGTTAGTAGCGTTACTCACTGGGCATGGTAACTTCAGATATCACCTAAAGAAGATGGGTCTTCTGAATGATGATATCGGCAGATTATGCCTTAAAGACATGGGCCAGCGGTACATACGCCTTTAAGCAACTGGTAGCGCTAACGCGAGGAATCGAAGTCAGGGCGGAACTCTGGAGAATTCCAGGGGGTAATTTTGGCTAAAACCACTGATGTAAGGAACACGAAAAAGTGGTTTGGTTACCTATATATGTACATACTTACTATATCTGTGTGCTAAATTTCAACTTTCTAGTATGGGACAAATACTGCTGCAAATTCACTTAAACGTATTTTTAAAAAAATAATATTCAAACTTATGTATGTACACACATACATACATATGTATATTGCTGAGGCACTTATTTTCGTCAACATCGCCAACATTAACATTTTGCCTCCACTACTCGCTTTTTCATTTCCACCCTTAGAAAATGAGAGGTTGTACCCCATTCTCACAATCTACTTCTCCACAGAAATTAAATGAAAATAGACTGGCACGAGCAGCAACATTCTTTCAGTCCCTTTTCGCGTAATTACCTTGAATGTATTTTTTATGAACTTATTTAACATCTCATTCAAACTCAATTTCGACAATCAAAAACTGAACAAAGAATGAATATAATTTGTTAATTTGTTTGGTTCTCCATCACACTGATTGAGGTGCTCTCGTGTCACTCATTCAGATTACCTTCTGACCTTTATCCTGGCTGTCAAAACAAAGGTGAGGTGGGAGATAAACCATTATCAAATGAGTCACTTCAGGGGTGGGTTTTTTAATCACACTGTCAACGCGTCTGACTGCTGACTTCGAGAAAGTGCCTAACAAAATAAATTTTAAACATGACTTTAAAATCTTCAATTCTCGAGAGTATCACATGTTTTTTGTTTTAAATAAAAAATCCGCGCGCTCTTGTTATATGTGATTAACAGATTAATTACGTTCTGAGTGATAGACGGTGATTGACAATCACACAGAGAAGGAACGAAAAAAAACACCCTTTTCAAGTGCTTTTCAACTGACAGTACCAAACGACAAGAATAAAGATTCAGAATAAGAAAGGGTTTGGTAAAAGCTGATAAATTATTTATGTGCATATAAAAAAAAGCCAGGGTGAGTGAAAAATTTATCAAAAACTGCTTCTGAATTGTACATGCCTGCAACCCACATCTCGACTATGGATTAGCGAGGTTTTACCTTTGAAGCTTACATATTCTTCTCCCGTATGTCAACTTGGTCATGAGTGGCTACTGTCCTCGCATATCCTTGTCAACGTCAACATTTTATACCCGCCATGTCAAGCGCCACCAAAGGAGAATGGGCAAATGATAAAGGAGAGAATTTTAAATCGGCCAACAGGAGACATCCTGTCCTTACTTTAAACTCAGTGAGAGTGGCATTTTCTTTTCTTCGAACTTCAATTAATTACCTCCACCTTAATTGTTGTGTGTAGGAACCCAATGATCTTGATTTTTTGGTTGACAAGTGTCTAGCAATTTCATCCCATTTGAGGAATCAATTAATCTTCATCAGATCCTTAAAGGTAATTACGACACTATGGCACCTAACCAAGACCCCTTTGCATCTTTTATTTCTTTTCCTTCAATGCAACAGGTTTTTATTGGATTTTTATATTTTATAGGTACAATCTAAATATGGCAGGTGGTTGTGGTGAAATTCACTCAACGATTAAAGTAGATAAACTGCTCGTGCTTACACTTTATTTCGTGCTTTACGAAATCATTTTGTGGAACACCACCTGCCAGTTGAATGCAACTGCTTGGCTCTAATAAGCCACACAAACAGTGCTTCTTCCTTTTTATTTTTTTGTTTTTCAATCATCAACACTGACTGATATAATCAAGGAGAGGAGGAAAAAAAAACAATGTGGTCAAGATTCTGACATAACTAATGACCTATAATCCCTCTCAACGCATACTTAGGGTGAATAGTTTGACGAAACCGTGTCATGGCGATTCCGCCCTTAGATAAAGACTAGCCACTTAACAAACCTTTAGCAGACACTGTCAATCTTCAGCTCCCAGAATTGATTGTTTGTTCAGGTTATGGCTGCAGATCTTTAAACACTTTGAGGGAATTTCTATTCTACCATTGATAGCTGCAATGAAAAACCCATAAGCCTTCCATTTCTCTAATTGAGAACATTCGGATGTTGATGTGTGTCATCCCTTAGTGCGTACCGCAAGCAAATAATCTCATCAAAACGCCATAAAACTGAAACTCGACTATTAGAGTCGGTAGCAGCCTCCAACGTAGATGACTCCGGTAATTTCACATTTGCGAAAGCGGGAAGGAAGTGCTGTGCCGTATCTTGAAGAAGAAAAGAGCCGCCGGCCGCTGTAGCACGTTCCACCAGAGTTGTTGTTTTTTTCTGTAATTTTTTTCGGTCAAATCAGATTTGCCATAAAGACTTCGCCGAATGGTACGCGTCGTCGTAGAAGATACACGGGTAGCTGCAGACTGGTTCTTCGGGGTGCGTACGTGTATGAGTGTTATGATTTTTTTTATGGTTCTTTGACTTCTTGATGTGACAAGAGGCTAATTTGACCTACAAAAAGTAATAGCACCGTAATTTTAACGGCTGCATCTGAATAGATATCTCCTTAAGCTTGAGACTATACTACGCGTCAACAAACATCCCGGTACTGGGCTAAGGAAACTCCGAATAAATGTGAAAACAATAGGATTCTCCGTCTGGCTTATAGTGTGTCCACTAACAATGAAAAAAATTAATTGTCTATTTAGCGAGATGCTACCTGTAACTAGACCGATTGTTCTATTGATTTTCAGCGACTCATGTCGGATTACTCGAATTCAGAGAAACAGCCTGAACACTTCACACACGATTGCACGACTTCGTCACATGAAAAGCAGCAATTTATCGTTCGTTTTCCATATTCGAACAACTTGACCAGGCTTAGGGCAAACATCAGATCTATAGATCCTAGCAAATGAGGCCGATATTATGGACCAAATAATCTATGTACGTACTAATTATAATTACCAAATACTTCATCGATCGATCCCCTATTCTTTTAAAAGACTAAAGAAGACTAATGATAACATTGCCAACAACTAATCAAAGGGTAATACATAAACATCACAGAAGATTTGAATCGATGTAGATGGCCCCATATTAGCATCGGTATGAAGAAACGATGATCCTTGTCTGGTTTCGCTATTCCTTTCAAACTTAGCTTGACATCTTATGTCATGTGCTTTTTAATATAATTCTTGAAAGGTTGTACGGAAGAAGAGCACAAAGGACAAGTATGTATAAACGCAAATATTCGCCAGAATGTACAACTGCCTACAGTCTTGTGATTGCTGAATCAGACCTGCCACTACGACTGTCACTACGCGGTCACTAATAACAAGAGTTTCGACTCAATAAACTGAATGTTAAGTGCATTAAAAGACTTTTACAAGTCAAGACTCCTTTCTATACGATTTGATAGCTTGATAGGTGACTCTTTTCCACACACGGTGGCACCCGTTGAATTTTAAATTATTCGGGGCGTTTTATATTACATCGCCCAGTATCTTGCTGGAAGGATCTAAGCTACTCCTCTCTTACTGTTGGAAAATAATTATTGATTCCGAAATCAAAGGACTAGTCTCCAAATTGATTAACATCGACCTTCCTAATCCTTCAGGAAGAGACTTAGACGATTTATATAAAGTCTCTATAAAATAAACAATAAAGTTCTCTAGGATTCGCATTTAACCAACTTGTACATTCCCACAATTCCCCTACATATCCCTCTTATGCGGCCTACAGTAGCAGATTCATGAGTTAAAAGGATTCTCCCGCATTTGCCTTGCAATTATTCATCCTACTCCTAACGAGTTCAGACTGACACACCAAAGAGCGATAGATATCGAAACCCTTTTCTTATACATATTTCCTCTTCGTCCTTAACATCTCGAAATCTGAACGAAAATTTCACGAACATAATGATGACATGCATTCTGTGCTAAGAGCCGTCTTGGGTGACAACGGCCAATAGCTGCTGCAAGGATTACAACACCAAATGACCTATTTTAAAACAACGCACAGAAAAAAAAAACAACCTAACAACGTAACTACAATCATTTTTTATAAATTATTCACTGGAGTAAGTATATTTATTTCGATGTGAGTATGTGTGTGTACGAGAATATTTTCGGTAGGTATGCGAAAACTCAAAATACTCTCCTGCACACAGTTGGTAGTCACACAATCCCACGGGACCGAACGGAATTGTTCCTTCGAGTACCATAATGCTTCAAAATGCCCCAAAAGGATACATCCAATTGGAATTTGTTGTACACACTTTTCCCCATTTATATATTTCATAGTGGCACACACAGAATCCCATCACAAGCCAGCAAACAAACACACAAATGTGTGTGCTTTTCACTTTTAATATGTGTGAAATGGCACTAAGGAGAATAACCCACCGACGTTGTCGTTGATCCGAAGCACTAAGGAATCCCGACAATGTACGTATACTACTTACAACTGATAATGTTCCCTCGTCTTCTCTGTGTCTTCTTCTATATGAGTGTATTGCGCTACAGAAGCTGGAGTCCCAGTACCCACTAAGGAATTTCATATCCTTGTGACGACCAAAGTGACTTTCTTCGATTCATGGCCTGTGTGCTGCTTATATCTTGCACAACAACCACCCCATTTCTCGAAAGGATTAACTGAGTTTGAACCTACGAGTACACACGTGAGGGAGGTATGGGTTTCGCATACCCACCCACCCTTGCACATCCATATCCAGAGTTGCTGCTGCTTTTAAATGGAATTCCATCAAAATTAAGGGTTCAACTAATTAGAAATCCCGAATGGCAGCATCTCAGTCCAGGCGCGTTCGCATTGACGATTTATGTTTGGGATCTGTGTGCGTGCGTGATGGTTGCACCGTATAATGAATAGCATACTCTAAGAGCCGGACTTCCTCTCAAGCCCTAATCGGAAATTTCGACAAAAAATTTAGTATAACACGACACGCACTTCAAGGAACCAATAATTTTCGCGGCTTCCTTAAGGGGGCTAGCGCTACCGTCCAAAGGAATAACCAGAAACAATGGTCATAAATCATTTGGCAAAAGAAAGGTGTCATAACTTTCATAAACAGAATACAAAAAAAAGGAAAACTTCTGAAATCCTTTCGTACCCGTTCGTTTCATTTCTCAAGCAGAACAACTAAAGGACCGCATGAATAAATGACTCTCACCCCAGTGCACTTAACTTACCTTAGACTTTGTCTCCGCTGGGATTAGCAGCAGCATCAACCCCCAAAGGATACAAAAAGCTGGATTTTCGTCGTGTACTTCACAGGGTTTTTTAAAGTTATTCTCACTTTCGTTGACAGAAGTGCTATAGTTTTCCTTGTGTCAGCATCGTTTCCACACTAGAATTCAAACTTTTGAATGCAAAAGTGGCGAACAAAAAATGTAAGGATATGGAGAAGTTTACCACCACCACCGCCACCACAGAGTCGGCAACGGAATAGGTCAGCGGCATTGTTCTTTCACAAGAAGGAGGCATTGTGCATTACACCTGAGTAAAGTTTTGCATTCCACTTTCGGAAAGAAAATATTATTTATGAGGTTTTGCAATTGTGCTGTCTAGGGTGTGTAAAAGTTGTCATGACTTACAGCGCCACCTCAAATGTCCACCACAGATTCAATGGAAAAATTTTAATAACTGGAGGAGGGCAACTTTTGCCATTTCTCGATCCTTAATGCAACGAATCCACAAAATATTCTCTCAGCGCTGCTATTACAGACCAAAGGTTACCCAAAACATAATGTGTCGTCATTATAATGCTGATGTTTGGTATTTCTTAAGTCAGAATCGTTAATCCGATTCTTGTGTCCAGAGTGACTTCTGCTTTCCCTAACGCATTAAGACCATCAAAAAGGGGTCATTCTCTTCTGTAAGTGACAATCTGTAGTATTTTTTTTTTTAGCAACATGCATGTTTCTTGGACCACATATCCGAAATGAAACCAGTTGCGGACCACAGGCTTGAGACAGAATCTCTGAATGGTGATTAAACAGCAGATAAATGAGGACAACTACTAAGCAAACCAGAAGCCAGCCAGCAATTGCTAAAGAGCCAGCATTTCATATTCAGATGACATGGAAATTGGGCAAAATGTGAGGCAAGATGTGGACAATTTAAGACCATAAAGATAAATATCGGTGAACATTTCTAGAGGCATAATGAAGGAAAAGACTACCAGTGTTACCAGTGCCCGTGAGTTATGCTCTCTCTACCTAAGTGGGTAATAATAATCAAATAAAAGTTTACGACGCTTTGCGTATGTAGAAAATCGTAGCTTTTAAGTGCGGGAGAATATAATTTTTTGGAGAAAACTCAAGTACCTTGGCACGCAGACGAATGTGAGGCGAAATTGGACTAATTTTCATATAAAGCACTTTAAGTGTAAGAATTATCCTTCAATTTTCAGGTTTACCTAGGAATTCGAATGTTATAGGTACTCGTATAGATTTTTAAGTCAACTAGATCAGCATTGACGAACTTTAAATAGAAGTCTTAGCTGCCAATAAAGTCTGTCTTCTACTAGATATAAAATCTGAGTTATTTGATCACTGTCCTAGTGAACTGTGGACCTATTCCAAGGGTCCACTGATTCCAAGCCATGTGACCATCTTTAAAAACGAAATATCAGTCAATTGCCAATCTTACCCCATTAAAACAACTGAAAGCAACACATTCCGGAAAAAGGATATGTGTGGTCCCATTCTAGATCGATAAATGTTAATAGTTTCTGTTTCCTTCAACTAGGAGGGCAACTGAATTTTGAAGCCCAGAGCATTTAAAGAAACTCTGCATGAATGCAGTGGATGATTTTTTATCTTAAATTTCATCAGCTCGGATGCGTGATGTCCTGCATTATGAATGACAAAACCTCTCCCCACGCATTTAATTCGTTTGAATGGCGAGTTCCACCGACCTTTTTTCTTACTCTAAGTAGAGTATCCCATTTCTAAAGCCTGAGCAACCTAATGCCACATCAATGAAATACATACAAGATTTTTTGGATCTCCTTCTTCACATAGGACTTCTAATCGACAAAGTGAGTGAAAACCTCCTCAATCTAGATGATGGTCAATGTATCCAACCACTCTTCTGGACTGAATCAAGAGTCAAGACCAGACAAAGCTGCTGAATGTTACTGTAGCTACCTCGGTAGGGAGTCACTGTAAGATACGGCTGAATGAAATGATATTTGAACGTTAAACATTATTTCTCAGATATACGTGGAATAAGATGGCCACACCAGCGCCGATGCCACAGGCTTTCGAGAGTAGCTTAGAAAATTCTGGCTGTCATTAGCCTATTTCTACTCTAGAAACCAGCTGACTCAAAACCCTTTGTCTATTCTAGGAACTAACAGATACATATCTATCAAATCGGTTTAATTCCGATAGGTGGAGTACGTATTACTTAATTATCGATTCCCGCACCCACCACCCAATCATCAATCATGAACAGGACGTGACTTATGGATGGTATCTATGTATTCCCCACTTAAGGTATCTATAGATAGAAGACAAGCTCGATAAACTTCAGGATCAATGCGCACGTGGGAAAGGACCTCAACCAACTTGATGTATGCAAGTGGAATAGCTGGAGAGCATTGTTAATGGACATTGAACTGTAGCTCCATTCAAAATTATTCATCTGGTGTAATTTCGAACATATGTTGTTCGCCAAATCGTTGCCCTGGCCTGTGTCAAGAAGAAACTGTTGAAAAACTGTAAAACGAGGGCCTAAGGAGCACTAAAACTATTTCTTAAAGCAGATGATGCATTCATCAGCAGCTAACTAGACGATTGAAGTCTCGCATCCCATTTCTAATACGATTTTCTCAGTGTCTTGAATGCTCAACGATATTTAGGTCTCTAAAATCTCACAATTTATTCATCTTGCTTTAACTTTAAATTCAAGACAGATTATTTTGGCTAAAAGTTTCGAAGTAGCAACTACTTGAACTGTTCAAATTATCTATGTATCATAGATCTAATAGAGAGAGAACGTTAAAACACCGTTGTTCCTAGAAGACTATCTCGAAAACACCACTTTAATCGGTACTGTAAACTACACCGTACAAAGCACACGTTCCTAGTTATTTCTCTTGCCCTGGAACTTAAATAAAAACCTTTTTACAGAGATTCTGAAACAGTTTCTTGCTGCTAAGAAGGTGCATAATTTATAGTCGAATCCATCCGACATGTCTCTTTGTAGCGGAACCTTTCAAGACGAATAATTAATTGTAAGTTAACTACAATACACTTGGTCACATATGCGGACCTACACAATATACATACATAGCTCCCGCACTAAGAAGGAGAACAAATCTTAACTTCATTTGTTTAGATGTCATTTAAATGTGATTAAGGATTCCTTCTGAGCAATGTCCCTTTTTAAATACTTTATACACATGCGATACAGTAAGGGCTACCACCACACCACCATTTCTACTATACGAGCAAAGAACGACTTTCAAGGGTCTGTCTAACTATTCTGCATGTCCTCTTGCCGCTGTACTCCAACCACAATAAAAATCACACTCTACACGCTGCTGCTGATGTGTTTGTTTTGTTTCAGTTGCAAAGCCAAACAGGACGAACGAAAAAAAAAAACTTCAAAACACGAATCGTATGTATACAAGAAACCTCCCTGAGTTTGATTTCTTTTTTTTTTTTTCTGTCGGTTCTACTGTGTGCATGGTTCATATCAAAGAAATGTGTGCTGGTGTTGATTGCTGTGCTGGGTTTTTAAAGGCCAGTTAGGCAGTGTGGCAATGGCTCCCTCGACTCAGGTGTAGGGCACCCAGGAGTGTCGTGGCCAGTTGAATATAACACCCTGAACGCCAATTGTACGATTCTACGTTTGTGCTTATTGCTATTCATCGTGGTATTCTCTTTTTGCTGTGCGAATTGACGAGGGTGATGTTTTATGGAGCAATTGAATTTGGGCATCGAAATTTCATTGACCTATCAAGCACTCCGAATAAAATAACCACCAAAATCAATGTTTTCAATTATAAAGTGTACAAGCCTTTCTGCCATTTGCATTATTTATTTTTTGTGTCGGAACGAACTTACCCGAATAAAAACTGTCAGAGCTGTGTTCGTCGTCCTCGATGCCAATGTCGGTGGGGTAGATTAGTCCTGCCTTTTTGTCGTCATTTAGAGAAAACTCTTCTTCGGGTTGCGGCTTGTCAATCATTTGCTGGATATCATCGGTATCGTCTTCTGGGCCTTGAAAATCATCTAAAAGAGTAATTAAAAAATTTATTTATTAATCACGAAATAGGTTTTATGGTGATTGGGTCTATTCGAATTTCATTTAAATTGCTTTTATTTGTAGCTGCAATCAATCAGAGAGGAATTTCTTACTTTCTATCAGGGGTGTGTAAAGATGTACTCTAGGTTTGTACCTTAAACCAGCCGACTTCTTAACTGAATTTCTAATCATCAAGTGTGGAGCTTTCCAAAGATCAATTGTTGCCAGAGTAAGAGTGTTGCTAGTGCCTCACTTGTTTCATGTCCGATGGAAGCAAGGCGTTTCAATAGAGTCAGAGTAAGTTTCTTATACAACATGGCTATGGAGGCGGTTGTCTCCTATACTTGCAGCTTTATTCCGTCTTCGTAACCAGTGACACAGTACTGTGCTTGTTCACAGCAGTTTAATTTTATGGAACCTGACTATGTATATCAAAGACCACGATTCAGTTCATGACGTTTGTATCCCATCGAATAAATTTTTTGTCTGTCTTTGAGGCGGAAACTTCATAGAACTCACTTAGAATTAAGCAAATATGTATAATGATTGAACCGTAAACCCCCCTACGTCCGTCTAAGCAAATAGCTATGTAAATGGTTGGAAATTCGATAGATTTTCTCGGATTACTTAGCGTAAGTCGACTCAAAAAAAAACCTTGGCCTAGGGCGCCTGCCAGGAGGATCTAAGATTATGATCTTCACTTTAAGCATTTTAGGTTCTTCAATTAAATGGAAAACTGAATGGATTCTGAGATCCAGATATTGCAGGCACTTCTGGTTTGAAACCTGGCATGGACTCTAGTCCAAGGAAAGATACACCAACAAAGGCAGGAAGATCATAGAACTGTACTGTTTCCAGGAATCTCAAGCTGTCTAGTTTGTATTTAGGACTCTCGAAACAATACCGAAGCTCCTGTATCAAGAACATCATGGATCTCCCCAAGACACACTACTTAATACACTCAGACTGCTTATCATTAGTGATTTTGAATACTCACGGTCAATGGGAGAATTCAAAATGGGAGCCTCTTTCAGGAAAAAAATATGCGAAGCATATTGGTAAACGCCAAGACAGTCGCTCCTCAATGTCGTTAGCGCATCAAGGCAAAGACACATGGTATTTGCTTTTATTGTCGGATTCAATACTGGTCCATTGCGCTGCCAGGGATCAAACCCCAGTTAAAGGAATTTACTACTCTGTCGAAGAAAATCAAGTGCCTTCCGTAATGCGGAGTTTTCGTACCAGTAATCAACACATAAGCCATTCGATACGAGGAAAGGCATGACAATAATATGGGAAGTGTACCCCAATGTCTTTACCCACTTCAAGCTTCGGATATAATGGTGGATTTCAAGCCTAGCACATTGAGATACTAAACACAGACGTGTGTCACACGAAAACGCCAGTAAGTAGTCTGTCCTCCTGAGAGATATTACAGATTCCTTGCACATCTCGACTATTATTCGTCTAGTCAGAATACATTCTGCAGGTTTAAGCCATAAAAAACTCAACCAATAAGTCCTGGTTCTATTAACAATTGAGCGAGCATTTCGGGTGCACTGGAGAAGAAAAATGCTTAGGACCAAAACGCCAAAAAAATGTTTGAGATTCTAGCAGCCTAGTATCAAATCCTGAATATGACGAAACAGATATTAACTGGCACAATGACATAAGTTTTGTGGTTCACCATAAGTCTATTAAACGAACTCTTGTCAACATAAAAAAGAATCGACACTATGTCCTTGATAATCCATCGCTCCTTTGTCGTAACTCTCACAACTTCATCGTATTCTTAAAAGATCACTTTATTACCACCCAATATGGTGTAGACAAAACCCTTCTAAATGGCCAAGATACATGCTCACTAATACTATTCGAAAAGATTGCTCCTTCACGCCGATGACACAGTGGAGAAGAAGAAAATCAATACGTTCACACAAAGACTTCAGCAGCAGAAGCAGCAGCAGCAGTGGTCCCAGGTGAAACGAATTTTGATTAGTTGATTCCCATGAGTCCCATATTTCCCCAAATGAAAGATATTTCTATGCACTGCCTTCTGCTGGTCCTGGTGCGACTACCATCGAAGGTGTATGTACATGTATAACTTCCTCTAATACTCCAAATGTTTCCAGCCTTATCCCTTAGAAATAAAATAAAAAAAAGAAACGATAAACTAAATAAAAGAGAATTTCAGTACTCTTCTCGCTACTGCGCATGTAATAAAGGTACGAAGAGACATTCAAACCACGTGACTACACAGGACATACTAGGCTACTGTCCGCACTTAAGAGACAATCTTCTCTCAAAGAATACAAAACGAACAAAAACAAACGAGTACTTTCGAGTACAATACGTTACCCGAGGGACCACCATGTGCTCGTTGACTCCCATTCTTCTTCGGAACACCGAACACCGAACATAGAAAACACATCCACATCCTCCCACTTTCAGTTTGCGGAAATCTTTCGGGATGATTTCCTATCAATTCTAAAAGCTTATGAATGTATGCGACCAGAGGCACCTCGCTCTTATTTCTAGAGGTGAGACCGAATAGCTCCGTCCGATTCGCAATACACCCCCCCGTCACAACCTACCAGGCGCTCAGTAGTAAGTGGAAAGTATACACTAGCCACATGCAAGGAAAAAGGTTGGTATTTGACGTAGTGTCGTGTATTGTGGATGGTAGTCTTCCAACTCATCAACATCATCTCTGCGCGACTATAATCCTTGTCCTCTGGCTAGGGAATTCCTCATCGAAATTTGAATATTTGTGGGTTCACGTGTTCGCATGGAGAGTCAGTCGATTGATCGGGTATAGTAGTGTGGTGGTGCTTTGTGGCTGGTTATAGGAGTGAGAAGAAATTTTAGAGTGGGGATAGCTCGCGATGATTATTCAACACGTCCTTGCGGGACACAATGGATGTTCGCTTTTGTGTGTCTTATTTGGATGGTTCTTCATCAAGTGAATGCTATTCGCATTATTTTGGTTTGCATACTATATTAGCTGCAATAGCTGTTACCTTTCTGGCTATAGTCACTGAACTGGGATTTTCACTTCGCTGCGAAACCACAAGCCATTTAAATTCACTTATTTGGGGACTACTTGAACAACGATGCGAGAATTTTCCTCTTCCGAAGGACGTCATAGTTCATAAATTCAGTGATATTCGAGGAGGTAGGTACTCAGGTATAGGTAGTTGCGCACATAACTAAAATGGAATTTTTGTGCATATACGGTTGGTTTTAGTTTAAACCTGACGGAACATCGAAAACATTGCGGTTGTACTTCAATTTCTTTGAATTATTGGGATTATCTAAGCTAAGGTCGAAGTCATCGAGGATTTAAGTGAGAGCGAGCCCGGTGGTTATTCTAGGATTTAAGTGAGAGAAAGCCCGGTGGTTATTCTTGTCATCTATTTTTGAGTTCCGTAGATTCATATATTCCCGCACTTCATATAATATATACTGTATACCGGGCCGATATTTGAAAGGTAATGCTTCAAAGGGCAACGTTATGCTGTCCAGGAGTCGGTAAAGTTGACTTGCAAATCTCGAGGACAATTCTTTTGTTCCTCCGCTTTCAAAAAATTAGATTCGGCTCTAAAGAGTAGAGCTTAGCAGAAGGTGCTTATAAATATACCATCTCCACGTTGGCGCATGACAGACTGACATGGTGATAATCCGTATATAATATAGCTACGTATGTATATACGTAGATACATCAATAGTAATTGCTCTTCTATTTTCGAAAAAAATATCTCACTAACAAGCCCTCAACTTCACGGGTAACTTTGCTTGGTGAAAGATTACAGGAATTCCAGTGCAAAGTGTTGTCTCCGCCAAAGTGTTCTTAATCGAAATGTCCACGGAAAGTGTCAATCGGACTTTAGATAATGCAGACTCATGCCAATTTTAAAAACGAGAGACAGAGCACAGAATTTCCATACTTTGAAAGTGTCGTCTCCGCCAAAGGTGGTGCCTAATTAAATGTTATTAATAGAAATGTTAACTTAATGACAGTCATCATCCCAAAATATCGGGTGTCAATGGGACAGACTCATACAACTTAAAAAGAAAAACACAATGGGACGGGCTAGCAATATTAAAGCTAGTATTGCTTTTGTAATACATGGGACATTAAAATGAACTCTTCTAGTCTAAAGCAGGTTTCCTCCCTCTCACTCACTTCCGCCTATTCAACCCTTTAACTGAGTCTAAACTTGTTAAATCAACTTGAACATCCTTATACCCAAGTTCATCAACTTGGTAACTCTGTCTGAAGGAATTCCCAAGACGCTTCATGCGAATCACGAAAGAAACCAAAAAAAAAGACCCAAAACAAATAGTCACTTCAGAAAGGCATTTACCGCCACCAATATTCATTTCGTTGTCATAAAATTCGGTGCAATATTCTCTCCATTACCACTGCAACTCCAGCGCTTCAAACCACCACCCAAAGTTATGAAAATAAAAATCCTCTTTTCTCATCAAAGGAATACGCAAAAAAAATAAAATAAATAAATAAAATAAAAACCTTGAGTGCCAAAAACCGGTGCTGTTATCATTTGGAATCCAAAACAAAAACCATTGCCGACATCGTCGTTGTGCACAACGCAGCAACCCTCCGCTCAGCCATCCTCTGCATCAGTTTATCCCAAAAGTCCTCGAGTGGGGCCATGGAAATGGAAAAACTCGTTATTCTCGGGTTGTGATCCCAAGGGAATTCTCTGCTGTGCTCTTAATTCGATTCGTCTCCTTGGTTACCGCGTCCCCAGAGAATCACAGTCTCATTTCTTTATAGATATTCTCCCCGTATAGATTTTATACCACCATATTCCAACTCCAAGGTTGCTCCCCAATCTCTCACTCTCACTGGTGCCATCAGTGAGTGAGTGAATGATTCGCATCCTTCCTTATTTTCGGCGGTAAAGAGGAATAGAGGACAGAGATGTACAGTACTGACTTTTGGGAGCATACTCTTCCAGAGCTTCTCCATCTCACACACCACTTTATCTCTCGCTTATTCTTTCGGTCTTTTCCGACCGACCTTTCGCAAAAAGCCAGCAACCCGGCCAACATGCACATGGAAACCAGTCTATAAAAGAAACCGAAATTTAACTCTCCGGCGGATTGCGACAAATTCCCTGAACATCGTCATCGTCGCATACAGGACGAAGCCATCGAGCACAAAGGACAGAATTTGTGTGTGTGCCATAATATATCCACTCACAGAAGGGGTGCATGATTAAGACAGTCGTGGTTGTTTTTCCGCTATGAGCCAAATTAAGTTCTTTCTCTTATAAGATCAAAAAATATAAAATTATTGTACCTATAGATACTCATGGAATAATTAGAAGTTGAGGGGATGGTTTGCAGCCAAGCCTAATGTTCATAAAGAATGCATTGTTAGATATCGACTTCATGTCTGGAATGCGTTTTGTATTTTCAAAACTCGATTAGTCTTCCGATATTATTCTATCATATGATCGAACCGAGTGAAATTTTGTTCTGAATTTCGTATTCATTTGGTCGACTGAAATCAGTATAGACACTCACGCTTCAACATTATTTTTGGTATAGCGAAGGAGAAGCTATGAAATCATGCCTTGCACCACTTACAGTCTATCCCTTCAGGAGTCGTTGTGCTATATTTCTGGTCATAACATATCGATTAGCAGTAGATGTCATAAAAATGTTGTAGTCGCCATTTCATTCTGAATGCCCACCTAATGTCCTACTGAGAGGAGGAAAACCTTAAGAAATATACGCGTCACGAAAATATGATGTGAACTACACACAAGAAAAAGAGTTTTAGAGATTTGAAGCACAAATCGCGCTTAAGTACGGGGTAAGAAAAAGTACCATACGCTATTTTTTTTTTCTCCTTTTCAGTTGATGCTCCCAGGACGACAAGCAAAAATGTATATTTCTACCACCATGCTATAGCTATACGAGCAAAGGGAAAAGACAATTTCGGGATCCCCAAACTTATCACGGCCTCATTTCCCATCAGAACATTATACAGTACGCTAGAGAGACCCATATATTATGGGAGAACAAGTGTACACCGTACCCATGCTCGCACACCCTTCCTTCGAAGTTGCTTTATGTTGTATGAATCTCCTATAGCCACCCAAACTCCTACACGACTCAAAGGGAGCATCTGCCGCCGCCGCCGCCGCCGCCGTCGTTGCCGCCGCTGCCACTCGAACACCATGGTGACGCTAAAGGTATATTATCCCACATACTATGGCTTCAGAAGCAGCTTCAGCTACACTGCTGCTATACTGCTGTTGCTACTGTTGTTGATGATGATGTTCGGATCGTGGATTTCCCTTGGGACCTCTGTACATGAAAACGGCACCGAGAACTGTACACCCATGTGCCATAATCATCGCACACTGGAATATTTCGTGTAATGTATGAGTATGGGACTACATGGACACATCAAACTTTATTTGGGGCATACGGCGCCCCATAGTAAATGCCATTACGTACGTATGTATCTATGTATAAACTTATTGGCTGCCCTGAGTGTTTGTGTCTGCTCTGTTCCTCTGATGCCTCTTTCGAAAGGATACCCTCCCCCACACACTATGGAGACATTCAGTGTATTACGTGTTGAAGCACACGCATGTATCTCGAGCTCCCTCTCGGATTTCCATAATTTGCTTGTCGGTCTTCCTTGGTCGTTTTATCTCACTCTATCAATGCAAAAATATGAGCTTCAAAATTATTATCCTACCGTCGTCGACGATCTATTGGGATTTGATGTTGCCGTTTAAGAATTTCAAGAAGCTAGGGTCTGGTATACATTGCCTACGCCAATAACTGCAAATATCTAATGAACTTACCACAATTGTCCTCCCCGTCGACGTCACTTTCAATGTCAGACAGGATTTCCTCTTTTGGATCAATTGTAAGGAGACCGCGTTCTTCTTCGTTGGCATCAGTAAGATTGTCATCGCCGCCTGCAAGGAGGATAAGATAAAGGAATGTGAGTATGAGAATTACATTAAAATACCATTTGTTAAATATATACACATGTGTATGTATGTACATGTACTTGTATTAGGCTCTAAATATGTATCTCACGGCCTTAAAGTCATCATGTTTTTAAGCCCGTCCCTGTTTATACAAAATAAACGCCATGAAATGACTGTGCATTGAGGAAGAGTCAATTTATGTATGAGAGGATATCGATTGGGCACCAAGTCAGGAAAGTTTATTTGGATTAAAATTTAATTAGACTTGTCAATTGCATGATTTAACGGACCGCAACTGAAGAGATGTTTTCAAATTAAAAATAAATTTCAGCAACGGCTTGTCGAATCTTAGAAACGAAGGTCCAGTCTTCATTGTTGTCTCAAACCTGGTGAGGTTTTAACTCTTGACCTGCATCCCCATCTTTTACAGCTCATATATGTATGTACACATGTACATAGTTCCAAGTTGTATTTTCTCCTTAGTTTCGAACAATGGAACAGAACTGGATCATTGATCTATAGAGCACAAGAGGTTTTTGTGCTTCGAATTAAGAATTTTTTAATCGGGTTATTGGCGAATTAAATAGTATCCCAGCTTCTTCAGAGGTAAGTTATAACTTCAAGTATCAACCGAGAGCAATAGACTGGAGCCAACCACCACCTGGAGACCACCATTAGGACAAATAAATAAACTCCAAGACCTGGTGATCAGCAAATGTAATTTCGTCGAGGTGATCATTGCTACATACGAGTATGTACAGTCTGCCAGTTAAACTCTGCAAGCGTCATCTGGGCTAGATATGGTAAAAGTATGTTTAGTGACGAGGTTTATGTATGTATATCAAAAGCAATGAAAAAGTGAATAAACTCACAAGTAAGAGAGCGGAAACGCACTGCTCATGTGTACATCCTTACGTGAGAACCAAAGCAGAAATATGACCACCGTTGAATTGTTGTAGCTGCGATCGACGAACAGGCACATAGAAGTGCGCAGTTGGCAAACTCAAGATCAAAAACTCCCCCAAAAATAGGTACAGTTTTCTTTAAAAGGGAAAACTAAGAAGGATTAAAGTGTGTAATACTTAAGTAGGTTGAATGATGGAAGTCCTTTAAATTTACGTAACCATCCTCAGGTGATGGTAAATTCCCTAAATTTATATACATATGTATTTGCATACCTTTTGTTTAGGCAAACCAATCGTTTCCTATACCGATGCATCCACTTATTATCTGCAGGAGCATTGAAAACATCTAAATAGACCCAAGGCGCAAATAAAATCAATGGCCCCCTATAACTGCATATTGTACAAATTTATCCTCTTTTTATCGTAAGAAGTTCACTTAAAATATTTTGTCGTTGGAATTACTAATGTAAGTTGCAAAAGAGAATCCCACCGATATACTCGTACTTAAATAATATTTTTCGTCCAGAAATGAAATCCGCTTTTTTAATTCGCTAGTGTGCCATAATAAAAAAAAAAAAAAAAAAAACCTACACACATGCTCGTCCCATCAAGCCTTGAAATTCCAATTAAATTGAATATTTCATGTGCAGTTATCATCAAAGCGCGACCGTCATAATGGAATAGAAGGCTCCTCTTGCGTTAATAACAAACCGCATCCATCTAAACAAACAACAAAAAATAGCAACTCATACATACAAAACGTAAGGACACATTAAAATCACACCTGGAGGATTTAAAATCGTTATCCTTTTGGTATCACCCGCTCGACCGACGCCAACCCCAAAAACCAACAACTGACTGGCCTGGCCGGCTGCCCCCCAAATGCCACATTTGAGAAGGCAAGACCAACCGCACTGATATGAAGACTTGGCCATGGTGGGGGCTATACAAATCGCATAAAAATGGTTTACGGGAACAGACCGAGGAAGGGCGAACACAAATGCCATAAAAAGGACAACCACTTTCCCCCCTCCTCACCGTCGCAACCACCCGTCCAAGAGTAGAAACAAAAATAAATTTAGTTGGAACTCAGTGTCCTGTTGGTACGTGTGAATCGTGCGAGGAGGGTAACAGTCAGTTTATAAGCGCCCATATGTATGCAAGCGATTTTCATTTTTGTTTAAAGCCCCCCCGGGTGCATTTCGCACTCAGTCAGCTCTTCAGGATGTTTGAAGGTGGCGCCATCCTTCCATTGGAAGAAGATGATAATACAGGGTTCCATGAGCGATATATTATTTTTCGAAACTGGCTGCTCTTATACATCACACCGTGTGTAGTGTGGTGGCAAAGAAATGTTCCCTGGCCGCACAAAAATAATGAAAACGACCTCAGCGGTATAGTTAGTAACAAAACCATAAATATCCGATAGATGCGGTCTTCTACACAAGGATATGGCTCCCAAAGACCCAACATCTAAGTGTATTTCACTTGGGTCATTCAAGTTTTTTTTTTTTTTAACTCTAAACAAAAGGACATTAACTCAAATTGAAGGATTATCCGATTAAATATGGCCGCGTCGATACATACATGACAAGGAAAGACACATTCTTTTGCACCTTAGTCTAGGTTTACACAGAAAAAAAAAAATAAATAAAAAAAATAAAAAATTAGAAAGGATTTCCCAAACGAATTGTCATCGTCGAAGCAAACTCCAAGTGCCATTAGTATTTGCATATACACAGTCAACAGGATAGACAGATACTACGTGCGTTGCTGTGTAGGTGGTAGGTTCTGTCCCCTCTTATAGCACCGGGGACGACGTTATTGACGTTGTGTTGTGTACATACGGCAACTGGGTATAGAAAGCTAACAACAGCACAACATTGGAGCAATGTGTTGTTGGGGCAGCCAAGCAACCAAACGAAGTAATCCTCAGAGGGAACTCCCACGGGATTGTCAATTCCCACGAGAAATACCAACGATGGGTTTTCTATGTTTCAGGGAAAAACGGTTTGAATGTAATAGTTGCCAGAGCACACTGTTCTGCCGATAGCTGAGTAAATGTATATACAAAGTTAGACCCACCAGAAGGGGAGGGTGAGCCATCAGATAGAGACGCGCTCCGAAGGGGATGTGGTGCAATTCGAAATTGGATTAAATATGTATGGTTAGTACCAGTGTGCTGCCGTAATTTTGCCATTCATCAGTGACAAATTTACCTTTTAGGAATGCTCGTGGCTTTGCCTGTTTTCTCCGGGACATTTTATATTATTTTTTTTCGCACTTGACTGTCACACAAAACACTTCACAACAAATCGCGGTTAAAAGTTGTATTGAAACTTTCAGAACTTTTTTTAAATTTTAACCGCTAAACCGATTTATCTACCTTTCTATAGCGACACGGATTTAGAAATAAAACAACGTTTCCGGCAACGTGCTTATCCTTTCACCATCTTTAACCGAATGTTTTTCTATTTTGAAGCAAAAGCAAACTGTTCCTGTCTGTGCTCTTGGGGCGCTCTCTCTCTCTTAACTTGAAAAGCTGCCAAAGAGCATCATGAAGAGTACCAGTTCAATTGATGTCAGGACGAATTCCGTTCAACTTGAAACTAAAAAGGACCTTGGCGAAGAGAGAAGGGTGCCGAATTAAAGCAACCCTTAAAGAATACTATGTGCTGTGTGTTTCACAACTCCCAGGGGGCTGAATCTTTTGTACATGCAGCTAGGCGAAGTACATGATGATGAAAATTTCATAACATAACTAACTACATATGCAAGGGGTGTGCTTGTCACAAATTCCCAATAGGGTGACGACACGGACGTCCCGTGTATGGGAAGGAAAGCTTCTGCATTCGCAATAATCTAGTTCTCAGTCGTAGGGATTCTGTATGGGCATGCTGGGCCAATCTCAGTGGGGATGCGACCGGGAAGGTAAAGTAATTATAAAGTCAGCCGGTGTTTGATGTAATCAAAATTAGGGTGAAGTTATGCCATCAATTTTAGCAACGATTCCCATCCGTGGGGGGTGGTTTTCAAAACTAAAAAACGTGAGAAAACATTTGTTGCGTCAATATGTCGAAGTCAAGCATCTTTGATGGACAGATTATAAAGAAAACAAACCCAAATTGATTTGAACAATGAGAAGTTGAAAGAAAAAAGAAAGTCGAATAGGTTGGAGATGGATACGAAATGTTTGTTTTCATATCATATGAAGGAACTTCTGTACCAACAGTAGAACGAGTTTGCTGTACTAATCGGCTTTCCAAAAGGCCAGAAACTGCTAATAATCCTTCTATGCATAACTAGCCTTTGGAAATTGTACGTAACGTAGATGCAGAAGAGGACATTTTGTTTGCAGAACTAGAAAGACCATTAGGCACCATTTTTGGTGGTTACCTCGGCCAGGTAACGAATACACACAGCACTCTCGCAGCCTGTTCGCATAGATTGAATAAAAAAAAAGTTAGATAACGGTTTGTATTGCCTTCCCATCTGTAGGAGTCTTTTCTACTAGACTTTTTCATAATTTATGGGAGGCATGGTTAGTAGTCTCTCGTGTGTGAAAGTCATTCGTGATTTGTAGTCCGCCGCGAATGGTTGATAGTTTCTCCATTCTGGGACGACTCTTTCACGGTTTGTATTCCATTGTTAGTGACGACAATCTATCTTCTCTGATTATACTCCGCCACAACTAATTACTAGCTTCCACTCATGATTGAACTTTCATCTCTGGAAGTCTTTCATGGGTTGTACTCCGTAGTGAGCGATTGGTCTCTTTTCTTATAATCATTCGCTGATGGCACTCCTTTATGACAAGTTAGTAGCCTGACATACCTAGAAGTAATACATTGTTGATCATCTAGTGTGAATGTTTGATAGTAATATGTATTGGTAGCTTTAGTCACCTCTCATCACTGAAAATCAGTGGTTGAACCTTCGTAATGAATGGCTGTTAGCTTTCTTCTTGGATGGTGACACATTGAGCAGTCTCTCATCTCTGGGACTCACTCATGGTTGGCACTTCATAGTAAATGGTTGGAGGTGCCTCATCTTTGATTCTCATATATGTATTTACATATGTATCTCATCTTTGAGACACCAGTAACACATCATGCTTAATACTCCGTGGTGAATGGGTAGTAGTCTCCCGTCTCTAGTAATCATGCATTGGTAGTCTTCCGCCTTTGGAATTCATTCGTGATGAATAGTTAGTAGTGCCCCAATTTGCCATGACTGGTTGGAGGCCTCATATTACTGGAAGTCAGTCGTCGTAGAACCTCCATGACATGACGAGTGGTTGGTGGCCTTTTTTTCGGATAGTCCTATATTGGCCAGTTTCCTTTTTCTGTGATTAATCTACTCATAATTGATACTCCGTAGTGAATGATGGTGAATGGAAGCTTCCCGTCTTTAGTATGAAAACATAATACAATACTTTTGTTCAATAACAAAGTCAAAGGGTTAAAGTCAATAAACTTCCGGTCTTTCGTTCACCCTTAGAAACAACTTGAGCATTTTTCTACACAGCTAACGACGCTAACCCCCGAAACGAAGAAAAGTTTATCTTGATTTAAAAAATCAAAACAAATACTTACGGTGATTATAGCGACATGATTAACTTTTAAACAAAAGATGGAAAAGGGGACAGAAAACGGAAGTTCCACTCATAACTCTGAAAAAAAAAAATAAAACAGAGGGAAACAAAGAAACGGCAATGGACTTATGATACAGAGATCAAAACAGGATAATGTGCGATGAACTCTTACTTATAAAACCTTTAATGGACTGTGTCGATGGATAAAATACTTTTAATTCGAAAAAAATTAGGCATGTAATCACAGCAGTTCCCAATCAAAGTTCAATTTTCATTTGCTGTCATTTATATTCTTCCACATCTTCCGAAACTTTGCTAGTGGTGATGTTATTAGATAAATTTCTAAGAAATGTTTCCGTATGGTTAGCGCATTGGATATTTGAAAAATGTTCAAATCAAAAAATAAAAAAAAAGCAGAATCTGTGCACACATGTACATATGTATATATGTTTACGTTAATTGTAAATATTATTGCAAGATTGTCCTTTACTATAAGGACATTGAAAAAACACGCAGCAAAAAAATTGCCTTTGTACACTAAGAGGAAAAATTAACAGGCTGAAATGTTCTAAATATTGCATGATACTAGGCGCTGTTTCATTGTGTGTTGTTCAATTTTTTTCATGAACAACGTGAAATTCTTTAAATCTAGTAGATCACACATAAGAACTAATCCTAAAATGGTACACGTTGGATTTTACAAAAATTGTTATCTGCTTGCGCAATTTCATTATCCTTCTATGCATCATTTGGCTGCCACAGCCACCGCTGGACCATGACATCAAATGCCATTACGAATATACCGACAAATCTCTAATGGATAAGTCCATAAAGAAGAAAATAATTAAGTATGTAACGCTGATCTCTGTTTCTGGTCATACAGATATGATAGTCAAGGAGCCCATTTATGTATAATATGAATGTCTTCTTTCTGAAACGGAAAGGTTTAAGTACTGCGATCGAGAACTTCGAGTACACCGGATTCTTAGCACAGGACTTAAGAAAAAATGAATTTGGAAAATGTCACGCCTTTTATGTCCTGAAACGGCCGTCGGATTTAGAAGCAAGGGCCATTCTACAATGTGTGTATATTTCCAGAAAAGCGGAATATCTGAGCAGTTCATAAATAAGTGTTTCAGTTTCAATTAAGTAGGTATCGACTTCGAAATGTTCCATAACATTCTCAATCAAATTGTTCTAGGCACCTAATAACTGGCTCCTTTGAGAATTCCCCCCTGCGGTTAAGAAATCCAATCTCTTGTTACGTTGCTTTTTGATGCCTAACGATATGCGCGTGTAAATGAAATAATAACGCATTATGTGTGGTTCCTACTTCCGAATTAGCCCAATCAATTCAAAAGGCATGCGAACAAGTTCAACGAGGAAATACCTTTGTATGTTTGCCTTGAAATTGAGCAGTGGCTTAACTATACTACGCTAGTACACACGAACTCACTGCAAACCAACACGAAAAAAAGAACAACACCCCAAAACCCTTCGATATCAGCACGTCTGCGCGCACCTTTGTTACTTGGTGCCATTAAACACACGAGACCATCTGTCGATTTTTTTTCATGCATTCTCAATTTGGTTTTGTTGAATGGAATTGAGACCCTAGCAAATTTACAGTAGGAGTAGATATATACGGATCTAGGGGAGTCATTGGGAAATATTCGAAAGTGAAGTAGGTAGAAGTACCTCTAGATTCAGGCAGGTCACGGTTTTGTTCAGTAAGCAATAATAAATTAGTAGTAAAATATAAAATGCCTTCTTGAGGTGGACAGTTTACGGAGAGAAGAGTAGTCATAAAGTAGGTAATTTAATTTAGAGTGAAAAATAAATTTAATTTTTTTACTGAATTAACCTATGGGCGCTGTGGTTAGTGCCTTGGACCACTTAGCGGGAGGTTCAAAGTTCGAGTCCCAGAAAACACAAAAAAAAAAATGTTCACCACCCCACTTCTCGCGAATTTCTGGTAAACGTCCGCGATCATCAAAAAGCTTCTCAATTGAAATAAAAATCTTTTCGGTTATGACTTTAAACTCCAGGCCCCTTTCATTTGTGCGAAAAAATATAACACGCACAACACGAATGCTCGTGAGACCAAATAAGATCTGTTAAGCCAAATATTTGTATTTGTACTGAATTAAGATATCAATTAGTTGGCTTTATATAATGGAATAACTTTTCTGTACCGAAGTCTTCAAGTCACATTTCCTTACTACAGTTTTCAACAAAAATGTGCTACGAAAGAAAGGATACAAACCTAAGTCCGTGTATAAGTCAATGTCCATGTGAAACTGTGCACATGTGCGGCTCCAAAACGAAGAGGAAAGAGAAGGTCGACGGCGCTCACCGTACACGTTCACGTACACACACTAAACCTTGCACAGGACGAAACCCAAAGGAGAGAGCCGGCCGCACCGCAATCATTCTAAGTTGAACCTTTTTGTAGATAGGACGTGTCGTGTGGTATAAAATCCGTCGTCTGCGCCCGATAACTCTTTTTGCGTTGTGTTTAAGGAACTGATGTGTTGTGAATGTGCACGCAGTAGAATGTATAAACTTTGATTTTTTTTTTCCAAAATAAATGTGCAAAGTGTTATCAGGAAGAAGACATTGAACTAATTATTTTTTTAGAAGGACTTCCTAAAACAATGTCTGAAAAGTCATCGGAATACCACAAAAAGACTTGTATCATATGCGGATGCCATACTAACCAAACCATAAACATCTACGAACCTCGTAGTGGACCAAACATAGTTCGCTTAATCCAAGCAAGATTCAAATTTCAGGTAAGGCTCTAATTTTAATAAAGTCCTTTATCAGTAGAATAGGAGTATGCATGCGATTAAGCAGGAAATATATTTAGTTCTCGGAAAAATCAATACGTAAGGCCGATTATAAATATGTATACTACACACAAAAATGACTCATCCACCCTAAAATCTACCACCATCACACTTTCGCAAAAAGGATTCTCTTCTTTGTAGGCATCTTGAGCCCATCGATACCACCCACTTAAAGAGGAACTTCCCGATATTTAAAATATTTCATTTTTCTTTAAGCATAAAAGTCGGTCAGTTAGAATGAACATAGTGAATGAATTTTAACCGGAAACTACATCGACCTATCATTTTACATTTTAACCCAGATCCTTGTTAATCGGGGTGGGAACCTGCACTTGCTACTAATAAGAAATTTGACACCAATCGATAGGCAGGAAATGCATTATTGGTTTAGGAGTACATTATACAGATGTGTCAATAGAAATTTGAGCTGAATGGTCAATAACCTTTAAACTTTCACATGTCCTCAATCTTCTTCATTTCTAAGGGTAAAATAAGAGAAACAGTGAAATACTCGTACATTTTCAGCAGCTGTCTAGAAGCGATTTTTTGAGTGTCTGCTCTTGAGCAGTTGTAAAACTTCACCAAAAACAAAACAGCAGACGGCAGATGTTTTCTTCACTTTTGTTCACTTCTTTACGTCGCACAACCTGGTTGTTGCACCTGGTTCCATTCAAAAAGAAGATGAGGAGTCTGCAAGATCTTCATCTTCGGCTATAACTAAGCGCTCTCTTCATTGTATCCAAAATGACCGGGAATTATTACGCCTTTAAAACAGTGGCATGGCACTCGTCTTGGATTAGAGAATAATAAGTATCCACATGGTGATTAGTTAACATCTGCTATGAGCGGCACTTCTCTTTCGGTATAATGTGTTGGTTAACTCGCCGCACTCATAGAAACCTTGTGAGATACTTTGAAGTAATTAAAGTAAATACTTTAGTGGTGGAGGGTATTTTTTTTTGGGTATGCTGCTGCTGTCCATGTTGCGTGTCTTTACCCTTTACAACACCATCGAGTTATTAAACGCCAGCTGATGAAGTGCCAGGCGGGCAGGTGGTTTATTATAAGTTTTTTTTTTTAAGTTTTATGATAACTGCATGTGTACACCAACGGCTGCTGACAGTGTAGCTATAGTTTAAGGAATGATTGGGTCTGCCTTTTCGTTTTCCCCCTTTTTTGGCGGAATTGTGGAATGAATAAAATTAATTTGAATCGATCGGTTGTAGGCATCTGAAGTCAAGGTGTGCAAAGGTGTTCAATTGTATCCAAATACTATCCCACTTAAATTGTGGAAATGCATTCGTAACTCATGATACTAAGGGATATTCAGCTTTTACTGTAAATAGCTGATTAGCCACATAATAGAGCGGAAAGTGAGAGAGTTTGGATAAACAGGAGCTCGAAGGGTTGCAAACTCAAAACGTTCGTTGCATTTTAGGAATCATCGTAAATATTTAATAATGTTGCAACCGAAAATCCTGTATTTAATTTTTTAAATTTATCCTTACAATTAAGCTTTGTTCAGATTTCCTTCGTTAGGTGTACGGAGGACTAGTGTTCTATTACACTGATCTCCTCACCGTGCGGTACCAACATGTGCTCCTTGTGGCAATTTGAAATTATATCGGTGTATAGGTCTATCTTATTGTTCTGCCTCTTTACAAAGACAAATAATTTTGATGAATCATTTATTAATGCATTGGATCTCTAATTTTCCCTTCTTCATGCACTAGAAGTAGAGCAGCTCTTATTTAAATCTGTAATACATTAATTTTGAGCAGCTCGGAATTTTTTTTTTTTTCAGAAGCCTATTTTGCTTTCTCTAAAGCCTTTTTTTATAGCAATTGCCAAAGAAAGGGGGATTGTGATAGGCGATATATTTTGCGTACAATATGTGTGGAGCTTACGAGTGAGATAATGTAGCCATAAATGCGGATTTCAAATTGCTTAGATTTCGTGATTTTTTTGATCTAATGAAATAATTGCTAAAGTACCTATCTATTGGTTCCAAAAACAACTGAGGGCATTTTTAGCAATAGAATTTCACCTTTATTGGAATTTTCGCTTTTCTCTTCCTGAGCTACATATGTACATATGTTTATGTGTATGAAAGTAAAGCCTGGTGAAGTTAAAATGTATTAATATTTACAAGCATTTCTTGTATGTATGTATGTATGTACATGAACGTACCTAAATATAAATCTTTTTAGTTATGTATGTACATATGTATGTATCTTTAAAGAAAAGAAAAGAAAATGGATTATCTAAGCATTCGAACTTACCTTTCGATTGAAGTAGGTATTATTTTCGTGAAATTAGTTACCTGAACAGTCAAGCACTAGCGTTTTTTGAATTTCGTCTTAAAGGGACATACTTACATATGTATATGCATGCATTCGTACTTATGTAAGTATGTTAGTATAGGTACCAAAAATTAGATAATAAATCATGGATTCCTTAGAAGAAATTAAAAATCTGTAACGGTGAAGCGATCAGTTGGGTTCAAGAATTAGGCACCTTCAGAGGATTAAACAATTTTTTTTTGTGTGCATTTGTACATGCATATACAATATAACAAGAAATGCAAACATTAATTCCGTTCAGGCTGTCGCTTTTTTATGACCTTCACCAGAAAAAGTGCAATTTGTTGATTAGTTCGTTATGTTTACTTTCCCTTCTATGTTACCCAATTAACCCTTTTGCGGTGGATTTAGCCTGTGTGCGCAAAGTGGGTATAGTAATTTTTTTTATTTCTTAAATGATCTTCTTAACTTGATTTTTGCTTCTCTTTTGTAATATTCCAATTTTTTTTTAATTTCCAGCCTTTGAACGAAGACAAATACTTATGTTATAGTTGCAACAATTGGCTCATCAACTGGCACTCTCTGCAGGCGTTAAACAGTAACGACGCCGACAATCCCTCGGGTACCTTTCGCTCGTCTCACATGAATAACATGGTGTCGGAAAAAGGATCTCCTTCAGAGACAAACCAAATAAAAAAATGCACAAAACCAGTCGCACAAGTTAGACCGCAGCTGAGGGTTCAACCAGAATTAACCGCTGTTCAATTGCCAAAGGGAGTATGCCACTCTACAAACACAAAACGGAACGGATATTATTTTGCTAGACGTACTTTCCTGAGTTGGCATCGGATAAAGAAAAATCGCCGAAAGTCGCTTCATGTTTGCTGCGTATGCGGTCGCAGTGTTCTACGGAAGATTCTCAGCACCCGCTCAAATTCAAAGCTCATTTCTGTCAAATGCAAAAGGTGCCGTGGAATCTTGCAATGGCGTAATATGTACCTGAAAACACTTTTGCTGCAAACAAAAGAACAGCGGCTCTCAAAAACTAAGTCGTTAAGGCAAAACCATGTGAATCTAGTCAATGATACAATGATACATAAGCACAGCAATGTGAATTACCCAAAATCGCGTTTGCCATATCAACCACGACGATACCAAAGACCGCTGGTAGACGGTAAAGTCGTCTCAATGTTGCGTCGGCTGGGTACAACCCTTTCCAGGGACACCACATCCGAGGCAAGCGCCTATCAACCACCCATTATGAGTCCCACAAAAAAGAAATGCCAAAGATGGACACGTGATATTGCCAATGATGAGATTCTCATTAATTTCAACACCGCAATAACGGAAGTCCTTCCGATCAGGCACATCCGAAGAAAGTTGACATATCAAGTATCAGAAACCACGTTGGGTGCTATAGAAATCAATAGCAGCGACGAGGAAGACGACGACGATGGTGCTGCAAAACTGGATAAAAAATTGAACTGTGAAGTAAATCTTCAGCATGTTTACAACTTATTGCCGAAAGGACTCACTGTATCTCTCATTTCGGACTCAGAACCAGCTCCTGTTAACTAGATAATTAAGAGAGAACTTTTCGCTGGCTTTTTTTTTCGTTCTTTGTTATTATGTTCATAAGTTCATTTTATATACGTTTTTTTTTTTGTATAGCTAACTTTAGTGAAATGTGAGACCTTGTGAGGACATAATGGATTATGCTCTATGTACGTGCTTAAGTAGGACAACCTTAATTTATTTATTTTAAAATCGATTTTATCACATACAAAACAGCACTAGGTACCTTTTTTAATTTAAAATAAATTCTGCATGCCATATCATGTCCAGGAGAGAAATGTACTCAAATAAAGTTTTATAATTATGTAATTACAAAATAAGTATAATACATAGAAAAATGTTGTTTTTTTATTTATTTTATTTTTTATAGATATTGAAGTCTATAGCAAAAGAGTATGTATCATTTTTGGTTAACAATGGTAGAACTGTTTGTATCTTATGTGTTTACTAGAACATAAAGTAAAAATAATTATACTTAAGACGACGAAAAAACATTTCATCTGCTGTTTTGAGATTTATATGGATGGATCATTCAAATTTTTTATAAGATAGTAAGAGCCACAAATAATTGAAAGTTTTCACGAATAAGACAAAGCCTTATGGTTCTTGAGCTCATAGACAAGTCTCTTCACTTGAAAGATGGAAGTTGTCAATCGTGAAGGCTCATAAACAAAAGAACAACATTTTTAGGAGTAATAATAAGAAAACGAATCACATAATAATTTAATTAATTCTTAATCAAACGATTATTATTATTAAATAGTATTGCCAGTACGCGGTTGAACCTCTATGAATATGTTAACTGGCTTCCATGCCCATGCATATGTGTGTACGTACATACGATGCAAAGTTTTGACACCAAAATGCTATAGATACCGAAGAAATAGAACATTCGACTTCGTTAATCGGATTAACACTAACATTTGTTCTTCGTTTCTGTTTTGGTAATTACGATGAGAAAGGGGGCCAACAAAAATTACAGTTATCGTGCTGGGATATTTTGGTAAACCTACAACTTGGTTTCTTTCTAACACATGAAAGCTGAACCCCTACTTTACGAAAGTAGGAAGCCCCACGATGCATTATTTCTAAATTTCGTTCCGAAATATTGTAACTTCATTATTGCTCTTTGACATCATGCTGTAATATAGAATGGTTGCTATCGATTTCAACTTTATACAGCTCCGTTTGGTCAGTAATACGATATCATCATCTTTACCACAACCTTATATGGATCCTCAATCGCTTTTCATTGGCCAATAAACGGTCATATTAACCCGCAGAAATAAAATAATGCTGAAAGAGACGGAAGTGCACATATTTCAGTTTATTCTGAGAATTGAGTGGCGTATGGATCAATACATTGTCAGTCTTCTCGTATACGTGAAAGATCTTTTACTAAGAGGTTATTGCCCCAAAGATTGTTTTTTTGTCATTAGTTCATCTGTCACTATTTAGTTATAACTAATATCATAACGCGGCTTATAATTTTCAAGTGAGTGTAAAGTTATTCACCTGGCTTTAACGCTGCAACTACTAGCTTCTACAAGAGTCAGAAGAGGCTACTATCCTAGCAAAAGGCTTTGCGTAAAGATCTTAGAGCTACAAATGTACAGAGAGTAACGCATATTAGTCATAACATTCTGATTACAGGTGCAGAGTAAGAGAATTATTGTATCAACAGGCCGAAAATGATTCTCATGATTCACATGTTCTGCATAGAATTTGCAGACTTCCGAAGACTTCGCCGGTGATGTCTATGTTATGCAGATCTCCGCCCTAACTACCTCGTATTGTAGAGTGGAGAAACTATAATTTGAGACTGAAATAAGGATCAGGATAAAAGTATTCTCAAAGCTGTAACGTATTTAAACAGTTGAGTAAACAAACATTGTTTGGCACACGCACGAATAAATTTGATTTTTTTAGTGCATGTTTTTGCGCAAACATGTACTACCGATTGGAGGTAAAAATAATACCATAGGAAAATTTAAATTGTTGCTTTAGAATAAATACGATCAAAATTAGAATCATAAATTTTTATTGAGGTGCAAACTTTCGGAGATCTCTACTGACCAATCCACAGTATAGACTACCTACCACAAAATATGTAGACATCAAAAGGCATCCCCATTCAACGAAGAAAGAGGGTTGGTCACATTAGGGAATTTAACGGTAGAACCAACGCTAAGATATCAGAGTCAGGACAAACATGGTGCATAAGAATTTATTACATAGTATTAGAGTACATACATATGTATGTTTGTATGTGTATCATTCGAGGAGCCTAGGTGCGTAGGCGTTTTATAAAGTATATATAGGTTTCCACTCGATTGGAACAGATATTTATACATAAATCAATAATTTTGCAGAACGAACTTTTAGCAGATTTCTGGCTTGTTTTTTAAAAGAGGGTAGTAGCTCAGCATCCAAATTATGTTTTCGGCCATTTCAAACTAAGTTGGTGCAGAAAGTCAGCTACGTTTCTATTAATACTGCATTAAATTAAATACTTTCTTTATTAACCGATAGTAAACTAAAAGACCCGGAAATAAGTCATTTGGCATTGACCTTCACTGGCAATGCATTGCTCTCATTTCGCCGCGTCCAATCTACGGAACAATTGATGCAAACGAAAGATAATTTTGATGCAAAGTGACAACAATTAATCCAATAATAGCATATAGCATCTATTAGAGAAAATTTCCTACCTGAATAACCTTAATTTATTCCATTTTCGCCAAATTAAACATTTTTGTTGGGCATCATCACACCATGTGTAAATGAAAAAAAGTCGACCGGGTAGGTACTAGGTATACACAAAAATGCGTGGAACGACATCCGCGTGTTCTTTTTCAGTGTCGGGCTTTCTCAGCTGAAAATTAATTTTAATTTCTTTTTATTGAAATTCCGCCATACGTTGTGACATTAAAAATATCTTGTCACCTCTCGGCCAACAACAAAACTAATGGTGGCAATAGTGTGCCACAGCGATGACTGTACTTATGAAGGATGGCGATGGAGTAGCAAGTAGAGTAGCCATTTCTTTTGTTTTCTTCGGTATTGGGAAATTACGCTGCAAAAGAAAAATCGAAAGTGCCCCGCAGAAAAATCACGATAGGCATACACAGATGGGGGCAAACCGGCGTCGATAATTCTAAAACAAAGAGAGAAGGAAGAATAACCAGAAATGAAACTACACATGTTTTTTTCTATCAGCAGCTCCAGTATTTTTAATTTGCAATTAAAAAACAATCACAGTGATATTTTTAGTTAGGTTTTCTTATTTTTTTGTTATTTGTTTGAAATGGGTACAATAATATAAAGAAGGCGAAGTTCTACTTCGGGTAAAACACTCTTGCCACCAAAAAGACCAACGAATTAGTTCCTTCCACCCTTCTCGTCACATTCGCGCCTCAGATGCCCACTTTTACCGCAGCTGTAGCAAGTTTTTGTTGCATCCGGACAATACTTCGAAATGTGGCCGGCTCTGTTGCACTTGTAACACGATAAACTCGAGTTGGAAGAGCGATTGTCGTTCATCTGTTCTGGGCAGTTACGGGCCCAGTGGCCGAGTTTGTTGCATTTGTAGCATGTTGGATTATCCATTTGGGTGCAGTCTTTGGAAATGTGACCAATTCCGTTGCAGCGATAGCAACGTTCCGACTCCTCAGGACAGGCACGGGCATAATGTCCGGTCTGGTTGCATTTATAGCATTTTTCGCGATTACCAACTCCACCACGACGCATGTCGCGTCCATCTCGCAAACCGGAGTTACAGTCGCGGGCGTAATGACCCGGGCGATTGCATTTGTAGCAAGCTGATGATGATGACATTGTTGTATATGAACTCTTAACTTCTTGGAAAAACTTTTCAACGAACTGCGTTCACCTCCTTTACTGCAACTAATTCAATTAACAGAAAAAAAAACTCCAAAAACTTCCTTCACCACCACGGCACACTAAATGCAAATCGAAATGGCTGCCGTCCAAATAATGCCTCCGACTAGTGAGAAAATTACAATGCCCACAAATACCGGCTGCAGTGCGGCTCGTTTTGCCTCGTTTATAGGGGTTGTTGATAGTACAACTTCCTTAATTTCAATGTTGGTTAAACTGTTTTTTTTCTTCACACACATGGCGATGGATGTCGCCTTAAGACGAGAGTTACATTTTAACTACGTTTTATAAATGGCTTCTCCATTTGCTGGAAGAAGTAATTGTTGAGCGGGAAAACCGGCTTGATCTGGTATGGCCTCGGTGGCATTAAGTCTTCCGTTACACTCTTACTGCACATTGAAATGTTAAAAAGAACAAAATGCAGCAATTGAAAATAGATCATTAACCAAATTAAAAAAAAGTAAAAAGCCTACAATACATGCCTGCTTGATGCTTTTTAAGGAATGGTCATTTTTGACACCACTATATTTTCGTACGTTCTTATGTGTGTATTTGCCATGTTTGCTTATTTGCTCTGGAGTGAGCGCAATTCGTTTGAGGAAAATTATTTCGATAAAAATTTTGGGTGTATCAAAATATGCCTGTGCAGATGGTCATTTTATATTATTGTATTCATTTCAAAGCGTTTACATTTTTTGCAGCACTCTGCAATGATTTTCTCTTTTTTCAAAATGCACTTGAGCACTCTGAAGCGACTTGGGGTGAAAGTTCGTCGAACATACTTATTTAATTATTTTCGTCCAAGGAAAGAGAGGCGTTGAATGTATACAGAGGTACCAACATTTACAACTGTAAATACAATGCCTAATTCGACAAACCAAGATGACCTGATGAAACGCACTCAGTGGCTTTTTACCCTGCGGTCACATTGGGCGCTCCTAACCCAAGTACAATTGATTTACTTTCATGTTATAGCTGACTCAACATTTTTTTGTTATGTATGGAAAAAAATTTCAGATTGTTATGATAAATATCTTACCATAAAGACACTTATGGTTTTTACCGCAGTTGTCAGTAAGAAATACGTTGTAGTAGTTATCTTCTGGAATACTTAAGAAGAGCGCTTGCCATATTATTCGTCCTTACTAGGCGTTTAAAACTCTGAATTCAATTATTATAAAAGTACCGACTTTGTTCAAGTTATTTTTAACAAGATTAATGCCAATAGCTTCTATAGTAGTAACGGAAAAATTGTTCCAATGTCCCTATGACGGGTTTTCTCGAAATGTCTTGCAGTAAAGCAATTCTTCGATAAATTCTTTTTCAAGATAACATCCCTTATAAATCAACACTGAACACAACCTCTCAAAACTTAGCAAAGTAGCTGTCATAAATATAAAAATAAATATTTTTTGGATTTCGTACTTTGTTATAAATAATTTTAATCCAAATATTACTATTGTTATTCTAAATTGAACAGAAAACTAATAAATCGCCAAGATGGGGAAAAGACAACACCAAAAGGACAAAATGTAAAGCTAAAAATATTAACAACTTTATCAACTTGTTTTAATGTTTATATTTACAGGTACCTGACCTATACGGAATGGACGGAGTTATATGGAGGAAAAAAGTTCGAGTCGGCCGAAAATGAGCACATAAAATTTAAAAGACTTCCCTACGACCACTGCTGCATCACAATGATACCTTTCGAAATACCATACTGCGACAAGGATGGAAACATCTTTGAACTCCAGGCAATTGTGGATTTCCTCAAAATGTTCAAAGTTAATCCCATTACGGGGAAGCAGCAGGACGCAAAAACACTTATTGCTTTAAAGTTTCATAAAAACGCGGACGGTGAATACCACTGCCCAGCGCTTTTTAAGCCATTTACGAAAAATTCGCATATTGTGGCGGTGTCTACAACGGGAAACGTCTTCTCATGGGAAGCGGTAGACCAGTTGAATATTAAAACAAAAAACTGGAAGGATTTAGTCGACGACTCGCCATTTCAGAGGAAAGATCTGATAACAATTCAAGATCCCCAGCACCTGGAGAAGTTTGATATATCTAGATTTCATCATATCAAGAAAAATTTGCGCGTTTTAACGGAAGATGAAATAGCTGATAAGGTCATGGGTTCAAAGGGAAGGATTAAGTCAATGAACCTGGAAACGAAGGAAACCTTGGCACAATTGGAAAAAGACTATCAGCCAGCAGAGGAGGCAGCGGTGGTTGAAAAAAAACTTGTAGATAGGTTCAATGCGGCTCACTACTCGACTGGAGCAGTGGCTGCGAGTTTCACATCCACTGCTATGGTTCCAGTATCTAATCACGAAGCAGCAATCATTGACGATGACACTGTCAAGTATGAGCGAGTTAGGAAGAAGGGATATGTTCGCATAACGACTAACTTTGGCCCACTTAACTTTGAAATCTATTGTGATTCGGTGCCCAAGGCAAGCGAAAACTTCATCAGGCACTGCTCGGAGGAGTACTACGATGGCACTAAGTTTCATCGATCAATTCGGAATTTCATGGTGAATATCTAAGATGTAGGAGCTAATTGTTCCTACGGATTTAAGTTTAATTTCAACACCCTTTTTTACGAATCCTCTTGATAATGTCCGAGAAACATTTGAAAGTAGTGTATCTATTGAACAAATCATATTTTTCAGATCCAAGGTGGAGACCCAACTGGCACGGGCACGGGTGGTTCTTCTATCTGGAATAAAAAGTTTGACGACGAATTTCGTCCAAATCTCTCTCATACGGGAAGGGGCATCCTATCTATGGCAAACTCGGGACCAAATACTAACTCCTCTCAATTGTAAGATATTCCAGGGTTTATTAATATTTAGTAATATTCAATCAAACAATTTCAGCTTCATCACGTACCGCTCTTGCCGCCACTTAGATGGAAAACATACTATTTTCGGCAAGTTAGTCGGCGGGATAGATACGCTAAATGAGATAGAAAAAATTGAAGTGGACAACAAAGATCGCCCAATAGACGATATAATAATTCAGAAAGCTCAAGTATTCGTTGACCCTTTCCAAGAAGCCGAAGAGGAATTGATTCGCGAACGAGCTGAGGAGGCCGCAAAGCAAGTGCAATCCGTTGCCGATATCGCGAAAAAGAAGCGATTGAACCAGAAACTGAAAGTATACAGAGACGGTGTGGGCAAATATTTAGATATAAACAGCATAAAAGAGGAAATGAAGAAGGGCTCAAATGTGGCATCAACTTCACTGGGTTCAGCGCCTAAAAAGCGAAAAGAAAAAATCACCCAGTTTGGAGACTTTCGCTCTTGGTAGACAATAAATAAGTACTAAAGTTAAGATTATTCTTTTATTCATCGCTTATATTCTCACGTTCTTTCCATTTTTCCTTGAGTTGACTAAGCTTTTTCTGCCTTCGGATCTTCTCAGCCGACTTTTTTCCTTCGATTGCTTTCAGTTGGGCTTCAATCGACTGATCACCATTGTACAACAAATCTAATTTGTTCAGTAAGATTTGTCTCGCTTCCTCTCTATTACGATATGCTATCCTATGGGTATGGCATTTGACTACAATATTCGTTGGTTTATGCCTAAGCATGACGCAGTTCGATGTTTTATTTACTGCCTGGCCGCCAGGTCCACTACCTCGGACAAATGTTTCTTCTAGCTCCGATTCGTCTAGCTTAGGGAATCGAGAATAGTCAAGAGTAGTTTTAAAACGATGTTGTAAGTGATTTGTTAGCGATGTGTTATAACTACTAAGGATACTGCGCAGAAATGTATAGGTGATGGTGGGCTTATACAATACGGCCATTCTTCAGCAAAGTTTCACCACGCTGCAAAGATGCATTTGTATGGTTCAGCTCAATACAATGAATTAATTCTTACCTTAAAAGAAAACTCGATTTCTTCTTGATTTGTGATTCCTCTATTCGATCGAAATTCTTTTCGAATCCTACCTAAAAAATATGATTTGTCGGTGAGGTACAATTGGTTGCCGTATCGAATTAGATGCTTGTATAGACGTAGTATTTGTTGTTTGGATGGTTGCGGCATATTCACTTTCTTGCAAATATAATTCTTATATCATTTAGGAATTGTGAAAAAACACGATTCGGATATCATTAAACTTAATTGTCAACAACAGCTGATTTGTGTTCAGTAACGTGCCTGACATTTCATTTGACGGGAGCAATGCGAATATGAAAGGTATGGTCAATAGAAAGGATTGATAGCATATGACGTCAGAATGATCATTTTACAACAGAATTAGAGACTAAAACACCAAGGGGTCATGTATCTATTTTTTTAAACAGTGTTGTGCCACTAGTATTGTCAGATGCTATAACGCAGTATGTTTTCGTTGAGTCACTATTTTCCACCCTTTTTCTTACGCTTGGATCTTAGCAATTATCTTAAATGATATTTGAAACTCGTTTTTCTCACTATCCATAGCTAGCATTGTGATGAAATGTTAATCCTCTTCTACTAGAAGGTCCCTTTTCTCGACGTTTTACTAAGACATTTCTCATAGGCATTGAAACATTTTTTTTTAAAGACAGGTTTGAATCCATTCTGATCCGAAAAAAAAATAGTTAGACTTTATCACCTCACTTGCGACTGTTAGCCATCTCCGACCGACGGATACATCAAGGACATTTCGTCATTTCTTTGCAGGAGAGGAATATCTTAAACGCTGATGACTTTGAACAGCCACTCTTTTACTAAATACGAATTTAATCTTCCCACTCGAACACAATACTTTATTCATTAAAAAAAGGCTAAAACCATTTTTTTTTTTTTGCAATTCACTTTTATTATTAGCAAATACAAAACTCTGTTAGCTAGATATCAGCCTTTTAAGGCAGATAGCAAAACATCGAATTAATTGGATTTGTCGTAGTACCTCAAAGCAAAAAAATCAATTATTTAATTCACAATTTGCTATTAAAATACTTCTGTTCCTTTCTGTCCAACTTAGCGCTTTCATGTCCAGTAAGATAGATAAGAAAGTGTGCAATTTGAATGGACAAAATCAAATTCGGGGACGAACTGTCTTATACATATGTATGTGAACTAATAACTCGTTCTCTGACCACAGTATAACTGTGTGAAAGATGTGCCATCAGTGTCATTGAAGTTTAAATACTGATTTGAAGTCAGTGACGAAATGGCTTGTTTAATCTACGCCCAGTTAGCACTTATATGCCTTGGATGCTACGGCATAAAAGTGTGCAATATGAATGGACGCAACACCCATAAGTGACTATTGAAGAAATCAACAATTACTGAAATATGAGCATAAGTTCAACATTTTTTTACAAATGTGCCAAAGTAACCATTGGAAATTAGAATTTAGATCTAAGTACAATGACAAAATGACATACATAATCTGCGTCCATTTAGCACTTCTATGCCTAGAGATACGACAAAAAAGTGTGCAATATGAATGGACGCAACACCCATAAGTGACTATTGAAGAAATCAACAACTACTGAAATATGAGCATAATTTCAACATTTTTTTACAAATGTGCCATAGTAACCATTGGAAATTAGAATTTAGATCTAAGTACAATGACAAAATGACATATATAATCTGCGTCCAGTTAGCACTTCTATGCCTAGAGATACGACAAAAAAGTGTGCAATATGAATGGACGGAATAATAAGCAAAATTCTGAAATAAATACATTACAAATATAGCCTAAACTGACTTAAGAAAAACACAGGAAATGTAAAAACGTATCTTTTTTTTATTCCTCTTTCGAATTAGATGTTAAAAAAGCAATCTATGCTTTAGAAAATTTTACAAATAGTTGTCCGGGAACTCGAAGGTAACATCACGCCCAGTCAATTTCTTGTACACAGAAGTGAAAGTGTCAACCTGCAATGAAAAAAATTTAACAAAACCATTAGTTTATGCCGAGCTTTATTTAAAAAAAAAAAAAAAAATAGATAAAAAAATTGTATTCCAGAGATTCAATATTTATAAAAAGTTTTCACGTATGTAAATAATGGAGAAAAACTGAAATATGTATTTATCTTCGTCTGGTATATCAGTTAATTGGTGAAATTTCACTAAACAACCGTAAAGCGTGCAGACGATTGCTTATTGAATAACCGAGTTCAACATTACTTAACTGATCTACAAATTTAAAATTAATAAATGCTGATAATTCTCCAAATGATTGTTCCTCACTATACGGAATCAATAATTGCCTCGAAATAAGAGGACAAAAGAATCCAGAGAGATTTTTTTCTACGCTTAATATGGAAGACCCTTTTATTAAGTTATATTCATAAAAGGGGGGCAAAAAAGCGATGTAATAGTATCGATAAATAGAAGCAACTGTTAAAAAAAAAAAACATTTAAAAAATTCTTGGCATCCTGTTTTGTTTCTAAAATTTGGAAAAAATCTCCCCATATAAAATTCAAGGAAAATTTATAACGAGACTTTAGAAGTTTACTGTCTGTCCTTTTTGACAATCACCAGTTTAGGTTATTCCACTGACAAATAACACAAGGACATTATAAGGCTCACTTCTTTTACTAATTTGATAGTTGTTCCTCACTATATGTCTAATCATTTCCCTCAATAATATAAGAGAACAATTTTTTTCCAGTGAGATTATATTATACGCTTGATATGGAAGACCCTCTTATTATGTGTTCTTCATAAGAGGGGGGCAAAGAAGCGTCTTAAATGTTTAATTATTTACTTACATATTTATGTATGTATGTCTCTAAAGTTTGAAACAAATTTCTCTCGAAATATCAAGAAAAACTTATAACGATTCCTTAGAATTTTAATGTTTGTCCTTTTTGACAATCATCAGCTTAAAATAGTCTACTGACAAATAACACAAGGACATTAAAAAAAAACCTCCAAAAGAATTTCCAAATGTGTTTCTTGCTTCACTTATTATCGGTACAATGCTAGCATCTAGTCACACGTTTTATTGAACTCGCCTAAAGCATGCACGAACAGTACTTGGGTGTACACTCAATCATGGCGCGCTTTGAATAAATAAAAGTAACTGACATACAACTTGACTACCTATTGGTAATTTAATGTTTGCGGCACATGGAATATGCTTTTCTTAACGAAATTCATGAAAAACAATAACGAGTTGCCGCAAGAAGTTAATGTCTGTCCTTCTTGACTATCACCAGGTTTAAGATATTCCACTGGCAAAGAACACAAGGACATTCGAATGGTAGACATAAAAAAAATGTTTGCACTTACTTTGTGTTCAATGGTGGTTTGTTGATTCTTATCTAGATGCACCTTAATCAGCTGCGTGCCATCAAGTTTAACGCGGATACGTTTACCCACAATTTCGGCAGGGAATACCAAATCTTCAAGGATGGCATCGTACACCGATGTGAGGGTGCGGGAGCGTGGTCTCTTCTGTTTCAAAGGATTCCTTGATTTCCTCGTTGGTTTAGGTAAAATCTTACGTTCGCCAATGAAAACTACGTGCTTGCCAGAGAATTTCTTCTCCATTTCACGTACCAAACGGATTTGGATTTTTTGGAAAGCCTTCTGTTTTGGAATTGGGACGTAGATGATTACAGCCTAAGAGAAAAATCGGTTTTATTAAGTGGTTGTAAAGAAAATATATCAAGTCACTTACTTTCTTGTTATTGAACTCAATCTCCCTAGCACGGGTGATATGAAGATCTCTCAATTGCGGCTTCAATTCAGAGTTCATTTCCAGCTCCAAAAGAGCTTGGGCAATTGACTTCTCGAAGTCATCGGGCTCAGCGCCACCAGGCTTGATAATTTTTGTACCAATCATCTGAAATTTACATAAATTTTTTTACTACATAAAATTGGCATGTAAATAGTCGCAGGGATCGTTGAAATCTAGGTACAATTTTAATCCAGTGAAATCAGTGGTTGTTTAAGCACATCACTCAGTAATTTTCACTTAAATAGGTAGTTCAAAAGAAAAACCTTTCAATTCACATATTATTTTTATTCGGGTTTTATATAAATTAGGGAATTTCAGCAAATATTAGGCAGACGAAAACAAAATGGAACCTACCGCAGCCAGTTATTTTCAGAAAAAGGAAAGACAGCGAGACACTGAACTGTGAAGTTGGTGACTTTTCGAAACGGTTTACAGTGAAGGTGGCTACGGTTATTTATTTGGAAAAATTTCTCCGGTAAGGTAGTTCTGCAAACAGACTAAAACTCACTCTTGAGTTTTAAAATAGAATTAACATCTATAAAGCCATTCCACACCGGTGTTCTTAGATCTTAGTGTCTCTTAGAATTTATGAATGCTATTTACTTTATCTAGAGGCGATGTATTCAAAGACGTACGACTTTTCTTTTTCAATTCTCTTAAGTTTTTTTTTCAAAATCTCAGCATGACAAATGTTCATGTTCAACAAAATTACTGAACAGTATTTTGCACCACAGCAACACGCCTTAAAATCAATTAAAATCTAAAATATAACAATAGATGGCGCTTTCTTGATGCCTGACAATTTTAAGGAACGTCATCAAAAAGTCAATCATGACGGCCGTTTTGTTTACATTTTACATCCCGTACTTGTACATATAGTTCATGGTAAAAAAAAGCCGAGTACGTTGCAAAAGCTGATTGAAAAGAATATGCTGATAAATTATGAAAGGAAAAAATGATAACTAGGCGATATAAATGGTTACCGCTCCCTTAAAATGCGCTTCACTTCTATCTGCGATAAGAACAATACACGAACTCATACGCTGTAGTGCTCTGCTCACGACATCAATTCTGTAGCAATTGTTAGCAAACATACGTACATTCAAGACTACTACTGGGCGCTGACAACGTGTATGATAACAGGTCAGTAGAGGAGAGATCTCATTGGCGCAAGGTTATAGGAACTTCATTCCATAGGCATTTATATCGTTAAAAAAAATCCAATAAAACAAACAAGTGAGTAATATATCCAAATTTAGGCGAACTGTGTAATTTATGACTGAAATTTTATCTCTCTTAGATTTAAAGTATGGCGCCTACAGTTTTGGTCACGGGAGGGGCGGGTTACATTGGATCTCATACAGCTTTGGAGATGCTTAACGCTGATTACAATGTAATATGCATAGACAATTTGTGTAATGCCTATAGTTCAGGCGGAGATGCCATGCCTGAAGCACTTGCTAGGGTTCAGGACATAACTGGAAAAAAGTTAACGTTCTATCGAGTCAACATAACCGATAGAGATAGTCTCAAAGCCGTATTTAAAAAGGTATCAATCAAATAATGTTCAAATTACGAAACATTTATCTTTGATTACGTGTGCAGTAGTGACACTGCTTATCTAGTCGGACGGAAACAGCTCAAGTGATAAACTGATACTTGAAATATAGAAATAAGCAAATATACTTGACTTAGTTTACAAAACACTTGGTTTACATAAATTTAGTACAGATGAGTATTAGTTGAGTTTGTCATGATCTAAAGTTACGATCACGTAGCTTTGATCGTTAGAGGTCAAATCGATTTTGTTGTTGCCTCTTCAAAATGTTTCGCAATTTGTGTAAGCGTCATGTTAGTGAACGTGTCTCTTTTTACAATTTCAGCATAAAATCGATATGGTGGCTCATTTCGCAGCTCTAAAGGCCGTGGGCGAATCATGTCGCTACCCTCTGCAATACTATCAAAACAACATGACGGGTACGAATATGCTTTTGGAGGCCATGGCAGAGAACCAAGTATTCAAATTTGTCTATAGCTCAAGTGCCACGGTCTATGGAGAGCCACAGTTCTTGCCAATAACTGAACAGCATCCCACAGGCAATTGTACTAGTCCCTATGGAAAGACCAAATACTTCACTGAAGAGATTCTTAGAGATCTTTGTACATCGGATAATGTGAGTATAAAAAGCTTATGTACATACATATGTAGGTCACATTGACGATTGATATGGCTTGAGTTTTTGTTTGATTCTAAATGGGGGAAAAAATATATTTCCATTTTTTATGTGAAGTAATCTAACAAATAAGAAAAAATACGATTAGATTTTCCCAACTAGACCAATATAAATAACTGCGTTGATGCTGTGCATCAAAAATCGTTAATTGAAAATCTGTAGTTGTGGTGAGGACTTTTCAGAAAAGTGGTACATTTGGCTCTTTTTGAAAACACTTAAATTTTTCGAAAGTGGCATAACGTTAAACCCATCAAATCAAATTTGAGTGAAAAGTATCAAAGGAGGGAGAATACATTAAGATAAAAAAAAGAGTAAATGAAATGTAATGTCGTGAAACTCTGGTTTTGATTTTTTTGGCTGCTCTATGGATCGTGCCCAAGCTAATTGGGATGGATGTGATTTTTTTTAAATCAGTTTATGAAGTTGCGAGGACGGAGTAGGTCACCGCCTTGTGTGCCGTTTACTGAGTAATAAATTCCTGTGGTTTTATATTCTATAAGAAACCTCTCATTCGGAATCAATAATACAACTGTAGGACCTTCCGTTCATATGAAAAGATAAGACTCAATAATACTCAACAAAAATAGTAGCGAAAGTCTAAACACTGCGTCTGGGCACATGATTGCGTTGGTTTTGTTATTGTTTTTCTGCATTTTTTATTTAATTTGTTGTGTTATTTTGTAGAAGAGTTTCGTGGTTGTAACTGACACTCGATTCAGTAAGTTCCTATTGTCAAATATGTTAACATTGCAGCAAATTGAAAATTATTAAATTAATCCATTAAAATTGAATAACGGTATCGTAGATATGAAATAATTTTTTAATTGGATTCATAACCACTGCTACTGTTCCTACTAGATAAGATGTTTCTTTATTTAGTCAACAGATAATGTGGATACATTAAAATTAAAAAAATGAATTAGATAAGATAAAATCTAATGTTTGTTTTTAATTGATACAAAATTTATTAAAGGGATCTATAAGTATTTAAGTTTACTACGATACACGACTGACTTTTGTGACATTTTAAATCGGGATTGTCTTCATTATTTGAATACATATGTTACCTGTTATTCTACTCCCATTCAACTTTTAAAGACTATTAGCTAGACACCGCACACGTTTATTCTTCTTGATTCCGGGCACTTTGTTTTCAGTTATTTAGAAAAAAAACTTCTCAAAAAAAAGCCCGTCCTGGACTTTGTAATGGAAGTGTTTCTTGTTGCAATTGACTAAAACATGTTTGGAGTGGTTTTCCCTTTGATCCTTTACTAACCAATCCACTAATATGGACTCCATCTGTGTGTTTTATATTTGTCTCTATTCCAAACATGCTATTAAATTTCGCATCACTTACATTTCAGTGGCAATGAAAAGATAAATATACGATAAAACCGATGAATCTTCCGAGTTTTAGAGAAAAGGCTTAGTAATATTTTTTTTGTTTTAATTTTCAGTTTATAGTTCGTATTAAATTTTTTTATGTTCTTCTTCAAGCGATGGGCAGTTGTTTCTCTTCGCTATTTCAATCCAGTTGGTGCACATCCTAGTGGTAAAATCGGAGAAGATCCCAACGGAGAACCAAATAACCTCATGCCATACATTGCCCAAGTAGCAGTCGGTCGTCGCCCATTGCTTAAGGTGTACGGAACAGATTTCCCAACGAAAGATGGTACAGGTGTTCGTGATTACATACATATTGTTGATCTTGCTGAAGGTCATGTTAAAGCATTAGATAAGCTAAAGAACGATGATGAGACTGGTTTCTTTGCCTACAACTTGGGAACCGGAGTTGGCTGTTCGGTGTTAGAGTTGGTAAAAGCTTTTGAAACTGCCTCTGGCAAACCAATCAATCATGAGCTAGTCCCACGAAGACCTGGAGATGTAGCAACAAGCTATGCTGATGCTTCACTAGCAACTAAAGCACTCGGTTGGAAAGCAAAGCGTGGAATAAAAGAAATGTGCGAAGATACTTGGCGTTGGCAAAGTAAAAACCCAAAGGGGTACGCTAAGTAATAATTTCATTTAGCAATATGCCTTTAAAAAAAAAAACAATTAATAATACTATAATCTATCTATATTTGACTATCCAAAGAGAGCATACAAGCTTGTATGAATGAAAGCCAGTTATAATTATTATCCTAAAGTGTTAACTAAATAAATGTCATATTTAATCACCAACTATATAATAATCAAGTATGTCTTTAATTTTCTTGTCTAGTGTCTTGTTTTCGTCACATGCTAACCAAGGGTAATGAACTCTGCCAACAGTAGGTTTAAAATATCAACACTGTATTTATTTTTTTAGTTATCAGCACAAGTTTTTTTTAGTATTATTTTCATATTTATGGTGCAAATGTTTAAATGTTATTAGACTTCAAATTAAACTCCTACAACATATCTATTTTGTTAGTGCTGTTAGTGAATAAATTCGCACCGACCTTGGGTTTAATTGGTCCTTTAAAATTGTACTTTACACACTAAAAAGCATTGCAAGTCTGCAATAGACCTGTTGCCTATTTCGTTGGTGGAGTAATTATGCCTAGAAATTTCTATGTCGTATTGTGATTTTCTAAAATGAAATATAAAATATATTTAATTAATCTAAAATGAGAAAAAAAAAACTTAATGTAAAATGTATGAATAAATATATGTACGTCTACAAATTATAGTTTAATGTTACCTGTAAAGTTTAATTCCCATAACACTTAAAGGAACTGCAACACATTCGATGTCCCTAGGAAGCTCCGGAAAAAATTGTGTGATATGCGCAGTATGATCTAATCTAACATTCGTTCGCGCAAAGTTTGTCTACAGTGCTCATACTGTGCTGTTATTCCAAAATCAAGCTGCGACTACTAGATATGGTGCAGATCTGTGTCTAAAACTAATGTTTATAAATACAAAACCAGCGATATAGACTATTGCATCAAATCCTTACACAATTTATCCATAATAAAAATCATGTATTGAATGCTATATTCACACATTTAGTATGGCCAGTAAGTTGTTATTTGCTTACAAATGAGTTCGTTCGTTTGAGCCTTTTTGTAAGGAATATTTTTTAAAAAAATGTTTAGTAAATGGTTTGCTGCATAGTTCTAATCGAAAAGTTGGTGTATGACGTATCGGAGGATTGAAGGCTGCTGCGAGGCGTCTCCATCTCATAACACTAGCAAAGGATATTACGAATTATACTACGTACAGCGGTGCAAGTTGTTTTTTTATTAATGGAAACAAAGAGTTTCTAAGTGTTTCTAAGATATTCATTGGCCTTTGTGTGCAACTTATGCGGTCTCTAGTACCACATTGCCATCACCTCATCACCTTGTACCTGTCCTTCAATATGAATTTGTTCATCTCCCTCATATTAGTACTTAGTTCTTTTACACTTTGATTAAAGGAACATTATATTCCTGTAAATTTCTTAAAATTCCATTTTGCTTCGTGTCGTCTCTTATGCAACGTTTTTCTAGTTGAGTGAAAACGTGTCCATCCATCTTCCACATTACGAATAAGTTTTAATGTACGTTCCAATTAGGTATATTCTCTGTGTAACCGTACTTGATTTGAATCGGTTTCCAATCACGTATAAATGGCTTTTCCTCATAGCATTAAATCTATTACATAAAAAGGGTGGGATTTCCGAGAATTCTTTTTTATCTAAGGGTGTGTTTCGGTACGAATGGGATTTCTACAATTTTCGGAAAGATTTTAGCATGAGCTAAATTTCTATTTATTATAGCTCCTAGCCGTTAATTTAAGGAAACACCAATCAAGGCAAGGGAGCGGTAATCTGTGACTGGTAAAACAAATAACAGAATAAAATTACATACTTACTTATTTTCGGCCACACAAGTCGGGTATAACATAATAAGAACATTTTTTGTTCAGTCAATGCAAATAATTTAATGATTTCTAGACACAACCTGGGTAAGGCATCGTCCCAGAAACTGGTCTTGACTATTAAATATTAATGCGTAGAAAATTTGTATGTTTAAATAATAATAGCAATTACCAGAGTTAATTAACAGAACAAATGTATTTACTATGACTATTGCAAAAATCATTTATTTTTCTTTTAGAGTGCGGCATGTGTTTGAATTCAACCATGATGGCTATACACTAAAATAAATTATTAACACAACTGTGTTTTAAAATTCAATATTATTTGGTTTTCAAATCAGTTGCGATATTGTGCCCGATTTTTATTATTACCATTGACTGCCTATGAACATTTTGAAGGACGGATTTGGTCAAATACAGGGCATGATACGTATGTGTGTATGTAGATACATTCATAACTTACTTACATGTGTATGTGATGCCAATATTCAATGGAATGCAAGTATTTTCATTTTTTAGTACACAAAAAGGTCCGATTTCGTAGTCACACTTGTATGCACTATGTTCACCATTCAACCGTGATTTGGAAAATATTTAATTTTCAACTTGTATTCCAGACTCGTTTGACCTTGACCTAGTAAAATTAAAAGAATTCTTTCAGATGGTGTTTGCATGCATTATAAAAAACTTGTTTTCAGAAATAAAAGAGTAAGTATAAATCACTTTTTGGGACTCAGCCTTGTCTTAATTAGTCACCTACTTGGAGAGGAAATTTGGTTAAAACCTTTCTCTAAACGTAAGCGCATGTACCTACACATATTTTATATGGAATGGCACACGCCATGTCAATTTTATCTATAGATTTAATATAGTGATTTATTAATCTCTTTCAGATAGGTCTGTGTTTACATATTTTCCTTTTAATTGCCTGATATTTTTATAAATATCGTGACGACTGTCTTTATAGTGTCAGTACACTAGCAACGACCAAATTAGAATGTTTCCTTATCACTGAACGAATGCGATTAAGCCCCAACCGTACAGATAAACAACCGAAACTGAACGTCAAATTGTTTCTTCTTAAACTCAATTAAAGAAGAACACTAGGAAAATAACAAGCACAATTTACTTGAATAAGAAGGAAATTGAGGAGAGTGAGAGTTGTTTAGTACCAATTTTCGCTTGCATCTACGAAGTCCTGTTATTGTCCAACGATTGACAGATTTGCAGAACAACAAAGTATCTGATATTGTTTATAATCTATTTAAAGTAATTAATAACGTCAATTACACGTGCTTTACAACCTCTTCACCAGTATGATCTTTGGGAAACTTCAGCAGTCTGTTACAGGGTATGTCTTAAAATATTTATGTTATAAGTACATTTCACTCTCATCCTCTTTAAAATATCTTTAAGTATAATTCGGATGCAGAAATGCAATGCTTATAATAGCTCCCAAACAACTGAATTATATTTTAATAACCGATTTCGATCAGCTTTGAATTTGTTATGAAAAAGACTAAATCACGATACCAAAATATATTTGCTTATCATTGAGCAGGCTCCACTGTACTCTAATGGTGCCTTGTGTGAGAGAGTTATCTATCAAGCGCACTATCTACGAGTATCTGCTATAGTACACCAACCAACTTCAACAGCCAAAAACCGGACACACTTCTCTACGAAATTAAACAATAATCGAGTGCGCGGTTAGCAACGAAAGCAATGAAAACGACTACACCATGTTATTTAAAGACTTTTTTTTTTTGTTTTTGTATGCTACTCTTTGTGATCTGTTTCTGTTTCGAGTAAGTTTTGTTCCCTTTCAATGATCTCTGCGACAGAAACTTACAGAACGAGTCGACTATGCGAAGCCATTTGTGATGTCAGAAAGACCAGATAACCCTGATCAGAGGCGAGCCCCTCATACACAGTATGTGGCCTTTGAATGACCAAAACAAGAAAAAAAAGAGCAGTCCGAGTTTACTTTTCTGCGTCAAGAGAACTTATTATTCAAACCATGTTGATGCCGACGAAAAATAACATACGAGTATTTCTCTATTTTAAGCTTTTTATTGCTCGAAAAAATTCCAAAACTTAAGTGATAATGCCAATAATGATAGCGTTGACCGAAACGATTGACGGTGGCAGCAGGTTCAAATTCCGTATCAAACAAGTTATGCATTGGCTGGACGCTGGACGGAGTAGAAAATCAACTGAACCCACACAAGCTTATAGTATGGGTGTCCAAAAACAAAAAAAAACTTTGAAAATGTTTACTTGTTTGAATTGACTTTGTCGGAGGGACAAATTTTGAACTTTGTGCCATAGCATGTTGATAGCGTTTATTGTTATCAAAAATGTAAACGATTTCCATGGAAATTTATTCCAAAATGTCGCATTTTCATACCTTTTAATCACAAGAAACATTTCAGAAATATATAGGAAGAGTTTTAACCTTTTCTTGTCCACGGACTCAAATAATCAACAGAAGATGCTAGGCTCTGGACCACATACGGTCTGTTGTGCCAAATATTTGTATTTTCTTCGTACATGTTTGTCTGTCCGTAAAATGATCAACAACACCTACTGTGTACTCAAAGGTCCAAGAAGAGATAGTAACAAGAGATTATAGCCCTTTACTGGCTCTATTAAAGCGTAACTTATTTACTTTTATGTTGGATGTCACAACAGTCCAGTGGGTATGATTCTCTTCATCCAACTAAATGCTTAACTTATATTTCCACCTAAGCGTTACTTTAGGTGTGATCTTTCTATATCGCATGTGCAATGCGATTTTAATAATTTCAGGGAGTGAGTGTTTAAGTTCTATTGCTGTACATCGTCTAGCCCAGTCATCTTAAAGGGTGAAGTCAAACCAAATTCAGCTAAACACATAACATTGTCCTACGTCTTCACATTGAAGTTTTAGTTTACTATTTTGATGGTGTTGAAAAGATATGACAAATATTTAGCGCGACTATTTGAGAGATTCCGACAAAAATAACGAACCTTAACCCCAGGATAGCACCCCGGAATATCTGTTGATTCTACTTTTGATTGCACTCTGGATTGCAAGCTTCTGAGAGTAATTTTCAAAGTTTTTTGTCTGTTAGAAGAAAATTTCGTAGGAAGATACTATCCTGTAGATCGGAAATGTTATTTGAGTTCTGTCTGGTACTCAAAAGAACTGATCTACATAATACCTGGTATTTCATGAAATCACCTTCACCATCAGATGGTCTATGGGTCTTTAATAGACGACTGGGCATTTTAAAATGAAGAATACAAATTCTTTCATTAATTTATTGCGTAAGAGTATACCGTTGACTCATTAATAGAATTAAATTATATAAATAAATATTGTGGTTCAAGAAACCGATTTAAAAGTGTTACCTATGGAAATTCCGTCTGAAAGTCATAAACTTCAACTAAGTTACTAAGTCCACTGATATTTTGTTGCTGGATTGTAAGAATTTTATTTCCTAGGTAATCCTTAGTTTCTGCGAGTGTTCCTTTTTTATTTGGAACAGTGGAACAGATTTAGATAATACTTTAATGTAAAGAAAAACAATCAACTAATGACTTATCAATCACACAAGAAGTGATAGTAATAAAGTCATTGTTATTATTTATTTTTATAATTAAACAATCTTCGGGTCTATTCGTTAAACTAACAACAAAAATATATAACAACACACATATTTTTATATGTATGTATGTACATATGCACGTATAGCCACATGCATACATATTTTATTTTTTATTTTCAAAACTGTCCCATGACTATAATGAATGAAAAGTGCCAACATAAAAATATATGTACATATGTTCATGTTTGACTCATCTATTCCTAAAAAAAAAAAAATATATTATAACAAAGCGTGATTACCGGCAAAAATCGAAAACATTGCCAAAATGCAGACTGATGCGAAAAAACATTACTTTTTAGCAAATAATATATTTTTGTTTTAAAACTAAGATTACGGAGTGAACTTGCCTATTGTATAACAGTAGGTAGCGATAAGTTTTCTCGCATTTTGGACTCATCTATCAAGTAAATAATTGAACAATGAATAAAACAATCTTAACGTATGTATATTTTTATATTTTTATTAGAATTTGTTGATAAGTCTAGGAATTCAAGTGATATCAAATCTTTAAAGATGGAGACCATTTGTCGTTGTTAATTGTCGTGCGTTAGTTTCGCACATTTACTCAAATCTTTTACGATTTCGTCGTAATTACAAATGACGTCGATAGAAAATTAATAAACCCAACTTCCTGTTTTTGGAATACGAGTTTAAAGGTTAAGGCAAATATTGATCTTTTGCACTACAAATTTGTATTTACGAAATGCACCAGAAGAATGTACATATCTACTATATATTTACTAGACGCAGTCCGTTTTCATTCTTTATCGAAAAAGTCACAATGGGTCGATATTGATCTATGTAAGTGTTGCATAAAGGAGTTCTCTCCCCCCTTAGACAATTGACCTACCTAATGGTCATATAGAACGAATCAGATACAAAGAGTTGGTCTTGAATTTAGCAAGAACAACTACGACAGCAAGGTTGCTATAATTAGTAGTTCAAAAGTTATTTTATATGTAGAATGGAGTGTATACATATGGTACCTGACCCTGAGTAGCAATCGCAAACTTCAGAAATGACCGAATTGTGGATAATTGAAATCGTTGCTTGAAAATTAAAATGTATAAAAATATATACGTCATATAAATTTGACAGATTTTTCTAATGACTGCAGACTGTAGTCGAACATTTATACCTTGAGTTCGTAGGCACACCATTCAGCTTGCTTAACGATGTGCTTTGACACAACTGTTCTGGAAAAAAGAAATTATTGCACCTAAAAATTTGTCGTGGTAAATGTATTTGAGAAACACTCATGGGGGGTATTGAATAAAAATCTTGGTACATATGTACATATTTGCTAGTAGATTACGATTCGCCCATTTTTCATCCTCTAGCGCCTTCATATCTATGTATGGATAAAAAAAATGGTATTGAAATGAATACAGGACTTCACATTTTTTTTCGAGAAATAGAACAGGCGACATCTCTAAACAAAACATTGGTATTATTCAAAGGACAGTCGTTGGTAAATCTGGAGATTAACAGGTCAAAGTTTTCATATATGTACATATGTACATTAAACTTATGCAATAATAGTTTATAGATTTTTGTTAAACCTGAAAAGTTCCTTAATTCAAGAAACCAGTCTGAGTTAGTTTGGAGTAATTATTCACTCGCCAATCGAGTTACTTTCTAGCTTTTCATTCTGCCTTGATCCGCTTCTCAATCTCCTCCAAGAATATATGCATGTATAAATAAATATCTATACATACGTCTATCATTATGGATATACGTATGTATGTATACTATACAAATCCGCGAAAAAAGATCAATCTATGTACGTAAATTGTTTTTTTTTTTTTGCTTTTTAGCCGCTGAAGAAAAGATGATGAAACATTGCATCATATTCCGAACTTTCCCGTTTTAAAGCACGCGCTTTATCCACTTATACAAAGATACGTACAGCTATAGCTATTGGAAACTCAATTCTAAATATAAAAAATAAATGCCTCCGATGACTTTATTAACCAGCTGATCTTTCTCGTGGTTTTCTAAAAATAAATTCACCTACAAATTATTGTAGTCAATGAGTGTCACTAATGTGACTTTGTGTGCGAATTTTCATAATCTTTTGCGTCTCAATGGAAGCAGTAGATACATACATACATACATATATGATTTTCGATATTAGCATGAGTAGAGATGGCTATTGATAGATGTATCCATGTACCCGTCGGCGGCACGGTGTATTTAGAATAGTCCATGGTCAGTTTTTGAAAGTCGAAATTTTTCGTATCCTTTAAAGATTACATTCAGTGTAAAGTTCACGCATTTTCCAACGGTAAATGAAAAATACAGTCATTTGATTTTCATGGAGGTAGGTCAAGGATTTGACGAAAAATTCGAATGCACAATTTACCGGTACATTTTTGAATGTGTATTTAAAGTCACATGCCGCCCATAGGCCATATTATTATATTTTATTATAGTCTGGCAAGTAAAAAAAATAGGCAAAGATATAAAAAAACTTTTTTAAAGCTATTCAACCATCATAAAAAAAAAATTTAAAATTGATTTTCTTTTTTACAGAGCTGCTAAAATTCTACGAGTTTGGCAGGTGCACAGAGTGCGAGGTCTTACGGCATATACTGGGACTAGTCTTACGGAACTACCTCAAAATGCTGCAGCTTTCATTAAAGAGTCTGAGGCACTCTGTTTACCGGATAAAGTTCATATCTGCGATGGAAGTGACTCAGAAAGAAAGATGCTGGTGGAAAAACTTGTGGCTCAGGGCACCCTTACCTCATTAAGAAAGTACGAGAATTGCTGGTTGGCTAGGACTAATCCGGGAGATGTAGCACGTGTAGAGTCCAAAACCTTTATTTGCACAGTTAAAAAAGAGGAAGCCGTAACTGGCTCCTTAGGCAATTGGATTTCTCCGGAGGATATGCAAAAGGCAATTGCTGAGCGATTTCCATCAAGCATGAAGGGACGGACAATGTACGTAATACCATTCTCTATGGGTCCGGTTGGTTCGCCTTTATCAAAAGTTGGCATTGAAATCACAGACTCTCCATATGTAGTGGAATCAATGCGAATTATGACACGAATTGGCAAAAATGTCGTTGAGCAGTTAAAGAAGAACTCTGAATTCGTAAAATGCCTTCACTCAGTTGGCCGTCCCGAAAACGGTGTTGTAAAGTTTCCATCGTGGCCCTGTGACCCAGCTCGTACTATTATTCTACATAAACCTGCAGAGAATTACATTGCTTCGTATGGATCAGGTTATGGCGGTAACTCTCTGTTGGGTAAGAAATGTTTTGCACTTAGAATTGGAAGCACTATTGCTAAGCGGGAAGGTTGGTTGGCGGAGCATATGTTAATTTTAGGCATTACCAATCCTAAGAATGAGAAAATTTACATTGCGGCCGCTTTTCCGTCTGCATGCGGTAAAACAAATTTGGCCATGATGACACCTACTCTACCTGGATATAAGATCGAGTGTGTAGGCGATGATATTGCTTGGATGAGATTCGATGAGAATGGCCAGCTCCGAGCAATTAATCCTGAGAATGGATTTTTCGGAGTAGCCCCAGGCACTTCCACAGATACGAATCCCATCGCTATGCAAACCATATTTAAAAATACTGTATTTACAAATGTAGGCTCTACTTCTGATGGCGGTGTGTATTGGGAGGGTTTGGAAAAGTTCCAGCCTGCAGATATTGCAATAACAGATTGGCTAGGCAAACCTTGGAATAGTGATAGCAAGACACCAGCTGCACACCCAAATTCACGTTTCTGTTCTCCAGCTTCACAATGTCCCATAATTGATCCAGCGTGGGAGGATCCACGTGGAGTTCCTATAAGCGCCATCTTGTTTGGTGGACGACGACCAGCGGGTATTCCTCTTGTTTATGAGGCACGTTCATGGGCTCATGGTGTTTTTCTGGGTGCCTCTATGCGCAGTGAATCTACTGCGGCAGCGGAACACACAAAAAAAGTAATAATGCACGATCCGTTTGCTATGCGGCCATTCTTTGGATACAATTTCGGCAACTATCTAGAGCATTGGTTAAGCATGGAGAAGAAAGGTACTGTTCCAAAGATTTTCCACGTAAATTGGTTCCTCAAAGGTAAAGATGGTAAATTTATGTGGCCTGGATACGGAGAAAACTCCCGAGTGTTAGATTGGGTATTTAGGCGTGTAAAGGGAGAAGACTGCGCTAAGGAGTCCGCTATTGGATTGCTGCCTGCGGACGGTGCGCTTAATACCAAAGGCTTGGATCTATCTGCTAGCCTTGAAAATCTTTTTGCGTTACCAAGAGATTTCTGGCAACAAGAAGTGAATGAAATACAAAAATACTTTGAGACTGAAATAGGTGAACATTTACCAAAGGTTGTAGCCAACGAATTGGCATTTTTAAAAGACCAAATACAAAAACTCTAATTAAGAAAAAAGAAAAAATGATAAATAAATATATGTTATGCTAAACTGATAAATTTTACTTTTCAAAAACTAAAATTAAAAATATTTAGCTTATCTATCGAGGGCTGCTTACAGTTGTATTGTTTTTTAAACCAACAAAGACTGTGGTTCAAAAACTTATCTCACGTTGAAGTTTTACATTCCACTCACGTCTTGGTATAATGCGTAGGACATTTATCTCCAACGAAGGTTTTGATATTCTAAGACTGACGAGGAACTTTCTCTACAAAGAATCTAATGCTGCTCAACTGTCCTGTTAAAGAAAAAGAGTGCTTGAAGATCAACGTACTGACCTCTGGGTCACATTTAGGGCCTAGCTCAAATGTTTAGCTCTTTCTAAAGCTCTTAAAGATCTTTCTACGTCTTTGGACAACTGCTTCTTGTAGATGACTCCTTAATATTCTAATGCATCACTTTAATATATGCACTTTACTTTTAAATATACATATGTACTAGGCATCTGTGGAGTTTATAATGGATCTGCAGTACATTTCTTTTGTGATTATCCTGCCTTCGCATTTATCAAATGGGCGGCTTTATGGGTCTAATTTCAGTAGGAATGCTGAAATAATAAACTCAGTACTAAATTTCCTCACATAGAAACTTAGTCTCAGAACCTGAATCTGCGTTGGGTCTTCCAGTATCTTCGGACAGTTTTCAGGTATTCTTACGCAAGTTCAGAAATTCACGAGTAGGATGGATGGAGATTAAGACAGACAAAGTTAACATGATTGGTTAAAGATACAAAATAAGCTGGCATCCAATGAGAACTGATGCAGCACATCCATAATATTTGAAAAAAATTAAGTTAGACGGAGTTTGTGTATAAGCTTTGCTGGCCATTACACATTAAATACTGCACAGAGGCGTGTTATTCCAAAGGCAAAATTGTTTCTTCTATCCATCCTATGGTATCAAATAAGTCTGAATTGAGTTTGCCTTGAGCCCCCGAAATCATAATAAGAATCTTATTGTCAAAAACGATCGTTTTAAATACGCCATAATTCATATTTTCCGCAAAAAAAACAACAACAGCATTTGAATCTGTAAATATTTTCCAATTACTATTCGTTATCGCTTTGACTTTTGTTCCCGGAACCTCAATTGTTCGAAAGAAAAACCTGTCACAATATGCTTCCCATCTTTTGTCCGTAAGAAATTGTTTATTTTCATTTCCGTTTAATATAGTTGTTCATTTCTTCAATGACAACGTATTTGTGTTGCTTATTTCTCAGAAGAATACTGTGTCATCCCAATGTCTGATTCTTTCAGTTTTTCTTTCTAGAAATAGGCCGGGGTATTTCCCCACCTCACTGTTAAAAACAAATGGTGCATTAAGGACCCCCAGGCAACTCTTTGATTGTTATTCATTCATCAAACTAAAAAACTAATTAGTCTGACTTTACTTTTTTATAAGCCATCACAAGCAGGGTTCGAAGCTCAAAGAAAAATATAGAAACAATGTAAACTTTGAAACCATTCATTGTAATCACAAAGTTTCGGTGATAAGAGTGCAATCGATTTATTAATAACAAAATAACACTAAAAAGCACTCAGGGAATACGCAGAAAATTTTTATTATGGCTAGCAGTACATATGGAATTTGTTACTGTAATTACAATAATTTCGGAGGGGGCTTAAACCGGAGTAAACAGGGCGTGCGGCACAGCCACCCTCACTAACACATCGATCAATTAAATATTCAGCAAAATTCTCTTATCACTAATGTTTTTGTTTGGCTGCCCTCTGATAATACGTTTAATAAAATTCTTTTAAATGAGACTCCTTAATAAAACAACAAAATTTGATTGCGAAATCATAGACTTTTTTTTTGCGTCTCCAAAAATACACATCCTCTGAATGGAAAATTTCGACCAAAATGAATGTACATATCTATCTACAGTTTTCTCAGTCATATATGTAGAAATAGATATAAACAGAGCGGCTCTGCAATGGAAACACCGGAATTTCCAGTCGAACAAAATACGACAAGAGCTAAAAATTTGTATAAGTTTATCTCCTTAAAGTAGTCTGAATCTCTTAAGGGCAACTTGAGCCAGTTTTTTAACTGGAAAATGCATGCAGAACAAGTTTCGGTTTTACGCTCTGTTTAGATTGGGTTAATGGAAACAAAAATCGGCGCAAAGAGAGACACGCGAACCTATTCCCACGATCGATTATTTTTTGGATAAAGTCCCATTTAGTTGGTGACTTTGAATTCACCTAATCATCCGCATAAGACATGGCTGTATAGAGACGTATGGATTTGACTTTTTTATTTTTAACACGGAGAAATAATAAAATATGTACAACACACAATTTTATTTTTGACATGGCAATAACAAGATTTTCGTTGTTACCCGCCCGCTCGGGTTTTCCTTCTTTTTTCTTTTTTTTTTTTAATTTCTATACCGTCGTTGTCGACATCATAGCCTAATAAAACAATAAACAACATAGGCAAAGGCAATTAAGAGGCAACACATGTTCTAGTATCACTTACTACCACCATCGAGTAGTTTCTTGCAAATTGGTCGAGCCCCCTCAGATTGGCCAATCCTAAGCGAGCATTGCTTGGGTGGTGTGCGTCCCATTCGGTACGGGACGGAAATAATTTCTAGTGTAGAGCGCGCTATTGCTATCTTTTTATACAATCACTATGGATGAAGGAATTCGCATATAAAAACGTTGGCTGAGTGTTTGGCCCGCCAGTTACTCGCAGCTAGAGTAAATGGAAAGATCAAGTGATAGAAACAGTGATCTTAAAGTAAAACCAAGTTTTGATAAAAAACTGTGGAGAAACATAGAATTCTTGGAAATTATTTGAGCGCGATCGTCTGCCTATATTTAAAGTGCATTTCTGTTTGTTATTGTGAATTTAATTGTAAAATACAAAAAAAAAAGATAAAAGTACCTCAACATGCCTGAGTTTATAGAAAAGTCAAATGTGTACGTAGTTCATTGTGCTGTGTGCTCTGTGCTTGTTTCAATGATGTAATTGTTTGGTATTGTTGCATTTGCAGGTTGCCTTCGTGCTTGACAAAGGAGAACAAAGCTCAGACGAACTTCGGACTGTATAACCATATCCGTGGGGTGAATATCTCAAATGGTGATTTGTCTAATTTGACTGCGAATGTGAAGGCGTTCGTAGAAGAGGCGGTGGCACTGTGCCAACCCGATCAGGTGCACATCTGTGATGGCTCCGAGATGGAGAACAAGATGCTTTTGAAGCAGCTCGTCGAAGGTGGAACTATTGTGCCGTTGCCGAAGTATGAAAACTGCTGGTTGGCAAGAACCAATCCAGCTGATGTGGCGCGCGTTGAGTCGAAAACTTTTATTTGTACCGAGAAGAGGGAGGAGACTATTACTACTCCAAAGGAGGGTGTCAAGGGCACCTTGGGAAATTGGATTTCTCCAGATGATATGGATAAGGCTGTACAGGAGCGTTTCCCAGGATCCATGAAAGGTAGAACTATGTTCGTGGTGCCGTTCTCAATGGGACCAGTTGGCTCCCCTCTATCAAAAATTGGTATTGAGGTCACTGATTCTGCATATGTGGTTGCATCGATGAAGATTATGACACGTATGGGTCTACCAGTTTTGGAACAGCTGAAGAAGAATGAGGAGTTCGTTAAGTGTTTGCACTCAGTAGGAACTCCAGCTAGTGGAGTCGTTGAAAAGCCATCTTGGCCATGCGATCCGGAAAGAACAATTATCCTGCATAAGCCAGCGGATAATTTGATTGTGTCTTATGGTTCTGGATATGGAGGTAATTCTCTTCTGGGTAAGAAGTGTTTTGCCCTTAGAATCGGAAGTACCATCGCCAAGCGCGAAGGATGGCTGGCCGAGCATATGTTGATCCTTGGCATCACTGATCCAAAGGGACAGAAGAGGTACATTACTGCAGCTTTTCCATCGGCCTGTGGTAAAACTAATCTGGCAATGTTGAATCCTTCACTGCCCAACTATCAGGTTGAGTGCGTCGGTGATGATATCGCTTGGATGAAATTCGACAGCAAAGGAGATTTGCGTGCAATTAATCCGGAAAATGGATTCTTTGGCGTAGCACCAGGAACATCTGTAGAAACGAATCCAATCGCAATGGCTACTGTTTTTAAGAACACTTTGTTTACAAATGTGGCTTCAACCTCTGACGGAGGCGTTTATTGGGAGGGAATGGAAAGCAGTCTTGCTCCCGGAGTCCAGATTACCGATTGGTTGGGTAACCCATGGGATAAGAACTCCGGCAAACCAGCTGCACATCCAAACTCTCGTTTCTGCACACCAGCAGCTCAATGCCCAATCATTGACCCAGCCTGGGAGGATCCAGAAGGTGTACCGATCAGTGCTATTCTCTTTGGTGGTCGCCGTCCAGAAGGTGTGCCGCTAATTTATGAGTCAAACTCATGGGCTCATGGTGTCTTCGTTGGAGCCGCTATGCGAAGTGAAGCCACTGCAGCAGCTGAATTTCGTGGAAAAGTTATCATGCACGATCCTTTCGCAATGCGTCCATTCTTTGGCTATAACTTTGGTCACTATCTTGGCCATTGGTTAAGTATGGAACAAAATCAACGTAACGTTCCTAAGATCTTCCATGTTAACTGGTTCCGCAAGAGTACTGAAGGAAAATTCTTGTGGCCCGGATATGGCGAGAACTCAAGAGTTTTGGAGTGGGTCCTTAAACGAGTAAATGGTGAGCAATGCTATACTGACTCACCGATTGGTCGCATTCCCACTAAGGATGCACTTAATCTATCTGGAATGGCATCCCCCATAGATGTCAATCAACTTTTCTCACTAGAGAAGGACTTCTGGACGGAAGAAGTCAAAGCTGTTTCCACTTACTTCGAAACACAAGTAGGAGCTGACGTACCACCGGAGGTAAATGCCGAACTGAAAAAACTAGAGCAGCGTGTGGCAGCTATGTAAACAAAACATACCATAACTTTACTTTAAAATTTAAACATGTTGTATATTAGTATTACCATTGAATTTGAATGTAGCTTGTAAGATGATTTTATATTGTGTATCATAGTTGAAACTTAATTATCTGCGTGCCATTTGTATATCCTTCCAAAAATTGCACAGCAGAAAGAGATTGCAATAGATGTAAATAAATGTATTATATAACAAAATTCGATGAGCGTTTGTATGTGGAGAGTGGAAGCGATCCATGATCTGGTGAGATGGTGAAATTTTCGAGAGGAAATGTAAGTAGTAGTCAGCCGCATTCTACTTATAGCCGTCGCATTCTTCTTACATGGTTGCCATGTCCTCCGATTCTATGAACGTAAGGCTGAAGACGTAAGGCTGAAGACGTAAGGCTTCAGACGCAAATTGTAGGTTTTTAAAGTAGTTAATTATTCTCGGAATAGATATCTTTGTGAAAGAAGAGGAGACTTCTTGAGATTGTATGGTAGTCTCGTATCGCTGGTGGTGGAAACTCGCTACTGAGTGGTAGGAATCCTTTTGTTTTTAGTAGTTATTCGTGAATGTTTGGTTGTCTCACTTTTCGTGGCTTCGTAGTCATTTGTTACTGAAATACACTATTTTCTTCGTCAGTTGTTCCTTATCTGGGAGTGATTCGTGGTGTGTATTCCATATTGGTTGATTAGTAGCCATTCATAGAGTCTCTCGTGGTTCATAGTTGATTATCTCCTGTCTCTGGGAGTCATTCGTGATTGGTACTGGTTGAAAGTCCTTTGCCTGTGAGAATCATTTACAGACAGCATACTCTCACTTCTAGAAGTGTCCTTCGACATTGGTAGTTAGTTGTTAGAGCATTGCTCTTTGAAAACCATTTGTGGATGGTTGTACATCATGACAAATCTCTACAGCTAGTTTTTCGTAATTTGTACTCCGTCATGAGAGGTTGGTAGGCTCGGCTTCGGCGAGAAAGGTATGTTCCGTTGTTATTGATATCGCTTCTCGTATCTATATATGTACTTGTATAATGCTATCGCTATTGCTGCTACTATTCGGCTTCTGCTTTCGCTACCGCTATCGATAATGTTGTGGAATGGAATCAGATGAATTTAAATAAATACTTGTAGATTACAAGAAATTTGTTATTTTTTACACATTCCTCTACCCTTGGAGGCGGGACTGAAAATAAATAAATACTCGTCCGGGGTCTCTATTATTGATGATGTCTGCACCCAAGACGTGGAGTGCTATTGAACGAGAGTTTTTAACAATAAGACTAGTGCAGAGAACTATGGAAGGAATCATGTTAGGAATGTCGTTAAAGTATCGATTACACAATAGAGAAAATCCGACTTAAATATATTATCACTTAAGTGAATTTGGGTCGGATATTTTATGCGAACGAATGGCAAATGATAGAAAGAAAAAATTTGCCAAGAAATTGCAATTAGATCGAGATGGAAAGATGATATAGTAGTAAAAATAAACTGGGTAAAGTAAGGGGAGGCCTACCATACATGCATATGTAGGAAGGACATCATAGAACTTAAAACGATAGCAAATGTATTTTTATTTAAAGTAATACGATACGATTTTCACAAGTCTCAAACTACGATTTCAATTCATTTTTCGTGACAACAATGCATGGTTATACTTTCATAATGTAGGAGTGGGAAAACGAACAAAAATAATCTCTTTTAAAAGAAATTGATTTTTGTTGACATTAACATAATTAGACCCCCAGTTCTTTCCATTACCTCAACTTGAACTAATTCTGTCATAACCTGGAAGTGATTGCCCTTGCATGCATTTACTTTTACCACAGATCCCATCAGGATTTATACACATATGTATATGCATATGTAACAGTATGTTTGTACATAACATATGTACGTGCGTGCATTCATTTTACTACTCGAACAAAAAACCATCAGTCCAGCGGAAAATGTGGGCTATTGATATCGCAAAATGATGGGCTATTACGCATTTTCAGAGTCATTTTAGGATGATTCTAGTGGAGTGCTAACGCAAACAACTTGTCGTCTGCACTGCTGGAGTAAAGGTTGTATACTATTGCTCCTTGTGATGGATACCATATACACATACTTATGTACATATATGTACATAGTTCGAGTCCTAAGGACTTGCCATGTTATCTCTCGAGAGAAGAAGTTCGCATGTCTGGTATCTATGCTCTGGCTCCCCCGACCGCTCTTCTCAGCGCACATTGCCTTTTTGATTTCCCAAAAGCCAAAGAACAAAAGTTGCTGTGAAAGCGCATGGATTGTAAGAAATTCGTATACCATGTATACATGGAAGCCATGTTAGAGAAAAAAAAATTGTATCTCAAACCACCCCTTGCCATGCGGAGCTGTGCTTGCAGAAAAGTCCCGAAGCAACAGCTGACTGGCTTTAGTGTGTATTTTGCAATAGTGTTGCAGATTTCGAGCTCGTGCGACGTTGGTAGAAAAGTTTACCTTGTTCTCTCATTCTGCGTTACACAGCGCAGTGTAGAGTTCTCTAGCTGGAGCTGGAGAATTTTTCCCCAGTATTAGCGCTAGCATCCACTGTTATGCTGCAAATACTTATAAAGTTCATGGATTTTAATTTAAAAGATTGCTTTTGCTTTTAACACAAGTTCTCAATAAACCAATTAAAACTAAAATTTTTAGTGCAAAACTATGTGCAGTCGTTTGAGAGTTTGCCACCAGTTTTCTTACCTAATTGTCACCGGACCATTTGTATCGGCCATCCAAGGGCAATGGTACGTATACATAAATATATTTCTTCATATAATCACACTTGTTGCATGTTAAAAACTTTGATTCCGTGAAGGGATCGCAAAGAAAAGAAGCAAAAAAAAAAATTAGAAGAGGAAAACCACTTTACAAATTGGGTAAAATCAATACCATAGTAACTTAATAAAAGTGTTTTATAGTTCTGCTATTGCATACATATTTTCGTATTTGCAATCCTCTCATGTTTATATGTACTATATGGTCAAAGTGTTCCGGTGGTTAGTCCTTTGTGGTAGGCTAGGTGAGAGGCACATTTCATTTTGTTATATCGTTCGGGGCCTACTGCATTCTGTAAGTTTATGTAAGTCAGGTGAAAAAAAGCAATTATGAACAATACAGGTGTACACATAGAAAATGACGGTCTGGTTTGGTATCTCAATTCAACAGTTGGGACAGGATAATAGCATTGTGGGAGATTGTGTGATTTCCTTGTTAACATTTTGTGTACACTGAACCGCTTATTGTGCTAATTATGGTTTTGTGGGTGGTTGAAGTGCTTTTCGTGTGTACATACCTGTACACGGTGCCATAGCTATCTAAACCTCCTTGTAGGTATGCATGTACTTATGTATGTATGTATATATACAAGAGGCTCTCTTTATTTTTATGGCAATTTTCAAGGTTTTTAGGCAAACACTTTAAGATTATTGCTTCACATCAAGATGTACTTAATAGTGCCGCGAAACCATTATTATAAATATGAATGTGGCTTGTCTAATTGTACTTGGGTGGGGCGAATGGCTTCCTTTTAAATTATATACCTTCAAACAATAAATACATATTCAATAGATACGCGTAACTGATAAATTAGTATTTGCACACAGTACAATTTAGTGTTCATTTACATAATGATACTTTAGGTAGAAACAATCATATTTTAATTTTAAAACTAATTCGATTCTAATACGATTATCGTTTAAGCCCCTTTTTAAAAAAGCAAATAATTGTGTCTTGGCTTTAGTACTCCTTTACTATCCCTTCGCATTTAGTAGGCTTATATTCTCCTCATTTACTCACGCTTTTATCCATTTTTTTTATACTTTTTCAGAAAAAAATATTAATTTTGTAATGTCTTACTAAGCGGATTTAATTTTTTGTTTGCCTATTCCTTTTTTAACCTCAATCACTTATACTTCATGTTATTACGGAATGATTTGATTGACAGTAATCAACTATTTCCGATCCGGAAACCTGTACCAACAGCTCATAGATTTATCCGTTTTCAAACTGGAAGGATTATTAAATTACAGCCAACTTTGAATGTTAGGGATTGTTTTTCTTTTTTAGGGAAAATCAATCAACTCTACTTAATCCAAGATGAAATAGATACATATACTGTGCCACTTGTTTGCCTTTTTAAAATTCAGATTTTTCCAAATAAAATGTATCTTTATGTTTTAACAGTCTTTCAGCCCGTGATCGGAAATGTATTAATATATACTTAGGTATGTACATATGTATGTATGTACCTATGTATTTGCGCATAGTAGATATGAACATGTGTAGATATTTTTTACTAGAGAGTCTTATTGCTTATAGCGGGTTTCGCCCCAGTACCGGTATAGATCCTGAAGAAGTTCCTCTTTAAATTTGGTTATCTGCAACAGAGAGGAGTTAAATGGATACATAATGGTCAATCCGTATAATTGATTTTAAAGGAAGAGAGCTTAGTACTCAAAGGAAAGAAAAATAACACATACATACATATGTATAACAAAACACAAAATGCTCTTCAACGTAACTTCTTAAAAACTGCTGAATTTTGCTAAAGCAAAGAGTAGTTATGATCGATGAAGGCCTGGAAAGATTCAATGTATTCTTTAAAGGTTTTGTTTAAGGTATGGACCTACATATGTACCTCCTCAGACAATAAAAGACTTCATAAACTGACCGATGGATAGTGAGGAGAGAATTTTTTAGTGTCCTTAGTAATTAACTTGATCATAATTGTGCAACATTTTCCGTACGAGTTTAAATTAACCCAACAACAAATATTCAAGACATTTTTATTCCTATTATAATTTTTAGAATACAAATAGCAAAATGTCTAGCACGCGAAGTTCGCCGGCTAGTCCCAGATCTCCAAAAGTACAGCAACAGTCCTGGGAAACGCCAGGTTGTTCTACGGCTCCAAAAAGTCCTCATAGAACCATACCAACATTGCCACCGCAGCCATTTAAGAATCCAAAATCGCCAAGGTACAATGAAATTCATTTAAAATGAAAACCCAACTAATTTCAATGAAATCTACTCACTCACGTAGACATTTTAAAAATCAATCATCTCTCAACTGCTATGAACAACCTAGAAGTCCATCCATAAGTACATATAGCAGCTACAGTTATGATTCTGCCGCCAGTCGCAAATATGAAAATCCCCCACGCAGTCCGAAGATCACAACCACTTATGCCAATGATGATACTGATTCCAATTTGAGCTATTACCAAACACCCTCACCAATTCTGAGAAGCCCAAAAGCACTTCCAGCCCTGCCAACTGATTCTGCAGAATCCAATTACTACTTGAGTGGCCAAATATCTCAATCACCTCACAGAAGTCCCCATCTGCCGCGCAAATTTGTTTTCGATACACCACCATCCTCGTCAGAGCAAACAGGTACGGTAGTCTTGGAATGTTATTTATTTATTTTCTTATGAGAGACGTTTGTAACATCTGCCGCCGAATATTCTTTATATTTGTGGTATCTTTTATAGCAAAGAAATTCGAATATTACGAGCCGCAAACCCCTGATGATGAAGATGATAATGCTGACGATGTGGTTGGCATTGAGGATGCCACATTTGGTCATGGGCAATTTCCACACTCGTTGCCGTTGTCATTGGCATCGTCGCCCTACAATCATAGGAGACATAATTCTTTGAAAGGATTTGGCAGACCTCGCCCAAGGGATCCTATACACGTTCTTAAGGAAATTGACAATGGCAAAGACTTGTTCACATATCAAAAGGATCATCTTCTTATAGATGATCCTCATCAACCAGGCAATAACATATTTCTCAAACGAGATTCTTGTGTAACCGAATCCACGCAAATATCTATGGATTCTACAGATACAAATAATACGTCTATGACTACAACCACTACACTTAGCTCTGATAAGTCGGGAGCACCTGGTACTGAATTTAGGCGAAATGCTAGCCATAGCGGCAATGCCGGAGATAGTAAATTTAATGAGCTTGGTGGACACTATGAACATCCTGATGAGCAACATATGCGTGTGGGACGTCGCCATGCTATTAATATCACTTCAAATCCAGGATATCAGGTAAGAAGAATTTTAAGCGATTTACGTCAGATTTTGTCCGAATACATTTGTTTTATTTCTTTTAGGTATTACACAGCTCTCACTCCACATTGGATCGGACATGTTCTGATAGCGTAGTCTCGCTACGTTGCCGAAAATCCACTAGTGATCTAACTTATGATATGGATGACATGACAAGTTCGAATAGCAAAACTAGTGGGAACACAAATAATCATGGGAATAGCAATGGGGTAGCTGTGTCCAATCCAAAGCCAAGAAGGCGTGGTAGTTCTAAGGGAGGCTTAGCCTATTTGGCATCACGTCGAAATTCACGAGAATCAATGAAAAGCGCTTGTTCCAATACTTCAATTTTTTCTAATGATGACATAGGTCCATTGGCTTTTCAAGCCTCTTCACGTGGCCGACAGAGAAGGACTTCAAATTTTTTGGAATTACCTGGTAGACTATTAATTTTTTCTTTTGTTTGACGGTTAATAATTTAATTTTTGTTTATAGTTCCAGATCATGTTAGGCCAAGGGTATGCTCCCTGCCTGATCGAGCTTATAATCCTCGTTTAAGTGATGACTTGTATCGCTTGCGACATTTTTCTATTAGTAAAGGTAATGTGGTCAACTGTGGAGATTCTATCATATCAAGAAGATCAAGAAGTAATACGAGCGTTAATTCAACAAATAGTAGGTGAGGATACTAAGATGGGTAGAAGCTAAGTCCTTCTTGTAGGGTGGAAAATGCCTTGGTTTAATTTGATTGGAAAATTAGTTAATCGTTATTAAAATAGTTCTTAAATTAATAATTAGAATGGTACTTTCAGGAAAGCAAACTGTTGCATGTCTTTCTATGGAGAGCAATTTCGAGATTTCCGTACAGTAGCGCATACAGTATAAGCATCACTTTCATATTTTTCTCGACTTTAAAATCAATATTTTAATTCTACAATTGGAGCGATAATAGAAAAATTTCATTGCAAGGCATGTTATAGAGAATAGGTCTTTAAGGAAAAAAAACATTATAAGGGAGTTACAGGGTATATTAATATGCACTCTGTTCAACCCCCTCAATTTTTTGAATCGTATCAATCCAGTATTAAAGAAAGCACTTAATCGTGCATCTACTTGCTCCAATGTACTATGTATACTTACTGCATACAGACGTTTTTTTTTTTTCTTAAGGAGAAAGTCTTGCCATAAAATCCCATCGATTTCTTGTTCCTGCAGTTCTACAACATTGTACAAATGTGTTTTCTTTTTTAGAGCTAGTGAGAGGTCGCCATTTGATGGGTCATGTTGCGGTGGCGGTTATGCCAATGTGGACTCTATTCCACCATCCCCAGATACTGATGACAGTGAACCACCACCCCCACCAAGGCAAGTATTAAATCCTTCGCATAAGGTGTAATACTCTTTTTTTTCTTTTTGACAACAGATACAGAATCGTAATGTTGGGAGATGCAGGAGTAGGAAAAACTGCACTCGTTTCCCAGTTTATGACTTCGGAATACATGCACACCTATGATGCCAGCTTAGGTAAGTTTTCTGCTGTGAAAAGATAATGGACACGTTGTTAGCATTTTATTTATTGAAAGTGAATTATTAAAAGGCAACTTAAGGTTAGGTTATAGGGTTTTACTTAATAATTTCAAATTGAGTTTTAGATGACGAATTTGGTGAGAAAACAGTCAGTGTTTTGTTGGATGACGAGGAATCTGAGTTGGTTTTTATAGACCATCCAAGTGTCGAAATGAGCGTATGTATTATAATGGCATATTTTCTTACAATAGCTTCTATTTAGAATGACGAACTCTTAGGTGGAAAACTCCTTAACCACGTATGAGCCCCATGGATGTGTGGTTGTTTTCTCAGTGGTAGACAAGACTTCTTTTCGTATTGCAGAGGAAATAATAAATTATTTATGGAAGGAAAATATAACAAAGGACAAGGCAGTGATACTTGTTGGCAATAAGGCAGATCTAGCACGAGCAAGGGTCATATCAACACAAGGTTGTATTATTGCTTGAAATGTAAGTTTATTTCGGATTTCAGTACCAATTGGAATGTAAAGTAACGAAATAAGCAAAATTATTCTGGCTTAATCTTTCCACTGAAAGAATTTTAAGATTATGCTAGACACATATATTTGAAATTCGGAATAATCTTTAAATCAACACATTACCAGAATTCCATTGTTTATATTATTTTCTCATCTTAGAAGGTAAAGCATTAGCTGCCTCTCGAGATTCAAAATTTATTGAAACATCCAGTGGAATACAACACAATGTTGATGAGCTTCTTGTTGGAACATTAAAACAGGCAAGTCAATACCATCTCTGAAAAATAGTTACAAAAAGAAATTTGATAAATTGTGTACATACATAAATTTGTATGCAGATCCGTCTTAAAGAAAATCGCGAAAGGAAAGCTACCTCATCAAAGATGAAGACTTCTCGAACTCACATATCTTTACACTTGGCTAAAGAAATTTTGCAAAAAATTTGCCTTAGCGATATAACTAAATCTAAGAGCTGTGAAAATCTACACGTGCTGTAGACTTATTATAACCTAAAGTAACTGAAAATCTTCTAAAGTATTAACTCTGTTATTCAATATATATATATATACAAAAAAAAATTGTTGTTGGGTTTTAGCCAGAACTTACTATACTCGTGAACTGAAATACTAGGCAAATAACCGTGATTTTGGTCGGTGTTTGCCTTTAAAACTTTCACTCTGTTAAAATATTTATTGTATGTTAATTGTTGTTAGACTTTTTAAAATCAGAAACAAAACGAGAAAAAAAACTGTCAATTTTCTATTGCTATTTTATATATAAATATATGTATTTAAAAAAGAAAGAAAAATGATACTGTTATCGTATATGTCTACCATGAAATTTTAGATGTAGGCAACTCTTCCATTGTAGAAATTGAACGGAATGACTGTTATTTGATGTAGTTTTTAAAAATTTTCCGAAAACTTAACGGAAGCCTTTAAAAAAAGAAGAAAACTAAATTTATATACGTGTCATTTGTATGTCCTAGCCAAGATACTATTTGTTGTTATAACTTATTTTGTGTTCTTTTCCTTTGAGGTTATCTTTAAATGCTGACAATCAATTATAATAGAAAAATAATTTAAGACACACGTCTTATTTTGTTTTTTTTTTTTTCTATAGGTATTACGTATCCATATATGCTTGTGGAAACAATTTCAAAATGAATAAATTGTATGGTTGATGTTGGTAAACCGTATCTTGTTTATTGAAGTTTAAAATGTCCTTATCTTACAGAATTACAGTAATAAGTTTGGATATGATTCATTCGCATACTCAAGAGGGCATATGTATGGTGGGTATCTACGTAAGAAATTCCTTTTTGCAGACTTTAAAATGGAACTCTAACATCCATGTACTATCACTAATACGATTTTATGCTGCAACTTTTAAATAATGTCCGGTGTTTTTATTTCAATATATCATTGCATTTGAATCCAAATAATTACCATGCCAAGAATGGTCAACGTACACGTACGACGGAAAACAACTTTGCTGTAACTAACCTAACCTAACCCACTATGGTTGGTTTGCTCATATAAGCAAACAAGTATTAAAAACAAACAAAAAGTGTTTATTGTTTGGTTTCTAACAAGGGAGCATAAATATGTAAATATTGATAACATTATAGTTGTTATTCATAATTATATTTTATTTTGAAAGAAGCCTCTATTGTGTAATTATCTTGGACTTGAGGATATTTTTTATGGTATATTCCTTTTGCTGTAACCTCTGTTTCATTTTTTCCATCTCCTCTAAATGTCGTGCATGAAGTCCCTTCAACTGTGCCTCTTTGTGTTTTACAACAGTTTCAAGTCGTTTTACTGCATCCCAAGTATTTTCAAAATTAACATGTTCCTGCTCCAACTTCTGTGCCCATTGTAAAGCAATTTTTAGGCGTGCTTTCAGCCGATCTCTTGACTTTTTTAATTTTTCCGAAATTCTTTGAAGCGAAATAGTTTTTCGTTTGAGTTCTTCAAATGTACTTCTCTCGTCGTTAAATTGATTTTTTAAAGTCTCTTGATAGTTTTTAAGCTCTTCATTTTTGAGCTGTAATTCTTTGATCTGTTTGCGTTGTTCTTCGGTTTTTGAAACTAGGTCCAATTTTTCATTAGAATGTTGTGATTTTAACTCTTCAAAAAGCTGCCTGCATTCTCTCAGGGACTCTTGAATTGTATCTGGCTGATTGCTATTAGAGCTCTTAATTGCTATAAGCTCATGTTTACAGCGTGAATAGGCATTTTGAAGGTGTTCCAGGTCCAAAGACAGCGTTTGTGTTTTTTGTTCATAACATTGGATTACTTCAAGAAGTTTTTCTTTAGCTAAGTCCGCCCGTCTTGTTTGCACGTCTAATTTTGTTTTGAGAGAATCTACTTGGGACTGGAGACGCGTTTTCATTTCTACCCATCCATTGGAAGACTTTTTTATGAAATCACATTCCTCCTGTAAGTGCAAATTCTCATTGATTACATTTTTAAGTTCACCAGTAAAGTGTTTAAATTCGTTTTCATGCTGCTGAATCAGATCGTCTTTATCTTTGATCATTTCTTCATACGAATTCAAGAGAGGTCCCAATGTTTCGCTATTAACAGAACCCCAACGCTCCAAATACTTGCGTTCGTGATACTCAATGCGAGGTGTCTCTTCATCTTGGCTCGGATTCGAATGCCTCAGTTTCTCCTGATAACTTTCAATTTGGACATTTAACCTGTATACTAAAATTTTCATCATAGCAACATCGTTCTGAAGATTATTATTAACTTGAAGAATTGTTTCCTTTTCTAAAGTAATTTGTTTGCATGTATCACACTCCTTTGTATTACCCGCGCATTGAAGCATCGATAGAAGTTTTTTATTCTCCTTTGCGAATTGATTGTTGTACTTATAGAGCATAACTACTCTCTGGACCAAGCTCTCCATTTGTTTCTCTTTGGTTTGCAGCTAAAAAATAAATTATTAAATCTATCACTTCAATTTTGTATAAGGAGACTTACCAGTGTCTGAAAATCAGTAGGTGTTTGCATCTTTTTCGGATTCCATTCAGCACTTCGACTTCGAATAGGAAAATTTTCAGAATACGTATGCAAATGTTTTTTTGCTTGATATACCCGACTTGTATGATGTTTCCCTTCGGGAACTTGGATTTGGTTGTCTGATTGATCTAAGTCTGTAATTAGTTTTCCTCTCTTTGAAGCTGTCATTTTACGAAAAAACAAGTTTTTTTCTGTTTACTACGTACGTAGTTGAACGTTTTCTTTGTAGGACGCCATTTGTAAACAAAGTTTGAGCGAAAGCGTTGTCTTGGCTACTCTTATAAAATAGTTTTTTTTTTCACAACATGACCTAACAAAAGGGGGTTGTTCGCTATGTTCTGATAGTCTCAACAAAAATGAATTGAAGATTAATTCATTTCAAAGCAGGGACAGTATTGCTTATGGAATGGTTCCCGTTTTCGAGAAAAGCCTAAAAGGAGCAGAGGAAAATATAACCTCTTCGTCTTCTTGGAAGTGTGAAAGGCAAATGGGCAGGATCTTGTTGGAAAATGGCACTTTCAATCAGAAATTGTCTTTCGATGAGAGGCAAGTTATATACTTAAAATAGCGGCATATTAATGCTGTTTACAATACCTTCAAACTTCCGAAACCTATGTACAAAAAAAATTACTTTCGGTTAAATTGCTGATGAGCTTAACCAATATGACTGCGTTGGAGCTCGTCATCGTCACTTATACTCATGACATTTAGTTGCAAATTCTGAACTTTGAAGTGACTTATCTGGAAATGAATCATCCATTTTCTGTGAGAAACTGTTTTAAGTTTTAACCTAGTCAAACAAAAGAAGTGTTTAATTGAACGCCAGCCATTTACATCACTATCTCTTTTTAAATCCTTATCGTCATGTGCACTTGTCTTTCGTTTTCTATTGTACAGTAAAATAATCTTCCAAACTCTTCATGTTTTAATTCCGAAATTGTTAGCAAACTTTAAGACATGTAAACCGTTCATTTTGGTTATCTCCTCCACTTAAATATCCATAGGCAAAAACAATCAGCCATTATCAAAACAAATTTTGCATCGGATAAAAATTGCAACCTCACCAGAGTGTAACAGTTTGTCCTAGTAAATGTTGACAGCCTAGAAATTATCCATTTATGAAAGAGTGTGCCATTTTTGAAAAACATCTATTACTGCTTTTGAAGGCAAAAAAAATCATCATGGTGTTCAACGAGTCATTTATTAAGAAATTCCTTTCTGCTCCATACAAGTATCAGTATATTTTTTATATTAATATTAAAAATATATAAGTATAAATAACGTAAAAACAAGGTTGTGTATATGCACATTAGTTTAGTTAATTAGTTACAGCCTTAGGTATAATCGACAAATCCATATAATCGCTCATATTGGACAGCACTCCCGAATAAACCGTGTTCATCAGATATTGATATCCCATTTCACCTAGTTGTGAGCGCAATGTGTTTAACTGCCACCCCACATAGTCCTTCAGTACAATTGTATGCACGGGATCCTTGAGTGAAAGCTGGCGGCAGCGATCATAATGATGTGCTTGATATTCGCAATCATCTATCCAGGTGCGGTAACCACTTCCATCAGCACCCGCAATATCTAAATCGGTTTCATCTTGAAATACAAGACAGTCATAGTACTTGTGACTTTCTCCCTTTGTCTCCTCTTCCTTCATGACATCTGTGAGAACTTCGGAAATATTTTGCATTGTAGCTGGAAAGCGTTCTTGAATGGCTAGGTTGTTTACGGTAAATAAAGATGCAAGTGCAAGACTTAGAAGTTTCCTCTTTTCTAACTCTGAGACAAGCGGCATTTTTGCATTCCAGACATCAATGATGGTCTCCAAAGCATTAGGAAGATTTAACTTGTGGAGGACTTCGAAAAACACGCTTTGGTTTATAATCAGCACCCTAGCGACTATTGTCAAGTACGTGCTCATTACCATTGGGAATTCCTTGTTGTTGTATATTTGTTGAAAAATGTGAGGAAGTACTGGTTCTAGTATATCCAAGCCATGTGCAGAGTCAGCTTTTAGAATGGTCTCGAATACTTTCATGATGACCACAGTTCCCTCGGGTCGAATATCATCTAGCATGCGAGAGCACAGCTCAACGAACTGCTTACCGTACCGCTCGAGGAATGCACGCGGACACAGGAGTATATAAGCTTGAATAATAAATAGTATCGTGCGGAAGTTCTCTGAAGATCTCTCTATGATCGGATGCAAGTTTTTGCAGATGTCGAGAAGTTGTGGGGTAATTATTGTGCTATTTTCAATTACAGACAGCCACAAGGATAGTCCCTCTTCCATTAGATAGATGTGCGATGGCTCTTGAATGTCTGTGCTAAGCCCAATTACAATATAAAGGAAAGGTTTCATTGGTTCAGGAGTTTCGTGTAAAGCTTTAATTATTTGTTGCAGGGTGCATATAATCGAACACCGTAATAGATTGTGATCCTCACTGTCTTTCCACAACATTGGGAGGTATGCTATTAGATTATCTGCTTGCGACTGAATGTGATCGCTCATCTTTTCTATGATGCCGGTGATAATCGACAAAACATTCATTTTTGTATCACATTCTTTGGATTCAGTGAGAAGTACGAAGAGGGCAGAGAAAGTTTGTTCCAAATATGGATGAAAAGGATCCGGTTCAAATTCAAAGCTATTAATCAAAGCCGCAAGAGCTTTAGACGACTCCAAGCGGATAGACATATCCTCCGATGGCCGCAGAAGGTGTAGACAAGCCTCGTATGCAAGAGGTCGAAGATCTCGAGAGAATTTCACAGCTGCCCATTGTGCTGTAAGCCAAATAGCTCTCCGTCGAAGAATTCGAAAATTGTCAGAATCGATTTTTATTTCAGCCAGGAGTTGGTTGGTGAACCACATATCGAAATCTATCTCATCGAACAGGTTAAATGAAGCCAGTCCAGCTGCATTGTATATTGCATCTTTTAAAAGAATGTCCTCTAGATCCGAGTTTGGTGTAAGATTGATCTGCTGCGCCTTTGTTATGTATTTCAGAGTTTCAGTGGTCATATCTGCGCGGAATTTGTTCATTACTGTAAGGAACAACCTTTCGACAGAGGGTCGTAGTGAATATTTCCAACTGTCCCCCCCAGCATCATCTTGTGAAAAACCTTCCGCATCTTCAACCCACAATTCCAACTCAGCCTGAGTGAGCAGAAAGTAATGAGTCACTATTTTCTCGCATATGTAGCAAATACGCTCCGGGGTGAAGAACTCTGTCAAAGGCACTGGCTTGTCTCCCGAGGGTAAAGCATCTTTCAACTTGGTTTCGCTGTAGAGACTGCACAATAGAATGCCTTTCATTAGGTTTATGCAATGTATGGTAAAAGGGGGGAAGTTAATGACGTTTCCATCGTCGAATATCAGCACAGTTCCTTCATGAAATACGTAGTTAAAAGAAAACTCCAATGCGGTCGAGATAAACCTGACGAAAGCTGCCGGATGGTGTTCTAAAAATTCATTCAGTGTTTTCATCTGCTTTAAAATAAATTTCTCCAACAGTTTAACCAGTTTGTCCTCCGCATTTAGACGTTGCAGCTGATACCGCCACTCAAGGCATTGTTTTAGTCTACCAAAGACTACTTGAAGGAACTGCATGCATCTTAGCGATAGCTGGGGCTTGGAGTACCCAGATATGGTAAGCTTTCGTAGAGTTCTCAGAGTTAGTAAAGCCTTCTCCATATGCACAATCGATATATCAGGATGCAAGTTCTCAAGGCTGTGAAAGAAAAGATTTGTGAATCCATCCCACAAATCGTAAATATAATCGTAGATGTTTGCAGTCAGCTCTTCGAACATTTTCCTTTCTGAAAGCATACGCCTCGACAGCAATGCCTTGATCACATGATGCAATACCAGCAACACTCTCTGCTGCTGTAAATGGTCAGTTGTTTGAACAGTCTTTAACAGCACTGGCACTAGATCTGGCCACTCTTTTGGATAGTCAAGTCTTGCAATTTTAGCTACCAACACAGCGATTTGGGATGCGACTTGCGGAATGGGCTCTGAAAAGTTCTCCAGTAAGCTCCGACGAATCTCTGATTTATCCACCGTAGACAGTTCATTTTTGATGCCTTTCCTCCAGTACCTATTCACGCCATTTTTCAGATAAACGGCAGCCATCCAACGAACGTTAACATCAAACTGCTGATTCTGTAAAATTCTCACTAAAGTTGGAAAAAAACCAGGCTGCTGCTCCCACTCGACTAGTTTTTGTTCGGCTTTTTTAACTACCTCAACACTGGGATCAGTGGCCGCTTTGAGGGCTTGTAAAACCATTATTTCTGGTGACGACTCCATTCGATTTAGTGAAAAAATCTACGTGAAAAATTATATACGATAAATTTATAGAGACATACATATGTATATTACAAACCTATAGAACATTGGTCCGAAGTGTAATTACTGCGAAAATTGCAATACTAAAACTTTCAGTTTAATGCAAATTAATATATAAATTCGATATATAACACTGCGTGTTGCACAATCTGAAAGAAATACTTGCAGGACGATTTTTATTTTGAGGAAAAAAACACCATTTGGTAGAGAGAAGAAAATCGACAAGGAAACCGATTGCAAACTTGCTGTCAGATTATTTTTTAAGGTTAGGTGGTGATACTTCTGATGTTTCAAACAAACCTATTGTGAATGGAATCAGCTGACTGCAAAAGGGTGCGTTAATGAATTACAATTGAAAATAAGTATTACGTCTCTTATCACAGAATGAGTGTTAAAAGGAATTTTAGGGGAAATCTTAAGTTGTTTGTGTAAATAAAATGTTATCATTAAAACTGTTATCAGAATATTTTTCATGATAAAGTCCTTACCATATATTTTAGTATCAAACCACAACTGTTAAGGTCCCTATGTCAATGATTCACTTTAAGTCTTGGTATCGATCTGCATAGACAACAGTTGTCCAGAGTTATGAATGTTGATAACTCCGGACCAGTAGGTTCAGAGCCTCTTTCTTTATGAATCTGTTCGATGTCACATAATAGTTATCTGCCAAAAATATATTAATTAGATTATGTTTTCCTTATTCGGTATTTATGTCTCGATTCTTGTTGCAAAAATTGAAGTGGATTTATTTAATTTCACAGATTCTGCTTTTGTTAACGTGACACGAATTACAACGCTTTACTGGACAGTCATGTTACTACATACAATTTCAAAATTATCTTAAGGATTTATTCTAAAACTGATATTTCCATATCCAATTATACATATTTGTATCTTATTTTTGATACATAGAGTAAAAAAAAGAGTACTTTAGAATTTACGTTTAAGCAAACAAATCTACCATTGTGATGTGTCGTCTACTTAGAAAACGTCAAACTCTGAGCTGTTAAAAACGTTGACGTCTGCTTGTAGGAAAAACAAAAGTTTTTATTCTGGGTGTTTAGTTTAATTCAATCTGAACATCAAAATAATTATTCGAATAATAATATGTTAAAAGCCATTATTTTAATTGGTGGACCACAAAAAGGTTAGAACTTCATAAATAATAGTACAAATTAAAAATCTAACCCGTATTTGCCATAGGCACACGATTTCGGCCCTTATCTCTAGATACTCCAAAACCTCTTTTCCCTGTCGCCGGCCGGCCTATAATACAACACCATATTGAAGCATGTTTGGAGGTAAAAGAACTCAAAGAGATTCTTATTATCGGATACTATCCCTACACCCAAATGGAACAGTTTGTTGGCGATATGCAGAACTTGTATAGTACTAATATAAGGTAAGTTGATATGATCATGTTTTCTTCACTACATCATTGCCTACCTACAGATATTTGCAAGAGTTCACAGCTTTGGGTACAGCGGGGGGTATGTATCACTTTCGGGATCAAATCCGTGCTGGTAATCCCAAAGCATTCTTTATACTCAACGGTGATGTTTGTGCTGATTTTCCACTACAAGATCTCTACGAGTTCCACACAAGTCGTTCAACGGATGCTCTAATTACTATAATGAGCACTGAAGCAACTAGGCAACAGTCACTGCACTATGGATGCTTGGTTTTCGATCGTGAAACGGGTTCGGTATCCCATTATGTGGAAAAACCAAGTTCCTATGTGTCCACCTTTATCAATTGTGGCGTGTATGTGTGTTCCACCGATGTCTTTGCAAAATTGTCAGAAATATTTTACTCTAAAGAGCAGGGCTATGATAGTCATTTAAATTGCTCCAATGGGAATGGCAAAGATCAGGGACATATTAAATGGGAACAAGAAGTTCTTACACCACTTGCTGGCACAAACAAACTTTTTGCTATGCCTGTTCCGAATTGGTGGTCGCAATTGAAAACTGCTGGATCCGCTATCTATGCCAATCGGCATTACTTAGGTTTAAAGCATTTCATTTAAATTCAAATAAAAAATTCACACATAATCTTATCTTTAGAGCTTTACAAAAAAACGCACCCAGAACGTCTTGTTAACGCAGGATTGAAAACCGACGAAGCAGACGGTAGCTTAATTTGCAACATTCTACCTGATGTTTACATACATCCGACTGCAACTGTACATTCCACAGCCACAGTATGTAATATTAAAGAAAATCAAGTTGTTTATCTGATATGACATTATTTTCTTTAGCTTGGACCAAATGTTTCAATCGGACCTGGGGTGACAATTGGGCCAGGTGTTCGCGTTCGCGAATCAATAATCCTTGAGAACGCTGTCATAAAGGATCACACTCTTGTCCTACACAGCATTGGTAAATATTTTTTTCGCATATACATATGTATAAAGTCTTAACTCTTTAATTGCCCTCTTGCAGTGGGTCGTGGCTCAACAATTGGCCATTGGGCACGAGTTGAAGGCACTCCTAGTGATCCGGATCCAAACAAGCCTTTCGCCAAAATGGAAAATCCACCCTTGTTCAATAAAGAGGGCAAATTAAATCCATCAATTACAATATTAGGTACACTATGCTCTGTAATCTGTTCGCGAATACTTATTAATTAATTAATTTCTTCAACAGGTTGTTTCGTACATGTGCCATCTGAAAAGATTCTTCTTAACTGTATAGTCTTGCCGCACAAGGAACTCAGCAGAAGTTTTAAAAATGAAATAATTTTGTGAATATACATTTATATATGTACAGTGTCTTTTTCTATATTCAACTTTATTTTATGTATTTTATTTTTAAAACATGTTAACAGTATCGTAAAAAGCATAAATATTCGCTTTTACCTACATATACATATGTACACATCTTGTTTTACTTCAGCGATAGGTAGAGCATAAGCATATTGTTTTCGATGAGTTATCCATCCCAAGTTGTCATTGGGTCTACCTAGTATGTGGCCAATTCATTCAGCGCTATTTTTATTTCATATTTGGTTTTATCCCATACGTCTTTTTTTTGAGGAACAGTTCTTAGTCTAGACAGTATTTTAGTTTATCCTATGTGCTGGAAGATTAAACAAGATCACTTGTACTCACAAGGAAATTAACAGTGCCAATACTGTATGTTGGCCTTAGTTATCCATCTTATGACGTCCAAGTATGTATTGCTATTACATACCCAAAGGTAACTTTAATTAGAAGTGTTTTGTATTAGATTCCAAGTTCTATTCTTTTCGTTACGACATTTTCAGGGTGCCAATTCGTAACGTGCGGAGTTGTTAACTGCCATGTATTCCGACAACAAATACTTGACGCAACAGACGTAGTGTGTGGTCCAGGGCCTAGCTTCTCGCAACCATTCGTGCTGTGCGTGTTATATTTTCACACAAATGGAAGGGACCTATAGTTTAGAGCCATATCCGAAAGGCAAATTGAGAAGCTTTCTCCAATAACTGCAAATACATACCACTCATTATGACTCAAGGCCACAAGACCTTTGAGTTAGGGTGTGCACGATTAAGGATATCCACGCAACTGCAGCGTCAGTATGCTTGCTTCCGCATAAACAACCTCGCCGGATAAATAGAGCTTCTTGCTACTGCAACAGAGGTTACCAAATTCTAATACTTTAGATTCAATACTAATTTCATTAAAAATTATGGCCTGATTTCTCTTTAAATTTTATCAGTTGATGATTTTTCCGCTGAGTGAGCCCTTCTTGCAGTTTGTTATTAAGTACTGCTCGAAGTCATTTAGCAATATTGATGATGACCTCCACAGCTTTTGCAGTTGATCAGCAAAAATATGGAATTCGGAATTCATATTTTCAATTATCTAGTTTTCAATTCAACACGGATAAAGCTCGTACTTATCTGTAGTATTTTTTAAATCTGCTCTGACGTTATCGTCTTGTTTATCACACACCATTGACAATTTAATTCATGGGGAGCAAAGGGGAAAAGAAAAACTGTTATCTTATCCCCCCAAAAGCGAAAAGATAAGGTTCTTGCTTATCCTTAGTCTATCGTAAATCCTGGCTGTATGATCGTCTTAGCGATCGTAAGCATACGTATACCATGCCATTGCCATTCATGAGCATTAGGAGTAAAAGGGGGAGGCAAGAAAAACTGTAAACTTTATTAACTCCCTAAAGCGAGATGACAATAGACTTCCCCTACGCGTTCAAAAACGAAACAACTGTTGTACTATCTTTTACTAACTGTTTCCACCTCGTACCCTAGTCGGGTCACTCATCCTTAACAACAATCGGTATTCGCAAGTCATGCGTAGAAAAGAGATACAACTATTTGCCTTTTCGAATATAAAAGTTATTACACCTGGCCTTCCACCATACAAACAAACCAATTCGTATGATTACAGGTAAAACCGCCATCGCCATTGCCGCCGCGAAAGAAAATACTCTCTCTCCCTTGTACAGCAACAACAACTTTCAACCCAGGTGTGTGCCAATGTATTCGTGGGTAATAAGCAATGAACTCGATTTATGGAATTACGAGAAGAAAAGTTATTTACTTGAGCTGAACATCAGTCGACGTTTTACCATCGTTCCGTTACGTTCGTGTACTACACTTGCAACCATCACCACCGCAGTCCGTTGGTATTTCTGTCGGTAGCACACAAATTATTATCAAAATAATGTATTCAACAATTTCTACAGTCCACTAATTGCACAAATATTACCTGCGAAAGTAAAGGTCAACGGTGGTGGGCCATAAAAAAGGTTTCCATATACATACACACTATGTATATATTTTTTTTATTCTGTTTAATACCAATCAAATAGCGAGTTTTCGAATTCCTTTCTAAAGTTATTTCTTTTTTTTCACAAAATCAGTGCAATATCGTGTAGTTTTCAAGTTCTTAGTTCTTAGTGCTTAATTTAAACCTCGATTCACGAACAAAACATGGCTTATTAGTCTCCATCTATCTAGCAAAAAAAATCTACGGAAAAATAGAAATTTTTTTGTTAATTTTTCTTCACAACGACGACGGTAAGTTGTTTTTTATCCTCTCTCTCTCTCTCTGAGCGATTTGTACCTGTTTAGTAATAACCTTTTTTTTTTGTTCATCGCTGGGCTTGCCTACGCAACTTTCTTGTGTTTTTCTTCTGCAGTTCATGTAGAAAACTGTAGAAAACCGTAATTAATTTTGTTTAAAAGAAGAAAAAAATAAAACTGTGTGCTTGAGATAATGAGCAAAAAACGTAAATTTTTGTTTCCGAAAACAATCCAACCGACATAGATCATCATAAAAAAAAGCTGTTGAACACCTGAGAGGTGTTTTCTCTCAATAGGCTAGAAAGAGAGGCAATGCTGTTTTTATTATTGTACACTGAATTTAACTAGTATTTGTTAGTAAAAGAAAATATTTCAATTATTGCCCCATACTTGCTCTAGAAAACGTAAAGTATCCTCCCGTTGAAGGTAACGTTTCGATTTGTTTTTGTTGTTGCAAGAGGGGTTGCAATGCATTGCAACCTGTTGCAGTTTATTCCTGTTTAATGTGACACGTGTTAGGATAGGTGTCTCAATCCTACAGGCGTCTTTGTCTGGCCTGTGTATTTATGTCCCTTGACGGTCGAACAGAAATCATATGAATCCACTAAGAATGATCAGTAGTACCAAAAGAGTGGCGGTTACGATCTACGCAAATAAAGACATGTTCCCAATGTTACTGCACGGGAATTTCTATGATGGAATTTCCACCGCAGCGTATAACCGGGAATGGGAACAGGTTGAGAGACATTTTTTACCTGCTTGACTTTGACTAAACGTTCTTCTTTATTAGTTGCAAACGTTCGTAATGTGTTATGTATTATGTTGCTTAATAGTAGGTATGGTTTAATGTATTTTGGTAGTTTAATTCCAATTAAGAGCATTACGGACGTTATGATGTCTATTGCGAACTGGTTTCAATGGCTAGTGGTGGTTGTGCTACAGGGTGTTAATATTTTTAACCACGAAAACTGGAAGTAGTAGATAAGGATCTTGGGAATACCTGCACACAAATAAATAATATCTTTTTAAAAAAACCCACCCCTATACTCGAGAAGTAAGCAATCGTTTCTTTACTTTTGAAAGAATATGTGTTAAGTTTACTATCTTAACTTTGAAAATAAAAAAATTAAGATTTTCAATATAACTAACTCAATACAAACTCAATTAAAAAATTAAAATTTACACAAGCCACATACATAAGCTTAGTTCCTATCTGCAAGGAACCCGTGTCTCTAAATTATCACCTGAAACGAACAAGACACTCTACTGAAGAACCCGTATCTTTAATTTTTAAATTACGAGTACACAAAATAAATCTCGTGTTTTGTGATTTGACTCCCGTGCCTGGACATCCTTTTTCAAGTTAGAGACACGGGGACGGGCATCAAATGTTTTGTATAGTGTTCTAGAAACAAGGTGTCTTTCTGTCTACGGTCTACCATTCCTTCTGTGTATCGTTCACACCAATATAACCTTTAAACAAAATCAATCGATCATAAAGGTTTCCCAATCGGAACCTCTATATTGAGAAGTTTCCCATGCTGAAGCTCTCGTTATTGAAAATTTTGAAAAAACGGAAACCACAACCTGGAGAGTGTAAAATGGCTGTAGCAATAATTTTTTTTTTTTGCAAGGACAAATCCTTTATGGCAGAGTTGATATATCAGAACATTACACATGACCATTAACTCTCTGTGTGCATACACACTGTTGCCCAACCGAGCTCGCAAATTTTTATGGGAAAGGTTGTGGTTGTGGTACAAAGGCTATTGCCTATTGATATGGAATACAAGGACGGTAGTCTTGTTCGATAGGACTAATTTTAGAAGTAATTTATAGTAATATGAGCTCCACTTTGACATACTTAATTCGATTTGAGTATTCTTGATTCCCTATGTCCACAGATATATTGAAATCGAAAATTAATGCTTATGATATTGGGCGTTTATGTACTTACTCTGATTCATATCAGACATCAATCAATTCTATAATTAATACCTAGATATGTATCTGTGATGTTATAAAATCTAAATTTTAAAAGCTGTTTAATAGATTTTAAAAACAAAAAATACAACAATTTTTTTTCCTGTGATTGGAACAGTGTAAGTTGTTTCTTCAAGTCAATTAAAATTTAAAAAAAAAAATAATGAAAATGAAAATTATGTTGAATCTAAACAGTTAAGCATTGATAAGGTACAATAATGGTTTATATCACCCTTTTATCTAAAAATCATGTCCCCTTACATATATCACATGAAAATCAAATAAATGTGAATGCTTATATTCATACCTGTAATGCGGTTGCTTGCTTATGTGGCTGAGGACGTTCCACTGAACTAGGTTTTTATTTAAAATAGACATTCATTTTTACTTGTAACAAAGGCAGCTTAGCACACAATGCCATTTATAATATGCCATCCTTCTTTTGAGTCTATGCCACGTCGATGGAGATTAGTGGCATTCATTGGGCTTATAGCCTATTATGCCAAGATGATGTGTTCATATGTATGTATTAAAAAAACACCAGGCTCTTATATCCTTACGCAGGATTGCTGCTATATATGTACATATATTTAAATGTGCATACATATGTACACATATTTTTTGCTTAACTCGCCATTGCCTTTATTCCGACTATGTGTGCAGCTATTTCACTGCACACAACTATATGAATTTCCATTAGATAACATAATCTCTTTAACCATATAAACCTTAAATATTATCTAATTTCAGACTTAAATCTACAAAATGAAATTTGACTTTTTTATATGTAGCGTAAATGTATTCATCAGTCAGAAATGTTGTTTTATAGATGCCCCGGCAGTGCCCCCTTAATGTTACTCTCTGAACTTAATACACAATTACTTTAAACATTAATTATTTGTTGTACACAATGCATTAAAATGATGATGTCAAGCGCACGTGAACTTATCACATCAATGTCCTTGGTTTCACAAAATTTTAACCACAATTTTACAAACAAAATTTTAGCAATGCACTGCTATGGTCTCATAAAGAAAAGAGATTACAGATCTTAGTAATTTAGTTTAAAGCATAGCGTGTGTGAGTACTCTAGTAGGTATTCAACATTGGTATTACTAAATACATTTTACTTAAGCTTTACATACATACATATACTAAAGGTGTAGAGGAAAACTTATTTTGTTTCTCTTCCTGATTTAGTTAATGTTGCTTATAACTTCATTATTCAAAGCGAAATCAGTTTAGTAAGTTATTGTGGTGGACACGTTTTTTTTAACGGCTTTACATGCAGAGAAAAAGTTTGCTGGATTGATTTGTGTACTACGTATTTGTTTACTTTTGAACTTCTACCCAATTTTTATCTATTTTTACGGAGCATATGTATGTACATACATACATATGTATGTATTCATTTTATTTTCAGGACATTGTTTTAAAAAATCTCCTATAGCAAAGTAAACTCGCCCTGTATAATGAGCATTCTACGGTTTTCACTTAAAATTGATGTTGTTCTTCTGCCGAAAAAAATCTACAGGACTAAACTCTAAAGTACTCGAACGAGTATGTTTGTTCTGTAGAAAAAAAGGTTTTAAATGTGATGGGTCTAAATCTAAATAGGACGCCAAAATATCTCATTTTTAGGGTATTTTTACTATATTATGTCCAGTAAACCAACACGTCTGTTACTAAAGCATTTTGGGGTCAATCTTTATAAGAGCGATACTCATGATGTGCTTTATGTGCTTGTGCTTTATGCTAGAAAGCGGCGCTGATGTGAATTGTCTCTTGGCTCTAATCAGGTAGCCCAACATCAAGGAAAATGTCCTTGGCAATGTAAATTGTAAGAATTTAACGCCAAGAAGATATTTTGCCTTTGAGTTTGGTAATTTGGTTGTCCATTTCTGCAGGAGTTGGTGAATTTGTTTTCCCCCCCTAGAGTTTCAATCATGTTTTTTCACATTTTTTTGGAATGCATGCGTAGGACTTCCGAAGTTCTAGAGCACAAGAAATCACACACAAGCATATCAATCGGAGGAAGGTATTAAAAAGTCATAAGACTTTTTCTATCATTTTCTTTTTAACTCTCCCTCTTGAGATTATTTTTCTCAACGTAATTTAATTTATAACCTTATTATTAATTGAAGCACAATAGTGTTTTAAGTATAGGCCCACATTTATATGGTTAAGGACTTTAATCTCTCATTATATTTGTAAATTTTATTTTCTACTCTCTATACGTTTCCAAACGACAATCATTTATTAACTCTTCGCTAGTGTGTAGTCTGTTTCTCACAAAATTTATATCCATCGCTTAATTATTGCATTAATATTTTCACATTTTTTTCATTTCAGGTCATATATGTATAAAACCAAACCGTGCCCATAACGAATTTATATTTACATATCATGTTGATATCAAAACTTAGTGTTTCATTCTAATTAATGCCAACATAAATCAATTTTGTTAACTTTGATTTTTACAATTTTAAATAAAAAATGCAAGGACCCGAGCACGTAGTTTCCATGTATGTAGCCACTTGTGGCCAAAATGGGCAAGGGCTTGGTTCCGATGAAAAGGAGATCATCCTTCTGGTCTATGTAATCATTGATGCTGTGTCAAACCAGGTAAATGTTTTTAAAATATGCGAATATTTATTTTATATCAGTAAAATTCATTGTTACAAAGTATTGTGATTAAGAAAGTTTTATTCATTTGAAACTCTATCTGGTTTTCCAAATTCATATTCCAACAAAATGTAGTGGAGAATCGCCAATAAATTATGAAATTAATTATTAATTAATGATCTAATAAAAAGTCCGTACTAATCTATATTTCCCAGTGTTGTTCGGGTTGAGTTTTGCAACGCCTCTACGCCATTTTTCAATTTATGAACTAAGCGTAAAATGGCATCGTGCTGTTGAATGTTCTTGATTGGCTCGTAGTACTCAAAAATAGAATCCCACGACGGCGACGTGAGGTAGTGAAATTTAATAATCCTTATGCTATGTACACTTACGATCGAGTTAAATACACTTCAATACAAATGTGCTCAATATTTTTAAAATATTCATTCGCTAATAATCTTCTTGATTACCAGCCAACTGTAAATAGCCTTTAGGTGAAGCTCATTATGATTTTATGTTAATTAGTATGTTAGTCTAAGAAAAAAAAACTTTCTTATACTACACGGTTTAGGGGGATACCCTCGAAAATAACCACAATCTGACATTTCAAATAAAGTAAAAAAAAAAATGTCTACATTAATCAGCAGATGAAAACAACTTTACTTGATATATGTAGGAACTGTTAAGTGTGCGCGGTATCCCATACTGCATTAGAGACGAGGGTAAAATGCGAATAGAATGATTTTATATGCAAATTTTTGACTGCGGGCTAGAATATTATATATTAAAAACTTTTTAAAAAGACCACAGTAAATAAAATAAGTCCAATCTTTTTCCAGTTTATAAAACTTTCAATTTTATATGATGAAAATAGTAAATTTGAATGTATCCGTTCACTATGTCTGTGTCTACAGACCCAATTGCTTCCGAGCTACCATTGCATACGATTTCAAGTTACAAAATACACTAATAAAATGAAATGTTTCACTCAAAAGCAAATAAATCTTGTCTTAAATTAGGGGAATAAAGAATGCAGCTTCACCTGGGCAAAAAGACAAAAATAGTAATAAAAATTCCCAAATGATAGTGAAGTCTCATGCGACAGTGCGTAGTATACACGCTTATAAAAAAAAGGCTATCATTTGTTTCTCAAAAGGCGATTATGGGGTGTCTGCTTTTAAGTTGATCACTGGCAAATATTTTTCTTCTAAATTACATCTTCCTATTGGGAACCAGACTGATAAACATGGGTATTAAAAAATAGATTAATTAGATCATATAACAGTCTTTTGTAAACGTTGCACGTCAACATTAAGAGCGCTTCACTTCTAGATATGTATACTTATGTAAGTGAATATATACATATATAAAACGAAGAAACCAATTGGTTGAAAATAACTATAAATCCAGCATGGGAAAACCTAAAGTAGGAAAAAATTGTAGCTGCCTGAATTTTTACCAAAAATTTTGACGGCACTCAATGCCGGAGCTATGACTTATGGAGTTACAAATAAATACAAATACTTGGCGCAACAGACCGTATGTGATCCAGTGCCTAGCTACTCGCGACCATTCGTGTTGTGCGTGTTATATTTTTTCACACAACTGGAAGGGACCTACCGTTTAGAGCCATATCCGAAAGGCAAATTGAGAAGCTTTCTCTTGACAGTTATTACTCTCGGACGTTTGTTAGACATTCGCGAGAGGTGAGACCGTGAAAAACTTGTTGCTATTTCTGGGATTCGAACGTTGAACCTCCCGCTCAGCGATCCAACGCACTAACCACTTGAGCCACGGGGAAATTCCTAGAGCAAAATCTACAAAGCTCTTAACAGTCTTCCTCGCTGGCCATTGTTCAACTGCCGTCGAATACTTGCCAATTTTGTTCTGAAGATCAAGAAACTGCCGAGCACATTGTGAGTATAAATATAAAGTAGGAGCAATCTAAGGAAAATATACTTCTGGAGTAATTCTGAGATTTCTCTGTGAGGTTCAAAGAAAACACAATATCTTTAAGGTTGCAGTGTCTTTTAGCCTTCTTTAGACCTTAAATGCGCCTTAAAATGCTTCTACATAACCTTCCGTAGTCAGGTGAAAAGGAACTGTCCAATTTGAGCTGGAAAGGATCTTTCAGCATTCTCTAAATTTTAATTATTGTCTAGGCTGACTAATACAAAATTAAAAAAAAGACTTACATAGTATGCTTAAGCAGCATTCAGAATAGGTGCCTTACAATTTAGATGAAAATTGGTTTCAAAGTTATAATTGCACTTATTGCCAATAAAATAGTATAATAAAAAAAAATTGTTTTATATACAAGAATAGCTTCTCAACAAAAAGAAAGATTTAGTTATAACTAGCAATAGTTAATGAGATAAAGACCTACCTATTATTTATTTTGTAAGACAAACTGAAAGAAAACTCGTTTGATATACATATGTATGCCCTCACTTATGAAGCTCAAAGTTTTACTTTCGTTGCCTCTTTTTTTCAGTTTGTTATATCAAAGGTTGTTCTTGGAAAAAAAAAGAAGAAAAGAACGGAAGCACGTGAAATCATGTACATTTTAGTTGTTAACATTCTTGCTTTCTCACTCTCTTTCGCCAGAAAGTCATTAAGAGGCACTATCTACAGATAGAGTCAATATGAGAATATTGATATCTACTCCACCTGCGTTGCTGATTGATTACACCAGTGATTAAGCAATTTGCTTCTGATTTTACTGTATTTAATGAAATATTTACTATGCATCAAGAGTTTAGTTTAGAAAAAAGCAAAAGTTTGCATTTCCATAGAAACACACCGCAACATAAACAAGTGATTCACTTGAGAAAAAATACTTGTTAATTACTGGTAATCATCGTCATGCAATCAAACTCATCTAACTAACACAATTGGCAAAAGCAAAACGAATACATCTGCAAGCAATTCCAGTACTTCAGATATTTAATTTTTCTATGACACTGGTGGCCGTAACATGTGCTACTGGGGCTATTAAATGTACATTATCTTAAACTATATTGTATAATTTTATCGAAGAATATTGTAGTGGTGTATGGAGTCCAAAGAAGCAGTCAAAGTTGTTAGCCTGACTTGCATGCAAATAAATAGGGAAAATATTAGAAATGCTGAATAAGTGATATCTCTGGTTGTAACAAATGTACCTACTATGTACATATGTAGATGCAGGGTGATTAGATGTTTTAGAGGCATTCAGATATGAAATTGCACATATCAAAAGTAACGCTTAATTGGCCCGCTAGAACGTTGCTCGGCAAGAAAGAAGTGAATAAGTGTTTCTATCTCTCAAGGTTTGACCTGTATTTAATGAGCCTTGGCGATCTATGACGTCTATTGGAAATAAGTTGGCTTTACGTGGATGTTAGATGCCCATCATAAGCCCATTGTATGCTTAAATAGCAATTTGAAATCATGAAACCGATAACATACATGGAAATATATGTACATAAGTACAAACATAATGTATGTTGCTTTTGATGACAATTTTCCGCTTCGAATAAATTGAATTCGAGATATTTTCTGCTGGATATTGTGAAGCATTACATTATTATTTTGTCTTAGGTTTTTATCAAACTATCTTTCTTTACTTTACGATGTCTGCACAGATTATCACTTCACGGCTGCTAAGTCCTATATCTGTTAGCACTAAATGGGCAAAATTAGCTCGAGGGTAATTGATACTTAATTGCATCCATTATGACCTGTCTAGAGGCAATTACCGACGTTAATTGTACTCGCCATTTGTAATTTGAAAGTGATTCGCCTGGTAAAAAATATAGGACACTACTTATACTATACAATTTTAATTTGCATTAAAGTGACAATATGTGCATAAAAACTGAACCTGTCGCGTAAGATTAGTGCAAATATGTAAATGAATGATGCAGTTAATGTGGTCAAAGGTCTCTGCGTCATCATACGACTAGTGGAAAACAAACACTATAATTGTACTTCTTTCAAGTTATTGTTTGGATAGTTCGAGGCCTTTTTAAATGATCACAAGTACAAAATGTATGACTATTTATCTTGTGTCTATATAATGAGCAGAAAAATCATTGATGAAATTAGGATATCGTGTCACTCCAACTACTTTTCATAATTTCCGGAATGAAAGAGGGAATGTGGAGCTACATATGTCTTTTTCAAATTTACCACTCTTTCAAAAAGTGTTTCATGATTTTACTTCATACTTCAAATTGATTTCATTCGGATTGATGGAACCCATTTGGTGCAGTTGATATAATTCGTCGTAACACCCACCGTCCACTAAGAGTTAATTCAAAATGTTCCCGCCGAGTAAATACATAAAGTTCTAGCAGAGATATTAATAAAAAATTTTTTGTTGGGAAGCAGTTGATCGGCCCTGGCCAAAGGAACCAGTTAATTTTCTCCGAAAAAATGGCCTAATTAGTTCCCAGAATTGATAAGCCATGTATGACCTTTTTTTTAGGGACAGAACTTATGGCATGACTATCTACATTATTTTCTATTGCAATAGTTATTTTTTTAGTTCTCGTGAATAAAAATGAAAACTAGCTGCTGATATAAACGATAATTTGTAGGCTCAAATATTAAGCAAAATAAGCAATAATGACACTAAAAAATCTTAGATAAGAGGGTTTTAACCTTACAATGGTGATATAAATTTACGATAACATACTGCTATTCGAACTACATTAAATTTTGTTTTAAACGGGCGTACCTACACTTACGATGTTTGTAAATCACTTGTCCAGTTTTGATCTTCTACTGAAGCTGTTTAGACTCGTTGGGAAAACAATGAAATAACTTTGGCTCATTGTAACTTATAACCACTGAATATATACTTATTATGTTTACGTAAGTGTTTTCCTTTTCACGGAATACATATAATCAACCCGTTGGAAACGATTGTCGTATTATTCATTGCATAGATTTTGAATCAGTTTCCGTAACTTCTTCGATAAAACTTCTTCGAAAATCGCATTAAACATTCTACAAATCTAAATCACGTTGAAAGACCTTCTTCAAAACTTGTTGGTCTCAACTAGGATTGTTGTTTTATTCATTTCTGAATCGGTTTCCATAATATCTTCTCCATGACAATGGCAATTATGTTATTTAATCCAATACCGTACATGTAAATGGTTACCTTTATAAACCTATACAACAAGAAAGTTATTATATCCTTAACAACATAATTGTATTTCAAAAATGGATCACTTAAAATTTAGATTAAAACCTAAACTATAGGTAGATAGATTCCATCTAATGACGGCACACATGGCGAGGCTTCCAACAAACTGACTTCTAATTTGCTATTCAGATTTTATTAAAACCCCAAGCTACTATGAATAATGAGCGTGTGCAGGTTATAACCCCAAATTCTGACCCTTTATTACAGTAACCGTTCTCGGACAGTACTGAATTAACCATGAACTAATAAATATTAAATTCTGTGTGACGATGTATTAAACAAACGCGCTCCTTCTTCAAAGTGCATGCATTTAGCGTAGTAATGTACTCGTATTTCAACTGATACTCCGTCCCATGTACACATGCGTACATATTTTTCTGGGTTTTTGAGGATCATTTACATATTGTCTTCGTATTTTTAATTCGGGTTGATGAATTTTACATACAAAACCAAGACTACTATATACACAACAGAATATATTTTTATTTATGTTTCCGTTTATTTATTTATTTATTTTTTCAATTTTAGATCATTGGCGTAAAGCAAATTCTTGTGCGGCCGATTGGACAGTTCGGCAAAGATAGATCAGTGTCAACAAGTTCCGAAAACTCTAATACGGCTTCAGCTATTGCAACTACTCCCACAACAACGAATTCAGTAACACAAGTTCCGTCATCACCCTTATTGGGGGATGGTCCACAAATTGTAAATGGACCACCGACTAGCGTCGATCTTCCAATAGCTGTTGCGCAAGCTGCTGGAAAACCTCTTAGCGAGGCGATAAAAGAGGTGAGCTACATATCTTTTTGTTTGTTTTAAGCGCTATCAATTTGTGAGTTGAAAAGTTATTCTCGTTGTTTGTTCCCAAAGAAGAGTCAAATTAAGAGAAAAACTTATTTTTAGGATTGTTCTAAGTAAGCCCCGCTTTTTATTAGCTCTTACTCGTAATAAATTCATGAAAGAGAAAATTTAAAAAACCCCTCTTTAAAATCCACTTTAGAAGTTCGAAAAAAGGCACTTTATTAAAAAGAGACATTCTATGTGTATTATACTTACGTACATATGTATATATTGTTTCATTAATGCTGAGCTCTGAAGATATTGATAGATACCTTGCGATTGGACTCAAGCCATGTAATTGAGTTGCAATTTATCTCATTTAATTTAAAGTATGTATGTTCATATTTATATAATAATATCCGCCTCAAAACTAAATTGTTTAAAGTTATTACCAACTCCACACATAAATCTTACAATCAAAATCGTAGATTTCGAATCATAGACATTAGAATGCAGGAGCATTATTTACATCATTTCGATAGTAAATAAACTCTCACCTTGTAGAGAATGTGATGGGCCGTTCTTCAATTGCTAGTATGTATTTATTTTCAATTATACTCTTATTTAAAGCAACAACAAGAACTGAGGATTAAGAGATTTAAGCCCCCTAACATCTATGGCAAAATAAAATTATAAATAGCAACCAGCAGTGTGGCCATTGTCGATAAGATATGAGCAGTTGCCCATTACAAATAATTTAACTCAACAAGTTGTGCTTTGCTTAATCTTATCATACTTAAACCTAGAGTTTTAACACTACGTGAAGTTAAACAAGAAAGATTACGTGTTTTGAACTTTGTTCTGGTCTCTCAGTTCAGATTTGAAGAAGCGATATGACACGACAATTTTTGACTAAGTAGAGCAGATTTTGATGAAATTTTTGATATCCAATGTGTAATTGATTAGTAGTAAGGTAGACAGATATTAAAAAAGAAAAAATACGCATTGCAAAAAGTAGTCGGGACTGCATTTTATTAACACGGATGTTGTTAATCGCTATGTCAATGTTTATGCAGTACTTACGTAGGTTAAACTGTTGAATAGGAAATCGCCAAGTTATATTTATTCTCTGACACCGGGAAATTGTCTTCATTGCAAAATGATTTCTAAAGATTCGCGGTGAAAAAAGGTGTAACATATTTCATAAAATTTCCCTGACATATGTATATCCTTTGCGCTCTAGACCCCTTATTAAATGTATCTACATATATAATGATCGATGTTTCTTTCTGAATCAAAATTCTGGAACTCTTTTAAAATAATAAATTTTGGATAAGTGGATAGTTACAGCAAGATAGGCTCAAGCCGGCGCCGGTAGGGTCATAAGCTAGAAAGCCTTTCAGGATGCGAAGCTCATTTTTGCTCACGATTATACACTCCTTTCTTCTTTTTCGGCGTAGGGCTCGAAATTGCGTTTCTCTATTCAACGTAAAGTTGTAACTTACAACAAAACAAGTTGAAGCGATTCAAAATAACTGATATTGATTGAGCAGATCGATCGTTTCCTTTAATTAGTATGTACATACATAGATATTATGTACTTTGGAATGCAATAGTAGATGAATGATTTCCTACAGCCAAAGTCCAATTTATTACTTCGTCATCGTCAAAAAAACATACTCGTATACATCGTTCAAATCAATCAAAACGTCGATTCATCGAAAACATCTCGTTTGCTAGACCCCTTTTAAAAGCCATTTCAAGTAATCTTAATGAAGTACCAAGTATGTGCTATAAACTGCCAAATTAAAATCTTAATAGAATTATGGAATTAAGTTTGTTCACGTTTATTGTGCTTGCGAAATCGCTGTCGAATGTGAGCGACACTGTGATAAGATATTTTATTATAGTTCTAGATAAAATGTTGTGCTTTAAAGCTTTATTTTTTTAATTTGTTATGCTTACAAAATATGGAAATTATTTAATTGAAAACTCTATTTCTATGAGGATGTGAAAATAATGTTTGAAGTAAATGCATATCTATTCGAATATTATGTAAATATGAATTAAAATCGCAGAAATTGCATAGCAAATATTTGCAGAAAATGCTGTCATTTGAAGATTTCGAATTCTATAGAGAGAGTCAACAGCGCTAGGAATCTTTTATTGACTTTAGTCGTAAGAATTTCAACCTTTACATGTACAAACTGCGTTTGTTTTTTCACAAAAAAACTATTTTTACACAATGCACATACATACATACATATACCTATATGTATGTAGTCGTGTGTATCTTGTAGATCCCCTTGGGTCATTACGGTTGAGAGGGCTATTAGAGTGTATGACTTTTCAAAACGAAACAAGATGAAATAAAAGTAAAGCCACATTGCCCTTATTAGGGGGAAAAGTAAAAATAATAAGTGTTATGAAGTCTAAATTTAAATACCTATTTAAATACCACATTAATTACTATTACAACTTTTTTTTGTTTGCACTACATGGTTCCTGTGTGCGGTGACGAGTAAAAACTTGATCATTTTAATATGATTTTAATTGCGACTTTAGCTCTTTAAACAGGATACTGGAATTATAGACAGACATTAATTGCATCCACAAGTACTAACAAGTTTATTTTCTACATATTTATTATTTTCAACGGATATGCGTGCTTAATTCAGTTCACAGAGATCAATTTGTATTCTCATTTGAGATGAAAAAAAAAAGTAAAATTATGTTTTTTTGCAGTTCGACGAATATCTACGCTCTCTCTCCATTGATCCTGAATTGGTATCGAACTTTAAACTGATTACGGATGGACAGTTTCCAATACGCCAATGTTTGCATCCAGAAGCTTGTGCCAAAGACTTAGAACTACCTGCATACTATTGTAGATTTAGTGATTTACGTAAAGAATATGTTAAATATAAGTCCGGGGACTTATCAAGAGCACTTGTCCCAGTAAAAGATATTAAAAAGATGCTCCAAATACCAGCCGCAGCTTCACCTCAGTGCATTGCTGATATGGTCAAAGGTAAGTCAATATGTAGTTATTATATTTTGTATGTAATTTATCAAAATATAGTTAAACCCAAGCTGTTTAATTGTTATTCCTTTGCACAATATGGGCCCCTGTCCTGATCTGTCTACTGAAAAAACACTGTCTTCCGAAATTGGATATGGATCGAAGAATTCCATTGAAAATATAACAGAAAAATTACAATTGAATTGCTACCTGTGCCCTTGTTGTGTCCTTATTTTTTTTTGCAATGCAGTTACACTTTTAAGGTTATCAACATTGTGTGTCGTGTTGTAATTCAATTAACTTTACCTGCATAATCTGATCAGGGGGAAAAAATGTTCGATCAACAAGAAAAAAAAATTAAACAATATTTTGACAGAAATATCAGAAAGAATAATGAAAATGCAACTGATCATTAAAAATTAAATGTTTATTATTAAAAAAAAAGTTTTCATCATCAGCAGTATTCATCTGCTGATCAAGAAATCATCTTTTGTTGATAAACGTTTTGCTTTGCTACTTATTTAATTGTTAAGCTGATAAAATGCTAAGCTTTCCTGAAATGCAACAGTATTTCTTGCATTAATTATGATCATGGTCCTATTTTTTTTTTGTTTTTTATAAACACCTGTTATAATTTTTATAAAAAAATTTTATGGACTATCGGTAACAAATCACTTATTTTTTATAATTGCCTTTTTGTTAAAATATTTCAAGAAAACATGACTCGTAAAATTAAAAGTAGTTCAGAACACGTACATAAGTATATTGCTCGTGATAACAATTCTGTAACAATGTAACGTGCATACTCGTGTCTTGTATTTTCTCTTTATTGAGGTAGAATTCGAAGTTTCGCAAAAGATTGTCTATACCTAAGGGCAAGGCGTAGTTTTTGTTTTATTTTCTTGAAATACTCTCAACACATGCTCTGGTTCAATACGAACTCTGAGTTATGTACATAAAAAGGGCCCAGTATTTGGTTGAATTGAGAAGAGAAACAAACCGATAGTTAAAATATTTTTGAAGTAACATACATACATACATACATACATATGTATGGAAGCATGGATTCACATATGACGAGATAAAGAATATTCATTCTCCTGTTATTTAAGTCTCTACTGCAGCTTAGACACTTGATCAAGGGCACAATGAAATAGTGACATCAGCAAAATTTTGTTTATTTCTGGCTGAATAAAGAGAAATTTTCGCAACAAATCGTCTCAACACTTTCATATATTTTTATGCTCTCGTTACCGGCCCAAATTCAGCCAAAGTTTCATATGACTACCTAACAATTCTATGAATATAGAATGAATCGTTTGGGATTCAGTTTAGCTTACGTGTTTTCATTGCTACATATTTAGCTTGTTTATTCTAGTGGCTTCGTCAAACAATTCTAGTGATATTATTAAACTTCTCAGTGCCAAACATAAACATATTCAATAATTTAGAAATAAGCTCCGTCAAATCATTTGTCGAAGTAAAATATCCTCGAAAAATGATCTCTCTACAAGTGTATGGTTGTTCCTTATGCTTAGTGTATTTTCTTTGTACGTTTTCTCGAAGAAATGCGTTCATCATTTCTTAAGCAGTGTTTTCTAATGCAAGACTAGAATGTTAGTTGTGATATAAGAAATTCGATTATTATCTTACTGGCGTTCTGTTATCCAAATATATTCTATTAAAAGAAAATAGATATATGTATATTAAATAAATCAAAGGCTCCAAGGCGTTTTCTAATGCGTGACTCGAATTTTTTTGTTTCTATGATTATAACGAGTTGTTTGGTGTTGTTTATCAAAAGGAACTAAATCGATTTAGAAACGCCTATTATGTGCCCATTCTTAAAGCTGGTAATACCAAATCTAGTTTGGCCAAGCGAACTATAGATGTGTTTTTGGTGAACTTCTTGGTTGTCTGAAGCATTTAAAAAATATAAAAATTTTATACATATACATAAGCCTACATAAATTTGGGTAATTTTTGATATTACGTCGTACATATGTATGTACATATGAAGCGTTTAAATAATAAAAGCAAAGAAAAGGTTTGTAGTCCATGGCACCGTTTTTGGAAATTGTTACGATAATTACTCATACCCTATATCATATTGAGCATCCAACATACATATATTTTTTTTTGTGATGTAATTTATTATACTAAATGGCCTTCTATACATAATATTACTCTAACTTTTCAGAACTCAATATAGCTAATTGTGATGATACTGAATTTTACGTTAAGGAATCTCGAGATATGGTATCAGTGATTCAAGCACTACTAGCAGAAGGTAGCTTTTCTTTTTATTAAAGTTCACCAAGAAATTATCGTGTTTCTTTAACTTTTTAGGACATAAGTTTGATACTAACGAGGTTGTAAATTTAACGTTGGAGCCAGGAATTTGGTGAGTTTATATTTTTATACCTAATACGTTATAAAAATTCCATTAAAAGGAACAAGCGAATTTGAGAAGTGTAAACGTGCATAACAAAAAGGTATGCATTTGCTTATTTCTTTTTCCTCTCTTTGAGTTACTTTGTGGGTCTTATCAACATTTTGTCGATCGAAGAAAAACAAATGTCTATTTATACACGTTCAGTCGTATTCTGAGTGAGAACTTTCCGATAGCGATTTGAAATCACTGATATATCCCAAATAGAACTCAAAACAGTTTCAATCCGAACGTTATCCGAAGGCGATCGTTATCTACGTTTTTGTAAGTCTAAATCGTGTATTATAATCACTTCTGAGTAATAATAAAGCAGACCAAATAATGTCAATGTTTTACAAATTTTTACATCTTTGGCGATACATTCCATAAAGAAGAGAAATTGAAAATAAAAATAAAATGCTTGCAAATGTATGTAAGTGTTAGCTAAACCTACCAACAATAACTTTTTTTACCATCCATAGAATGTTTATTGGCATTCTTTTTTTATTTGGGGTTGTTGCCTTTATCGGCGCACTTCAGTTTATTTGGATTATTTGATCTAATACAGATTATAATCGATAAAACGAGGTGGTTTGTGTTTACCTCGCAGTTAAAATTGTGCTTATCGTGCATTTCACAAAAAAAGTGTTGAGTTGTTAATCATTTTACAATGAGTTAAGTCCAAGCTTTACGAAAAAATAAATGTGTTCGCATTAATTCGAAAGAATTAAAATGAGAAGTACATACATGCATACATGTAATCCAACTTCAATTCATTAATTCTTTAAAAGTATTCAAATCGAGATAAGCCAATGCAAAAAGTGCACAGTTCATTCATATTTTACTGTGCGCTAATTTATTGAATTGTTTTATAAAAAAAATTAAGAATATTGTTTTCCATCTATAGTTCAATTGATGACGAAATTGATGGTGCCTGCATAGTACGAGCTAGAGGATTACCGTGGCAGAGTAGCGATCAGGATATTGCAAAATTTTTTAGGGGACTCAACGTTGCAAAGTGAGTTTAAATATTTTTCTATCTAAATATGTGTGCATTTGTTAATTTAAATAAGATATGTATTTCTATCGGTTGGTTTTAATTTTTCGAAACCATCACGTTCGATTAGTTTTATTTTTTCCCTACTCTGATAACAGGGCAAAGGTCTCCAGATTATTTTACTGAGAGTCTTTGACTTTATGGAAACAGCGCCGATAGAGTATTTTATGTGAAAATGACAAGTTATATTTTTGTCTATATTATTAAGATGTTCTGTTCTTATTATTCTATTGCAAAATAATTTATTGCGTTTAATATCAATTTGGTTAAAAAAAAAATAAATATCTAATAAAGTTTTTGTACTTTCAAGCTGCAATTTCTTGGTCTTGGGACTTTATAGGAGTACTTGTATTTGTGTTGCTATAATTTATTATAATTTCTTACTTGCCTTGGACTTTCAGAGGCGGCGTTGCTCTCTGTTTATCACCACTAGGTCGTCGAAACGGCGAAGCTTTAGTTCGATTCATTTCACAAGAGCATCGAGACATGGCACTGAAAAGGCACAAGCATCATATTGGCAATCGATACATTGAGGTGTATCGTGCAACCGGTGAGGATTTTCTTTCGATTGCTGGTGGTGCTTCTAATGAAGCTCAGGCCTTTCTGTCGAAAGGTGCTCAAGTTATTATCCGAATGCGGGGACTACCATATGACTGCACCGCAAAGCAAGTGGTAAATGGTTGAATGTTTTATTAATTTATGGTTAATCAAATGACAATGTTTTATCTAGTTGGATTTTTTTACAACGGGGGCTGATCCTTGCCACGTTTTAGATGGAACCGAAGGCGTTTTGTTTGTAAAAAAGCCCGACGGTAGGGCCACGGGTGATGCGTTTGTGCTGTTTGCCTCCGAGGCGGATTCTCCGAAGGCCTTGTCACGGCACAGGGAATCCATTGGACAACGCTATATAGAGTTATTTAGATCGACTACGGCAGAGGTGCAACAAGTGTTAAACAGGTCAATGGATCCGAAAACATATGAACCTCCACAGCCGCCACTGATTGCTCAATTGCCGCCAATGCAACTATCTCTCTTACCTCAGGTAAAGGGAATATTAGTAAATACGAAGAATTGTAATTTAAAACTCCATTTTTCGCATAGCATATGATAACTTCGGGAACAACAAAGAGTTGCATTCGTCTACGAGGACTCCCCTATGAAGCCATGGTTGAACATATTTTACATTTTCTCGATGCCTTTGCCAAAAACATAATGTTCCAAGGAGTACATATGGTCATCAATGCACAGGTTAATACAAGTCGAATGCCGTTTATTTTTTAAGTTCAGATAGTATTTTGAAAATAACGCCTAATCTCCGTTGCTTTTTTGTTTTTTTTTTTTTGTTTTATATATTTTAGGGTCAACCCAGTGGAGAGGCTTTTATTCAAATGGACTCAGAGGAGGCAGCTCGACTCTGTGCCCAGAGTAAACACAATCAGTTTATGGTATTTGGCAAAAAATACCGATACATCGAAGTTTTCCAATGTTCCGGCGATGACATGAACATGGTATTAAACGGAGGCCTACAATCGCCAGTAAATCATCATCACGCAACGAAACCGTCTTTATTATCACCGGGTATGTTATCACAACCACAGCCGACGCCAGCACATTCAAATAGTGCCCATCCTGCAATTCAAAACAATGCACCTGTTGCGGCAGCAGTGGCAGCTGCAGCCATGGCTCAACAACAACAGAATCATCATCACTTGTCAGCGGCCAACTCACAGGCTGCTGCTGTCGCTGCTGCTGCCAGTGCTGCTAGCCTAAATCCCTTCATAGCTCGGCATCATTCCCTTTCTCATCATTCTCCGGCACAAATGACAGCTACCTTACCCATTCATAACGGACATCCAGGCGCGTCAACGTCAAATCTAACAGTGGCCGCTATCCATAACCAGCATCATTCGAATCTTTCTGGCGCCACATCGTTACCGTTTAATTTGTCAATACCTCCTCCACTAACAGCTAATTCAGCTCTCATTGCCCAACAGCAAGCTCATTTCATTGCACAGCAAAATCTGCTTGCGCGTCAAGCTGCGGCTCTAGCTGCAGAACAAGCGGCTCCATTGTATTCAAACTTAATAAATCCATATCTTCTTCCGTCGCCCGCGGCAACTGTTGCAGCCAATCAATCTTCAGGGCAACCTCAATACGTACTAATGCCTCAAAGGCACCCAATGTTTCAGCCTTTTCAGCTGAGTTACGATCCGTCCGCTTTTCAATTTACTGGTCATACCACTTCAGCCGGCCCTGGAGTGACTTCGGCCGGAATTGCGCAGTCCATGAAACGATCTTACGATAATGCCTTTCAGCACGATCCTAACCAAGTGAATAATGCTGCAAAACGCACTCTCACCCGTCCACCAACTGGTAGCATGTACACTTTCTACAATCCCGGGGTTTAAATTCAAACGTGTTTTTTTTTTTTTTATCTTCCCACATCTTATTGCAAATCGAGAATTGTATGGCAATATTAATTTTAGAAATAAATTTATTTTTTAACTTTTTACTTAAAATAACGATTCCCTCAATACATGCATACACTAGCTTTAAGCGGGCCTTAGTATAATCTTACATTTATCGTCTACTTAATGTTATTCCTAAAGGAAAACGAAAGCATTGGTTGTTATTTTTTGTTATCATCAGAAGTCGAAACATAGAAACGTTCTACCTTATGATTTCTGCTTCATATAAATACTTAGTCCTGCAATGGAAATCGAAAGGATGAATACGTAGATTTGGGAAAAAATAGAAATTCTTCTGATAACTAATTTATGGAAGCATTTCTTAGCATAAATCGGGTTAAAAATTGAATGAGGCTAACAAAATTAATTTCAGAAATTAAAAAAAAGACTATTCACGATCATATTTTTTTAAAAAAAAAGTCTATAAATTTTTGAAATTAATTTTGTCAGGTGTTGGGCTAATTGGTTGAATTTTGTTCGATCTTGGGTTTCTTCTGGAATATTTGCAAAAGAAACAAAAACAAATGAATAATATTTGAAATTTAAAATTACAATAATTTTTATAACGAGTACCTTTTTTGCAATCATGAATATTAAATATCAATCATCGTGTATTTTTTAACTTTCATAATTAAATATTAATACCTACATATATAAATACATATACAATTTTTATAACTATATTTGTAATTGGTGGTGTAAGTCGCAAAGTCTTAAACTGTTGTAATTTCTGTTCTGTAACGCACCTATTTGCTTTTGTTCTTGTACTTTTTTTTTGAAAGTGAGCAACGCTTTATTGCTTTAGCGTAGCCGCATTTTCCGTGGTAAGCGAATTTATTTTGTACTTACTTTGTGAAATGTGATTGTATTAAAGAAAAAACTGGGTGAGTGGTTAACTCTTGTGATGGCAATGGTTCGGATTCAATACGATTGAGGATAGTCTTTCATTTTTCTTACTAAGTTTTTATTATTCATTTCTAGGATGATATAAATAGCATGTAGTTATTGTTGTATGTATGCATACATATGTATGTATTTATATTTTTTTAATTTTGTAAATGTCCTTTTACCATAAAAGGTGTGGTCCGTATATTTCGAATGTACGGCATTCAATTTCACTGCATAACTTCCCTTTCCGCCGCTTTAATCTAATCGATTCGAGATAGTACGGTAACTTAATTAAACTACGAACTAAGTGGTGTGGTGCCTTACCTATGTAAGAGATTACGGAGGTATAGTACTGTGTCAATTTTCTGGGATTCAATAGAGTACTGCGCCGTCTTCAAAGAAAATAGTGAGAGTTGAATAAACCTGTGAATATCAAGAAGTGCGCTTGATTAATAGTATCTAGTCATCAATAAATACGTTTAGACAAATAAAAAGGAACTAGTACCAACTGTTAAATTTATTATTATCGCACTCTGTTTGCGCTTAATATTTGCATTTATTTTTTAATGCGGACCCCACACATACAGTATAAAAAACCCACCAAGCCACAACCACTTTTTATTTTTTTCTATCTATCCTTTATTATTCGACTAATGCATGCGTAGCCATTATAAAGGTATTCATAATCCCTTCCATTAAAGGTTTATCAACAAAATTTATTTTCATGGAAATTTTCGCTTACACAATATTTAATGTAATATAAAAATAAAATAAATAAAATAACCAAAGTAAGCCTGTTGCATGCTACTTAATTCACTTAAGTTTTGTGAAAACAAAACATATCTGTACATACATACTCCCATAGTAACCATGCAACTACTTAGATTATTCACCAGTTTAGGTACAAGAACCATTGCTACACAAAAGAACATCTTAAAGCGCAGCAAGCACAAAAATGGGCTCTGTGACTTACAGCATCATAACATTTCATTGAGCTTGTCGCTAGTGTAACTAGCAATAAAAACAACTTTAAATTAAATAAATTTGGCATTAAAAATCAAAAGTAAAAAAAAATATGCAAATGATAGTTTGTACTCTTAGTTAGCATTTATAAGCCTTATTTTTATACATATATATATTTACATTGTTCGTGTCTAAGTGTATCCTAAAAAGGTGTTTGGTTATCATTTAATTATATGTTAGTTCAAAAGAGAAAACAGAAATTAAAATAATAATTTTAGTTACATTCCAATGTAAATTAACACTTAGTATAGATTGACGAAATGTTATTTGGCTGGCTATTTCATTAATTTTATTCTCATTTACATCTGTGGTACTCTGGGGATTCACTGGACGCACATATTTTTGAATACTGCATTGAGTTTTAATACACAGAAAAAAGGAAAATAAATTCAATGAAGTAGTCAAAGGAAAATAGTATCTGATAGATAACACTATTTACAATAAACCTACTGTAATAATAAATACACACTGACGATAAATTAAATGATATTATTTTTGATAACGTATTTTTTTTTTTGCTCTTATATTTTGAATAAAATTGTTTGCTAATAAAGATATAATATGGTTTCTCTAAATTGATATATATAGCTTTTAGTGGCACTGTAAGAGATTAATTAGCTCAGGTGTTTTTTTTTTCTAATTCATGAAGCGACCTGCGGATATTATCAATCGCATTATGGGTTTATTTATTTCATAGTTTTTAATTTTGTTTTAATAGAAGGCGATTCAGTGGCGAATATGCAAGCTTTACTTCTTTTTTTCTTTAAAATCTTCTATATTTTATTCTTTTTTATGTGTATCTTGTTTATAGAATTAAATTTTAATTTAACAAAGGTTTTTTATTTAATTCATAGTTATGTGTCGTCTACAGCTGGAAACCACTTCTGCATATAAAAAAAAATCATTGAATTTGTTTAGATTTTTTTTTTTCTTTCTTCTATAATATAAACTGTGGTTGGTGGGTTTTGTATGTTTCCTTGGAATATCCTGCAGAGTTGTTATAACAGTAAACGCGAACGAAATATATGGTACGCCATCGCAACTAATTTCACCATTGTGATTGTTATTTTGAATCTTTTAATACTATTATACACGTGTAACGTACAAAGCAATCAACGCAAAATAACAACACACCTGACGTTGCATTCATCCTTTGTCCTAAAACGCATATATTCCTTCTATAAAATGTGGTACTTTTCCGGATCTAAAATTTTGTTTTGTTGTCCTTCATCAACGGAATAAATATGAGGAAATAATAGCAAAAAAAACAACATTTCCATGGTGGTTGTGTGTACTTTTTTATACTCTTGTATGGTTGGGCAATGGTAAATATTTTTGTACTTAAAATATTTAAATGGCTAAACGGTGAGTGTTTTATTATTATTTTTATACATTTTATACATTTCTAACAAAAAATAAATGATCAAAATTCAGATTAAGGCGTCTATTTTACACTTTTAACTAAATGTGCTGTTTGGTGAAAACGTAATTGTAAACATTTAAAAATATTAAGCTTATAGAGTTTCTTTATAAATTTAAACAACTTCGCATGTAAATTCAGTGAAATATCAAGTATAAGCAACTATTTTCTAAGAAATCAGGGTTCATACATACCTAAAAAATATGTTTGTAAATAATATTGGTTTCTTGTCTTTTTTTATTGATTCAGGCGGTACGCTGATAGGTCCTCCTCCATTCGGACCATTTTCGCATTTTGGACCCGGACCAACGGCTATTATACCACCACCACCGCATCGTGCACATCCAGCATTTTATAGTCCACCATTGGTATTATGGCCATACCCAAGTCCACCAGTCTCGCCGACAACGTATTTTGGTCCAGCTCACCCACCACCACATATGGCCACCACACCACTATCTCCTCAACATCAACATTTGGTAAGTTTAGATTGCATTTTATAATATAATTATAATATATATCATATAATTCTTTAATTATACTAATTTTGTTCGAATCAAAAAGTTTCCGGTGGACTATGTAGCTGCCCAAAGTATACCTGCCGCTGCTTCATTTCACTCTCACGCTCAAAATCACGTGCAGCCGGCACCAGCTCAGGTATCTTTAACTAACTCTCCGCCACATAACGTTAAGGTGGCTAATCCCGCAAAACCACAATATCATGCGAAGGGTATTCAACCCCAACATCAGTCTGGATCTGCTCAACTCCTTACCATCGACACAACGCACTCATCTCAATTAAATGAAAGAACGCTCGCGCCGACAAGGGTTATGAAACCCACTACAATCGTTACCGCCCCCGCACCACCTGCCTTTGCTCTAACACCGATTTCATCACCAATAATACAGAACAACCCCACAGGGTCGCCTAACGGTCCGCCAGTCGCTAACCAATATGTGGAACTTTTCATTTCATAAGCCAAAAGGAAACTAAACATTTTTTATTGGTTAGTTCTGTGTTAGCAAACAGTTTTGTACTTAAAAGACGAGTACTAATTCCTCGAAGAAATTTTCTTAGATTAAAAAATAAATTTATTGCTGGCCAATTATATACATAAGTAGCATCAAATTTAAATTTAATATTTTTTTATATAATACATACATACATAGAAGAGTTTTTCTTATGAACAAACTTTAACTCTTGCCTCCCCATGCAGCACTTAATTCACCTCTATTTCCAAATGATATTAATCATATTTTGTCACAAAGCTACATATACATACATATAAATGAAACATTACTTAATGTTAAACGAAATTTCATTTCCTTAGAATTATAAAGAATCTCGAATTATGAAGTACTAGACGACAAAAAATGATAAGTTGTCCCCAGCTTAAAATAGCTTTGCTATAATAAATCTTGTGCAATAAAGTAAGCAATACATACAAGTCGCTGCAAATTGTTTTATGAATTCATGTATATAAATACTAAAACTGTATACTTAAATTGCATAATTGCCTCTAAATGAGCCCTAGTCAAAAAAAAAAAAAAAACGTATAAGTATATGATAATGTTGCTTCAAATCTGTTATTCGTTTTATTTATCTTCGAATTTATTTTCTGAAGAGCGATTTTGTTATTGTAGAAAAATGTACTTTTCATAGATAAAAAAGTTGTTATTAAATTTAGTTTAAGTATTGTTTCTCGTTTTTTTTTTGTAACATCAATTAAATTATACACATTTAGAAAATTTATATAAGAGACATATCGAGTTAAGTTACATACATACATTTAAGATTAAGTTTTAATTTATACAGAAATAGACGAACAATTTTTTCTTTGAGTTTATTTGTATGTATTTCGATGTATTTATCGATGATATTATATAATCTGATCAACTTTGTTACATTTATAATAATTATAAGTAAATAAATAAAGCTTTATTGCTGTTTTTAAACAGAAGGCTTAGTATAGTGGTATATTTTTTTAATATGTATTTATGGTTATAGCACCCGTTGCAACTTGATATTATGTGAATGGATCATTTAACGTACGATGCACAAAATATGATAACCATATATCTAATAAAAATTATCTGGAACAAAACGATATAGTATGAATGAATGTGGCAACAAAGCCACATTGTATGTTTTCTGTTTTGGATTTAGGATAGCTAAAGCTAATCAATAATTATTTCTGAAAACCGAGCTGTTACGTTTTCTGTACTAAATCAAAATATTGCAAAAAATAATTATTGTTATTATCCCACTTAAAATCGCTAGCCATTCAAATCCACCGACAAATATTAATTATTATTTACTTTTTAATTTTACTCTTTCTTTCGGTTTAATTTTATTTATATGTTTTAATTATTTGACAAACAAGCAACGTTAATTTGGTATTGTGAATTCTGTCAATGTTCATATTGTGAATATTTTTGGTTTGGTGTTGTAGGCATTTGTGTCGGTCGATCATAATTTTTCACGCGAGTGCTTGCAGCTCTAAAGAAACATCAAGTTTAAACTCGTACATGAAAAATTAAAGATAATTACATTAAAATTACATGCGCATATTTGACAATTAAGGTTGGGTAATATGGAGAAGGTAATAATTTCTGTTTTAGAATTCAAATTAAAAAACCAACCGACAACCGCCGGTGGAAATAACAATAGCGACCATTTTGAAGCGGTGATCTCAAAATTTGAAACAAAACTTGAGGAAAAATTTAAAATGGCTTAAACTATGTGCGGACGAAGGCACATTTCAAATATTTAATAAACTTGTTCCAATGGGCCGAAACAAACCTCGAAATATCTACTATCCTTTAAAAGGTAAGGATGAATTCTTAACATACGCATAAATATGTACATACATACAAACATATGTAAGTTTTCGGGTGCATTAAACATTCATCGATTATTTATGTATGTATGTGTGTGTTTGTATGTATGGTTATTTTAAATATGATGGGTCAGGCGAAGTTCGTTCACATGCATGGATCTGAAGTTTACAATGCTTCAAACGTATCTTAAACTTAGCACTAGAACCTCGTCACATCGCAATAGAAAGCAATTCCCAAATTTATTTCGTGCATCGAAATTATTTTCTGAAATATACAACAAAATTCGCGGAACGTGTGTCAGTGCCTACAAGGATGGGGTATTAACAATCCAATATTTTATTCCAGGTACGGGATCGGGTGAATAGTCACTCCCATCAAAAATACTAAAAGTCCATTCATATTTTCACATTCCCTTTATTCTAATCGTTCTATACATACAATAGTGTATCGACACCTACACACATACATTTATCAAATAACAAACAGTTGTTAATGAAAGTAATTTTTTTATAGCAGTAAAATAACATTATATTGCGTTTAAAAACTCTTCTTGGTGGCGCTCGTTTCAGTGGGATTGTCGTCTTCAAACAGCGAAATAATCTTTTTATGTTCATCATACATTTTCGCTGCATGACTGTTATGAAAGTTAGCATTGTGTTCTTCTAGGGATGCCACCGATTCGAAAACAGTGTTACATGTGTTGCATCGAGCGCTGAACTTTATATCAGTGTATATGGAAGGGAATGAAATATTATTGGCCTGTATGAAGGAACTCTTTCTGGGATCCACATGAAATTGAGGTAGTGATGCGTTTTTTAATTTTTCAAAGAAATTTGAACGTTCATCGTCGTTCTTTTGTACACCCTCGCTCTTGATTTTGTCTTCTGCCGACTCTTGCAGTGGAAATGGATTAGAGTTTGTATCATTTCTAGAGCTATCGCGACCGTCAATCAAGGTGAGGATATTTTCAAATTTCGTCGGTTTCATCAGACTTTCATTCTCGTCGATTGTGTTAGTACTTCGTTCTGGAGTACTCTTATTAAAATTGTTTTGAGTTTTAAAAAGTTGTAGATATGGATCTTCTATTGCGGTATCTGGAACTAGTAAGGATTCTGTATCCTGTTTAAGAATCTCCAAGAGCGACTTTTTTCTTTCAATAACCGTCTTGTTTCCTTCCTGGGCAAATTTTTCAGTTGTTTCGTCGGAATTTCCTCCCGATGATATTTCTGCGGTTGAATTCTTCCCATCGCTTCCTAAGCGTTTCTTTGTCTCTCCATTAACTAATAAATCAGGAAGAAGGATTTCTCCGCACGATGACTTCAACCACTGGCAGGTTTTTCGGAGACAAAAGATCATTCTTCGAATAAATTCGTGTGGTGAAACCGCTTTACTACGACGTATGTCAAGCAAGCGATTTATTTCTTCAATAAATAGAAGAAATTTATATTCGATGCACATATCCATGTGCTCTTTATAAGACTCTTCAAACATAAAACGCCGAAAGCATGCACGACATTTTCGTTCCTTACAAGTTTCTGGAATATTTATAGTAATGTTCGCTTCTTTCAGTTCATCCAGGTCCATCACATCGTCTTCCTCGAAGTTTTTTTCCCTATATGAAAAAAAGTTCTTCTTTTGTTCAAGGGCTTCGTTTTCATCACTTGATGCTGTCTGAAACTCTTCTCCAAGTGGATCACTCGTGGTATTGTTTATTTCATCAAAGATCGCAGCCAAATTATTATCACCCGGTGGTCTTCGATGAATAGGTTGTGTATGACTCAAACGCTTAACTTTGCGAGCGGACGAGTTATTGTCCTTGTCAAACAAGAGATTCAAGTAGGTCATTGCCAAAACGTCCTCATTTTCATCGACAATTGCTACTCCATCAGCTTGGCTCACACGTCTGTTTTCTTTAGTACTGCTGTTGTTTCCTTTGTTGTCATTGATGAGCAAGAATTTCTTCATACACTCATCGTTTTTGGAAATCTTTGAGCTTTGGTTATTTAAAATATTTACGAGTCTATTCGTGTCAGTCTTCCGTTCGCCGCTAAATATAAGATCATTGGCGGTGATCAAGACACTCGCTTTTTCATCGTGTGTATCGCTCATATTTGCCACCAAGTTGCGAGTAGATTTCTTGTTTTTTCCACTTAATGCAGAAACCGCCTTTAAGCTTACGGCATTGTTAATTGCTTGTTGGCGAAAAGTTGCAGCATGTTTGAGGTATGAAATGCACAGAGCGCACATCTTTTGAGGTAAACCATCATCCACGTCGACCTTAAATAGAATGTTTGTATTACGTATAGAAATATATAAACTGATTTATTACCGATAGACCTGTCGTATCCTCAAGCAGTTTGTTGATTGGTTTTTGCCAAAGAAGGAACTCATTTGGGCTGGCATGCAAATACGATGGAATAATCGAAAAAATATCATAATCACCCCTACTAGAACAAAGGCGACAAATATTATCCCACATTTCTTTAAATTAACTATCGTTTAGTTATCACACAATTAATTTGCCATGGTTAAACAATAAAATATCATAAAACAAATTATAAAAAATTACGAAGACAAGAAACAGAAAACAGTCAATTTTTGCAACGAGTCAGCTGTGTGTGGGGGAGGTCGGCAATTGCATTTTGGACTTGTCAAAAAGAAGGAGACAAAACCCTGAATGTACTCCGAATATTGTCCAATTAGCCGGCGAGTGAATGAGAACAACATACTTTATCGCAGCAGTTCATTATTTCATGTAGTTCTCTTTCACATTGAGTAAGAAAATATAGCAGTGGTTGTTATTAGCTGACTTCGTTCTCAGCACACAGCGCTACGTATCAGGAAGAACACAACAAAAAAAAAACCGGCATTTATCTATTAATTGGATAATAACCTAAAAACTAGTGTTTCCTTATCATATTTTGGAATATTTTTTTAATGCTTAAGGTAAATTTTGTATGGCATTGTTAAAACTTTATTCTTATTAGAACTTAAGGGGAAGCCATTTGGTAGGAATTCATCCGCCTAGAAAGAGTAAGCAAGTTTCATCAATACAATTAAATAAGTCCTGTTTTCTTCCCCCAACTCTTCTACAATTGTCCTGAATGTTCTTGAGTTATCGGTGATTCGAAGACCCCAAGTCTTCTGCCTATTTACCTTCGATCCGAAGTTTATTGAAGGTCTGATAACGATTTATTTTTATATAGTGGGGACCTGTATATTGTCGACTATTATCTCCCAAGATGTTCCAGTTTTTCCTATCATCTTTCCATTTGCAGAAAACACGCTAGCCCCCCTTCAATTATCTAATTGTACTTTACTGAGGAGTTTAATGATTTTTCCCTTTTTTTCTTTTAGGAGAACTTTTCGAGCCTCTAGGCTTTACTTTAGTGGCGCAGAAAATCTTCCGATACTACTGCAACCTAGTAAAATAAGTTAAGATGAATTTTCTCACTTTTTGTGATTTTCTCATTTGTTATGCATTTTTATTGGAAGTACCTATGTACGTCATAGATTGGCCAAATTGAGGTGTGTAGGCATATGTATAACAAACATATACATACATATGTACATACACATGTTTAAAACCACGAAGAAACACTCGTTCTATCGTATAAGCGAGTTCTCAACCGAAGTAAGCAATAATGTTGTATCAAGCTATAACCACCCATGATCTCCAGATTGTTTGGACAGTCGTGTTGTACCAACACACTTCACCTCCGTTTCCAACATCTTAATGTTTATGTCGTACAGTTACATATTCGTTATTTTAATATAATATTGAGATTCATACTTATCCCGATTTCTGGGTAGCTTAAGTGAACTCAAGTTTTTTGTTGTTGGCTGCCGATTAATACAGTGCTAGTCATTGAATAATTATATAATTAGTAGTTGTTTGTGTATTTATCGATGTTTAGAAGACATGAAATTTGGTGGGGGGAACTTTGACTAGTCAAAAATATTCTATAAAACTTAGATGAATTAAAAGACATTTTCGTGTTTGTTCATAATTTTTTATTCATTTATGTGTATTGGTGTATTATATCTAGACACTATTTTATATTTTTAATAGGCTTATGGTCGGCAACTTATATGGATAAAGCCGATTGAAAAGTGTACATTTTACAATTAGATATCTAACATAACATAAAATATAGTAATTATCAATGATGTGCACATACATACATACACATGAGTGTGTAAATGTATGCGGCTTATACATACATAATTTTAATTATCACTAGTACGTAGAAAGAGTAGTTTTTAGCAAGATATATTTATACGGGTTTATCTATGTGAATTCGAATCAGCCCCGGCAAGCCCGTTTTTTGAATGTTCGCAAATCTCTTTCGTCTATCATCTCGTCATCCAAGCAGTCGTCTGCAAACAACGAGAAAAATATATTTTACATACAACAGTAAACATAGAGCATAAGAGTGACTGCGACCATTCAACGTGCACTTGGCCAAAGGATATCGAATTATGAAACAACAACAAAAGAAGAGTACATGTAATTTCAATTCTGACCACGACGCAGCAAAATCATTCATAAAGTTTTACCTAACAATTATTAACTCACCCTTGGTAGAACTTTTCCGCTTCTTGGGTATGCTACGCTTCCGTTTTTTTGCGCCAACAACGCCCTCGCTGCTATCTAAAATACTTGGGGAAGCGTTTTTAGTGTCCAAAATTTTCAATTTAAGCTTTTCGGTTGCGTTACGAGTGCGCTTTGGACTGAACATCAGAGCACTGTCGCTGCAATTACTGGCGTATTCTTCTTCGCTGGTCGCATTGGAAGAATTATTTGAACTGCGGTCTGTACTCGAACTGCGATCGCTGCGGTTTACCTTTCTTCTTCTGGTAACACCGCCGACATTTGTTGAGCCCTTTCCTTTCTTTATATTAATTGTCGTTGGATGATTACTAATGGGGATGCCGTTCGAATTAATGCTACTGCATGAGGACTCATCGGATGTCGTGAAGTCACCAGTGCTGCCAGTCTTAATAAGACAGCGCCTAGTACGACGCTGCTGCTTCTCTGTTATGGTTGTGGTTGTTGTCAGATGCGTTGTGTGGTCCAGTCCCCGTTTTGTACTAGTAGTATTTGCTATTGTTGGAGTTGTGATGAACGTTTTTAGACCAGCTTTTGTTCGGGTAGATCTGGACGGCGCTCCTGCACAAGCCTTATTATTATAATTAGAATTTATATTAATATGCGTCGCCACTTCGTTAATAACGGGCAGTATGTTTCGCTTTTTCATTGAGCAGGCTTTAGCATTTGCAGTCACTGCTTCGTCATCGGAACTACCTTCTTCGGCAGCGTAAACATCGATACGATCTTTAAGTTTCAGTCGGTTTTGTATCTCTAAAATTGCATATGTCGGTTTACCCTCATAGCGTATAAGTGGAGTTTCAATGGTTGGCTCCCGATCAAACTCTTTTTCGGCACGTTCTCTGGCTATTTGATCGGGATCTTGCGATAGAATTTCTGTCCATGAAAACTTCTTTCTCAAAGATTTCTTTTTGGCAGATTTTGAACGCAAGTTCTTCGGTGATACTCGGTTGGATAGTGTACTCTCATGGAATGGCATGATAACGCTTAAATTCTTCATAATACTCTTAATATTTTTCATTTCGAGAACATTGTTGTTTTCAATTTCCTCTTTGACCTTAACCGACGTTCTTATTAGTTCATCAGTGCTTAATTGCATTTTGCTAAGGTCATACTCACGCTCGAAAATGCGACGACATTTCTCGTAGTCGGGTCTTTCGTGGTACGCTAATTGGCCTACATATTGCAAATATTCACCCAAATATTTAGGAACTTGTTTGCCATAGATGTGCTTCAGCATCTCCTTGACGTCTTTCATTAGGTACTCCTTGACCCAATGAACCTTTTCGTTCTGGTGCTGAGCAGCTGCGTCTTTCCATGGTAGATAACCTTGTGACCAAAAAAGTAAATTGTATCCTAAGCACTCGAGATCACTGCGTCGCGAATGCGCCCCCATATGCGCATCACGAGATGTGAACTCTAGCGTTCCATCGTGTGCACGACGTTGATCCATTACAAATGGTCGATGAACTCCTTTAAACATGAATTTAGATGCCAAGCCAAAATCAATTAAAAATACCCGCTCCTCAGTAATGGTTTCATCTTCGCTTTCAGACGTTTCGCTCGATTCGGAGGACATTTGTTTCTGAACTTTTTGCTTTACTGTAGATGATGCTTGACGGGGAGAAATCCTACATCTGCGTCCCGAATATAGAGAATCACGATAATTAGAGCTCACATCGTCTTCATCTTTGGAATTGTCCTCATTGAAGAACTCGGAATAACTGATTCGTTTTGCCGGTCTTAAATAGTGAGATTTCACCATTTCGTCATATATCGAATTCCTCTTGTCCCGCCTGCATGAGCGCACCTGCAAATATTTATTTTTTTTTAATAAAAGGTCACAAACGAAAGATGCAAAAAACCCTACAGGGTTAGATCCACTATATTGAACGATAGTTTTTGAGCGCTGCCTTTTACTGATTGGTGTCTTGTACATGTTCTGTTCACACTCTTCTTCTTCCTCTTCCTCTGCTTCTTCTTCATCTTCATCATCTTCTTCGGAGCTATTACCACTGTCCGAGTCAGTATTTTCACTTCCACTTTCGCTTTTTGCCCTGCTAGATTCTTTTTCATCATTTTGACTCACGCCTGCGCGCTGCAGCTGACTTTTTCGAAGCGTACACTTTGATATCATGAGGTTCTGTGCTTTGATGTCATTATGACAGTATCCCTTGTCATGCAAATGCTGTAGAACATCGATGATCTGAAGCGCTAATGTTAGTACTGACTTTTGACTCACACGTCGGTTTTTAATTAAAGAATGTAAGTCTCGATCGAAACGTTTCAATACAAGAAATCTGTAGCGAGCGTCGCCAAAATAGTGAGACCCCGATGCTATGTACTCTGGCATGCCAGGCGGCAGTTTAGTTTCACCTTTATCATAAGATACAAATAAGTTGCTTTTATTTTGCGATTTATTAGTACACTTACCATTATTTTTAGCCGTGTTCAGCAAGCAGTGAATCTCTACGAACAAAGGACCATTGGAGTGCGGTTCGATTTTAACAACATATTTGGCGTTCTCGTTAGTCACTGGTACAGACACGTTGTCTGAAGCTAAAAATATTTCCCCAAAGTTTCCTTTTCCTATAAAAACAAAAACAAACGAGATGAATTTATTTCCAGCTTATAGATTTTTATTCTATAACCATATGCATACAATGAAAGAGTTTCTTGTATGAATAGAACTCCATGGCACACAGAAAGAAAAGAGATTAAAAAAATTAGTTGCTTTAACAGAAACAGGAATAAAGTTGGCATTTTAACTCTTAATTTTCTGTTTGTAGGTACTATACTATCCCATTAATAAAACTTTAAATTTTATTTAGTGTTTGCTATGTGTTTACTACTATTTCTTTAAACAAATCTTCATCAAAATATGAATAATTTTTAGGTATTGCTTATGTGTAATTGGAATGCATCATTGTAATAATTTTATTATCATCAAGTTTACAATCAGATTTCCGCTCAAGTTAACGGCAACAGCTGGGGAAAGGCTCTCACACTACATAATTAATTAAAATTACGATTCAATACCTACATGAATTTACGTAAAAAGAGAGATTTAACATAACCCTCATATCTGTATCAATAGAAGACTATTACTCACTATAAATTTATAGCTATAGTAGCTATAACTGATAGCAAGTGAATGCTAAGGGAAAACCCCGTTGAAACCATTTGCGAAGTATAACCTTGTAAACTAGCTATATGAATTTTAAGACAGATAAAACATCAAATTCCAATTGTTCAAATTACCTATAGGTTTACCAATGCGCCACTGCTTCTTAGTAAGGTCTTCAAGTATGATGCCATTAACCACACTTGGCCTTAAGTGATACACTGGCTTTGGAGAATTGTTATCGTCAATTGATACATTAAAAGCTGGTTGTTTAATAGCATTTCTGGAACCTCCTGGCGATTTGTCAGTATCCTCAAATTTATGATCGCTCTTCGTATCCTGGTAGTCATTGCATACCCGCTTACGTTTCCTTATGCTATTTACTGCTGCAGTATGTGGCTCTGCTGCAATGCGTTTACCCATGCTATATGCGTTGATGATCTATTATTGTTGAAATTTAATTTTCCATACACATTGGACTTCATCAATACTATTCATCAATACTCTTGGTCACTAGAAAATAAGAAAGAAAGTACAATTAATACGAAAGTTAAAATCAAGCGCATTCAATGTAATCTTTTTTTTTCTATTTTCCCCCATTTTATAGAAACTATTCCTTGACGTGAACTTTTTATCCCCCGTTTCAAAATGTATAGACATGGTGGGGTACTTTTTTTCTACTTAATATTACACTTCTAATAAATGCGTCGTGTTAAAAACTAGATTTCAAATATATATTCCAAACAATTGTGAGTGTTCATTTTGGCTCTGATTATCTTTTCATTTCTCGTACCTATAGATTTATTGGTTTTTTGCATTGGGTACACATTTTACATTTTTCATTTTTTCACTCACTGATATTGCACCGACTAATTAACTGTGAGATTATGTGGTATTAAGATAATAAATAATTTCGAAGATAAATGAGAAAGACAGGAATCACATTTTTAAAACCCTTGAATAATATCTTAATTTCTTGCAGGTAATTTTCATTAAATAACTTGGAAAAATTCAACTTCAAGAGCTCAGCCGAAACTTTGGCTTTCTTTTCACTGCATAGACCACAAGCAGTAATGTCGGTGTGAATGGCTAGAAATGGAACACATTCGCCATTTCTTTCTTACTATCTATCTCTTTTCGCTGCTTTAGCTGACACACTTGATTGTATAGGTGTCTCATGTTACCAGTTTAGAAATTGAAACATATTTTGCGGCCTTAAGTTGGCATAATTTTTTTATTAACTGCATATAGTCTGCCTTGTCTTGCATTCAACGAATGTAAACAGATTATGCACGTTAAATAGCTGGTATTACGAAGAAGAATAAAATATTATTAATCGTGTCATTATTTCATCAGGACTTATTATTTTTTGAAGATGTTTCAAATGTGATTTCAAAATAATTTCACGCTATGGCGAAGATTGATTTCTATTGATTAGTTGTTTTATTTTCTTCGTTTCGTTTTCATTCATTTCTATGAATAAGTACCGTTTGTTTTTATATTTAGAGAGTCATAGATGCGTTTTTAAGATGTAACATTTAGTAACATTTTTGTATCTGGATCTCAAGGTATTTATTAGATATAAATATATGTATATGATATACATATCTTTTATTTCTTAGCTAGAAGTGTATAAACTTTTCCTGCAAACATATGTATATACGTCTGTACATACATATATACGATTCACCCTCATTTACCCCATTTTAAATTCACAATTTAGTAGCTATCTTTTTCTTTCAATAAGAATATATGTATGTATGTACTTCATTTGAGGACTGAACGGTCGAAATGAAATCGACTAGAAATTCTATCTAAATTTTCCTTCCATATGGGTTTGATTTTGGTACTTATATTTCAGTGCATGAGGTTAGGTATATTATAAAATTCTTAACTGGAGTATGTGCTATTTTTGAAATCTCCTTATTTCTTGTAAAATTGATTCCATAATCAATATCTACTTTTCCAACTGAGCTTAAGAGCAAAATATTTTCTTCTCTTTCAGAACCCCATGAACTAAGTTAAGCTGCACAGAATTCGTAATTTAATCTGAGACTTTAAACTCTGACACAGACAGAAGATTATCTTCCACATATGTACATCGAAATGGTAAACATTTTTCAAAGAAATCCACTCTTGTAAGTACCAAAAAAAAAAATTTCTTTCATTCATGTTAGAACATAACATATGTATAGCAAAAGAGTAGATACTGTGAATAAACATCATAAATAAGCAGCTGGGTAGAAAAACACGTTAAATGCGTCTCATCATAGCAAACAATACAATTACATATTTCTTTCTACTTCTAAATGACAGTTTAAAGCCAGAGTTTATTCTTGTGCCTAGTACATAACTTGTACGACGTAACCCAAACATTTCGTTTTACACTTTCATATTTCCGAATGATATCATTTAACCGACTAACCTTGTACCAACACGAAGGGATGAAAATCTATCCGAATTAAAGGAGCATTTATTAGGAAAGAAAGATTGACAATTTTCATTAGAGCAAATCCCAGTAAATTACATTTTTACTAACGGAACGTATACAATATAACTACATAATGCTCCTAATTTAGAAGCAGATGTTTTACTTTACATATTAATTTATTTAGCCATATTTTTTTGCACTCTAATGATTCTTGATCCAATCTTCGCGTTCTTCGCGTTCTCTGATTACTTCTTTTAAGTATGGTTCCAGGTATTTGACATCTTCTTCATATTTTGTCCATTGCTCTTTGGGGAGAATGGTTTTTGTAAGGGACAAGTTCAGGGCTCTTACGATGCGATAGTTGCGTTCATCATAAAGTTGGCGGGGCAATCGTCTGATCGCCTCTGTAACGTCTGGGGTTTCATAGAGACAGTCATCGCGGTGTAAGCCTATTATTTAAATGAAGAAAAAAATCATTATCTTATAGAAAATGTAACATTTTATTAATCACCGTATTGGTTGAATCCAGAAAGATTATAGGCCCATCTGCCAAGATTTGCTGTAATGCAAAAAAAAATATGTTATGTAATGGGAAATTTGTTTAGCTTTATTTTCGAGTACTTTTGATATTTTTGGTAGCTTTAGGAACTTTTTCTGTTTTTTAGCTCTTTTTTAAACTTACAGAATACAAGAGGACCTTTCCGTGCAATATATCCAGACATTTTTACAAGTATTGCAATCAAGGAAGTTTTTTTTATCGAAGTGAAAAAAGCAGACAGTCTACAAAGAAATTCTGACAGCTGTCAGTATAGCTCGTGTTTGTCACTTTTACGCTGGGTGTGTTTTCTTGTGAAACAATAGTGTACCACTGGCTTAGAGAATAGAACAGAATTGAATAAAACAATTAAAAATGGCTGCTAATAGAACTTAAAATAAAATACGTATGTATGTACATATATACGGGTGTGAATTTATTTTGTGCACGCCGTTGTCTCGTATTTATCGTGATAGATTCGGCTTCGAATCTCAGAAAATGACTTAACGATCCAAATGCCAAAAATCCGAGAATAATAACTGTTGATAACTTTCAGGTACGGCCTTAATCTGTTTGTGCGAGAAGATGGTTCCTGGGCCCTATGTGGGTTCTGTATGCCAAATACTTGTATTTTTTTTATATACACGTTAATTCAACAGTTTGTCAATGCATCATCATTTTTCAGTTCTTTTTTTGACCTAGAAAATGAAAACATATTGTACAAGTTTTTACCTTTCCTAAATTTGCAAAGGCCGTCTTTCTAGATTCCGAAAGCAAAGGAACAATTTTGAAAATTTTAAAATATTGTAAGAAAATTTAGTGGGTTTCTGGATGAAGGTAGGTTTAATATGTTAAATCAGCTTAACCATCCGATGAGCTACTAAAAATATCTACCGAATTTATTGATTTCGGTTGTAAACTGTATGATATACATACATATGTATGTACATAATATAAATATGTGTGAGTATGTATGTGTATGGGCAAGTATTTATGTGTGCACATCTCTATTAAATAAAATTCCATAAACTTAAAGATTCTAATTCAAAAATGTTCCTAGGTCGTATCAAGATTCAGTAGGCTTTGTTTTACATTTTTTATACGATACATGTTTAGTTGCTTAAAAGTTAGTCCTGAACGGTTTCATAAAAGAACACATTCATACGAAAGGCATGTTTTTTTCTATAATTTCCATCACTGCATAATATTTTTAATATTTTTTATCCTATCTACTAACACGCGCCGTATGTTTTTTTTTTTTGCGTTCATAAGCCTTCCATTAGAAATCGGATTTATTTCAAAAATAGACGAAAATTCTAGTACATACATATGCGTTTGGGAGCTTCACAGCACATCTATCTTTTCTCGTCGTACTTTAAAAAGCAAGACTAATGTCTTCTATGTGATAACGTGTACAAATGTATGTACATATATAGTACATTTAAGAACGTCGCGATGTGTACCGACCTCTTTTTTGTTTTTCGCGTGATACATAGAATTATTTCCCGTTTTTTTCTTTATTAGATACTGAAAACTATAAATAATAATAATAAAAGACTGTTGCCAACAAATTCACGATTACCTCCCTTAGCTCATCAAAAGGGTACTAGATAGCCTTATTTTTGTTGAAATAACAATTTTTGAACTTTTTATCAAAAGTATCGCTTAGAACAATTCATTGACCTACATTAAGTATATGTACATATATACATTTAATTGTCCTTCAGCAGAGAGCAATCTGTCGTCAAGGGGATCTTTCTTTCATAATAATTTTTAGATTAATAGGTTTATTTATTTAGAAAGTCTATAAGTAATGAATTTGGAAAAACATCACAAACGCATATTTAGAAAATAAAGAAATTAAAATAGTCTAAACAATTTTTTTTAGATATGCAAAAAATAAACGAAAATTTAAAAAAATAAGCATGCGCAAAGAAAGATAACTAGGTACTTCTTTGTGTTTTGCATTATAAATTCCTTCTATCTTATCACATGCGGTGGTGGTCACACCCCCTTCTCTTTGAAGTCTAGAAAAAACCAGCACATTGGCCTTTGTTGTTCAAAGTACATAAATACATGCATATGTATAAGTAGAAGATTTATATTTTTCAGCTGTAGTTTATAACCGCTGATGATAATTGAATTGAATAAACTCAGCGTAGCGCTCTTAATTATTTTGCGCAAAGATACAAAAATAAGAACGCATGTTCATGAAATACCATACAGACTCGCTAAGTTTTGCATCTATCATTAGCTATTTACCCTCTAGAAAAAATGTTGTTCTTGGCAATACAAAACTTTTTAAACTTTGTGATGATATGTATGTTATCTTAATTTAATACCGCCGCTGCGCTGCTTCTTTATTCAGAGAACAGTGATAAGTTTTGTGATTAATTTAGAATTTCCACTTTATTCTGCAATTTTTGGTCGGGGCAAATACTTCTTTTTTTTTTTTTGTTTGACTTGTGTTGTGCGTCTTATTTTTCTCCATGAAATGATGAGGCCTAGTTTAATGCTGAAATTCAGAAATCAAGAAACTTTCTTATCACAGTTATTACTATTGGACGTTTTTCAGGCATTCACAAGATGTGAAACTCTGTTTGCTGTGTTCTGCAGCTCGAATTACATAGCTAACATCTAAAAATCATTAAAAATAACAAGCAGAGTATGTGGGGCTAAGTTTTTGAGACTGAATCTGAAATACTTTCAGGATCCCTGGACTTGGGTTCTAACCCGCACCCACTCTTTTTCTTAAACAACATTCTAACAATAGTTCGCTTTATAATTTGTTTTAAAAATGAGCTAATAATCAAGGCATTTGAAACATGCTGCACATATGTATGAACATACTTCAAAATGCTACCTAACTTTAGCGGAATCCGGTTGCAAAACTTCTAATAGGGTACAAACGATTGTAAATATTATGTGTTTTAATATTCCTGCTAAAAAACAAGGAAAATAAATACGTATTTAATATTATTGTCACCTTTTGGAGCAATAATTCATACACACACAGTTAAGATATTTGATTGAATTAAAATATAATAATGTCACCTGCTCTGTAGGCGAGTGGTTAGAAGATTGCTAAATTTTTTATTTGTATTTTATATTAATCAAAGGAAGCAATAATTCCAATTGGTCGAAATGTGAATTTTGATTTATGAAATGTAGAGTAGTTCTGCCTAAGCAAATCATTAGATTTTAACAGTTTAACAAAATGTAATTTTCCTAATTAAACGTATCCGATTATGACTTTGTTCTGTGCGCAACAATGTATAGAATGTACATAGTATCACCCTTGGAAAAGTTATCACAATTCGAAAAACAAAGTTAAAAAAAGACCAACAGAAAAAAAAACAACTCGTCTCAGATGTTTATTTTCAATTCTAATCATGCTGTAGCTGTATATTTTCACGTATCGCTCGTCCACAACTGCTCAGTCACAATCTGTTCACCTTGGTGGAAGTAGTCGCACTCTCTTCTCTTTGAATTTGTGTTCGCTTCGTTCGCTTTCGTTCTTTATAATTTTTTTTTGGTCTACATTCTTCGGTTTGTCAGTGAATATTTTGCTCCTTTGTTGTATTTTTATAATCACGGCAACTTCACATTTGGAACATACAACGATAAAGAGCATTAAAATAAGGAATCGTATTTATATGAATTATTTTATACTCGTTGCATGGGTATCAAAGGAATGAGTAAAAACATTAGTAAGGACTGCTTAGGTCTTCGTTTGCGAGTCAACGGCCTGCATCAAACCTGGAAGTGGCTGCACCAAACCATCGCCCTGCACGAGTATCTTATCTCGGTCACATCGGCGGATTCTGCACGTACAAAAAAACAACGTTTCACTAAGTTTTAGACCATAAACGCCCAATAGAAATTGTTAAATGTTGGCATTGTTCTGACTTTTTCTTTAAATACACTATATACATAAGAAACTGCTTATTAGATACTATATACAGACGAGGTGTGCGCCGTTGTATAAGTGAGTGTTCGCATTACAAGTGAAAACAATTATATTGAGAACAAAAAAACTGGATCCCACAAAAAGAAAACAAACCCATAATAACAAAAAAACTAAGTACTACTAGTCACAGTAAATAATCAATTAAAATTATAAAATATAAGATAACAAAACATATTGACTGCCATTTCAGAAGTCTTATTTGTGTGTGTATGTCGTTCGCATAACCAAATCACTTTTGAGAGTGTATTTTTTGCATTGCGGGAGTGTTGAAATTAATAAAACCTAAAGAAAGAATAAAAATAAAATAAAACGGGTAAATCGCGAGAACAACAATAAAAAAATAAAAAAAGAAACGATTAAAAAAAGCAATAATATAATAGAAATCAAAGTGATAAATTAAAATCAATAAAAATTACATTGTCTTCTGATAACGAAATCTAAGCCATCACTATCACCATGCTGATGCAGGTCGGAAGGGTTAACCAGATGAAGTCGATGAGGTGCTTCCTGAATTTGACTTTCAGACGGCAGAACGATAACGAAGTGCGCAAGTCCTTCTTATCGACTGATACAACGTCCACTACTGATAACAGCCAACAATCAGATGCAAGTAAGGTTAAGAAGATTCCCGATTCGGAGATAAAGAAATCAGTCTTCATCTCGCAATCATCTGATATATTCACAAATTTGGCTCTGGAGGATTGGTTGTACAAGAACTTCGATTTTTCTCGTCACCACGTGCTGTTACTGTGGGCCAATAATCCATGTGTTGTCATTGGACGTCATCAAAATCCCTTCACGGAGGCAAATGTTTCAAAATTGGTTGATAAAGGTATTATTTTGGCAAGGCGTAATAGTGGAGGTGGTGCAGTCTATCACGATAAGGGAAATTTAAATTGTACGTTCTTCACTCCGCGGGAGCGGTACGATCGAAAGTATAATTTGAATATTCTTACAAGGGCTCTGTTTCGTGAGTGGGCTATAAAATCGGAAATAAATAAAAGGGATGACATCGTTATCAGCGGAAAAAAGGTAATCGAAAGAATAACATAACCATTTTTTCTTTTTTTATTGTATTCTAAAACAATTCAGGGTGTTTCAACAAATTTGACATTTAGTGTTTAGCTCAAGGGCGAATGATAATGTGACTTTTTACATCCATTTGGAATGATAAAGTTGAATGAATTTTAGGGTACTGGGAACAATTTAGTGAATCAGTTCACAATGTCGAAAAATCACCTGATACTTCAATATTTCCATATATAGAAATAGATGCAGCCCTTTAGTACCTACATAAACATAATCGTATTCTGACCTGCTGTATGTTTATAAATATGTATATGTATAGGTACTCGTATATATGACGTGTACTCGTTGATTTTAAAAAGGAAAGCTATATTCAGAGATTTCGGCTTATAGTATACATATGTATGTGCATATGTATGTACATATATGCAAGTAACCCCTAAACATCCAATGAAAAGTTAAAGATAACGAACGGAACATATTAGTTCCTTAACGACGGTAGCTCTGCACCTGACTATAACAAAAGTCGTACTTGTCCGTTCTGGAGACTTCTAATAACTAAATTCTATTTTCTCATACATTCTTGATACATTCAAATGTTTACGTTGCCATATTTGTAAAAAGAAAAAAGTCGATTGCTTATAACAAACGATCTTCCCCTGTGTAGTATACAAATTTATTTTGTAATCTTTATAAAAATCATTCGACAATTTTAAAAATGTAAGAAGTAAAATAGGTACATAGTTTCATTATTTTTTTCTGAAAGCATTGTACATATAACTTTTCTTCACCTATGAAAGCACAGAAAATAGAAGTAGTAGAAGATCATAATGTAGTGACAACGTGTTCGGCTGTTGATTGGAAACTTACGAAATACTACGTTTGCACAAGAGCATGCAAGCGAGCGAAAGATTATACAGAAATGTCCAGTGCAATTGCACTCAACATACAGAATCATACATACATACATATGTACGCACATACATATATGTATGTACAAAGTATTGATGTTGATTATTCCACTTTTTTATTCCTGATTGAAGAAGTACACGTTTTATTATATGATTTCAACAATCAAAACCTATCAAAACAGACGTCAACGACCTTTTTGTGTCACAAATTTGTTGGCAATTAAAATAGTGCGAAACTAACTCAAACATGAACGTAATCGTTTATTAGTTTAATCCGAAAAAATCGCAAATCAAGTTTATTTTATATTTTTTAAGTCCTCTTGTCTAGATAAGAAATAGAAAATAACACGCTCTCCCCGTAGTTCAACTCATGATTATCTCTGAGTTTTGCTTCTCAGCAATTACTTTATGTTCATATCATAATATTTGTAGATATCAGGAACCGCTGCCAAATTAGGACATCCAAATGCGTATCACCATTGTACTCTATTGGTTAACTCTAACAAGCTACACTTAAGCGAGGCCTTAGTACGGGAAGAAGTAAGTACTGTCACAATTCTTATAAATACATATATAATCCATTCTTATCGGTTGTTCTGCTTCCCGTTTGCATCTGTTGTCTCTCGTGTGTATTCATAGAGCACAATTTGTTTTGATTGGCATACGAACAGCAATAAGAATAGCATTTCACTTGTCACTTTTTTCGAAAGTAAAAAAAATTGTATCTTCCTTTAATAGGCTAATTATATCAGCAAGGCTACAGCATCTATACGATCACCCATAAAAAATTTAAATGACGTAAATAAAGCTGTGAATGTTCCACAGCTGCTGTCTGCTGTTGGATATGAATTTCTTCGAACCTCTGCAACAGAGCTAACTGATGGTGGGCGGGATCAAACAATGAAACAAAGGGGATTCCAACTTATCAATCCAACGGAAAAATGGTTCCCAGGGATAACAGAAATTCGTGATATGTTTGGATCCTGGGACTGGTGTATTGGAAAAACACCGAAATTCCACGTGGAGAAAGAATTATACTTAAAGGCTGACGACAAAGAGCATAAAATAGTTCTACGAGTAGAAGTTGAAAAGGTTTGCTTACAAATGTAATATGATCATGGTGATTATATAAAAAAAAAACTATATTCCTCCAGGGACTAATGTCAAATATAACTATAACTATGCCCACCAACGAAGTCGTGCCGATAGTTTCTGGACTACAGGATAAACCATACACCGAAGACAATCTTCAAGGAATCATCGGAGCCTTAAAGTTGGTATCCACAGACAATGTAAAACAGGCTATCAATGGATTATGAAGTCTTGAAATTTAACTCAATGTAATACATATATGTTTACAATCCTTTTCGTTTGTCTTTCGAATGCTTCTTGTTTAATATTTTCCAAATTGTCAAAGAAGTGAAATTGGGGGCGTGAATACTCTAAAAAATTAACTAACGCCTACAATCCTTTTGGTATAATAATAATTATTGCTTTAAGACTGAAATGTGATTTTTTTCGAAACAAAATACAAAATTTTATTTTTCTGCGCGCACTCAAAATTACACGGCCACAAACGTTTTTTTTTTAAATAGATATGTAACTAAGAATTTATATTTAATATAGGTAAAATATTTGTTACATAACCGTAATGAAATTAATAAATAAACTGTTTTTAAAACATTTGCACGATATGTACTTTGCTTTCTTTTTTTACAAGGCTTGTATTTGCTGCCTAATGTTTGCAGTTTCAGAGGTTTTATTAGAAACATTAAGGGTAAAGTTAACCTGGTGAACCATTTCTAAATCAAGATCATAGATTCTAATAAAATCATAAAAAAACTATAATCGTAACTGTTAATAGCTTAGTAAAAGCTAAATCCTGTTTATTGCAGGAAACGTCTCCAAAAATTCGCACCAACATGTTGAGTCTATATCCATTTTTCTGTTACTAACTATGTATGTGCCAATGCACATGGCCTAACTATGGGATAGAAATACAAAAGCGCTATAGATATTTCTAAAATTTCACTATCAGTATGCTAAGAAGTAGCATCTTTTATACCACTTTTCTGGGAAATGGCAATGCAATAATCCATTTCAGTAAGACATTGCAATTGATAAGTGGGAATGAGAGCGTGTGATGAGAAATTAAATTAACAATCTATGTATATTTTGATTGAAGCTTTCTCACTGCTAACTTACATGACGAGACACTCCTTTGGTAATCAAAATACTCTTCAGTCATCAAAACTCTGACATTATTCAAAATGTCTCATTTAATTACAATCGCATTCTTACACAATACCAGTAAATGGCACTCACATTAAAGATACCGAGACAGCTTAAGCCACCGTTTGATGGCACACCTTGAAGACGAAATATTCCGATAATTGTGATCGGTCGCACGAAAAGTTCATAGGTACCATCTTATCTCGTGCATCTTTTTTACTCTAAACATACTTGAGTCGTTAGTATTTAAGGAGAATCTTCATCGTGTGTAAATTTTTTTCACTTTTAAACTTATCCATTCCAAATACTTGTTTCCGAACATTTATTTGCTCCGAGCAGGTATCACAGTGACCTGGTTGCCAATTAAATGCAAGCAATGCAATGTATTATTGAATATTTGGGTGTCCTATATACATAAATACATACACATGTGCGAATGAGGAGTTCAATAATAATATGGAATTTCTTTTAAGAATTGCCATAAGTATCTTGAACTTTAATAAATACTAACCTTTGTATTTACACATCTGTGGTCACAAAACTTACTGTACAGCATTCATTGCTGAGATTGTAAAAATGTACACGTTCGATTACTTCATTGAGCTTAGCACCCACCATTGAAAATGAAAACAAGTTTAACCACCAATACACATACTCACCCGCAGACTTCTTCAGTACGATTGCTAAAACCCGTGCAGACGCAATAGGGTTGCCATCATATAAGCGAAGAAATAGTAGTTGTCGGGCAGTTTTTTTTTTTGTAAACATACATATGTATTACATGAGAATATGTTTAATATATGAAATTAGAATGGCCAGATTGATGAAAACTTTTTCCAATATTTAATAGGTCAATCCCTACTGAAAACAAAGTTCCAATTGGAACACTTTCTTGCGCCACTTGCGACAAAATTTCTTTATGTGTTCATAAGATACTGTTTCAAAAGTTTTAGATATTCCTTAAATATTAATAATGCAAGTGCAAGTTCTACTTGAAAAAAACTTTATAGGATACTTCAACGTATTTTGAAATTTTTTCCCTTCGTAGTTTCGAACTAGAGTTATCCAAAAAATGTACTTACACAAATTCACGGCCAAATTTATACAAAATTGATATAAATAATATACTCTTATGTATTTTTCGATTGAACATTCCCAGTTAGTTGGCAATACTGTTGAGCTGGTAAAGTTTCTTAAGATACTCTTGTTTTCTTTTCATACCAAAGCCACTTGTCAGCTTTACTAGTACATTAAAGCTTCAAATTCACTGGATTGTTAACATACATATTTGCACCACAACATTGGTCTTGATGCACTTTGCACGAGTCAACCGTTCCATCAGTGCTTGGCTTAAAGTCTAAAGATCTCGTCGGATTAACGGGCAAATTCCCTATTACTCTTGCATGATACTTCAAAGTAGTTGGATGCTTTTATACGCACGGATAAAAAAAAAACTTAATAAAAATGCAAGTAGCTTACTTGGTTCCATTTCAATACGAAAATAATAATGTATTCAACTCGTTCGCATATAGTAAAAGTAGTTAACAAAAAAATTCAAAGTCTTATGTACAACAAGTGGTGTGCAAAATGTATAAAGTTAATCGTTTGTAACTATATTATGCAGGATAATTTTTAAAAAGTAGTGACATCTTATGTGCGCTCACGTAATAGTGGAAAGGTCACTTTACATTTTTGTATTGCTATTCAGTTACTGATATCTAGTGTGTTTAGTTCTTTAGACATTTGTAAGTAAGCTACTGAATACATTGATTTAAGAATTTAAAGGTGCATTAAAGATTTTAAAAATACCAAACGTCAATGTTAACTAATTGAACAATTAGTCAAAAGAATGTTACGCCTATAATATGAATGTGTGCTTAGGTTCATATTTTTTTTTCCTTTTTCGCTATATGTAAGTGCTACACCTAGTTCAACAGTGCGATAAAACAGTTGAATCATCGTACGGATCTTATTTTTAGTTAGGAGGTGGGTCCAGAAAGATTACATAATTGTACTTTGATACCGACTTTTAATTACACCAAAGGTGTTTCGAAGAAAGTTCACTGCATGTACATTCAGAATGAATTGTAAGAAACATAGACTAGATTTGCAAAAGTTTTTTTTAGATGGAATGAAATTATATTACTTTTGCGCAGTTTTAACCGATATTTTTCAAATAGTGTTAAAAAGTGCATAAGAAAGAAACTAAATGTTTGCGTTACATGGTTTCTTTTTGATTGGAAGTGGCACTGGTGAATACATTTTAATACTATTTTAAAACGGATTCAAAATTAAATTGACTTCGTGCACTGATTCTGTTTTTTTTGAAACTATTACTACGAGTATTTCATGACTTAATTTTCCAACATTGCCGCGATGTTTATGAAAGTTCTAACTAATATGAAATTTTATTTTTCCTTTAGGTTTGACCTTTAATGAGCGTGGGTTATAAGGATTAAAGTATGACTGATAAAGTTCAGACTCATGAAACGCAATTAAAAATGCCAGTACAACAATCTCATAAATATGGACGTAACATCAGTCAAGATATTCAATTGCAAGTGATCATAAAAGAAAATGAGAGTTTACGAAGAACAAAGGCAAAAACATCGCCTCCATTGATGCAAAAACCTGCAAACAGAGCACAAGACTTAACCAATGACAACATAATCAACGTTCAATATGGAAAACTTAAACTAAATCAGTGCAGAGATTTCCGTATCGTGCCGCCGATGAATAATGAAAACGTGAGTAGAATAATAGTTTTATTATTATTTTATTATGCGTTTATGTACGTACTTATGGATATTCATATGCATAGAGGTACACAGCAAGTATCTTTGTAATGATTTGAAAATTGAAGAATGCTAAGTGGTTCTCACAGTGAGGGTAAACCTTGATGTTTGAATAAGAAGTTTTAATATTTTATGTGAGGCAAAATTTATTGATTTTAAGATATACCTAAAAGAGAACTAGTCTAAAAAGGTACTTTAAATTATGCTGTTGCTTAACTGTTTTGTTGTCTTTTAGCTTTATGGATACGTTTCGGATGTTATACAACATCCCCCGAAGAGTTTTTTCTCCCCTGAAAAGTCAGAAAACAAGGTTGAATGCTGGAACTCAACATATTTGAGTAAAATCATCCGTAATATAATATTAGAAAAGCACTTAGACCGTATTTGGAAATATCTTAAATGGCCGATGCTTTTAATTTGTCTATGCACCTTTATCGCCCTTATTACATGTACCTACGTAAATAGTTTAAATACGAAACCATTGCCACTCAAATGCCTTAATTCAAGTATAAATGTTGATTGTTTGATTGCTACGAAAACAAATAGAAGTGAACCAGTTATGAATTCTACCTTTTATGATGATAATAAATTGCACTTATCTTCGCAAAGTGAACCAACATTTTTAAATGAAGACGTTACTGAAACTGTGCTTAAGGGATCCACAACACTTTTGCGACCAGTTATTGTACCACAGTTATTACAAGCTAATTTCAGAGCGAAGAACAATTTTGAAAAGGGGCTTAAAATCGACTACACGTTAATAGAAAGAAAAGAAAATAAAGAGTATGCAGAAAATAGAGCCACCACAAGGAAACAGAGTCCTTATGGCCAAGAACCTGTTAAAAAAGCTATTAAAGACAAAACAGATACGTTAAATTTACTTGGATTCACATCTGGTCATCAGAACAGTTTTGGAATTCCCATTGAAGAAGACGAGAGAATATTAAGATTGCTGAATGAGGAACTAATTAAACTTGAGCAACAAACGGTAAGTAAAGGACGATTAATCGTTGTTTTTTTTTTATTCTTACTTTTTCCACGGTTGTTGTTTTATTTGACTTGCAATTTGTGATTCGATGATTTTCGCAACTTTTTTAATAAAATAAAATTCGAGAGATTAAAAAAACACTTTAAAGTTGGCAGCACGCCGCGCCGTGGCACGACGACTAAAACGACAATCATTGATCTATACCACAGGTAATAGAAGCGAATTTGAATTCCAAGTATTTTCAATCTGTATTTAGGAATCTTCAAATGCTGTTAGTCAAACGGAGAGCTCTGTAATAGTTTCACCTACAGTTCCTTTGATTTTACATGAGCTACTAGAGTCTTCAACCGCAAGCTCCGGACAATCTGAAGAAATTCAATGTCAGTCTACATCGCTCGGTATATGTCGCGGAATTCTGCAGTATGACCTAACATCTCCCAAAGCAAAAAGTTTGTATTTGAGCCCATTAGAGTTAACAGTGTTCGAAGAACTTTTCACGTCCAACTGTTCAATTCGAGCATCGGAATTCGTTTGCTCTGCTCTAGAGCCAGAATGCCGTCCAACACAAACGGGTAGCCTCCAGCCTTGTAAAAGAATTTGCAAATGTAATTGGTATAATGTAATTCTCTAAACGTTGCTTAACATTTAGTCAATTTCAGCGATTTTAGAAGCATGTTCCAGCTTAATTGCTAGTTCAGATATTCTCACATACACTTTCGACTGCGATAAATACCCAGACTCTGACGATAAAAATGTTTGCGAAGACCCAACGCGACGAAAGAATTGCTATGCCAATGAATTCAAATGCGAAGATCTATCATGCATTCCAAGTCAATGGCAATGTGATAATATTAAGGACTGCAGTGAAGGAGAAGATGAGTTGGGTTGCCTCATTTGTAATCCGGAGGAGTTTCGTTGTAGATCGAACGAAAAGTGTCTAGATGACAAATTTAGATGTGATATGAAAGAGGATTGTGAGGATGGATCTGATGAGCACGATTGTTTTTCAGATGATAACGATGAGAATCCCCAACTTTATCCAAGAATATTCTCATTTGCTAGCTTCCTTTTACCAAATTACACGAGCGAAAACTCATTCACAGCAATATCAGATGAAGACCGTTTAGCATCTGGAAGTGAACTAAACGAATCTCTGGCATCAGCTGGCGGATCTTATAAATTTTCCAGCGGATCCACCACTTCATATGACATTCAACAAGAAAAGCCTTCTAGCGGGAATGTTAGCATTTCGAGGAATTTGGGTGAGCAATTAATTTCATTTTACTCATACTGAAAGATACATATGTACTTTGGTTTATAGCTAACTTCCAGGATAGCAAGGAAATTATGATGACAAGTGATTCAGAAAACAAGTTCAAGACTAGTAATACGACCGAAAAAACTGTTAATCAAAGTGAAGCAACACCCTCCTGTGTAGGTGATAAACTAAGATGTGTTAGTGGAAAGTGTATAACAGTCGATCAGCTTTGTGATAAGGTGAGTAATTTGTATGAACATTTGCTGGAGTATAGAGGGTCTGAATAAATTAAAGGTAATGGATTGCCCGGAAGGAGAAGATGAACTGATGTGCGCTTATCACCAATCCAAGGAACCCTAACGACGACCGAATAAAAGCTTATGAATGGAAAGATCTGTCTCAAAATAATAGTGGTGGTATCTGTAAACATAATGTAAATAATGATTTGTAAAATAGAATGACAGTTACATAGAAATATTAATGTAGTTTTTTTTTTTATTCTACTTGTTTATTAAATTATACACTTAATGCCGCACGAATAGATTGATCGATAGGTGTTCATTGTGGATTTGGTACTGTGATTTTTCTTACATTCGTTATTGTGAATGTTGATTGTAATTGACATTTGACTAATTCGCCATTTGTTGTCGGTTGTAGCTTTCTTCACGATCGTTTGTTGCCGAATCAAAAAAATTTTTACAATAAAAATGTAAGTAGGTACTTTTAATAAAATTATTATTTTTGTATAATTAATTAAAATATAATGCGAAATGAGGGTAGTAAGAAGTAAGAAAATGTGAAAAAACATAAAGTTGGAAGTTAGCACTTCGTCAGCTTATTAAAAGAAAAATTTAAATAAATGGGCTTAGACAGAGTTAATTATTGGTGGTGTTGAAAGTTCTTGCAAGGACCGATGTACATATATAGGTCTTTTCTTATATTGTGGAGTTATTTCTTGTGGTCATGGATTTTACACCATTAATTCTCGTAAAACTGACTTAAAATGTTTGTCTTATATCGCCATGTTGTTCTACAAACAGTAACATACTCAAAAGTCCGCTATTTGTTGTGCCTGAAGCTGCTTCATAACAATTGTTTGGTGCATACCTGAATGTTTGGAAAAGTGTTTCTTAGGGCAAGTTGAAGCCGAACATTTTAGTGTTGCGTATGACAGGTGTAGTTATTTTAAGCTGAATGTATTCTTTTTAGTCTGAAGAGATGTGAATTGAATAATTTTGCTTATTTTTTTCATACATTTCGTCTTCTTTGACGTGATTTTGACTGGAGAAGAAGATGGAAAATTAGTAGAACATGTGTTGTACAGGACATTTGTAAATTTGTGGGGGTATGATATAGTACAGTGAAGTGAATATTTTTAACTCTAATTGCAACAGATTTATGAGAAACTTCTGCAGAAAAAATTACTATTTTTCTTACTAATTTAAAAAAATTCTTAAATATTTATTGTCTTCCTTATAAATAGCTAATACATCTACAAAAATATTTCCCATGTAAATCTCATGGCCTCGTTTGTGCGACGCATGTATAAATACATCTTTTCATATATCAGAAAGGCACTTTAGTTTCTCTAAAAATGGCAAAAAATAATAGTAATGATTAAGAATATACATATGTATGTATCCTATTTTTGCATCAGCACAGCACCAATTCTTCATGAATATCATTATCAGTTATGAGTTTCAAAATACAATCAAGGAATGATATAAACCTTTCTTTGTACAAGTAATTCTAAAAGCATTATTAACTTAGCACTTAAGTTCAGCTTAAATGCATACATATCTATACAATTTGAAATATAAATAGACGCAAAATAATACCACCATGTATTATAAAAAAATCTACATTTAACTTATATGTTCTGTTTTAATGAGCTCGACAAGATTCTGGTAGTCGGGATCATTGGAAAAGAAATCGGTTAGATATCGAAATGTAGGACGGTCTTTCGGCTTATAATTCCAACAGTTTTCCATGATTTTGTAAACATTTTCAGGACATTTTTCCGGCTTTTGTAAGCGTTGTCCGCTCTCTATTAATTCAATGGCATCAACTCCTCTAATGTCACCATATGGCGGCTCCCCCAGTGAAAACATTTCCCAGAGTGTAACGCCAAAGGACCATACATCACTTGCATGTGAAAAGTACCCATTGTTATAACTCTCCGGGGCATACCTATCAAAGAGTTATATTTGAAAATGATTGCATGCTTGTTTTACGGAATCTTACCATTTGATTGGCCACTTTCCACCTTGAGTAGCCTGATAACAATCATTGCCGGTTCCCATCGCCCGTGAAAGACCAAAGTCACTTATTTTAGCCTGGTTTCGTGATGCTAGCAATATGTTTCTAGCAGCCAAATCTCTGTGAACAAAGTGTTGTGATTCCAGGTAGTTCATTCCTAGATTTTCGTATACAAAATGTGAAATATTATTAATTTGTCCAACAAATTTTTTACCTACCACAAGCAATTTGCGATGCCCATATTTTTAGTTCGTAGTTGGGATTGATCTTAGCTGCATTTTCAATAATAAATTGCAGCATTGACCCCAGCGGCACCATCTCTTGAACCATCATCAGACTTTTTCCTTTTGAGATTCCAATTAGCTGAACAATACAATGGTGTTTTAATCTGATCATAACAGATGCTTCGCGGAGAAACTCCTGCTTGTTACTCCGACAATGCTCATCGCGAAGCGTTTTAATGGCAATGGCAACGGGGCTCGAATTTTTCCGGATTAAATAACCCTTATATACGGAACCAAATTCTCCCTCACCTATTATATTTTGAAGTTCCAAACAATCATTCGGTATAAAATAATTTAATTTTGCCCGGTTTGTTTCGGCTGAAGCAGACATGCCGGATGTCACACTTGTTTGGCGGTTAAAGAAACCCTTAAACTCGCTATCAATACTTGTGGTAGACATTATTGAATCCAGCCTCTCAGGATGGTTGGAGAATTCTCGAAGCTCAGCAGCAGATTCCTCTAGCAACCTTGATGATTCTTCAGAAGAGTGCATATCCATGAACTTACGAATATCTTTTGTTGGTATGTAGCTTTGTGTATTCAGTAACGGAAAAGTCCTACGAGCATCATAAATTAATAAAAATAATAATAAAGTAATTACTTTATGCATGATAATACTTACTTCATATTTATTGGAGGAGGGGCGTCCACAAAATAATCAGTTTGTTCAACCTCCCGTTCGCGATCGATGAGTACATCAGTTTTCGTAAAATACTCTACCTCTTCCTCAGTCTTCTGGTCCAAATCGATAGAGTCATTCATTTTACTATCCTGTTTAACTAAATCTGCATTTGGCACCACAGAGTTGTTTTTTGGTACATTATAGAAAGCATCAGTAGCCGTCGGTGCTGGTGGTTGATGTAGAAAATCCGCCGAGAAGGATAAATTGTTTATTAAAGATTCAGCTTTTTGCAAGTCATCAAGACGATCGTTATTTTTTTTCAATTCTGCTGCTTTTTCCTGTTCAGCTTTGGATGGAGTACGAATTTTTACTTTTCGCAGACTCTTCATTCCATCAATGATAGCATTCCTCTTAGCCGGCTTTAAACTTCGAAAGATTAACATATCTCGCTTTTCTTTGGGCTTTTTGGGAGAAGCCCCGGTTTCGAGCATTATGCTGTCATCGTGTTCAAAAAGCCCCACACGATTCATGGCATCATCGCCAGGATGGCTAACGTTTGGACCGAACAGTGAATTTTGGATAACATTCTTATTCTTCTTTGAAGATTTGGGCATAGTTGAAAAAAGCGGTAGGGGAGGTTTGGGTTTCGGCGGAACTGGATATTTCAGATTTATGGGCAACCCATCGGAAAATAAACTAAAATGTTGAACCAAATGTTCTAGAGAAGGCAGGTATGGCCCCTCATCAATGTACAGGTAGTTTTTCTAAAGTATAAAATATGGTTTATTCAAGGTTTAGTGATCATATTCTACTCACCGATTGCTTGATAAGAAAGTTTTTTGGATTATTTTGGCACAGCATGGTGAGAACATAACCATGACGACTTGAAAAACGAATTAAATATATTCCTGACTTGTCTGCAGGCGTAGTACCTTCTGCGGTATTCTTACTCTCCATCGAAACTGCACACGGTGACATTGGTTCTAAAGCATTTGATCCTTGGTTCTTATTTCCATTGTCACCATCTAAGACAAGGTTTTCAGCATACTCCTCTAGGACATTAATTGCTTCTTGTCGTTCTAATGTGCCATGATACCATTGATGTCTGTATGTTGTAGCCTGTGGCGGCTGATAATTGGTTAAAAAGTCCACGACTTCGGCGTGATTTGTTTCATCCGCTAGGTCGATAGGAAACTCTCCAGAATTGGTTCGTGGCATGTGAGGTGCATGAGCAGCTAGCAACTCTTTTACTGCATCTAAGTTTCCATGGCGTGCAGCATCATGAAGGGGAACATAACCACTATTTATGTTGCGGACTTGTATATTTGCTTTGGCTCCAATCAATGTACGGACAAATGAAGCTGATTTTGTGCGACAGGCGTACTAAATATACATGTTATGAAAGTTAGTAGTGTCGCTTTTTCTTTGATTAGCGAACGAACGAATAAATGTTACCACTCATAGACAGGACTTAACAAAGAAATTATTCCAATCATAGTGCATTAGAGTTAGAACTTTGAAATTTATGTACAAATTGATAATGGTAACATTTATATGTCCTCGACCGTAAAACAAAACTTACGTGCAATGGAGTATTACCAGTGCTATCCATACAGTTAACGTTAACGCCCGCATTTATCAGCAACTTTAAGATATCTTCGGTGCTGTATAGGGCGGCTAGGTGAACTGCCGTTTGACCATCTTGATTTTTAGCATCAAAATTGCGATAGCCACATTTCAATAGTTCGGAAACTACAGTCTGGTTCTTCTCCTTTGTAGCACGATGCAGCAAATTTGTAGTACCGTGACTTCTCGAATCATTAGGAGGGGGATCTTTCTTTATCATCTGCGTTAGTTTAGTTACCAGCCCATTGGATGATTCCCTGTAATAGTCCACTAACGTTTCCAAGCCATGTTTTATTTCTACCTTGTCGGCAATAGAGAAGAAGGCATCTTCACCATGTCTACGGATTTGATAGTGGCAAACATTATCCTAAAAACAAAAATTAAACGCATCACTACTTGACAAATGAGAAGCTAATCCGTACCTTATACAAGACTGAAAGCACGAAATCACCAATAGCAGTATTGCTCTCTCTGACTAAAAATGTTCCATCTTCTCTTTTTTCTACAAATATAAGAAAATAATAACAGTGGACAGGAAGTGAAATATTTTTCAAGAAACAAACCCTCCTTAAGAATTTCCTCTGCACGCTCTCTTGAAATTTTTCCATGGAACCAGAACAAGTGTTCGTCTCGACTCATAACAATGAATTTATAACATTTGCTTTAGAAAGTACCTACATATGTATGTACAAACGAATAACACAATCAAATCAAATACACTTATTCATATTCTTCTGTAACTACTTACAATTAGGAGCAGTTTTAGATCGCAAATTTAATTAGTTAAAATTAAAAATAAAAGACGCTCTAAAACACAAATCGATTCTACTGTTTATACGAACAACATTTAGGGGAAATATTTATTGTAAAATTGAGAAAAGAAGAAAAACGCTCCTTAACAAATTCGTGGGTACACCAAAGTGACAAATGAAAACAGATAGAACAATCTGATTACCTATACGAAGTATGTGGAAGTTCTTTCCATTGCTCACCATTTTCGGGTTTTCTAACGTCAAAATGATGTTTTTAAAGGGGGCAAAAAAGAGACAAAATGTTTGTTTTCCCTTTCATATTTCTATTCAGTAAATTTCGCTGTGACGTCATTAAATTATTTGGCAAACCGTGGCTACGTTAAGAACTGACAGTCGGCAGTAGATAACCAAAACTGTTATACATGTAGTATAAAAAGTGTGTTCTGGAAAAAAGAAGCAAACTCAATAAATCGAGCCAGAAATATGTATTGTTCACTGAATTGAAAAATATATTCTTATTTTTGGTCAGCTATTGTGGTACTCCGGAGCATAATATCAACGGAAATTTTGTATCCCTGTCATCACGAGACCGAAGAAATCTTAAATGCATTAAAACCAGCTAGGAAATATTAGGACATATTATTTCCAAGTTGATAAAGTGTTTCCCAACATAACTACATTTTAATGACCTACTGAAAAAAAAGTATCATGTATTATTTTTTATTAGTATAACAGAGATTTAAGTATTATGTGAAAGTGGCAGCACTGGTTTTAATGTAACACACCACTTTCGGACTTTGTCATTTACCAGACATTTTTCTATTCGAGTGGAGGTGCGTGGAGTTTCTATAGTTGATTTTTAATATTCAAAGAAATATTCTAAACTATTTGAATAAAGAAGAATGGAGGTAAGTCTTAAAGAATATAATCAAACAGACTTTATTTAGTAAATGCGTTACGGCTTTTCTAGATTGAAGTGTTAAGTGCTACAAATTCAAAGTCCTATGGATTTTGCCGAGTTAATTCAGGAATGAATGTATCGGAGTTGCGCTCTGCTATACATCAGCAGATAAGTAAAACCCCTAGCGCTGATCGTCAATCACTGCGACTTGACTCAAGAGGTAGAGGACTAAAAGACACTGACACATTGCAAGGATTGGGATTGAGAACCGGCGACAAAATCTACATAAAGGATTTAGGACCACAGATCGGCTGGAAAACTGTGTTTTTGTCTGAATACGCTGGACCGCTTATAGTATACCTCATAGTTTACACGAGGCCTTCAATTTTGTACGGCAGTAGTAGCAGTGCCTCTATTAGTTTGACAACGCAGTAAGTATTCACTTTCCCCACATGTGGTCGAAAGCAGAGTTTCACTTATATTGACCTTTTCATTTCTCGCTGATTGTGATGGCTTGTGTCCCATAGAAATGTGAATTTTTAACAGAAAGCAAGAATAAATTAGCTCCCCTTAGGCTCATTAATGTAAATTTCGTATTCCGCTGCTTTTCAATGAATATATTATGGAGTTGATGATACAAGTTAGTGAACTGCAAAGTCCAGGAGTGTAAGCTCAAATTTTATGATAGTATTTGTCATATGTATCTTGTTCTTAGCTTTATTAAAAATTCCACCAGAGCTCTTATAGGTATTTTCGTTTTTAAACAGTATTAACTAAAAATGCATCAAATCTACAAAGAAATTCTTATAACAATCTTTTAATGGTGTATTCGATATTTCATTTTTCAAATGATGTGGTTACAGCCTTGCTTATTTCATAAGTTTGTATATTAAAGATTTTTACTGCAGTAAGTAAGATTTCTCGGACCATTAGTCATATATTTGCTTCATAAATGTTTCCGTATTCTAAATTTAAAAATATCGTAGACCTTTCTCTCTGTATCTTCATTAATAGGTATCGGGTGTTACTTGGAAATGCTATGCTTTAACCATCTGCAGAGCAATATATCCTTCAAATTCCACTTCACGCTCAGGATATAGAGTAAAAATTTGTTATGCTAACATTTTACAATCGCATACTTTAGTTTGCTTATCGAATTTAATTGGCCGGATTATTAATTTCTGAATGATTAGCTTTCTGACCATAATGAAAACTAGCTTAAGGCGTTCGAGGAAAAGTAAAGATGAAAATTATCTTAAGAATCTAATAACCACTTTTTATTCGTTTAGGTAATTATCAAGTTTATGTTTTTCAGCCCATAATGAGATAAAACTTAGTTTTATAATAGTAAAGATAATTTTAGATGTACATGTATAATTTTTGTTTATTTCCCAGCATTGCCGCAGGGTGCTACACTTTACATTATGTAAAGAGATTACTCGAAACCGTATTTGTACACCGCTTCTCACATTCCACTATGCCAATAAGAAATTTGTTCAAAAATTGTTCTTACTATTGGGGATTTACAGCTTATGTTGCTTACCATGTCAATCATCCCCTCTTCACATCGCCTTGTATGTGCCAGGTATACGCTGGTCTAGCCGCATTTTTGGTAAGTATAAATTAGTAAAAGCAAATAAATTCTAAAATCTATCTTAAAAACATTTAGCTCTGCGAACTTGGCAACTTATCGGTTCACATCGCATTGAGAAATCTACGTCCTCCTGGAACAAAAGTCAGAAAGATTCCGGTGCCTGATGCAAATCCATTAACGAAGCTATTTAAGTATGAACTCATTTAATCTTTATAAAACGTAGTACGAATCATTATTATTATTTTTTTTTAGTTTCGTTTCCTGTCCCAACTATACATATGAAATTGGTGCGTGGATTTCATTTTCTATTATGACGTCTTGTCTCCCAGCTATGCTTTTTGCAATTGCAGGCGCATATCAAATGACCGTATGGGGCCTTGGAAAGCATAGAAACTACAAAAAAGAATTCAAGGATTACCCGAAGAACCGCAGAGCTATTTTCCCGTTTCTGTTGTAAAAAATTAAAAGATATTCACGTCGTTCATCTCGTAGTATTTACATTTAATTGGTGTTTATGGTAAGGATTAAACACGTATGTACGTACTTATAAAAGAAGCATTCTGGTGTAACGGTCTTAAATCTCGTAATAAGACAGAGATAACAATATAAAGATTAATTGTATTAGTTGTAAATGCATTGAAGGGAATAAATATAAATTAAAAAATACTTGTAAAGCACAATGTTCTGGTGTAGTGAAATGTTCTTTTCCAGGCAAATCATTCAAAATGGGTCCGAATTGGAATATATATCGTGCTACATGACACATATCGTGCCACATGATGTGCCACATGCCAATTATCGTGCGACATGCTATATATCGTGCCACATGGCATATATCGTGCCACATGCCACATATCGTGCCACATTCCACATATCTTGCCACATGCCACATATCGTGCCACATGCCACATATCGTTCAACATGCCACATGCCACACATCGTGCCACATGCTACATGCCCCCACTGAGTGCAACATGCCCCCACTGAGTGCCACATTCCCCCACTGAGTGCCACATACCCCCACTGAGTGCCACATACCCCCACTGAGTGCCACATACCCTCACTGAGTGCCACATACCCCCACTGAGTGCCACATACCCCCACTGAGTGCCACATACCCCCACTGAGTGCCACATACCCTCACTGAGTATCACATGCCACATATCGTACCACATGCCACATATCGTACCACATGTCACAAATCGTGCCACATGCCCCCACTGAGTGCCGCATGCTCCACTGAGTGTCACATACAACATACATATGTACATGTACATACATACATATGTGTGTATGTATGTACATACATATGTTGAAGAAAATTGCCCGGTCTTTAAATTTCGAGATTTTACTACGCACGATTTTCTAATGACAGACATCACGTTGCCGTCAAATTCCACATTTTTTTTTGTAAAACACCAGGCCACCAGAAATTCTTAAAAAGGAGCAAGTAGCTGCCTGCTCATTGAAAAAAATCATGTCATGGCACCAAATGGTATGCCCTACGTTTTTTATTTTAATATTGCCTTCACGCTCGCCAAAGTATGCTATTTAATTTTAATGATCGATGCGCATTTCTCGATAAAGCACTGCCTACCTTATGGTGCTAAAGTCGAGGAACCAGACGAAAACTAGCTCAGAAAATATTTGCATACCTATTGGTGCTATGTGTGTAATTTTTTAATGTGCATACTTCCGAATGTAATGATTTTTTGGATGTCACATTATGTACGTACCTATCTGTTATTTCTGATGGCCTGGTGTTAAACGAAAAATATGAGAAAAAATCATTTTTTTTGTTATTTATTGAGTCACGGATCTTCTGATTTGAGTTCATTTTACTGAATCATTTCATGGTTGTACATTTTGTAGATTAGCGGACTGGAGTGAAGTGGTTTGGTCGGAAAAGAAATAAAAATAAAGGCTCGTAATTTTTGATTACTTTATTAAGCAAAATGTTATAACTTTTTTTATTTTGCATAAATTTAAGATTTTCATGTTTCTACAACAAATAAGGGAATAACAACTGGTTAGGAAAGTTAATTACAGTGTTTTACATAACATAATAATTTAGTACTGGTAAATATTTCAATTAAATGAAAAATAAAATAGAAAAAAAAAACAAAAATAAAAACTGAACTCTATATATTAACTTAAAATTATGACTTTTAGTAGGACTAAAAATAAAATTATTAAAATAAAAAAAGTAGCTATATTCTTAATTTGATTAGTAAATTTGTTATTTTTTTTTAATATTTCGGCAGACAAGCACACTTATTTCCTTCGCAAAAACAAACTGGCGATTTCATTCATGCAAGGGAAATAAAAGTGTGCTTCTCTTTCAAATATACATATTTTTGTAATTATGTATTAGAAATTGTATAAAAATGATTACAAATGTTCACCTTAATAATTTTAAAGTTTTATGTAATGGAATTAACTAATTCTATATACAACAGAGGCATGTTTTTTTCTAATTCATAAATGTTTTGCTTTGTCTTTTCGTAGTATGTTTTTTTTTTCTTTCAATCTTATGTAGTTCCGTTAGTAATTATTAAGATAAATTAGCGTAAGCTTGGAATTTGCCGAGAAAAAAAAACTAATTTTTAGCGGCACTCTGATTCAAATCAAAGCCAACTTGAACAAGATACTGCATAAATTAAGTCGGTGAATTTGAAATTGTTGAAACTTTTTAAATATGTAGTGACGTTAACATATTTGAGCTTTTTTTTTTTCTTTAATAAGTATTATTGTTTATTCAGAGTCTAAACGGTTCTCGCTGGTGTATCGGTGTTGTACCACGTGTTTTACGCGCTGTGCCGCTTCCAGTGCTTGATGGTTCCGTCGATCCTTTCCGTGGTGTCTGCATTCCTGAGGGCGTTGAACTGCCACTGAGATTTCGTCTAAATTATAAAAAATAAAAATATGTAAGATTTTGCATCATAAATCAAAAATTTAACATCAAAACACTCAAAAAATTTTATCCAATTTGCTTTTGTTATTTTTCATTGAAATTGAATACAAAAAAATTAAACAATTTATTTCATGCAATATGGTTAAGTTACGAAAATAAATGTTATTTAGTGATTTGGTATAAACGTTTTTTTGTTCTAAGTCATTCGAATCGAATTGACATTGACATCTATTTGAAGCATATTTTTGACAATTTGCCTCAGTTTGTATTATGACAATGCACATATTTTCTAAAATCCATGCCACTTCAAAAACGCTGGCTGTGTCGGAATGACTTAGATATATGGATGCATTTTTCCTCCTTTGTTGCCCATATATTTACACGTGCAAGGTGCATTTGAAAAGTTCGCGGCCCGAAAATATGAGATAACTGCTCAAACTACAAGCATTTAGTGATTTGGGTAAAAAATGTAAAACAATGTCCACTATTAATATTGCAGAGGTGAGAATGCGTTCAACACTGCACACAAGACATGAACGGACAATTCTGACAATAGTCTGTTGAGTCTAAGAGATATTATCATAATTGCCTTGTTTTCACCAAAATTGAAAAAAAAAAAAAATTTACAGGGCAAAACATTTTTTTTAAGAGCTCATAGCGGCTACAGCTTCTTGTTTAGTAGACTTCGGTAGATCTCTATGTAAAGGGAGACGTAAAAATGTTCGAACATCACATTAAGTTTCGTGGTGAAACCTATTTAACAATTATTTCTAGACTGCAAACTGTTCACACATCTTACGAAATAAGTTTAAGAAGCTCTAGTCTAAATAATAATACAAAAAAGTCCTAAATTCTTTTCTGGGACAAACAGTTTGATTTGAAATTTCTATACAATCCCAAAAATTTTCATTAAAGAACATAAGGCAGTTGTTAATGCACATATATACAATAACAATTTAAACATTTTCAAAAATCATTCATCGACAAACAAAATAAAAAAAAAAAACATCAAAACTGTAAAACATTGAATTTACATGTCGAATTACTTGCGTTAATCTTTACCCCAAACTGCTCAAGTTTATACTGTTCGTTGTCGAACTGGAATTACTGGAAGGCGAAGGAAACGACTTGTCAGTCGAAACCTGCCTTACTGGAATCCTTGAAGGGCGGCTTTGAATGTTAGAATATAAATATTGAATCAATAAGCATTATTTGTTTAAAAATACGAATAGTTATGATCAGTGGATATATTTTGTATGTATGGTTGTGTTTCTTTTTATATTTTAATTGCATGCCTTAAAGTTTTGTGTGCATCATAAGCAGTTTTTGTCGATTAAAATTTAATAAAAAAAATGATACGAAAAAAACAAAAGCAAAAATAATGGAAATAAAAATTACGTATGAGTAAAAAAAAATGAATGCACATTTGTTTACCTATATCGGAAGCCAAAGCCAGTTAATGCCGGTATGCTAGAGGATCTACTCATTCCACCATTGCTGTGATCGTGTTTTCATTGTTAGAGTGTTTAGTATTTGTTTTTTTAGTTGTTATTGTATTGTTAAATGCAGTAGATCAATTGCAATGGAATCGATGTTAATTCGTGCATAAATATTAGGAATGCGAAGTTACGTAAAATAAAATAAAAGATGTAAATATAAGTTGTAAATAAAATTATATAAAAAAATTATAGAAAGCAAATAAAGAACCGTAGGTATGTCAAGTTCGTTTTCTGAAACAAAGTCGTGATTCTTGAGTAGTTAGTTTTTGAATTACCTTGTTGGAGCAGGACTTGCAGAGCCGGATGCAGTTTTTCTTGTAATAGTGCTCGTACCATTCGTTCTTGATGTCACTGGGGTTACCGAAAGTCTTGATGGTCTTTGTACAACTCCCTGATTCCCGGTGGTGGGAGTGGAAGTTGTAGCAGTCTGTCTGCGTTGTGGAATGCGTGATGGGGTTTCATCTTTAAATTGCAATGTATTTATTTCGTTAAAAACAAAATAAGAATGGTAAGCTTTTATAATATTACCTGTGCTATCCAGTGATAGCGTGGATCCATGCCTTGATGGTGGTTTAGATCCTTGACGACTCGCGGGTCTAGAGTTGGGTTTTGAACCTGCCCTTGAACCGCCTGGAGTTACACCGGTCCGAGCATAAGATACTTTTCTTGGAGTATATCTTCCAGATGGTCCTGCCAGGCTTCCCTCATTATCACTCAGTGAATCTGGCGTCGAAGCTGATAGTGATGATCTTGAAGGTCTTGACATTGGTATAGATCTTATCGATCTCTCTCGTACCTAAATATATGTCCGTCCATGTTGAATTATGTATTCGAATTCATATAGTTTTTAAATGCATTACGAAATAATGGTATAGTGAAATGGAATCGATGAAAACAGTGTCTTTCTTTTTCTTATAGCACAACTTACCCAATGCGTGGAGGGATGACAATGTGGTGCATGTGGACTTAGGGGCACAGAACGACTATTATTACTGCGCACGAAAACCGTGCCACCTGCTCCCATATGCAATGGGAATGCACAGGGTATTTGCTCTTGGGCACGAAGTCGTTCAAAGATTGGCATTAGTTCGGCCAAGTGTTCGTCGGCTACATTATAATCACGGATTAACAACATTTAAAAAACCGAATTCTTATACGATATCACACCAAGTCTATGATCATTTAATTTTGTTTAAATAATACAGTAATCTTTTTATAAGAAAATTATTCAAAAGAAAAAAAGAACAGCATCGTTTAACACGACGGCGTTAACTATTTTTTGAACTGATTATGGGGTCTAGTATCAAAGCAAATAACTTATCTTTCACAAAATAGCCATGCAAAAGACAATTGTATTTATTTTACACATCCCTTCGACTTGGGCATAATGTGATGAAATCCATATGAGAAACACAACAAAAAAAAAATGAAGAAAACCTCCAATCAGAAAATCCATATAAACAACAACAGTTTGTGCTTTTTACAAATTAAAAAAAAATACCAAATGATTTTGAAAATATGATACAGCTGAGCTTTCGCTTTGTACTAAAACTTAAATTTGCTTCTAGCAAAAATTCTTAAAAAAAAACGACTACATCATGCTTTGTAAAAAAAAAAAAAAACAATATGTATATATAACAACATCACACCACACATCATCATCAATACATCAATTTTGGCTTAGCCGTTGAAAATAAATCGTCTTGTCTGAGAGTTTTTAGCTAACACAATACTTACCAAAACCTGATGGGCATACAAACTGCCTTGGGATCATTCGAAAACCAATCTTTCTGCTTTTTGTACAGCGAAAGATTGGCATCTATTAGAGCATTTAATTGACATCAAAAAACGATAAAGTACATATATTAGTCCCAATAAGATGAGTTTATATATATAATAAACAATCAAAAAATTGGTTTCAATTATGATTATCTTAATGAGAATGCGTAATTAGGACTTGGGTGGTTACCTTCATGATGGGACCTTGACCGCTCATGTATGCGGGGGTACTAGCTCCGTTCTGTGAGGAGTTCGTTGGTGTCGATCGGCGCGGTGTGAAGGCCGCCATGCTCTGTGACACTCCATCGGCCAAAATGAATTGTTCTCGCAGCTCAATGTTAGTGCGTCCCTTAGCTATTTCAATCGATTTTTGATTTTAATTTTTATTATTTAAATTGCATTTGGTTGCAGGATTTTTTTTTTTTTTTGTATTGAACGTGGGTGGCACATAAGTGGTATGTAAAGCAGCCGATTTCAGCAAAAGGTGATTCGGTTTGGTACCGTTTTTATAAGTGTTGTCGAAGGAAGCGTGGGAATGGACAAAATAATAATTGAGGACAGTTGAAAACAAAAGAAGAAAACAAAATAACAAAAGCAACAAAAATAAAATCTCTTTCAAACAACAAAAAAAAAGCATAATGTATTATGATCCAAAAACGTTTTCATTTCTACTTACAAAATAATTGAATCTGATATTTAGCGTATTAAATTCAAAAACGCATAAAACTACTCAAGCAAATCAACCCTCTCGTTAATAAAGCGATTAAAACATAAGAAATAAACGATCATATGTATGAAAAAAGCAATGAAATATGTATGACTGCCATTTCTTTTAACAGAAAATATGTTGATGAAATGATCCTAAAAGCACTGACTCAATCAATTGATTTCAACACATTTCGTGTGTCTTAAGAAAAAAGAAAATTAATAAATGGAAAGCAAAACGACAATAGTTTAAGCAATATATGATTGATAGAGTTTTATAATTAGAACCAGGGTTGTAATAATGAACAATCGACGATCAGATCCAAAGCTAAGTGAAAGACAAATTTTCTGATCTGCATGTGCATATGAAGATCAAAATTTTAAATTATCAATTCGTCGAGTTCAGATTGATCAATCATATTAAATGATCCTCTTTATTTATTCAAAATATTTACACAAAGATTTGATCAGAAGGTGTAACAATCTTTTATCAGTGTTCCCATTTTTGATAGAATTCAATAATGCAGAACTGATTGATTTTTAAAAGACTTTTGACTTTTTCTTTCCTGTATTCAAATCTATAAACGGAATACGACTGACGTAGTTTTAACGTTATTGTGAAGACGCACAAGTTAAAGGAATTTCGTTTATGATTATTTTGAAACATAAACAAAGTGATAATAAGGGCTATAAGAAGAATTAATAACATGTGTAAGAATCGTAGAGCTACCTGTTGTAGCTAGTGAGTGCTTTGAACAGCTTTAGAAAAACAGTTCTACTTTTCTACAAGAAAAAAAGAGTTATTGACTTCCTGATTAAGGCAGTTGGTTGCAATAGTTGCGGATCGATTAATTGCGATTGTTTACCTAATTTGCGACCAATTACAACCCTCTATAAAAGACAATGCTGATTTCAACCGATATAGCATATGAGCTCAGATCAGATATTCAATTGATATCTGGTTTTTTGCAACGCTTAATTGCTACGTTAGTTGAGACCAGCTAGTATCGATATTTACATTGATCAGCCTGTTGAAACGCCATAATTTGATCGAAAGTCATTCTATACAGAACACAACATGCTTCGTGTTGTTTTGGGTCGTTCGGATTTGGAATCGGCAGAACCAACGTTACTAGTTCCAAATCGAATACATAAGTACCATGATGATGATGACAATGAATATGATGAACGTGATGAAGTAAATGGTATACTCCACATGCATTTAATTTTACAGCAAAATTAATCAAATGAATACACGGTTGTCGTAAGATTTCCGGAAAAAAATTGTTAAAAAAAATAATTTAAAAAATAATTTCGAAAAAGATAAAGGTTACAAGGTAATTTTAAATCGAACATCAAAATGTAATTTAACGAACCGGTCGTGGAGCGTGAAAATAGAAATGTTAAAATTTATTATAACTGAGAAGTCATTAATTTTAATATTTTTATGTTTAATTCTCTGTAAAATTTTTATTCTCATAAAGTATTATTATCTTGTGAGTTAAGCGCTTATTTTGTGCAAGCACCTACCACGATTGTTAATGGTAGACTAGCACACCCTTATACAGAATGTAGTAATGATAAATAACTGAAGCATGAATGCAATGAATTTTTGATTTTTTTTATTCTAATTTGTACTTGAACCCCACAATAGCTCAACAAATGTTAATTGCATTGAGTAATGGTATAATGCATTTGTGATGGTATTAAACTATGCATGTGTTTTTAATTGTAAAATAGTTTTTTTTTTTTTTTTTCGTTAGAACAATTAGAATATGCTATATTAATATTATATTTTTTTTTTTATTAAATGACCATTTCCTTTGGTTGATTAATATTGTTTATACTAATATCGATAAACATGTGTGGTTAACTTTGATTTTTGATATGCTAACTAGAAAATATATAATTTACCTCGACAAGGATCGTTCTTTTGCAAGAATTCATCTAAAGCTACCCAACCACCTCCAACGCGCACCATAACAGTGCTCCGAAGGATGCGGACGAGTCTCAGTTTCTGCGAATCGCCAAACTAAAATATATAGATTGAAATTGTTTATACATGCTAAGCCCTTTCTAAAATATTTGTAATACTCACTCTGTACTTGCCTTCGCCGACTTGGAAAACGCGGAATTTCTGTCGACATGTGCAAAGCATTACCAAGCGTTTAACTTCATCGTGAATCTTGTCAGAATCATTCGCTGGTTTACGCTCTTGCCAGTCTGGTCGAAGTGCCGCTATGAATTCTTGCCAATCGATGAGGCCTTCTCCGTTTCGATCAAATAAATCTGCCACCGCACCCATTTCCATTCGAGATGTGTCAAATTCTTTAAAAAAAAAAAATCCAATTAGAGAGCTGACTAAAATTATTATCTAAAGTGCTTACTGGTGCTTAAAATTCCATCGATAAATACTTCACGTGGTATTAAGCCATTATTGTCCTTGTCCATTTTTCTGAAGAGATCTGTCAACCTTGATTTCTTGTGGTTCATGTATTTCAAGAACTGCAATGAATTATTATTTTATACTTCCTTTTTATTAAACTTTTAACGCAACTAAGAGCACTCACCCTTTTCCTCCAGTCGTCCCAGCTGAATCTGCGAACTCTTTCAACATCTTGTAAGTACATGAGATGATCATGCAGGCGGCGTTGTCTTTCCCATGCCAATAGCCATACATGTCGCCACTTGTCCCATAGCAATTTCGCTCTTGGTGAGCGGAATTCAGCTTCCGGAACGGAGCTAAGAAATTCATTCATTTATTAAATTCATAATTACAAATAACAAATGATAATCACCCACATTGCCCATGTCGTTTCTTTTTCACGCACATTACACATTAAATGGATTAAGCAATAGCTTTTAACTTTCCGATAGCCATTTAATTTAGAATGTGTATTGAAAATTATACTCACTGACGACATTGGTAATAGGGTTGAATAAAAAACATTTAAGCACTAATTGTCTACACCGAATTTAAAAGCAACAGAATGTAAAAAAAAAACTACAAATATTACTAAAAAAAAACAAGACTTATCATCGATCTAATTAAGAAACAAAAGAGGTTTAGCCAATTTGCACATGCCCTTACCTTGGAGAGAATCTTGGACCGTAATGTGGCAAGCGGTCTCTATCGGGTGTATCACGACTTGGTGTGACACGACTATTTTCAATGGTAATTCGAATTTTAAGCACACAACACACATAATACATGAAACAAAATAGAAAAATAATAAACTATAATTTAGAATATGAAACAGAAATAATATGAATTAAACAAAAATAGTTTTTAAAAATGACTTCCACACATGGAGCTCATATCATGCGCTGACAGATTCGGTAGAAGTATTAAAGTTTTTACTATACTAACCTTTGCTTGCGTACATTGAGACCTTGGTCACGAGAGCCCTTGAAGCTGCGAAAAAAAATGCTGGATTAGCTAAATGCATAACACAGGACAAAAATGTGGAGGGAATTAGATGAGATCAGAATGAGTTGAAATATAGAAGCATAGAAGCGGCTTTTGGGAGTTAATGTATAACAGATTCGAATAGAACCTATTTGTTTTGTTAAGTTGAAGTGGGATGAGTGGTCAGTACATAGAAAGAATGCCAAACACGCAGATACATTATATTCTGTAATAATGCATCTGTTAAAAAATTGACAAAAGCACCACAGCAAACGGTTATGCGGCCGTAAACAATACTAAATATATAATAAAAAAAATTTCATATTGAGTTATTGTTGGGCTGATGTTAAATAAAATAAACATTAGTTTAGTGCATATGGGCAGTCGCTTAGTATAGTCATCAGTTTTGTTAAACGAACCTTTGCCGTCTCAATGCGCCGGCATCTGGAGATTGTTCGCGCAAATCGTGGGTCGATCCTCGACTATTTTACACCCGTATATATATTTTTTTTTCAAACAAACATTTTATACAATTTGTTTCATTTGTGATAAATAATTCCAGTTGATTGTGTTCGAGGTAGAAAAGAGTGCAGTGAAACACATTGTCGACAGTAGGATACACAAAGACAAGAAATATATAAAATAAAATAAAAAATATAGTAATGAAAATCAATTTACAAAAGAAAAAATACGGACCAATAAAAAACAAATCAAAACGTTTTAACTTTGTTCAGATTTGAGTATAAAGTTGTGTACTTACACTGGAGTCTTTGCAGTGCGTGACATTTTGCGCACATCTCGACTTCCTGGTGGGAGCTGTTTAGGCTTACAAGCTCTATCTACCTCTAGTTGTCGGCGAGCAGTATTTTCCATGAATTCCTTGTGGTCCTCGATGAGTTTTTCCAGTGGTGGTATTTCTTCTGGAAGTGGTTCCCGCTCCAAATCTAAGCAATAATATTAATCAGTACGTACATATATGGAGATTAAGTTAATCATATCTTACTCAACAGTGTAGATTCGAGTCCATTTAACCATGCCAAAAGGTCTTCGATATTTTCATCCAAGTCCTTAAGTGATTGCAAATGTTGTTCAAGTTTCGCTTCGCGGTTAAAAGCCCACTGGGATATTTCATCCCAGCGAGTTTGGATGATCTGAAGCCAGTTCTTGATTATTGGAATGGCGTCCGGATAGGCTTTATCAATAATCTCTTGTGCGAGCTGGAACGTTTCTGATTTTTGGACTTCTCGTTTTCGCAGGTCCTTCATAAATTCAGTGTGAATGTCGAGCAAATCGCGAGCTACTTTTTCATCATCAGGGGCGTTCTTTGCGTAGCGCAGCTTATTCTCAGCATGATCGAGCCAATCGAAGAGACTTTGCACTCCGGTGTTTAGACGTTCTGCATCCTTTAATGCCTGTCGCAATCTTTCACCACGTCTAGAAGTTGAATCCTTTACATCATCCCAAAGCGCTTGCAATTCATCAAGAGATTTTGCGATATCGGCGTTGCTTGGTGATTTTTCTAGATCACGTCCAGATTTCATAACGCCTTGCATTTGGGCAGATCTCTTCTGTAAATCTTGTTCTAAATGCTTATGATGATCACATAAACCGCTAACAGTCTCAAAGTCTCCATGAACAGGTCCATTTTCAGCTAATCGACTCTTAGTTTTCTTCAACCAGTCTAATAATTCCTGCAAGGCATCTGAGAACTGTCCAGATAACAGTAGCGCCTCTTCCAGTTTCCTTTGACGGTCAACACTCTTTGACCAAACACGAGTCCACGTCTCTTTTAGTTCAATAAGCATTTTTCCCAAAATGGGCTCATCTGATTTCGGGGCCCTATCCATGAGATTCTTTCCACCGCGCATAGTAGCGTCATACTGTTGCTGTTTTCCGTTTAGCTGACGGTGCGTATCCTTTAGCTTAAGGATGTGTTTTTTAATCTTTTGTGGGTCTTTGGAAGTAGCCGCTTCTTCAGTGAGTCGATTAAGGACTTCTTCAACTTCTTGCAGCCATTGAAGCATAGTTGACCAAGCGTTCATGAACTCACGAGCCTCTTTATAGCCATGATCGAGGGCACGAGTCCGTTCCGCTGCTTTGCTTACAACACGCTCCCACCGATGTTGTACGGAAACGAGGAGATTCTTGATTAAAATTACATCTTGCTTTTGACTAAAGTATTTCAGATGAGTTCCCTTTTTGTCTAACAGAAGCATAGCCTCACGATGAGTGCTGACGTCCTTTTGTAGTATTTTGTGCTCTTCAATTTGAGTTTGTATTGTTTCAAGAACACGCGAAACAGCAGTAGCGCCTCCAAGCTGCTTCTCAGCATGGGTAAGCCATTCGACAAACGCCTGCAAAGTATCATGGAACTCTGTTGCTTCTTTGAGAGCTATTTCAAGCTTGATTTTCTTATCAGACGCTCGAGACACAACTGCATCCCAGCGCTGTTTAAGTGTCCGCAGAGTATGCTGAAGGTTACTCGATGGCACCTTCATTTGATTTTGCCGTTTAATATACTCCTGACCCTGAGCTTGAATAGTCTCGACCTTAGCACGATTCTCTTCCAATTCATTGTACACTTCCATAAACCTTTCAAGCTGCTCAGTTGCTGTTTCAGGCAGTCCACCCACAGGTTTACTTGTTCCAATAACAGCATCTACATCACCTAGCCATCCCAAGATATCTTGAACTTCAGCAATATACCCTTGAGCTTCGCGTAACGCTTCCTCCAATTCATGTTGACGATCGGAAGATTTTTGGATAAGAGAACGCCATTCGTTGTTAAGTTTATGTAGCTTTTCTTGGGTGGCCGAAGCTTCTAAGGAACCCTTTTCAGATTCAATTAACCGGCGGCCAGCATCAATTAACGTATCTACAGAACTTTGATGAGCCTGTATATCGTTGGCCAGGACCTTCAATTTTGCAAGTTCCACCTCAAGTAGTTGTGGATCACCAGGGATCTAAAGAATATAAAATTATTAATTTTTATAATACAGCAAAAAAGTAAAATTCCTATACTAATTACCGGTTTTAATTGATCCAATGTTTTGTCTGTTTTGTCGATCCATACAAGTAACTCATTGAGTGCATGCTGGAATTGACCAAGGTGTAAAAGTGCGTGCTCCAACTGTTTCTGACGTTCTACCATGCCACGCAAAAGGTTCTCCCATCTGCGATTCACCGTAACCAATGGCTCCTTAATCGATGCTGCTTGTTCTGGGGACGTTCTTTCTGTCAATTCGGAAGCTTGTCTGTTGAGGGATTGACTTTTTAGAGGGTGGGCCTTACAATAAGATACATTTCTTGCACAAAAGAATGTCCTCAAAACATCACAATAATTTTAAAACATCAATCGAACACATGGTATATTGAAAATTCATGCAGAAAACGTTAATTGCTAAGCATTTATGCAATAAAGTAAAATTGTGTCGGATATTTTATTCACTATATGTCCATTTGCGCATTCAATCGAAACTGATTCCAAGTGATTTAATATTGGTCGAAATAAATCTATTTGAATTATTGCCAAAGAAAAAACAAGTACAAGTGTTCTTTTCCAGGAATTTCTTCTGATAACAAACTAGAAAGTTGGAAAAAACACTCTATAATACAATAAAAAAATAAGCTTTATTGCACCAATTTCGACTAAACGGGAATTCATTTTTTTCCAGTGTGTAAGATATTAGCTTGCGTGTTAAATCTTCTTCCACTTACCAAACTTTGAGTTTTTTGTTTCAATTTGTTTTTACTCGAAAAGTACGAGAATGGATATATGTATTATTGAATTAAGACTTGTGTTAGTATCTGCATTATTAAAAATTACTTTCTAGTAATATATGAATGCATGCATCTATCACAAAATTTTGTTGACACAAACGATATTTAAAAATACACTCAAAGGTTTTTTACTTGTCAATACATATGCGAAAGCGTACAATCAGATCTTGATGGAATCTATGTGTTAAGAACGTATAACCTGCACTGTCAATATATGTACATACTCGTACATATACATATTTTTTACGGAATTATTTTAGGTGTTCGATCTGAGAAAAGATTGTTATCATCTTTTTATCTTCAAACTTTTTGATTTTGTGCATAAAAATGGCAATCACAAAAGCCCTAATTGAATTCAATTTTTCTTTAAATTAACGTTTATCTAAGAAGGAATACGTATTCAAAAATGTATTTAAAAGCAGCCATTAAAAATATCATGCAGCACAGTTATTGAACCATTAACAATCTATGAGTATATTTATATGAATCTTGCCTTTCCAGAGTTCTGTTGCAGGTAATATTTGATTGAGAAATTATTTGTGAATCATTTGAGAGCAAATAAAGAATAGAAAAATGTGTATGGTAAAATTTATAAAACTAAATAAAAAAAAAACACAGCGTACCTGTTCAAAGCTTCTACTTCAACCATGTGCGGATCAACTTCGTCCTTGAAACGTTTTAACTGTTCGATTTGCTTCTTAACAGCATCGATATCAGAACCAATGGCTCCTAAGCTACCAAACCGTTCTTCCGCCTTGGACAAAAATTTTAATAGATTCTGCAGGGTCTCATGGAATTCCATTGCTTTCTCCATAGCATCAATTAAGTTTTCTTCGCGTCTTGCATAGAGTGCAGTTATGTTATCCCAAGCGTTGTCCAAGTCCTCAATTTGTTTCTTAACCTCAGGCTTGTCTGGTTCTCCACAGAGTGACATCAAGTTGTTACCTGTACGACGCACTTCTTCAACTTCTGGTTTAGTTTGATCAATTTCATGACGGATCTCTTGTAGCGCAACTTGTTGCTTTTTAATATCTTGTGGTTGAGCTGCTGGTGGTTCCTGTGAAGAAAGTGTCTCTTCCAGGTCTTTTAACGTCTGCATAATGGCATTGAGTTGCTTCCAGAACTTTTCAGCAACCTTGAGTACATCATCAAGAGAGTTGCCACGATTCTTTGTTGCTTGTTGAACATCATTCCACAGGGTGTTAAGTTTCTCGAGTTTTTTCTTTATATCACGAACCGCAGGGTCAGATTTATTTCCTGCCTTTGCAATGACATCGTTTGCGGCGCGCTGAACAGCAGCGAACGCTTCTGTTCGCTTGTCCAGATCATCCGCTATAGCCGAGTTATCGTCAATTTGTTCCCTGATCTTTTGTGGCAAAGCTGAGACTGGGTCGAGCTGATTGACTTGCTCAACCGTGTTGGCCAATGCACGAAGCATGCCCTCAAGCTTGTCAGAGAATTGACTAGATTCTTGAAGGGCGTTTTCTAGAGCCTGTTGACGTTCACGTAATTCTGTTCGAAGAGCAGAATAGCGGGAGTTATCTGAGTCAAGAATTTCATTTATCTTTGCACCGTCATCTTCAGATACGATCGCTCCCAGAGCCTCACCGGTTTTGTTGAGTTTGTCTAACAATGGCTTGTGTTCAGAAATAGATTGAACTAGGCGTTCATTCTTATCTTGCTGCGCAGCAATTTGATCTGGACGTAGGGCAGGCATACTCAACATTGAAATCTGTTGTTCCATATCGTCAAGCCACAATACCAAGCCATTATGGGAATCAGCAAAGTGCTCAGACAGAGGCAGTGCCTGCTCCAGTATACCAAGTCGTTCACTACATAGCTGTACAACAGTGTCAACAACTTCTTTAAGATCTTCGAGCTTTTCACGGAGAACCGCTGTGTTTTCATTTTGCGGCGATTCGCGTAGTACCTTCTTTGCGCCCGCTGTTACATCACGCACACGACCCTTCTGACTAGAGATGTCATCGTTAATTGACCTGTGTTCTTGCAACTGTGTACGCACAAGTTTTGGTTCCATTGCAGGGAGCTCCGCTTCCCTCAGGCTTGCATCCATATCTCGGAACCATTCTAGAAGCTCGTCGATGTCAGTTGTAACTTCCTTTGCGCGTTGATTGCTGAGATGTAGACGTTCAGCCTTTCGTTGAATTTGTTCAACAATGGAGTCAAATCGACGATTGTCCCTCGTCACTAAACTTTCAATTGTTGCTGCTCCTTCACCAGGTGAAATTTGACAAAGCTGAGGACCAACAAGATTCACAGTATCCAGTATTGGACGCATATCGGCCAGTTCCGCCTCTAACCGCAAGATATCGTTTTGACGTGGTTCACTCGTAGATAGTGCGCTTTCAGCGCCCTGCATCCAATCAATAAGACGGTTGTGTGAATCATGGAATTGTTGTACGAGAGGTAATGCATTTTGGGCGTTTTTCAGATGATCACCACCCTTGTTCGTAAGTTCTCCATAGCGACGTTGCAACGAATCAAGCTTATCCTTAAGTTGGAGCGCCTCATCGTTCGAAATGTGTTTCATGAGTTCAGATCCAGCCTCGACAGTCGACTCTACATTGGGAGCATGGTTGGCAATATTTTCGTTTAATTCCAGTAAATGATCCATTTGTTCCAAAAGTTTTTCTGTGTGAACTGGCACCACACGGAATCGTTGAAGCTGTTTTTCCATAGTTTCCATCCAGGCTACTAGTTCTTGATAGGTGAGAACAAGGTGACGAAGACCTTGCCTTGACTCGGCAAGTAACTGTCCGACATTATCACTAGCATCAACCAATGTTGTATATCTCTCGGTAATAACACGGACTTTTTCTCCCAACACAACAGCTTCGTCGTCACTTACTAAATGCATGAGTTGACCGGCAACATCAGCCAATTCAGAGAAATCAGGTTTCTTTGATATAATTTCATCATGCAAATTGGCATGCTCACGAATTCTTTGCTGAATTTTCTCCTCATCTGTGGGTATTAACTCCATGTTTTTCACAGCCCTCTCCGAGGTATCCAGCCAATGGTTAAGTGGGGTGAATTTGTCATGGAAACGCCTGGCCACTTCCATCGCTTGCTCCAGGTCCTCCTCACGTTGTTGAGCGGCATCAGTAAGAGCATCGAAGCGATTCATAAGTTCTTTCAGTTGTCTCTCTATAGCAGTTTTTTCAGATGCTTCACAATTTCCAGCGACCTCTTGTCCCAAATTAAATAGGGAAGACATGGAATTTTGACGATCTAAAAGCATTTTCTTGAGGAATTTCTGCTCCTGAAGTTGGGCTTTTACGACCTTGTAATCTGCACTTGGTGGTTTTTGATTGGCAACCATTTCTTCTGTGTCAGATAACCACTTTGATAGCCCGTCAAGTGCCTCTTGGAACTTTCCAGACTGTAAAAGGGCCACGTCTAGGCGTCGATCACGCTCATTCAAACGTTCCTTTAGGTCATTCCAACGGTCGTTCAGTTTTTCCAAGTCTTTCTCGATTGCAGTTGTTGAAACACCGCTCAAAGCTGATCGAACGAGGTCTCTTCCACAACGGTTAACTTCGTCGACATTCTGACTTAATGGCTCCACTGTTCGATCACGGAAGCGCCTAAAGTCTTCTTGTTGGTTTCTGATTTGCTCAAGCTCCGAACTAACTGGTTTCATCCTCTTTAACTCATCACTAATATCCTTGATGTCGTCAATAACACGCGATTGCAAATCGTAGAATTTTGTGAGATCCTTGAGGGCTGCTTGTAGAGCTTCATCTTGGTCTCGTGTACGGTTTTCTAAGCGACCGAGTGTTTTTTTCAGAGAAGCAACTTGTTCCCTTGTCTGCACTGTATCCGGGGAGAAGCCAGAATCGACTAAGACCTCACTTGATCGTTCAACTTCACCTAAACGATCTGCAGTACGATCGAGTTTCTCTTGAATACTTGCAACGTCATCCATCTGAGTTTGCACTATTTTTATTTCCCGAGCTGGTGGAGAAAGATTATCAACTAGATTTTCTAAATCAGTAAGGTCGACTCCTAAGCTCTTAACTTGTTCGTTGAATTGAGAAACAGCCGTTGCAGCTGACTGCAACTCTCCGCAGCGATCGTCTAGGCGTGACTGCAATTCGGCGATACGATCCTCGACACTGTCTACTTCACCCGTTAAGTGATCAGCATCACCACCCGTCGAACGTGCTTCCGATGAAATATCCTTTGCCATAGCTCTTAGTGATTGTAATGGTCTCTTTAGATTAGTGACTTCTTCTCTGATAGCCTTAACACGATCAAGAAGTTTAGGATCCTTTGCTGCTCCTCCCAACGCATCGTGAGCAGCTAGTCTGTCTTCGCAGCGGCCAACAGAGTGATCGAGGTTCCTTAACTCGTCATTGAAATCACCAAGTCGCCGAGAACAAGTCTCAATTTCTTGAGCTCTAGAAAGCAGGTCGTTATTTAATCTCTCCCAGCGCTCGCGAATATCTTGGAGCTCTGCTTTAATTGGATCCTTGTCGACATCGCAACTGGCAAGGAATGTGTCACCCAAGCCTTTCGTATTCTCGTACTCTCCTGTTCTTTTCCATACCTCACTGCGGAATGCTTGCAAATCACGTAACCTATGCTCTAATTGCGTTTTGCTTAGAACTCCGGGTCTTAAATCTGTCAACTTATCCTCTGCACCACGCAACCACGATAGGAAGGTTTCTGAACTTTGAGAATACTTTTTGCAATGCTCCATACAGGTTTGTAGCCGGGTATGACGATCGACAGCATCACGACGAAGCTTATCCCACTGTTGTTGAATACGCTCCAAGTCACGTTGAACACCACGGTCTTGTGTTGCACCGGGGCGGCTAGTCAGATCTTTGCCTTTGTTGATCAGCATTATAACCTCATGCTCACGAGCCATAACCTCACGGTAAATAGGTTCATGTGTATCAATTTGATGTTGGAGTGTTGGCTTGTGTGCTGACACTAATAGACGATCTGTAAGATTAGCCAATTCACCCGATAGCCATCCAAGCGTTTTGGAACAACTTTCAACAAATTGGCGACCGTCTCTTAATGCAGCTTCGGTTTCAGCCTTCTTAGTATCTAGCTTCTTTTGCAATGCCTGGTATTGTTTTTCTAGAGCAGCAACCCGACCGTTTACATCTGCTCGTGATGCAGGATCACCCAAAATATTACAAAGAGCTGCCGCTGATTGTTCGGCGTCAGCCAAAAGAGGTCTTTGACCCTCAAGCTGTCTTTCCAAATTTTCAATTTTTCGTAAATTATCTTGTGAATCTCCATCAACGGGCAAAGCGTCCAAATTATCGCTAATATTATGTAACGCTTCTCGTAAGCGGCCAATAGCAGCATCGAACTCCTTGCTACTGTCTGCAGCACCCCCAAGGCTGTTAGCACGTTCATCCAATCGCCCAACCAGGTCATCCCATTTGCTTTGAACTTCTTGAAGTTTTTTAGCAACCGATTGTCCTTCTGGTGATGATTCCTTCAGATGTTCTAACACTTCATGTGCGATTTCTTGAAGGTGACTGAGTTGTGGTTGTTGTGAACGGAATTCTTCGCGCAGAACTTGCACTTGTTGCACTTGGCTTTGAACCATTCTCGGGTCCGAAGAAATCGGCCCAAGGACTGTTAGCATTCGTTCCTTACTATTAAGCCAATTCTTCAAACTATCATGTGTGTCTAAGAAATCACGCAGTTGTTCCGAGAAGTTTATACGAATCTTGCAGAGGTCGTTGATATTTCTCCATTTCTCGACAATGTTATCGTGTTCTAGACGAAGTTGTTCGGCTCCTGGTACATCAGGTTTGCGGCGTAATAGATCCTTAATTTGGGCCTTGGTAGAATCTAACAAGCTTTGCTTCTCGTACATATCTTCAAGAATCTTACGTGCCTGCTTAGTACTTCTTTCTGCTTCATCCTTATTAGCAATGGAATCCTTGGGCACTTGACGTTGTATTCTATCCAAAAATGAGGAGAGATTCTTAAGACTTTCGTTATGTTTCCTTATTTCTTCACTTAGGCTATCCAATTCGTTTTGACGATCATTCAAACGAACCCCAATAAGACTGTAACGGTTATTGATTTCGCTGAGTTGTTGCTGAATCGGCGATAGTTCGGAAAGCTGGAATCCATCCTGAGAAGATCTGCGGCTACCAAATCCACTGGATCCAGGTGATAGTGGCGACAGAATACCTCCCTTTGTTGGACTCGGACTCCTAGCATCTCCTGACATTCGACGAAGTGGACTTACTCGTTTAATGGGACTGTAGGCTGACCGTTTACGCCCTGGACTTTCTGGTCGAATCAGTGCATCATATTGGGTACCCAAATCATTTACCTTATCTATAGTAGAAGCATAGTCCTTGTAATCTTTGACAATCGGCTTAAGCTCCTCAACTTGTTGACGAATCATGTCCAGGTCCACGGCCACCGGAGCCAATGAATTCGTTCGTGCTTCGATGCTGGCCAACCAAGATAGAACTTGGTCCTTTAGGTTTTCATAAGCAATTTGCTGCTCCGCCTTTTGCTTCGAAAGTTTCGCTTTTTCTTCTAGAGTAATGTCCAAGTTACGCCACTGAGATTCAAGCGCTTTAACACGGTCTCTTACTACTCCGGTATCCGTAACATCACGCATGCTAATAAGTTCTTTACCTTCGCGTACACATCCCTCATAGAGCGGACCCACTTTATCTTTTCTCCGAGAAAGTTCAATCATCTTACGTGCTAGTTCCTCAGTGCTGAGTTGTCCCAGCTCTCGACTATCCAGAGATTCTTGCAAAGCACCCACTTCTTGCTCGACATTTGTAGTTTCCTCATCAAAGTTACTCAAGTGTTGGAAAGTATCTTCAAGGAACTCTCCCCGTTTGACGACCTTGTCAAGCAATTTCTCGAACTTCACGGTCACATCGTTAAGTTTTATTTCAACTTTCTTAGCAATTCGTGCATTTGATGCTGTTGTCATTAAATGATGAGCTGAAGATGCTACGCTATCAATGCTAGCTTGATGTGATTGCAGATCAGCTAGTAGCGCTTTGTATTCACGTACTTGCTCTTGCAGACGTTCTTTTATTAATGAAGCTGGACGAAATTGCACCTTGAACTTGTCTTCAGCCTGATTTACCCATCCCACCAATCCGTCCAGAGCATCCTGAACACCCTGCGACTGCACTAAGGCGGTATCCAGCAATTTACAATGATCACCTAAGGCTTGCAAAAGTTGATTATACTTATCGACAACCTCATCTACTGGCATTTCCAACGCGTTTACTTCTGTTGGGCTTAATTGACCACCCAGTGACCGCAAAAGAGCAGCTAGAGACTGTTGTGCATTTTCCACTAGCCTTCCCTGCGACATAAATTCATTATGTAATGCTTTTGCTTCGTTCATTTGCTCCTGCACAGTCTGTGGATCAGCACCAACCGGATCGTTTAGAATTTGCGAAGCACGTGGTTGTACGCTGCGCAACCAATCATTCACTTTCTCTAGCGCATCTTGGTATTCTCGTTGACGGCCTCCCAGCCCAGATAGACGATCCGAGAGCGCATTCACACGGTGCAAAAGGTCTTTGTATTGAGCCGAAACTAGAGATACTTCTTGTCGGATTGGACTTTCTGCGCTTGACAACGGTTCGACGTGGGGCAATCTTTCTGGTAATGATGTACGGAAATCATTCAGAACAACTAAAAATTCTTTACTTTCATCTACGAATTTTTGAGCTGCCATCGTTATGAATCTTAAATCGGCTTGGTGACCGATTACATCACTAACAAATTCCCGAATAGAATCAGACTGACTTGAAAGTCGGGACAAGTCTGACAATGACCTTTCTTTATCCTCAAGAGTTCGTCTTGCTGACTGCAACCAACTGGAGAAGACATCCAGTTCAGTGCGAAGTTTACACAGTTCATCGCGTCCAGATTCCAGACGTTTCAGCAAACGTTGAGTTCGATCATTAGAACGATCAACACGAGAGCGCAGTTCTCGTCCAGAGTTCTCCAAGGTTGTCACTTCAGGAGCAGACAGTACATCACCACCGGTAAGAACAATTTGACGAATTTGTTCCAAACATGACGCTACCGGCCGTGATTGACTTTCGATTTCATCCTTGATTTGCTGTTGAAAAAAAAATAGATTAAGAATAAATTCCACAAACATTGATTGATTATTATTATTCCAAATTGGGGCTAAGACCATTTGAAGTTAAGAACTACAAAATGCAGATAAATACTGTGGAGACTGCTGTTGCGCGACTCTTCAAACTGGTCTATGACTCAAGACGAATAAAAAATAAAACCTAAATTACCCCAAAAATAGCGAACATTTTTAAATATTATACATGTGTATATACATATATTTTGATAAAAATATGGTTTGATTAAAGTGCTGAACGTGCCAATTGGTTAACTCACGAACGATAACAGTTTAACAAATTCTGATTATATTTTCCAAATTACTTCAAAGTCGTGACTAGGTTGGCGAAATGTAGTTGCTTTAAGTTAATGGTCTACCGAAATAAGGGGGAATTTTTAACTTTGATAAACTTAACGCGTGAAAATACCACAAACCAAATTTTTTTGTATATTATTTCATTTTAATCATTTGGATTCTAACACATTATGCAACGCACAGCAATCATGTTACATTTGTTTTAATTTAGGGTTTGCTTCCACAAGTCTTTAAAATGCATTTCTGCCATAGATTGATGAAGGGACAGTTGCATAGCAGGTAATTTACATTAAATTTTGTTCAACTTAATACGTATGTATGACTTACCTTCAATGAATTGATTTGATTACGTAGTTCATCAATTTTCTCCTTGGGTCCACCAACCCGTGCGATTTTAAGCTCGACTGTAGCTACCCATTTAAGAAGCTCGTTAACATTTTCTTCACATAGATTAAACTTCTCAAAAACGGCTTGCTAAACGTTCAAATGATTACGAAAAATAAATCAATTAATTATTAATTATGAGATTTAAACAAACATATTGGGAATCGGGGTGTTGGAAAGGGATTATGTACAAATATTTCGAGATAAAATTTTTTTAATGAATTCTGACTTGATGTAATTTGTTTTTTTTTTTAAAGAACCTTGTTTATTTAAAAACACAAAATATAAATCAAAACATGCAAACATATAGCCTCAAATAATAATTTAACAAAAAAAAGCAAAATCAAAAGCATGCATCTCAAAATCGAGTACAAAAGCAGTTAAATATTCTTACAAAGCACCCACCCATTGCCATGTATTTAGTAAAAAAAAAAAAAAGTTAAAAGTAATTAGTCTGTTTCATTCATCTTTGTTTTTTAAAAAACAAAATAGAAACCTGAAAACAAGAGCGGAGAAACATTAAAGCTGAAAAATAAAGTAGCATAACACAGAAAAATAGAAATAACGAAAAAAATAAGAAAGAAAATAATAAATCGCACATTTACCTTTTCCACTGAAAACGACTTTTTTTTAATTGCTAAGTATTTTGGAAATAACTCACAAAATTGATTCATTCCATGTAAAATAATTAAATTAATTTAAATCAAATCACACAACACGCACGCGCCAGTTCCTTTATGATCATATCTTTCAACAGCCATGAGGAATATGATCGCATGCGAAAATTTTTATTTAAACTAAATATAATGCAAAAGGAAGATAGGATGGGGAAAAGGATACAAATGATAAGGTGAGAGGAAGGTTAATCCATGAGAAAATAAGATTTGAGGAAAGCCAGTTTGATTCGTAATCACGCCGAAGCCATTAGTGATGAAAACGTACGACACATAGAACCAATGAAGGGGCGCGAACGATTTTTTCGAACTTATCTGAGTGAAATGTTGCATGAGAGCGTTTATTTTTTCGTCTGCATAGATGGATGAAGCGGAGGAATGCACTCCTCTTGATATTAAATAAGAATTCGCTTTATTATTTAATATATATGATCACACAATGTCACGTTAATATTTGTTGTATTTACAAGGAATCTTAAATGAAATGAGAAAAATATGTTCGGTTTTGTGCTTTATGCGTAATTCCGTTCGCGTCTCTTGCCAAAAAAAAAAAAAATACCAAACTTTAATGCAACACAATTTGGAAAAAAAGATTTCTTTTTTAAAAATCAGCAAAAGTAAATAGGTACATATGTAAGTATAAATTATAGTTTCAAAAAAGAACACGAAACATGCTATGTTTATATTAATTTTGTAGGCTTTGCGAATATGTCAGTCGCAAAAAAGACGTTCATTCGGAACAGATTATATGAAGAAGTGGTTTTTGTGTAAATATGAAAAAGATTCAGAAAGTCTGAGTGGGAAAGTGACATTGTGATGCAGTGACTTACCCTTTGTTCAGCAGGTAGAAGGTAACCCTTTTCGTTGGCTTTGACAAGATCAAAATTGTTTTTGGGGTCAGTTTTATCGACAAGACGACCGGCAATAGGATCAATAAGGCCGCTACTTATGCTTGCGATGAGTGGAACGATTTCGCTAGTGCTGGGATCACGCACCACTGTCGAAGTAGGATCAATGAGCCCGACCGTAATAGCCTCTGCGATTGTTTGTTTTTTTCTATTTATTATATCGGGGTTAGATTGGAAGGGATCGACGATACATCCTGTTGTTGGGTTGTAAAGGTTAAAGTTGATGGCTTCGAGGAGTCCAAATGCACGCTTGGGGGTAACAATTAGACCATTGTCATATGCCTGCTGTAGAGAACAAAGTTTCGAAGTCTTTGTGTCTAGAACACTAGCCTTGTTGGCATCCATCAGTCCCTTGCGGAAAGCCTCTGAAAGGCGTACAAGCTTGCCTTTAGCAATGTCTTTAACAAGCGCAGAGTCAGGATCTATAACACCCTTGCTTGTGGCATCTCTAAGTGTCTCAGTCACTGTTTCTTCTGTGGAACTCTCTTCCCCGTCTCCAAGTTGTGGTGGTGTATAGGTCAGCATTCCGGTGGATAAATCAAGGCTTTTATTATCGACAGCTTGATCGAATGATATTGGTTCCCGTTGGTATACAGTTAACGACTGATCAAACACAAAGAATAATGCTTTCGGATCTACTAAGGTCTTTTTATTTAAGTCAACTGTTCCATTTTCAATGGCGCTTTTTAAAGTGACAAATTTAAACGTTTGATAGTCACGTATTACTACTGTTTCAGGATCGATAATGTTGTACCTAATTGCTTCGTCAAGCGTCATTTCACGAGGCTTTCTTATTACAACACTAACTGGTGACTGACCTAACATTTCAATGCTATCGTGACGCTTAACTATTGAGCGCTCGGTAATCGGTTTATTTACTGTCACTAAAAGTCCACGTGTGAATGCAACATTAAAGTTGTACGATGTTTTTGACTTAGGATCAAGAACCCGTCCCTTCTGGATGTCAATATCCCCATTTTCAATTGCAACGTTTAGAGGAACGTCAACACCTGTGACCAGGTTCTTGAACACCGTTGTAGAGGGGTCTACAAGGCCACTATGAATTGCTCCAACTAAATCAAAGTACTCGCCGGTAGTGGGATCTGTAAACCGCCCGGCTTCTTGTTTAAATAATTTCATGCGAATTACTAACTCTAGACTAAGAAGTTTGCGGTTCGTTACAATCAAACCCCTAGCCCTAGCTTCTTGTAGATCAATTTTCTTGTCCGGCAGAATAAAGCTTCCATCTAAGTCATCAATTATTTGTTCGTTTATAGCGTTATTTAACCTTAAGTACTTTCCTGAACTTGTCTGCTTAACCAGACTGGATGATAGACTAATAATATCTTCAACGCACGCCTCCCTTAGGCTTAACTGCCTACCTGTAACAGGGTGAATCACCTTCCTTGACTCTACATCATAGAAACCCATAGAAAGGAGCTCATACAGACCAAATCCAGCACTTTCAATATCAACTAACAAACCTAAACTCATAGCCTCGCCTAGCGACACAAAAATATTGCTACCAGGTTCACGAAATACACCTTCACGTCTATCGACTAAGCCTGCACGGCATGTCTCCGCCAAAGAGAGCATTCGCTCATTCTGTTCGTCAAAATAACAAGGCAGCTGTGGATTGATTATGAATTTTCGCATCGCCTCGAGTAGAGTTATCCTGCGTTCTGTTTTCGGCTCAAGTAATTTACCTGTCTTATCGTCAAATAATCCCTGGTGTATAGCCCTCTGTACACTGATTGGAGCCCGACTGTCTGTTAGTATTCCTACGTTAAATGCGTGCTTCAACGTTATTTTCTGATTGTTGTACGTGAGTTTACCACTTTTACCATCAATTACTCCGCTAACAGTGGCTTGAGCTAAATCGAAATCTTTGTATAAACCTGTCTTTGAATCACGAATCTGCACACTTTCGGGATCAATAAATTTCTCTTCAACAACTTCAGCAAAGTTAAGTTTTTTACCAGTCTTTGGATCTACAAACTTTCCATCTACCTCGTCGTATACATTCTTGACTACGGCCTCAAACAGCCTAAGAGGTTTCTTAACTTCTATCAAAATTCCACGGTCAAAGGCCTCTTTAAAATCAACGCTATTACCCTGTGAATCAAGAACTATACCACGTTTGCCATCAACCGCACCTGCTTCCACTGCCATTTCAAAGGGCAAAATCTTGCCATCTACGTTAACAATAGTCGACTCAGGGTCAAGAATTCCCCTACGAATAGCACCTTCAGTAGAGAGTTTTTCACGAGTAATTGTGTTGCTAAATTGTCCAGATTTAGGATCGTAAAGCCCACGATACACAGCATCGGGTAGACTACGTTTACGTTTTTGAGGAATTAGAATTCGATTTTCGAGAGCCTCGATAAGTGTTTGCGTCGATCCGGTAAATGGATCCACAATTAAACCGCCAACTGGATCAACTAGTTTAATTTCAATTGCATCGGCTATGGATATTACGGAATTTGACTTTGGATCGAGAATGACCAACTCATTGGGATTGATTAATTTAGCCGCAATGGCTTCTTCCAAATTAATTTGTTTGTCGTCAATATGGAAAAGCCCAGTCTGTGGGTCATAGAGACCTCGCAATAAGCAGTCTACTAAGGATAGGGGTTTCTTGGTACTTATTAAATAACCCTTTACAAAGGCTTGGTCCAGAGTCAAATCAGGTTTAGACAGTTTTCCTTTAACCGTGTCGAGGAGACCATCATTCGCAGCTATTGCTGCAGACACAAGAATATCCTTATCGTTGGCCTTGATTAGGCACGAATCAAGTTCCACAAATTTATTATCGACAGCCCTTTTCAATGTCATCTCTTCACCAGATGCCGGATTTAGGACCTTGCCACTTTTGGGTAAATAATATTCTCGCTGTAATACTTCAATGAGGCTCCACGTAACATGATCTGTTTGAACTAATTTCTTTTCAACACCAACGTCGAATGACACAAGCTCGTTTGATTTAGTATCCTTGATCTGACCGGTTTCCTTAACCACCAACTGATCCTCAATAGCATTGTCGAGGGAGAACGTTTTGTTGCTAATTGTGTCCACAATCAGAGAGATCTTGGGATCGACTAAACCAATTTCAATAGATTTCTGCACATCAACTTGATTCTGAGACTCACTGTCGTAAAGTTTACCAGATTTCGGATCATACAGTCCTTTACGAACTGCCGCTTCAAGTGAGATTGGCTTTCTGGAACCTGGCACTAAGAAGCCACGTATAAATGCTTCTTCCATTGATATCTCCTGAAGTGTCTGAATATCTATGACTGTGCCAGTTTTAAGGTCTACAACTCCCAACTCAATTGCCATACGCAAGGGAATTACTTCACCGCTAACGGGATCGCGTACCGAAATCGACTGAATATCGATCTTTCCATTGTTTATGGCTTCCGCAATGGAACATTGTCGACCATCGTCAAGGACAACCCTACCTGTTTCTAGATCAATGACATTCTCAATAGGTTCTACCTTTTCTTTTTTAGGTGTGACCCGGATGATCCATTCCCGCGAAACACATTCAAAGAATGGAATTTTCTTTCCTGTTTTCGGATCAACCATATGACCAGAATGTTTATCTAACAATGGACGCTCAAGGGCGACATTTAGAGGTTCATATTCGTTTTTGTTGAAATTTTTAACCAGAATTGTCTCCGGATTGAAAATATTCATCTCAAATACAAGTGTTTGGAAGGATATTTTCTGACCCGTCGAAGGATCTACAAAGTATTCATTTTCGATGTCGTAAATGCCGAACTCGCTTAATTTTTGCGGACTAAGTTCATCGTCAACGTCAATAAGATATTTGAACTTTTGTAGAACAACTAAATTTTCATCCAAAATTTTAATTTCATCTAAGGGACTAAGTTGTTCTTCATCTAAAAGTTGTTGAACATTCTGTGTCTGTTGTTCACCGTCAACAATAATCTTACACTCATTGGGTGCAATTATATTCTGTGAAATGGCGTCACCAATCGGTAAACTTGAGGGAATGGCAGGACGTTCAAGGTTCCCTTCGATAGTAGTTTGTTCTGAAATTCCAGTTTGTGAAGGATACTCAATAGATTCACCATCACTTTTGTCAGTTAGTTTATTGGCAATGTTTTTGCAAGCATCTGCTACTGCTATTCCAGCTAAAACCGGTGCACCAACTACAGCCAATAGGCCAGTCTTAGCCGTATTACTTATTGCATCTAGAATCTTTCCATTATCAGCCTTGTCCTTAATCACGTCCTTGTATTCGGGGCTACTTTTACTTGCTTCGATGAACACTTTTTCAACGGCACTCGCAGGGAAAGACTCTTCCGGTTTTGAAATTGTAGAAGTTTCTACAGTTACTTCGGTAGTATCCTTAGGTTCGCTGATACTTTCGCTTTGATCAGTTACCTTTGACTGATGCATGGTTTCACTTATGATTTCTGTGGTAGTTTCTACATTAATTGTAGACTGTGTAACTGGTAATTCTTCTGTTGGTTCACCAGTTTGCTTTTCTTCTTTTAGAACAGTCTGCCTAAGCGGTTCGATATCAAGAGTATTGTCAACTTGGTCCGAAATATTTTCTGTTTGAGGAATTTCTTCAACGGAAGTGCTATCCTCTAAGAACGAGGTTTCTGATTGTATCTTCTCCGTACGGACGGATGTAACTGTTATAATACTTGTTGAGGTTGTGGTTGTTGACGTCGAAGGTGTTTCTTCTACATACTCAGCGGTATTTATCGGAGTCAGAGGCTCTAGTTCTCTGTGTTCTTTTTCTTCGGGTAATGTTACAGAAGATATTTCAATAGGTGCTTTTTGAGCGACGGTTGAATTAGAAGGAATATCTGATACAGAAACAGATGAAATAGGAACATTTGTGGTTGAAATCAAGATTTGCTCAGTTTCCTGAGGTATAACAACTGATTCTGGAGCTGTCTTTTTAGATTTAATGATTTCAGTTATTTCTGTTATCGAACTAGTAGTTGGCGTCTGTGATTTGGTTTCAAGAGTTTCAGTTATTTCAGTTATCGAACTAGATGGCAGTTCAACGACAATATTTTCTGAAATCCTTGGCGAATCTGCGTCTGTATATGTTGACTCTGTGGGGGTTCCCTCTTTAATAACTCTTGAGACGGTTTCATTTATGACTTGCATTTGAGACTTTTGTACTGTTGTAGATGTTACTAAGGTTGATTCAAAACTCTCGGTGACAAACGATTTTTGATCCAAAGAAATTGGCACCTCCTTTTCAATCACTTTTTCTTTTAAAAGCGGTATAGGAGCCACAGTTATTGGTTGGCTCACATCACTTTTTACCGGTTCATCAATTTCTTGACGTTTTTCATTAAGTAGTGTTTTAGCATCAGAAACGCTTGTGTCTTGTTCCAATTTAACTGGTACGATTTTTTCAGGACTTTCTCTTGTAATTGACCCTCTCTTTGCTGCTATGGGCGGCGTAAAGGTTGTGACCTCTGTTTTCTGTTGAGTTTTAGTTGACTTTTCTGTTACTTTTTTAATAGTATTTGCAATAGCCATACCGGCTAAGACTGGTGCACCTACAACTGCCAACAGACCCATTTTGGCGGCCTCTTGTATGCTGATAGAGGAGCCCGTCTTTTGTTTTATCGCACCAGTTTCGGCATCAATAAATCCATCCTTGACGCCATCCTCTAGAGTTTGTACCTTACCCGTTGGTATATCATATACTAACGACTTTGGATCGACAATACCTTCTTGCATTGCAATGTTTAAACTGACCAATCTGTTTGGATCCTTCGGATCACGAAATTGTTGAGTTCTTTCATCATAAATCGTCTGAATATCTGTGACAGTAATTTTGTTAGTATCCGTATTCTCGCTAGGTTGTGGTGATGCATCTACTTCCAAAATACCTTCACTAATCGCCTGTTGGAGGGGTATTTTGGTTCCTGAATTAGGATCCATGTAAGTGCCTTCAGCTACATCAACAAGACCCTGCTTAACAGCATCCGAGAAGTTCTGTTTAATTTGCTTAGTGGCCAACACATTCTTTGAGTTTGATTCTTCCCTAAGAATGCCATGTTCTTTCGCTTCACTAATAGTCATTATCTCACCAGTTTGAACGTTTTGAACTTCATCGTTTGAGATTAAAGCGTAGCCTTGCATCAATTCAATGGTTTTTGTTGTGACTGTGTGGACTGAGGTAACAGTTTCAGTTACCGACGTTATTGGACCTGTCGAATGGGATACAACAAATTCAGGAATGGGTTTCACGATTAGAATACCACTTTCCACGGCTTCTCTGATGGGCATTATTTCACCAGTTTTCGGGTGAACCATTGTTTCCTTCTCAGAATCTATTAAGCCTCGTTCAATGGCTTCCTCTATTTGAACAGCATCTGCGTGTGGCGGGTAGGGTATAGACATGATGAAATTGTCATCGATAGCTTTCTTGATTGGCATAACCTGACTGTTAGTTGGATGACGAATTTCTTTGTTCTTTATGTCGACTAAACCTCTTTTTACAGCAATGGGGAACGTCATGCCAGCTGAAGGAATATCCTCAATGAGTTTATCATTATCACATTCATCAAACACACCCTGATCAATTGCTTGAAGTAGGTTAAGAGGCTTCTCGCTAGTAAGGATAAGGGATTTGTCCTCATCTATAAAACCTTTTTCAATAGCTTTCTCCACCGTTAAATCATTTGGTTTAGCCAATTTCGATTGGGCGTCAAGAACTTCACAAATTATAGCCTCTTTTACCGAAAGTTGAACGCCTGTTTCTGGATGCACTATGCCAACACCCGCTTCATCGATGAGACCTTGTTCCTCCAGTTTTGGAACAGAGAGACTCGCGGCTAATGGAATTAGAAGCTGATTGGTTCCCTCTGGGTCAAGAACTCCACTTTCAACAGCCTGTTGAATATTCATAACTGTGCCTCGCTGGGGATCGAGTACTTTTCCTTGACTACCGTCAATGAGTCCTAATTCTAAAGCTTCTGAAATCGTCACTACGTCACCTTCACTATTGGTAAAATTAGATTTGTTTTCAAGTATGTTGCAAGTTATCTCATCTATTAAACCCTTCTGAAGAGCATCTTTAGGCTTAATGATTCTCTTTCTCATCTTTTGTAGCACGACAACTTTCGATTCTCGCTCTGCAGTAGCAGACTTATCTCTAAGGGTCTGTCCTTGAGAGCCAATCGGAATTATGTTTTCTCTTTGCGGGCTTTTCGTGCTAGGAGTAGAAGTTTTCGAATCAAAGGAAAGTTGATCTCGAGATACAATGCCACGTTCGTAGGCAACCTCCACTGGAATTTGTTCACCAGTACGAGGATCGGCTACAAAACGTACAGTGCGTAAGGCACCTTCTGAAGCTACCAATGGGGCGCCCAAAACAATTAAAAGACCTTGTCTTGCTGCAGAAATAGGATCAATTGCATTACCCGATCCATCAAATATGGCTCCAGTTGTAGGATCCAATATTTTGCGTTCAATTGCTTGAAAAACTGAGATTTGTTCACGAGTTTCTGGGTCTATTATCTTGACAAGATTTTCATCTACAAGTCCTTGTGTAATTGCTGTTAGAATATTTTCGGTTTGTCCACTTTGGGTAAATATAACAAGAAGAGTTGATGGATCATAGATAGCGCCAGGTGCGATTTGCAATGGCTCCGGACTTAGTACTTCTCTTTTTGATGTTTTTATCTCAATGAACTGCGGTGGAGTACCACCTAGACGTGATGATACTTCAACAAGATCCGGTTGACCTGTCACCTTTGTAATTTTTATCAACCTCTGATTCGAGGGGTCTACATTCATAGAATATTCAAGAACTATTTTACCGGCAGCAATTGCAGCTTTCATATTAAGAAACTTATTGCCTTCGATGTAGTTTCCAGTATTGTCCAAAACCCTCTTTTCAAGAGCCCGATTCGGAGTAATCTTCCTGCCATTCTTCGAATCAATAACGTAAAGGGAATTTTTGTTTATTATTTGCATTTCTATACATTCTTGGAAGCTAACCAATCGATCGGTGCCAGGAATAAGAAACAGTCCTGTTTCTGGGTCAAAATGTTTCTGTGAAATGGCTTCAGAAAGAAGCCAGCCATCAGGTGGCAATTCGAGTAACTGCTTCTCAGTAACACTTTGATGTTCAGCATCATATCTTTCGGCATTTATAAAGTCTGACACCACGGTCTTTGAATTAACACTAGTTTTAGAAGAAGTGCTAGTATATATTTGCTCCTTAAGACTCTTATTGTCAACTATTGGAATTTCAATTGTTTTTTCCGAAACCTCTTGGGTCTTAAGAATAATTGGATCTGCTTCTGGAAGGATTTGCTTTGTAACAATAGTTATGGTAGATTTCGACCTTCTACGAGTTGATTGATCTGGAATAATTTCAGCGTCATTATCCGGCGAAAGCAGGCCATAAATTAGGGCTTGTTGCACTGAGTAAACTTTGTCAGTTGATGGATCTTTAAACAACTGACGGTCCTCATCGATGTAACCGCGACGAACGGCTTCGGTAAAAGTCAGAGGAATTTGTTCAACAGGTTCTTGAGAAGTTGCCCGGACGGTAACATATCGTTTAATTGTTTTAGTAACCGTTTCCGTAGTAAGAGTTATATTCAAGAGACTACTTAAAAGTAAGGCACCTTCTGGTGTTATAAATTTACGTTGAATAGCTGCGTCCAATGCTATAGGAGCACATGTTTTTGTATCCAACAAATAACCTGTTTTAGGATCGATAAGTTCATGATATACTAAATCTAAAACGGAGAGTTCCTTCCCAACGGCATCGTGTACTCCCACTCCGCGGTTAAACATTTCAAATACTTCTGGCCGAACCAGACCATCTCGTATACCTGCCTGGAGTGTGCAGAAATTGCCTTTACCTGAGTCCAGAAGAAACTCACCATTTTTACGTCTTAAAATGTCTTTACTTAGGGCTTCATTGAAGCTAACAAAATCATTGCTATATGGATCCTTGAATCCGTCAATACTAAAAATGGACTTTTGCGAAACAGAACTTATAAGGCCACGTTCTACCGCTTCCGGTACGGTTATCACTTCACTAGTTACATAATCACGATATCTAGATTCTGATGGTAAGATTACACCATCTGCAATGGCTTCGGCCAATGTAATCAGTTCACCCTTTTGCTTTGTCACACACTTCAAATTATTCTCGTCTACAACACCTGAGCTCATCGCCTGCATAATACTTAATTTTTCTCTACGCATTGGACTAGTTATTCGTCCATCCTTGCCTAACAAATTAAAATCACAAACATCCTTAAGCGTAAACGGTTTCACTATCAACTGCCTATTCTTTGCCTCGATAAATGTGAGCTTTTCCTTAGTCACTTGGTTAACATATCGACCTGTTTTAGCATTTAAAATTTCTAATTTAAGAGCATCACTTAATGTCACCTTTACATCATTCTTCGCATCAACAATTTCTCGTACATTTGGATCGATTAACTGATTAGCGATTGCCGAATCAAGCCTAAATTTATCACCGGAATTTCTGTCCGATATCCAGCCACTGGTATCAACTAGCCCATGGGAAATAGCGTCCGTTAGACAAAGTGCATTTGACTTAATAGTCACCGATTCGTGACGTATCAGATAGCCTTTCTCGTAGGCCTCTGCGATGCTAATCGTTTTGCCCGATTTCGAATGATAAAGACCCGTTTTTGTGTCAACAGTTCCAGCAGAAATGGCATCGGCAATATTTTTCGGACTTTCATCAAAATCATCTACACCAGCATCACTTCGAGTTACCTTAATTCGTTTCTCAGCTTTCTCGTAGCCATTCTCGGCTTCAATAATCTCTCTTTGTATCACATCCAAAAGAGACAAATCACGACCGTTGTGATCTTTTGCGGCACCTGGTTTCAACAAGTTACCCGCTAGGTTGGGATCAATAGCTCCTCTTCGTACAGCTTCCTCCAGACTTACACGACGTCCTTCGGTGATTAGAATTTCTCCAGTTCGTACATCAAGTATTCTCAAATGAATTGCTTCGCCGACCGTTAGCACGCGACCAGTTTGTGGTTCAACGATTCCGGGCATGTCCAACAATTGTCGCGAATCGGTTCCAACGTTTTCATTGCTACGCTGGACACGTTTAAGGCTACGTATTTCACTAAATTGTACAGAATTCGGACTTTGTCCAACTCTTGTTGGAGTATTTTCGCGACTATTTGAGTAGGCATGATCTGTACTGTCGAATACATTTTTCGACGTCGAATTTCGCGTAGTAGTGATTTTTGACGTTGAGCTGAATCTATTATTTATTTTTTTCGTTTTGTGTTTGTTTTGAGTTGTGATAATGTTAGTAGAAAAAAAAAGGAAAATATTTGAACGGTGTTAAGTGCTAATTAATTCAATATATGTATACTTTTATTAAGAAATGAACGAATACTATTTACGAGCACTCGAATACTAGAGAATATTTGACATTTATTTGTTTAACAATAAAATAAAATTAAATCACTAATCAAAATATTCGAGTATTCGAGATCTGGTCAATATTTCTAAGTTCATATTCGAATTCGAAAAAAGTGTAATTTCGTCCGTCTATACTTTTAATTGTAGTACTCACTTTGTTGCACTGTATGATGTCGTGTAGAAGGATTCTTCCTCTTGGGTTGTCAAACCATCGCCAGTTGGCCCGCCCAAGTTGAACTCAACTCTAAATGTTCTTAGAGGTCTTTGCAAACTTTCGGCATAACGCTATAATTAAATAGAAAAACTCATTCACAATTTTGTTTAATTGAGCGAGAGGGTGGGGGTATTATTTTTGTAATTTGTTTTGGATACAGTACCTGAAACTCGTATGCAAAATCGTAGTCGTCTGAATTCATTATACAATTTAAACGTATATCACTAGCACGGTGAAAAAAAACTGCTTTGATTTTTCGCCAGAAAAAATCAATTAACAATATTTAATTCAACAAGATGCCATATCATTCACAATAATGTATTTCTTTATGTATATTTCTTCCATAAAGTTCAGATGATGGAATTTGTGCTTATGTATATATGAACGTATGCATATATGTATCTTTATTTTATTTATTATTTTTTTTTTCTAAAAATACACATGGGGAAACACTTGCTTAGATTAAAAGTCTCTATGATGTCAAAACTACGACGACAACGCGCTTCGGTAAGCATACCTCCCGTAAATGAACAAGTCCCGGCAAAATACACAATGATGATTATAAAAACGACTGGGTGACCTAATGTATTCGTTTAACCGGCTGAACATGTTTTTTTATTCGTCAATCAAACGAAATATTTAAGCAGTAATTAATTTAACTTTGGTAGACTTTTCAAGATTGGTCATATGTAGATACGTACCCTTGCATAGTTCAAGACAAATCCCTCATTAGTCCAAAGTATTTGTTTTCTTTAAGCCTTTAAATGAGGCAAAGAATGCCTGTGTTGTTCTTTTAATAGCAACAATATACAAAGAAAAAATAATAATAATTACTTTAAGAAGGTATTATCTGCCGGCATCAACTAAGTGGTTAATAATTATGAATGTGTTAAGTGCTGTTCGCTGATTAGATATTCACCATTCATTTTTTTTATTTATAAACAGTGAAATCATTACTTTCAACCTGATTCCGAGAATATAAAATTATTTACTACTCCGTATGATTTGGAAAAATAACACACCCTTTACGATGCGTGAATGTTTGCCATGCAAACACATACAGACTAGTAAATATGAACATGCCGTCATCCACTGATGATGTAATAAAAATGCATGTGTCTATCTCAGCGAAAGTCAAAAAACTTAACAAGGACTTTTGTGTTTTAAATTATTTGCATACATACATACATTTGTACATAAATTAAATACGGTCCAACAGAATAATTTGGCAGGCGTACACACTAAATAAAGGGATTCCAAAAATAGACACCGTAGGGCAGGAATTAGAACACGACTGGGTCATGCACAGTGCACTTTCAGATACTCTCTATGTATCAGGCATGTACCTACTTATACATTATAAGCTTTACAGGATATGCATAGAGACGCAAGCTCTTTCGTATCGATTGGAACAGCTGATTTTCATTCAAATAAAATCGTTAAATGAGAATAGTTAAGTTGTAGTTTCAATCTAAATAAATTCAAATCAAGGTGCCGGAATTTGTTTGTCGTTAATAAACTCAAATTCAAGGTTATCGTATAGAAAACAAGTTTGGATACCACAAAACGCCACATATACGAGTACTTTGTTCTTTTGAGAGTGAATACTTCAAAAATCACTTTTTATTTTGATCTACTGCTCGCTAAAATAATCTAATGAACACTTTTATCACCAACGCATTCGTATGTAACAAATTACTGCGATTACCACTGATAATAAAATCAATACTAAAGAGACAAGAATTATTTATTTATTTGTGTTGGTCATGACATCATAAATAATTTTATTCGAATTCTAAGCACATTGTGGTTTGGTGCTAACTTTTTATTTTTATTTTTTTATGAAACGCGACGAATTTTCACAAGGTCGAGACAAATTGAAATTTAAATATATAAACAATTTTTAACTTTCAAAACGCATCGAAAAACGCAACTCTTATTTTAAACATTTTAAATTATATTTTGAGAGTACAATATGTGTGTTAACCCACGTAAGAGAGGTACTGCTGGAAAAGCTCATCCCACAGCGACGACCTATTCAAAACTAAATGAATGCGAAAACTTTGAATTGACTTACAGCCGGAAATCTGAACGCTTTTGTATTACTCACTTCTCCACCAGTGTATACAATATATGAAGCATTAGCTAGCGCCATTGTGTGGGGTAAAAGCTCCACAGCGCATGGATAGGTATGAATACATGCAAAGCTTTTCTTCACATGCCGGCAAAATGTTATTTTCAATACGTAAAGAAAACAATGGATAGGAATTCAATTTTTTCCACCTTATTTCTCGGATAATTGTTTAAGTGTTGTCTTTTTTTAAGCCTAAGGCGAATCGAAATCAATGTCAACAGAGTAACAAGGCTAAAAGCAAAACTTGAACCGACCAACTGATGTCATATCGATTAAGATAAAATATGACTTGAAGTGTATCTCACTTACTAGTATATGCAGACTTATATTCTACTAATTAAGTCGGTTATATTATCACTCGTAATTCAATTGTTGGCTATGACGTGGGCATCTCTTCTCATTCCAATGAAAGAGGCCAACCTATTACAATTGTTAGCCCCCCTCTATATGAAGTAAAAGATATTGAGGTGGTGGTAGATTACATATTTACGTTCGTAAATAATTCAATAAGCGCATAAGTAAATTTAAATTCATATCACGCGACGACAGTTTCCAAAATAATTTGACATTGAAACAGCAAAAATGTTATTTGAATCAGCATGTCACTTATGATATCATATCAGGTTTATTCAACCAACAAAAGCCTAGCACCATTTGTATTTGTTTCCATACAATGTACCATACAAAATGTTTTAACTATTCGCTGCTTTATAGCACAGAGTCTTGTTTTCAGACTTTTAGTGCGAATATTACGTCATTGTTGCTGTTAAAAAATTACCGGGGTCACTACCACAATAAATGCAAAAACTAAAGTAATAATGGAGTGGGAAAACTGGTTTGTAAGATATGTATCTCAACAGAAATAATCTAATTCATACTCGTAGAGAGGTGGCAAACAAGAATATACAAGTGACTTTAATTGAGTTAATTTGACTTTTTTTTTTATTTTCCCATACGGTGTTATTCCTATGTTCCCAAATTAAACAAAACAGGAATAATAGAGCGAGTAGGCGGGTAGGTTTTGAACATTTTATTGTTCTATCCTACAGACAAGAAAATTCTCACAAAATATGTAGTATTCTAAGAATATGGAGTATTTTCCTTTACGCAAGTTTTCATACACTGTTTAAATTTAGCATTATCTACATACATATGTCTAAGGGAAATTAGTTTTTAAACAGAACTAGTATGTTTTCCTAATCATCGGGCTTTTAGACAACTTTTTGATATGGAACTCATATCTGAGGCATTTATAACATTTATACTTTTAAATAGATAATAAATTTATTCTTTCCGGCATAAAGTGATAAGAGGCAAGGGTCTGAGGACTCACATTCAGAAGTATGTAAGTATGTACTTAATTATACTACATCACTTTTTTAGATTTACAAAAATAATTCTAAGTAATACCTTCTTTGCAAACTTTCTGCATAAAACAACTATCTTACTTTTCGAAGCATTTACTATACTACCAATCTGGGAAACTTTAAAATGAAAAGACGCAAATAACGAATCAAATGCACCGGAACCACGAATCAGATACACAGTCTGGAGAGTGTATTGATTTGGAGTCCCTGTATTCTTGTCATCCCATGCCCTCACTTTATATTTTTTGATGAGTTAAGGATCATGCACTCAGACAACTCATAGTCCAGTCTGGACAAATTCTAGAACTCGATAAAAGATGTTTTATGGGAACGATATATGTACATTATTGTCTGTAGAACTTTCGTAAAATCCTCATTATTTGCTTCGGCTTTTGAAAATGTTCAACAATTAGAGCAATTCTGTTATTACTAATGGATATGAATTGAAAATGGCCACCTAAATTCTGTCTTTGTCTTAATTTAATTTTTTTTTTTTGACTATTCAAATTCGAAGAGAGGTACATACGTTCCAGTACAATGATTTCGGCAGTATTGCAAGTTACACTTCTTGGTACTGTTTCTAACCTCCAAAACAAATCTAGTAGTGTAATACTAAAAATGTGACTTACCAATCCATCGGCTCCATTTACTTCAATAGCAGTTTTGAGTCTCTGTGAAAGAGCCTCAAGCAGTCTTTCGTATTTGTTGTTCAGATTGTCCAATCGTTGGGTGTAGTATTGTGTTGCTCCTGGATCTGCATCGATAGGGCGCAGATCTCGTCGTGGTGGTGAAAATGATGGCCTGGCTTCAACCAGCCAGTCGATAAAGTGCAAGCATTTGCCATCGTATATCTTTTTGTGATTGCGGTTATGGGTGTTGAGAAAGTTGGTTATTTTTAGTCAAAAGGTTAGTGATTAAGGTTATGTTTTATTTATTCTAAACTATTTGAATAATGTTTTAATTTCGTTGGTTAACATTATATTTAGTGCTTTTTTATAGTCAAGATTAGATTTACGATACCATTGGCCGGTTTAATTGCACTTTTTTATTGTATTTATTGTGTTCAATATTTTAAAAAGCATTAAATATTATTTAAAAAAGCATTCATAACTCATTCATCATATCACTCACATTTCCAATCACACATATGTATGTTTACATGTATGTATATATATATTTTTTTGCCAAATCGGTTTTAAATGAATGTTTAGTTTTCTAATTACCTTCGCTTCTCGAATAAACCGTCCTCCGGTTAGGTTTACATTTTCGATTTTTGGTTTTCGTTCGATTGCAGCGCCAAGAAGGTTCTAATTTTTATTTTATTTTTTTTTTTATTTTCGTATTAAACATTTTGTGTCAATGTGTTGATTTTTTATAGGTTTTTGCCAATATCGACGGCGAGAACGGTGTTTTTGTTTTATTTTAGGGTTTTGTTTGTATTTTGGTGATTTTGTTGTGTAATGTTTTTTTGTTTGGTGAAAATACAAAAAAGGATTAGATAAAAAAAAATTATTAGTACTTAATAATACAAAATTTTATTTTTCGAAAATTTTATGTAACATTTCACAGCTACGATTACCACTAACTACAATGGACTCACGTTTACATATTTAAGTGGTTTGTGAAAAGGAAAGGAGAGTGCAAGAAGCTTATAAATACAGTATAACTATACAAATTTTTTTAAAGAAAAATAGTAGCGACAAACACACTACAGCCATTTCACCACTCTATTTCTATATTTCCCATAAAAAGACGAATATCCGAAACGAATACTTAAATACGTGTATATGTATGTAAACTGTTTAGGGACATGTACTTTACGCAAAATTTGTGGCGACCACAATGCATCCAGCACCCCGAGTACTTATACTTTATATTTTGTGTTTTTTTTTCTTAAATATTCATCTTATGAATTACAGACCTACATCAATCATAGTTCTCACAGCTGAAAACATATTGCAAAGTGTGGGGGAATGGAAAACTTAAAATCAAGAATCTGGTGAAATTTCAACGAGAAAATGTACAAGTTTAAAAGGAAAAATAATAATAAAAAAAAGACTCCTGTGCAGTAAGTCGTTCAGAAGAAAGAGAAAACTAATCGAAAAAAAGAGGGGAGTAAGAGGAAAATTACTTACGTCTAGCTCAAGTGCGGAAGCAGCAGTCGGCATTGATGAAAGCTTTTCAGTGGTGCCATCAACCCATGTTTCTTCAACTTGAATACCAGCCTGCAAATTTTTCAAAAGGCCAATTGCCGTCTCGCATGATCGGAGTCTGGTAATAAAAGAAACATAAGAAAACATACGACGCATGAATAAGGTGTTTAATTGAGAGGGAGATTATTAGTGTATGATTGAATCACAAAATTTAATGAAGCGTATCTATTTGTGGAAATACATATATATCTCACCTTTCGGCTAATTGTGTGCACACCGTAATCCACCTTGTGTTCATACGTTCGACATTTGAACTAAGTCGTTTTAAATCGCCTAATACCCTAGTTGGTACTCCCATGCGTCCGAGTTGATCAGCAGCATCATTCATCTTATCCATGGATGGTTGCTGTTGTGAGATTATATCCTGCATGTTGGTCAACTGTTTGAACACAATATGCAGACCATCAGCTGAAGATGGCAAGTCCAGATGCTTGGCAAGAGCATTTTCCAACTCTGAAATCACATGCTCGTTATCCTCTAGACCAGCTAGAGAACCTTCAAGCAGCTTCAAACGATCGCCATGTAAATTGCTTTGAGTATTTAACTCTTTCCACAATTCCAGCAGATTATCCAAACTTTTCTTTAGCGCTGGAGTTTTCAGAGCAATAGTACGGAATGTTTCTTGTAAATGCTTCAGCTCAGGATCAAGAATTCGCAGGCGACGCTGATAATCTTCATGCGTTTGCATGGCGTGCTCCAATGAATCCAGATCTCGCGGCAGTGGAGATGAAAGGATGTGGTCTAACTCGCGGGCCATATCTTCTAGCTTACCTTTGATAGAAATACACTCTTCGGTGAAGATGCGGCTAGCTTGTTTGCTCTCATCTGAAAAAGACCAATATACATGATTAAAAAAAGGATAAATAAATGAGAAACAGTAAGCACCCCGAGCCTTTCGACTGAAAAATATTTTTTTCATTCTGTTACTACAACGTTGTGTCTTCAATTGATTCTGAATGTTTTCTGACTGTAGTATCCACAGAGAATTTTTTTTTTACCCGATTACGATCTTGGGAAAGCTATTATTCAATTTAAAAGCATTGTTGACATAGAAAACGCGTTTAATTGAAAAATTGCTAAAATATTACAATCTCCCACTCACCTTCTGCCCTGGCCCGTTTCTCGAACTCGTCAAAGAGACGATTGACTTCATCCATTTCTCTTCGCAATCGCCTTAATTGTGGATCGTTGGGGTCGCCTTCGCTTAGTAATTTATCTGCGTCGTCATTGAGTGCGCGTCGAATGGCCGTTCTCTGTTCTGGTCCCATTGCCAAAAATTGATCAAAGTCCCAGCCCTTTACAACTTTAATTGTGGCGAATATCATATTCTGGCGAAGACGGAGATGTTTCTTTTGCCAAAGTGCAACTGAACGATCAAACAGTCGTTTGAGGCGATCGGCAGCTTCAATTGCTTCTGGATCTGGAGGTGGCATCAAGAGACAGGCACTTGGTATAGAGCCTTCTGACCCTCTGCTATTACGCACCCGCCATTTAACACGACCCGAATTGTCGATAAGTGTACAACTCTCGCCTTTTTCAACATTAACTTGCTGACCTTGATGCTTATATGCGCATATTGCTTGCACTTGAGATTGTCGGCTGACTGGCTGCTTGCGTTTATTCAGGGGCACAATGGTTTGTGCACGATTTTGTAAAGTCTGCACTGTCTCACCGAAGGCATTCAACTCTTCTCGTAGATCTTGCATTCCCCGAAGGAGCGCCTCGCCTTGATCTAGCCCAAAGTCTGATTGTGAATATGTTGTGTTGAGCACTTCGTCACGCTTGGCCAACCATTGCTCAGCGTCTTTTATTTCAGCGAAGAAATGGTGATATTCAGTGGCATGTTTTAAATGTACTTCCAGGCAAAGAGTCAGCTGAAGTAACCATGCCCATTGCTGTTGCAAAACACTCAAGTGCGCTTCGATGCATTTTGATGCAGGGTGCTGTTGATTCAGTAATGCCTCTCCACGATCCAAAATCGTAGCGAAATGCAATTCACGTTTCTCCAGCTCCGACATTAAGTTCTGAAATCATAAAAAGATGGCATGATGATATCTGATAATGAAACAACACTCATAATGATCAAGCGCAACACCTAAGGACATTCGAGCATTCAAATATAAATAGCAAATGAAATATGATACTAAATGCAAACACAAAACGATGGCAGCCGGAATAGACTCACCTCCTCTCCATTGCCAAAGGATCGCTTGAAAGAAGACTGAAATTTAAATGTTTGCTGTTTTACCTAGATTTGCTAATACTACTAACAGCTTAAGTTCGCTAAGAGGCACTGCTTAGTGACTACAAAAAAAAAAAAAAAAAAAAATTGCTCACCTCATAATACCGATGAATCGATGGTAGGTCGAGATTTTTATCAGCCCAATCGCGAGTAATTTCGATCTGCTCCTTCTCATTCAGCCACTGCAATTCAGCAGAGGCTTGCGCTAAAAAGTGCTGCAAAGAATCTATATCTGAGAGACGCTTGGTCGATGTACTTAGTAGCTCAGCGTATAGTTTTTGTAATTGATTTAAACGCTGTTGATACAAGTTAAGTTCGTCACCACTGAACTTGGTTTGTTGACGATCGGCCTGAAGAATCTTCGAGTGGAATTGATCGATAGTTTTGTGCTCCTGTTGGTGGCGTTCAAGTTCTTCTTTGACGGATAGCAAATCGGATCCATAGTCCGCAGCAAGCAATTGTTTCTACAAAAAAAATATTATTACAATTATAAGACAAGAAAAAAATAAAGAGGGATGGAGAGTCGTTTTTTGTTGTAGAGGTTAGAAAAACTTAGATTTTATTCGCTTTTCTGGTTATTATTAAAGATAAATTATTCTCTTCGGTTGGTATTTAATAGCAGGCGATACAAATTTACACTTACCAATTTATTTTGGCACCATTCAGTATACTCTTGCAGGTCTCGGAAGTAAGGATTTGTGTCGATTTGTCTGGATTCCACAACCATTCTTGTTTGTCGTGTGACGGTGGTTTCATGAACAGGGTACTTCAGTCCGGAGAGCTTTTGCACTAAAGTGGAATGGAAAGTTGTTCGCAACTGTGACCATCGTTGATGCAATTTCTGGACTTTCTTGTGCAAATCTCCAACTTGTGGATATCGGCCTTCTTTCAGGGTGACACAATCTTGATTCATATCTTGAATAGGTTCCTCCAAATGTCGAATTTCTGTTTCCAGAGCTTCGACAATATTTTTTGCATCGATCGGATGCAATCTTTCGATACGCCGACTTTCTTCGGTGATACGACTTTCTAAATCAGTTAATTTCATGTCGACGTGTTTGATTTCTCGCTGGACTTTATCACCTAGACGTTGCAAACGCTCTAATCGTTCTACTTCTTGCTGCAAAATATGGTCACGATCGGCCAAAGCTGTTTGCAACCGATACCACACTTTTTCTATCGAATCAGGCCTGAGCTCAGGTTCAACTTCAATCTCACCAATACTTTCGAAATATCGCTCTAATTCTTTGTAAATCTGAACAAGTTTTGTCTTTTCACGCTTTCTAGGAGAAACTTCATCGGTACGGAAACGATTGAGATCACTAAGCAGCCGCTTCATTTCGATCAGAGTCGAAGGAAATGAACGCTCCTGCAAGTAAGCAGTTTTCTCGCGGCACCAATAGATAAACTGTTGAGCCAAGTCCCGGTATTCGTGTACACGGCGTTGCGATTCCATATCGAAAAGTGGATGAATCGATGGTGGCTCTGGAAATACATCGTACAATGAGGATATGTACGTGATCAGAGACTTCTCATCTGGTTCGTTTGTGTCAACATCTGGAAAAAAAAGAAAATAATTAAATCTTGTTCGGTATTAGAAACAAAACAATTTTATACCTTCAGGATCAAGTAGACGTGTAACACCGTATTCTTTTTCGACAATACTGAACGCGGTTTCCAAGCGTTCTCTTGGACGGTCGGTTCTTGCCTTTCGCCAGTCAAGCAGATCCGGCCGATTTCTATGCACCAATGCTGAAAACGCTAAGCCATCGCGCCACGATCCAGTAAAATCATTAACCCGGACACCAGGATACCGAGCTGTTGAACGCCGCGCCCATCGTAAAAGAGCTTCTCTAGCTGATACGTTGTCCTCTTTTCCAACAACAATATCGGAGATCTGCAAATGAATTCAAATGATTGACCTTTAGTTCGATTTGTTTTATTTTATTTTTTTATCGCTCAAAATGTAGATCTATCCGCACCACCTACACTGAAGTTTGCCTTCGAATTGGTAATATATAGACATTACCCCACGTAATTTCATTTGTTCCAGTTTAGCAACCTTGCTGTGCGCTTCCCACCTAAATTGGACTTTAAAAAAATTACAATTATTTCTTTCAGAGCAACGTCAGTGCCTTTGCTGAAAAGTATACTTTTGCCGTTTTGTTTATCATATGTCGCAGTCAATAAGGCTGACGTCATTCGACATTCCTTACGAAAAGAAAACCTGCTACAAAAGACATACATATGTACATATGTGGTGAATTTCAGCAATTACATAGCTACTCTCAGCCTACACACGTAATTGCTTTTCATTCAAACACAATGGACGCATTTATTGATTTCATCTACTCACAGGGAGTACACAATGCCACTAAATTGAATGTACGATAGCAACTTTTTCGCTTAATTGAAAGGAGAAATTTATTAATCACTTGAATGGACTATAAGTGGACAGCGCAAGCACTTTTCTGTTGTACATTGTATAAAAAGTGTGCAGTAGAAAAGATAACTCTTTACGAAGATAAAAGTCTGCAAAAAATTGCATAAACAAATCCTTCGACTACAAGAATTATTGAAAAACGAAAAACGAGTGACGAATTTCTGTGCTTGCCTGACCCTCATTTATTCCCTTTATAGTAATTCATGGTCGCCCCTCAATTTGTTTTAATCCCTCTTATTTAACAAAATCGATGCCATTTTCTGAAATTTCAAGAAAGACATCTATAGGTACAATTGTTTCGAAATCACTTCAACGAAACAAACAAACATTAATGGCAGAAACTCTAAGGAATACAACTCACAGAACAGTGGTTTTGTTAAAGGTGACAGCAATTTGAATTTTTTTTTTGTTAACAAGAAAACAGTTTACTACCCTATCTAAGTACAATTTAATACTATACTATATCATTGATTTTCATATCTCTAGAATCTCATAAAACTTTAATCTAACTTGTTACGAAGAGAGTTTTAAAGTCACTCAGAATCACCTGGCTAAAAAGTAGTTACTAAGAAATAAAATTTCGGAGATTTTCAATAAAATTATGTTTTTATCACTACCTTAGGGCGCTTTGCTTCAATAGGTTGGGGTGTATGGTATCCAATTTCAGTAGTTCGTACGGTCTTGGCGGCATGAAGTAAATTTTGTGCTTGTGCTTTCTCCTCTGCACGGCTGAGGGTTGTAACCTTTCGTACTATATGAGTTGTGATTCGTCGATGACCATCAGGCGCACGTTGTGATAATTTTGTGCTCTCCATACTGGAACCGAGTACCTCCGTCGACATCTGTTTATTTTTCGTAATTGAATGGAACGAATTAACGTCATTGCCAATTGTTGGGATGTCTGTTGGAATACGATCACGTCCATTGAAATTCTTGGTAAGAACCAGCGTTCGATCAATAGACGAAGTCGATGATGGGGGCGGCAAGGCAGCACCGTCAGTAACATCTGGATAATCTCTTATAACAGCTTCGATAGTTTTCTCATGCTTAACCTCATGCTTAAAACGTATGTTTCTATCATCTAAATTCGTCGTAATGGCTGGTCCTTTTCTAAGATTCGATTTTTTTCCAACGCTGGAAGTCCTTTGGTCAAAATTTTCTTGCGTTGCCTTGATAAACACCCGCCCACCACCAGGCCGGAATTCATCGTCGATTTTATACATATTCACTACCAAACAAATTCACAATATCTATCGAAATTTCACGATGAAACGAATTTAATGTTCTGGTGCTCTTCCTAACAACTGACGATATTCTCTTCCTCTGTTTCAGTTTTCTGTTTCCCTTCAGCCGCGACCGTTTTGCGTGTCAATTCGTAACAATCTTGTCTACTTTCTACGTGTATACCAAATATGATTCTGTTTGGTGTTGCTTCATGAATAAAGAAATAAAATAAGTATGGTGTTAAACCGTAATGAACTCTGCCGACCGGATACGTGAACTTCTTCTAATTTAGAATGATGGAAGTTAACTATTAATATTAATGACGACAAGTACTTTTGTGCGATCTTCGATTGGGAAAAATGTCTCATCAATACTCGTTATCAAATGTTTTTATCAACATTTTTTAACATTAAGATAAGGGTGAAACACATTTCACGCAGTTATAAATATATTTAATTTTTTCAAATTAATTAATAATCACAAGAATGTCAAAGAACCACTCAGCAAAGAAAAAAAAACAAAATTAATCCTCATTTCATGGGGAACTAGTTTTAAACGAATTTCCCGACCATTACTCAGGTGTTTTCAAGCGTGAATTCAAACGGCAAAAAAGTTAATGCCATCCACACGGTTAGGGATTTTCTCTACTAAGCTCTTTTGAACAACAGTGACAGTACTAAAGTTATAGATATGTTTTTCTTATACAGTGCAAACAAATAATTAACAAACTTCCAGCACTCTAAAACCGTTCACTAGCAACGAAAACGTACAATATTCCACGGAACGTATTTACGCGATTCAAACGATCAAGAATCTAGAACCATTCAATAATAAATCGGTAAATCGCATTGAATTCTTTTTTAGCGAAAATATTAAAATTTAAAATTCCACCACAGCTCAAACTCGAATGTTTTCTCGGCGTCTCACCAACGACTAACATATGATCACTAGGTTGGATTCGCTTAAAGTCTCCCAGGTGTGTCGTCGTGTCGGTTCATTCGGTTAGCGGATAAAAAAAAAAAATAGTGGTGGCGGTAACGAAACTACCATCAGCTTCGGCTCTGTGAAGAGTTAGATTCTATTGCCGCGCTTTACCACTTCGGAGTTTAAGCATACTTCAGTCCGCCGACAACTAGAGAACGAGAATGCCCTTAATTATTTCGAGGCAAATTGACTGACTGACCGTCAGTCAGGTGAACTTCATTCTACCTACAACAATTATTAAAATGAACGCGACATATACACAAACAGCCAACGACGTGTGGGCTCTAACATACTACCTTGCCTCACCACCAACTCATTCTGTCGTGGTATGGTGGGTATAACTGCAACGGCAGGTGGTGGGAGTTCCTACTATGCTGTTGTATTGTTATGGTATCACATGTCTAAAAAAAGAGTTATTACGCTACGCTGACTTACACTGGCGACAAGTAAAGCAGTTTCACTAAAGTGTATGTGTGCGCTAGCTGTTTAACATGACGAGACTAAGCTTTTTTACTACCTTTGTTTATTTTTTGTATATGCTGTTAAACTTAATTACATATTAATAAAAAAAAATGAAAAATGAGTCGTTTTCGACTCTCGAAGAGGGAACAAGTTTTTTGCTCTGTTTTGGTAGCCATTTGAAGTCTTTTGTTTATGCGTCTGATGTCATGCCGACGCGAAATGTTGACCATCTGCTTCACTGCTGCTATACCATTTCTGTTTTCATTTCGGCGCAAAATGAAATTCGAAAGGCTTACCAGCAGAGAAATTCGTGTGAACATAGGTGAGTGCCACTGATGATGGCCACTTAATGAGTGGATATTCAGATTCAAGGTTTAATGTGATGCACATTTCGAATCTGATAATACTCGTATATGACATTATATGCGAGAAATTGACAAAAGTTGTTAAAAGTTTTGATTAATCTATTACTTAGGGGTCTAATGACGTGTTGTGACATTCTTAGAAAATAGTGTTATTGCAAATGAGTTAAACCGGGAGAACCAGTTTGACGGTAGATATGAATGTATAATTGGGTCGTATTTGGTAGTCTTCAATTTGAGAATGCCATTAACTTATTAATGAAATAATTTTCAAAATTAGAATTTACGCCAAATCTCACAGCGGTGATTTCTTATTCTAAAAACAGGCGTGCCTCCTAATGATGTTATGAAATGTATGTATAAATACTACCATAAGTGTACATTGTGCGTAGGTTAGTTCTCAACTTCTGAACCGAAATTACAACACACTGTAGGCAGCCTTTGCGTGTGTGCTCTGTCAGCATTGGAATGCCAATTGTATATGTAGGAAGGTAAGGCCTCCTACAGAACACAATAAATTTTGCAAGCTTTCCGAAAGCATATGCAAATCACAGTGAAAATTATATACATACATACGTACGTACATACTCACATTTCTAACACCTAACATTTGGTATACACCCAGAAGCAACATTGTTTTAGATAAAGATGTCTGGAAATATATGTACATATTTCCATACGAATAATTTGTACTTAACTTTTAAATGTTCCCCAATGGTTATAGAACTATGTATGAAAATGGAAAAACCTACATATGTACATATATCTAGAATAAAAGGAAGTAGGGAAGAATTAAACAATAGACAAATAAGAAAATAGATTGAGGTTACAATGCGCATTAATTACGATTCTTTGCATAGAGAGGTGTTCTGAATTATTCCGAAGCCTACTGCAACAAGAAACGGTGTTAACCAGGCTGTAAAACCTATGACTCTTGTTGCAGTGAAATGGATTATTCCTGCCACATACATGACAAACTATCGCTATAGGCTGGGGTAAAGGAACTGATATGTATGTGTCGAGATCAATATGTATGGCACATCTAAGTCCGCAACAAACTACATAGCATTAAGTTCCCAAATTTCCGAAATTAAACAAGGACTCGCAATAGATTAAATTGTCTGGCACTCTACTTATTATCTCTTTTAAAATCGTGAGGGGGATTCATATCGTTCCTGTGAATATATCGAATCAGTAGCTTCATGTATCTACATAAAATTTGTGACAATGCCCCTTGTGTGAATCGCAAGAAGTACAAACATATAAATGTTAACTAAGCTTAAAAAAAATTGTCTTCGTATATTGGATATTGTTCGTTTTGGTCCCTAATGAAGCGCTAATTTATTATTCGTAGTTTGCCATTCATGATTGCTAATTAACGCCTACACTACTGAGAAATACCATCAAAATTCCAGCCAAAGTTCAAGTTCAATGAAGGAGAAATAACCAATTTGATGTCTAATCAACTTTAGATCAAACTACACTCAACAACCTTAATCTTTTGTTTTCATAAACTAGGTAACAAATGTACTTCTACTATAACGAAACTTACCTGGAAATGCAGAATAATTGTCCAGATTAAACCGAGAGTCAACTTTGGATTACCATCGACTATGTCCTCTGCGCGTATGTTGACCAGTTTGATTTTTTTAAACCGTAGAAAGTCGAGTGCCATTTGAGCATTTTGGAGCATATGGAAACGCATTTTTCCCTTTTCTCTTGGCTGTAATAATAGAAATTTATTAACATTCAATTACAAAAAAACCCTCCATTTATTAACATTGCTAGCACAATGTAACTTACCAGGTGTTCGCCAGACAGCACCTCCAAGAGAGAAAGCAAATTGTGACCATCACGCAAGTCTTCAAAAAGATCTACCACACGACGATTGGCCTGACAGAAAGAGGACAATGACAAACATTGTTAGCCTTTTCATGGAAATACTTTTATGTATTTTAATCAACTGTGCACAACACAAATTTTTTTTTTTTTTAGAAATGTAAAGCATGCAAGATTTGTTTAATTTGTCAAAATCTAAGCATATTTTTATCTTATTTATTTAATTTTAGTGCTTTTACTTATAAGCAAGCCAGGCTCTAAAAGAAAATAATCAGTTGGAGAGAAAACTATTCTAATGAGAAATATTTGCAAAGTTCACACAAAATAGAACACAACTAGTATTTTCACTACGGACTTACGGACTGCGGACAACAGGGCGATCCATTTACATAAACACAAACGTGTAACATTGTGTAAGTCTGCAATGTATAATTTTTTTTATATATATTCTTTAAACAAATCTTACTACGAAACGAAATTTAAAGGGAGGGGTAACGTTTTATACCTTTGCGTATTTCCAGTGCTGCGTGAAATCGAATTAAAATACGTTTTGAGAAAAATATTTTGATTCAATATATATTATCAGAGATAAGTACATATGTAAATAAAGATTGAGTCATCGATAAATTTTTAACAATTTTGCGCAATCTCTTACACTTAAAGTGTAAGCTGAGGTGAATGGCGTGGGATGTTTTTTGTCAACAAATACACAAAGCATCGTTGGTGACATCATAGCCACAACATTCTAACGATAAAACAAGGTCGTTTGTGTTTAAGTTACATTTTTACCGATTGGTTAAAAACAATGCAGTAACTCTGGTCTATGTAGAGAGACTTTTGATCACCTTTATTAATGGAATACAAGGAATATTTTATCGTTGATTTCGTGAAAGTAAATCTATTGTTTTTCATCTTAGAGTAGATAAAGACTTCTCACAAATTTTAATTTTTCTCTTATCTTTTTAGATAAAGAACATTACACCATTTACAGCGAAGTAGAAAATGTTGGAAAGTAAATAGACTTTTGAACTACATATGTAGATACGTAACAAAAACAAAAACAAACAATGCATAATGAGTAAGACGAGTACCATTAACATAAAACTCCCACCGATACTGCTTTTATCCAATGCCCAGCAAAATATTTATCTTAACATGATGTATATATGTACATTGCAAGATTTAACTGGTTTAACACTATTTTTCAAAAAAAATTTAAAACATCAAAAATACACATTTCACACTGTATATAGTACATTTTAAATTTTATGTCACTTTTTTTAAACACGATTTTATTTTCTTTCTCACTGTATAGCAAAATCAAGAAATTTCGCTAATTTAACATAAAAACGAAAATGTCTGTTCAATCTTTGAGAAAATAAAAATAAAACTTACGAGAGAGGCATAAATAAAACCTATTAGCATAGCATTAACCAATCGATCTGGGATTCAATTGAGTCGCACATGTGGTAAATATGTACTTATGTATGTTACACGTCTTAATTGTCTGGCATACGAGTTTAGAATTAAAGTAATGAGATAAATTCTATAAAAAAAATTGTATGTACGTGAAAATACAATTTTCTGCTTTACTTTGAGGCCAGAATTGATCTTGATTTCAAGGGAGAGCTAATATCGTTATAAAATAGGTTTTGTATTGGCCCATTCGCTTGTCTCTAAACTTAAAAAACAGCTCTTTCGACTTCGATAAGTTTTTTTTATCATTTCATTGGAAAATGTGCTATATGATGTCGGGTGGATCGACACTCAAGGAGAATGTGAACATTTTATTTCGTATAGCGATGAAGTTAAATATGTATTTAGATTAAACGTAAAGCACTCTAATGTGCAAATATTCAGATTTTCAGAAAAACGTTTTTAAATGTGAACTTGTTATGGGGAATAATCGAGCAAAAACGTAACTTGCCAGTAGGTTTGATAACTTTGTATCGCAATTTGTAGCGCAATTATATTGACCAAACTTTGACCCATCTATAAAAATAAATCGATTAAAGTAATTTTTTTTTTGAAATTCCTACAGCAGATTGTAATACAAAATTATGTATAAAAAATTAAGCTTAACATTGAAACAAAAGGCAAGTTCCCGATACTAGGATAGATATATACATACATTATGTATTTTAGTACGTACGTACATGTCTACTATTGTTAACATTTATGTACGTAAGTACTAAATTTAGGTATGAATGGCACTACATTAATATTGAAGATTAGATATTATTACTTTATGCTATACCTCGTAGTTTAAAGGAAACTACCTAACAAGCGTATGTCTATAAGTCGAATGATAAGCTTTCAATTAAAAAAAAAATTACCTTTTTCAGATGCTTGTTGACCCATTTCGTGAATGTCTTCTTCTGTATAGCATCGCGCTCATCTACGAAAGAAAATAAAAATATTCAACTGTTTATAAAGTTATTCATATTCGTACATTTCTGTATACACTTTGCAAAAAGAAAGAGTATATAGTACCTATATATGTAAATATATGACAATCAAAGCTATTTGTTCAACCCATCAATACGAAATTCAATCAAACAAAACCACTTCCATTACAGTAGATTTGTCACGTATCAAAGTGCCCATGCATTGTTAGTTTGATACGACGGTTCTTACTGAAATGCTTGGCATTTTACATAAGTAAATTGCCAAGTAATTGCACTTATTAAGTTAAAATCTAGTGTAATTGCTCCGCGTACATCCTACACTTAATGTCGGACGGTATGAGTGGAATGAATGGAGCCGCTTGTCAATCAAAAACGAGTTGCGCTATGCATTCGAAACGAAGTGGATGCAATCACACAACCCACATTAATCCAACGCTTCAACTAATCAATTTTCGTTACAAGGAAACTTAATATATGTTCATATGTATAATTTTACGTATTTACGTATTTATTTATTTTTTTTAGTATGTAAGCCAAAGCCAAACTCATTTCATTATTATTACCAAAAATTACAATCAGAGCATGGAATCTTTTTTTAACAAATCTTAAGTGGTTCAATTTAATAATCGTCAATACGCAGCATGACATTTGACCGCAGAGATTTTTCGAATGACGAAAAGCACCAAAAATCAAGGGTCCACCAACTGCTTTTTAGCGTCATATTATTCAATAAAATTTTATTTTTGGTCAAATTAATAAATTGCATGGCATGACATCATCACCCTCATACGATTTTAGAGCATCTACGATATGACAGCATCAGTGTGGCAATTTTTCTTTCATGGGAGTTCTGATCACAGCAGCAATTCAATAACAATACCCCCTTTTGTTGGTGTACGAGTATTGGAGTCAACTCAGAGTTCCCTGCTACCGCCATACTGTAACATTATTCAATTTAAATATTAGCAATGGAAATGTGTTCTACTCTACTGTCAAGCGGTAAAGGAGATCTCAATCTAAATTTGAAATTTCGTCATTTTCTCTTTTTCGTTCTACGAAAATAATCGTGGTCACAAGCCAGATGTTCCTAAGTGGGAAACGTGAATCAAGCAATGTGGAGATGTTGACTAAGCGAAAAAAAATCCTTATATCCTACGAAGTCCATCGATCACGTTTGTTGTGGTACTTATAGCTATTAAGATCGGAGTACAGTCGAACCCCATACAATGCAGATATTACACAGACCAGTTGAGGAAGAATCCTTATTTTTGAGAATAAGTTGCACAAATTTAAAAGTATTTAGTGCACAAATTCTATGAAAGCAAGGAAGCAAAAAAGAGTGGATATAGCTCGAAAGCGTTGGCACAACATCAAAGGGAGCATTACACATCAATACAATTCCTTTAGAACATTGTTCTGAGTAGTAAAAATTTTGAGAAAGTGAACCCATAAAAAAAAAGATGGTGCAGGGCGTAGCTTCTCGGAACCACTCGTGTTGTTAGTGTTATATTTTTTCCCACAAATGGAAGGGGTCCGCAGTTTAAGGTCATACCCGAAAGACAAATTCAGAAGCATGCCATTTGTCAGATTCGAACATCGATCCTCCTGCTCAGTAGTCCAACGCACTAACCAATAAGGCACGGCGCCTACAACTTTCTGAAATATGGATTTCAGATTGCCGGTAGAGTAATGGGTTCCAAAAGCGTTGACACGTAAAAACTACTAATAACGAATTCTATGGAATTTTGAATTTTGGGACGTGCGTGAACTCTAAAGTTGTGACAATAGTTTCATAGTTAAATTGATAACAGGAAAAGCATTATTAAAACTTACAGGGCGCTCAGGTAAATTCAAAACCAAGCTACTAACTAATAAGGTAAAAATTAATCGTAAATCTTATTTGTTATTAACTTTCAAGGACGGTGAGTATTTCATCTGTGCTGGTTTCATATTTGTATTAAAGTTCGTTAACAACAAAGCTATGATGGCTTGAGATTTAAATAAGAAACTATTCAATAACAAACTTAACGACGTCATGTCACACAAATACCGAGTACTTCATCTGCTCTGGTTTCATATTTGTGTAAAAGTTCGGAAAAGGCCGACCAAAAAAAATAAACCGAATTTTATATCCTTAATATTTGTTTTTTTTTTAATGCGAAATCATTAATTAGTGATACTGATTCTAAATAAACGAGAAGAATGTTAGTTTACATAGACCTACATACATATGTAGGTATTCAAATCTACATTCTTCGTTTATAACCAAGCTATGTATGATGGCTGAAGATTTAAATTAGAAACTATTCAATAACAAACTTAACGACGTGATGTCTCGTTATTTCCTACTCACTTAATGGGTTTATTAGTTTATGGTTTTGTTTATCAAAAAAAGAAAAAAAATATTTAAAACTAATTTCCTTGATTGATCCGATTTTTCAGCAAATTCGTTTTGTGACCTCAGCAGCTTAAAACTTAAAAGTGTTTTTCTTCTAAATGGATTCCTAAATGACTCATTTCCATGAAAACATCGGATTTCTTCCATGGAGAATGACTATGATTCAAAATTAGTTTCCTCAAGGGAAACTGCAAATGTTACTTGCTAGAATAACTGATGTGTCATTACCAGAATGCATCACTTGAACTTTCTCAGGAAAAATATTTATGCAAACAAGAACTATGCATAGTACTCGTATAATTTTTTAAATTGTAAATTTAATGGAACTTTTGTTTTAAGGAATCCACATAACGAATAAAATCCATCCCTTAAAGTGTTGTTCGTTATACAGAAATTAAGCCTACACAGAGTTTCGCTGAGGTAAACGACACATATGAATGTATATAAATACATATGGATATCGGGGGTCTAAAGCATAGGGGATGTGCATAGATATGTACATATGTATGTAACAGGTAAGAGTAGAAAATGAAAAAAATTTCACATTCTGAACTCACTCAGGGACAGACGACATTTAGAAAACATCGACGAAACCCGATTACTGCAGAAAATTGATTCTGACGACATATGGTGACCAAGCATAGAGAATAATGATGATTGAAATTTCATATACATACAAACGGGATTATTTTAAAATTTGGTATATCGTCGAGGATGTGTTGGACTGCAATAATTTCCTAAGAAAGATATTTGTATAATCAAATAGCAATTAATTAGACACTCCTAGAATAATAAATGTACGTAACAGTTATAAAGTGATATTTTAATGTAAGATAGAGCCAAAATAACACCACGTAGTCGCACCGGAAAACGGCAAGTGTGTTTTATTGCTAAAGTTGTACCATGGTTATTAATTAATTTTATCAGAAGCTGTTTATCTTTTGAAATGGGTCACTAAAGCATACACTATTTGCGCGAAAAAAACCGGTTCACACAGTCTTACCTGATTCTAAACACAATTTTATAATCCAAATACTTTTCGAAAAATACCGAATTCTCTTTTTGAAGATTGAATTAATTTTATGCTGATTTCAAACAAATTCTATTTACATACGTGTTTTTAAATATTTACAAGGTCAAGCTTCAAATAAAAACCGGGCATAAGCTGAGAAATCCAATTTCAAGAAATAAGAATAAAGTGAATTTTTGATGTAAAAGGGAAAATAATGAAATCCTCGTAGGTTCATTATAAAATTAAACAATGAAAAAATACCATATCAAGTAAGGGTTAACTTTCTCTCCATAAATACATTCCTCGTCTTTAATTAAACAAAAGCAAAGCAAGTGTTCGTTTCGATTATTATGGAAAGGCCAAGCAAAATTACAACAAAAAAGGGAAAGAAATTTCTCTAGAGATTGCACTGCATATGTATAGAGTAAATTGCCGTGTGAAACATGTCACTCGGTCGCATTCCTTGTGAATCGCTGAGGATGATGATTGCACGAAGATTGATCACTACTTTCAGACCCTGTGGCGACCGATGTACACGCGAATCACGTGCATATCCAGCAGTTCATCAACAGCTGAACAGAAGAAATGTAAGATGAAAATAATTCATTGTTGTTTTTACCGTTTTATTGTATATTCACTCTATGACATATGTTGCATGCTAAGTATGTACACGAGAAATCAATTGACTTTTTGGGTGTAGCCCAACTTGCGATAACAAAAAAAAACGATACTTAGTGTGCGAATGGGTTCGTATTATCTGTTCAATCGATTTCACTCCTTGTAAAGCTTTGTCATGGTGAAAGCCGACAGGAGACGAATGTTATGTAAACGTTAAAAGTAAATTCCATGCTTCTGTCTGTCTTATTGTTATATGTATAAAAAAAAAAAAAAAACAACAAAACAAAAACAAAATGCAAGCTCACAACAGCCGATATGCATCACACCAGGAGTTACTGAGTTTGACGACTTACATACAATGTCCCAGTTTTCGACAAAATACTCCCAAATAGACATGGTACCTTTAAATTGTGTCAAGGCGTCCTCATAGCCACCTTGAGGTGTTCCTTTTTTTGCCTTTTTCGCAGGACTGGTTTCGTACGGCTGGTCGTGATTTTTTAAAGGTGACACGGAGATTCGTTGTTGCTGATGATGATGTTGCTGGTGGTGATAGCGGCTACCTTTTGCCGGTGGGCTAGATGGCTCGTAGAGTGCTTCGCGTGGATCAAATCCCAGACGATCTTTATAATATGACTGAGTCGTCATTGCCCCGAATTAAAGTTCTGTTTATTTTGTTACCTTTAATAACCTAATGGCACTCCAATTAATACCCGTTCAACTATTATCACAAGATAAGTGTTTCCTTTCGAATATACACGCAAATTTTTATTTATTTATTTTTTTTTTTTTCGATAAACACACTTAGACAATGGCACCTTTACAATAATAAATTCATTTTTCTCGTTTCCGCCAGTTTACACACTATTCACACACACAAAAGTCGTTTGGCACACTATTTTCTAAAAATTTATTTTCATATTCAGCTGCACAAGAATGTAAGATTTCTATAATCAATTAATAATTAAGTTTTTATTAAAAAACAAAGGGACGACAAATTTATAAAAGTTATTGCCCTAAACACGCGTAAGTCGCAATTTGGGTGACTACAGTTGATTGTTTTATCAAACAAAAGTAAAAACAAAGATTGGCATGAACAAATCAATAGCTAAAGCAAACCCGCGAAATCTTAATTAAGTGTGGACTTAATTAAGAAATAAATAAACATTATTCAACGAATGTGTTCTGATTGGCAAAACGCCCAGCAAACAGAGCATTTGCTTCTGAAAGAGGCATCATGTATGTATTTTGTTGTAGAAAGGTACAAGCAGGTATTTTACGAAATGCAAATTTATTCGTCACCGCGAACCATACCATACAAAATGTGTGATGATGTTATTCCAAAAGATCTCCCAACACCGACTCTATATAGGGTTATTGAACTACAAAACAAAGTCAGGGCACCATAAAAGCAAAGTTGTGTAGCGCGTCTACGACTTTTATTTTTGGATCTAAATATGAATGCACCCCACTCGAAATAAAGTCACTGAGAATGGATCCTCTTGCGACCAAACTGCACGTTGCGCTCGTTCGCAAATGGTTCCTTTGATTGTGCCTTCAATTACGCACTATACGGCTCTCGTTTATTAATTCAATAAAAATTTACACAATGTATAAATCGCACCACCATACTCGTATAAGATTTTATCACATACAAGTGATTGGCACAGGAAATAACCTTTGAATTGAAGGACCGCTCCAGAAATTAACAAGCGTTTTAGGCACGTCGTATCAATATTGAAAAATTAACAACAATCAATTATCATACAGCACTGATGGCTGTAAGTGTTTATTTATTTTCGATATACATAAAAGCTGGTGCTGCTGTAGTCTGACTAAGCTTTTCATTTTTCGCATATATGGGTAAAAAACCTATCTAACTTTATTATTTAATTTTTTTTTTCTACTTGTTCAGACACATATCAAGGCCGTAACGTAAACTCTATGATTAGATACGACTAAAAATTACTATTGTGCTAATATATTTCTCATTTGGACAGTTTGATTATGTAAAATCACTTCTTAGTAATAACTTTTAGAAAATTTTATTTTTATTATCTTTTTTTTTTCAATACAAAAGCATTTCGATTATTACTAATCATCACAGAACGAGAAGAGAATTTCACTGAACACATTCTTATTGTCCATTCGGATACATGTGGCACAATACACAGAGATAACAATTTTACGTTGTTTTATGCCAACCAAACAGGTTGGTGAGTGCATTTTCTCTGATTTATTTTTCATTAAAAGATACTTTATTAAATCTGTAGCCACTCAAATCACTTTTTGATTTACTTGAAAGAAATACATTTTCTAAGCAAATAAAATCTTTTGACAACTATAAATATATGTAAAATAAAAATTATCAAAAAAATAAATAAATACAAGTGCAAGAAAAAGAGGACCGCTCGGTATCGAATTTATAATGGGACTAAACACAACAGTGCCTTAATTCAAGAAAAACTGAGTCCACTATATCTAAACGTCGCACACCACCATATATGAACATACACAATCGCATAACACCAACTCGAAGAAAGAGCATGTTTAAGTGTGTGTTTTTGTGGAGAAACCATAAGAAACGAAATGAATGAATTGGCCTAAGGTTGTGGCTACACTAGCTAATCCGCATCAAATTGAATATACTTTTTGTACGACTGTGCTGTGTGAGAGTTCCTGCACGAAGGTAGGAAAAAAAAAAGATCATCACAAACAACTTTGCGAATGACTGTGATTGTTCGTTGACGACGACGATCAGATTGATCCGAACAGGTATGCAAAGACCACTAATACTATAACGGGAATCTCTTATACACAAGAAAAGAAGTACTCGTAGTTGTAGGTATCTTGAATTTTGTAACTCATTCTCTTGGTCATTCGGAAATTTGAAAGATTTCAGCGAACTATGTAGACCCCTCACTTTGTTGTGTACTTGTGTTAGATTGCACAAGTGACGTCACTGCAGTATATGACGTCATGGAGCATGACAATTCAGTCACAGGGTGTAAATAACGCTAGCAACAATAGCCGAAATACAAGGTTTAATTAAGTTGTTGCTGATATCACAATACAGGGATTGTAACAACATTTAATTAAAAGTAGTACTCTTTTGAAAAACATCAAATAATTGCGCTTGATTGATTTTTAATCGACTGGAAGCATCTTAACTAATGCATAGGTACATATATACATATGTTTGTATGTATATATGTAGCCCTGGGTTCTCTGCTAAAGATAGACGAACAATGAAAATAGAAAAAAATATTTCTTTAATCTTTCTGTATGAACTATTTTCACCTATCGGAAATAATATGACGACAATCGGACAGAATATGAATTAATATTAGGGAATTTGTATTGGAAAACAAAGCACCTGTCGTTTGTATAAAATAAATATTTACTCTTGAATTGGACGAAATCTCAATGACGATAATCTACTTATTAAGAATTTCTAATAAAATAGGCATGGGATTGTAAAAGCCCCAATAAATAGCCCAGTATAAGGTATGTACTTATGTATCTGCATTGAATTCTAGAGCAAATAAACGCCTATATAAAACATTTTCTAAATAGTCGATGCTTAGAGTAGGTGAACATGAAACTTTATTTCAATCAATATTTAGGGTTTAAAAATTGGTAATATTCAGCCGGACGTTACGTTACGATCTTTGTAAAAATAAAAATTGGGAAATGGTATACAACGCAAACATCAAAACATTAACTTGTTTTTTTTTTCTCTATGACCCAATGGGCTTTGCAACTGCAAAGCAAGCTTTCACATGTTGGGGAATATACATAGTATCGCAAACTTATAGTATTCCCCACTCGTCTATTGATAGTTTTTTGTTTAATTTAATAATTCAAAGTGTATATATTTTCAATACAAAAAATACCAGTGATATTACGTCCAAATTACGGCCATAATTCGTTGTATAGTATTCGTTGTTTGGAGGCTGTAGTAAAATCCGATCGGTTTCTGATTTGATTTTATTCGGTGTATAAAAAAATTTATCCGTGAATACCATTAGAGATTATTTATCTGAACTCAAATTCAAATATTGAAAAAAAAGAAAGACGCAAACCATTTTAGAATTTCAATGTCTAATATCTGTTTGCCCTAGGTTTGTTTGATTTGAAAAAGCCTTTATATCCCTACCTAAAGTACAATAATATCATATCATATTCTTGTTTATTCAGGTCATAGCTTAAAATACGTACCATCTCTATGAAATGTTAATTAAGTGAACAATAATCTAATTGCTTTTCACAATAACCTCCAATATCCCTATTTAATTTACATTACATGAATACATATGTACATACATACATACATATATATGTAGCTTTATCGAAAGACTGATTTTAAACGACTTTCAATTAGGTCATTTCGCCGATGACAATAAGACCGTTAGAAATCTATTTGGCCAAATATTACGGGTAATTGCGGGGTTACCCGCAAAAGTAAACATACATTTCAAAGCGACAAAAATCCACTTAAGCTCAAGTAAATACCACCAACCTAGCATTCTCCTATAATGATGCGGATTAGGGCACAACTTTAATGAATTGTGTAATTAGGAGAAAGAGAGTGCTTGAAGAACACTTCAACAGTCCTCCAGTTGAACAATGGTTACTCAGCCAGCATCGAAAGTGTTATATAATTCTATGGATTTTTGTATTCATTTTAAAATATGACTCAGAGAATCACAAATGTTTACAAATGAGTAAGGGGCGCCATGTCACACATCCTTCTCTTTACATCTTCGTGAAAAGAATTCATTCATTCATTACATCAATTAGTCACACAAAACACCAAAAACAATACCAATGAGCTATTGATCGATAAAGTAAATGGAAAGTAACGATCTCATTCGGTCTTATTAGGTAACATAGCGATATTTGCCAGTATGTAGGCGTTAACACGTCGGCGGCAGTCTGCCCACCTTTACTTTTATTCAACTTTTAAATTGTAAATTATTCAACGCGTACGCCTATGTACTAGTTGCCAAATCCGGTCACTTAAAAATGAATCGCTTATTTGTCTCCTATATGATGAAATTGATCTTAAACTGCAGTGTTCAAAAAAGATACACATCATCAAATATAGTAATAATTGTTCGTGCATATGTTAGTGTATCTGTGTAGTTTATCGGACCGTCAGGTTTGAACATTTGTTTGAACCGCCTAAAAGAAATAGGTTTGCCAGACTTTGTAGGCGTTATCCTACATTTTTCCAATAATCATGGTAAGCATGTATGTATGTACATATGTTGCTAACGAGATGTAATCTACTATGTAAAAATATTCCCTCAATTCTTTTGTTTTATAAAACAAAACCTATAAAAGGCAATTCAACTGTTTTGGTAAATTGCAAAAATTGCATAATTCACAAGTAAAAACTACAGTCATTTAAAAGATATTCCCTAGGTGTAAAGTCAGTATACACCATTAATAACCCTGAGTGACTAACAGCAAAAAGATAGTCAAGTTAATAAGCATTCTGAGAAAAACTGATTAAAATCTGCATGACTTGTGAGCTAATACATTATAAAAAGCCGGAAGCTGTCAAGTATTGAATTGAACTGTTCCATTCACTAAACTTAACAGTCTCAACTAATCAAGTTGTTACACAATGGCTGGGGACAACAAATTCTAACGTATCACTATCCTTACTCTCTTTTTTACAAATAAGATTCTGATAAAAAAAATCAAAAACTCTCAATTAAGACAATTAAATTACATATGTGTTTGTATACAGCTTCAGCTACCACAAAAAGATATAAAAAGAAATTAAAATCAACGAGTTTTTTGCATGTTCCACTAACATTTAGGAAATCAAGTGGGAAGTTACCCATTGCCTACGCAGACCCCTCTATCGCGGGTAGGTTCTTGATTGAAATCAATTTGCCTAGGAATATAAACGAATTCTACCATATGTGCACCTTTTATTAAATTCATTAATTGTGACCAATAAAAAAACAATTAATGAAAGTATATTCGAAACTAATTAGTAAAGGCATACTGCACATTGTTGGTTTATGAATATTTAATCCGCCGCTGATGCTGCAACTGAGTTTTCATAACACCTGTGAAATTAAATCACATTCATTACATTCATACATACATAGATATGTACATATGTATGTATATTTAAAATATCATATTTTGTCTGCTATAGATAAGTATTGAATTTATACTTAGACATTATACAAGTTATAGATTCATGATTAAATATTGCTTTAGCATTGCCATGAGTAACGCAAATAGAGACCAATTGGCAATAAACTGGCATACATAGGTATGTACATTATGTAGATTGCTGTAGGTACCTAGCTGGTTCAAAGTACTTAATGACCTCATAACCTAACAAGTTACGAAACATTTCCATCCCCGCAATTCAGCTAACAAAACAACTAATTGGCACATGGACAAACATGCATAAAATCAATTTCACACCCTTCAGAGGTACCGCTATGTGCATACATATATCTGTGCTTATTCATAAAAAAAAAAAAAAAAAAAACAGGAATTTATAATACACAAAAGCAAACAGAAAAAAAGCTCAGCGACATTCCAGCAAGGCCTGAATCACTCCACTGCAGTCAACAAATTCTGAACGAACATACAAATTTACATATCGCGAGTTTAAGAACTCCCTTTGTAGATGATGTTATATTGATTTAGCAAGAATCAAGTATGACATCAACGACAGCTGAATTCGATTCAGAGTTCTGCAGCGCATTGTAAGCTCACATAAATACAATAAAAGCCAAACACATTTGTGAAAATTTATTCAAGGACCTGCGTCACTAGTGCAACTTTCGAACTTTAATATTTTTTTATATTGTTATTATTTTCAGTATTATTTCGCGGATTGATTTTTTATTTATTGCTATTTGTATATACACAACACATTATGTGTGTGGAATTCAGCCACAACTTATTTTCGCGATGTTGGTACTTTGCCACACTTATCTCATTTGTTTATGTATAGATAAATCTTTTCTCTTTAATGTATGTAGCTACATTCCATAAAATTGATTTAAAATAAATTAAAACAAAAAGAGCACACAAAATTTTTTTTTTTTTTTTTAACAAACCACGGAACTACACATTTCACTGATACACTTGACTTCGCGTAGGTAGACCAATATTAACTGAGATTTTTAGTATTTTCTGCGTCATTCGCAAGTCAGCTTCACCCGCCCATGTACAAACCAGTTTCGTTACTAAACATATTTAACTAAAAAATTCCAATCCAACATCTACCGGAGCGCCCAGAAAACCTACTCGCTGTGCTCCACTCTTCCACATAAGCATTTTCTTTCTACGTCGTCGTCGTAGCTGTCGTCGTCTATACACGACGAAAAGTGTTTTTCGTTTGGAAATTAGAAATAACCACTACAGATGTGGATTGGCGTAAGTCGCCGCACTAGTCGTGCGACCGATTGTAGTTTTTTTTCTTATAGCACGTTACTTAGTTATTCTGGCGCTGGTGCTGCTGCTGCTGTTGCTTCGGGAAAAACTTGAGGTATTTTCATTGACTGACCAGTGACGGGGTATATTACCGCTGACAGTTGTCGTGGTCAATGCTCAAATAGAAAGTATACAATAACTTTAAACTGTAATTGTGGATGCTGAGTAGGTCATCCCTCTCAGATACAAGCTGCTTACTGATAATGAAGTATTTTAAATTGCTTTACGCAGTGGCAATTGATACTTTATTGATTATTTATTTCTTATATTAAATTGCGAAAAAATTAATCTACAATGGCGCAATGTATACATGCACATACATATGTAGTTATGTTTCTTTATTTGTGCAACGGATATGAAGTTGAAAATACGTGCACAAAAGAAAGGACTAAAGCGTAAGCTAGATGGTCTTTGGTCTTTGAATAAAGATGAAGATAAAGATTGTGTGCAATTAAGATATCATTAAGACTATACCCGTGAAGAGAAGTCTTAACTATGCAAAATCATTTTGAAGCGAGAGAGTAATTTAACTCAAATCTTAAGCTGATAGCAGCTTTAAGCAAATGAACCATAAGCATGTTCTTGTTGAATGTATCTAATAAAACGTCGATGCTTTCACAAAATAAAATCATAGCAGAATAGCATAGTAAGGTGCCAAAAAAAAAGGGGTTTGAGCTCTTTAGAAGGCAATTTTTGACCATCTGCCATCTTGTGAGCTTAAATTGAAGCTAATGGTTGAATGATAAAGTAATTACATATTAATCTGACTATGCATGGTCTTTTACTAGCTATGGCGAAGCATTCGAAGCAAAGTCGCCAAATTGCTCTTGACCCGTGTTTGCTTACATTTTCGACATGGTGCAGTTTTTTGAGAGTTTTGTATTATGAGAGAAAACAGTGTTAATGTTACAAGGAACAGTTGAAGCTTGTTCTGACCGCCTACAAACATACATAAGTATGGTTGTGATGATTGAAGACTTAAGTTAACATAAATCTGTCGCTAAGGATACAATCACCTATTCAAAAGATTAAAGCAGGAAAATATACAATAATTGTCTCAGGGAAAATAAATGAAGGAAAAAAAGATATCAAATAAGTTTTTTTCTTAATTGATTTGCCTTCTACGTTCATAAGAAACACCTACCAACCTACTTTCATTCCATATTCAGGAAGACAACCGTGTCTTGAAAGACCACAGAAATTTGAGACTACCAAGTATGGCAAACACATTAAAAATATTCAAAAAATTTCGCTTAGTACCCCAAAAAAATTCCAATAACACATCATCAAATAACGAAAATACACAAATGACACATCACTGGTCGCGTCATACTAATGCTAATGCTAACTTTGAGTAAACATTGACCGCAGGCTTCAATAGTGTGTGACTTTAGTAGTAACCTAATTTGACCAACACGAAAATAACATAAAACCTTTTTTACTTCTCTTTTAGTCTCTCTCTGACTACTTTTGCTTGGATTTATATTTATATTAAATACGTACATTGGTATGTACTTATATGTGTGTATATATTGTTTCGTCTTACTCTGGACTAAAACAAGCATCATAATAACTCCGAACAAGAAAAACAACTCAACCCATACATGCGCATGCAAATGCGATTAAAACACCTACTTAGTCCTAGGTCAGTATTACTGAAAAAATGTACGAAAGTGGAGAGCTATTGCTCCGCTGTACTGCTGTTTTTAGAAGGTTTGAATGATGAAGTTTCCAAAAATAAAATCACGATTTGCATGTATGAGAGGCTACATATGATAAGAAATTCACTTAGCACTTTTAGCTCTTGATATTTTTCTTTTGCTGTTGCAAAAATGTTATACACACATAGTTTAAACATTTTATACAATAAAAGAGGAAAAAACGCTTCAACCGGCCGGCATCCCGTAATTATTTTTATTTTATTGCTTGGCGAAGCAATCCAATTTGAATGTGCTAAATTCGCTTCACCGTTCGCCTCCGCACCGATCTGGAAGACAGCGATACAAACATTCATGTGTATGGGAAAGGACGGGAATAGAAATGTAAGACAACTAGAATTTTAAATCAACACTTTCTTAAATTCATAAATGTTTAAGAAAATACACTCATTACTTCCTGGTTTCGCATACTCAGCATTTGCTGATACATAACGGCAAGGCATGTCTATGAATTTATGATGGCTGCGCCCAAGGGAATAATACTGTAGTCAGTGGGCGGACTAATTAAGGGCAGTATTTTATATTAATTTTCATAGAAAACCGACAGAATTTCGACTCCTTGTTATAGTATAAGTAAGATTTAGTATGTTTATTCTATTTCTGAATTCGCAGCCTATTCTTTACGTCGAATGGAAAAAGTAAGTTCTCACACATGATATCCGATACCTATTTGATTGACTGTGACCAGGGCAAACCTGATTCACAAAAAGGTTCGAATTAAAGGAGTTCCCATAGGCAGCTGGATAAATATGTACATATATGTATGTATGTACAAACGAGTATTTAAAACAAAAATGAACATCTATGTACTTTATACATATGCAGTCGCACTAGTCACCTCAAGGCATGGTGAATGAGTGAAAAAAAGCTTGAATAAGTAAAAAAGGTTATTTTCAGAAATATACATATAAAGCAACCAATATTGTTCAAGTTTTTATGGTCATTCATACGCATGTAGTAAAAAAAATATTCCACTTTTAAAAGTTGTGTTTGTATACTATGAGTAATACCCGACCAGACCACATAAATTTTTATCCTTTTCCGTTAATTCAGTTATTCATACATATGTAAATTGTCGACTTTCGATTTGAACAAAAGCGTATTGAAAATAGCCGAATTATTATTTAAGGTAAAGTTGGTACAAATTGAATGTATATATGTACATACTCGATAAACATGAATTGCACATATGTATGTATGTAAATACATATGTATGTACATACATATGCACATATTTATGTATGGAAAAAAAGGTGAAAATATCAATTTGACGTCGATAGACATAGAGACTACTTAACCTTTATAAATCTAAAAATATTTAGATAGAAATTCCTTGAATATAAAACCTCAGCACCTTTTCTTTTCAAATAAGAAAGCTATTTATCCAATTACTGACACCATTTTTTTTTTAAAAACTGTGGAGAACATAACTCTTTTGCCTATAATTGATTAGCAAATAATAGACTCTAATATCTTGGGTAATTTGCGACTGAAACAGAAAGTCTAAGAGAAGTGTCGCCCGGTGAGGTCCGTTAGTGTCGTGATTATATCGAGTAAATCATCAAATTTGTTTGGCAACCAATAAGACAGTAAATATATTCGAATCCAAATTAAAACCCAACTCAACTAGTTCACTTTAAATTTTGAGTCTGTTTAGACATAATTCAAAATATAATTAATATTCTCCGAGACATACAGAGGCTGGCACCTACTATTAGTCATCATTCATTCATCAAAATTCAATTCATTCATCAATAGAAATATTACAATACATAGCAAAAAGGAAATAAGCCGTTAGCAGCAATGCATGACTACTAAACACAAATCTCAAGGTCAAGGTGGCCGCAATTTGAATAATACCAGTGGTAGGTGTACGTCAATGCTTCACGTATACTTTAAAAATGTGTAATTACACCAAAAATGGTCAAGGCAGGCACAAATTCAAAGCAAAGCGATATACATTTGTATGTGCCCCATCACTGCACACGCACACTTCCGCTAAATTATCTGCAAATATGAGTAGTTTCAAACTTGGCTAGTAAGCTTCCATTCACATGTTCTAACAAATATTACAACGAACAAAACACCCACTAATACTTTTTTTTTTAAATTCAAGCGATAAACGAAAGCATCACCGAAACCCATCCCATTGTAATTCAAATGGTATGCAAGCAACATATGTAAAATCGACAGAGTGCTGCCACCTCTGTGCAATAGATAAAACTTAAATTTGTATGAGAACTACATTACCGATAAAACATGCTGTAAAGAAAAGTATGGGTTCAGATACTTGATGAAATTATGATTAATCTTCATTCTGCATTTTTCCGCTCGTGTTGATATCGTTAACATGATTAAAAAAGAAATACGATATGCACATTCACAATTTTTTTAATTAATCAGTTTTGATCTCGAGTTTTGGATACTAATACCTATATACAGTGTACTCTCTATCAGCTCAAGCACACAGCCCAAAAATATAAGGTTTGAATCAAATGCATTATACAGACAGATAAACAGGCTCACATTTTGAGTTTTACTTTCACCTTGAATAAAAAATTTGCATAAAAACATTATTTTGTCATATAAAGGAGTAAGTAAAATTCAATTGAAAATCAAAGCTGTCAGTACGATTGTAGCTATGGAAAATGACAATTCCACCTTTCATACACACTACATTTTCAACATGAACATATACAAAATACTTTCTCTAAGTCTAAATTCCCTTTACTCGAACTCATTTCAACGCTTTCAGATACAAACTTGTATGCATTTTTCATTCCCTTTCCCAATTTTTTTCATGTTGTTACCTTAATTGGTAACTACATGGTAACACTGGAGAATAGCACATGGTAACCATGCACATATGTATGTATGTACGTTTGTACACTGTACATAGGACTATGCATTAATTCAGTACTCGAGGACTCCCCAGTTGCGTTAAACTTTTTTTATACTGAATTTGATTGGCGTAATAGTGTTTCAGATGGTATCCAGGTATCTTTTCACAAAATTAAGAAATTGTTCACACCGAAGTAACATACCGAACTATACCTAGTTTTATTTTTATGTTATAAATTAAACTGAATTTACCTACGTTAAAATAAAATAATTGTTTTTAATCGCCTTAATCGAACTTCCCCTTAGCTCGAAGAAATTTATATCGTATGGGGATTGGGGAATCCCACTTAGGGGAAGTTTACTGTATGTACATACATAAGTATGAAACACTATAACTTATGTTTTATACGAACGCTTTAATTCGTCACTCATATGTTTTTTTTTATATGCGCTGCCCAATTCCGAAAATTACTACTAAAATGCCAACAACAAATGAAGTTCTCGGTAAGCTTTTTTTGGGGGATTCCCTTTTAACTATTAGATGTGCAATTTTATGTAATTCCCCATTTCAGAGTAATTATGTAATATTTTTTTAAGGAATACGTACATACGTACATACATAAATAAGAAAAATTCGGTCATATGATTGAACTTTTAAACCAGATTACTATTCACCAAGACGAAGGGCAAAAAACTTTATGACTGCAGCATACTCGTACATAACACACTCATCCTATGCCATGATTCAGAGAATACATAATATTAGACATCATTTGGTAAACAACTGGAAGAAAACCCAAGAATCAAAATTAAAAAAAGCACACACACAGACAATATTTTTCCATCACGTGTCTTAAGAACCGGTTCGCGATTACATGCCGATGCGGCGATGCACTTTATTTTCTCATTTAAGAGAATCCTAAAAAATCGCTTCTCAAAAAGCTGCCTCTGCTGAGAGAAAGACCAAAGGTGCACTTTGCGAAGCACATAAGAAAGGCATTTATATTGTAAATGTGTTTAATTGATTTCTTGGTGTGTTTGTTTATATGCATAGAAGTAAAATGTAGTGCCTCTGTCGGAGAGGACCATGAGCTAGAGAGAGAGTTTCCTCAAAGCGTGTATCTAAACATGTTTCCCAACAACCTTTTGCAGATACATAGATACCCTACTAATTGGTATTGTGGCGATAGACTCATGGATACCTCGATTGAGTTGGTGTCTCCGCAGCAATTGTGTCTTTATAACTGGATCAGGCAATAGAAAAAAAAAACACATGCACTGACATCACTGATGTACATACATACATACATACATATGTACATACATAGTGCTTGTATTGCGTGTTACACCAACCGTGCAGAAAAGTATTTTTTTTTTTCTATCATTACATTGTTACTACGGTCGATAAACGAACGCCTGTTTAGTTTGACCCCTCTCCTAAGCAAAGCATGCACCGGCAACTTTAGAAACTACATACACACATAACTGGTGTTAGAGATTTGATGTTATGTTACTACTTCGCCCAAACAACTTGCATCTGTTTCTGCGCGACTACTATTAACGTATTTTAACCGTTCATGTTGCTTTATCCCCGGGGCAATGAACTTTTTTCCTCTGCATCGTCGTCGTTCAATTTTTTTATTTCCATCGAAAGATTGCAAGTTGAACTCTTTCTTTCTCTCTTGCTCGCGTGTATTTATTTATTTTATTTTTACTTTTTTTTTCTTTACAAATCTTGCGCATGATTCACTTTAGTACTCGTGTATAGTACAGAATAAGGAACTCGTTAGATTGGGATAGGTTCAGGGACAATGCCACATTTAAACTGAAAAAAAATGAGATCATGTCTTTGCTATACCTATGTACTCTGGTTCAATAAAAATATTATGTACACATGCAACGTGAGATGATGTCACTAATCTAGAAACAGTATTTAACAAATTTAAAGAATTAAGCGCACACATGGAGATACACATGTATCTATATACATATGTAAATACATATGTATGTAGTACAAGCAGTTCTGTCAAGAATATTTAAAATTTAATTAAACTATATTCCAATGAAATAATGGATTGATAGAGCAAAAAAGAGAAGACAAGCAACGCACTTGTTTATATAGCATCATAGAGAGTAATTATGAAAAATGTGAAAGATGTGTAGTTTAAATTGAGGCTGAGGAAGTCAATTTTGTTATATTATTGTATGTATGTATGTAGGATAGGAATGTACATGTATTCGGCAATCATTAGCTTTTTTAAAAGAAGAAATTAGCTCAATTGTTTTCAAAGAACGGCTTAGCTTGAAAATAAAATATCTTAAATTCTTTTCTAAGAAATTCGAGTACCCAATTATTGATGGTGACTTTTCTTTATGCCGAATTTAGCGCGTCGATTTGCTGTTAGCCTTTTATAAACTTTTTTGTTGTACATACATATGTATGTATGTACATATTGTACATCAAATCCAATAATAGACATTTTTGAATGCTTTCGGTTATTACCATATCGAATATGGTGCAAAACTTTGCTTCGTAAAGAACGAATACATTATACATATGTACATATTTTTTAAACTCAGACGGAGAATCATCCATTTTATATTTTTTTATGGAGAATTAAACAATTAAACTCTTGTATGGAAGGGACAAAACAGCAAAAAATTCATTTCGCAATTTTTTTTTCTATAAATAGACAGCTACCCAACTAAAGACTACTACTAGTACGTGGACGGAGGTACAACACAATCCAAAGCTTCAATAAACGCTTATCAGATCCTTTCTCTTTACTGTTAACTTTTCGGGTGATCAATTTAAATACGCAATAGTGGAGTAAACACTTTTTTTTATTCTACAAGCGTATAGTAAGTTGAAAAACATTATCACTATCAGGAATCAAACAATTTAGTTTTATTGGCTAATCTAACTGGAAGACGTTGATCAAGTTTCAGCATAGATCGAATTAGAAAATAGGTTATTGATGATAAGATTAGTAATTCAACTCTTGAATGAAATCATGGCTATCTTTAAATAATTACCTCTTACTCTAAGTTTTTGAAGAAGGATCGTTGACTTTGAACTTAAAGAAATATGTTGTCAATGACTCGTTTGTTTTCCACTTTGGATTATCGTATTTGATTGTGATAAAAAAAAATTTGGCCCTACATAGAGCCTGACCTAACTTCTCGCAGACATTCGTGTTATGCGTGTTACAATCTTAGTAAGTCATATTGCCGTATGTGGTCGGCGTAAATGAGAAGTATTGGATGACAGTATCACTCTCGAAGCTTGCCTGTATATGTATGTATGTAGATAGATTACCGAAAATTAAGTATAAAACCGTCACAAAGTCCCCTAAAATTGCCATAACTACGCCAGTGCTCTTGTCACAAAAATAACGCGTGCAGATGAAAATCGTCCATTTTCCAGCTCCCCGGAGATTAGATCTTGGAGAAAGCACTACTCCTCCAGCTGCTTTGAAGAATACTTCTTTGATGCGCAAACAAAAAAACCTGACGATGAAGATAGACGAAAAATATATCTTATTAAATTAATTCTTAAGGTTCCACCATGGAAATATGTACATATGTCAGCAACCCAACGTTTGAAGTTACGCCACTGCTTACATAGGAAATGATATGCGATTTTTCCTGATGACAACAATGTCTTTTTTTTTCAACCCTATTTGCTTGCACTGATGGCGATGATGTAAGTAGACAATTACAAAGTTTTTTTGTTGTGAATGGTATTCAATTCAAAATGTCTGTGGTCATCATTAATCTCCGCTCTTAATTTTAACCAAAAAGCTAATACAGCTAAAGAATCATGAAGTAGATTTCCACCTTTAGCTTCATATTATAAAGCATGAAGAAATAATATCCTGCATTAGTTTTAAAATATTGGTTTAGACACATTTGAAAGATAGAGTAATAAAATTCGTGGCGAACTACTAACATATGGAATCAAACAAAACAAAGTTAAGTAACAAAAATTTTTGAATACAATTAGGTAAGGATTAGTGATGAAAGCCAATGATTCCCCTTCACAAATATTCTTTATGACAAATCTCAAGATACTTATAACACATTGAAGAAGTTTACTAAAGCGATAATAATGAATCATTGGTTTTATTCAGTCATTCGAAATATGCAAATTAAGTTGCCATATAGTTGGACTTTACACACATTCGTTGTGCATGTTGTTTCAGTGTGATTAGTTGAGATGGCTATTGTTCTGTGGTTAATATAGTGTGGCACGAATACCTTTGAGGCCATATTTATACTTTATCTTTTAATTAGACCGCAGAAATAAGAGGCAATTTACCTTTTTATTTTAATTACGTAACTTTTGACCAAGGATGAAACCCGTACGTAGCCCGTACGATTTTTATGCGTGCTGTGAGCAATTGACGCCCACAGTTAGAAAAAATTCCCCTATTAACATCCCATATATCAAGAAATTTAAGCAAACTGACGTGATATCTTACAATGAAGATGGCGGCAGAAATTGTTTCTAGAAATTGCTCACTTTCCAAAGCACATCACATCATTAATACAATCGAATTTTAACATTAAAAGCCCTTAATTTACAAGCTGTGCATACATAACCATGACCATTACGCTATAGAAGTGTAATAATATTTAGTTAAGTGCAAGTTTATTTGATAAAATATATGTATGTAAATGTGTTTGAATACTGTTCAATAGAGCTATTTTCTACACAGATTTTAGTTAATTACAACCTGATACGTAGTTCATTGTTAATTTATGTGACATTGACATTGAAATACTTCGTCATACTCTAAAACGTCTATTCATTGTTAAACGTGTATTCACATGCACGATTACCCAATTGAACCCTTTTTTATTCAATTGGAATATAAAATAAATTAACACTACTTACAAAAAATTACTGTGTGACAGAAAAGGGAAAGAAGTGTGCCAATGGGCCACTGGGGGCAAAGCGTTTATCGTATTTATATTTTTTATTCCATTCCGCACGAGTGGACGCATAGTATCTACATCATAATAATGCTTTCCATATGCGTATAAGCGACAGAGTACAACACAAAAAAAAAATCGTCAAAAAACAAAAATAAAATATTTCAAAACAAACTGAATGAAAGCAAACGTTGCCTCCTGCATTCTAAATGTGTGAATAAGATTCTTAAATTAGTACCTGCTTGCCTCATTCTTGTTGAATGAAACTTCTTGGTGCCCTGCTTCCGGCTAACAGTTTGAGTGATATACAAAAATAAAGTGTGCTTTTTCTCAAATTAGCACAGCACCATTCGTAGATAACTCCAAAAGCGAACAATGTGTATGATTAGTTCGTGTTCGAGTTGTCGAACATATCTTGTGCCGCCGCACCAAAAACCAATCCAAAAGAATATCACTTCATGAAAAAAATTCAGATAATTAAGTCATCGAAACCGAGATAAACAGCATGGTAAGGCGATTGCGAATGAGTTGCTGCAGCTAGCATCTAAGAGATACAATTTAAAATTATCTTTTGCCTCTAAGTGGAAATCCGCAATTCCAATGAGTGCGATCCATTATGTTTTGCAATACGATTGCCAGCAATTAAACACACTTGAAAGCTGCTGGGCAGTATAACATTATTTATATCAATGACGCATTGTGTACGAGTAACTAGCACCTAGACGTGGATGGCTGAGCATAGTTCACTTAACCAAGACTCAAAGAATTCTGTGACACTTTACAATTTTTGCCAACCAAGGGCGAAAGTGTAGCAATGGCCCAATGAAACGACATACAAGTGAACTTTTGGATACTCACACATTTTTTTTTTAATAAAAAAGAGGTTATAGGCAGTATTTTGGTTTTCTTTTCTTAGTTCTTTAATTGAATGGGGTATATCGGGGAAAGCGGAAAAAACGAGATTCAAGTGCTATGTATATAATTTCGAGTAAAACCTTGGTTACAAAAAAAAATCGATTAGGTCACATCTATCTTGAATCAAATTAGGCGTATTTGAGTCTTATGGACAGGAACACTCTGACTGCATTATGAGGCACCCACACCCTATCAACTGAACATACATATGTATGAAATTATGTATGTACATGCACATACGAGTAATTGTAGCCGGTTCCGCAAAACAAAAATGACTTAATGTCAAGTCATATATGTACCTGTACGGTGATCTATTGGAACAAATGTTTATTTTAAAGATTACGCAGTAATAGTGGCCTTAGTTGGCAAAATAAACACGAAACACACCGCTTGAAAATTAAATAAGGTAACGTTACAACAATGACACAAACTGATTCGTGACTGGAATTCTTGGGTAGGTTCTTGTCTTTTTAAAACTAAAAGAACTGATTCATATCCTATAGGCCTTTATAAATGGAAAACACGTGGCCTTTCGCTTGATAGATATTTCCAGGTGAAACAATCGATGAGTTCAAAAGAACAAAAAGGTGCTACAAATGTTGTGTTACATTTTTTTAACGTCATAGCATGAGAGAAATTCTTAAATTCTCACAGAACTATCTTGCGGTGAAAGGCGAATGCATGTAATTGGGATTGACCACAAATTACGCACATTACCACAGCACATTCTGGTTGGCTTTTATTCCACTTTGTTGTTTAACGGTTTCCGGTTTATGTGCAAATGCAAGTGAATTTTGTTGCTATGATGAGAATGAAATATGTATGTATGTAGCTATTTAGCTAATTATTTATTTTGTTTCCTGGTATGTAGTTAAATTTTTTAATTAGACTATTAATAAAGCTCGTTTTTCTCTTGAAACTCTCTAGCATTTAGAAGTCAGTTTTAGTTTTTTGAAATATTTTCTTACAGTTCTAAATATACATATATGCATACATACAAATATGTATGTGCATGCAGTACTAGCAAACCCGGGACGTTCTAAGCTCTTTACTTAGTTTAACTGAATTTAACTGTTCAATGAGGCAATGAAAGCGATGTATCGACCGAGAAGGAATGAAGTCTGGCTTGAGGGACGTGACTTTCATCATGGAGAACTCTTTCGTAGCATTCGTAAGCAATGTTCTCCGTTTACGATGTGAGCCCTGTTGGCATATTCATTAAGAAACAACAGATCCCTTTCCTCTTTTTAGATTAAATTGTCTGACCATGCCATTTTGTTTGCACATGCATAATCTGTAAAACCATTAATTCATCACACGATGCTAGTTCAAAATTATTTAATTATATGTATGTGCAAATATTCTCATGAAAACAAATCGAAAGATTTTGTTTTGTTATGCTCAGCTTTGATGTTCTGAAATATAATTAACTACTTGTTAGTTTTGGTAACTGTTTTCATTAGGTACTATTCCGTTCTATTTTTTTGCTGATATATGATATAATTGTTCACCATGAGAATGCTTGCCTAACTTTGACCTTGGATGTAATAAGTGTTAATTTTTTAATATTTCCATAAAGAATAATTGTTAAAACAATAAATTCGCTATTATTAATTAACACAGTAAATTCGCACGATTTAAATTTGATAAAGCAAATGACTGGGTAAAATAAAGAAAACGATTGGTATCAGAGTAATAGACCTAGTGTTGCTTCCTCGTTAATCCATGGGTTATGAAGAAGTTACCTGACTGATCATTTCTGTGTATTGAAAATTTGTTTTTATTTCTTCATCTAAGATTGATATTTTCTGTTACTAATTTGGTGATGTTATAAATATTATCGGTTTTAAACTCGTAGTAAATCGATAAGAAATATAGGCAATTATATTAAGTTTTTTATCATTTTTTGCAACAATAAAAGATGTACTCGTACTACATACAGTATATAACTTCCAACTACATTATGACGAAGGAGAGAAAAAGGGAATTTTAAAAGAAAATAAGTGTACAAATAAAATATTAAATTTGCTCCACATCTCCTAATGTTGTATGGCGTGCTAGACTTAAAACCCACGCAATGTCTTACTGTCGCATACCTATTTATAGTTTATGACAGATTTTAGTTTCGTCGTCATTAAAAGAAAAAGGAAGCTATCATTTTAGAATTCTTTAAATTTTGGGTATATGATAAAATCAAAACAAAAGGGATTGGACACGTAATTTTTGTTTTCAATACACACAACGAAACTTTTTTAACAGCCTTTGATTTTAACATTTTAAATTTTTTTGCAAAGTGTATAACTATTACATAATTAGCAATAGAAATATGCTTATAAACATTTTTAAGAAGACTTACCCGCTATTCTAAGAACTGCACGATCGGCTGGGTCTAACTGCAAAATACTTAAAGGCTTGTCCTTAGCCCATTCGCTAAGGCTCTCCCGATCCATCATAATATTCGATGTGCTGCCGGTGGATGCATAAATTCTTCTTTTCCGCCGATAATATTGCGGTGTAGACGCCGTGGTTGTTATATTTCTCGTGAACTTATCCCCTTAAACTTCTGTATATACGTAATAAATACGTATTTAGGGTAAAGTTCGACGATAAGGCGTTAATTTTATTTTTTCAATATTTCTGTTTTTAACACACAATAATAAACCATAATTCAAAAATACCAAAAATCACTAGTTATAGGTATATTGGTTTATACATATGTACATACATTATACATATGTATTTGGACATATTCGTGTCACGAAGAAAATTGTGATGAAATCAAACAAATGTAATGTACCACCATACAGAATGATGTATGTATTTTGAATACTTTATATTTTTAATTATGTATATGTTAATCAATTAAACTTCACTGGTATCCACTGGAATATTACTAAATTACAACTTAATGCAGCTTCGTAGTATTTCCTTTAAAGTCAATATTAAGTAAATTTAATAAGCAACCCAAACTATTTTGAATAATAAAGGCCAAGTTGCATTCGTTTATGTACAGACATATACATGCAAAAGAGCAGAAAAGTATAGAAAAACATTAAACTACATACATATGTACTTTATAGACTATTAAAGTAAATCAAGAGCAACCTATACAAAAACGAGAACATGAACTAAAGGCTACTGCAAATCGGTACTTATGTACACTAGCCAAGATAAAAAAAAATTAAGGACTACAGCTTTAACCTCGTTATAGTCCAAGGTCAAATTATACCGAGTTATACTCGTAGGTACGTAGTTATTTCCTCCTGTAAATTTACTTGCAATGTACACTGTACTGAACATACATATGTACATACGTGCATTTTTATGTATGTACATACATACGTCCTTTTAGAACTTTTTCTTTTTTTTAATACAACGAAAACCTGTTTGCTTAGCTCTGTACCTATATACATATGTATGTATGTATGTATATTTATCTAATAAAGAGGGGTGCTTTCTAAACTACCCACTTCCTGGTCAAAACACAAAAATATATTAAAACATGTTAACAAACAAAGCTCTTAAGACGCCAATGGCCTTTATTCCCAATAAACTGCAAAAGAAAGTGAACAAAAGATCAAAGGGACCAAGGAAAATGTTCACAAAACAAATGTACATGTTAGATCACACCGTGAGATCACAAAAAAAAAACATCTAGGAATTGTGACTGAAAGAAGTGTAACAAGGTAAGATGAATTCTTATCGGAACATTATTCCCAAGTAGAAACAAACTCTGATCCGATCTCCGATTATTTCGAAGAGTATATCTCGTGACCTCTACTGCTCAAAGAATATATAACGAAAAATGGTGACTCAAACTGCGGAGGACAGTGCATTGATGACGAAGCCATCTCAACACTATTCCTTTGTAAATTTCCTCCCCCTTTCCATTGAACTTTGTCTTCTCCACCATCAATGTGCTGCACTTTCAATTACTTTCACCATGTTGTCACATTTCGCAGCTTTTGAATACAATTTATCTTATATCTTATTCAACTTCCCTTAAGTTTGATGTTGTGTGATATGGCATACAGGTAAACTATTTTTGTCTGTAGATAGTGGCTTTGGGAATAATAATCTCGAAAAAATATGCTCGAATTCACGTCAGAGCTAATTCTATTGATACATCAGGTTATATATTCATCTGTTTCATCCCCTTAAATCGCCAGATACACACTTATTTAGTTACATATGACGCCGACTTCAATTCTACATTATCATTCTACTACCTAGCTGCTCTCTGTCACCCAAGAAAAATCAATAAGTCGACAAAAAACCGAAAACTCTTTCTCTGGAAAATGGCCAAAATTTTACTACTACAGCAATTTGTATGAAAATTAATCTACATCCATCCAGCAGGTAGACGAATCACTATATTTGCTTTCGGCGTTATCAATGAAATAAAAACCTTAACGTGTACGGCTTATCAGAACTACCTACGCTGCGATGAGCTGTAATTTTTTGCTTTTTTATGTAACGCATACAGCGAATTTTTAATGAAGTCCTGGCACAAAAAGCACTGCAAGTAAATTGGGAAAGAATACGAAGCTGTACCGCACTATATATGTAGATTCTGCACAAGTCATCTGACTGTCACTGTGCAATTGCAGTAAAAATAAACTGGTCGTTAGTTTAAACTTTTTAAAGTAATTTTCATACTTTACTAAATGAAAACTTTACTGAGACGACTAATTACACTATTTTTTATTTCAATTTGCACAATAGCGCGACGGCAATCGATTTTCGACTAGAGACTAGGCGAATAGAACGACTCAAGATGGACGACCGCACTGACTGCACTGCACTGTTATCTTTCGTGTGCTTTTCTTTCCGTATTAAAAACATACATTGCAAAGAGAGGAACTCTCTTAAATTTAAAGAAAAAACTTTCAAAGAGATGTTGCGCTAGGGAGAGTATCTGATAAACCTCTGTTTATTTTATTCGCTTGGTGGATGAAACTGTTAACGACAAGTTCTGTTTCTCAATTAAGCAAAATATATTAAATTTAATTCGATCATAAATAAAACAATAGTAATGATACATAAAACCATAAAGAATTTGCATGGTTTTCGTTGCAACTAATCATTGAATATTGTACCATTCGTGTTCCACAGTAGTCATAAACGGTATGCTGATTCCTTCAAGTGTAATAGAAAGTAATAGAAAGATATGAACGAGTACGGATACGGTATTTACTCAGGGAAGCATTTATAATATTGGCAAGAGCAGGACGTGTGCATAAAGGCTGGGTCATGCTCAAACAAATATAAATATGTATATGGCCAAAAGAGATTATTTGAGTGTTATATAATGTCCATATATTTTCGTACGAGTGAAAATTAGCTTAATTTCTTTTTCTTTCTTTTTGTCAAAATATGATATTTGTGAATGGTTTCAAATAGTATCATATGATTAGCATCTATAAAACGTTGTGGGGGGATATCGCCACTTTTCGGACTCTGTGAACTTTTCAAACTCTTGTTAAAACTGTATCGAAATGTTCGAGTTTGTTTGTTTGTTTCGGTTTACCATTGTGGCACAAAAAACTGAAAGCATATTTTTGTTTATAGGAAAGCAAGCAAATGAAATTTACTTCAGTTCTATTGCAAAGTGGACTTCATAAGAAATATTGCACAAAGTTTGTATTTAGAACTAATTATTTTGAATTATAATAGTCCCCTTTCATCGAATCAAACAGAACTAGTGCACTGTCAAAATTCGATGCGTTTGCATCCCCGACATTCGCCTACATATTTGCCATAAATATGTACATTCGTCTGACGACGGCTCAATGAAGTTTTTGTTTTGTTTAAAAAAAATATTTGTAAGAAATGTGTAGCATTCCCCCAAATAAAATAATTTATAAATATTCCGCAGAAAACTGATAAGTCACCTTTTTCATTCCTCAAACAACGTATGGGTCTGTCTCTATCTACTGAAAAATCTCAGTACCTCCTACTCGATGGCTTGAACAAAGATCAAATAAAAACACTTGTACGTATTAACTTTAATTGAAACGATGATTTATGACTGATGGTTGTTTTCAATTTGTCAGCGAGGCGCATTGTCAGTCGTCATCACTTGTGCTTAGAAAGGATTTTCATCATAAATTTGCAACTTTCTTATAGTCAATTCTTAATTGAATTTATGAATTGAATTGAAGTTATAGTTATATCGTTCAACCTACCCGAAAACATTCAGACGAAGAAGAAGAAAAATTAAATCACGAAATATGCATTTCTCAATTCCGGATACACAAGAATTTTACAATGACACAACTGGTTCCACCTACACAGTAAGTATTTTACTTGCTACAAATATGGTTAAACGAGTATTATTAAATTGTATGGATTTTGTTTGCATTTTAGGGGTTTAATATTCACATAAACGGCAGTTTTCACTGCTGTCTACGGTTTAAACAACTGCACAGTCTTCATGAGCAGCTAAAGCGATCGTTTACGTCCACACCGAATGCTACGCTTCCAACATTCCCCCCAAAGAAGCTGCTTCCATTGACAAATAACCAGATAGAACAAAGGCGAATAGCACTTGAACATTATGTGCAGATTGTCGGGCAGGATCCCCTAATCTCTAAATCCGAACTGTTGCGCACGTTCCTTCTAAGCGCACAACAAGAATCTTCGTCCATTGATACACGAGAGACTACCATCGATGTGCATCTTATGAATGGCTATCGAATATCAGTAAATTGCTATACAAATGAGTACTCTTTGAAAGTACTGTCAAAGGCGTGCCAAAATATAGACTTGCCATGTAACTACATAAACTATTTTTCACTTTTTCTCATGAGGAAAGACAATGATGGTGGCATCATTCTTATCAGGAAACTAATGGACTTTGAATCACCTTACATATCACAGAGAATATCTGAGGACTGCCAAATAGTCATACGCAAGAGGTAAGCTGATACTCGTATTCAAAAAATCGTCGGAAAAAAAATTCAACACCACCGCAGTGGTGCTGAAGCGTATAGAATATTTAAAAATTTACCTGTTTTGGTAAAGTTTTTACATCGTATGTGTCACAAATACAAATTTAATACTGGACATGTTCCATTAAAGACATTACCCATTCCGCAGCTTAGTGGTCATGTCGAATTTTTTAATTTAGACAAACAGTACAAAATATTTATTGCAGTTATTGGGATCCGTGCTACGATATGCAGTTGATGCAGGATAAGATTGCTTTGAACTTACTTTTTATACAAACAATAAGTGATATCGAAAGAGACTGGATAATAGTGAGCCCTGACATCAAGAAAGAACTGCGCAATCTGCAAGAGAGAGGAAATAAAAAGGAGGTGAGTTTTCAAATCAAAATTGTATTACAATAGACTACACTAAAGTAAAAATCGATATAACAAGCAACTTAATACTAAATAAAAATAATAAGTGTAAGTATTGGGTAGTAATTTCGATAGCGCATATATGTCCATAAATAAATATACATATATATATATAGGTATATATAAACTACTACTACTTATGGAATGTTATCCCAAAAACTATTCGTTTTTAAATATATTCGTATGTCAAAGTGGGCACAGGGCAATGATCTACTAGAAAAAATTTTGACAAACACGCCAAAATATACCACACACTTTAATAAAATACAAAAAATATCCCGATTCGCCGATTTCCCTATCCGTTGATTCTTCAACCTAACTTGCCCGGACTTTATTCATTTGTAAGACTCATATTAATCCCTAGTCTACTGTATTGGTTGCTAAAATCAGTTTACAAAACTTAATTTTTTTTTTTATTATTCTAGTACATAGAGATTGCGAGAAATCTTCCTTCATACGCATGCGTGCAGTTTTCCAATACTACGGTTGACTACCCCGAACCAAATAACGTTGCAGTCATAACAATTGGCAACAGAGAACTAAGCATTCGTTCACATTTAGGTCAAAAAATACAAGAAACCAAATTCCGAGTTACTCGAATGCGATGCTGGCGGGTAACTACCATTCACAATGTAAGTATTTTAACACACATATTTGTTTTTATATAAAACATAACACTTGTATCTTTTGTAGAACGAGGGAGACTCTTCTTCCTTAGATGATCAAGTGCAGAGCCTTGAGCTGTCGTTTGAATATCTTATGTCTAAAAATTGTCTTAAATGGATAACAATTGCTAGTGAGCAGGCAATGCTAATGTCTGTTTGTTTGCAAGGGATGGTGGACGAACTTATTCATCAAAAGGATGGAAATCAATATATATTCAAAGTAATTCAAGTGATTAAATTTTGAAACAAATTAACTGAACATATATTCACAGTCTGAAAATGCACCATACCAACCCATGTGCTATGTACGAAGAGATGGCAGCTCAGGAAATCAAATTTGTGATTCCAGTTCATCGGATACGATCTCTAGTTTGGTAGGTTATTTTTAAAATCAGCCCTATAGAGAAGAAGACTCGACTGTAGCAATCGGCAACTAAGGTAGTTTAATTTAACGAAATTTTATTCAAATATTTCCGCTCTAGAATAACGACATTGATATGCCGATACAATCACAATCGAACTTCCTTTCAATGAGAAGAAAGATAAAAAATAAAATGTCTACGACGGTATTCTTCCGTAATGGTCGCGAATCGGTGCACAACGAAGCATTCGAAGGAATCGGTGACGATGATCTCTAGACGAGATCCTTGCCAAACTAAGCTGAGCCATTCATTTAATACTGAGGGACATTTTTACTATTACTTTTATTAATGTTATTATAATAATCAATGGAAATTATACATAAGTATATACATGCAATGTTTAAAGTACATTTGTTACATTTTTTATTTGTTTCTTCACTTTTTCAATATACATTATATAAATACTTTTTCTAATCTAGAAGATTTACAGAAAAAAAAAACAAGTATAACAAGCATTTTATAAATAAGTAAAAGAAGAACGTTGATATTATGAGGAACAAAGTGAGCCACTATAAATTTAGAGTTTAGTCTCATGCCTGCAGTAAGGCAAGTGAGTAGCAGTACTCTTTGAAAGTGCATAAGTTCTCACTCGCGGCCGATTGGAAAACTGACTAAAATGCCCACCATCAGTGACTCCACTGATTAAATCTAAATTATTTACAGCTATGGAAGGTCCTTCATTTAGGGGAGATGCAGTTTTGCTATTACAACTGCCCATTTGGAGGGTTTTAATCGGTTGTACTGGTAACTGTTGATGAGTTGAATTTGCGCTGGCTGCCAATATTCTATTTTGACTACGATTGTGGCCGTTATGGTTGTGAAAGTTATTTGATGGTGTTATTCTTGTATTCGGTGGAGGAACCGCTTTGCATTGTGAATCGTCAGAATGAGAATTTCTCTCAGACTCATTTTCATCTCCACTGTCGACGTCGCCTTTGAGTGGAAAAAAAAACAGTTGAACAAAAAGAAAAAAAAAATTTTTTTGATTTACCATCGCTGCTATTGGTGCTTGTTATGAAATTTTCGGCTTTGATTATTTTTCTTGGTTTGTTTCGCCGGTAGTACTTAAATTCTCGAGGAAGAGTATAAGATCGAGGGAGAGAGACCTGAGTTTGAAAAAGTTTTTTTTTGTTATTTTTTAATTCAATCCACAACATGGGGAGAATATACCTGACTGTCTATATCGGATGGTGCTCGATGGCCAGCAGGCTCATTAAGACCAAGGACACTGTCGTCTGCTGCAGAAACATCTAGATTTTCGTCCCCACTGCTAACACGATCTGCATTATGGTGAGACCTGAAATTCAATCATCTTACAATCAATCGCCTTTCCGTATGATCTGTATTTACCTATAAGGATGTTCTCTCCCTACCCAATCGTAGTAGACCCGTGAATTGTCAAGGTAATGCGGTGCCAAAAGCACTTCTGGTGTCTTAGCCCTTTGATATTGGCGTTGTGAGAACTTTGACAAAAATTCAGAAGCAATTGCTTTTTGTGGCGACTGTTGCTGCTGTTGTTGGGTAATTGTTATTGAAGGGGTTGGAGGCGTTGACCGACTGTCAAGTTTAGATCTAGGCGGTGGCAGTACATTGTATGGAAATGGTAAGCCACCTTCAATTCCTCCCTTAGGGTTTTCGGCTGTATTACTGCTGTATGTGCCGGAAATTTGTCTTGGGTGATTGATTTCAAGAAAGATATTTTGGCGAGCTAAATGATCGAAATTTCCAGCAGCGTTTCCATGCCTTGACTGGTTGCTGCGATAATTTTCAAAGAGATGAGGATTCAAAGGCACATTATGAGGAATTTTAGTTCTGGTATGAACGGCATGGCGAGTGAGTGAGTTGCTTTCAGTTGCGGAAAGTTGTGACGACGACGGCATGGAAGAAGCCACAGGTTTCGGCAACGGGCTCTGTTGCTCAAGAGCCGGAATATTAATACCACTCAATCCAAATGAGGAGTACAATTCATCGGCGCAGTATTTATTGAGATTATTCAATTCGTCAAAATCACTGAAGCTTTTTTCTAACACTCCGGGGTCCACCGTGCACCATTCCATTGAATCCAATAAGTTTGTATGCTTTTTTGTTCTTGGTATTGGTTGTCTGGGCAGCGATGCACGTCCATCATCTCCAGAGCTCATGGTATTTGTTGTTGGTCCTCCGAGTTTTCCTTGCTTGATTTCCTCTTCAATAATTTTCAATTCAGCAAGTTGCTTTTGCTTTTTCTCCTGGAGTTTCTGGTGTATATTTACACGCGAACCTGCACTACTACCCTCGTTCTCACTTGAACCAGCTTGGGAACGAGATAGAGGTCTTCTCCAAAATGGCATAACCATTGGTCCACTGGTCGTAATTACAGAATTTACAGAACCCAATTGGGGAGTATATCTTAAATTCGGTGGTGGGATGAATGTTGTCGGTTTCTTTTTCTTTCTTTTTGTTGCCGCACTTAGAAAAAAATAAAAATAAAAAATGCACTTCTCAAAAATATGGAATAACTTACTTCCCGACAGGATTTGTAAACCTACAATTAAAAACCCCTGCAATGGCAGGTTGACTCGACCCATCTACTCTGAAACCTCCTTTGCGATTATTATTATTATTCTTAATTTCGTTGTCACTGCAGGGGTATCGTCCACCAGATTCCCAGTTTAAGCGTCGAACATGAAAAAATCTATAACAAGTAATTACATACATACACACATATGTACATAGGTATATTGCAAATCTCTTTGGCAAAGTAAACGACAAGTACCTGTAATAGAGCAGCATGAAGAAAATTCCGACAACAAACGTTCCTAAGATTAGCAAAGGTGTCACATGCCACTGTTCACTCCTGCGTTCCCATATGCCCGCTAGCCAGAGGCATACCAGCAATGCATTCTCCAGAAACATAACTATGTAGAAAGTCAACATCTTCTGCCTGTGCTTTACCTCTTGCAAGTTAATATAAGCAAATATGTAGACGAAAGCTATCATTGCAGACAGTAAGGTCTTCCTCAATTTCGATATCCTTTCACCGTGGAACACATTCTTCGGTGATATCAGCCAGAGCAACATCGAAAACCAATGCAAGATAATCACTAGGAACACCCAATATTTGTATACCGAAGCATAAACGGTAAGTGATGCAATTCGTGACGTTACAGTGCCCAGTCGCCATATAAACTGGAAGATTACACCTAACCAAGTAAGAACAAGGCGATGTACTTTCTGCAAACGCACGTTCTTACTAAAGCTTGCTAGGGCCCAACATACACTAAATAACGAAAGAGAAGCCGATACCATGTTCAAATCTTTGAAAGTTTTCTCAGTCTGCTGCTGAACTAAACTAGGTTGTTGAGTAACAGCCATTCCCGGTAAATAGGCTTTCCCACTTAAAGTTTTCAGTTTTAACTCAGATCCTTCTGAAAGAAACTTGCTATCACTTTGGATAGTTATGAGTAAGTAAAGCTGTAGAAGCAACATAGGAGCAGCTTCGCAAAAACCGTGAACCAGTCGTAGCATACATAGATCCCGTACTTCATGCTTCACACGTCTCAGATTAACAGGAACGAAAAGTTTAGCATAACGCCACAGCACCCCGCATTGCATAATATGTACAGCAATGATAGTATAGTTTTTTAGCCGCATTGTTTTTGAATCGCCACTTTCACTGGGAGCCTCCTTTTTTTCTGGCATCGCACATTCAGCATTAGCATTCGTATCAACCGCATTGGTAACTAAATCGCCTTTCTTCCGCTTCATATTGTTCCAATACCATCGAAAGGAAACGATTTGTGAAACAACCAATGAAAGCAAAACCAGGCATATAACTATAGTAAAATAACCAAAACGACCGCGTTCCAAAAGTGCATACCCCAACACGACGTCAAAAACAACGTCACAAAAATATCCAGCCAACGATATCACATTAAAGAGGACATCACATAGCGGCAGGAATTCAGTCATTCTGTGTTCAATCTGGTTAAGCAGCTATTATCCTATTAAAATTAAATCAGTCTCATCTTTTTCTTTATTGGCCTGTTTCTTGTTAGTTGAGACTCTTAAATTTTAAATAATCTCGCATTACTTGTAATAATAAAATAATCCGAAAGTCTTTGATGACCCATTCCACTTGCAATTTTTCAAGTACGTTCCCTGTTGAACTCTTTTGTTTTTCACTTCACTTCACTTTCTGACAAGATGACTGAGACGAAATTAATTTTCATTTATATTCTAGCTTCAAATATTATTCAAAGCTAGCACGAGGAATTATTCCTTGGAATGCGGTGCAGCGATAATATGTTAAACTTTTTTCTTGTTATTATAGCCCGCTGCTGATGTGTGGGTTTTATTGATAGTGCCAGGGACCTCAATGGAATTTCTTGTTTTACACTTGCACGATTGGGTATATCACTTAACAAACCATTTAAAACTATGCGAGATAATTTGAGTTTTCCAAATATTGCGAATAAATTGTATTGGTTTAATAATTTTCAAGAGGAATATTAAAATAAAATTCGATCTGACACTTTTCGATCACTCCACCAAAGAATGGTAAACTGCTGCTACAGAGTACATAAGTGCAGGTATGTATTCAGGTAGTGTATTGTTGAAGCAGTTACTGGTCAGCGATTTCACATTCCTTAACAGAGTTTCAGATCGTTTTATATTGGAGACGTCCAGGTAGATAATTATCAAAACGCATTTGAGTTGAAAATGTATAAATATGTATGAATGTATATGAATATCGTATAAAACGATTGCACATTGACTTCCTTTATGCGATCTACACTAAGATTTATTTTGCAGCTAGCATTGCTGGTATTTTAGTGTTTTGTTCAATTGCTATGAATTACATGTTTCTAATTAATTAGTTGTAGGTGATGATAGTGCTGGAGCTGGTAGTTGGAGGAAACTAGTTCTTTAACTAAGCTTTAAGTTTTAGTGTCATTTTGTCCAGAAAAATGTATTTTTCATGTATGCTTCAGTCTGATCAGGCAGACTTGGTTAAGCCCTTAGCAGGCCCCTAGAACTTAGTGGCACTGATTGGAACTAGATAACACGTACTAGGCAAACCTACAAAAACATCAAGAATAAGGACTGCGGCGCCGGTTCTTTTCCAAAATTCTACGACTACTTCTAAACCTTTCCTAAAGTCGGCTATAATCACGTAGTATTAAAATGTCAAATTGGAAGCTAATTGCGTTCTTTTTTAAACACTAATCCTATTAAGCCACCTACTCGCTTACATAATTCTAATTTCAAAGCATGATTAAATTCTTAATCCTTAAATCGGCACACACCTTGCCCAATCCAGAAAATCTCCATTTAACCGATTTATTACGGAACAATAAAAACAGTCAAAACAAGCATGAGTAAAATATTCACTTACCGTTATCTGCTGTCTAAATACAGTTAATCAGAAGTTAAAAGCATATTTAAAAATCACCTCCGAATCCCGAACGTAATCACTTATGTCCGAAAAGACAAAAACACCACAATTTGTTCAAAGCATAATACATATGTATGTTGCTGAAAATTTACGGACATGGTTTCACATTTTTACACAGATCTTTTCTCAAATGTTCTTGATTGAACATGTTTTGTTTACTACTCGCGACAAACGGACAAACCAGAAATCTTCGAATAGCTTCGTTAAATCGCGAACCACTCATCATAAAATACCGACAGCCACTACGAGCACGACTATACCAAACAAGTACAAGTGTACCCGGTGCAACTGCAGTAGTGAGGTCAAAGTGGTGAGAAAGCTTTTCTCTATATTCTGTTTCACTTTTTTTTGCGGGGGTGTGAACAGTTCACTTGGTGTGCTGTTTCAAACTCAAATTGGTTACCACCTAATTGAGTGATTTTATTGTGTAGATTTATAATGATATTTTTCAATTTACCACGTAAGGAAATTCGGACAACCAATTGATAAAAAATAATTCTTTACAAAGGCATAGTTTTGGTTATTTTTTTACTAATCTAAATAAAATTTTCCAAAATATTTTATATACCTATATATTACGTTTCTTACGGACGATGCTATATAAACCATGGTGGGCATTTTTCTAACAAGCCTTATGTTGTGAACACACCCACGAAGGAATTTTTTTCGCTTGTTCGCTGTCTTGGAAACGTCAAAACGCGACAAATATATTTATTTTGGTTCAGATTTTAAAAATGCATTTGCTTTCGACAGGAGCGCTGCAGCTATCTTCATAATTTTAGTTCGATAATTATATTTACAAATACACACCAGATTATAAGCATTTAATTCCAAGAGTTTTCCCTCACTGAAGGGATTTATTCTCCAGCAACAAGTTGTAAGTAGGTGAACTTATAAAAAGTGCGTACATTATATTCGTGATTATTTCCCATCGATCTTACTCAGAAAATCATGGACGACGATGTTATTGTGATTTACGATGAAATTGACGAAGAACCAGAGCAGTTTACGGCACAAAATTACGAATACATGTTGGCGCAGACCCTTCTTACGCGAGAAGCCATACAGGAAAAGCTACGAGATCCGAACGAGAACTCCAATTTTCAATTTGTTGGCAGTGCTACACACAACAATTCGATTTGGAATAACTTCTTAGCCGTGACTTATGGCGGCGTCGAACAGAATTTTTTCAAGTGTCGTGATTGTAATGAGATCTTTGACAAAGATCCTCAAAAATCTCTTGGGCAATTAAGAAGTCATAACTGCAAGCCTTCTATGGAAAACGAAGGACAGTCCGATGAAATTGAAGGTATTCGCTCAAGCCGTGCAAGAAGCAATGTCATCAAAAAGTCGGAAAAGGGTAAAATGTTAACGCGTGCACAGTTAGACTATAAATTTCGCGATCCCATTGAAAAGAAATTTATCGTAACCAAACAGAAGTCTAACTTTAAATGTTTTGCATGGCAGTTCTTGGATGTGGTTTTCTATAAGGGACAGAAACTTCCATATGCTCAGTGTCGCTATTGTACCATGTTTGTACCATACACCAATAAAAATGGAACATCTTCCATACGAAAACACGCTTTGCGTTGTCCAGATATATTGCGGGCCAAGCGCGGCCTTGGAAAGCAACACCCAAAAGCTCTCAATTCACAGAACTCTAAAAAAAGGAGTACAGCCTCTGATAAGAGTTTTGAAATGGAAAGTACTTTAATTCCAGAAGTAGAAGTAGAAATTTATTCGGAGGAAGAAGCTGAACACAAATCAGGTGTTAAAATGGAAAAAATCGAGTTGGATTATCTGAGCTGCGCACAGTTAAAAAAATTGTACATTACCAACAAAGATTCCAAGTCATTTGTGTTTACAAAAGCCAAAAGGAATGCCCTTAAAAGTTCTTTCTGGAACTGGCTCGAGACTATCTATTATAAAGGTAATTTATTTTTTTAATTTTTACTTGGTTGATGTAGAGGTTACTGAAGTAGAATTTGTACAGATTTGTTCGGCAAACCTTAAATCCTGACCTTACGTCAGGTCCTTTACAAAGCCAATTTTCTGCTCTAGATTTTCTGGAATATTTTGTTTATTACTCGTCATAGAATGTGATGGTATCTCCGTTTCGTGTGATATACTTTCTTATTTTGCATAAAACTATTGAGTGTTTTATATGATGTGATCCTTTTATCATCTGTGAGACTTTGGTCACACTATCCGCAGAAAATTTTTGTTTTCCTTCGCTCTTTGTAGATTGATTACAAATCATCCTAAAAATTAGACAAATCAGCTCCAGTAATTCACCAGCTAAGATACCTTAATGGTTTGATAATTAATAAATTACAATCCGACTATGTACATTTTGCGATATTACATTTAAATATAATATATATATATACTATCATTGCAGATTTAAAACAGGATTGCTATAGATGCACAATATGCGACACATTCATTAGTAATGAGGACGAAAATGAATTATCTGTTCATGTCACCAACCACAATTCCAAAAACCAAAACGTCAAGAAAGTTTTACCAAACAAAAAAGAGAAAATACCAGAAACGATAACAGACTTACGGCCAAAGCCGTATTTGAAAAAGCATAGCCCATCTGCAGCGAAAGCAGAACTTCTTGACTGCTCCGAGGTTGATGTTGCAAGTGAAACAGTTACAGAGGCAACCAACCTTGTTGCACATAGTCTAGTAGACTTTATTATTGCGAGTGCTGGCCAATCACTGTGTTTCATTGAAGACACCAGCTTTAGAACTCTGGCGCAGAGTCTTATCCATTTAGGAGCCAAACATGGTGAACGCAATGCAAATGATTTTTTACCTAGCATTGATTCCGTTTTAAAGCAAAGCATTCCCCTACGAGTACGCGCGCTAAAGAAGGAAATAAAAGAGCTTATAGCAAATGAACCACACCTGAGCATAAGTATTGATCTGATGAAAGACGATTCACCACAATCTAATGCCGTGTCTTATTTAACAGTAAAAACTCACATAATTACGCATTGTTTTACAAGTCGAGTATTCGTTTTGGGTACAAGCGAGTTCCGTGACAATTTCACTCACGAGGCAGTGCAAGAAGCTTTTCTAAGAATCATGAAAGAGTATGTCGAGACCAATGAACTCCATGCACGGTGTATTGTTGTGTTAAATGAGAATAATGAAGCATTAGTTAATGCATTTGAAAAGTACACTCGACTACCAAGTGTAACACACAGCTTAGAATCGATTGTAAATACAGTCTTGCAAGTTCAAGATCCTGAATTAAACATTTCAGATATAGTTGTCAAAATACAAGAACTTTTCGATCACATAACCAAGGAGCATAACTATTCAATAAGTAAAGGTGAATGCTTACTTGATCTGTTAGAAGAATTCTACGAAATGAACAAGCCCATTGAAAAACTGTTAAAAGAAACCAGACCATGCCAAAGAGATCACAGTGTTTTATCCGACATACCCAAACATACTGTGAAAACGATTTTAAATGGTTTTGAGGTAATAAAATTATGTGTCGATACAATAAGACAGAACCAAATTACCATAAATGGTGTACTACTTTGGAAGAAAAAGCTTATTGAGCAGTATTCCCCCGTTTTATACGAACATCGACTGAACGCGCGCCTAAAATTCCACACACTCGAGTTGATTCAAAGCAAGTTTCTTATTGATCATCCAATTTACAAGATTGCACTGTTTCTCAATCCAAACTTCAAAAATCTAAAATTCCTATCAGAAAATGATCGACAGGAAGTATTCAATTCTATTAAAGAAATATTTCTAAACAGGTTACGCGATTGCACAGAAGATGGATGCAACGACGATGCGGACGTAATTGATAAAGAAATAAATAGATACTACATAACAAAGAGTTTTGATTATTCCAACGAAGACCTGTTGGAATTTTGGAAGAAAATAACGCTTTTTCCACATTTGAGAACAATTGCTAGGCACATTCTAAGTATTCCTGGCACATCTGATGGAGTCAGCGAGGAAGTATTTCAAAGGGCGAACAGAACACTTGCCAATGGTATTGGTTCGAATGGGGATTTTAACAGCATAATTTTATTGCTCGGCAATTCGGCTGAAGTGCAGTCGCAGATTTGAATTCGTTTGTTAGTAATATAAAAGTGTTTTGATATAAGTTGAAATGTAATGGAATTATCTGAATTGTTTCTGTACATTAAAATATATGTTACACATTTTTTAAGGCAGGGTATTTTCTGTTTTCCTTTTTTTTGTTAGTTCACTAATCGTAACACGTCTTTCCCTAGTTTACTGAACTTACAGGACCTGAATTATCACTAAAGGCTAGCACTCTGTACCGCGTCTCAAATATCAAACACTCGAATGAATTTGGCAGTTTTTACTAAGATTGCGTTGCGGAATAAAAACCTTTCTTTATCTCAATTTCAAGATCGATTCCCGAGCGATTACATGCATAGTTTTGTTCAGTTACAAAATGTTTCGTTCGTAAAGTAGTGGTTCATTTTGCATCATGTCATTCTTTATTGTAATGAAAAAATAGTAACGAACGTCAGACTATCAAGTAAAAAAAATAAAGAAGAACGCAGACCCCGAATGAATACACTAGTAAATGAGTTATCAACGTAATTCTGATGATCATGTGAGCGGAATTGTATGAAGGCTCATATTTTGGTTGGCTTTGCAGAACTTTAATCACTAGTAAAATACTAGTATTCCCTATTTCTATTGTTTCCATCAAAATTGTCATTCTTGTAAATTTGTTATTTATCACAGATGGGACAGGAAGATATTACCAGCAACGCATTGTAGATTCCGTAACTGGAAGTGAGTGGACACAGTTTTTCCCTACATAAATTGTGAGCAATGAGAAGGGCATTGATTGGTTTTTTGCATTTTATTTCACTGATAAAAATAAATTATAATAATTAAAAAAAAAAAAATAATTAAAAGTTTAGGTGATAACAGTTAAATGCTCAAATATCCAATTTTTTTTTCAATTTGTAATGCATATGGATTTATATTCTAATAAGTATATTTATAGGTATTTATGTTTCAAAGTTTCAAAACTTTTCCGAAATGTTATATATAATTGAATTATATCATATATGTATACTCCTAAATTCTATAATCTATATTCAAATTAGATAAAAAAAAATAAAATTCAATTGCGTGGTTTACATACTTCGCAATGAAGATCACTGCTTCAAAAGCAGTTCAATTCAAAATTCAATGAAGACAGCACTAGCACAAGTTAAGGATAAAAATGAAAAAAAAAAAAAATGAAGAAAAGAAAAAGACTTATTATAAACCATTGATCAAATAATCCAAAAGAAAACGTTGCATAATAATTGCTAGTTCCTACTGCGGTACGGACTGCTTCCCAATAGCCTCACAGAGTGGAGGAGCCTCAGCAAGGACAGAGCCAGAATCGGAATTTGCGGTTGCTGGGACCATTGCAACCACGTTCTGAGTATTCACTTCTGGCACTGCCGGCTGTTTTGTTGTGGATGGTTCAATGTCCGTCAGAGGCGCATTCTAAGGTAGGAAAAAGCATTAAGAAAAGGAAATTAATAATCTTTAGATACATATGTTGACGTGTGCTTGGGATACCTACAGCAGATGAGTCATGTGTCCGAGATTTACCAGTAGACGACGGATCGGCTTGCAGTGTAACACCTCCTATGGACGTAGTAGATGCTTTATTGGTATCATCACTGGGTGGAGAGGTGCTCTTCCGAGTTTGTGGTTGGTATGGCGGTCGCTGGACAAACATATTGTCCAAAATATGGTCGATGTTTTCTGCGCTCCCAATTGGAGCATTGGCCGAGGAAGTCGAAGACGCCGAGGTAGTTACACCTGAAGTTTTAGATTCGTCTTCCTTATTGTCTTGCGCTCGTTTTGTTTTTTCTGATGGCGGTAAGATAGGTATAGCGTTTGTAGGTCGTCTTTGCGGCAAAACAACAGGTCGAGCAGTTGGTTGCGGTGAAGGGACAAAATATGTCGTTCCACCAACTGTATTAAAGTTTTGATAATTAGAATAATTCGGATAGGATGCACTGGGTGCTGCTGACGGATTTTGAGAAGCAGTCTGTACATAGTTAACAGTACCTGGAGGTACCTGAGCTGAAGCAGAAGCGGCAATAGGCGGTGCCATCGCAGCCTGACTTAAAGGCTGAGTCGCAGTTGGATTAAAGGCAAGTGGAGCAGCTGCCGCCTGCGTTTGCAAAAAGGCAGTCGGCTGTTGTGTGTACTGAGCTTGGGGAGGACCAGCTGCAGGAGGGGGAGAGCTATAGTCGGTTGCTGTGGCAGCATAATAAGCTGCTGCAGGTGGACCAGATGATCCCGCAGTATATTGCGGCTGAATCGTAGTGTATGCTTGTTTCCCAGCAGCCGGCTGTTGTGGTGCAGCGGTCTGAGGCAACCCTGATACCTGTAGAGCTTGCATTTGAGCCTGAAGATTTTCCTGGTGATAAAGTTGCATCAAGTTAGCCTGGATCAAGTGCTGCTCCTGGAGCATCAATTGCTGTGGTGGATGGACGTTCGTTGCTATTTGCTGCTGTACTTCATGTTGCATATGCAGTTGTTGTAGAGTATGTTGATCCAGGTGTTGATTGCTGGGCACCCCTCCAGTAGCATCATGTTGCGACCTTTGCCTCAAACTCGAATACCGCTTAGATCGTGCATGTTCTTGTTGGTTGGCAACCTGTTGTTGTTGCTGTTGCTGCTGCTGTTGTTGCTGTTGTTGTTGAACCTGCTGCTGCTGTTGAAGATCGAGCATAGTATTTTGCAAAGTATTTTGGTTTGTAACTTGTGAATTATGTTGATTTGCCAGCGTGTGCATTTGAACACTTCCCACATGACTTGGGTCATTACGATTCTGTGCCTGTTGCAAACGAGCCGACAAGTGTGAGCTGTTCGAATTAGCCACTGGAGGCCGACTATGACTACTGTGATTGTTGGTGAATTTTTCACCAATTTCTCGAGCATTATATCCACTTGCGCTGGCATTGTTGACTGACTGCGGCGTCTGATGTATCGACTGTCCGTGCTCGTAACCATTGTATGGCTGCTGATTGATTACTTTGACTGTTTGTTGTAGATTCATTGTTTTGCTGTTTGATATTTTTTGGAAATTCGATGGCTCCACATTGGGCTCTATTGGTTGATTCACAATTGACCTGGTAATAGTAACATCCTTGTCGATTATGTTATTTCCTCGGCTAGAATTTACGTGTCCTGTGGTATTGCCAACACTGGAACGATTTTTATTTTTAAACTCCATTGCCGGTTGTCTACCGCCAGTGCGATAATTTTTTGTATTCCCAGCACTTCGTCTAATATGTTCCTTGTTTTCTCGGTTGGAAGCCTGCTGTACTCCAACACGCGCACGATCTGATTGCTGTCGATCAAACCGATTTTCCTTTTCATCTCGATAACTTCTAGACTTTCGCGATTTCTGCCTCTCTTCCAGAGCCGGAAAATCTTCCGGTCTAGGCGGCTTTCTCTGAGCATTGCTCGCTTTGATATATGCCGTCTCATCCTCCCAGTTGCGAGAGTACTTACTGGGCCCACGTGCGTAACGACGTCGTCTGCGTGCCCTTGGTGGACCGTCTTCATTACGTATGTCGTATCTATAAGGAAATAAAATGGGAAAGTTCCAGCGTACCGGCGACTGATTTTTGGACAGGGAAAGCAAGCGAATGATAAAAAATACGTTCTCCTTACCCATAAGAGGACACAAGTTCAGCCCTAGATTTCGGAGCTTGTTCACTAGCATCGAAGCGATCATGTGACCAGCGATCTACACCCGACGCTGGTTGCCATTTCTTCATGGTCTTAGAAGCTTGAGAAATTGTCGTCGGTGAGGCCGACTTGTTTTCTCCGACTTCATTCGTTTCTGCCACTTGTGATTGTGTGCCTTCCCTGCACGTAAACAAATTGATAAAATACTAAATAAATATAATACAACACAATTCCATACGGCTCATCAGCTGTGCGATCATCATGTTCATAAAATGTTCCTTTTTTGGGGATATACTGTGGATTGCTTCGATCCTCATCCACTTTTTTCGAATAGTCTGTCTGCTCCTGCCCATCACCACGTTGTCTTTCGGCATCAAACTCCACACTATCGGTATCGGTGTTCCCCGCGTCCTCCAGACTATCGTCGTCATCGTCATCTTCCTCCTCATCACCATCATCGTCATCGTCGTCATCGTCGTAGTCGTCATGTGCACCACCTTCCAAATCACTTGCTGTGTCATATTCCGAATCGTGGTGATGAGAATTACTAGATTTTTCCTGATTGGGCGACGTCCCCAGTTGACTGCCCGAAGACAAATCATTCACCTTTTAAAACACAAATAAAAAAAATATATGTAAATTGGCGAACGTACTGCATTTGAATGTTATTAGGGGAGCAGCCTGTCGCCGCTCTCACAATGGCTTGACGTAGCAGATTATCAAATGCAACACGATACATTGCCGATACGATATTCATTCTTTCACCTCACGAAAATAACAAAAACGAAAGAAGTCATCATCATCTGCCGCGTATAAGGCAATTGGAAACGAGGTCATAGAGCCTAATGATTAAACGCCAGCCACCGCCAAACTTTCATTTTAATTGTGCACTCTCTCGAGTGCTATAATATATGCGAGTACATTTAACCTACGTTTGTGATTGTGATTTTTCACATCGTTTTTTTTTTTGTACAATTATTACAAACTTTGTGGAGATAAAAAATTGCAATTACCTCATTTTTAGGATTTTCTTTGGGTATATCGGCAGCCGAAGCAGCTACAGAAACCGCTGAGTGCTCAGTAGCTGGAGCTTGTGGCAAATTAGCAACTTCAGCCATTTAATTTTGATTATAAAGAGATTTCTCTTTTAATTTTCTTTTCTTTCTTCCTTGTCTAAACGCTTTCGTCTATGTTTCTTGATGATATACAATCTCGCTTGCAAAGTAAATTGGAAAATTTTCTCACTATAACGCAACCAATTGCGAACTATCACCAAATCACCGTGAAATGGTTTTTGATACTTTCATAGCAGAAAAAATTTCTTTGTTTGTATGAGTGCACAAATAACGGGAAATATTTTGCCTTTATGTTGTCTGTCTGGATGTCAGAGTTACGGTGGTGAAAAAGTTGATGACCGTTGAAATAGCAAGACTATACGGCGCAAAGCAATTCAAAGGAAAACGAGATACACATACTCAATACTTGAATATAATTATCATTAGCAGTAAATATGAATTTAAGAAGCTACTTATATTTGGACATAATCCACAAAATCTGAGACATTCTGAAGCTCAGGAAATATATTTAATCAGTAGCCTATTAATAATTTCTCTCTCTCATGCGCGCACCCTCGTTGTCAGTTGAAGTAAATTAGGTGGTTCAAGAATTGATAGAAAGCGGTTTATGGCAATTCTAGGCGAATGCAAATGAATATCTGCTGCATTTATTTAAATTACATATGTATATCCAAAACCAAATTTTCTAAAGAGAATACAGCTGCAAATTAGCATATGTGTACATACATACATATATATTATTAAATCCAGGGACGAGCAGCACCGGACCCCAACCGTTAGATTATCGAATGCAGATTGCAGACTTGTTTCTTATTAAAATATTCTAAAGAATTCAATGAATTGTTTTTACAAAGGAGACATTTGGGCGCTCTAAGAGACATCTGGCATTCCATGGATTAAGACGTTTCTCGTGTACACGAAAGTACAGTACCCCACCAGAAAATTATGAACACTTCCATGGTTTTATTTTTTTTTTTTTGCAAAATATGGTACTTGTTGTCCAGTTGATATATATCGTCCATTCTTTGTTCTGTTCTTGCCACTCAGGAGAATCTCCACTAAAGTGTTTTAGGAAAATTTGAGCACTATAAGTGCCGCTATGCACACTAATAATGATACAGTTGTAGTGATGATACTTGCCTACTACATCTTTTTACCCTGCGTGTTCATCATTTTATGGCGGGGTTTTGTAAGGTTGAAACATTAAATAGATTCGACGTATAATCGTGTGGCCTCTGCCTAAGTATATATTTTTCCCGTTATTCTTATTTGCCCTTTATATTTGCTGTCAATGAAATAGATTTCAATTTGACACTACCGGGGTAAACAAATCTTAAGATTTTAAGAAGTTCTCCAAATTAATTAGTACCGATTTTTGTTAAAAATGGGTCTTTTGACGAATCCTTCTCTGAACCAAAGAAATAAATTCGGTCGCAGTTTAATTAAACACAATAGGAAAATATGTTTCGTAATGTACATTGCTGGACTAGTGTGGTTCGCATGTTTGGGTCATTCAGATTTTAATCATTCCACATATTTATCTGAAAACGCCTTGTCACCTGGTATTTAAAAAAAAATATTTATGTGATATCGACTAAAATTAAATTATTTTTTCATAGGCTTGGTTTATTCTGAATTGAAGCATGATTCTGGACGGTTAGCGCAAACATATCTAGATGAATTGAAGAAAGAACGAGAGGATCACAGGACTAATATGCCATATTCGTGGGTTCAAGCTAAAATGAAGCAAATCGGCTTAGAAACACATGTTCACAATTTCACATTGAACTATCCCTTTGGAGGGGGGAAGGTTTTTCAAGGAAAGAATGTTTATGGTATACTTAGGGCTCCTCGAGTTGGTTCAACTGAGGGTATTGTGTTTTCTGCACCATATCGCCCACCTAACTCAGTCCACACTGATATAACTGCAAGTGTTCCATTACTCTTGGCATTCGCAGAGTTTGCACGAAGTAAGTATGTTAACTAAATGTTATTTTACATTGTGGCCATTAATGTTTTAAAGCAGTCTTCCAAAGCTTACGGCATTAAAAGGAATTGTGTGATATTTAAATTATCATAGGCAAATGTCAGGAAAAAAAACAATACCGTTTCGGGTTAGTTAAAAAATAAATTTGCATTGCTCTTGTTGCTATTTACCTATGTATAAATTATCCTTGATTGGTATCAATAAGAAAGGCATTCCACTTATCTGATTACAATTCTTTGATTTAATCACTTCTCTTCTAAAATGCGCTATCTAGCAGTTACTCCGTTTAATATTTTGACTATTTCTTCTGGTCAGTATTTTCAGCCAAATGCTCAAAAAATGCATTAAATAATAGCTAACCTGATGATTAAATACGCAACCCTACACTATATTATAACTCCATATGACTTAAGAAGTCAGAGAAAATCGTATTTTTGTTTTTGATTGCATTTTTTTTTAAATGTCTACAGGAAAGAATTATTGGGCTAAGGATTTAATATTCCTGGTAACCGAACAAGAACAATTGGGTATACATGCTTGGCTGGAAGCGTATTACGATGGCGGTATGAGTAAAAATTCGGTGTTAAATAGTGGTAACCTTCCTGCAAGAGCTGGAGCGCTTCAAGCTGCCTTAAATTTAGAAATTCAAGACTTTGATGCAGGTACGTTTATTTTTATTTCACATTCTATATTAATACTAGTTTCAATATAGAATACATTGATGTTAAGATCGAAGGACTGAATGGGCAACTCCCAAATTTGGATATGTTCAATCTAGTACAACGTTTAGCTGTTCGCGAAGGCATACCATCCGGCTACAAACAAATCCCAAAAAAGAAACGTAAATCATCTCACACTACGGTGAATGAGAATCTCAAAAATATTCTCGCTATGATTGCGAGTCAAGCAAATGGTGTGCCGACCGGAAATCATGGTCTTTTCCACCGACATCGTATTGAATCCATAACCCTAGAGGCGGTGAAACGTGGTTCTGGGAGTTCTAATAATAGAAATATGGCTACCGTTATTCTCTTAAAGACTGTCGAAGGCATTTCCAGAAGTTTGAATAATCTTCTTGAGCGATTCCATCAAAGCTATTTTTTTTATATTCTGGTCCAAAGTGATCGATTTATTTCGATTGGTGATTTTATGCCGTGCCTTGCTCTGATGGCAGGCCCACTGTACATCAAAGCGTTCCTCCTTTGGCTTAGTCTTAACAGCGTAGATGATGAAGATGAGCCCGACAAAAATAAGAAAACAAACGAAAACATTGAAGAGCTCCCATACATAAAGGTTTTGATATTCATGGTGATAGTATATTTCCTTGGAGTTTTTGCTAAATTACTACCACTCAATAGTGAATTGGGTGAATATTTGGCCCAGCAGGATGTTTCAACACCAGTAGGAATAGCGTTTTTTCTTTCATTTGTTATGGTTCTGGGAATGTTTGTACCATTTTTTATCCACTTTAACTCAGCTGGCTTAGAACTTTTGCACGTGGCTTCACTGTTATGCTTGGGATCGGCTCTTCTTGTTATAGGTCTTTTGAATTTTGCGTTGGGCATTTCGATAGCAGTGATAAGCTGTCCCTTAGCAATTCTAGTAAATACAAAACATGGAAATTCGTCGAAGTTTTTCACAGTGATTTATACATTCCTATTGAATCCCATGGTCGTTATATACCTACTAGTCTTGGCTCTTACGCTCTCCTCCTTCCCTGAACTTTCTTTGGGCGATGTATGCTTTAAGGCTTTCAATGCATCAATGGACGCTATCACATTCGGATTGGTTGATTCCATTGTAAGTTTAACGAGTATTTTTACAAATAAGTGTGTACATACATATATGATATATTCTTATTCTCAGATCTATGGCAATTGGATGTATACAGCAGTGACGAATGTTTTCTTTCCCATCTGGGTCTTATTTTGGTCATTGAACCTTATTATGAAGGATGTAGACCCCCCCAAAGTTAAGAAACTAAAGATAAAGTAACAACAAATGGATTGATATTTAATTATTTATTTAAAAACTGCAATAAACTAGGTAATCATTAAATAAACTAAACTTTTTCATTAAATTGTTCAGCTGCTTCAATTTATTTTATTTTTTTTTTGTATTGATCCACAGTGACTTTTGTACTCCTTCATTCCTTCGTTCCGCACTTCAATTAAATGTATATAAGCGCAAAACGAACTCAAAAATATTAATGATACAAATATAGGTGGAAAATGCCTGAACACAAACAAACTAAATGGTGGTAAATTAATGACTTGGTTTTAAGTTTTAGAAAAAAATAGCGAAAGCATGGCTGAAATGAAAGTACATTTACATCTCTACAAAGGATATATAGAAACTATCTGTAAAAAATAACAGACTAAAGGAATGAAAACTATAACGATGGCCTCTTTGCTAGTAAGGGAGGGTAAAACTCATCAACGTCGCCGAAGTCCATCAAATCCCTTTGCATACTGCATTCCGTCCCTTGATTAATTTTTCATCAGGGAAAACAAGAATTTTAAGGCATAGGAATCATTTACACACATACATACATTGCGCATACACATGATAGGTACTCCATACATTTTGTATGTATTTATGCTTGAAAGTCAAATGAGATGTAATAAACCTTTAGTTATTGAGTGTTAAAATCCATAGAATTACAAGAGCATATGTACATATATATATACATATATGTATATTGTGATATGCACTTTCTAGACTTGGTATGTCAATTACAATTTGTTTTCATTGAGATTCGTAAGAGAAGAATAACTCAAAAATTAAAAAATTCAATTTTCTAGGTTGGCTAGACACTGAAGTATTTTTTTTTTGTTATTTATACATAGATAGTAATATGATACAACTTCGGACCTACATACCTTAATGAGTATACCAATTAAACCGTATTATGATGTGCATATAATAACCTAAATACATTTACTAAACACATAAAGCGAAAGGACAATACTTTTTATAAGAAGGCCTTTGAGCATCAACTACAAGGTTCGACACAAAGATCATATCTGAGCTACTAATACCAGACAGCTTGGTACAAAGAAGGCACATATCGCACCTTCCTTCCCAATAGTAAATTGAAAAATTAATCCCATCAAAGTAGTGACGAAATGGAAAAAAGGAGGGCATAAAGCGCCCGACTAAAAAGGAAATTAATTTATTTCTATAATTTATTTATGGAGTTCATTTTTCCCACTCACCAAATGCCAATTCGTTGGGTAGCGCTGTGACTACCTATTACAGACTATTGCGGCTATCTGCGATGCTAACTCTAAATTATTCTTGTCACCCAAAAATAGCATGTACTCATGTCTATATCATTCTATATGTATATGTACATATGTGTGTTTGTACATACATACATATATGAATGCATAGAATAGCGCACAAATTTATGTGCACATGCATATCCTTAGAAAATTTATCATGTCGATGACGGTGCTGCTGTCGCCCATGATAGCCATGCTGGGTGCCGACACCCTCGCATTATGGTCCATCCTAGTGGACCGAGGGTAGTTAGTAGATGTACTGCGGCAATTTGTTTGTTTTATATGTGACCGTCGATGACATTGCTGCAAAACCAAGGACTTTAAAATGTTTTTAATATTACAGATATGTCAATATGGATTAGATGACAATGAGGAGTATATACACTGACAGTAAAAAAAAGAGCCGCCATCACATTAGAGCAAATTTAATTTGCATCATACACAACGACTGATACAAGTTAGGATGTGTTGAAAGTAAGAGGAGCACTAACAGAACTTTGTTTTAAATTGCTACACATAAGGACGAAAAAGTCACACATCTAGTATAAATCCTTAGATATGTGTGTATGTAACATATCTTAAAACAACCCGGGGGAAATACTTTCTCTGCTTTTTGTGGCTGCTTTAAAAGGGACCAGCATAAGTGGAGAATACTGCGCTATTTTTCTAAGATTCTTAAGAGAATCTATTAAAGCAAAAACGAAGAGGAGAGTAATAAAAGATGTGCTTTTACTTTATAACAACGCACTGTTTCACATGGCTAAAAAAGCCATTGCTGCTAAGAAGTCATGTGATTTTCAGTAATTAGCTCATCCACCCTACAGCCCTTAACTGGCACCTAATATTTATTACTCGTTCCCAAGAACGATTTGTGTGGAAGGCATTTTGGTAATGACGAATTACTATAGATCTAAGAAGTGTATTCATGTTCATGTACCCTATTACGCGAACGAAAATTACCCTAGTACCGACCTATTTAAAAGACCGAACGTATTTGATCAAACAGTTCAATGTTTCTTAAGAAATCATGTTACAAAAGTAATATTTATATTAACAAATATTAATAAAGGCACACAAAGTCCTTAAAAACTCCACTAACCATTCCTCATCTCAGCACAACTTGAGAACTTGATATACCAATAAGAAAAGACAATTTTTTTCGCAATAAAACTAAACTACATAAACGAATAATACTAGCGCAGTGTTCCTTTAGTTGAGGAACTTTTTGTTTATGCATCTACACATTTCAGTTGTTCTCCGTTTAATTTACTTGGTTTACCCACAGCTATCTCCGAACACCGTTTATTTTAAAAATTCAATTACAGTTCTCTTGTCTTTCAAGTAAGTTGCAGCATTTGAGTTAGATGAGTGCAATGTGCATGTTCATCGCGGGCTTTTAAATTACTACTCTGCAAATCCCTTCCAATGGTTCTCAGAAAACGAGAATAACTTATCGAGATAACAATATAGCAGAAAATAGTTTTTTAATACTATGAACACTTCATTTCAATAGATCTTGGATAAGAAACATTAAGTTGTAAATGCCAGTAATGCACTGCATATACCTTAACATGAAACATCTTCTATAATACTCCCTCATTATTTACTTAAAAAAAAAAAAATCCGGGAGAAACTTCCCCTGACTGTCACTCATAAATACATCAAGCCTAAGTCATATGGGTGGGGAAAAAGGGAAGGTTGCTTGCATCTCTTTTTTTTTAACATTTCAGATAATAGTGGATTTTAAGGACTTTTTAATTCCGATAAAAGGGTTCGTCGACATGCAGCCCAGTTACCCATAAAAAGGACAAAAGCAGTTTGCCATCCTACCCAAGTATTATTATCAGTTTTTCTATGGTAGAATAATATTAGGGCGATGTACAAGAAGAAGAAGAAGCTGAACAGGACTAAGGGGATGTGTCTTTCTGACACGGTAAATTAACATAATGGATTTTTTGATGGAACTAGATTGTTGGGCTACAACACCATGTCGCGAAAATAACAAAGACGAAGAAATAAAATAGAAACACTTAAGTAGCTTAAAGTCTAAAGTACACTTCCTTTTTGAAATTTAAACGAGGATGTGATAATGTGAAGCGAAGGTTGCTTCATCAAAATTCCTTCTTTGCTGAGTACCAAATAATGCAAGTAAAATTTTGTGTAAACTAATTGCGGAATTTCATTAATTAGTCGTAATTAAATATTCATGGCCGAATTATAAATATTCATTCAAGTTTAACGGTTGCAAATTTAAAATTTTAATTAAAATACTAATTTGAGCCTAAAATACTTATGGGTTCGGAGCAATTGTGGCAATTATATGGAAAAATAGTTACCGAGTATGTATGAATTACTACCTACCCCAGGTATCGAATTGATTTACGACAGACAAAACATGCTTTATGGCACCGTAAGTACTTTGTTTTAATTAACTGCTACCTCGGCTATACTTGGATAGAGGAACTGAGTCGGGAATATAATTTTGGTTACATTTGTGGGTACAACCCCGCACGACAGAAATTAATGCACGTTTAGCGGATTAAGTATCAAGTCAAAGGAACTTTACTAAAAATTGCCCAGAAATAGAATAACATCTAAGTCTTCCAGAAAATGTTCATGTCAAAATGATTTGAATGAAAATAGGGCAAAGTCATTGCGGTACAGTAGTATTAGTTAATAATGGGGTTGGTATCCATATAATATAGCTAGCCCAATAAATTCTTCGAATCATTATGAAATTTCAAACGCTCACCCCTTGGGATCAATAAAGTTTCTTGAGCCTCCATTTGTAGAAAACTAAGTAGACCTAGGAACTCAGCCAATTGATCATTGGTAATGACAAAGCTTCAACGATTGGGCCTGAGGCAATGAGTCAAAAATCAAGCGCAATTTTGGTAAAATGGCTTCTTAAAAAAAACTACCGCATTCGGAGTGAATCTTAAAAGAAAGAAAGTACTGTGAGACATGGAATTTGGCCTAGAGGGGTCCTTGCTTCGTTTTTCTTTTTTTTTAGAATAAGAAAGGCGGGGTGCAGCACCTAGCAATGAGTAGCAATTTGTTTTTGCCTCGTTTGCTAAGTATGGACTTTTTCCTAGCGTCAACCAGGAGATAAATGTTACTTCTGTTCTTAGCCGCTTTCCTTGTGGATCTCCTTCAGCAATGGTTTTCCGGTCCGTTGCACATTATTTATTGTGTTTTCTATTAGTTGAAGATCTCTGCCAATTCATCAGTCTATTTTAAATGGGAGCATTGTATTTCATTGGATTCGTTTACATTGAGATCGATCCTTGTCGTCGTTAACTCGCAGCAAAAGTCTCAGTGCTGGGCTAGTATCTTTATTAAGCCGTAACCATCTTTCATAGTAATTCAAAGTGAACACTTTTCTCTGTCGCAGAATGTTTTTACCTGTTAACTATTTTGCAGTGAACTAGCTAAATACAATAACTGTTTCTCATCTAAAACTTTTGCCTTTATGTATCTGAGCATTAATTATCTATTTTCCGCAGCTCTTGCGAGCATTTCAAAAAATGTTTGAAAACATCTCCAATTCATTTCAGGCAACTACAAAATACAATAAATCAATGGTGTGACTATAATTTATGTGTTGGTAGTCTTAGTCCCCTTGGCCTTCGACTACGCGCACCCTATACATGTTGGTAGACCCGAAAACTAGAGATTCCATAGTACCTCTTCAATGATACGGATACATTAAAAAGCGAGAGGATGAGCTTAAGGGTTAACCCCCTGCATGAGTTTATTTAAAAGGATTTAGAAGTGTAAAATGAACCTATCTTCTATATAATCTGGTGGTGTTTATTTACAACAATATTAATAAACAAAACTTCAGGACAGTGCTTTCGTACTTAATCATAAAGCAGATTACCCTACAGAACGTGTATCGATGGTGACATAGATTATGTGTGTGCATCAGTGAATGCTAATCCATTTTTTTATTGGCTATATATTGGTCTCAAAAGAATGTACTCCTAAACCTAAGATAGCGGGTGCAAACTCCATTAACACTATGCATAGATATATATGCTCTGCACCTACATATATGTATGTACATAGATACTCTCACTTTAGATTTAGAGGAAATGCATTGCAGTTCCTTATCCGAGTAAATATTCGTTCGATATCGACTGGACTGACGATTAAGCGGAAAATCCAAGTGCACAGGCATATGGAAGTTTTGATTTTGCTTTTAAGGGATCCCCATAACTGAATGTGGCTTTCGGAGCAAAAAGCAACCACCAACACGAGAAAAATTAAAATGCACCATGGCAAGTGAGCCCTTGCGACTATTTTTGTTGGTACGAATATGAATCTGATGGTAGGTCGTGGAAGCAACGTCGTTTCCATTGCCGTTCGAACTAAAAAAAACCTCAATTGGCTGCATGAGTGTTCTTTCTTTCCTCTTTCGGAACATTACCATCATCATCCTTCTGGGTGGTAAATCCGAAGCGGAAGAGAGATATTCCGCAAAGTAGCGAAACAAAGATAGATCATTGTAGGGCAGTACCGACATTGTCAAAGTAAAAATAATTTATTGAACTTTTCTGGAGCTAAGGCACTGCACATGACTACTGCCAGAGTTGAAACGTCTCTTTCAGTCCTTTCCCTGGCAATACCCAGGACATTCTATTCGCACAGCATTGCATAATGGCCACATAATGTTGTATTTATGATTTGGTCTGCTCTGTTCTACTATGTGCAGTGGCACTGACGACCAAAATCCGATTCTATAAGTTTTCTGTTTCGAAAATTTTATTTTTGTCTGTCAGTCGCCAGAATATGGAAGATAAAGGCTTTGTCCGGACTTTGTGTACATTTTAGGTTAACTTTCTATCAATTTTAGATTCCCGATTGAGAGTCCTTAAAATCTACAAAAAAATCTCAAGGGTGCCGGAATCCGTTGTATGTGTGTTTTGTAGAAGAACATTTTTTGCTTCCTATCCTAGCTTGAGTCTCCTCTCTCTTTCTGGACGCTTCATTGATTCTTTTGCTTGTGTGTGCACAGGACGTCGAAGGCCTTGTTGAAGGACGTGTTGGCTGACTGGCTGGCTGGTTCGTTGGTAGGATGGAAAAGCTGATGCAGAAAATTCTTACAGTACAATACAACTTGAAGAGAAGAGGGAGAGAAAATTTCATATCGTGTGGTTCAGGATAATGTGCCTAAGTTTTCCCACAGTTCGAAATAGGTCTGGTAGCATTGATAAAGATTCGTATTTCCGACGAAACTTTTTAACAAGCTTGAAGTGTTTCTGTCGAGTGGGTAAGTAGCTTTCGTATTCACTTCTGGCATGAGGGTTGCTTGCGCGCACACAAGTTCATGTCTATATTACCCTCTGGAATTATTTATGAACTTTCGTTCGGAAGTGTCCGACGAAAAATGTGTATTTTTTTGGAGGAGTGTAAAACTGCCTTGCATAGCACTAAGATAATGGACAAAGGGATGGACAGATTTTTGGGTCAAGATTCTGTCATTCGAGAAAATGGGCGAAACATTGAAGTCTTAAAAAAGTTTCTTTGAAGTTAACGGTTATGTGAATGTTTCGAACATAAACAGGATGAAGTATGTCAGAGTTTTTTTTGATTCTACTTTTCATACACAAATATGAGAGCGTGATATACATACATATGTATGTACTTCCTAAGTTTGTTGAAAAAGTTAATCGATAGTCTGACATTAATTAGCAGTTGTTATACATAAATTTAATTTTTGACGATTATTTACATAAAAAACTTCCCGATTTGTTAATGATCTTATTAAATTGCAAGTTTTTGTCTGTCCGTACGCTTGTACATATGTATTTGATAAAAACGAAGTATAAGTCGTAGGGTCAAGTTGTTTTTCCCGTACTTGTAGAGCATGAGCTCACATGGAAAGTAGTCCAGGTACTGAAGAGAAAGACATCGAACGTGTTAGAAGAGAGCTTCACAACCGCAAGTGTGACTTTGATGATTCCTGAAGTTAGGCAAATTATCAAGTCACTTACTAGCACTGGCTAACGAAAGATAACGCAGTAACTCCGGAGAAAATTGAGGAGAATAACCCGAATGTCAAAACTTCAACAAGTCGAAACTCGAAAACTAAGCAAACGATTGAACATAACGTCTCACAATTAAACAGAATGCAGAATTTCTCTGGGTTTTCAAACTTTGGGACTGACGAGATACGGCAATCGAAGGTAATACTCGTTGGAATTATTAATCGCCATTGTATCCATACTTCCAAGTGAAACTGAAGAATATGTCATTTAAAAGGCTCAGGTCACACTTCCGGAGCATACCCACGAAACACAGATGGTTTTGTGTCATCCTTATTGGGTACTCTCAAAGCAGTTTAATGGCATAGCAAGGTTAAGAAGAACCCAATTTTCGAAGAAGAATCACTAAGCATTACATAGTTCGGAAGAAAAGGAGGTGATATATGTACATACATACATAATGTAAGCGTTTTCAAATATGTACATGCATAAATAATAAATAGTGGTATATCCATACATGTATTACTTTGTGTTAAATGATTATCTCTAATCCTAGAAAACCCTTCTTGTATCATATCCGTATCATTCAGTTGAATGTATCGTTTTGAAATAAACACTCCGTTACACAGTAGTGAATAGTTTTACAATTTACTACAACCAGTTTACTCAATCATAAGAGCTTCCATCTTCCATCAACGTCATGTCAGAGCGTAATTGACTACAGTTTGCAACATCTGTATACCCCCAATGTGCCCTAGAGCCAGTCAACAGTAGTTACTACCGCCCCATTCATTCAGATATTGCGCATGCAACAAATACAATTATTCATATTTTTGGCATCTGCAATGTAACAATTTAATGATTAATTTTTTATTTATTTTATTTTATCAGTGATTTATTCATTTACTGCATATTTGGCGAATGGTTATGGCAAGCGCCATTGGTATCGTTAAACTGTCGGAACATAAAAGAGGAAAAAAAATCCAACTCATGGGTGTAAAACTGACCGAAAAATCAACCAGAAAAAATCAGGAATTATTAACGGTACCCTTTTAGTGCTTCGCTGGCTATTATGGACACGAAGGCTTTTAACGAGCCTCAATATTCATCTGCGGTTGGACAGAGTTGTGCGAAGCTTTAATTCAGGTCCAGAACACCAAAACCATGATAAAATCTGCATACACATATGATTTTTTTTTGTTTCACCACAATCATAAAAATTAAAGTGCGCACAGTAAACATTTCTAGGGGTTGTTAACAGTACCTACCCGTGATTCAATTAAAAATTGTTAACGTTCGACATTAGCTGCTGAACAAATTTTTTTAAAAAAGTCTATAGGTCCTTGGTATGAAAGGATTTGGCTGGCTTTTACATAGTTTCGTTTGTACAGGACAATTATAGTGCCGACTCGAGAATCAAAGCACACATCCATTTGAAATGTGTTTATGGAAAGAGTAGATATTCTCGTAATTGAACACATAGGGACCCATGTAGGTAGCAGATGTGCGCCTGGACGTTCTTTGAAATTTAAATTAAGCGTATGAGGGTGCGTTGCGTATGAACAGCTGATGTGGTCGCTGCATGGGAAAATATATTTAAATTGAGTTTGCGGTTTTACGTAAATAGTATTAAATTAACAAATTAATGAAATGTACACAGATTTTGCAAGTTTCAAGTGTCACAAGACTCATCGTGCGGTGATTAATAGGAAGGCACACAAAAAGCAACACAGGAGGAATGACATTGCGATATTTGATGAGAGCATATAATCTGTCTTTGAAATTCGTACTACCTACAAACCGTTGGTATTTAATCATGCTTTAAGTAAGGAAACGTGATTCGTATCCCAAATGAAACCGAATTTCTTACTGCGCGCTATGGATACTTATACAACTCTCAAATATGGAGGAATACGAAGGAAAAGTTCACTCTTCAAGTTGCAGATTTAATTCGAACGAACTTATAGATAAGTCACGTCTGTGGTTTTGTATTGATCACGTATTTCTGTGGTTTGCTTAATTCCTGAATCATCCTTTGGCTAGGACTTTATGAAATCGTAAATACTTTCGAGGAATAAGTTAATTGCCACTAGTCGAATCCCACTGATTTTCAGGTGAGTGCCACTGCTAATTAGCATCGAACATTTTTCGATTACAAGCAAATTTTCAGGCTACTCTGTTGATATGTAGGCACACATATCCTGGTTCTGTCGAAACAGGCGTGTGATGCTTATCAAGCTCCCGCATTATTATGTTAGTGCAATATTACCATGATTATACACCTTGTGTGGAGAAATATGTTTGCACCACCATCGCACCACCGCAAGTAACAAGTACGAAGTATGGACAGATATATATATATTCTCAGATGCCTGTGCCGCCTTTGTCCCTTACATAATAATAAAAAGGAATCGTCTGCTTTTAGGGTTGCAGTATGTGTAGACCTGTACTATAGACGATGGTGTAATGCTGTGTTGCTGTCAAGCAGCCCTAAAGAAATACAGAATTATCATCTTTATTGGGAAATTATACAGCAAGGATGCTAAGATAAGATAAGATGAAACTCCTTTGCGCTTCTCGGCAAGGCAACGAAGGGTGGTTCTTCTTCTATAGAGTATACACGATTCTAATTAGTTGTGAACCCATTGGGTAAATGAATATATGGTACACACACATGAAGGCATGGTGTTATTTTCTTGCTTTCAAAGCACCATCGGAAGCGCAACAGTTCCCGCATCCTCAATGATCACGATTCAGGTACGTACAAACGACTAATGGCAATAAAGCTAACCTCCTTCCCTTTAGGGGAAGGAAGATATCTTCATTATTATGGAACAATTCTATTCTGCCGGTTGGTAAGTTAATACTGTTGAATTTAATGTAGATTGTATTTTACCTTGGCCTTGTTCTCTCCCTACAAAGTGGAATATGAAATCAAGATGTTTCGTGATTCGTTTATTCTTGTGTAATGCGGGGATTTTTAGCCTTGTTTTATGCGCTGCTATAATCAATACTGTATTGTGCGGGTTATTAATCATTTTGTGGAATTTCAGTTAAATTTTTGATATTGTTGATTGGAATTCGGTAAATACACTTTGAACTTTCTTCCGCTATACTTGCATTTATCCACGTAGTTGATTCAAATATGGATGAATAAAAATACAGAACTATTTATTACATTTAAAATTTATTGCACTGGAGATAAAGAGTATAACAAATGATAAATCATGTGCAGAATTTGCGAATCTTTATTAATCCTGTTACCAAATATTCTTCCTATAAATCGATTCAAGAGCAATTGTTTTTGCGTTCGTAAATTGTCGGTTGCATAATTAAATATCATATTAAAGATCAATACTTATGTACGGAGTTACTGAGGAAGCCATCATAAAGAATATATACTGGCACAAGATACGCCAGGATACTAATCCTAAGCAGAGCTCAGATAAAAATCATAGACTAAGTAACGTAATTGCTAGACTTCAACAATAAATATCGCACAAGTATTCCCAGCCGAAAAGAATGCGGAAGAATAAAAGAACCATTGTCGTCTAATTTTCTATTGTTTCCAAATGAATTTTTAAATATCAACACTCGCTCGATTTGTTTATAATATTACACAAAACTTGTTTCAAAGAACCTTGATTTCATTGAATTAAAAATATATTGATCCCGACTTCCAAAAGAGATAAACCGCCAACCAGAGAGAGCAGGCAAATTAAGCCCCCGGTAGACAAATGAAATATTTGGGCTATCGCATTGGTAATCCCGGAATCCCCCTTCGCAATTATGCCTGACGGCTATTGGCTATCACATAATGTTAAAATGAATTCAACCAGCAGTGGTGGCCTACCACTCGGACAGAGGCTATACTATGAAAACGTGGAATATGTTGAATTGAATATTAGTCGAGGGGAATCATGATAATAATTGGCCAATTTGGTCATGGGAATTATCCTGAGATTACAACATTTAACGTCCCTTTTAGTGATTTTGTCAATGAAAAAGACATTATTTCAATTGTGGGTTGAGTATCAATGTTATTTGAAAAATATGGTAAACAGTTATTAGCAGAATTACCTTTAGGTATGCAAACGTATTCATATTCGCCTATGAATGCATATAACCTATGAACATAGAACATAAAACTGATTAAAAATTTTACATAGCCTTAAATTTAACAAAGAAAGCTTAAACAAACCAAAATAACATGTACTATAGTTTGATGCCTAAGACATAGTAAATACCAAGAACATTTTAAAGATAAAATAAAATTAATTACGGTAGACGATATAAACGATGCCAGGAAGCTGATGCTTCCTCAACCAACGAAATCAACTACCCCACCTCACCCCCCACTATCGAACAATAAAATTTCACTTGAACTCGGATGTTAAATCCAATTTAACCAAAGAACCAACATCTGACTTGAATTACCACCGGTGAACGCCACCAATAAAATGAGAAAAGGGAAAAACAGGTCAGCAGTATCAACACATTTAGCTCCCACTTTTAAATAGTTATCTTCTAGTATGTACTGCTGTTTTATAGTGTACAACTAGGGCCAACCACAGCACTGTGAATGTTCTCTCAGATGTGAGGCATTTGAGGTAGTCGTTGGTTATATTAGCTTCTCAAGGCTTTTGTTTCTCTAAAGAATACAACAACAGTTGACTTGTGCTTAAGAGATAAAACAGTGGTAATGGTGGGCTTAGTGGTGGAACTTCATTGAAATGCATAACTCGTCCAAAAGTGCTGCGATAGAACTCAATTTGGGATTTTACAAATTCAATTAAGAAATGCATTCGCTCCTGCGTTCCGAAATCCCTTTGGTACCGAACGTATTTGTTGGGATGTCCCCCCACTTTATTACGAATTGGTATGCTGGCAGTGCAGACTTTCACCCTTAATACAGAGCTACGTCGAATGTCACAAGCTCGCCTGCCCTTCTACTGCTTGCATTTGAAGTGTACGACGACGATTAAATTAGTTGTTGCTTTTCCATCCTGACAGACGCAAATCGAATTTGTCCACATGCTACTGCGTTCACTCAATTCGTGATTATTGTCATCCAGATGCATACCACTACCATTCGTGTCTCGCACTAACCATTGTTACACAGGATAAACGAATTTAAACATGTCAAAAATTATTCCACAATTTTAGAATGGAACCGCACATTACACAAAATATACGTCATAAGCTTTAAATTCTCCTTAAATTCTCTTGTAATGAAAAAAAAAAAAAAAAAACAAACAGATGGAAAGTTTTTAACTCTCTATAACTACTTCAATAGCTTAGCACTTAGGCAATTCTCGAAGGTCATGAAGGTAAAAAAGTAAAACCTGTGCCTCTTAGACTAACTCTTCCCCGGCTATTTAATATGCACAGATTGAAAACGAATATTACTCCATTACTCCGGTTCCGTCAAACTTTTACAATATAAGGCGTTCGCGTCAGATGAAACCTTTTTGCCATTTTCCCTCATCTTTGCTATTGGGAGTGATTCTCCATTCAACCCGGGAGTGCCAATTGGGATTTATAAAAGAAAGTACTTTTGCTTGGAGTTTCCTACGAATTTGTCAATTTGGTTTTAAAGGCATTTATACTACTGCAATTTATATAAGATTTTAAAGTACCTACAAAAAAAGTTATGAGGACTGAAAAATTATTGTCCTTAAAGCTGTTTGCTTTATGCAATTAAAATTGTTATAATAAAGCAACGCAATATTAATTTTAAACAACGGAATAAGATTTTTTTTATTTTGTATTTGAATAAGATTTATGATTTCCTTATACGAGTACGTGTTTTACTGACAGATTTTTATTTTTTTATTTTTGATAAGAAGTAACTTTGTTATAAAATGCGGTCTGGGGTTTGATAAAAACAAAATAAAAACAGTGTCTTACTAATGTATTTAACAGCCAGTAAGAGTTTTTACCTGGGGAACACAGTATTCTGTAGTTTAAACGTCGATCCTATGCAGATTAATTACAATTTTCTAGATCAAACTATCTAGCAATAGCTTTGTTGTCAATTAGACTAGCTTATGCAGTTGCTGTTCTTGATTTTTGCGAAGTATGTACGTCTGTTGCGCCAAGTATTTGTATTTGTACGCACATATGTATGTATATACATCCACATCTTACCATAGCTTATAGAGTTGACGATTACAATATCTTATTTACCCACTCCTCGTGCACGACATACCATCAATTTTATTTTTCAAGTTAGATTGATAACGAGGAAGAAATCGAATCTGTCCGTCTCCTGCTATGCGAATGTTCTCTCCTCTCTCGTATTCACCGATCTGGAGGACTCATACAGCATTGAGCTTAGCGACTTTCTGAGATTCATATTCCTATCTGGGGGCTTCTACTCAGTTGTTTTATTTTAGTTCACAAATTTCCAGGGTAATGTAATGGGAACAATGGACCCACGTTCTGGGCTAAGTGACCTTGATTTTTCTCACTGCACTCATATACCTAACTCAACCTAAAGTAATCTTTTGTGTCGTTTTAAGCTGCAAGTTCAGATGGAATTATCAATTTCTACACTACTTATAGTAACGACTTCCGTAAAAAACTTTGTTTCAACTTAAGTGGAGTGAAACCTCCACTGAACACTCCCAAGAAAAAAAGTTTTAGTTACGGAAACCGAGTACCACTGTTCCAAAAACCTAACCTCTTCTTCCGCCATAATGCCTCTCAATTAGCTACTGCCACCTCATAAAAAAGTTCAACTAAAAAAGCTTCAGAAAACGTAGTCAAACGGGGTTGAAGATTTTCATAAATCGACTAGATCCACAAATGTACAGCCTTCTTTAATAAATAAATTAAAAAGTTTACACTCCTCCTAAGCCAATAAAATGGAATCGAAATCACAGGACCTCATCCTTGTTTCTATCTCCTTGAAAAATGCTAAGTATACATCTAGAGAATAATAAGAAAAAAAAAAAAAAAAAAACAGAAGAAGAAAAATCTGAAGTGTCTGAGGAAAAGTTTTCCTATGAAAATAATTAACAACTTTTTAAGTTTCTTCTATTATCGACGTGAAGGAAGCAGAAGCAGCAGGCAGCAGCCATTCCACACTCGTCTCCTTCTTAGCAGGTAATGTTCTACAAAGTTAAAACGATAGCCAACACACATAGATAGGTACAAGGAAGTAAGGTAAGGGAAGAGACAATGGCTTTTTTAAAAAAAGGAAGTAAAACAGTAGTGAATCTTGGTGTAGTCGGAGAACTGCAAGTAGGTGAGATGAACAGATTTTGTGAATCCTGCTATTACATATTTTAGGTCTCAGTATGTATAAATATAACTGTTTATGTGGCTATTTCCCTATATTTTATTCTGCAAAATGAACGACATTTCAGTTAAAGAAAGAACACAATTTTTTTTTGTTCTTTGATCTTTTTTTATATTTTGAGCGCCATTATAGAATTCCGAAACCGACGACGAAACGACGACGTGGTCCTTGTCTCCTTGGGCGGTGAACGAAAGGTTCTATGAAATTGGAAAATTAGTTCAAGTAGAGAGCATCTAAGGTGTTCGGTCGCATGGAAGGCGTTGAATTCAGCGAGCAACGGAAGAAAGTTTTCTTAAAATAATGAAAGTTTATGGAAATTCGACTGAAAGGATGTTATTTTATTAAAAAGTTACCTGGGTATGAAAGAAAGTTGCCAATGGCATCTTCGTTTTGCTGCAATAGAAGCTTCAACAGCCCAGGTACTAGGAAAAAAGTTATAGATTCGAAAATATTATTACTGCTGAGGATAAAGTTATTCTCTGGGGCAGGAGTTTACTATGATTGAATTCATTCGTTTAACCGGTGGTGGTGGTAGTGGTGTGGTGAGTCCGAAAAGAATTGTCTTTCGAAAACTTAGTTAGAGTTTTTTTTTCTTGGCGAATACATTCATTCAGTTAGATTGTTTGGCTTAAGAGTGTCTTTGAATTGAGGAAAATTATGAAAAGATATGGACGCAGTTTATTTGAAAGTATTTGGGTGTATGTTAGACGAATAAATCCACAAAAGTTGGAAAGTACAATAGAACAAAATTAAATACTGAAATAAGTACATCCATTAACAAATTACAAATAGATATTACTAATTGTACATAGGCCTCAGAAAAAAAAAATAAAAAATTCAAGCAATCTTTCACTTAATTGCGGTTTAATTGAGAGCCCTTTTAGCCTTGTAGCCGCTACAACATGAAAAACTGTCAATGAATTAGAAAATAACAATTCCAAAGCGCTCTAAACGCGAAACTTAAGTATCAACTCACATACATACATATGTACGTACATATGTATATTAATAGACCTATACATATATGTACCTTTCTGTATATATGTACCTTTGCACTAGGCACTAAGAATTTCGCAATACGTTAAATAAACGCATTAAACGACATTGCATCACACCAATCTGCATGAATTTATTTCCTATTTCCTAACAGTACCGGCAAGATAAAATTCGAAAAAAAAATTCATCTATAATTCCGTCCTAGCTGACAAAGTCTTCAAAATTGGCTTACCCTAATCGGGTATACATACATATACATACATATATTGTGAGAACTTCAATGCTACACGTACTGAATTATGAGAAACACCAAGGATAATATAAAACTCATTCTTGCTGTGCTATACTAGCTCATGTCTAGCTATTTCACGGGTATCGAAATGTTCAGTTGAAAATTCAATTTGCCTTGGATCTTTTATTCAATTTGTTCATCCAGTTGACTTGGCATCAAGCTCCGGATGCGGCGAAGGTGTTTGTGTATGATGCATGAATGGTAACTGAGAGTCCGACATACTTGAGTGGTTCCTATTTGTTATTATATGATCCACAAGGGTTGTAGGAAACGAGCAAAGCAACATGGAGTGACATAGCAATTCTTGCCATTTTAAGGACTCCTCCGGTCCCGCGCGATGTGGGTGAACGCTTCGCTTCATGCAAATATGAGTTAGCTACTTTCCAGAATCACAGATCCAAAAGAGCTATTGGACGAGCCCTTTAATATTTCACTTAATTTATCTTTTCACTTGGTTTGCTTTCATTAGAATGCTGCCTGAATTTTCAGTGAACTCAAACTTAACAATGGAAAAGCGACAAAGTGAAAATCCTGAAAGAGATGATAATGAAAAATTATTACATTCATTCAAACACGAATAAAAAGAGTACTGGTGTACAGTGGAAAGTGAAGAAGAATTGACGTATTATCCTGCACCAGCAATAGCATACCACATATACGAGTATGTGCCGGTACAATGTTCAATTGGCTTGAGATTTTCAACGATTGCTTGCTTGCCTACTTTCTGAATAGAAAATAGAAAAATATTGATTTTCATGCTCCATTATATTCCTCTCTAGGCTCCTTTAGAGAAAAATGCCCGAAATGATTACCAAGCGGGATTATTTTTTAATTATAAATTGAAATTGAAAAAAAATACAAAAAATACGAAAAAAAATCATAAAAAACCGGGTAATTCCTTTAGTGACATCTCTTGTGTTGTTTTATAGTAATCACTCATGGAGTCCTTTCAACATCGTTCTATGAAGGATGTGATGTTTTCTTTACACACTGATACTGGGACATGCCTTTGGGTGTGAAGAGAAGATTAATAAAATGAAACAAAATCCCGCCGCCTCTATGCCCAACGAGTGTAATATAATTCTCTCATTCATTTACGGCATCTCGGTCATTTACTTTTATTCAGATAAATTTGTTGGTATTTCGAGAGCGCATTTCCCACACAATATAATATATCCGTATGTACATGTAACCATAAGAATGCAATGAACTTTTTCATAAGTTGAAGGGATACTTTACAGTCGAAAATAAAATAAAAAATAAGAGTAACATGCCCAGAGCTGTGATTCTTTCATATGTACGAGTATGTCCAAATCGAACATAAGCCTCCCCGCAAAAATTAATTTTGGAGCTTTTAACAACTTTCATCGTTGTTATTCTAACCATTTGACTTTCGTCTTCTGTACGCCCGTTAAATACAAATCCATTTTTAATAGAGTAAAGTTTTTTTTCGAGAACAGTGCGCACATATAAATTCGTATACCGAAGTACATATACCAAAATAAAAGTGAATCGAATGAACAATGTTTTGTTTTGGGCTTGTAGCTTTGATGAAGGAAAAGTTTTGTATTGCATTTACCAACATCATCCTCCTTCACCTCGGTCGTCGTTTATTGTTGGCAAAACTTTTAACATAAAACTCACTTTGAAATTTTTTCTCTCAAACTGAAGTCATACAATCGTTGTCGTTGGAGGTAAGTTGGTAGGTAAACAGTGTTCCCGGCACAAGTCTTACTCGATTTTTTCACTTTTCTTGTTTTTGCTTGTAACATGGCTCCTTAAGTTCGTATTGTTTTTTTTTTCTTTTTGCTTTTAACAAATATACATGAACCATGGACCTCTTTGCTTAAACCAGATATACGAGTACTACTTTAATCACACAAACATGTAATGTGATTTGTCATATAACCACACGTAAAGGTCGCAATACTCGTAGCATAAGAAAGAGGGAATTTTAAAGTGTGACTTAAATTAGAAATTAAAGTCAAACACCCACAAGATACATAATATAGGGAGATGGGGAGCAACATTTTAGCATACATAAACGAATACGGTTAACCCCAACAGAGATGCACACAAGGATCTCTTTGAAAAGCTGCAATTCAGCATTCAGTTGAACCCGACAATGAAAGTCAGACAATACTCCACAAATTTTGTTATTATAAAATAATCGTTTGGGTTTGGTTTAAACCAGATTTTATAATATGATGTTGAAATCGCCAAAGCTAATATTAATTTCTGGTGGAGAAAGGAGGTGATAAAAACGAATACAATCTTTTTTTTTTTGCTATGTTCAATAGCTCAAACAAAATTTAACCCGCACGGATGCATGAGCATCGTCCCGGCAATAAAGTTAGTCGAAGGGCAGCATTGAAATTGCAGACAGCCAGAGGCACAATACAAAATGAATTATGCTTTTGTTCACAAGGATTCAACCTACAACACTGTGCGGGAGTGAGGATGGGTTTGGTCTGGATATGGAAATTGTACTGTTTAGCATTAAATTTTATACATAGATATGCACATACAGCCATGCTGTGATACATCAAATGATACTACTTGTAGCAGTCATCCTAGTTCCTGGAACGTGAAACCGATGCTCAACTCGACGACTCCACGATGCGAATGGTGATGATGGAGTAAATAAAATTTGAATTAAAATTAATTGATGGAGATTTTCGAACGTCAAAATTGGATTATGCAGTCAGCAGATTAAAACTTTTTGAAATTCAGTTTATTTGAAATTCGCAAAAGCCCAGTGAGCGAACGCACGGTCATTGCTAACTCTGTCTGGATGAGATGGGTGTGTTAAAAATAAAAAAAATCGAGGGATTCATAGTCCAAAAGTTGTGTGCTTGATGGAGATTTATCTCAGCAACAGATGTGCATGTACATAAATACATTACAATCTATATGTATGTATTTATATTAAACAGATCACGTATTAACTTGTATACTATAAGATATGATTTGGGTAGGTTAGATGTACAATGGTACATTTTAGAACCGCCTTTGACAACTTGTAATTATAATTATCTGTCAGTACTATACTTGTTACTTCAATTTAAATCAACGTCCACAAGACCTCCAATGTAGTGTAGTTTTGGTTCTCGTCCTCAATATTAAGACTATAATTCACATTCATTTAAAATCAATTACTACTAGATTCTTACCCCCTCATGAACTAATCTCTACCTCATAACTCTCCATTTCGTTTCATTACACTAAGGGTGACGATATTCTCTTTAAGGCGAATTTATCCTGTAGTTAATTGATATTGGGTATATACTTGTATCTTTTAAGGCGATTTGATAAATTTGTTTGCACAAATCAAAAATTTTGACTTTTTTTTTGCATTCAAGTACAATATCTAAAACAAATAAATAAATACACAAAGCGACCCAGAACGTGAAAGTGATGATTAGAGTCAAAATCACAGGATAATAAATCTCCTGAAATGCCTTTCCAATCAAATCCTAACATACGGAGATAAATAGTCACGCAGTGAAATTCACCTACACACAATGTCGTGCTGCCGGTCCTGATCCTGATAGCAGAAGTTTAATCCGAAGGTATTTTTTATATTGGACCATTGCGAAGGCAGTTAATTTTATTTCGATAACGCAGGGCTTAGGGAGTTAAAGAAGGCAGTTTATCCAATGGCTCTGTAATCCTGTAATAGAAAACTTCCCGGTCGCACCGAGACCCCCCTAAAGGGCAATTTGTGGACTTTATCACTGCTGCTATCTATGGATGATGCTAAGTGACAAATTAGGGCAATTAATAGTGTCAGTGGAATTTTCCAAGTCTGCGAATATTTTTCGATCAGAACAGCGGACCCACCACCCCTTTAGACGGCACATGCAATGATTACGTGTTAATAGAACCCATTCATTATTATATTCATTCTCCATCGTAGTCCCTTTTAAGTGAGTACCTCCGTAGAAGAATACGCGAGGCAGAGGAAAATCAAATAAAAAAAAGGGATTCACCACATATACGAAGTCCTAGGTCAATCGGGAGCTAGTTGGTTGGCTGGTCTGCTGCATAGGCACACGTACATATACATACATACATATGTGTATACATACATTGGTCAAGTGTCTGGGCATAAGTCAGCATTTAAAGCTAGTTCCTTCGATCCCTTAGCAACAAGTGGTGATTGCTACTGATTGTCCTTGGGGGAATTCGGGGAGAAAATGTTCGCAATATAACCCTTTTATGTCGTTGCAGTTATTTGTGTGTTCCCACTCGATTCACGATGGTATAGAGAGTTTAACCTTATTTATTAAAATTCTGATACTTATTTGCTTACTTTCTTTTTTGCGGAATGAGTTGGATGTAAAAAAAATTATTAATGGACTATAGTTAAAACATTTTTCAAATACATAAATAATTGTTTAAATGGGTGGGTATCATTTGCAAGAGAGAAGTGTTGCAAAATGATTATAGCAACATAAAGCTATCCCATCCACATGGTAGTGGATAACATTTTTTTTTCTTAACGACATGACATGGGTTTTTACTTACGACGAGGAAATGTGTTTGTAGCTTTGTTCACATATGATACATAAGATACACACCTAATAGTTTTGATATTACCGAAAGGTTGAATTCCATTTAAAATTGACTATAACAATCTACATATGTATGTATGTATGTACATATATATGTATTGCAAAATTTACAAGATGAAGGCTAATTCGCTTTGAGACCAGATCGAAAATCAAATTTGCCCATAACTTGCATTGGATTTCAAAATTAATCTGAAGGACTCCGATTTCGTATTGGTTATATTCTTTTTGTCCACTATTCATATTTCTTTGTCAAAGAAGTCATTACCCTTTCAAAAGGTCAACAAACAAGAAATAAGACGACTTCTCAAATAAATCTTAAGATACCCTTTACATACCTAATAAAAAAAAATAAAACAAAAATGCCGCAAACACAAATAAAATTGTTTTAACCTTCATGGAACAAGTGCACATAATAATTTTTCAAAGTTCAATTTAAGATCCTTGATACAATCAATATCCTTTTCAACGGGTTATCGCTGTCATCAGTATCATTATTTCTTCTTTAGGATTTATGTTCTGATACTTTACTTTTTGGGGTTACCTCCTAAGATATCTACACACACACAAAACTTTCATGACGTGGCACAATCGATTGCCAAGGAATTGTCTAAGCTTCTTGGAGGGTTCACTTCTTGTAGTTTTTGGCAATTTAACAAAACTTACACGGCACCAAAAAAAAAATACATAGCGATGCAATAAAGTTCTGAGCATACTTTTGCTGGTGGTGCAAAAATCAAAACAGTGAGGAATAATCAATGTGAACGCATAAGTATTGAACATTATTTGTTGCTGCTTAAAGTATAAGATACAAGATCTTAACATTTGTCAAGCTTTTGTAAACATGTTTAACTTGTTGAGTTACACTTGTCAATTATACCATTGCAGCTATTCCCGGGAAATATCTTACAAATTATGTACATGGTTTACTATTTATTTCAGCCAATTGATAAGTCCTCCTCCCATCTCCTCCTCTGCCGCAGTAAGTTTAATTTTGGTTGTGGGCTACATCTGTAAAAATACTTAGTATTCTTAGCATTGACAATTTTTGGCTATCAAACAAAACTATGTCAAGATCCCTAAGCCATAAGGACTCTCCTCAGCTCTAGAAATGAATGTCTTCAAAATGTTACATTAGTTGATTATAAAATGAATCTATGCAAGACATCGAAATAAGATGCAACAAAGTGGGGAAGTACCACTCTGAAAACTGTACAGATGCACTCACAGTTTCGTCGTGAAACTGCTGCTTACTCCAAAAGGGCCTCGCCTATTGCCTCACGGTGTTGCGGTTTTTCCAAGAGATCTTCCTTTATCTTCATAGAATAATACGTTTAGTATACATTTCGGCTTTGAAGGCTGTTTATCGACTTCAAGAAGTTCTTGAACAACGTGGACCAAGTTTTATGGGGTGTAGCTTGCGCTGCACAAAAATTCCAGAAATTGTGTATCTATTATCAAAGGTGTACAATTTTTTCAAAGCATCGGAAGACTTTGAATTTTAAATTAACTCGTTACAATGATAAATCTTGGTCGCTGAATCAAACTACATTGCTGCGATCCAATTTAGTTACTCTACATATTTCTATACCAGGAAGGTTGTTACCATTGTGACTCTGAGTGCCTCCAGTATTTTTATCGTTTTTAAGACGTAGAACGCGCTGCAGAATACCGAACTCGACGGTGCATAGGCGTTATTAGCACTCGCTAACCCTCAACACGACGTGAATGCGTAAGTAAATAATTACGAATCGCTTGATTTTAAACCCTAATAGGCTTCCTTCTTAATAGCCCTTCCAACGATTGCATACACATTTAGTAAACCGATTACAAATACCAAAGTAATATCGAAATTTATTCAAAATACTTAAGAAAGTAAATCGTATCAAAAAAAAAAAAAAAAAAGAAAACAAAAACTCTAACAAATTCACATTAAATTTCCAATCATTAAAGTGTTACAAATTAAATACAATTGAAGATTATCCATTATGGTGGGAAATGCCTCTGTATAGAAGCTCGTGGGCACACACAGCGAGGTATTTTTAAATCCAACAAAAGTGGACAGTATTTATCCTTGTCAACATTTTGTTTTGATACAAAAAGCGCCACATGAAAAGAAGTCTTAACTTGAACAAGCACCAATTTCATTTCAAGAGCAACAACAGTATTGTTATTTGTGGCTTTGTATTCATTATACGAATCCGGCAACGTATTATAACGTCGTGATTATGTTCTAATGTCGGTGGCCATCCAGAAAGCACACTCCGACTTGACTACGAACAGGAGGTGGTTCGATGAGCTACATCTCCGACCGGATAGAGGGGGATATTTCAGTGGAAGGGAAAACATTTTTCCTTTCAATAATACACTCGAGTAATATTGCTGCTGTCGTTGTTATTTGTCGATATATTATTTTTTTCTCTGTCAAGAAGGGGGGTCATCCCGAGAAAAAAAAAAAAAGAAAAAAAAAATGTATCAACAAAGTCAGATCTGGCAATATGTGATATGAAATGACCAGATTTTTCTCTAACTATATCCTTTTGTAGAGCCATAGAATCAAAAGAAAGGATAAATACTAGATATACTATTTCCTGGACATTGCTTTCTATCAATGTGATTATTTAAGCATAATTCAGCATTTCTTTCGCCTTGGGGTTCCAAAGGTTTGTAGGTATGCTTGTATATAAACGCGTTATCAAATACGAGGAAAGGAAATCAATTTTGTTGAAGCGTTGTACACAAGGAGCATTAAATCCTGTCACATCAGTCAAGCGTTTCTATTATGAGAGCCTTTCAGTCACTTTCTAGAAGACTGACTGCTTGTCAACTTAAATCCGTGAAAATTGTTGATTCTCTAAAAATTCGTTTTTGTTTTCCTGTGTTTTTATCTATTTTGGAGGACACCAACGGATATAAAAGCCTAACAACGCGGCGGGCGGTGGCGGCGTTCCCTCTTACAGTCCCTCTCTTTGTTGGAAGATTTACTCTCAAAGAAAGAAACAAAAAGATAGATATTCCACCCACTTATTTGCACATGAATTATTATGATGTGAAATAAAAATCAAACGAATCTTCATTCCTTTGGGCGTCTCTGTTTAGTAGTCGTAGTCGTAGGAAAACGTCAAAAAACATATGTCTCAGAGGCTTGTGTAAAGAGCGGCAGATCCTAGACATAACCTCTCACCTTGAGACCCGCCTGACACATGCCGGCTTGCTGTTTCACTTTTCAGAAAATTGAAATTTTGATATATGACTTCGTTTATAGAAAATAAATTTAAATTTAAGAAAAATTGCCCACGACCACGGCAGGATATACTTCATCCCTCCTTTCCACTAAAGCAAACTAGGCCGTATTCCACCCAATCTCAAGGGTTCCCCCAATATTTTTTTATTATTTTCCCAGGGATTGGGATGAAACAAAGGCACAATTTATAAATAAATAAAATTCCTTTGGGGTGATGTAAGGTGGATAGGATGACTTGCGAACGAGGCGGGTGCGGTCGATGAACGTACACAAGTGTCTTCTAGGTTGCGCCCCATCTATATCCGTTGCGTAAGTGATGCGGGGCATATGAATGCCGAAGGGCGGCAGCAAATAAATCTTAAATAATTTTCTATCGTTCTTCGATGTAAGAATAGAAAAGCATTGCAACAGATTGATGATCTCAATGTTTCGCAGCTGAATGTAATTTGTATCTGTGTAATAATATCGGCCGAATCCAAAGGATCATCATCATGATAAATTAACCTTTTAATCACAAATCAAATGGAAGACTTCACGGTCAAAAGAAATCCTAGACTAAATAAATTTTCAATGTGCGTTTACAATCGATTAACGAAGCATATTAGCTTTCGATTTTTCATATCCTTTTCCTATTGACTTTCTAACATTAGCCACAAGACTGTTTACCCATAGGTGAGCGCGGTAGATTATGTGGTAACAAAAGAGGTGAAATGGGTATTTGCCAAGAAAATCTATATATTATGTTTGAATTTAGGTAGACGAATAAACAGCAAAAAGGCTACGCGAATATATATGTATGTATGTATAAAAAAAAATAACGCTCACATGGCAACAATAAATCTTATTTCAAAATGTATTCCTCTGTCAATTTAGATCACATTTCAAACCCCAACCAACTTGCTACACAGACTTCTCCGCATTATATACTGACAAATACATATGTATGTAAATACCAAAGTCTACACAATTTTCATAAAAAAAAAAACACACTTCCCGGAACTTTGGCAAAGGACTCTGTTTAAGCAAATCTGCGTAAATTTGTTTGTAATAAACAGCTCATTCGCAAAAAGTGAAAATATAAAAGCATTTTGCCTGAGTGTGTAGGTGTGAGAGCAGTTTTCCTCCCCCTCCAAAAGGGGAGTTCGAAACGAGAAAATAAAATAAATAGATCTCAGTGAGAGATGAAGGAACCATTAGACTCATATTTTGGTCGTCGAAATTATGCTTTATTTGCAAAGGATATTCAACTCATGTCGATGTAAGCTTGTGTCACCATTCTTCTTTTTTCTTCTTATACGTTGTTTGTTTTTATTAGTTTGGTTTGCTTTAAAGCAGGTTATATAAGGTCATGGATTTTAGGGACAAAGGGACTTTGATTAGATGAATTATCTTGGATTCCAAATGGTAGATAGTATATTTCGCTTAATGGGGAGTAAGATTATTAATAAATAGAACGGCATCAGTTGTTAGAAAAGTATTTAAATCAAACTGAAATTCAAATAGAATATTTGGAACAACATTAATGGATAAATGATAAATATTAACATCTCACATTTTTACAGTCAAGTTGGTACTCAACTGAGTATAATAGACTACGCCAATTAAAATTATGAATAGAAAAAGGTTCTATCGATTATCTTTCATTTAAACATCGCAGATTTTAAGGGTAATATCGCTTAAGATATTTATATGATTTTACCTAGTCAGAAAGGGCGCAGGGTCATACGTCCACAAAATTTCGGGTCATAATTCCACAATCCTAAAAAGCAAGTTGGCCATAAGGCCACAATTATTTTTATGACTTATATAATGAATTAAAATAAAGAACAAATTTTGGAATACTGATCAGTTTATTTGTTGCATAGATATAATAATAATAGGTGCCATGACATAAGACCAAGTGACCAATCCCAAATTGATGTATTGAGCCCATGCATGAAAATCACTGTATATTTGTTTTCATGCGAAAATTACAAGATTATGGACTTATGACCCACCTTAGTGAGCCATAAGAGCACAATCGATGGGTCGGTAGTCCACAGAAATTTCCTGTTTACTTATGACCCTGCACCGTTAGAAAAGTTTATTCAAGAAGCTTCTTATGAACGAATCTCTAGCTTAAAATGTTAACGCTCTAACCAGACCCCCCCACTAACTATACAGAAGGGTTGCATATGACCTAAATGGATTATAGCTTTCGCGTCTATTTCTCTCTATATATTTATATTTGATCCATCGATCTATGCGGCTACTTTAATTATCAAAATATCAATTATTTTACTAAACAGATAACTACTTATTTATGTGGACACATGTCATAATTTTAAAGTTATACGTATAAATTTTGATAGACAAGTTCCTCATGCTACTTTTTCCCATTTTTTTCCATCCCCTGAAACGACTATTTGCGTCGTATCTTCTTTTATTTTCAAATTAAATTTTGCTAGGATTTTGCAGATGAGTGGTTTTTTTTTGTATTTCATACGACTGAAAGGGAGTCTTATTGATTTTTCAAAATTCTATTTCATAGAGATTTCTTAATTCGATTATTTAGGTTCTTTGGTAGACCGAAATGTAATAATATGAAGCAGTAAAATAATAATAAAACGTATTTCTTTGCGGAAACTAGATTTTTCTTTCATTTTTCAGTACAGTTTTTTTTTTCTTGGAATACAAAATTATTAAAAGTTCGAAGTGACTTTAATATGGGATTTAAGTTGTTCCTTTGGTGTTATGGTCGTTGGCTTCTATGAGAAGAAGGGTGGTTCAATTGGATATTGTAATGTTTATAAGTAGGTACATATGTACATATATGAAATGTGTTTTTCCGCAAACTCCTTATACTTTGAATTGTTTTTATATGAACGTTTACAACTTCAAATAGAGCCTTAACTATTTAGATCAGAGAAAGAGGATTTAATAAAGTTCATAAAAAAAATACGCTAAACAGCGAATTGTAAATGAATAGTCGTTATACCAATCAGTATAAATGAAGGCCTCATATTGATTAATGTTGAGTGATATTTTTCTTGTTTAGAGAGTTGTATTTATTAATTTTTTTTGTTTAGAATCCATAAAAGAACGGTTTGGAATGAATACCAGACAAAGATATACATATATATTCATCTCAAAATGATGCTGCAGGACACAGCCGATTTATTTTCTCTGACAGTTTAAAAGTAACCGTGGCAGGTTTTTTTTAAGATAACTCCTAACGCTACACCTGCTTGCTGTTTATACATACATACATACATACATACATATGTATGTATCTTTGGGTGGCAATCTCTTTTAAAATTGAGAGTAACTGCCTGCTCTAATTTATTCGAAATAGTTCCACTTAGAAATTGAAGCCAGGAGAAGTATAAATATGTTGTATGTGGACGAATATCAGCACGGTCACAGCAAATATGGAAATGAAGATAAATCGCCCATAATGGAGACGAACGATATATGTACATGCATAAATACATACATATATGTGCAAGCAAGTATGAGTTTACTCAACATTTTATTTCAAAGAGACTACATATTTTACTTCTTGCATAATTATACACTATCCATCGCTAAACAATTAAAACACAAAGTTAAATAAAAGGATCAGATATCAGGTTCATACATACATAACTAAAGCACCCCCCGTACACACAACAATCAAATAATTGGAACGCCTCTTTCGAATTCAAGAGGAAAGCAAATACAAACACTTTAATCCGGATGTGTACATATTAATTTGATATCAATGTTCTAATGTTCTACAAGAATATTCAAATGTTGACATTTAACTGTCAGTAGAATAACTCCCTAGGAGAACTTCGACCCCAATTAATCACAAAACTTCTAGGTAGACTGTCTGTCCCATCAGCACAAAATCTCATCAGTCATACCCCCAGTATAAAATGTGAATACGTATAAAACACGATGGAAACAATCTGCTGCTTCTTGTTTCTATTTGGAGGGGTTGATGAACTTTGTATCCTAGTACCTCTTGAATATAGCTAGGAGGTACATAAGTGGTAGTAACTATAGCTGCGTTTTTCTCCCTAAACTCTCTTCTTACTTTTGGCTCGCGAGGCATACTACTCCACTTGCATAGTGGTAGGATGCAATTGCTTGAAAGATGTTTTAGCAGTAGTACCTGTTGCTAGAGAGAAAGAGTGATTAAGGAGAACAGTTCGGAGTGAAGTAGAAACTTTTGTGGCTGCAACACTACTTGAAAAAGTTGACGTGTTTCCAGATGAAAAAAGTTGTTGATATCCTAGTCATTTATTTGCAAAATTAGGTCACATTTAATTGCTTTTACGTAACATGTAAATAATTTATAAACTTATCTCTACACCCATTACGTAGCTTCTCGGTTCTCATCAATCCTTGAAATAATATTGAAACCATTTACTAATATTAATTCATATAATTCATATTATTATTAATAATGAAAAGAAAAGGTCAATGCTCCAAAGATAAAACAATAAAATGCAAATGCACTTTCTAATTCAGTAACTTTCAAACTTTTACTGGCTCATATCTGAATAGTAAAGCTTCTACACGGTGTAGATGTGGGAGAGAAGTACTTCTCAAAATAAATCTTGTATTCGTTTTGGATAAGTCTAAATTAACGCTAAAACGGACTACTTGTGGACCTTGCTACGGATTCTATTTCAAGTAAAATCAAGTGAACTTCTCCACACTTTAACTTTAACTCAAAACTGCAATCTTCAATACGAAAGGTTGGATATAAATATGAGGAATTTCTAAACGAAGGAGGAGCAATTAATTTCTTGCCAAATTTATGTCAGTCTGATATGACATAACTTAGAAATAGGAGCAATAAAAATCGTTTAAAAATAGCGGGCATAAGAGTGGGTGGTACAATCAAACAGTGGGCAAGTGCATAAAGTCAACAAAAATTAAATCACCACTGTTTGGATGAAGAAAGTGCCACTATTGGAATGCCCCAAATTATTTCCCGCTATAGCCAAAAGAATGCTTAAGAGCACGTTTAAGCAAAGGGTCATTAATAAACTCTGGAAACGAAGATCAAAAGTGGAAAACTGCAGATATGCCATATTGAAAATTTAAATTCTGATAGTAACTTAAGAAAATATAACTTCTGAAAGAAGTTTGGCACTATCTGGCCTAAAAAGAGATGAAGCAGGGCAGTATTAAACAATTATGTTTCAAGCAAATTCTAACGTTGAAGAATCAAGGTCAAGGAGGAACTCTATGGAAATCCAGAAAACAAGATGGCTCAAGGAAGGGAGAATAAAAGGGGTACAAAGAGGGTTATTTCCATATTTTCTCAAAATAAAGTACGAAGTGGTTGCTAACCGATGCTAACTTTTTCTTCAGAGTAATAAGACTGAAAATATAAATCTGTGCATTAAAATACTTTGGATTATCTTGTCGTAGCACATTTTTGCAACATCTTATTTAATCGTTCGTAAAAAGTAAGCTTTTAGTGGTGACTTTTATGTATGAATTAATTTTTATCATATTCCATAACTCATTAAAATAAAATATAACTCTGCAACATCGTTGTCTTAATTAGTCCTATATAATATTGTAAATCCGACTTCAATTAATTTACTAAAAGGACAATCGAATATCCATCGAATCCTAAGTGACAAGGGGAAGTTGGTATCATTTCAGTTCAAAGTTGAAAACCTTCTAACCTTATCTGGCTGCTGTTACATTTGGGGGTTTTCCTAAGGGCAAACATCTACAAGCACCTCGACCCTTTTCGATCATATTATTTTAACTTAAACTACTAGAAGAAAAGAAAAAAGAAAAGGAAAAAAGCCGTAAGGGTTGGAATTGGAACTTTCCTGTAATCGATTAAATTCGAAAAAGTACCAAACTTTTAAGCCAACGGAAAGAAAACAAGACAAAAAGTAAGAAAAATAAAAACTGGGAATCATTGTAAATATGGTTATGCCAAAAGAAAGGATACTACTACTGAAGGATAATCTCGCATACGCAAATTAAAGAAGAAATTTCAATTTAGATGGCCAAGCAAAAGGACCTATTACGATCTATTACTATTCCTCTACGAGAATAATGGGGTGGATTTGTTGCGCCCTCAGAAAGTGTTGTGTTCAGTCCTCCAACGTCAACTCTGTTATTATTTTTATGTTAAACATTATCCTTACAGGACCTTTAAATGGACATGCTTATGGGGGCGTGAAATAAAAGTGGTATCTGGGGAAATCAAAGGACATAAAAAGGACGACGACAATTTCTTACTTCACTGGGGAGTGGGGAATGGGGAACGGGGAGGGTGCGCATTTTTTTTTTAAGTTTTCTTTTCTGTTTCTGTGAGTAGAAAGATAAGAGACTCATACAACAACAAAGAGCAAGCACATGTTATTTGTTTGAAAATGATATGTGTACCATGCATGTGCGATGCCTCCAACGTGAATATGCAAATTTATTCCTCTCGTATAAAAGCCAATGGCTAAAATATTGTTATCATTATAATTTTTTTTATGGATTATTAAAGGCCCTACTACCATTTTATTCCAAACATTTGTGCGGGGTCATCGCCTTAGAGCTGAATAATACAGAACGTCCCCACGAAAGAAATCCAAATTATCAGAATTCGCATGTAGACACAGATGGCGGAAGAAAATATTGAATTTTGTTATCGCTTCCGTACAATACGTGTATGGTACAATGCACACTATTTACGGAAACTGAAATTCGTCCTTGATGTCGAGTTTGATTTAGAAATGATTTTTTGAATATTCAATTGAATTGGAATTCGCACTATCTGTGTACGAATTCTGTTTTTTTCTTCTTCCTCTTTTTTTCGTACTATATCTGATACTAATAATCAAGACTTTTATAGACTTTACGTTTTTAAAATCCCACAACCCATCTCGGAAGTGCTAGACTTATATTCTCAACAAAAAGACCAATTTTTAACTTTAATTTGAAAACTTTGCACACACAAAAATGGGCTCACTGTTTTGGGTTTGAGTTCTCTTATTCTATTTTCCTATTAACAGTTAGAGAAAGAGAGAGAGAGGAACAGGGCAAAATTATTTGGCATTTCGTCAAATATTCAATAAAAGTATGTATTTGCTCAAATTTGCATTTGAGATTGTTTTTCCAAAAGTAGGCACGCGATACAAGGATGGCTCCACATGAGTATAATAGGGATACACATACATACATATATACGTATATGTGGATGGTCAGACATATTTCTAGGCAAATGGCCACTGGATATGAAACAAATTACCCGGCTGCAGCTGTCGTCAAATGCTGCCCCATTGTGCAAAAGTGCTAGAAAAACCGCACACACATGTTACGAAAGATCCGCATAATTTGCATAATGAGGATTGGGGTCAGAAGAATCATTCTCTTAACTATTCCAATGCTAATACGGACCACTCGGGGAGAATATGATATTTTTCAATAATGCTTCCAAATTCAGTATAACTTGCATATGAGGAAAACTATTTGTTTTTGGGACTGGGTGAGAATTAAATCCTCCAATGACAGCATAAAGGACAAAAACTTTTCATTTGCCTACAGTCAATGCTGGGAATATATTTGCTGTAGCGATTGGTATTTGCACTTTATATTGTTCGACTAATTTCAATGAAAAATTACTGTATTTTGTATCAATTACTCTGAATTTCCTTCAGTGGTAGTCAGTCAGTCAGTGGTAAATAACAGGGAAATGATTCGCCAAGAACACAAATTCCATAAGGACAGTGCAATAAGATAAAGAACTTAATAATAAATGTTTGTTACAGACAGATGTTGAATGCGTATCGGCATATATTTGAATTATTTGAGGAATGAGAAAGTAAGAAAATATAACAGAAAAAGCCGACAAAAAGACAGAAGCAAGAAACCTGATTTCTATGTTGACTCGAAAATACTCGAACAAGTTTTGATTTTCTGCTCAATAAGGAATAATTAAGAAACGATAGCTAATAACTATTAAAGATGAGTAAACAGTTCCGATGAGAGATTGCCAACCATTCTCGATGGAGGACAGTCCACAAATGAGTTACAGAGGCGAGAGACTAACAACTATTCCTGGTGACGACCCTTCCACGACTAACGAATCCATGAGAGATTATCAAATATTCTTGATGGATAACCATGAGTATAAGAGGCGACAAAGAACCGTTCACAAATTAGTTCCAGGGGAAGGAATTACCAACAGTTCTTGATGAACAACCATGTGTAACAGAATGAGTACTAGAGGCCAATGAGAACCGTTCACAAATGAAAGAATATCAACTTTTCCTGACGGAGGCCCACACTATCAGATGCCACCAAATATTCTTCTTAACTATTAAAATGAGTACCAAAGGTAAGGGACTACAAGCATTCTTGACGGAGGTTCATCAAAGACTGACGTCACTATCAGAGGCTATCTATTCTTGATGGATAAGCACTATGAGTACCAAAATGATTGAAAAGTCACGTACTAAGTTTATTTATTGGATGGACCCTTGACTATTGTGATTTACATATGTACATACATTGAAATCATTCTCTGAAAATAGAAATAATTGTGGAAGCAAAATAATTTCTATGTACATATGTATGTATATCACGCTAATGGTTGTGATTTGGATATATCGCTCTAAGTAAGTTTTAAGTTCGGGTTTATGAGAACTTTTTATTTAAGCGTGAATGGGCACAGTTCTTAGACGTTTGGCATAGAGCTCTTTTAAGACTGCACCTGAAAAAATATCCCCACTCTCAAGGCAATGCCGATTTAAGTAGTATTAAATCGAGAATCACGAAACACATTAAATAATTTGTCCATTAAGGCTCTGGTGATATAACTGCCAGCAACATCCAATCCAAATGTATGTATGAGGCAAACGTCTTATTGCCCAGATTGACCGCAAAACCTTCGTATCATGCACTACCCTCAGTTTCTATTTTATTTATGATTTCTCCAAAAATAATCTATACGTGTACACACGCGTAAATATTTTATAAGTGTTGACGTCATTACCAAACTCCTATGACGTCCTTTTTCAATTAACGACGTAGTAGGCAGCGTTATCATAGAAACGGATACGTATATTTTCTGCTGTACAAATGTATCTCCCCCAAGGTTCGTAGGCTATAAGAATAAAGCCTACGGCAACAAAAAAATATTATTCACACAAATGCAAGGTTATGAAAAATTTTAAATGAAACCAAAAGCATCTACATTCTCCTTTGTTGTGTGTGTATATTCCTCTAAATGCAAATCCTTTTCCGAATCCTCGTTCGCAAACATCTCCACTCAAAATGTATTCATATGCAATTTTTAGCTCTGCAAGTACAGAAGTGTTCAGTGGCTGAGTCTAAAGTGGGTACGTTGAACCTTTTTAAGAGTTTTTTTTTTTAAAGTAAGGAAAAAGAAGACAAACAAATGCTCAGAGAAAAGCAAAAATAACAACAAACAGAAAATTGATGCTTTTAATTCCGAATGGATCTAAAAAATATTCAGCAGGTAAAAATGCGGAGGCAAAAAACTCCATAACGCTAAAGCTGCTACTCTGCCGCATGCAGAAGCTCATTCACCTGAAAATGTACACTGGATTGTTGGATTGATCCTGCGTTCCACACCAAAGGCTAAAGTCAGATTGCCGCTGGCTACGGGGCTTCTGTGCAGTGCATATGTTGCACATTGTAATAATTATGTGCATGCATACATATGCATGTGCATATAAAAAAACATGCATTTTCCCATTTCTTCTAAATAGCTCACCGCACGAATCATTTATCAACACTGAAGGAGTTGTCTGATGGCACCCGGAGTCCTTGGGGAATGTTGTGTTATATTTGCTGCTTGCATGCTTTAGCTTAGGGTACTGGTGTAGACTCATGTCGAGGGAGAGTGAGACCGATTAAATTACATTTCGTATAGCTTTAAGCTATATACTTTCATATTTTTAGACAAGTATGTTGTATATGTTTCTAATTGTACATTGCATACGGCAAATAACAAATAGCAAGTGCCAAAGGAAAGGGTATAAAAGTAGAATTAATACTTGTCACCGGTTAGTAAGATTGTGCACAATGCACATAGGTATACCTTTTACGACAAGCATAAGTAATTATAAGGTGCGACTTAATATAATGAGATTGCTTCAGCAAAATAATTTAGGTACGTGCATTTTATTATTTAAAAATGCTGTGGTCGTCCTGCTGAGTAAATATTTTGGTAAAATAAATTGAAAAATCTTTTCTGAAAGTTCTTAATATTATCACAGGGCCGCATTCTGTTGCCAATCACATACCAGTAGCTCCTTCTGGTTGACTAGGTTTTAAAAATATTAGCAATATGTACATGTACTGTCTAGATTGCTCCCAGAAAATTTAATTATCTAAAAATACATCGGAAGTATAAATGGCGACTTTGCACAGAGATCTTGATTCAAATGAAGAAGATGAAAGTTACCCTGAAATTCGACAAAATCTAAAGTTAGGCTTTAAAGAAAATATGGATCATAAGGCATGTGGGTCTTTTTACACATTGAACAAGGCATTCGTAAATTCCTGGGGTTTCAGAACGCTTGTGATCTTTTCGTTACGTACAATGGTCGTGAGGTCCATTTTTTATTTGCCATGCTTCATACCTGTATTACATAAGATCGCCATCAAAGCAGTACTATGCTCAATATGACCAATAGTTTAGTTGTGGCTAGTTTTTATTTTCATTTATTAGTTTTTTTTTTTTAAAGAATAGCATTTACATATTTTTGGAATCAGGTATGATAATTTAGTCGTATGTTCGAATTGCTGATGGCATTAACGCATTGGGACTTTACAGGCAGCGAAAGAGCATATCAACATCCAAGTATTTGTTCAGGATAGCAATCAGAGTATGTATGTTAGTGTATACTATATTTATTGTTACAGGACCGTCGGGTCACGCTAACAGTATCTTGGGGACTCTTAAGAGCCGCTTTTTTGTTGAGCTTTGAGTGACTCCCTTACAGCACTGAGATGAGAAATATAAGCTTGTACCTGAGTACCTCTATCGCGACGATAGCTTCACAGGTTCCCAGTTTACCTTTTTAATAGACACAATTCGACTAAATGAAGTTGTTTTCCTCCACGTGAACAAACACAGTTATGTTTGCAAATTTTCGACTCCTGTCTTGTCTCCATGTATCTCAGGATATGCGCATATTATATCGCTCAGTTCAATTCGTTTGTTGTTGTGTTCACATGCATATGTTCATATAATTATTCAAATAAAATTCTTATTCTTACGTGAAATTACCATTTTTTAATCTGCGTGTTCAAACCGGTATGACCGGGAAACTGGGTAAGTGGAATACCTCTATAAGTGGAACTAAAATCAATTGCCCAAGAAATTCCATTTAACCAGGTTCGACTGTACATAAAAAAAGGGCTGAGGTTTCCAATATAGGAAATCGACTTTGGACTTAAAATTATTTTTTTTACTTATAATAGCTTATTCTAAGATATCCTGTGTAAAAATTTTGGAGAGGAAATTTGTTGTTGTATTTTTTAAAAAATTTTAAAATTTTCGGTTTTGACTAGTAAAATGCATGTTTTCATCGTTATTAACTCAACTAAAGGGTATTTAGTCCACTTGTAGTGCTACGTATACCCAATTTAACAAAAAGCGACTTGAATCGATTCTTAATTTTTTCTTTATAGGGTGTTAAAATTAAAAAAACTATTAGTTTAAACGGATTTTATTTAGAAAATGGAAATCTTCCCCGATTTCGATGAAATTTTAATATGTTATAGCAGGCATTTTTCTGAGAATTTTTATTTTTGACTGTTCTCTAATAAACTTAGCCCCAGACGCCTTGCCTGACAGTTGTTGCCATACCCTTAGCGGAGCGACAAAGTCGCGTGAGCATTTAAACCACTCCGGAAAGTGGAATTTAAATAAATGAATCGCGCGAAGCCCGTCATTTATCCCCTGTTGGCTATATATATAGGTAGTTAGCTTTGAAGGGGCAAAAATCATCCAAATTTAATTTAATTTTAATTGATTAAAAAAAAAGACTGGATCCTTATGAGGAATTATTGAAAACCGTTTTACATGTTTATGGGGATTTTTTTTCCTATATTGGAAACCCGCCCCAAAAAAAAGTTTATACTAGAAATCAATATAACGGAAGACAGTTTAGGAAGGCAAGAGTTTGGGTGCTGGTAAAAGTATTCAACATTGAATTTGATTAAATGTTTAAAACTGCTCAGTTTATACTCCCTGTTTCTGAAGTTCTCAAGAGCGATTAGTTGGTTTTGAGAATTCTTGATAAAGAGTAGAAGCCACATCCACCCTAATTTGCTTAATGGACCCCGAGAAAATCAATTTGACTCTCATTTTACTTTTTTCGTTTTTTTCAACTCCTTTTAATTTTGCATGTACAATATTTACATACACATGTACATGTATCCTTGTTGATATAAAGTATCTACACCAACGAAAGGGAAGATTCTTATCTGTAACTCAACGAGAATGGCTGCGATGATAATAATCTACTTAAGGATGTACAAATGAATGTTTTCCTAAATGTCGATGGATGAATACAAATTTTATTATTATTCACGGGCTGAAGGTTTAATACACCCAATAGGGTGGTGGTAGATGTAGAGCAGTGAAAAGATTTGTATGGGAGGAATCCGTTGTACGTATGTACACATGTACAAAGCTGCTATCAACGCTTTTAAGAAATATGTGGATAATTGCTGGAAAACAGTTATTTTAAGAATTTTCTAAATTAGCAGTGGATCAATCAATAATAATGAGATTCAATTTATAACTAGATCAGAAATCTGCCGGAACGAGAATACATTTATTTGAAATCTATACTACTACTATTTTGAAAAGAAAAATATTGATTTGCACACAAAAAAAGAATGTTTTCTTTTTAACAATTAAGTATCGTATACATTATACCTATTAAAACAAATTCTTTAAAAAATCGTTTGTATATCATTTTACAGAAGCTTAGTACCTAAAGATGTTTTATATAGACGTGAGCATTATCAAAAAAGCATTTATTTTTTTTTTTGTTATTTTTTTGCGCAAGTCCACACCTAGAACTCAGTTTGATTCCTGACTTAATTGAATTTAAATTGAATACATTCGCCTGAATAAATGAATATTAAATTTAGAATGTACGCTTGAATTTCAGCGATTTGATTGTGTGTATAAAAATTTGTCAATAAAACAACTTTTTAGATACTGGCGTTCAGAGGGTGTATGTATATTATGAAAACATTGACGAAAGAGGATTTTTTTTTTTTTGTAGAATACGTAGGAATACATTTAGGTATGTATGTATGTATCTAGGCACAAAAAAAAATCCTTTTAATGATTTTGTTTAGTTAGTGGTTTTGTAAACACATAAGTTTAATTAATAGTTTGATTCTAGGGCCAAAATTGAGCTGTCAATAGATTTACCTACATGTATTACAGGTTAAGCTCTTGTCCAGAAGCATACATACATACATATGTATATACATACACATATTGGTTTTGAAGCGAACTGAAAATGAGTTTAAGTTTTATAGACCTTTTAAGAAAGTAAAATGGCAGTTATTCTTTTGCCAAAGGCAAAAGCATTGCCAAAAGCATTAGTTTGTCCAAGGAAAACGCATCGGAACCAAGTTTTGAACAAACAGTAGGTAAAGTGATGTAAAGTGTAGGTAAAGTACTGCGGCCAATCTTTTACCGAGGTAGCTAAACAAACATCATTCTTCGCTGGACGCTTGATCCCGGGAAACTGTTTTTCTTTTCTGTGTTAGCACTCAAGTATTGCACTAATCAAATACTTTATGGATACATACTGTAAGAAAGATCATAACGAGGAAAAAGAAACCACAACACACTTCTTATACGCATAAATACATGTGTATCCCATCGTAAAGATTTTAGTGCGTTTTTTTTCTCATTAGCTCAACTGCATGTACATATGTGAAATGTGTTGTAACATTCAGCTTTTCTTTTTCATTGTAATTTACCATTATTTAAGGTATTTTTCTCTTTCCCTTAAACTCGAGCTAAAGAATTATTTAAAAAAAAATATGTAATAATAACTGCACGGCACTGACAAACGAACGGGTCAAAGACAATCCAAGCATTATCTAAGCAGCAAGTAAGTAGTAGTGTCTCAAAGTTATTTTCTTAAATGTTTTCTCAAAAAGCAGAAAGGCAGTATGACAAATAGAATCTCTTCTTAAACTATCTTTTAGTTGCAGATTTTCATAGCTTTTATTCCACTTTTATGTATTTTCTTCTCTTAATGTCTAAAAGAATAATCCGAGAAAAACAATAAATTTAATTAAAAAATAAACCTATGTATAACAAAAGTACAAGACGGGAGCACCGGAACACGAACGCAAACAGGAAGTGCAGCCATATACACATAGGCAATATAGTGCTACAACATGTCCTTAGCGCTTCTTTAGGAAAAAAAAAGAACAACTCCTGAATAAAGAACAAAGTATAAAAGACACACAAACAAACTTTTTTTTTTCTTTCTTCCAAATGTGCGCTGCTCTTTATTTATTTATTTTTATTTTTTACTTTTTCTTTTAATTTTTATTGTAAATTGTTGGTGTCTCTGAATGTTCTCAGTTGACTCCTTCCGTTTTACCTCTTTTGTTGCCATAGTAGACTAATAAGATGTGCTTCCATAAAACAACCGCCATTTGGCCACAGAAAACAGGTTTATCTGGCTCCAAAATATATCAACGAAAGGATCGTTAGATTTCATCCTTCATTCTTCTGCCTCCACATTTAACATTTGGGTTATAAGATTTGAAGCAAAGCAAGTAAAAAAAAAAACTATGTTTAGGTTATGAGTTTTGTCGTTGTATTTACAATGGAAGTCGGTAGGTTATTATTGTGGTGTAGAATACACACAGCCAATTTATTCACTCTAATTACTGGATTTGAAGCTTTTGTCTACACATTTCTCTTTCGTTAAATACAACTCCAGCGAGTACATATATAATTTTCAAACACAGAAATTCAGTAGCAAAAATAAGTTGCCACTCTTAGTTCTTAGAAATATTTGCTGGAGACCCAAACACAAAAGAGCCCGTTTAATTTTTTTTTTATTTCAGAAATTTTTATAGTAATGGTTCTATCCGAGAGTCGCTCCAGAACAAATGACGTTACGGTATGGTACAGTTGGGAAAGTACTCGTAGGTTACAGATAGCATATTACTTAGCTGTAAACTTTGACATCCTTAAATTCCTTAAACATTCTATTTAGATTTACTTACTCGTGTATAAAAAAGAAAATCAATCTGAGAACGAGACCAGAAAACGAACCATGAAACGCATACATACATATGTATGTATATATGCATGTACACATGTATATTTCCTCTGTCCTTTCTGATCAGCCTGATTCCTGATAGCATTCAATCAAAGTTAGATGCGGTTTAAGAGTTTCCCTTTCGATTGCCCTTTGTTTCGATATGTGAGATACTTTTGGTATTATATTATATTTATATATGTATATCTTATCCCACGACTTACAAATTTTAGTCGACGATGCACCAATGATTTCAAATATATACATATGTACATATGTATATTGATTACAACAAAGTCTTAAGATAATCATAATGTTTATCTTTGGAAATAAAATTCACGCACTGCACCTTTCAAGAATTTGTAAGCACATGCAATATGCACACATTGCATATAACGATTTCAATTCAGATGTTGGGGTAATAAAATTGTATATTCCGCACAAGCTATGTATTACTTTTCGTTCCTATACATCAGAAACTCTTGTCAATGAACCAGATATTTTCATAAATGTGTAATAGTTGCGTCCAGGAGATGTTATAAAGCTTCCCTCCTCTAAGATGCAGTTTCATCAAATGAGGGCATTTTCCTTACACACGTCCGTATCTTTTCACTTCGTCGACACAACAAGGGATAAGTGAAACGACCGGAAAATATGAAACCTTCCGTGTCATGTCGTAATTCCAAAGTGTCAATTTTTTATGTTGCCCGTGGGAATGCGCGATTAAAAAGCACGGAAAATTTATGAAGAGTAATTTTGCCATTTTCATTTTATGGGGGAGGAGAACACCAGAGAACTAGTATTGTAGCACTCGGGTGTGACTTGACACCACTAACAGCAGAGCTGGAATAATTCAAATAGATTTACGTGACACGGCATGCCATTTCTCCTCCTGTGGTCCATTTCTCCTCTATTCTTTTCCAACTCGAATTAGAAACAATCTAAATTATTAAACACTGCGATTGGGTGGAGCGGAGGGGTAACTCAAAGTTTTTTTTTATATCTTACAACTAAGTGCTAACATTTTCTTGAATCTGGTAGAGCGTGACATCGTTCGCCAAAAATCGATTTCAAAACGTAATTGTCTGAGAATAAACCAGTCAATTCGGAAATAATAATAAAAGCATAGCACTGCAACAGCAACCAGGAATTCTTCAAATGCCGTCACTATGCATCAGAACGTTTGGGTAGTCCCTAAGTTTCTATTGGATAAGGAAGGGAGGGAGAAAAAGAAATGTAAAATTGTCTGATTCTAGTTATTGACTGTAAGGTTATTGGAAATTGGGTATAATTTGGAATATGGCGTAGACGAATACGTGACTCTTTCTTGGTATGTGACATCATTGGGTATTCAGTTGGAATCGCAATTGACATCTGGTGAAAACCCAGCATATATGTACATATGTATGTATGGTGTAGAATATAGAGGCATGTTGCAAACACACAATGCCTATTCAAATGATCGTTATCGGCAAATCCGTTTCGAAAATTCCATGCAATTTACTTGACAAATCAAATTGTCACGAGGAATTAATACTACCAGAACAAGAGTTGTAACACTTTAGTTTAAACATTCATTGGCTGAGCCAAACAGGAGTATATGACTTTACTTGAGAGTACGATGTTCGTTTGAAGATAAAAAATGTACCTCGTCTGCGTTTTAAAAAGCCTAAGATTTTGTTCAATCAAACAAATGGATATAAATTGCATAGGTTTGTATATTAAAGAGATTCAGGATGTTTTGCTAGAAAATGTTTGCATCTAAATTAACTGTCAAATGCGCCTTGACCTTAATATGGTGTTAGCTGCGAGAGTGTTGAATGCTAGCTATTATAATCGAATCCAATTAGGAACTGGGTTACTAATTCTGTGGACTTGCTATTAAGTTGAAGGTGTTTTTGTTTTTGGAAATAAAAATCTTCAAGGTTGTTGGAAATTTTTGCTAGAAGTAACGCGAATATTTTGACAACTACGCGTGCTAGAAGAAAAAGTTCCAAACAATTCAGCATTTTTGAGAAGTTCGTCGACATCATGTTAAAGCGTTAATTTTATTTAAGTTATGTGAGCCTAATGTCCCGAATTTGTCCATAATTGGAAGTCAATAAAAATTAAAGTTCGAACATGCCTCCAAAATGATGAACTCTATAAAAAAAACTATTGGGGATTTTAAATATTAGATTTTGAAATTTTCTTCAAGATGTAAAATTTTCGAAAGTCTGTCAAAAGTTTACCGAATTTGCACATCATATTACAGTTTTGTTAGAAGTAAAGCGATTTGGAGTGAAAACTGTGAATCAAATTTAGCTTCACAGGCCATAATGAATGTACATACATACATATGCACATAGATGCACTGTGCACATAAGATAATAATAAGCAAATGTCTCAAAAAGAAAACAGTTTAAAAATTATAGTTGCCATCTTGTTTGTTTACTTACATTGCAATATTCACGCATTTGTCGAAGTTACGACATTAATTTAAACTTGTTCCATTTCCGGTTTAACTTCTAACTAGAAGCCTCATAAAAACGGACCACATATTACTCACCTCTAAATGTATGTGCAATTTGCATTTGAAGTCTATGCACAAGCCCTTCGAAGTGAGCCAAGGATATGCATTATCCCCAATCACTATTCCGGTTTGCACGTGGTAATTAAGTGCTGAAATTATTATCGTTTGCGGTGTTAAAGGCAATGTAATGTCGAAACACGTTACAATACAACTACCCAGTTAGTTGATTTGATAAGAATACCAGCTGTGCAGGACAGGGCTGCACCTACTTTTTGTGCACTCTCCTCTTCATCCAAGAGATTAGTTTATGTCATCTGTTTCCGGTGCAACTTGTAAGCGATGAATTAAGCGAAAAACTTGATTTTAATATTTTCATTCATTAAAACAGAAGACTTACATACAGCAGTCACGCAGAGAGACAGACAGAGAGAGCAAACAAAAAATACAACTTGTTCCATGGTAGTAAGAAAAAAAAAAGGATTTTACCCAGCCGATGAGGATAGACTCCATTCAGCGTTCCATCATTGAAGATGCAATGGATTGGCGAGAGCAATGGATTTAGGTAGCATGGCAAGTCTTTTTCGATCTTAAAATAGATGTGCAACTCAAGGTGAGCGTGCAAACTAGTTAGCATTTGAAGATGCCAGAGGTTACTACTGAGATTGCGGCAGCAGTATACTAAATATTTCCCCGCATTGCATTGGATGTTGACATTTTAATTCAAAACAAAAACTTCTACGTAACAATGATATTGTCGATTGCAGTTGCCAAGAGATAAATTCATTTTCAGAGCAAAGAATTCAAGTGATATCGACCTGGTGGTTATTAAATTATATCCCCCGGTCATGGTATAAAACTATTTTTCACTTTTGGGGCAAATTTATTATTTTGGCCGATTTTCCACCTATACTACGTATACCTATATATGTATGTATGTATGTATATATACTTAACGATGCGCATGGTGCAAAAAATAATGCTGCTGCATATCTCGTATTTAATATCCCCTATCCACCACACTGGCAAGTATCCAAATCACTGGGTGTGGCTTAGTAACTTAAGACTTAGGTTCATAAGCGGATAAAGATGTCCTCGCCTTTAATTGAAATTGCGGCGGCCCAAGTCCACAACAAGGATGATACCCCATAAATACGTTGCCGTAGTTGACATTTATTTCATGTTGGTAGGTACCTATACAAGAAATACCAATACAAAACAAATATCATTCATCATCATCGCCTACACAGAAGAGTGGACCTCTTATCTCATCTTTATTTCTCTTCATCCCTTGCTTTTTGTGCTCTGATTGCTGACTCATTAATTGAATCTGCTGACAGATGGAAAGAAAATTCGATAGTGTGTTCGTGCTCGCATAATGTGTCCTGTTGAATTTCTCCACTTCATTACGGAATGCTGCTGCTCCTTCGCTAAGGTTAAATTGACCGAAAAATCATTCATTCAATCGGGATTAGACAGATCCCTATGGAAGTTTTGACCAATGATGATTTATCTATAATTGAAATCTAAGATTTATTTTGTATCTGATGCTCCTTATTGGATGGATTGGGGGGTTGATATATATGAATATCATTAGAGAGAGCTGGATGGATCCATTTTGCTCGCGGGGCAGAAAAACCAAAAATTTCACAAACTGTTTGTATCATCGAAAGGATGTGAGAAGTTCCCAATGGCCTAGCAGTGTATTTATTCCCTACTTACTATGATGTGAATGTAAACAGGGCACACAGTTTCTCGTCTCTATAATATATGCCATGCATTTAGTTCCACCTAATAGCATGGCTTAATTTGTGATTCAATATAAAGAGGAAGGAAGAAGTTTTCTTTTAGTGTAACGATGTCTTTTGAGATTTCGCACAGACGATGAACCCAGAAAATACACTTGCGCCACACATTCAAGAATATTTAATTATTCTCACGGGACAATAGTGGGAACATTTTGAAGCAGCCCCATTGTTAGCTTTCGTATTTCCGCTCATAGGCTTGTCTGCAACAAGATCGCTTTGCAGGTAAACGACTCGACCAACGAAATGACTGCGACTCGGTGATTGAATCATGACTGGGAGTATTTTCAATTGTGTGTTTCCTTAGTGGAAGTCCCCACCTAGCGTTCCCTATTAAACGCTATAGTATGCCATTATTGCATTTCAAGTAATCTGTAGTAGTTTCCCAATGTATTTTTTTTTCTTTTTTTTAATAACTTTGGCTGCAGGGGAGATGGGAATAAAAGTAAAGGAGTGGAAGTAAGATAGAAACATGATTTTTGTTTCGATAACCTTTTTGATTCCGAACAACATAGAGCTCCGTAAAATGCAACAAAAGGATTTAACTTTCGCTATTCAAAGAGAATATAAGTACAAATAGTCGAACAAAAACGTTCGAAATTAGCATTTTCATGAGTTTTGGTGAGCATTATTCTTCAGATAGACATTATTACCTTTCACGTTCCGTGAAAACTAGTCACTTAGTTCAAATGGCACTGTCATTGATAAAATATGATAGATCCAGAATTAGACTGAGGAATCCGTTACATTGACCTCAGGTGACGTTGCCATACCAGCCTTCAGAGAGATTCTAATTGCGCTTAGAGAACACTTACAGAATGCCCTCTTCAGGCTCTCTTTATGGATAATTTTGGGTTGAAGGTCAATACACACAAAACTGAATTCGAATCTTTGAGTCTTCCTAAAGTGTTCGGTACCAGCCTTGCTCTGACAAATACATATATTGTAGTAAGATAGTTGGGTTTCATCTAGGGCAGAAGACTTAGTCGGAACCATAACATCGTCGAAGGCGTAAAGAAAGCTGTGGTATCTCTCTATTTTCGCACAAAATTTATACAAAGTTTTCGTAAGTGGTTTATGCAATCTTAAATATCACACGGGCTTTATTGTTGATATCAGGCATAAACTAATGTACGGTGTGATTGGAAGTTCGGACAAAACCGTTCATCACAATCCACTAAGCAAGGTTCGTGGGAAAGCTTTTTAGACCATATCTTCATACAGAAACTCCTTTTGGTGTTCTGAACTTCCAATTTTATTCAGTCCTTTAATTCCACTTTCCTGCTGGTGTGAAAAGCTGATACGCAGGATTCTTTCGAATTTGCCTTCGCCCGGCAAGTTTTTTTTTTTTTTTGTAGAAAAACAGTAAAATCAAATTTCAGCCTAATTTAAATCACATATTCGACTATGTAAGTGAGGGTAAGTCAGAACATATTCGAAGATTTTAAGACTTATACCTATTAGTTATCCCAAGCGAAAATATATAAATGTACATTATTATGTATTTACATATGTACATATATCCCTCTTTTTGGAACTATGAACTTTTGGAACTATTTTGGACATCTCTAAGTCCAAAGTAAATTAACTTTACTGCATGTGGTGTATACGTACATATGTATGTACCTATGTATGCACATGTTCCTAACAGCTCGTACAACACTTCATTTTCTCGAACGTTTTAACTATGGTAATTTTTTGTATTCAAAATTTATTGCAGGAAAACTTTTTCTAAGCGAAATTTCCTCTTTCTACCAAATTTCCATTAATGCCGAAAAAGTATGTCCATATTTCATATTTGTGTAAATAATAACCATAACTATTCCAGATCAGATCAAGTTCATCAGGTGATATATTATTCTTTCAGTAAGACGATATTGACCGATGAGAAAAAAAAACGATTAATTTCCGGCGCCACGCCAAACACAAGTGTCCTCTTTCGAACTTATTTTCCGTATATGCATGTGTATGTATATAAATATGTACATATGTAAGATTGCAATAATTTAAAATCGCACAAGTCCACAAAGGGCAGAGAGGGAATATATTTATGAATGAAATAGAAACGCTAATAGTATCTTGTTCCATCCTTCTACGTATAAAAAAACAACTGCCTCTTGTTCGACGATGGACCGGAAAAGGGCAATCAGCACTGTGCAGTGAAATAAATAAAGGCTTCGCTCAGAAGACGTGCACTAATGCAGTGTACCCACAATTGCACAGCGCGATTCCCAAAGCAAACATGTCCTCTTGGTGTACGAATGCTGCTGGCACAGCGCTAACTCACATAACCTGAATGAAATCGTGTGTAAAGGAAAGAAGCTATCTTAATCGAGAACTAGTTTGAGTAATAACTACTTTGGTATATAAATTGAGGGTTTATTGGCAATCAGTTGCTAGTTCAGTTGCTTCTGAATATTAATTCGTAAACAAGTACATGGCGTCGTCGAATACCTACTACATACACACGTTCTACTATTAATGAAAAGTGCAAATTGTCGGAGGCAGCTTATTTTTCGTTAATTGAATAATGTCCTTGTGCTTTTTGTGTGTTTCGCTGTAACCATGAAGCATAAAACAAAAGTTTGTGTGTTGCGTTATATCCGCACCCAAATGGCAAACAAACGTTGCAACGTCATTGTTTGGCGCAAACTCGACGAAAATAATTGAATTGCGTTGAACAACAAGTGTGCGAAAGTGCACTAATAAATTAAGAATAAAAATCTCATGGCCGGACATAGCAATCATATGAAAATATATCTACATATGTAAGTGCAAAATATACACTTTGCTTAGAGATGGAGTTGCAATCTGCGATATGTACAAAAAACAGCACCGGAGCGTAACCGAAAAATACAACACACAAGTACTTATTCTGTACTTGGATTTCATTTCAGACTGAGCTGCTGCAGGGAGTTTTCTTACATTGCGCCAGGGTAGGGGCTACTACGCATTTGAAATGCATCCATGTCTTCGTTAAGTTCATCTTAAGATATGATGGTGCTTAGCACAGTACGCGTGCACCGTGCACAGAATCTGTGGGCCATAAATGTACCAGAGAGCGGCCATTCCCAACTCAAAAAACAAAGAAAAAGAGAGAGAGAAAGAGGGAAAACTGCGCGGTCACACATTACGTGGGATATTTTTCGATGTCGAAAACTTCTCATTTTTAGTGTGTAGTGTGTAGTCACTTCTCTTTATTCAGCCACTGTTTGCCTTAAATAAAATTTTGTTGTGTTCGTGTCTTTCGTATATCATGCATGCATATGATGACATTTGGTGTGTTTCTTTTCGTGAACACAAGAAAATAAAAAAGATAAGAAAAACCTCTTTGAGCCTGTTCTACATGCAGAGGTTGTGCGAGCCAGGACTGAGCTTGGTTTACGAACAACACCAACCGTCTTAGAGCTACCATTGCTTTGCGGCAATCGTCAGTTTTAATTTGTCTGTGGTGTGGTGGAGTCGTTTATGCGGTTCGGTTTTTTTGGTGGATATAAGCGCCTAAGTCAAAAGCAAAAAAGGGAATGCACTGTATTTGTCGCGGTGAAATAGACGTTTGTCGCAAACGATACAAGTTCAGATAGACTTTTTGTGATGTTTATAATTTAAAACCTATAGTGGCAATCTTGTGATTTTAAAACAAAATGGATGTGAAAATTGAATATTAACGAAAATAAACATACATTTACGAAATAAATAAAACAAATATATATATACATATCTACATGACATATATCTCAAGCTACAGCTAAATAAAATAGAATAAAATGCCTCATATTATATCTCAAGGATTATACCTGCTTTTTGGAATAGTTCTAGGTAAGGATTCGATTTATTTTATTTCTTTTTTTTTAATTTTCATGTATGTATCGGTATGTACATATTTATATATAGTGCACACATATGTACATATGTATGTTTACATGCACACAGATTTGTCTTGAGAAAGATAATTAAGAAGTTCAACATGTTGTCAGCACTAAATGAAAACTCAATTAATTTCACAGATTTTTCACTCGCAATTACATACATACAACAGTCTACACGCTGAACTAGAATATATCTTCTAATTAATCCCCGATTCTTTAATGAAAAATATACAGACATTTCCTGTTATTTGTAAATTTAGACTTAACTCTATGCGAATAGATATCTTCTAAGCTCCAACTTATAAAAGAAATTAGCACATCAAGCTCGTGAGCAAGGTGTGTTAGACACCCAATAAACCAATTTTAAATGATTTTTTGTGTGAATGCAGAGATGCTTTACACATTCAAATATACCCACCTAAGTGGTCAATTTTCCTGTCTTCATTAGTATATCGTACGAGCATTGTGTAATTCTGTTCCCACTGACATTTCTACCGTGGGACCATGGCGGACTAAAACGTGTTTTTCTAGTTTTTTTGTTTAAATATGAAAACTAATATATGCAACGCGTTTCTATTATGTATGTGTATATGGCTTCGATATCTTTGATTCAAGATTGTCCATTCATAATTCTGATTATCGTATTCAATATATTATGGTTCGAGGTACTCACGTCTCCGCTCAACTTCGCTCGACAAAGTCAATGGAGTGTCGGGTGAATTGATTACGCACTTCCACAATGTAAGACACACCTAGCACCTTGTCACAGAATCAAATCGTTAAATTTTTTGTCTTTTATTTTCAATCACCTGGTTCTGAAAAGTTCGCCAAGAAAAAATAAGGAAGAAAAAAAAACTTTTCCAATATTCCAGTTGATTAATTTAATGAGCCACCGCTCTTTGGAGTCTAACGAAACGTGGACGAAATAACCTGAATTCAATTACCTCTTGGCAGTCGGAGGAAGGGACGTCTATCTCACCGATATACCAACCACAAAAAGGCCCATTCTCTCCGTTTATCATCTCTACATTCAATAGAGAGTTTCTTTCTTCCCTGATAAAAAAAGGGTCTGATAAGTTTAGAATATCAAAAAATCAATATGACGTTCAAAAGAATCTCTCGTACGCTTTCTTAAACTCCACCATCATTATTCATTACCTACTGGCTGCTATGCGACAAAACTTGGTTCTTCACTTAACTCTTCCGTACATCGATGCAACGGAACATCAATTTCTCCTCTGTATGTGTAGCAAAATTTTACTCGAAACATGCATATGTGCCTCGGCCTCCTGATACAGGTGGGTCCCACCATTCACAGGTAACAGAAGCAGCTAACCGCTCAACGGCAGCCCCAAAAGTAGACATTGTGCACCTGCTCAATTTCCATGGACTCTGCCTGCGTGTTCTGCTCTGTTCCCCGCTCTTTAACCGGGAAAGAGAAGGGGGAACGATGACTTCCTTGGGAAAGTGTTTTTTTTTTTTTTTGTTACTGCCTCCTGTGAACTTTTCTGTTGAGTGTTGTGGGTATTTTTTTTAGGATTACTCTATGCTCTTGGGTATCAATTGAATTTTTTTTTTGTTGCGTGTATATCATATCGTCACAGTTCGGGGCCGTCCAATTAAGTGTGATTTTTATGGAGCGTAAAGTCATTCTATGAATCGGAGTAACGAAGAACACTTAATGGAAATAGTTAATAACAAGGAGAGGATATTTTGGACTGCTTATGTGTTTTCCCATTATGTATATTACAAGATAGACATGCAAATTTCATACGTTTTATGGTTGCATTACAACTCGATATCCTTCCAATTGTTTCATAACTCACACCACTCCAATGTTAAGCTACCATCAATGAAGTCCATTTTATCGACATCTTCATTTTGGATGATGCTCATAAAAAATCATTTTTTGTTGACTCTCGATTTCCAGATACAGGCAAAGGACATAATGAAAAAAAAGTTCTTAAAATTTATGACACATACATATGTAGATAAGATAAGCGGTAAAGTTTTTTTTTTAAATATATACATATATGCATACATATACACACATACATGTATATGTATATATGTTTGCACCAGGGTGCCTAGTCGAAAGAAAAAAGTAGAGTGGAGGATTTTATGAATCGCTCATCACCAATGACCCCCGCATCTTTGTCTAATTTAATTTAATTAGTTCCAGTGACCAGTCAATTGTAGGAGGCCTTTTGTGTTAATTATTCGTTTTTCTTGGAAGTTTCGCGTCCCGTTCTCGCCACCACCACCTCCACCAAGTTAAAAACATACAAAAAATTCATAATGAATTTTACGATTTCAATTCCTTTGATAAAGATGATGAGGGTATAATTATTATTGAGTTAGTAAATGAGTGTCTTTGGTAATCTACTAGCGATTGCCTTTATTCGGTTGGATTTAAGTGGGTGTACCTATACTCTTTAGCATTGCATAAGAAACTTTCACTATTGATTGATTTTGCTTGATAAAATTTCAAGATATATTGCCGGATTTCCTGAAAGTTATGATGCATTAAAAACATAAAATGAAAACATGAGAGGACACGCAAACTAAATTAACAGGTAACCAGTGTGACATCCGGTCTATTTTATTATAACCTACGTTGATGGTCCTTTTGCTGAGTCCCTCTTTACACTCTGTAGAAACCAGTTTTGGTCACACTTCAAGGATTTCCCGTGGTCACAAAGTGCTTCCTTGTAGATTATTTCGTAAAGTGCATTTTAAAGAAAACAAAATATGTATATACACACGTATATACATATGTACATATGTATAAGGATTGCATTTCCTATCCTATAACAGAGAGACCTCGTTCACTTAATTTAGATTGTCCAGTGGGATGCGTACGGTCGTATAAAATTTCTTAGTCATTCGGTCACTTACACTTAGTCATCGAAGTACGATAGGGGACCATTTCCCTCGGCTTTGTGCAACTTTCCTTAAAAGGGCACAACGAGTTCTTCAGACAGAGAGACATACATAATTAATATAGACGTCTTTACAACCTATAGGAACATCCAAAATGCTTAGAAAAAAATTTCAACGTTACATTTTTATAATTGGTACATAATTACATGCAACCAAGTCTGATCGGTGCTGAGGGGGAAATCTAATCAATTTTTAGTTTTTGTGTTACGTCCAGGTAGAAAATTCCGGCAGACCAGAGGCCAATGACTGGGCGCACGTTCGTTGAAAATATAGTTACATACGTATGCAGGTTTAGTTGGGATGGCTTTTCGGTGTGTTTTGAAAGAAAATGAAACAAAACACGATAAAATATTACTTGACTCGTGTGAAGGTGTATTTTTTTCTTTATTTCGCATGACTTAATGTATGTTGGCTAAGTGGTTAAGGCAATTTCAGTGGAAAGGAAAACAAAAAGAAATGTAACTTCCTTCTCTCGTTTAAACCAATTATAAGACGATAGATGCTTCCGTAACTGCTTTGGGTAGTGGCTTCATTTCCCTCAATCCCATTCTAATTCATTCAAATTCAAACAAAAATTTAAATAAAATCTGGATTGTCGATATAGGCGGATACGTGTGTGTGTCACAAAAAAGAAAAAAAATATGAGAAGACAATGCACATAACGGAGAAAAGTAAAAATTGAGGTTGACACAATTTTTATCGGCTTTTATATTGTATACAGTGGTGGCAAACAATTTAGGAACAAAACCAACAAAAGAACATATGTATGTACCTACATACTTATTCCTAAATTTGTGTTCCGTTGTTATTAAAAATGTTTTATTGCAAGCTTGAAGTCGGTAAAGCGTTTCGTAATCGTTCTTGCATACATATATGTATGTATGTATATGTACATATTTAACTGTTTCTTTAACTTTTCAAAACATAACGTTGTTTTTCGAGATAACTTATCGTTCCTCAAACGCTGCCTTAGCGATAAATTCTGTATTGCAACTTATACATATCATTTTATGTATCGACTATCAGATACTGAAAGATAGCCGTGTGTATCTGAACTGTACAGCTGCACAAAACAAAGTCATCCTTTAGTGCATGATAGAGTTGCAACAAATCTGGGTCCGCCTATAGAAGCAATATTTGAGATTCATCATTGTTTACTTCTACTAATTTTGTCTAGTTCGAGTAGGGTCATAGAGAAGATGAATTTTTTTTTTTTTTTATGTTTTACTAAGGGCCTATGTTTTAAATTCATCAAAAATAATATCAGACTTAAGAAATGTGTTCTCTTTAATAAACTATACCACTGATAAGAGAAGATAAAGCAAGATTTCTGTTTGATCTAGATATGTATACAGTAAAACTCTGATAACACGAAGGACCAATTATATACATAGATTCGTATTTTAAGACGCCTTACCTTTAAACGGGCTTCCTCAATTCTGCCCTGTATTACCTAAATTTTACTTTCTTTTAGTGTCAGTATATTTTTGAAATTTAAAAAGGTTACAATTAAGTATGGATCCCAATAAATTAAGTTATTTCTAAGAATGTTAAATCAGGTAAGAAAGATATAATTTTTTAGGATATACAATTGTATCCCTCTAAACTTGTCCTCGACTGTATGTACATACATACATATGTATTTGATCTGAAGTGGACAAAGTTTGAAGGAATAAAAAAAGATGTAGGCAGAAACAGACCGAAAATTATAGCTTTTATTCCTTTATTTATGATAAAACAAAACCGCAAAAATACGCTTGCAGGCTGGAAATTTAAAGAGTGGTTTATATATTTAAAGGCTTACCATGTAAAGCTATTTAACAGGTACACAATTGGATTATTTCCGTTTGCCATCACGATTAAATTTTCATGAGACGGATTATTCCGCAAACCGACGAGGAAAAAAAATAAACGAATTATCCAACGTGTACTAAAATTTTGTGACACCGTTTGGACAAAGTTTAAATCCTATGTAGCTCAACTCCTCCATTAGCAAGAAATATATATGTACGTGCATTTGCACCGTACCATCGAATCGCAACCGATTGTATTTTTTTTTTTTTCTTTAGCAGAAGAATGAGAAGCCATTTTCTCCTTTTGCTTAAAACGTTCATTGTTTTTTTTTTTATATAATTGCAGTGCACTTTCCAATTAACATCGTCAAAGGACAAATGAATTACGCAATGCAAGCGTTCCGCGTAACACCCCATGATGTGCATATTCTTGAGGGAACCGATACGCTACTTCGTTGTGAAATATCGAATCGCGTCGGAAAAGTTCAGTGGACAAAAGATGGATTCGCATTGGGATTTTCAGCAATTATCCCCGGATACCCTAGGTACTCAGTAATCGGCGATTTTACCAATGGAGTATACAATTTGCAAATATCGAACACAACTCTAGAGGACGATGCCGAGTATCAATGTCAAGTTGGGCCAGCAAAAGGTAATCCTGCAATTCGGGCCAATGCAAAGCTGAATATAATTGGTAAGTACTCAAAGAATTCGTTAAAAAAAATATTTTAATTAGCCATTCAAGCAAAAATCAAATTTATCAATACACGTAACAACTTCTTCTAAGGGGACTATCAAACGATAAGTCCTTCTCCATTTCTTCCTCCCGTTAATAAGGTTGTATTGCATTTGGTAAAATACCAATCCCTAAGCTATATAATCATTGTTATGCTTAGAGTTTCATCATACAATGGCTCTCGTGATTAAGCCTCTAGCAAAAGGATTTAAAGTTATGCAATTAAAACTATTTAACATAAAGAAAATTATATTCTCTAAGGCAAAAAGCTTCTTTTCTCTTACTTCTGTACTTTGTCGTCTTGTACGAATATAGATCTTTTTCCATGAACTCGTATGAAAAGGAGAAATGTAGCTTGGCTTAAGATACTCGTACCTTCCAAGGATGACGATGACGACAACGACACAGGCAACGAGAACGATGGCGAAGACGACGAAGATGTAGGAGAAAATGATGATGATGACGACGATGATGATGGTTTGCCAAGTATTGTTCTCCGGAGTATCCCTGCCGAACACATTATCATTTTCGTCTATTAAAAGCGTATGGTAAACAAGTCTCTTTGAATTTTCATTATTTCCTGCCATGTGGGAGTGTTCGGAGGCCTTAATTATGTTTACTCTTGGTGAATTAGCATAGATTTTGAAATTTTGTATTCGATTTCGAAGGACGCCTTCTTTTTCAACACCACCATCTCGTCTTTTGATTCTACAGATACTTTGAGAATGTGGAAGTGTCTGTTCTTACCTTAATTTTCAATTACTCTGCGACCTCGTTGGTGTCTCCGATTTCAGTTTGTAGTAAAATAGCTAGCTGAAAATGTTCTTACCAAACGAAAAGAAGGGGTTATATGACTTTTGGCATTTAATATGCACCACACGTTCTTATCATTAGACGCTCCATTGTTTTCGTTTCAGCTGCGCCCACTTCAATTCAAATAGAAGGTTATTCCCCAAACTCAAAAGTGGAGGTTATTGAAAAGCAGAATCTGACTCTCAAGTGCATGGTAGAAAATGCGAAACCAGCTGCGGAAATTGTTTGGTACCGCGGAAATATTGAATATGCCAATGGTAATTATAATCGATTTCACTATGGGTTTCCAAATCATAGCTGCCTAATTGATTGTATATTGTAGCGTATGAACCGGAAGTGGAAATGAAAGAGACGCCGTTGAAAACATTTACAACAATATCAACACTGGTTATTCTACCAACGGCTGATGATGACTATAAGGACTTTTCATGTCAAGCAAAACATAGAGCCCTGCCACCAGACGTTCCAATGCGTACTAATATTCATCTATCTGTTTTGTGTACGTTTTCGTTGAATTATTTTACCGGGGATATTTTGTAAGTTTTAAAAATTGCAGATCCCCCAGGTCCACCATTTTTTGAAGGTTATTCCACTGGTGAAAGTTTACGAAAAGGACAAAAAGTTGAAATAGCATGTCGTAGTAGAGGTGGAAATCCCCCAGCTCAGTTGGTTTGGTATAAAAATGGAGCGTCTATTACTTCCCCGCAAAGGTATGCAAAAACTTGTTAAAATTTGAGAAATATTTTTTAAAATGCCTGTCCATCTAGGAATATGGGACGCCTTTCCGAAAATGTTTATAAATTTACAGCTGAACCAAGTGATGATGGAGCGAAATTAACTTGCGAAGCTAAGAATATTCTCTCGGAGGACGTTTTGAAGGCCGACCTGGAACTATCCGTTATATGTGAGTTGAATATTATTTTTAATATTAATAAAATAAAAAATTTTTTTATTACCTTTTCCTTCAAAACCTTCGAATTTAAAGAGATGCGTTATGTTTAAAAAAAATATAAAAAAAAATACTAGGAAAAATATCGGAACATATTTTAATTTAATTTTTTATTTTTTTTTATATAAAATTTTCCAGTTTCACCGTCACAAGTCACAATCAATGGCCCAACAGAGGCTACAGCCGAAGAAGCTCTTCAGCTTTCCTGCTCTACGGCACCTTCGAATCCGTCAGCAGTGGTCAGTTGGAGTGTGGACGGACGTCAAGTCAATGCAACGAGTTCAAAAATACTGCAGAATCCTGAAGGTAAGTAATACCTCAATCAATAAATGCGAATGCATCCTACCATCTCATTTCAGGTGGTTGGATCACTATATCAAACTTATCCGCAACCATTGCCTCAAATAAAAGATCATTGGTAGCTGTATGTAACGGTTTCAATGCGGCCCTTACAGAAGCAGTGGTGGCAACACACACAGTAAACGTTTTGCGTAAGTTTTATCAACCAACTCTATAAATCTTAAAAATGTATACGCGCGTAGATTAAAGAGAAGTAAACAGCAGGCGGGAAAATAACAGCGGTATACATACCTGTCACGCTAATTTAACTGAAAATGAAAATGTCACTGAAGCAGGTTTTTCCTTTTTTTTATTTATTTGATTTGACTTAAATTTGGAAACACAATCCGTGATTGAGCGCTCTAATTTAGAGTTCTATAGTTTGTTCTACAACAATATGGAATATATGGACTTTGCAATTAACGGAATAATTAAACTTCCTGTAAGCATGCTCATCAATAAAAACGACGGATTGTGATTAATCAATCGTTCAGCTTTCGTTGACATTTAATTTGTTCTGTTTCTGTCACAGTCAGTATGTGCAAATATTTAAAAGGGGATATATTTTATTTTCCACTGCGTTTTCCTATGAGCCTTTCGGGTATAAGTGGAAGTAAAACTATCTATTTGATCAAACAATACGAAATCAGTGTCGTCCGACAACATGACGTAGAAGCGCTCTACTATAAACTTACAATAAAAAAATCTGTTAAAATCACGTTGTTGGATATCGTTAAGGGTAGAGATGTGTAACGACACTGTTGGCATTTGGGGTTTGTTTGTATTATTTAAAAAAAGAATCACCTACTTAACCGTATAAAAAATGCATAAAAAGTTCATAATGAGAAGGTTTTACATGTTTCATTTGATTTTAGGAGGGTATTGTTTTAGATGGCGCAATGATTTAATATCATTTTGTTTCCAGTTAGACCGAAAACTAAGAAAACCAGAGTTAAAATTTGCCACTTGTGTTATTAATTGCGAAAAAAAGTGAAACAAAACCAATTAATTTTCAACTAAAAAATAAATGCACCAAAAGATTGAAAAAAATGTGTAAGGGTAGAGAATCTATACGCCTTTAACAAAGAAATTTTTTAAGACCTAAACTAACATTTTTAAAGCAATTTTGATTCACCAAAATTAAGACAAATGAAATAAACAATGAATTACATATTTAGCGATGGAATTTTTTTTTTTGGGAAAAGCTTGGGGGTGCATTGTGGATATACATACATAAATATGTATATTAAGAGGATTTAACTAAGGTTAATATATAGACACATATTTTATGAATTTAGTAGCCAATTAACTAATGCTTACATACTAATAATCTTTAGATCCACCGTCGCTACCCATACTTATGGGATATAATGAAAGTCAGATAATTGTAGCTGGATCAATTCAAAAACTGACGTGTGCATCGTCTGGTGGAAATCCTCCACCGAATATGATTTGGTATAAGAATGATAAAAAGGTAACGTACTTTAAGCCACGGAACCAAAAGCTTTTAAAATTTATTTTTATATTTTAGTTGAATTCAGTTTCTAAATTAAATGGAAATACAGTTGTATCTGAATTGACAATATTAGCGAATGCATCGGACAATCAAGCTCGTTACAAATGTCATGTGGAAAGCCCAGCCAGTGAGATACCACTATTCGAAGTCAAAACCCTGCATGTCTATTGTGAGTCGTATTCTTTTTTTTACTTTAAAATCGTATTATTTCCTCATTACGCAAATACAGTTCCACCTGAAACCGTTAAAATAAGAGTTGAACCGAAAGATCTTCATCCTGGTACAACAGCCAAATTGATTTGTGATTCCAGTTCCAGCAATCCTCCGGCTCTGGTGTCATGGTGGAAAGACGGAATACCTGTTAATGGTAATTTAATTTCATTACACTACTCGCGAAATATTAACTTACATGTAAATCTACATATATCTACTATTTTATGGCTGTTAGGAGAGCATCCTTCGAACAGGCCTGGTCTATGGGGTGGTTCAGTGTCTACTTTGGAATTATACATTAATATCACACAGGAGATGCACGATGTTATATACACCTGCCAGAGTATAAATGAAGCGTTGCAGCGTAGTGTGCATGAAACGGTTTCCCTGGACATTTTATGTTAGTGTCAATAGTTTTTAAAATGTACTTTGCTTGTTCTAATTTGTGTCTATGTGTATGTGTAGATCCCCCTAAATTTGTCACATCTCAGGCAGTGACGTTCACGGGGGTGGAAGGCGAACCACTACAAATCCCATTAGTGGCGACTGCTAATCCAATGACAATGTCATTCACCTGGACTAAGGATGGCTTTCCGATTTCATCGAACAACAGAGTTGGAGGCAGCAACGAGAGGATTGTTGCGGAAGGACCCGTTCTAAACATAATCAAATTGGAGAGAAACGATGCCGGCCGATACACCTGTGAAGCTATGAACTCACAGGGTACAACAACAATAAGTGTGCTTGTCACAGTCGAATGTAAGTGTACTTTTATGCCAAAGAGACGAAAAAATTGTATACCGAGGTCTTTTTCATTTTGTGCTTTATCACTTTAGATGCGCCAGACATCGAATCAATATCGGATGGCAACAGTTTCGCTCCCGGGCAGGATGCAGTACTTTTGTGTTCGATTAATGGCAACCCATTAACCGAAGACCATGTCAGATGGGAGAGATCTGGATACGATATGGCTAGTAGAACTACGGTAGCTTTCGTCAACGGAACCTCGTATTTGCACATCAAAAATGTTCAACAATCTGACATCGGAAACTTTACGTGCATGGTTGACAATCAGAGGGGTGCCATGGCACAGCGGGATGTTCTACTAATTGTTGAATGTGAGTATCTCTATCGGCTGTGGTTAGGTTTTAGCATGAATAGTGTGTAATCTTTCTTCGTTTCTTGTCGTTTTTTTTGTAGCCTCACCGAAAGTCGATAAATTTCCATCAGCAACGCGGTTCGCATCAAGTCTAGGAGAACGTGGTACATTGCAGTGCACGGCACAAGGAGCACCGACGCCTATATTCATTTGGCGAAAAAATGGCAAGGAAATCAAGATGTATCGCCGAAACAAATTCAGGAGTGAAGAATACTTAATTGACAAACTATCTGCCGGATCCAGGCTGTACATTGAGCAAGTGTCGAACGATGACTATGGAGTTTACGAATGTGTGGCTAAGAACATGCATGGTGAATCGAGTGTCCCAATACAGTTAAATAAGCCATCGCGTCCGGAAAGTCCTCAAAAATTTATGATTAATAACGTGACCGATAATAGCGTTTTATTATCATGGATTGCTGGTTTTGATGGAGGGTTGCCGGTTTATTACCGGATTCGTTACAGGTTTGTAAGCACAAGTCAATAGCTTATAGTTTTTTCAACCCACTGTTGTAGGCAATTGGACGAGGACAAATATAAGTACGTGGAGGCACGTCCAAATTTTTTAAACGCTACAATTTCCGGGCTCCAACAAAATACTGCATACGTCTTCTCTGTGATGGCGGCAAACGAGGCTGGAGGAAGCAAGTTCTTGCCAGACGTTAAGACAACTATTTCAAAAAATAAATCAGAAATTATTTCCGCTGAAGCTGTAGAAAAGAGTGAAATGCCAAATTTAGTAATCATCGGAATAACGTCCGCTGCAATGATACTGCTTGTGTTGAATGCTGCACTGGTAGCATGGTTCGTAATTAGGCGGCAGAATAAGGATTCTTCGGAGACTGATCATCAAACTGACGACGCATATTCAAAGGATGAAAATCAATCTGATTACAAGGTATGTACATACATTTATGTATATACTTTCATCCTGTTTTTTTATTTTTTAAACGCATAAATATTCCATTTCAAAGGGTGACAATCACAAAAAAGCTGCCTCGACCTATCTAGTTGAAAACGTGGATATAATACAGTCAGCATCATTCCCTCCAAAATATCAGGAGAGTTCCTTAAGCTCGCCGCCATATACTATAAACGCAGGTAAAACCCAAAATAAATAAAAAAAAACAAAGCAATTTTTTGTATGCCCATTCTGTTTCAGATTACACCAAAACGTTGCCGAATCCGAAACGCCACACGAAGATTATGAACGACAATCGATCAAAAGATGATCACATGCTGGTATCAAACGGATTATACATTCCATCACCATCACCAGCTTCTTCACTAGTAATCAAAGGAAGTTACATTTCCTCGCCATCGCCGGCGCCACCGCCTGACGGATCGTACTTTAATATGAGTGATAAATACCTATCGTATCCTCCGGTGGTAAGCTACATAATAAAAAAAAATTACCCATCTTTTCACGTGGTACTTATTTCAGGTATATTAAACGAAAAGGGTGTCATGCGTTCCAGAGCAAATTAAAGAGACTGACAATGCCCTGAGATGCACAGAGAGACACGTATAAAATATATTGGCCCTGTGCAATAGGCTGTGATATGTACCTGTTCTATGATATCATTGATACAATATTTATTTATAAAATATTTCTTACATCATGAAACGTGTGAAAAATTCGTTGTATATATTTTTTTCGATAATTAGATATATGTATATGTATATGGCGCATATATTTTTAATCTAATTAACATCGTTTTAAGATTACGAGTATAAAGACAATAAGTTAATGCATTAATTCGCAGCACACAAATTTTACCTTATAATAATCGTGCATGTTTATAGCGACACAAATATTTTAAGTCTTAAGAAATAAACATTTTATGCATTTTTTTAATTGAATAAATATAATTAAGTATATAACGAATTCGTTTTATTTCATATAATCAAAGACTGAAATACCTCAGAATCGAATTCATAAATAACATATTCATGGACAATATCATCAACTTTAACTTCAGGAAAGAATAATGCGAAAATTATGACTACCCTATCGATAGGATACAAAACATTGTGGTAACCAGAAGTCATAATCAATGTATCTCAAGCCTCCAGACTGAGCCCAAATATTTGCTAAAACACCAGCGTTTGACAGATATCACGTAAATCTAGTTTTGAAATTCTTAATGAAGCAGAAGTCAACTTATAAAATAACTTTTAAGAAAAAAATCATAACTAAATTAACGTCTCAGGTATGTATCTATTTTTTGGCAGCAGTGCAGAAAATGGATTTTCATTAAAGCTATGGGTATATTCAGATATACAAATGTTTGTCCAAATCTGCTTTCTACGCAGCTCATAATTTTGGATCCGAGGTCTAGTACTAACAATTCCCACACAACAAACATAGTAACAGTAATATTTTTAAGCCTCTTATATACCAGCTGTCGCACTTCCTACGCACTTGTCGTGTGGATTAGTTTGTAAGATGACCCGCTGAGGCACCATTTTGGAAAAGCTAAGAGCTACTGCCTTAATTTGTCATTTTTAGATGAGCTTAACGCCTGTGTTACTATATTTAGAATGGTATTTGCAATACAAATTAAGGCCATAAAAACTTTATTTTTTTAGCACTTTAGAACCATGAATAGACCAAAATGATGAGGGTGCATTGACGGTATGGATATTTTTTTCTGAATCAACTTTAAAATATAAAATCTGTGCCTTACACAAATTGTGATTTGCCGTTGTTCAGTCATGATAAACTGTATTCTTCTAGAATGTACATAAAACCAAAGCAAAATCATTTAACACGTCTTTGAACTCCATTGTACATAACTTAGTAAAACAACGCACACAACTATCGAAGGACATAACCATTTGCAAAACTTCGATCAATCATCTTGAACTGGTCCTTCTTCTCATTCGTGCATAAGCAACTTCTTTGATCATTTTTTATTTCTAAACGTGCAGAAAAAAAGCAGCCACTGGCTAAACACTATCTTGAATGCGCCTAAAGAATGCTCTCAAAACGTCAGCATATTTCTCCGATAATATTTTCCTATTCCTGGTACTCGAATGTAGAAGCACATCGAATTTTGAAGAGGACCACAAAATCACAAATCTTGGTAAGATAAAAACACAAAATGGTTAATATTTTGCTGGTAACATGCTGAACATACATGATTGCAAAAAAAAAAGTACGTAAATTAACGTACATATGATTATAAAGATTCTTCCCCTGTTTGTGCACATCTTTGCTCATTCAAAATATAAAGAGAATAAAAGAACTCAACGGGTGTTTTTTGGAGACCATGATAAATGATAAATTCATCCCATCATCAGCCGTACCCAAGAAAAAATGCAGTAATCACCACCCGGTGTTTATAAAATAACGTATAGGTAAATGCAAAGTCTATATGCCTAAGTATATAAATCTCTTCATGCAATAAGAAACCCCTCCAATATTTTTAGAATGTTTATCACGTTAAATGATTCTTCTCTGATGTGGATTCAGATCTAGAAATACAAACATCGGGGGTGGAAATCACAGCTATACCAGTCACACAAATAAAAAAAAAGTTAAATAAAAGCCAGGGTTTGATTAGAGAGCGAGTTGAGATTGATTGCAGTTGCACAATTTTTAAGTGCGGAAGTGGCACGATATAATGCCTTCGGCCTTTTCATCGTTCTTGCTGCTGCCTTAATGCAGGTTTGTGTATCGACAAAACGCTGAATGTTTCAGGCGATTGTTCTGTCGGTGCCATGAACGATAGTTCAAATCGATAAAAGAGGTCACGCAGAAATGCACAAAAACCTCAAAAGTAGGGGGTGTTTTCCATTTTTTTTTATCTCAGAAGTAGACTTGCGCAATCGAAATGAAGCAGGATTTCAGTTACGCTTTGTTTTGGGATTTCAATTCACGACGACACTTAAGTTGAGAGGAATTTTCAAAAAATCAAAATCTGCTAGACGGGAACTTATTACAATATTTCTATAGAATATACAATAGACCTTCAAGTGTAAATTACCAGTGTTAAATGGGGTTGTTATGTGTTGACTCCGTTTTCCAATTGAGGCAGCACGCACCGTGTTAATGATGAAGTTTTTCAGATCCATTGAATAAACTAAACGCAGTCAATGGTCGTTCGTGTGACTTCCATTCAACACTTGAAGTGAGATAAATATCAAAGTTGTTTTTACTTGTAGGGGACAAACAAAACAAGCATTTCCCTTACAAGAGACTCCAGAAAGATGAAGAGGTATAGGGACTTTAATTCAAATATTCACGTATGTATACGAATAATTGCTTAATTTAACTAATTGTTTTAACATTTTTTTTTTAATTTTCTCTCAGAAAAACATACATACCTACATACATACATATAACGCTGGGAAACCGCCGATATGTGCTTATCTTGAATAGCTCTCGATTTTGAGACCCCGTGAAACTCAGAACAACTCTTCATTTTCAAAACTTCAGTCATCTATGAATTTTATCCCAAAAGAGAGTTCTTCTAATATAGTTCCGAACCTTACAATGCATTCGCAAAATTGTATTGATAGCATCTATAAAATTTCTTCTTTCTATTATCGTGGACGATAGTTTGCGATTTCATTAGTTGAACGTCCTGTATAAATCGGCCTAAACTAAACTCACTCCGAACATAGTGCTGTTATTTTAATTCGATTTCAAATGTTTTGTTTGAGAACATGTTAAAATTAAGTTGACTGCTTTGCATGCACTTTATTGCATGACTGAAAGAATGCGTGAACAATTATGTATAATCACCCAGGCCGCTAAAGGTTGCCGTATTTTTATTATTTTACGGTTTTTTTTTGTATGACTAATTTCAGTACTTTTGCTTTCGACACAATTTAGGAGCTGTCGACATAATATTATAAAATGACACCAACAAAACGTACACTAAGGTAAGATCTCAATTACTAAACTGGTTCAATAACCATAAGTAAGAGAGCTGTAGAGTAGTACGTTTTTATTTAAATCGGAATACGTAAACGGCAGCTAAACAGGAACAAGAAGAAGGGCAATTCATTAACTTAATTGGCTATTAAGCTAAATGAATTTGAAATTATGTCCAGGGGAGAATAACGAAACGGAAAGCTTTTGTCTGATTAGCAAGACATCTACCATCTAAATTTCCCCCTAACAATTCAACATCTTTAATAACTCAGTTCTTCTGTGGAGCTATCTAGGAAACTTTATTTGCAAATTACTTCTCTGAGTCTAGAGAACGGTATGGTCTTTAATAAATTCTGCATTTTAAATTAAGGAATTCATTTTATCATTCAACTCAAAAGCAACTGACGATGACGGAGCATTTTCCAATCACTACGCACTATTCGTTCCCATAATTTGTTTGTATTTAGAACGTGCTTCGTGGGATCAATTCCATAACTCTTGGTCTATTAAAATGAATAAAAGTAAGAGGGAAGACAAACAACTTCACTTTTCATGAATAAATCACTAAATATGAAATTAAAAAAAAAAAAAATCTCTGTGAATTCAATCAAATGGTGGCGATATTAAATCATAGCCCATCATGAATGCTTTAATGTGGATAAACTTTGTTTGAATGAAAGCCATTTTTGGGCGACATTTTGCAATTTGAATCTTCTACTTCTTTATCTGATTTATTCAAAAGTCATTTAATATTGTCTATGAGCTGAAAATATTCGCATTTTTAATAGTTTATGCGGAATTCTAAAAATAAGGACTTTTGTCCTTATATCTATGTATGTACATACATACATAGCTATCGTAAATTCTATTTGTAAGTATACCCACCAGCTGTTTCGAGGAGAAAAGGTGTACATACGTTTATTAAAGGACTACATTATTCAAGCCACGGACATAATCACAGAGGTACTTAAGCTGTATAGAGATCTTAGAACATGAAACCTGGATAAATGGTGGAGAGTTGTTGAGTACATCCAAGTGAATTTGAAGGGAGCCGTTGGTATGTGCAACGACCTTAAAAGGCTAGGTTCTTATGAGTTGAACTTTAAAGTTAGTTGGTACCACAAAGGACAGAGCACATCTTACAATAATATGTACATACATATATGTATGTAGGCAAAAAGTATCTGTAGTCCTCATGCGAAATGGAGGGACGACATCCAAAAAAAATTGGGCAATAATTGCAGGTTAGTATTACAAAATAGATAATCAAGGAAGGCTTTGCAAAAGCGTTATGTTCGAAAGTGGATGTCAGTCAGAAACCATTACAGTGCTCAAATAGGTAAATTAAACCGCAAATGCCCTTAAAATAAATAAATGTAACGATAACGAAAGTGAAAAAAAAAAATAGAAAAACATAAATTTACTTTCCCACGATTTAGCACAGAAGCCATCAACATCTCAAACTTCTCTGTGCAGTGCATGCAAAAAACTGTCACTTCAGAGGAGATTTCTTCAGATAAAAAAAGAACAAACATAACAAACACATAAAATGTGGCTAGCAGATGTTTTGCGTCCAGCATTATCAAAGCAAGGGAAATGAAAAACTCGTTCAATTATTTTCCCTCCAATTGCGTGCAATATGGAACACAAACAGACAGCTCCAAGAGCAAGTCATAATATCGAAATTTTTAAAAGTTTTACCTAGAAGATATTAAAGTGCAATGACTGCGATTTTATGTTTTGAGATTTTTCATTAGCTTCAGCGTAATATACATACGATTACAGCACTTTTTGATGTCATATTTTTTACAGAAGGCGACCACAGTTGATACTGCAATCGAATCAGTGTAGGCGACTGTTAATCCAATAACGGTTGGAAAAGTACACAGGAGGAACGCAATAAGCTTAGGATGGCATTAAACGGATAGCTCCGTGCTTATCGGGCAACCACTGTTGTAACAGTGTCTCTTGCATCTGTGCCAATTTATATTGCAGCTTTGGATTAATCCATGCAAACAAGTATAAGTCCAGTGCACTAAACAAACGCATGTTATTAGTACTAGCTTTAAGAAATCTTTGGCAAATAACCGAATGACAATTTACATACATATACATTGTATGTATGTATGTACTCCCATGACTGTAAAATTCTCTGCATTTGGATATAATATATTTACTTAAAAGCTTACGTTTTGCGGTTGCGTTTGGCCCAAACATCTTTTCAATATTTTAAAAATAATTTCAAGCAAATGGGATTATGTAACAAGCTAAATTTTTGTTCTTCCATAATTCTGAAGATAATTATTAAATTAATGGAAGTCATTAAAATTAAATTCTCTTGATGAATTTTTTAACAGAATTTTATGCTGCGATCGGGGAGTGAGATATACATACATACATAGTAGGTCTATCACTTAAAGTTCAAACTTTTGCTATATTATTTTAGAGAAATGGGAGTTTTACTGTCCATGCGTCGAAGTCGAATGCATATTGTTTGACTCAAATTATAATACCAATCGAATAAAAAATTAAAATTTAAATCACCTAAATAGGTTAGAGTGAAATTGCTGGGACATTTCAAATGAAATCTGAGAACTTGAGGAATATGTAAAAAAATATTTTAGAAGTCGAAGGAATCATAGTAAGTTTCTAAATAGTTTTCGCGAAATCTAAACAATGTTAGATATTTTCATAATATTGAAGGCTTCCTAAGATATCTTGCAATCAATCGGCGTAGACCATTGATGTGGGTGCACCACAGTACATATTTATAAAGTAACTTGAGGACAATCCACTTAAAGCTCATTACAAAATATACAATTTACAATACAATTTATCAATATTTCTCGCTAAACATCGGTAGCCTACACAGAATCATATAATAGATCTGAATCTATTTAGTAGCGCTTAGAAGTGTGTATGCCTTTGTTATGCGTTCATGCCATAAATGTAAAAATGTAGAGATTGCCGAAAGGGGGCCGAGCACAAAACATATTTAAAATACATATACGCTTTTTATGTGTTTTTAAAGATGTCAACAAGTTGCCTTTCTCTGAAGACACTCAGAATGGATTAATACAATTTAAACATTAAAATTTCTGTGTAACGTTGAATCCACTCCCCCCGTCCGATATTATGTACATACATATACAACGGCTGTGAGTTTTAGACTTTTATTTCTACCACTTGACTCATTAATGTACCCCGCGTTAAAAAAGTGAGAACGAAAAGAAGCCAAATATTATATGTATTAAGTGACAATACATGTACTATCAGCTTTCAGTGGGAATAATTAATTCTCACGAGATACAACAATTGATACTCCTCTACCTCTACAAACCTCGTGCGAACCACGGCTGCTTCTTTAGAAGCACTAGAACATTTCAAGCATGACATCCTGTCCTCATGTCCCCATAACCCCCTCCGAATCCACCAAGAACGACTGAAGATGAATTATCAACTTGCTTTATTTATATTGCTGAGATTTATATTGCTTGTTCGAGGCGAGGGTAAAGGGGCGCCACTTCCTGTTTCACATGCATACTCGTACATCCACAAAGAATTGCAACCCAAGCTTACGAGTATGTGCGTTAGGCAGGCAAGCAAAAAAAAAAAAAACGGCAGTCCAGTTTTCCTCACCTGTGCAAGCAAACGTACAACACATCTACCAACTACTGTTTATTACGTTTATAGTGCAAAAACTTGCAAGGGCCGGTCACAAACCAGTTTCTCTTGACTGGTGCAGCCAGCAGCCAACAGCCTGGCATTTGCTTTTTTCGATTTTTGTTGCTGCAAAAAACAAAAAAAAAATTGCCACCATAATAAATGGCCGCTTTTACTTCTTCTGACAATTGCCATTAGCAAAAAACGATGCACACAACCGTGGCCACTACCTGTTCGCAATCGCATACCAACCGGTTTAAGCGGACAACAGGCTTTTCAATAAAAGTCAGGTGCGCAAGCCTCGCGTCTTCTTCTTTCATTCATAAAACTTTACTTTTTCGTTTTCATTGGGACCACTTAAGGGCTTTATTCGTATGGCTGATAGAAGAGCCATTTGAAATGTACTTTACTTACACTCAGATACTCGTATATAATTACAATTTTGACGGCATTTTTAATTTGTTTGCGAATAAGTATCTGCAAGTATAAATATCTGATAATATTATAATTTCCCGTGCCCAAAGTAACATATTCGATGTATGCATGCACTGTCGTAATTTTGCAATATGTTAAAACCTTTTTCACTTCAGACGTGAGATAATTTGCCATCTATTGGCCATCTATCGGGGCTGAGGTTAATTCCTAGAATTCACGGATATTCTTGGACGCGAGAGAAAGGGACTTAAAAGAAAATTCATGTGTATTTTTCAGAGTTTACATTTTAAGGTTGCTTTTAAATTTGATACCGATTCATCAGAATTTCAGCTGTGGAAATTGGAAAGGAGATAAATCATCATAAATCCCAATTGCAGCGCACACTTTATATCAGAAATTTGTTAACCTTCAATATCAATTTCGCTATGAAGTATGAATTAAAATTGAATTTGAAATATGAAATGTGGATATAATAGCTTTATTATATTAAATTATAAATTGGTACCACGCCCGAAGGAACCTGAAACCCCTAACACTAGATCACCTTTAGCAGCATAGAATCCACAATGAAATATCTTATGCGAACCAAAAGGTCGTTGAAAACCTTTGGAGCAGGACTAAACAGAAGAGATCGCTGCGAAAGGCCTTATTTATTCGTCTACTGTTTATCACAGCAGTGGGTTTCATAACAAGAAATATTCAGGAGGACTATAGACATGAACTAGTGCATATGAGTGCGCATTGCACTTGTGTCAGAAATAGTGCAGAGTTTGTAATTGAAAATAAACTCCTAAGCAGAAAGGCTGGCATAAGTGTGAGTAAAGATATTTGACACTGGAATGCCATATCATATCTAACTTCTCGGAATCATTCGTATTGTAGATGTCAAATTGGCAACTAGGATCCTAATTCTGAACGTGCGATATGACCATTAAATCTCTGGCGTATGTATACAACATTCTCATTTCTATTAAGTAATTAATACACCGAGTTTTAATTTTCTTGTTCTAAGCATTTAATTAAGAATTGTTTCAAATTCAGGTTAATTGTTCCGACCTCAAACCAAATACATAAAATATTAATATGATCTATTCCTGTTTTGAAGTGCCAGTTGACATATGTACATTTTCACATTTTCATATGCGCCGGTTGACATCCCTCCTTTCGAATATTTATCACAAAAGGGGACCAACCTATGTATAACAATGTCAAGTAGCTTACTACCAATTATTTATTGTTCCAACTAGTAAATTTCGATTTTGTGACGGGTCAATAACAATTCGCAACGGGGGTTCAAATACCCATCCGTTTTGTCGCGTCAGTTGCCCTCCTTGATGACATATTAGGTGTAGATCATGTGAGATATCCTCCAGTGTTATATTACCATATTTAAAGAATGTTTGTTTAATATGGTGTCGTCGTCGTCGGTTGTGTTTATCAACCCGCAGAACAGAAGCTGATCCGCACTCGAAATATTTTTTTTTTCTTTTGTATACATGTATGTATGTATGTACATTCATATGTGTACATACATACAAATATTTTAACGGCCACAGGCATTATATTGTTATTAATAGACGTTGTAAGCGATATAGTCTTGGGTCGCATGCTTTCTTCAGGAGAAATAGCATGCGGTCCCTTGTGACCGCAACAGCTAATGCGTTTAAGAATTTTGTCTTCCAATTGGTCCATTCTAAATTTATAATGTGTTGATTGTTCTGTGGTGGGTTGTGTATATTTAAACGTTACAGAGTTTTACCTAATTATCCTTGTAGGGAATGCACACACACGTTGTGGAATTGTAAATAATTGTTATAGGTTTGAAGTGGGTAAAGGTTTGGATATATGCACATTTTTCCATCATTTATCTTTCTTATTTTGGGAAAAATAACGTAATTATGAATAATGATAATTTTTTGTGAATCAATGAAAAAATTTTTTTACCATGAGTATGTACAGTGTGAATTGGAAGTCTAATTTGCCATTAAGTTTCTCAGGATTCTTGTAATGCAAAGTTTTTAACTACTGCCTGTAGTTGGATTAGGTGTCTGTTCATCCTTATAGCAACTGCAATCACTTTGATCAAAGAGAAACAATTTTGAGTTACATGTGAACTTCAAAATTGTAATGCTAAAGGCCCTAAAAGCATTTGGGATCGTGGCAAATACAATCTGTATGTATGTGTATGTATTTTCTTTTCATACCATAATAATGTTCTATGCGTCAATATGTATTATATGAATGAATGTACATATGTATACACGTAATCCAAAATAGCAAGAGCAAATGCCTATACTATCCTTTTTTGCATTCCTCTTTATTTTGACTGCTTTAAAAGTCACACCCATTAAAGTCACCACATTATATTTGAGTGAATATTTGTATACCTTTAATAATCATATCCGAAGTTAGCCTTCAACTGTCGTGTAGACAACCTTACCATGAGAACACACATGAAGACAAATAACTGATTTAAAACAAATGAAATAGAACCGTATGACGAAGTACGTGTCCGATTTAAGGTAGATGGGTGAAAACTTCCATCAACCAAATTGATTTTTTATTCAATTTCCCTATATAACCACATCCTTCCCTTTGTCTGTGCTCGATGCAATAATTTATTTTAATAGACCCGGTTTTCAATTTGATATTTGTATTCCGAATCTCCGCATTAATTCAATGCCGTATAGTATACATGAGCGCTTTCGATGCGTGATAATTCATTCAGAAATCTTAAGGCTGATTGCTTAAGTGTTAGTGCTTCTTTTTGGAAACTCACAACAACTTAACGTTGAGTGGCCTGGCTACATGAATGTATAGCAGTACAATGAAATCAAGTCGAAAAGTTATCCACCTGGCCGATTTAATGGTCGTCCATTCATAAAAACTTTTTACATGAAATTTAATGTGGGCGCAATAGTTGAATTGGTGAAGCGTGGGCCTATGCTGGTTGGCGAAGCTTCTTTGTGTTGGAAGCCATTCCAGAAAGTGAGTCGTAAAAAACGAATTAAAAAATCTGACATCAGCCAACCAGCCGAACAGTCAGCCACCACCAAAGCCTGAGAGTTGGTTGAAATAAATCTGAATATTAGATTTTGTGAGAAAGATTATAGTATATGTATATGTATGTATGGATGTGCATACATAAATTAATGTGGGTATCCAGAAAAGGCACCGTAGATAGACAAAACGACGACATAGTTTTGCGTATGCTGTGCTTCAAGATGCATTTATTTCTTGATTTTTAATTGTTTATAAAATTTATGATTTTTCGCGTCGCTTACTTTGTCGATTTTGTAGTTATTTGTAGTTTTTAAAGAGCCAAAAACTAGATATTGAAAAAAGTTAAAAAGTCAATAAGTGTAGGGGCTTTTTATGGACAAAGTTATGGTTCCAATCCAAATAGCCAAATTTGACTTAATTTCGACTAAAAGTTAATACAAATACCTCTGTACAAGATCGGATCAGTTTCTTCAACACTGCCTTTGCCAGCCATGCTCCGTCTTTATATCATTTTTTCTGTAAATCTCGAACGTTTTTTAGTTACGAAGATAATCGACCTTCCGTTGTTTTTTATGTCCTCATGAAAAATTACAAATATTTGGTGCAACAAACTGTATGTTGTCCAGTGCCTAGCTTCCCGCGATCAATACGAATGGTGCTAATCTATTTTTCGCACAAACGGAAGTGACATACTATATACATATGTACATATGGACATATGTATATACATCGATACATCCGACGAGATATAAATTCATTGGCTTTTGTTTTTTTTTTTTGCTTATTCTTCGAATATGTTGCGAATTTCTCTTTCCTTTGCATAGTTAAAGTGAAGGTAATTTGTATTGTTACTTCTGTTTCTGTTATCCAAGGACTCTCAGCGGCAATTACTCCAAGTGTCGCAGCAGATATTATCTCTGGTGTGAGTGAGAGTGATTATCTTCTTGTCAATTTAATTGGACTGAGTCAATAAGGACGCGTCAATAGATTGCCTGAAACGAGTTTCCATTTCAAAGCAAACAACTCGCGCAATTATCCTTTGAAATTCAACACTGCAGCAAAAACGTATCTCAATTTAATTGGAATATACACCAGCAGCGATTACGAAACTCTACCAAATAAAAGGGTTCTATTGATTATTATTGATGAAGATGGTTTGAAAACAGGGAGGAAAAATCTTGCGCCATTGTTTAACCGAATATCCCGGAGCGAGTTTTTATCGAATTTGATTCATGAGGTTGTTTTCCATGGCTCTGGCGCTAGCTTCCTTTAAGCGGTTATCACGAAATCTAATAAAATTTTATTGAATTTCCATGTTTCATAAGATCACAGGCATTCTTCTTTCATCGCCAATTGTCATATCCGTTGTTATCTCCTTACAATATTGTGGCTCGTTGATTATTCGGGGCACCGATTATTATAGCGATAACGTTTACATCATCTATGGTTATTTTTGCACACAAACATTTACTCGTAAGTATGTTCATGCGAGTATCTCCGACAGCAAAATAAACTGCACATGACATTCAAAGTTAAAGGTCAAAGAGTTCTTATGTACCACCGATTATGCTGTGTATGTATATGGTGTAAAATTTTCTTCAACAAATTTAAATCACTTGGAATCACCAAGTGGTGAAAATTAAAGTGACAAAGCTCTTTTATGAAAATGTGGAGAAATTTTAAGGATTTAGTTGATTGACTTTTCCCCCTTGGATAAGATTTTTTAATCCAATAAAGTCACGTAAAGTTAATTTCCGATAAAGTAAGAAAACTCGCATTTCATATTTATCGTAAAATTTTGTTCTTCTCCCGTATGCTTATATGTACATATGTATATATGTACATACATATGTAGGATGCGCAACATATTTGCAAAGTGGCAAAAGACCGAGGTTGTATAGACAGGTGAATTCACAGGCACGTGCTGCAACGAGTTTTACGAATGTCAGGTGCAATGTGGTAAGAGTTGCTTTGTTTATGGACAAAGCGGAAAACATCCGGCGCGTATAAAAGCGACCACAAACACACGGGTAGTATAACATGGGGATAATGATTAAATTGTTAGGTGCGCAAGATCGTCTGTCTTGAGAAATCCATCTGTCTGATTATTGAATAACATAGTACCTTATTCAAGCAATCAGACAGTATCTATGCCCTTGATGTATTGACGAGATGGCAAGAAGAAATATATTTCACTGCAGTTTCTTGAGTTTATATAAAAATGAAGGGTACATTAAAATTTTGTCTTGATGGAGACACACATGGGAAGAATATAAAATGTGCTGTTTGTGTTCGACAATGACACGCAAAGCGAAGTACATATTCTGGCAGGCCTTAAGCGATATGGTTCTGATAGTCAGATGTTGGGTATTTCGGTATAGAATAACAAATACTAACTCATAACGAAAACATCGTTATTGTGACGAAATATATTTATTTTTTTATAGACGGAGTTCTCGATGTTTAAAGTTCTAAGAGATAGATAACTAACTACAGGAGTTATATAATTTATAAATTTATTTTAATTTTATTTTTTCTCTAATCGAATTTGATTTAATTTGAGTGGCTTCTTGTTCAACGAATATAATCAAATTAATACAATAAAGAAGTAAGTTCATTTAAAACCAAGACCTTGGAGTTCCACGGAGTCAGCAGCCGGTATTCGTGAAGTACACGAAAGGATGAAGCTTTCTTCTCATGAAGAGGCCTAACTCAATGCAAAGAAGATAAAGATTTGTTTCTTATTCTATTCTGCGTGTTTTCCAATAAGACAATGTCTTTTACTTTCATTTCGAATAATTTTTTTCGACAAATTAGTGTGCAAAGTGAAACATTAGTGTCTTCTATCCATCTAAAATCGGTCTTACTGATTACATTACATTCAGCTTGAAGGATATTTTTAGGTACATACATATATGCCTTATCTTTCAACGAGAGATAAGCGACTTTTGGTGCAGAATAGACCAATTCATATACACGGTGCATTTCTACATTCCATGCCCATATGTGGTTTTGAAACAGATGTTGTGTGTCTTTGGGTTAACTCTACGACTTGGCATAAAGAAATAAATCTGCCCTCTGAAGTATATAATAAACACGTCTTTAAATTCTAGAGATTGTTGACTATTAAAGTTTTCACTGTATCAATTACCAGATGAAAGGATTCTTTGCTGGTGGAGGTCTATGACCTAAGCATTATTAGACCTTAGTCCAAACTGTATTTTATTCATTTCTGATGTTTCCCTAATTTACACTTTAATATACTACTATTTGCATATAATGCTGAACAAATACTTTCATCGAACTCCCTCGTTTTTATTTATTTTCCGACATTAGTCATATCAAATATTATTATTAATCTTTATGCAATGCTTTCGATGGTTTCGTAAACTTCTTTTACAAGCCTTATACATATGTATATCCGCTTACCAAGACTAACACTACATCTAATCAAAGAAAAAGTGCTCGAAAGAATAAAAGCATCAAATGATATCCGTCAGCAGCAATGGATTAATTACTTCAATTAAGAAAATTAGCCACTTTGAACAAAGACAAAGCCAATGCAATCTTACAAACAAAAGAAGTAAAAAGAAATGCCACAGAGATGTAGAAGAGCAATATTTCAGAAAAATCTCAATTCATTGATATGAAAAAAGGACAGTACCAAACTTGTCAGATGAAAGACTGCATGAGCCACAACCATTCATTAGGGACCGAACGGAAGGCAGACTTTCGGCTCTTGACTAATTGCGTTTAATGAAGACATTGTTGCGAAAAAAAAGGATTCCTATGCGGTGGGATCGCTAGCACAAGCTCACCAGCAAGCCTCCTGTGTCGGACGCACAAAGGAGCATTTTTTATATGCCACTTTTGCAACACAAGCTCTTCACCGACAAGTCAATGGGGGTGTATGTTGCGAATTGGAAAGACAAAAAATAAACGAAGCACTTTCATAAAATTCAATTAACGGACCACTTAACACGAATTGTTTGCGGTGACAATTAATGACGTCGCATCACACTGCCGGTTTTGCATTTAAACAGAAATATAATAGCCAATGCTCTGCCAACGGATAGCATTTCGAAATTCATTCAGCACAAACCCAGGGAAAAATCTCACAAGGAATACGTAAAATCAAGCCAAACCTCACAAGAAATAAGCAGGAGGTGAGAACGACTGACGACTGCAGACAAATAAAACAAACACAATGTTATTCAAATTTGGGTCGAGGACTTATTAATATAACTGAACCAAAAACATGGTCCCTTCTCTTGGACAAAACGCTCGCGATTCCTGCCAAAGGAGCAGACATTTAATTAGGAAAATTACAAATTTATTAAATACGAAAATGTATGCAATTTACCTGCAAAGCACAGAATTATGCAGGCACGAATTTATACGACATATAGTACGCCATTAAATAATACTCGTAGTATTCCCTCTACCCCGAGAATAAAAGAACTCATATTTAATGACTTTCCCTCTTTTTTTATCACTCACTCACTTGACTGTGATATTACCTTTTTCGATGAGTCAGATTCAATTGTTTTATCTGGCAGTTAAGAGATCAAAAATTCGGGGGGTTCTTAATAAAAACTTTTATTGCGAGAAAATACTGTTTTTGTGCTTACACTCTTTTTTCTGCCCTGAGTTATCATAAAGAAAAAAATGTTCCCTAAAGGTAAATTATTACCTATAAAATAGGTTTCGCATTGAATTGAATTTAATAGCAGCAGGAAGAATGAAATGAACGTATGAAAATCATATCTGCAATAAAATAAAATACATAATAACACTCTGTCAGCATACTTACTTATTTTGAGGGGGTGAATTTTTTTTATTTACAATTTCCTTCCCGCCCGACCCATAAAGTAACGCGCAAAGTCCTACGAATTCGTTCTTAGAAGATTTATGGCAGAAAGAGGAAAGTGGTGTAAACAGAATGTTGGGTATCTGAGGGAATTGAACTTACATACATTCTTAAATAAGATCTGGGTATTAAAAAGTTTCTTTATCATCGTTTTAGCACATGGGTTCCGGGATGTATTTGCCGATAATTATTATAGTAGGTATGACGGGCATTCTGGGTACAATATAAACGAATCTCATCATTCATTCTTCTTTGTTTCATAAAGTGTTGGGAAAAGGCGAATATGAATAACATTGATATTCACTTTCGTTATGAAAATTTTGGAGGAAGCAGTTGGTAGAATGAAGTTATATAAAACTTTTCGCAATTGAATGCAGGAGGTGCTGTAAACAGGTTCATCAAACGGCTTAGTGAAAGTAACAAAATATGTTTACTTCATAAGGCAATCTAAAATATCTGTCAGAAGTGGAGGTTTTTAGAAAAATAAACTCGACATTTGAAAAAGTATTCGGCTGTACAGTATATTTTTGGCATAAGAATATTCGTCTTCAACCTCTTCTAGGTAATGGAAAATATTCTTATTAGGTCTTACTTTTATGAAGCTTATGAAACGATGATGATACAGAAGAAACACTAGTTATATTGAATCATTGCACAGTTTGTCATTATTCAATTAAATTTGTTTGGTATATACACAGATATGTATGTACATATCAAACTTATTTATTACTTATTATGTACATACTGTTTTTGATTCAGTCATACTTGTATAGGAAAAAGATTAAACTAAAGCTGCACTGATTTTCACACCCCAAAAAACGTCAGTTCGATAGTGGGGCTTTATGTGTACATACATAACTAATGGAGCACCCTGAGTCTAAGGCCAAGGAAACGGCGGACAATGGGTTTTCTCTAACATATGTTTATCCAACTGTAGGTCCCTTCCATTTGTGTGAAAAATATTACACGCACAACGGTCGCGAGAAGCTAGGCCCTGCACCATATATGTATGTCTGTTGCGCCAAGTTTTTGTATTTTTTTTTTTGTAAATCAAATATATGATAAGTTCAAACAGGTATTTAAAAAATAAAGCTGAAAATGGGATTTATAATGTTCGTTTTAATGTACTTCTCGTTCCATATTATATTTAAAAAATATGTCTATTGAAATGTAGGCAATTAATTAGTTTAATTTTTTTTTTTCCATGCCACGTGTCTACACCACTTTTGTCCTTATATTTGTATTTAGTTGATGGACGTAAAATATATCCTCTTACTCGTACTTCCTTTAGGCAAACAATCTGTATTCACATTTTTTGTCTAATAATTTGAATTTCCGCTTTAAGGAAGTCTTGCTTTCACATGAATGCATAGGATTTGAATTGTTACAAATACAAACTCTGCAGTGTCTCACATGTGTATATCCTAGTAAGCAAAGAATATTAATATTCACTCTGCTTTTTGCATATTATAATGAACTTTATGCATAAGAATCATTCTTTGATTTTCGCAATCATTGGGGATTTTTAAAATGTATTCGTATACGAATGTATAATTTAAGGGTGTCTGTTATATAATTTGGTGTAAAAACGCTCACCTGTGGTAAGTTTAAGGCTCTGATTTGGGTTCTCCATTAAAATCATTGTACCAAAGCCCAGAAGTGATAAAGTCAGTCTGTTATACAACAAAGATTATAATTTGTTGTGCTTTATGAAAGCCTATAAGTTAAAAGGTAACTCTTCCAGGAATTGCCAGAGTCAATTCAAAAAGTTTTAAAAACACTTTTTAACATTTAAGAATACAATCCATGATAAATATTCATATTCACTTTGTAAAGACATGATATACCAAATCCAATTAGAATTGGAAGAGCCTGAAGTCTCCACAGATGTTTATGGTGAAACATCATATTAACTAAACGAAAAATTAACTAATCACTAACACTTTACGTACAAAGAAAATAACAAAATTAAATCATCTTCACTGTAATTGATGTGGTTATGCCTGGTTTATACCCAATAATGAGTTATTGCACCTGGTGTCGGTATTCCTTTTATACGCTATTCTATTTGTTGTTACTAGAGCTAATTTTTACTTCTTTAACCATAAAGAGACTCTTCCTCCAAGGTGCGATGAATACCCTTTCAAATGGTTTTCATGAGCTCGTGCTATTAAAGCTCTACGATCTCTTTTATCGCATTTTTTGAGCATGACAGTCAATTTCGATAAAACACTATCCACAGTTGTACATTGAAACAGATAAATGAATAGCTTGATGAAGATGCATTTAAGTGTTCTTATAGGATAAAAATTTGTGTCCTTGTTTAACTTAATATTGTGTTCATTGAGTTGCAAGCAAAGAATGAACAATTTTTTCGTGGGAGAGACATGTTGGCTGATAATGGAGAGCAATATCTTAATGCTAGTTATTGGTAAGAATCCGCTTCTTATTTGATATCTCAACAAAGCTATAGAAATTAAAAATTTTCGGATATTACAGCCGACAGCCGGTTCTACACATCCGTTGCTGATTTGTACATCTCCTACTTTTTTAACATAGGGGCAATGTAAAGGTAGGCATTGTCCCCAAAAAAATTAGTGAGTCTGAAGTGCAAACAAAGGCTTCAAATTCTGGGTGCCTCGAATATTGCCGGTAGTCGTGAAAAACTAAATTTCGCTAACAAAACTAGAGCAAACGTCTTGATCATTGTCAAATCTCTTAAGAACGATTGAAACTATACTATCGCCAGTAGTTATCTAATGGGAAAGAGTCACAGGCTGTATACTTTCTGGGTGTAAAACAGTGGAATTAATCAGATTTTTATACCCCTTCAAGTAGTTTTATAAATTAGTTTATATAATCATAATTTGAGTGGATGGATCAGAGTTGTTGATACAAAGCTGTGGAATTCAACTGAGTCTTACACACATTTTCTTAATAGTTTTTTATAAGAATAATTAGTTATATCTACAATCGTTATTATTCATACAATTAGATTTTAACTAACAGCCAAGCTGGTTGAGCCATAAGTTACAGCAACTCGCTGTTTCTTAGTTTTAATTAAGTCTGATTTCTTTGAATCCGACGACAACCACACACACATTTAAGCTAAAGTCTCTTTTCAAGGATTTTCAAACAGAGCATTGGAAAGTATTTATATTTCTATACGAGTGCTATTGTACTTCCAGGACACATTTTGCTTTCTCCCGCTTATCTTGCGCTAAACATTACTTTAAATAATCAAAACATCAACGTATCCACGTTATGTATTGCATTTTTACATAAACAGGTGTAAGAGTAGGTTATATTGTCAATTGTAAAACTTTCAACCATCATTCAGCAGATCTTTCAACGATTTTTTCTCAAATCAATCATAAAATCTTATTTCACAATCAATCAACGTACATATATGCTCGCAGGTTGAGTTCTTATGAGCTATGTATGTTCTTCGGTACTTGCTCAATCAAATATATTATTCAAAAAAAAGCTTTTTTCTCAAATTTTTGTGCATAAGCAAATGAATTTAACGTTTCAAACCTTGTTTTGTATTTTATTCTTCTTTCAACAGTCAGTATCCTGCCCTCCAAGTAATCAAACATACATATATACATACATACATATGTACATACTAGAAAGCGCTACAGTAAGAAAGGATGTAATTTCAAATTTGTGCATATTTAAAATACTTCCTTGCTGAACTGAGATGGTGAAATGAAAGTTTCATGATAGGAATCACATTTTATGTGCATCCATTGAATTGCAGCGAGTATGTGTGTTCTGCTACTAGTTGCCTAGAATTGTTGTCGTGGGTGCGAAGGGTAGTGGATGAAATACTCTGCAAGTGTTTGACTGGTTCTTTTCAAATTATTTGAAGTAAGTTGTCTATGTTTTTTCCCAAAGAGTGTAGAATAGTTGGAGAATACCAATCTGGAAACACTTGCTTTGAGTTTAAACGGACGCTAGAGTTGAAGAATTAAGTATAAAATATAAAAGTAAAAAAAAACTTTCTGCACTCTTTTGCAGAACACATACTCTTATAGCCTAAAATAAAAAATTTTAGTTTTTATTTTCGCGCTGATTTTACAGGGCATCATTTTTTTTTTTTTTTTTTTTATAATTTACCCGCACTCAAGGGGTTATGAATACCCTTTTACATGTTATTCACATGGTGCGGGCGTCGGAAATGTAGATAGAGAGAGAGAAAGAGATTGGTGCAGTGGTTTGAAACTCAGATGTGTTAGGTTTCACATTAGCTCCAGGGGTGCTGTCCAGAATAACTGGGGAGATTTGATGCTGTCATGTATTTTTTTGCCTTCGCTTCTGATTCACAGTTTTTTTTTTTCCGATCCACCTGATGTCATAAGCATATCAATTATCAACATTTTTATCAATTAGATGGAAAACTAAGTCGCCTAGATGTTGATTCCATATACATATGTAGATAAAAACATTGCTAAATACTGACTGTCTTACAATCGAAATGGCATGATATGAACATACATACATACATACATACATATCTACATTCCTTTCTCTGAACTAAACAAAAACTATTTTGGGTAATTGCAGAAAATAAATTGTTATGTGTGAAGGACAGTGGTATCGAATCACAGCTTCCTTTGGATCATCAGTTTGACTTGGAAGAACAAGCCCATTAGTTTTGTTCAATTATTCATTATGAGGAAATAAATACCCCAGCAAACATTTACAATATCTCTTACATGCGCTCTAGTAAGTTGTATCCCTTTGCTCGACATAATGGGATATATTCCCTTGCGGCCAATGCTGGGGTAGGAAAGTCAACCTAACGTAATCTTTACGTTGACAAAAGCCTATTACATTACCTGTTGTTGTCTGCCAATGTTTTCCCCGCACACCATTGCAGATCTATGGACAAACATAGGTACAAAAACAGAGGAATAAATAGAAGACTCCTAATTTTTCCGCCATAAGTTGCTGTTTTTGCAAGAACCCAATTCATTGAAAATTTATTCCATTTTCCGTCCGTAACGTAATTTTTTTTTATCACATTTTTCATATAATTAATGTCCTTCCATTACGAAGTGGGACACAAAACAAGAGCCCTGAAAGTTCAAAGGATGAGATCCTCTAAGGGCTATTTTCAGACAAACTGTGCTAATGGATAGCAGCCGGTCGGCTACCTCGTACCATGCAGGTCTTATGTATGTTTTGGTAGAAAATTCACATCAACTGGTCGCTAACACAAACACAGTAGAAATGTAATCAACCAATACGATAAGGATTCACAAAACTTTCACGCCACGTGATTGTCCAGAAATTTCACATGCTGGTCTTGAAAAATGGTACGTGGCCTTATGGTAATAGTCTTTATACAAAATCAACGCATTATATTACCCTACATAGCGTGCGCCACATGGCGAATGACTAAAAAGTCGTATGCAAACTCTGCGTACCTTACAACAGGTGATTTTGGCGGCATATTAAACATCAAACCCCTCTGGGTTTGTGTAATATACAAAATGAGATGGGCCAATAAAAAACATTTTTAACTTTTTTTTTGTTCTTAATGCGTTTTCTGTCTGAATCAATTGTTACTTTGAAAATGATAAGCTGAAGCGTTTCGATATAAAAAGATAAAGGGCAACATTTGAAGAAAATATTAAAGTATGTACATACATATCTATTACGTAGGAGAGAATGTACAAAATAAAATAAACTGAAGTGATTTAATGGTGATTCACATCGCTTTGAAAACCTCTTATGTCACAAGTAAATTTAAGACCTTATCACTTTTCCCACTTTTAGTTTAGAAACTTAAAAAATTGTTAAAATGAAACAACCAAAACAAGGGAATGCTTCTTGTAATATCTTTAGATACTTTTTTACCTCCGAAGGCCAACTTGCGATTGAAAATTAATTAAGCGGATATTAAAGAAAAGCTCAATACTCACAAAACCCAGAACCGATGAATATAACGAGGAAGAGATGGTTGAAATTTACGAAATCATTTCAGGATAATTTCCGCAGTATTATTGATCTTAATGGTTGTTTCTGTTTCAGGAAGGTTCGGATTGAAAATAAGATTAAACCAATTTTAAATCGAAAAAAAATATTTAGATAGATTCAATTTTAAAGAAAATTAAATATTTGTATACATAGTTTTAAGGGTATGTTATCAAACGTGAGCAGCACAAGAGTCTTTAATGGGATTTTGAATCCGAACACGAATTAAAACCGTTTAATTTATATATGTACATAAATATGTACATTTATGTATGTATGTACAGTTATGTACATATATGTATGTATGCATGTACATGTTTAAGGACACGAACTTATCAAATTATATAAATATTTTATTGCATACCAGTCGAATTTTCCAAAGAGTTTTTAAACTTTTTACTTTTCTTCTCTGCGATATTTATAACTGCAAACCATCAATCAACAGAGATTGCTCAATTGATTGAGCGCCGTGGCTCAAGTGGTTAGTGCGTTGGATCACTTAGCAGGAGGTTCGGCGTTCGAATCCCAGAAACACCAAACAGTTTTTTCACGGTTCCACCTCTCGCGAATGACTGACAAAAGTCCGAGAGTAATAACTGTCAAGAGAAAGCTGCCTTTCGGATATGGCTATACACTGTAGGGCTCTTCCATTTTGTGTGAAAAAATATAACACGCACAACACGAATGGTCGCGAGAAGCTTGGCCTTGGACCACATACGGTCCGTTGCGCCAAGAATTTGTATTTTTTGTCAAAATTTTTTTCAATAAAGGTTATGGAAAGGTACACAAAACACAGAATTGGCGAAAAAAGAAATATTATTTTTCATAAATCTATAATGTACATACATATGTATAAACTACAATTTCTTACAATTATTTGTGACCTTTAATAACTAACATTCAATTACATTCAAATTGCACTGAATAAACTTCATCGAAATAGGCTTAAGAGAAATATGGCATCACATATTTACATATGTATGTACTTACATACATATCTATAAAAGAAATATTTTATCGATTGTGTGGTTATGTGACAAGTACAAATATATTCACGCCTGTGATAAAAAATTCCACACTAATACTTTTAAGTTATACGATTGGGCACTTACACAAATTCTTTAGAGCGGCAGTGCACAAATTATTTGTTCGTAAGAGACGCCTTTGCACAATATTTAGCATCATGAGGAATGCTCAACGTCAATAAAATACCACTTAACCAGCCTGCAGTACTCTATCGATATTTTCATTTAGTTTGTTAAAAGGTCAAACAATTTATTCGTAGATACTCTCTGCTGGTGGTAAAGTGGTACTGGTCTACTAAGAATATACTAGAGCTCCAAAATACTTTTCAAACACAAAAGTAAGCAATAATAAACAAGTTTTGTAATCAAAGTTGATATTATTTAAAATCATTGAACTTTATGAATTTAATTAGCAGAGTCCAGTTAAAAGTGTAAAATGGAAGTCTCTTGCCAATCAGAATAAAAATCGGCTCATTAACCATAGCCGATTTGGTTTTCAATTAACGAATTTCGACAATCTCATTCACGAAGGCTTTCGTTGATCGTATTTTTTTATTATTATTATTTAATCAATAATCAATGAATTAAAATAATCAATTTTTAAAAAAATATATTTTTAATAAGCTGAAAGCGATAGTGGATGTTGTTTCGGACGAGTATCAAACTCATTAATAATTTCCTTTTTCGTTTAATTCTATGAACAGCGAAAATATAAACAAAGCATACATAGCTACATATGTATGTACATTGTATGCACACGCATCATAACAGCGCAGGCTGTTTCGTGAAGTTCTTTAAAGTTCGGTGGGATTCACAACACCTTACCCATCAATTGCATTGCCTTACATATTTGCATGTGCACACTGCTGGTCAGTTTTTCCAGCGGCGGGACCGTCTGATATTTGTTATGCAAAAACAATTAATTAATAAAAGAATGGCTGGCAATAATGTGGTTGGCTTAATGCAACAATTGAATTTACTTCATGGGACCGCCTTTATCTGTGAAGATAAATTACAGGGAAAGAAAATTTTGGGCTTCCACGCGAGCTGTATCAGAAATATACATATGTACATTCAGAATTTGTAGACTTTTTGGGAAGTCTACGATAATTTCGAAGTAAAAATGGGCAAATATGCATTATGTGCATATGTATACAATGTGTACATTTGATTTTAAATTATTCGAGGCAACTTTTGAAGAAACTTAATGGGCAAGAAATTACTTAGAGTTGTAGAAATCCTCTATACCAGCTCACACTGTGCTTTCTTTATTCGAAGATGTGATGTTGACCCTCAATAACTTATCTGAACACTTTTCTTCTTAACATTTTATGAAATTTATTGACCAAACCTACATTTATGGATCATCTTGAAAAATGTTAGTTAAACAAAGTTCCATACGAAAGCAAAGCAGATAAAATCCGGCCTAAGGTCAATTTAAGTTTTTTTTAATGCAAGTAAAGTTTCTCTTATAGGGGATGACTGCTAAACAAATGGTAGTAAAAATAATGATATTTAGTTAGTCATAACTGATTTAGTCGCGAATTTAGTAAACAGCAGAAAACGGATAACTACAATGTTAAACCAGTAGAGCTTTGATAAAATTGCTTCGATAAAATTGCTAGGTTAGATCACATTCCAGCAAAAATCTGGTGGCATCAATGCCAAAATTGATTAATTAGTTCAAATAATCAAAAGTGAGGACGTGGTGCTAAATACTGATACGAAAACAAAATGATTATTGCTTTTAAATTTGCATAATTTTTTAATGACAAGCCTACATACCAGCAGCATAGTGCACAATATATACAATCACCTGCTTCACGTTGTCAAAATCTTCTTTAAATTGATATACAGGAGATGAAATAAAGTACTAGAAAGCATAGTCTGCTCTATAACCCACAAGAGGCTTATTTTGAGCGGTAAACTCCACATCGATAGTTCCGATATCCCATCTAGAATTATTATAGGTAGGTATGAACATATTATGTATTACATTGTGGAGCAATGAAATTCCCTTCGAGTTTCCAGTTTTAATAAACGAGTTTGATAAACCATCCCCATTATCTACAGTATTATGCGTTTCCGTTTACATTAATTTTTCAGATTAATGATTTATTTTTAACTAATTTTAATATTTACTGTTGAAGTAACTAAACATGGAACTTTAATTTAAAGTTGAAAGAAAACCGGATAATTTCTATAAGAGTTGCAAAACAAAGAAAGTAAATTTTGCAAAATTCTAGTGAAATTCCCTCAGGATATATTCTCAGGAAGACATTTTCTTTCCGCGTGTAATACTTTGAAACGACCGGATGTTACAAAAATGGCATAAAAACTACTTAATTTTTCAATACACGTCCAAAAGACTCAATGTTTGAATTCATACCCTTATTTTCTTTCACAAAAGATAATAATTTATGGTACTTTGAATAGGATTGTTTTTGGTTTGAATGACCATTTTCATTGGCATTTAAATTATGTTAAATTTCATAGTAAATTTAATTCGTTTTAAATCATGGCATAGTCTCAAGTAATGGCTGTGGAGAGTTAATTAAAGATGCTTTGGAATAAACTGAACATTAATTATAATGCTGTAGGATACACCCACAATTTGCACGTAGTTTGAGCAAATAAATTGATAAACCCCGCATACACATCCATACATATGTACCTACATAGATACAGAGGTATGAAATAATTAACTACTCAAGCTCTGCCTAGTTGATTAATCAACAACTCTATTGTACAAGGAACTAATGATATCTACTGTTCGTCTTCATATAATTATATTTCATTTACATAGATTTCGATAATTTTATATGCACATATATACATATATTGAAAGGACATTTCGAATTTCTATTTTATTTTTACACTTCAACACTGGATAAAGTAACCAGAAAATTAACTTTTCAATGCTACAAAACAATGGGAATATTGTTATCGCATCGTTTTAATGGCTGTATTCTAACAGCTAAACAATAACTCACGAATGATCCTGACAGGACCCTCGCAACAATAAATTACAAGAAACTTTCATTTGCTCATGCGGGGCTGAGAATTGTTCAAACATCCTCCAAATAAAATATTTCTTTATATAGTATGTATCCTACATCCACTATGCAGATATAAATTTAATAAAACCCTCGGAATATTCCTAACGACTTAAATAGGAGGAACCCCTATATATGTATGTATGTTGGTACGGGTAGCGTTTAACACTCTCAGACACATTTCCTTCCATTTAGTTAGATAAACTTTACGTTCATCTTTATGTTGTCTTCGTCAGTAAAACGCAAATGAGTGTGGGTGGAGGTGTAAAACGAATTGCTGGAGGGTGATGTTGAAAACACCTCTAAAGTTTGCGCGTCTCCCTTTGCAATTAGTCATGAGTAGAATTTTCTTATGCTTAAGCTCTAACAACCAACTCAACACCGTCAGTTCCAAGTACAATAGGTTTTAAAGGTCGTGGTTAACCTAATGGGGTTTAGGAGATATAGTTTAGTAAGAAACTTCTTCGCATCGCAATATATACATGTCATAAATAACAAGCCAAAAATAAGAATTAAGAACAGTTGAAAATTGACAAGGATAAGAAGTCCAAAATAGTTCACAAAAACCCGATATCAATTTAACGAATAAACGCTAACATCCATTTAATGACCTAACCATAATCACAGTAAAATAATAATAAAGCGGTACCAAGAGAGCGCACATATAAATTTGTGATGCCTCTTTGTCCTCTTTGAACAAACTAAATACTAATCACAAATACTTGTTAGAGGTAAACAAAAACAAGGCACGATATGAATTTTCAACTAAAACCAACAAATTTGGTGGATGCAGAGACCGCGCCGGGTTGATAAGTGCGAGGGTAATGGATAAACATAAAGCTTGCGGTTGTACTATGTTGATAGCGAAGATGTATGCGGGGTTCAATTTTATTGTTTTCCACCTTCTTCAAAAAGCACATAGCACAATATTGAAATTCTTTCGTTAACTTTGTTATTTATCATTTTCAGGCGAAATCTCCTTTTTTGGGTGAGTGGTATGCATAGAGAGGAATCTCGGATGGGTGAATGTATGTAGTGTGTTTAATCCGTTATACCTACTGAGCATACATACCATGGAAAATGTTGATGATATTGCCTTTCAAGAAATGGATCTATGTTGAGCGAAAAAAAACGCAAATAACTTTAATATAGTATGCCATTTATTAACAACTTTGCATAACATACATATGTAGCAACATTTAACGTTGATGTCTCTAACTGCAATTTAGTTACAAATGATTGTATAAAACACATGCATACATATGTGCATATATGTATGTATGTACACATTTGCTTGAAATCCTATCGGAACTTAACATTATCAGATGTACATATTGTATGTGAAGTATGTACATAATCAATAAAATAATCATTTTCTAGAACCCATCATTTTCAAAATGAGGACACTCGATATACATTCTCTTTTTGGAACGGAGTCTAATCTTAGAATATTTCATATAATTCTTAAAATTTATGAAAAATTTGGCAACAAGCTCACATTATTCATTAGAAAGTCTTCTCATTTCCTTTCCTTCCCTAGTTTCTGAAGAAAGAAAAATATTGAGCATTTCCTTTAAAATGTTGCACTTATTTGTAGGTTAGGTTAGGTTGAAGTGTCTGCCAGCTAGGAGTCGCCAGCACACTTAGACCAATGATAGGTGCGTTGTGATACCACGTGGATCATGGGAGAAAGTTTCTCTCTACCTACTCGTTTTAAAACCAATTAGAGCTTCTTATGAAACGTAGGAGGCTCTTAATGGCAATATTCATCAGGTCGCCTATATCGTTATAATAGCGATCTCCTAAGTGGAGTTTCCTTCTACGGGAGAGAGCTGGGCAGATACAAAGAAGGTGAGGAATAGTTTCCTCCTCTTCTTCATCCATGCGGCTTGTACAAAATTCGTTCGCGAAGAGGCCTAGTCTTGTAGCGTACTTGCCTATTAGACAGTGTCCAGTGATGACACCTATTGTGGTGCCGATATGCAATCTATTGAAAGAAATCAAATTTTTATAGCGTTTTAGATCCAGCTTTGGCCAAATCTGTTTTGTCGCTAGACATGTTGATCCACTTGTCCAGCTAAGATTTGTACTCTCGACAGCATCCAGCTAAAGTTTAAGTTAGCGAGTAGCGATTGGAATACCTAAGGTGCCATTGTCCGGCAAGATGGGTATAGTTGTTCCTATTTTGGCGAGTTCATCGGTCTTACAATTCCCTGGAATGTCTCTATGCCCCGGCACCCAACACAGGTGAATATTGAACTGCTCAGCCATATCCACAAGAGACGAACGGCAGTCTAGAGCTACTAAAGAGTTTATAGAGGTCGACACTTATTTGTAGATCATTTTAAATCTTAAAATTCCTATCATATAAATTTCATTCATTTTTACACTTTCAAAACCGCTTTAAATATTTGGCACCAACTGTAATTTTGCCTTGAACATACGAGTATTTAAACGGATAATTTTAATAAAATGAAATCAGAAGTAGGTCAACATATATTCGGCCAACATACATATGTATGTACATATGTATGTATTAACTTAAATGAAAATTTAATTTTCAGTTCATCAAAATCGGAGAGTTTAGCTATATTTAACATATGTATGTACATACGGATGTAAGTAATGAACAAAATGAAGTCATTTTTAGTCAGGTTAAGGAAAATGCACAATTCATGTATACATATGTATGTACATGCATACATATGTTAATTATATTTACATACAAATAAACATACAAGTTGTGGATCACGAAATAATTTAACTCTCAACCTACAAAATCAAAATTGCGCGTCGTTTGTTTTTAAAATTTTACTCTGAAGAAAATTGTTTTACTGCTTAGAAAACAGAAACAATTGCAAATATACAAAACTAAATTGTTTGCATAACACTATACATATGTACGTATTGCACGGTACGCACAAACAATAATATAAAGCAATATACATGTGTACATACATATGTACTTATTTTGTGTCATCTTCATTTAGTAGACCTAAGGAAATATTCGTCGTTCTCTCTATGATTTCTGCAACGCCATTCTTGCGTGGTCTAAGTGGTGCCTTGAGACTTCCTGGAATACATGTAGATATGTATGTATAACATTTCAAAATGGGTTTTATCCACCAACAACGTAATGTGTTCAGCCCGTCAAAGAAACAAACGAAAGCCAGAAACCAAATGAAATACTCAAGTGACAATAACTCTCTCCTTGGCACCAGCATTTATGATGTTCATGGACCATGTAACCAACAGATTTATGGAAAACTTTCTGCCTGATGTATCCTGAGTAGCAGCGGCATTGGTCCACTTGAGCCTATTGTTTCTATTTTTTTTTAACGAGCATTTCTTTACATGAAATGAAAGTGGATATTTTGAAAAATGTGATCCAAACGGAAGAAAAAACAAAATAGCTCAGAAGACGGACCAATTTATTACGATAATACAATTCCTTGATTCTTTTAGGAGTTGCTTCTGATTTGTTTACACTATTTTTCACTTTTTCACATCACACATACCTACATATATATGCATATGTATGGATGTACGCACATATTCGGGGGAGTGCGTGTTTTGCTGTAGGCACCATATGTTGCCAAAACTTATTTATGGATTTGATTTCGTTATTCTTCGACCTGTAAATATCATTTAACGCTTTATATATTCATAGGGTATCCCTAGAGCAATAAATTGGATGTCCAGTATTTTTTTAGAAACAAAACGGAAGGTTACACCATTTGGAAACATCTGTATTATGATGGTTAAAAAAACAATTCGCTTTCCATAAATTAACAGACAAATGGTAGCAGCTTACAAAAGCCTCTTCAAATTAAACATCGATATGTACATACATACTTATATATTGGGTACATATACAGATTGCAATTATTTAGGAAATATTCGCTTAATTAGTTGATAGATAACCATTAAAAGGAGGTCGACAGTTGTGCACATCAGTATCGACAAACAAGAATTATATTCTAACCCTTTATAAATTCCTACATACATTTTCATCTAATTTCTGTCTGTTTATAATAACTTATAATTTAATATTCGCACAAAAATACAACAATCAATTCTCCAAAACAAAAAAAAAAACTTGGAACAAGTACAATGGGCTACCTACTGGCGTCCAATTATAGCCGCATAAAATACTTCTTGTTGGAAGGCAAAAACTATGTTTTCGGGTTTTGCCATCAGAAAAGTGAACCTGGCCATATCAACTAACCAAATAGGTCTTCAGCTCAACACCATAATACGCTGCTGGCAGGATATGTGCGAGTGGCCACTATTTTTGGTTGCTTTCTCGGTCAGAATATTCGAGTTTATGGCATTGTACAATATGTTTTGTCTGTACATCAGCACAGCATCCCCCATCCAAATAGAGCGTTCATGGTGACGCAATGGACTGTTTACCCGAACATTATGTCCAGCAGGGATTTTATTCATTTTATATGTATGAATATGTATGTGTATATGTGTGTGTGTTTGCAGTTCCATTTTGTTGGTAAACTTAACTATACTTATTTCTCTTGTTGTAGATGGGGTGCATGGAATATAGGGTTGGTAGGTAGTACCACCGGTAGCACTCACAAAAGCATCTCTGTATGAAATAAAATATTTTTGCGGTTCCACCAAAGTAGGTACGATTTTGGTTAAAATGCGGCCAGGCATGTGCTAGCCCCCAAAATCACATGAATTGAATTTTATTTCTGTAATTATGCATTTTATGATTGCTTTTGCGATGCAATTTTGCTATGTTCGTATTAATTGGTTATATATTAGTATTGAACCTCAAATTTGGCATTCATAAGTACGGAAAATCTGCAAAATTTAACATTATGCTGTTGTTCACTTGGATTCGTTCTCCTTTTGGCAGAGCTTTAAGTAATTCCAATTGTAAAATATGGATGACAAATAAACTGCAAGCTTACTCGGAAGTAATTATGATAGAACAATAATTTTATTCTATGCAAATCGTGTTGACATTAAAAATGTTTATTTGTTTTGTGGAGTGCCGAATATCAAAGTCTACATATGAATACATCCATATACATATGTGTATGTAGTAAATATGTATGTATCTAGTACCAAAGTATATTGAATCTTTCCCATATCTATCTCTACCTTCAATCAAATAGCAAACAAATCAATAAAGAATCTGACGAATCAAAGAGAATTGAGAATCATTGTTATATCCCTTTTTATAAGAAGGAAGAAAGGGTAGCAAGGATGCTGCTTCTTGTTCAGGATGGATTACTTTCCTCATTTTATGTAGAAAAAAAAAAAAAAAAACATTATTTGGTGCTAAGGAAAGGGCTACACTTATCTCTGCTCACATTTTCAAGTTGAGGTTTAAAGGATACTGTAAATTATTACAACCAAATGGAATAAATAAATCAATAAAATCTCCTATATCTAAATTAGATCAAAATGAACTGGGGGTAAAAGATAGATTGATTTAACATGTGAATTTCGGCATTGAGATACTAAGCGCCATATTTTATCCATTAAGAAACATTTGGAAGCCAAGGATTTGCTAGAAAATAGAGGACTTTCAATAAAGTATTTGGAAATACATACATTTGTCTGTATATGTAAATATGTAGACTATATGTGAATTAGACGTTGTTAATGCTATACTTTCTCATTAAAGTGTCATTAAAATTTGTTAATTGGATTTTAAGCATGCATTTTTAACATTTCAAGATTCTATATTAAAGGTGATTGTCCAGAAGTCCTTTTAATCTACAAAAAAGCTTTACCTTAATCCTGTTAAACAGCACAAAGAGGGTGGGATCTATTGAATGAATTCCATTTTAATGCGTTCATAGTGCATTTATTTATTTCTGCTGTCCGACATACATATGTACATATGTATGTATTTCTTGTACATACATATAAATGTAGCTACCTACTAAGAAAGTTCAAATAAAATACATAAACGGCAAAAATAATTTGAATTGAATGTCTTTTGGCATTAAGAATTGCACTCCAACTTGAATACATACATATGTATATACTTATGTACATACATGCTTATATACACATGTACATACATATGTACATCTCTTCCTCGACCAAATCTGTTTTAAAGGTTTCGTAAGAGAGGAGTTATTAAAAATTCCGATTGACTCATTTCTTGACTTTGATGGACAAAGAAAAAATTAATCAGAAACAATCAGAGATCCAGACGAAGCTAACAGGGGCAAATAAAGAATTTCATATTTAATTGGTTAATGTCCATTCTCTGCCAAAAAATAATGCGGAACAAATTGACATTTAGCAATAACATAAAAAAACACATTTGGATACACAGATTATACTTATGTAAATATGTATGTAGGTAGATACATACATACATATATCATCTTAGTAATTATCTGAAAAGAGAGGAGTGTAACCATCTCTTTAAATCTACAAGTAATCCAAGCAGCAGCAGAAAACAAATTACCTGACGACGTAGGTACACACACTTTTTGTGCGCAAATTACTTCTATTCGTACTCAAGATAGGTAAAAATAATATACATACTTCTGTTTGTACATAACATACAGAATTAACCCTTCCAAACGAATCTATTTTGACACAATGAACCAAAACTGTACGAGCGACAACGAGTAAACGATGTTTAGATGCCCATTTCTCAGATATTTGGCAATGGATAAAAGTAAAACTAAATCGCTCTCTTCTATGACGTACTCTCTTTTATTCCTACCATCTTTAAATACATATATGTATGTATGTATACCTAGCTAAAGGAATCTCATTCAGATACAAAAAAGTTAGCTGAGCCCAATAAAAGAAACCACCTTATGTTGGGATGTATGTATCCATAAGCTCTATTTTTTTTTTTTTTTGCTTAAGAGAGCAAGTGTCCATGCATCTTTTCCAAAGAGTAAGCTGAATAAAATCATACATTTATTTATCAACCCACACAAACAAAACACTTGCTATATCGCATCGAAGCGCTGACATAAAAGAGTAAATTTCTCTACCATTCTGATCTCTTCCATGAAATAAATTTCGAATAAGAAACGAGCAGATGGTAAAACTTCTTCCTACTGGATGCGGAGGAGGAAGCATTAGCGTACACTACACTAATACTTCTTTGTATGTCTGTGCCCACAGAGTTTCACTTGCCTCTTTCGAAAATAACGTTAGTTCGGTTTTGGTTCTACAGCGAGAGTGACGTTTTCGTGCGGATACATTCTTGTCAAGCTGTATACATCCTATAGTCACAGATACAAAAACAAAAAAGACATATAATTGTTTTTTTTTCTAACACACCAACTTTGATATACGCACCCACTCTGAACGGAAAATATGCTTTGGCAAAAGTTTGTGACTACTATTGGAAAAGTAATGGTTTTTTGTTTAAACTTTTGAATGGTATAAACGCAAAGAGCAAACCGGGGCTTTTGTGTTCGAATTTTCTTAAAGACGGCCGAAAATTCCGAATTGGATACATACCTCCCGCTGTGAATATTCAAGTGCCACAAGGGCACGCCAAAAGCTACCCCACAAAGGACGCTTATTTTTTAATAGTTTATTTTGATATGTTGAATAGTTATTGCCCCGGACGAAGCAAAGAGGATATATTACCTGGATACTCAATAGTGTTTTATAGCGTTTGTAGAGAAATAAATACCGATAAATTATTGTGTGTGCAGTCCTTGTAGTTCTTATCATTTAATCCCATGTGCTAGTTTAATTTCAATTACAAAAAGTAATGAAAGCTCAATGTTAGTTTTACTTCGCCTCTAAAAGATACAACAAAATCCTTTGGTAAATAATTAATACAGGGAAAAATAAACGAATTGTGAATATCTATGTATATGTAATAGAATGTAGCTAATGCGGATATATATCTCAAGCCTTTTTAAAAGAAAAAGAATATCGTGGTTGTGTAAAAATCTATTTAAAAAAAATTGTTTAACAATGATAATATCCTAGTGATAGGTAAAATAGTTCACTGCCCCAATCTCCTCACCACGAAAAGGATACATTAGCAAATATGGACTTTAAACATCAAAATTCATGGATTAAGTTACTTTTTTGTGGTAAGTTAAGCGAGTTTTATTAAAAATTGATGTAACAAAAAATAAATACATATATATGTATGTATATTATGTACATACACACTCGTACATCCTTCCATATCTATGCGCAAAAACAGATTTCTTTACTTCTCACACTACACTCTTGTCATCATCTGTTGAACACTTTTCCATAATGTAATAAAAGAACCAGTATCTCAACTCTAGCACCTGGTAATATTCTATCCCATATTTCGCATAGTTAAAGCACATAATTTATTATGCTCACGGTTTGTTACATTTTATGTCGACAAAAAATCAACGCCCCCAATATTTTGTACATACGAATATCAACTAGTGAATGAGGGGCCATAAATAAATGATACTCAATTAAAAGTTCAATCTGTGGGTTTCAAGAACTTCATGTGGTATATTTTGAAGAGAAATGCGTCAATTTCATCAGACTGCACTTAATATTCATGGTGCGAGTTTCTTTATGATATTTGTTGCGGAAGTGTAAGCTAGTTCAATGGCCTGATTGATTTTAATGAATATTCAAACGCGCTGCTACACACTTTTTTTAACGATTTAGATGGTTATATTTACGAGTATGTACATAATGTGTATACGCCCCTTAACTTATCATCGGAATTATTTAGTATGTAGGCTGTATTTCCTATGCAAGTTTTTTTTAATTTTAATAATTTTTTTTTAAAATTTAATCAAACATCCGATCTTGATTCTAATATGCGATTGAACTTGTTGCGCAGATTTACTAATCTATGTGGGAAGAAGTATTTTTTTTTTGTATCTCCTATACGTATTTTCCATATGTACGAATGCAAGAATAAAATTATTTCGTTTATCTCTAAATTGTCATTTACTTCATCTGCAAGCAATATAACTCAGTTAGAAAGCATGATCACTAAATTAAGCCTACGCATTTCTTAGATTTGTCCACATGCGATAAAATGGTGGAAAAACCTGTCATTTAACTAAATTCGGCTAGCCCACATATCTTAATTCATTATTGGCGATACTAAATTCATATTCCTTATGTGACAAGGCCATAATACGAGTTTGTGTAGATATTTTCTGAATAAAGTAGTTTTATTTACCAAGCATTTCAACACAATATAATCTGTATAAGTGCACTAGTTTGTCGGAATCATTTAGGGCATCCAATGATACATATGACATACCAGGTGGCTACGATCATATTCTTCTCTAATGAAGAAGATAACGATGAAAAACTTTAAATCAGGATAGACCCACGAAACTTTCTCGGATCATAACAGACTTTTTGATCCAACCACACTCATATGACTGTATATTTAAGCAGTTTTGTTGTATGTTTGTTGAGATCTTACGAAAACAGTCGAGCTTCGGTAAAATTATGGAAAATACCGTGAGACAAGGAAAATTGTAGGAAATCATAAATTTAAATATATCTATGTGTGTACTATACACAAACTGTAGACAACGTGGCGCAGGTTTAGCGAGAAGAATTATTACCAAAAAAGTTTCATACACAGCATTAATCTATGTGTCCTCTTCCTCTCTCGGACGAACGAAGTTTCTACTTTCGTGACTGTGATTTCGGAAGAAATCAAATTTTGTTTTCTATGATCTGAATTGCAACAGTCGTCTACCTCTCAATTACTCCTATTTAGGACTAGAACTGATGTGAAAATTTTTGATTTCGAGAGGCAGAGATTTAGACAGAAATGAAAGAAATTAACCAAACTTTACCAATGATCGCTTTAGAAAATTACTATTTTTTCCATAACTACTCTTTTGGCTGTCAAGTCAATATATGGAAATTTGTAAAAGAGATTTTTTATTTAATGTATTTCGGAATAAGCGAGGGTTTTAAAAAAATTTCAAAGAAAAGAGTACCTACTACAACTGAACACAGCAAATCACAAACGATAGGATCTAGTCCTGCGTTTTGGGTAACATCAAACAGCTTTTAATATATTTCTTGGCAGTGAGATAAAAATATGTTTTCTACGCTAGTCTTACTATAACATACATCCAATATGTTGAATGTTGAAGTTTGACTTAAAATTTTGCATCAAATACACTTTCGTGTATTCACGAGAAATGTTGCGAAATAATTCCTAATAAATGGGTCTTTGTATATTAAATCATCTAAGGAAATAATACACTTAATTAAAAAGTACCTACATACGTATGTATGTACATATGTATATACATATGTATCATGATAATCCAAATATACACTGACTTACTTCTGACTAGGAATTGCTGACCTGAAATTGCTTTTATATGACAACATTTCTCCTCCTTTTAATTCCCACAAATCCGCAAAACAGAATTAAACAAATAACCGATGTGTGGTTTCCATACGTCCTTGCTCTCAAAGGTGGATGGACAATAATTCGAAACTCTAACCCTACCATTTGGTACATCTCAATTATATGAAACATTTTTTTTATAAAATAACTTCTTACCTAAAACATCTAAAGTATGCTAAAGATGTGTGGACTTACGAGTACATCTAATGGGCCACAATTTATAAGTAGGGGTAAACAAACATTTTTTTTCACATTTTGCGAATGTTTGACAAACATCCGAGATTAATAACTTCCATACTAAAGCTTCCCAATTACGCTTTTCAGATATGACATTTAACGTATGTACATGGGGCCTTCATTCGTGCAAAAACTATGACACGCAGAACACGAATGGTTGAGAGAAGCTAGACCCTAAGCCCTATTTATATGCATTGTTTGAGCCAAATATAAAAAAAAGAGCGGCGCTTGAAAATTAATTCGACGAAAATAAAATCCCATTACAAGCTTCATATATGTATTCTCGGTCAACGGTGAGACCCAAGTAGATGTGAACAGCAGAATCGGTAAAGATAAAGCTGGATTAGGAATGCTATAAAAATCGAAAATCAAAAAAAATAGCAGTTATTGAGCACAGGGTGATTCAGATATAGCTGTCTGCTCATCATTTTTAGTATTTATTGCCTGAAACGTATCTCAAGTCAACAGACCAGACCATGCAATGCGATCCTCTCACCTTGTCTACCAAAAACTGGGTTGACCTAATCAAACTTAATGTATGACAGTCAGGAAGGATTCGAAGCTTTTGTAAATGAACTGAAAAGGCTTTCTCACAGTACTTAAATCGAAATTGTGTGCAGGGTATGACAAGTGGTAAGTTTATTAATTGCCCCGAGGGTTCCAGATTTAAACGCCAACAGAAGGATATTTAAAGAAATCAATAAAACTCTAATCCGAATTAGAACCAATGAGTCATTTATGGGATTAAGGTTGGTTTGAAAGTAAAAGAGAACTCCTTGACGCATGGAAATATGATTGTATTGCACAAATAAAGATACTTAAAAAGAAGATATTACATCCGCCGGTTTTAATAACATGTGTATTTATAAATTTTAAAATACATTAAAATAGCTGCGATTTTTTACTAAGCCTGACCGGTTTAACTTAGAAGACGTCACAATTCAAAAATATACATAGATCGAATCAATAGTTTGAGATAGTCTCTTACAAAGTTTTCATATTTTTATTTGCCAACCTAATAGTTGTTTCCATCGATTTTAAAGGGATTTCGTCTTTCAAACGCATTTCAAACCGCATTTAATGTAGTTGGTTTTACTTCTATAGATTTCTTTGCATTTTATTATGAACTTTCACGTAACCTATTCAACACCAACCTTTTTAAATTTGAATCACTCCTGGATTTAGTGATAGAAACGGAAATAATAACAATTGGTTACATTATTACATTTTATTGCACTCAAAGACCTTACTTTAAGTCCGGAACACCCTGTGCAATAAAAGTAAACTGACAATACCGCATTGCATAAAATTCTAAGGGAAAAATTGAATTTCCCTAAATGTGTTGGCATGAGGCGAATTTCATCTCTGGCTTATACTTATCTCTGTATACAGAAGTATAAAACGTTACATATACAGACTAAAATGGGAGAAAAGAAAACACTCTACTGCCAAAGTAGGAACAATTCTGTATTCTTATGCGAATTCAAACTTGCACAAAACAGTCCCAGAAGCCATAATTATTTTGCAGCAACGAACTACGAAAAACCCAACTCGCAGAAAGCAAAAAGGTGCAAAAAAAACAAGGCAAATTGTGTGGACCAAGTACATACCTTGTGACTTCTCACAGTATGAAAGAGATGCCCAGGTAGTCGGTCATGCTATGACGCTACTTTGCTTGGCATTGAGACTAGAATCACCAACCACCCTTAGAAATCCAAATGCAGGGTAAACATTTACGTGTTCACTATGACATAAGTACTTGCATGTTTTTCTATGGATTTGTCTATGTTATGAACATGTTGCTATATTACTGCAGGCTTACCTTCCCGCTGTTTTAAAACAACAGAGATATTTGCCTGTCTAAAATGAAGCAGAAGCCCACCGGGGAGACTACATTATAGTCATCATCACTTTTAATGATGATAATGATACATCTTTCGTATGTTTAACTTCATGCACTGTAAATATGAAAACAAAATTCTCCCAAAATCTCTTTTAAAAGAACTTTTGTTCTTTTTTTCTCTTCTTCTTTTTTTAATTTGACAAAACAAAACATGAAAAGTGCAACAACATCACCTCTTGTAATGAAACTCAATTTTCATTTTTGTACAATAGAATAACTTGTATGTACATTTAAATATGATACTTCATTTGAAATATTGTTAGTGACTTAAAATTTAAAAATTGTCTTAAAATATGAAGTTGTTTATTGGAAATGAAATTCGGAATGAAATAAAAATGTTATCGCTTATACACCCCTCATAAATAAAAACTTTAAACTATATACATATGTACGTATAGTTGTGCGTATATGTATAAAAAAGGGGTATAAACGTACTCACAGGAAAGATAATCAATTACTTCAAATAAGCAAAAACATCATCCTTTCCAGGAACTCCTAAAGTTACATACATATGTATATAGCGATATTATGTCAAATGAGGGCCTTTAAAGTTCATAAAAGGACTATGAATGGTTTTCAAGATCCTGATACGAAAAAAGGTTTCATTCGGTAATAGCGAATTTTAGGCGTAGTTACCAGAAGCTTGTGACTTATCCAGTCACTCAGCACTTAAGCGTACCGTATTCCATAAAAAAAGGTACGAAAATATTTGCGGTTTAATTAATTTTATTTTAAATGTACACAACCTTCTAGCAGTTAGTTAATACCACACATACTATGAATAAACGGAGCTAGCCATAGAAATGTACATACTAGACATGTATCGCGGTCCATGTGGCCCACTGTGGTTTATTTTTATACAAGTAACCCTACTCAAAGTATTTTTTCTCCTCCGCATCCATGAATTTATTGAATATACGAGTATGTATGTATGTAAGCCATACACACACACAAGAGCTTTGAGTTAATTTCTTTCTTGTTTTAATTTGTTTTTATTTTATTTGTTAAAGAATTTTATTTCATTGAATTATCCAAAAGCGAACTAAAATGAACTTTTCCAAGTCCTGTATTTCGCTTTTTATCTATTTAATGGTACACTTAACTACAAAACCGTAAAAAGGGTGGATATTAAACATTTGATGTATGCATTACGCCAAGTAGTACACTTTAACTGATGGGGGTTGATTTCATATGAGACTGAGTTGCCACTGGATTTATAAGGAAGGCAAATGCCTACAAATATACGAGCATCACTAACGCGAAACTTTTCCCTCCAGCCCCCCCGTCAACCTATTTTCTTGTATTGTATTTTTAGGTAATCTAATATTGCATACGGGTTGAATGTCAATAAAATCTGAAGAAGATAAAACCGAACTCATTCTTAAAATGTCAAAGGGTTTGCAAGGCAGTGTTATAGCTGTTGATGCCAACGGTATCTTGATGAAGGTCGAAGGGTTTCAGTGCGTAATTTAATGCCACTGATTTTAACCTCGATTTCTCTTTCTTTGTGTATTTGGGATGAATAAAAAATATTTCAAACTTAAGTTTATACTCGTATATGTATTTGTTTTTATTGCTGTAAACTTACACGCAGAGAAAACAAACAATTTGAATGGCATCCTGACAAAAGTATACGAGTATTATTAATTAATTATAGTAATTGTCTTGCTAATTACCTGAGCAAATGGTGTTGCAAACATACTCACAAGTATGCGCCTATATATGTATGCACCACACATGTGTAGTTGAATTGAAATGAAACTATCGAAAAATATAACAATTAACTACCCACATGAGTATCCATTTATTGACCGTATAAATAAATTTAAGTGCAAGACTAGGCCGCACGTAACATGCTTGGTGTCGTGTCCTTTAAGTAAATGCTTGGTAAAGATGTGCCTACACACTTGTTCAATATTTTGCATAGAGAATAAAGAGAGAAAAAAAGGAACAATCTTCGTACAACAATATAAATTATGAACTCAGAACTGAGTAATTGTGTACTAAGATGAATTAAAAACGGCACGAAACTATTTTTTATGTTTAATTTTGCAGTAAATTGCAAATTAAATTTTTGAAGACAAATATAAATTAATTTTTTAAGTAATGGGTCGTAGATCATTTAAAGTTTGAAATAAACGAGTTTTAATTAGTACTCGTACGAAAGAAGTCCGTTTTGAGTCTGTAACATGAAAAGTTCAGGCTTGTTTGTTATGAAATAATTTCTAGAGGGTCGCAGGTGCTTTAAAATTTTGCACAGACGCTATCCTGCTTGCATTGCTTCACTGTTATTTTCATGGTTATGTTCTAATAATTTAGGACCATTCGAATGTGAAACAATCTACCCCTGATAGTATAACATAAACAAACACAAAGGCATTTACTATATAATATCTCATTTCTTTTATGTAAAAGATTTGCTTTTGTCACCATAAGGAACTTTTTCAATTTAGGACACTTCTACTAATTATGTTATCATTTTTATATTTTCTGCAGTGGTATATTATTTAGAGCTATTATGTAATATTACAGTTTTTAGATAAAAAAAAGATCAATCGGTTAGCGAAAATTTGAATGTAAAGGCTTGGAGCTGCTGAAATTTCGACATATATAATAAAAAATTATATTCGTTTATATTATATTATATTATATTGGACATAACATTGAACTTTAACATTCATAGGGATTGTTGATAAATATAACGAAAGAGAAATATAACTCTCCGTTTGGAAAAATATTTATTGAGCCAGAAATAAAATGTTTTTCGCATTCTACCTGCTAAAAATGCACCTACAACAATTGATTGGTATTATAGTTACTTCCTTTTCTGATTAACTATCCACATATGCATATTATGCCAATCACGAGTGACAAAAGTAATTTGTTTACCTTAAATAAACTTAATATTTAAATTAAGAAGAATACTATAAAGTAACTCAGCCTCAGTAAATAATTATTTATTTTTCCGCAATTTATTAGCGAACAGCTACTTTAAGTGGAGGCCACATTATGAAAAATCCAATACGATAATCTCTTAATCGTAATGCCCTATACATGTGTACATTTGTATTTACTTTGCACGATTCTACTGTGATAATAATGTCTTTGGCTCTCAAACAAGTTTTTGTTTTTACTATTAGTATGTGGTTATACAATAAAAAATTATTTCGCCTATACAGAGACATACATACATATATGTATCATACACATGCTACTTATAAAAATTGTTTTACCCCAAAAATCATTTTGATGCCATTAATTTTCCGTCTGACCCATCATGAGGACTTTTACTCTCGGGTCATATGTACACACATTTATCTCCTTTTTTTTCTAAGGCTACGATAATCAATGGATACCAGCCAATTTCAAAATATCTTCAAGTCATTGAGTATTTGTGTGTCGGTTCCTGTTAGTATTCTTTTACGGTGCCTTTAAATTTCTTTCGAATTTGAGAGGTCTTGCGTTAAGGGCAGATCGAGTGCGAGCCAAAATTATTCTGGCAAGTTTTGCTTCATAAATACAAGATATCTATAGAAAATGTGCAATAACGACGTTTTGAGAGTATCTCAATTTGCATGAACGCAGTCGACTCGTAACTACCAGTGACAAAAAAATATGTAGGTACATACATATAGGGGTATAGATGAGAATTTAAACATTTTATTTTAATATTCGTCATTTCTCTTCCTGTACTTTTTGATATAGATTTGAGAAGTGGATCTAAGAGCTGCCCCAATTTCTGTTTTTAAGTACATATATTTGTTTTTATATTGCAATACGAACTTTTATCTTAACATTAACGCTTATAGGATAACTCCTTTAACTCAAGTATAAACTCAGTTGGAAAAATAAATTTGGCAACCGTGAAAGTGAGAAGTAAAACTTTTTTGTTTCATATAGAACAATCTTGTGTAGAACTTTCTTATATTCTTCTCAAGGCAGAAATTGAAAATGCGACGAAAATAAAATGAATGGTAAATTATTAAATAAAAAAAATAAATATGTAAATGTCTTAGGGGTTATATAGACTCACAGGTATTGTTGTTATTTGTACACATATATTCACTTTGTACGTTTCTATCAACTATAAGCAAATATCTAACATATTTAAGAGCCAAAATTCTATTTGTCCATCTCTCTGCCATAAACTTGAAGAACAGATACATATTTTTTGATATTTTACAACGACTCATTGATTGGACACTTAGCAGCCTTCTTCCAATCTACAATGCCGCGTAATAGATGGATATCAGTGTGATTCAATGAGATATAGTTTGTTATTTAATCGTATGTAGACTAAGAAAAAGAGCAGAAACTGGTAGTAGTGCGCTTAGAAATAACCACATCGGGATTGTTCCTATTGGCTTAATCATTTATTACTATTATTTGTTCAGCTCTTTATAATGAAACCGTTCCCACGATATGGTGCTCCTTCAAAGAATAAAACAGAAGTGTTAAATCAAACTGAAACCAGAAGTTTTGAGGGGCTTTAAATTTTTCTTTACTTTTATATTTCCCGTAAACCTTAGTACGACATAATAATTCTATTATTATGGTTTGGCTGAAAATGACGGTATGTTTATTTTTCATTAAAACTCTTTAATGGAGATTTTTAGTAGTTATTTTATTCTTATATAACACAGACGCCTAAAGCAAATAAGAAAATTGATAAGAGAGTCACGTTTTTAATAGAATGCAAACGAGGTACTCTCGTTAAAAAATGCTCATTTTTATTCTTTGAAAGAAAAGGGAAATAATTAAGTTCTTGCAAAAATATTTCTATATGAAAACAAAAAAAAACTATGAAACCATGAAAAACTATTGTGCAATACCAATAATAAATGCAGCTACTTATTAAACTGGTGGTAATGAAATCGATTTTGATTTCAAAAAGGCTATATTATTTCGTAAGTATGTATATGTATGTGTATAGGTAACTATTTCTCTGAAATAGTAGTAGAGCTGTGAATAAAACATTGGCTGAGGCGAATAATTTAAAAAATGTATCCTCAATTATCCTCAAGACACTCATTTCTTTATTCAACATAAATCTTGTTTTTATTTGGTTATCTGTCAAAATGAAATAAGCCCAGATCAGAAGTCGAATTGTAGTTCGCTAAGTTGTCCAACTTTGAGTTGGTGGACAAATTTTAATGGTCAGCTCTGCTTGTTAACAATATCATATTGTTGTTAACAAACGGTTAGAATGAACATTTCCTTAACCCTTAACACTTCCTTAAATTTTCTTAAAGTTATGCAACTATTGTAATGGTTTAATGTGTATTTTGGACCAGTCAATCAAAGATCAACAATCAGATAAGAAAAATTGCTGATTACACAATTTTATAAGAACTGTATACATAATCCTGTTACACATATCTACTATTCCTGATGAAATTTGTACAATATTGAAAAAAAAAAAAAAATTTTTATTTTAGCAACAATCACAATTCTTACTTCATCCAAAAGTCATGCGCAACAGCAAAAGTTTCGCGTTACTCCACACGATCTGCAAGTGCTGGAGGGTTCTGAAGCACTTTTGCGTTGTGAGGTGACCAACCAGGCAGGACAGGTTCAGTGGACTAAGGATGGATTTGCATTGGGATTTTCCGCTGTCATTCCTGGATTTCCACGATACTCAGTGCTGGGGGACCGAAAACAAGGAGTATATAACCTACGAATTTCTAATGCATCCATCATGGACGATGCCGAATTCCAATGCCAAGTTGGACCAGCACGGCTCAATTCGGCTATACGTGCAAATGCCAAGCTGACTGTCATATGTAAGTATTTCAAACAAACAACTCAAATAAAATCTTTCTTTTTTTTTTGCAAAACGTTAATGGCCTTACCAATTGCAACATACTACCTAGATGAATTTTGTTTGCATTCTAATGGAATGTATGTTCGCACATAAAACAATGAATTCTTTAGACAAAAACTCGGATGTATGAAAAACCTACGTCTGCGCTAACTTTTTCCATTCAAAATGGGAGCATCCTAAAGAAACAAAACGTCAGCCTAAAGGCAATTGGGTCCCTCGCAGATACTGAGTTTACTTAACCCAATATGCATACTAGCAATTATTGCAAGCATCATAGGAGGGTATGGGAAGTGACAGGAAGAAGTTTATATATAATCGTGTACCGTATTTCCTTATACATACGTACGCATGTACATGCATACAATTTTTTTATAACTCGTTACTGCTAATGGTTCTGCAGTGTATTGAAAGTTACCATTATGAATAACATTAAAGACTAACTTGTTACATATTTTGTAACATTTTGAATATTACCACTTGAGTTCTACTAAGTGGAACACTAATAAAATATGTATGTATACAAAACTTAATACAATTTACATACGTACGTATGTACGTATAAAAATCCATTGTTTCATTCAAATATATTGACTTGGAAAAAATAAATGTGTATACCAAGTATGAAATAAGGCTAAAGCATGAAATACAAACTGTTTGTTGTTGTTAGAAGAAAGCATACTTGCCATTTCACTTTACGCTTAGCCTAACCTCATAAACCTTAATTAAAGAAAAAAGTCAGATACCGTTTATTTTTAACCAACGATATTTTCATTATCCGTATCATTCAAATATTCGTACGGATCCGGACACAGTTTTTTTGGTTCAAAATAGATACTGATATTGAAACTTGTACTGAAAAATATCCTGACAGCGAACAAACTTTAAAACTAATTAAAAAATAAAAATAAACATTTAAAAACAGAGGATCCTCTTCTTTTTTTTCAAGATAAGTTCACCCGTTGTGGAGGTTCGACGTTCGAATCCCAGAAACACCAAAAAGTTTTTTCACGGTCCGAGGGTAATAACTGTGAAGAGAAAGCTTCTCAATTTGCCTTTCGGATATGGCTCTAAACTGTAGGTCCCTTCCATTTGTGTGAAATATAACACGAATGGTCGCGAGAAACTAGGCCCTGGACCACATACATATGTACGTTCCACATACATATGTACGTTCCACATTTTCGAGCTTAATTATTTTATAAAACTTTATTAAAATTCATTTAATTGTTCCTCAATTACATTTAATATTGCAATGTACTTCCATGCTACTCAAGCAACTGGTCTAATGAACTTAGCAATTGTTAGTTTGGGGCATCCCTTTCTTACATATGATTTGGATTTTTTTGTATTTTACATAGTTAAATGGTAAAGGAATATTTCTTGAAGAAACATACTACATTCTTACCTAATACGAGTTAAAAGTTCTGTCTACCTAGACAAGGGTATATGTATGTTTGTTGCATATATCCATTATAAATTTTCAATGTGTGTTAAAAAAAAAAACACTGCGTTGTGTTATCATACAAAGAAAGCCTAGAAAGGGTGAAACGAGGCATATCTTTATGCACAGCGTACAGCGAATAGCTCTCACTGATTTCACAGTAAACGAAACCCGATCGACTTACATAAGTGCACGTGCATTATTTTAATGCTACCTACCTGCAGGAGTTTCACTAAACTTTTTTTAACTTGCCTTGATATTAGAAGTGCATTTAAGTACATACATATATTTATTTATACGCATTTCTTAGGACTCTTCATATTGAAATATTACAATGCAATTATTCTGCGGAACTAGTTTTGCTTTCTAAATTTAATAAAAGTGCGAAGTTCTGAGCTCTTACTCTTTTTTGGAAGACAAAAAGATCTGTCATTTTTTTAATTTAAATTACAAAAATTCGGTCACAAAGGTTTGAGAAGATACGCAATCAGCGTGAAGGTCAAGCTGTAGCCATTGCAGTTATAAAGATATAGAGAATGGAACATCTCCCTTAAATGTCATTGGCTTTAAAGGTACATACCGAGCCCAAGCCGTTTTAAGTGTGAAGCGATATTTCTAAGATAATCAATTCTGTTAATTAAAGATACGTACAACAAAAGCATGCACATATGTTTGTATAAGTATATGTATGTACATGTCTACATTTTTTCATTACTACATAAAAGAAAACTTAATATTTATTTCAGCACCACCTTCATCAATCGAAATACAGGGATATGCACATAACTCTAAGGTAGAAGTAAGGGAAAATAAGGACCTGACGTTAAAATGCACCGTAGCCAGCGCAAAGCCAGCATCTCAGATTGTTTGGTACCGTGGAAATATTGAATATAAAACAGGTAAGCATATGTGTATTTCAGGTGCATTAACGCGGTGAACAACATTCATAGTGCTGTATAACATTGTTTGTAATACACACACTTATGGGATTGCAGTACTTCTCTTAGTCTCAAGAAACGTGTTGTATCTCGGTGGCATAAATATTCGCAGCAGAAATTAAATCGGATATTCGTCTATGCTTCTTTTCAATATAAGAGGCTTTACGCTTTTCTGCATCCTTCTACCCGTACGTTAAGTTCTCTCTGTAAAACTTTATTATTAATCATTAAATCCACCACCGCATTTGTCTTTGCCAAATGTAGGTACGTCTTCGTAATGAATGTAATGTTCATCTTCGGTGCTTGACACACATATCACATTCTTAGGCCGGAAATGTGAAAGGAATCCTTTTTTTCCACTTATTTCCCTCAAAGCATATTTCTCCGAGGTAACCTAAATGAAGAAAATGCACTCGGTTTGCAGTGACAATGTTTTTTTTTTCTCTAATGATTGTTGCTAAGGATTTAAGTTCATGAATTTATCATGGACTCAACATCAAAATATAATACCAAATAAATTGCATCATCAGAAGGAATGGAACCGTGCCAAGGATATTTTATATACAAACAAAAAAAAACACTGCGAAACATTTTGACACATTGCTTACAAATGCAATTAGAGCTGTTGATTGAAAATCCTCGCACATATTTTAAACACCCCTTATTGTTACAGCCTTCGTCCTGCAAATTTATAATAAAAAATAATTTTTATTTTGTTGGCTTTAGATGTCGTCTTTCAAAAATTAGGCAAAAAACACAACCATTACCCCCCTTTGTGTTATGGAAATGTAATGGTTTAGGGTAAATTCTTTGACAAGGTCGACCAGTAATTAAGACAAAACAAAATTCAGCTATGTAGTCATATTTTCAATTACACTAAAATTTAAATTACTGCACAAAGGAAAACAATAAAGGAATATTAATTAAGAAGTCACGGATGGTGAAATTTCAAAGAAAGTTAATATTAAACTCTTTAATGATTCATTTTTATTTGGGTCTAGAGTGCAAAATAATTTAGGTTTCTAATGGAGATTGGGACGTATCGCATTGAAATGAAGAGAGTGGTAAACATTAGGGATTGAAATATTTCCTTAAGTAATGTAAAAAAAAAACCTATGGCTAACAAAAGCTTAATAAGCAAGAAAATTAACTTAAGTTTTTAATTATTAATTCGACAGTCGTACAGTTTCGGAGAGAGAAACTGAGAAATATAGATTTTTCTATTTTCACAATTATGGGCATTTTCATTTTGGTCTTCGTTAAAGACAAAAAGTAAATATTTAATTCACTATTTACGCACTATCCAAAATTAAAAATCACTCAGTGTTAAAGGGTATTAAAGTTAAAAAACAATACTTAAATAATATTATTTTTGGTCTAGGAAATTTTCGCGAACTGCTATCCATTGTTGGCCATTAGTTACAACTTACGGAACTCGCTGACATTAGAATTTTAGATGAGCAAAAAATTAGAACAAAAAGCGTCAAACGCATCATTATCATTTTTCTCATTAGATTCGTAATATCCAAAATGGTGTACCTATTTTCATTAATTCCAAAAGTGTAGTGGAGCGGAAGAGTTCAAACGAATTAGCATAAAAATATGCATATATATGTATGTATGTATATTTGACTGTCCACCACTGTTACTTTGATAAGATAGCCGATGATGACAGTAAGCAGAAAATATCATCAACAGAAACTTTACACAAAGGATATAATAAATGATGGCATTTGTTGCCTCAAAACGATACGACTATTAAGCACCAACCAGAAGTTTCGTTAAAATATGTACATATATGCCAACTACAGTTTATTATACAGAATATTTCTTGTTATTCTTACACGAGTATTTTTTTAATTAATGCTTATTTTTTTCCTTTACAGATGATCGTGATGATAAAGTGGAGGAAATTTCTCCAAAGCGATTTACTACAACCTCGCAAATTAAGTTGAAACCCACTTCAGAAGATGATTACACTGAATACTCCTGTCAAGCTAAACACAAAGCGCTGCCTCCAGACATGCCTATGCGATCAACAGTACAATTATCAGTTTTATGTAAGAAACTTTTTGTTTTAAAAATATGTAACGATTTGAGAAGTAGTACGATTAAATTTTCCCATGTAATTTTAATTTTTTTAGATCCACCAGGACCTCCTTATATCGAAGGTTACACGCAAGGTGAAACACTAAGACGGGGTCAAACAGTCGAGCTTATATGTCGGAGTCGGGGCGGAAACCCCCCAGCACAATTGATATGGTACAAGAATGGATCCCAAGTTCGTATGGCCTATAGGACGTCAGGCCGCCTGTCAGAGAATATTTACACTTTTACAGCTGAGGCCACTGACAATAAAGCAAGATTTCGATGTGAGGCCAGTAACGTTATGTCACAAAATGCCCTCAAGGCAGAAGTTGATCTAGCTGTTCTTTGTAAGTAAACCAACAAGTGTTCGATTGCATTATAAGAACTTAACCCACGTCATTTTGACTTTTAATTCAAACATTTCCATTAAAATTCCTATGTACGTCAAATATAAACACAAAACTGCAATATCTTGCAATTGACAAAGTTCATTAACTTTTCAAATATCTAATATCCTTTCTTCACCATTCTTCCAAAGTACAAATCGATTTAGTACCTTAGCAGACAAATGCAAAGATGAGATAGAGAAAATATCATCTAAAGACGATGAAAGAAAAAATCATCTTCGTACTACGCTATTAAAAAAATTAAATTCCCTCACTTTATGTAGCTTTATCTGTGTCCTTGTAACAGCATAACACGTCAGCATGAGTTCTCGAAACCAGCCTTCTTCCTGCCTATACTACTTAAATATTAATGAAAGACCAACAAAATTCTAATTTTTTACGATATTCTGCATATGATGCGGGGACATTTTGTTTTTCTTTTCATGTCAATCTTACCAAAAGTTGCCCCAACCCATGTGTCAGTGTCAGGACCAACTGAAGCGAGGGTGGGGGATGTTGTGCCACTCACCTGTACAACCGCTCCATCAAATCCTCCAGCCGAAGTGAAATGGATGGTAGGAGGGCGCCAGATACGTAATGCGACATCAAGGACTTCTGTTAGCCCAGATGGTAAGTACACTGCTACATGTACTCATGTCCTATACACTCGTACTTTGGAAGCATATTTGGAAAAAAACGAATGCAGCATTATAGATACATAAGTATTAACATATGTATATACATATGTATAAGTACATATTTTCTATGATTTTCAAAATATTTCTACGTCAAAAGTTTGTTTATTATTGACAGAGCAACATGTACTACACATTTGTCTCTATATGTACATTTTTGTATGCAAATATAAAATGCATTAAATTATATACAGTGCATATATATATTTACTTACACTTACATATGTATGTATACATATATATACCGCAAATATTTTTTTAAGCTTCATATGAATCTAAATTAACTTTTTTAATTCTTTTCTAAGGAGGCTGGATAACAACATCAAACATAACAGCACTAGTAGAACCGAATAAGAGATCCCTAGTTGTCATATGCCATGGATTAAATATGCAGTTGACAGAAAATGTAGTCTCTACGCACACGGTTAATGTTTTATGTAAGTTTTATTTGAAATAAAATGCAATTAATTTATAAGCTTCATACAACGAATTTTATGGAAAACAATGATTTTAAGTAGTACATATACCCATATACAAACGTATGTATGCACATGAAAAGTTTTCAAAAATAGGAAAATTGGGTACAAGCTCCTTTCTGTTACGCTTACTTACTTAGGGAGCGCTACAGTTCGGTGTGAAAGGTATAAGCTTAAAAAAGTTTTAAGACGACTATCAATATCGGTTTAAGCGACGAATCCGAAATGTGCGTGCATGCAATGTGATTCCCGAGAAGAAAAAATCTTGGTGAAATAAATTTGGCGCAACAGACCATACATATATGGTCCAGGGTCTAGTTTCTCGCTGTCATTCTTGTTATGTGTGTTATATTTTTTCGCACAAATAGAAGGGACTTATAGTTAAGAACCATATTTTTAAATTGAGAAGCTTTCTGATGGCAGGTTTTGCTCTCGGACATTGTCAGACATTCGCGGGAGATAAGAATTGAAATTATCTTAGATAGGAAGGCTTGATGGTTAAAGCATGGTTTCCTTTGAAAACGTTCAAAAATATCATATTTAATACTACAACGGGCCCTCGTTTGGTTAAATATATTTACATTATTATTAGTTTTGAGCTCATAACATATTATATTTTCCACCAATTTTAATACTAAATCGGAAGAGTATGAATGTACGAACATGTACATATGTATATGTACATATATCAATAGAAAAAAAAAAACTAAATTATAAATTTAACTGGAGCTACGCGAAAACAAGCCCCATTTGTACGAAATGGGATATGGAAACTGAGTAGGTATGTTGGAGAAATTACACTTTTCTTCTCAAATTGACGAAAATAAAAATTCAATTTTCCCTATGAAAACACTGCAATAACTTGTCCCATATTAAGTTAAAATAGGAAAAAATCCTAGCGTCTCTTGATAAAAAAAAAAGCAAAAAATAAATTGAAAAAATAAGGGTTGGTGGCACAGTATTCCTTATGGCAAACATAAGACTACATGTACACACAATTGCATGTACAAACAATCCCAATTCTATTTATCACCGGTAGTCTTCTATGTGTTGATTAATTTGAAACAATTTTGACTCGAACAAGGAAAGGATAGGTAGTTAGATAAAAAATATAGAACTCATGATTATCAAAAAAGTTTCATTAACGCTGAGAGCTTTTACTTACAATATTTCCATCATCAGAAATTAAAGGTGCAAGAAAGGCAAATGCTCATCATATTTCATGAGTGCGTAATTGAATTTCCTTTTGACCTGTAGCACTTGCAAATTTCTTTGGCATTCTCTCTCTGTCTGCTTTCGTATCAACAAATACCAAATTGACGTCCTGGAGGCTTTTCAGTCGAAATTCAATTTGTTCTCTTTGATTTCCTGAACTTGGGCGATACACTCGAGTTCATTTATGTACATATGCAATAGTAAAATAATGTTTGAAAACAGTCGTCTGTTTAAAAAGCAATATTACCAAATGTGATCAATAAACACGTCCGCCTTATCAATTGGATAATCGAGATATACGCATTCAAAAAGGACTCCCTTGACTGCAAGGTAAGATAGGACATTTTTCAAAATTTTATTTTGCATTTTTTTAGAAAAATTTGGCAACCAACTGTGCAAAGAATTTCAAAACCCAAATTTTAATTCAAATACATTTTTTATACATATTTACCTCATGATCTATGCAGCTTCTCGCGATCATTCTTATTGTGTGCGTTTATTCTGTCACACAACTGGAAGGAACCTTCAGTTTAGAGACATATCCATAAGACTTTTTTCTTTTTAATTAAGAAGCTTTTTCGTGACTATTCTCGGACGTTTGTCAGACATTTGCGAAAGGTGGGACCTTGAAAAAAGAGATATTCATTGGAGATATTCATCTTTGAAACGATTCCCAATCAATTCGGGCTAAGATCCGACATTTTGGAAAATTCCATAAAATCTTCGAAAATTTATAGAGATTTTCAATACTTCTTGAATACTTCTCTATAAATTTACAACACGTCATACATTCATTGTACCTACTAAGTAGAGATTTAACAAATAAGAATAAAATGATTCCTTGCTTGCTCATATTTTTCCCCCATCATTGTTCTTTTTTTTAAATTACCACGTTCTTTTGCAGACCCGCCTTCACCACCTTTAATTTCGGGATACGTCGAAGGACAAATTATTCCAGCTGGCTCAGTACAAAAATTACTTTGCGTTTCATCAGGCGGAAATCCCTTAGCCACTTTAACGTGGTATAAAAACGACAAAAGGGTAAGTTTATCGCACTTAAAATTTGTTTAAAAACTACGCAAATAGGGTGACCGATTTTATCTTTTTCCTCTTATTAAGGTGTATATCTAAGTGTTTAATTATTAACGCATCTTATTTTTTCTATGATTGAAATGATAATAAAAATACGCTTCGACGAACTGAAAGCTTTTCAGTTACAAATTTTTATCTGTAATAAGTACATACATATATGTACATATATGTACATAGGTACGTATATTGAATATAATTTACAGCCAAACTGTAATTATCCACATTTGAACACAAAACAAAACATTCTACTATGCTTATGAGGATGCTTAAATGTATTTTTAAACTGTTTGCCTCTTTTTATGGGTGAAAGTCGGAAGCACACTTATTTGAACATAGTTTGGTTTCAGTATAGTTTCTGTGAAACAGTTTGAGAAAATGATGTTTACACAAGTGTAGGACAAAGTCAGATCTCAGGGGATAGAATTTTGTTCTACAAACTACGATTCTGCCATGTCGTATTTATACGACATACATATATATATGCAGACATATGTACATACAGACATGTATGTACATATGTACATATGTACATATGTACATATGTATGTAAATTTTTATGAGAACTTGTAGTGAATACACGTGTGTTTGGCTGTGTGGTGTTCATCCAATAAGTGTCAAACTACAACCGTACATGTATGCATACATACATATATGCATATATGTACATGTACATACATACGTATGTATATAAATGAAAAACAAAAGAAAATCTTGAAGTAAGTAGGATTAGGAATTTTTGCTTCCGACTCAAACATTTTTTGTGTGAAAAAGGTTAAGTTATTTTGTGAGTTCAACATTTTAATGTTTATCTCGTTATAAGCTGGGTGAAGAGATGTTTGTTTTTCTTTTTGGATTAGATAAAAAGTTATTCAATGAACGCGTTTTAATATTATCAGGTAAACTCTGCAGTTCGAACGAGTGACAAGTCGGTCGCAGCTGAGATAACAATTTTGGCAAATGTTACCGACAACCAAGCGCATTACCGATGCGAGTCCCACAACAGTGCAACAGAGATACCATTATTTGAGTCAACAACATTAAGCGTACATTGTAAGTGAACACAAAAAGCTGGTAGAAATCATTTTAAATTATTGAATTAATCCATATGCAGTTGCACCAGAGACAGTTAAAATCCGTGTAGAACCAGGTGAGCTTAAACCAGGCGCTGAGGCAACGCTTATCTGCGACTCGAGTTCAAGCAATCCACCTGCAATACTATCATGGTGGAAGGATGGAATTTCCATAGAAGGTAATGTACATACATATGTACATATGTACATACATACTTATGTATGTATGTATATGCATATATATGTATATTTCTATTTTATTCACTGCTAAACATAAGTCGAGCAATCAGAATATCTGAAATAATGCCCATGCAATGCATTGTTTGAACAACGCAATATATGTTCATATGTACATAATGTAGCTTAAGAGGAATTGCTTAAAAAAATGTATGTGCAAATCATGTACTTGTTCGAACATTGATACGGTGCCAGCATTACATATTTATTTTTTCTTTCAATGAGATGCAGGCAGACTTATTTTATGAAATCCGACGTTTTTTCATTCAAATAAAGACAGCATGATTAATGTTTTGTAAACAATCCTTCAAAATAAAGCTTTTTCATTTTTTTTTTTCACTATATTATTTTACAGGAATCAAAAATTATTCAAAACCAGGACTTTGGGGAGGGACTGTTTCCACCTTAGAACTTAAAGTCAATGTTACGCAGGAAATGAATGGCGTCGTTTACACTTGCCAGAGCTCTAATGAAGCGCTTCAACGCAGTATACACGAGGCCATTAGCCTTGATGTTTTGTGTAAGTTAACGTTAAAAACTGAGACCTTCGTCAGCTAAAGGAATATGAGAAGGAAACTAATGTTCACCTTTTTGGTTTTAGATGCGCCGCAATTTGTCCCTCCACCCTCTTCAACTGTAGTTGGTGTTGAAGGCGAATCACTACATGTTCCGCTGATGGCAAATGCAAATCCTATGTCAATTACATACGTTTGGACTAAGGATGGTTTACCCATTGTGTCCAGAAACGGAGAATCGTTGGATCAGCGAATTTTTTCGAATGGATCCACACTAAATATTACGAAATTGCATCGCAACGATGCAGGAATTTATAGATGCGAGGCCACTAATTCTCAGGGAACAGCTGTGATCAACATAACTGTCATTGTTGAATGTAAGTAACTTTGGAAAGCTTACATACTATACATATAAAAAAATGTGAAACATTTTCTAGATGGAACCACAATCAAATCGGTTTCTGAAAATGTCGTGGTGAATCCTGGAGAGGATGCAATGCTGTCATGTACAGTTGAAGGAAAGCCATTAAACGAGGAACATGTTAAATGGGAGAGATTGGGTTATAACATGAGTACAAAGACATCAACCGCATTCGCTAATGGAACATCGTTTTTGCACATTAAAGGAGCCCAACGTGAAGACGTTGGAAATTTCAGATGCATTGCAGACAATAGAGTGGCGAATCCAACAAACAGGGACGTTTTACTTATTGTAAAATGTAAGTATGAGCGCTTAAATTCCCGATAATATTAGCAATAACCTTAAAACAATTATATGGGAAAATAGTTGCTCCAGAAATCGACACATCGAGAACACTACTGCGAGCTGCAAGTGGAACTGGTGAAAGAGGAAGGTTACCATGCCGAGCGAAAGCTGCACCAAAACCTTCATTTACATGGTTACAATCTGGAAAGGATTTGAATATCAATCGAACATACAAATATGAAGTTGAAGAAAAAAGGATTGACTCTTTGACATACGAATCGATTTTAGTTATTGAAAAGGTCGCTCCTGCTGACTACGGAACATATGAGTGTGTTGCAAAAAATGAAATTGGAGAAGCAAAAGAGAGCGCCCGCCTAGAAATTACTTCACCCCCAGAGACACCAGTTATGATTAATATTAGAAATATAACACATGATTCTGTAACTGTGTCCTGGGTTCCCGGTTTTGATGGAGGTCTTAAGGCTTCCTATCGAGTGCGTTACAGGTAAATTTTATACGTTAGATATGTATAAACAGGATTTAATTTTATTTGTATCCCATAGAGAAGTGGCAACTGGCCAGTACAGATACATTGACGCGCTGCCTAATAGTCACAGACTAACTATAACTAATCTTAAAGATGATACTCTGTATCTTTTTTCGGTGATGGCCATGAATGAACTCGGTAGTAGTAAATATTTACCAGATTTGCAACGAGCTCATACCAGAGGTACGTATTTCAAAAGTGAGCAAAACAAATATAACTAATCGCTAGTGTCAAAAAAGAAAAGCTTTTCTTAATTTTAATTAATTATTTAATTTCGCTGCTTTTTGGATGATTAGAGGCGCCGCCACCATCGCAACCAGCTTCTTCCCTTGGTGGCCCACCAACTACCAGTTCCACCCCTATAGGGGGAACCTCAGGGATGTTACTACTCATCGGAGTAGCATCGGGCATCATCCTCGTATTACTCAACGTTTTCATAATAGGATGTTGCTTGCATAAACGCAATCAAAAAAGGATGAAACGACGAGGTACATAGATGCATATATTTTTATGAAAGTATATACGAGTATATGTATGCGTTTGTATAAGGGTCAATACTTCATTTCATATAGCAAATCATCGTTTAGTTGACAGTTGCGATTAGTTCTGGTTTCTTCTGTATAATTTTATTTATTTTTTGTAACAACCTTCTTGCATTTTTTGTTTGTTTTTATATTACGTTTTGGATTAAAAAAAAAGGACTTGAACTTCTGCCAGCAGAATTTACAGGAACATCTACTACTCCAGATTTGGTCATAATTGGCATTTCTTTGGCAGCATTTGGTTTTTTACTCGTCAATGCTGCTTTAGTTGCATGGTTTTTTGTTCATCAAAAACGTAAAAGAGGTTTGTTTTTTCGTTTAATTATTTTTTAATCTGTATATTTTCATTTGATAAGGATGGTTTTGTTTTTTATTACGCTTTATTATTAAATTAATTTTTCCATTCTAAAAATGAATAAACAAAGTATCCCATTTGCTAAAGTCTCTACCCCTATCTACGCACAGCAAAAGGATTACCCATCCAAAGCGAAGTATGGATTACAGGATGGTGTACCTTGGCAAATTGTGATATAGAAGTCTTTCACTTTCAAAAATATTTAATCCTGATTTAGATTTATTTTCCTGTAGACTTTTGTTTGAATCTTACCGCTTTGATCGAATTAAATCAAATTAAATACAAACTCAACATTTTTTTAAAATCTCATGTAACATTGAAATAGTAGTTTAGAGGCAAAGGATTAAAATGAATTATTTTTAAAAACTAAAACTTTTCAATACGATTTAGGAAGTTTTTCGTTTGTCCACAATTTACCATTTTGTCTACAAAAAAGATTGATTTTGTAGATATTGTAGATAATTTACTTGTAGGTTTCTAAACTTATCATTGGATTTTAAAATCTTTTAAGTGGGGGGTAACATTTAAAAAAAATATGAAAGGAATTCCTCGTGTGCGCAATCAACAACGAAGGTGTTAATAATTTATTAATGCTATTGCCTTTGAAAAATTTCACACAGTGGCATTCCAAAGAAATATACATACATATGTAGTATGTACATTTATATGAAGAATCGACATAAATTGAAACGAAATTCCTTCTCCAAATAACCATATAAAATAGAACATTTATCATATATTATAACATATGTATGTATCTTTTTCTTTTTATTATTCTTTCGTTATGACAAACCAATGGACTTGCTTTTGTTGTGAATTATACAGAAACATCAAATCAAACAAGCAAAACAGCGACAATTGAAATGTATGCCCCCAGCTCCTACAATGACACCGTAACTGGAGAAACTTTATCTAGCGTTTCCGAGAAGAGTGATTCTTACTCCAATGAAGGGAGTCAACCTGAATACATTGTAAGTATCCTTATGTAAACTTAAAATATTATTTTCGGCGCTAGGAAGCGGTGACAAACTTATAAATTGCATATAATCAACAAAAGTGGGCGATGTGGTTCAAGTGGTTAGTGCGTTCGATCGCTGAGCGTTAGGTTCGACGTTCGAATCCCCAAAAACACAAAACAGTCCCACCTATCGCTAATGTCTGACAATCGTTCGAGTAATAATTGTCATGAGAAAGCTTCTCAATTTGCTTTTTGGATATGACTCTAAACTGTCACGCACAAAAAGAACGTTCGCTAGGAGCTAGGCTCTTGACCACATGCGCTCCGTTACGCGTGTCAAGATGATTTACCAGAGCCACAATTTACTCGTATGTAAGGAATAAGTAAGGAAACCAATTTATTAAAAGTCATACACTACTCGCAAAATGGAACAGGATTAATAAAATAAGACACAAATTATATGTACATATGTATGTATGTAAGTTTTTTTTTACAGTACCATGAACAAAAGTACCTTTTTAAGTCTTTAAAGACTGAGATAAACTCTATAAAATTCGTGTTTACAAATAAGATGGTAATACCTTCCTTAAAATTTAAACAAATAAAAGGGTATAATTAATTAATTATATGCTTCGTGGTTATTGAGATCAAATGTTAAATTTATGCTATTTGGTAGAATACTCGACTTTATGCATGCGTCGTGCCAATCGTCTATTTCCTAATCGACTGTCAGGACTTTGTTAATCCGTAGAAAAATTAAAATATGAGTTCTTTATAGGTATGCTCTCAATGCAATTTTGGTATAACGAACAATTTAAGCTATAAGAGCTTAAATCAAACGCACACGTCCCTTCTCACGACTTCAATGCAACTGCGTGACAGATAAAGCGGTCTTTCTATGTGTGTTACCTATATCCGTGTAAGGTCGAAGGAAATTGGTTAAAGAACAGTTAGCATTTGCAGACACCATACAGGTAGTGTCATAATTGCCCGCTTTCTTATACGAATAAGGACTATACATGGCTGTTTGTATATTGTTGTTTCATTCCTTTTCAGCTCCTTTATTTGAGTTAGTGCAGAACAGACACCATGGGTATTTTCGCCGTAAATATTTCTCCAATGTGCAGCACTTTGGAGAGATTTCCCCTTGTTTTGATACGCCTTTTCTATGTTCCGTTATGCCTGTGTGTACGCTTCATTAGTAAAGTAAGTTATGTTTCCTTGCTATCTTACCATACTAAAGGAAATATACAATAAAACAGGTAGAAAGAAGACATTCACTTACCGTTATCTGTTATTTAACTGTGTTCAGTCATTATAAACGCAAAATAGCTAAAAATCACCTTCGAATCGCGAATGCCAACACTCATTCCATCAAAAGTGCCGACTCTTTTTTACAAGAAAGAACTGGCGTATTACACATAATTTGCAATTGAAAATTGAAACAAAAACTTGCACAACGCAATGTGCATATCTTTCTAAATACTTATTTACAGAATTAACAAATTACAAATTAGGGGAGCAAATTAGATACTATTTTTAAAAACACTGCACATGGAACTTTAAAGCATTTCGCTTGCACCTAATTTCTTTTATACGCATTTTATTAGAAAATAAAGGCCACTGGGGGTGGACATTTTATTTTTTTCCATAAAACTTTTTTTTCGACCTTTCATGATTCAAACGCAATATCAAACGCAAGAGCAAACGCAGTCAAACGATAGACCGGCAAACTCGGACGACTTATTTAAAATTGTACATACATATGTATGTACTTCGCGCACCCCACTTCTTAATATTTATTACCACTCACCTTAAAGTCCCGACAGCAACTGCGCCTGTAGGTGAACTAACCGTGTACAAGTGGCGCATCTGCAAATTGAGATATTTTATCCGCTAAAGAACAGTTAACACTAGCACTCACGCTACAGGTGGTGCCAGTGTTTCCCGCTTACTTATACGAAAAACGGAGTATACATGTGTGTGTGTATAATGTTATTTGATTTCATTTCAACTCTCTATATTTAAGTTACTGCGGAACAGCACCGTGGATATTTTATTTTCGCCGCAAATATTTCTCCAATGCACTTTGGAGAGATTTCCCCTTGTTTTGGGTACGCCTTTTCTACGTTATATCTGTGTGTACGCTTCATCCGTAAAATAAGTTACATTTCTTTGCTTACCATATCAAAGGAAATATACCATAGAACAGGTGGTATAAGGTTATCTGTTATTTAACTGTAGTCAGTCATTATAACAGCAAAATAGCTAAAAATCACTTCCGAATCGCGATTGCCAACGCTCTCATTCCGTCAAAAGTGCAGATTTTTTTACAAATTGGTATTTCACATATTTTGCAATGGAAAATTGAAACAAAACTTGCACCGCGTAATGTGCATTTCTTTCTAAATATGTACACATGTACATATGTACATAGATGTTTACAGAATAAGCAAATTACATCACTGAGCTAATCACACACAAAAAACCAAACTCGCTTTTTCAGTGCTAAAAGTTCTTCTTTAACTCTTTAGTTTCAAGATTCCTTTAAGTTGAGTCTTGTAATAAGGGCCTTGCTCGTCATTCCAAAAAGTTAAGCCTTAACCCTACATATATTTACATGTGCATGTACACATACGATCGGGCGTCTTTTATGACCTTTGGTATGAGTGTGATGAAAAGCTGGCACCTGTTGACTGTTGAGCCAATTGCGCTTACGTTTAGTCTGAAAGACATAGAAGCCTTTAGTGCTGTCTATGCATGTATCTTTGCACAGTTTAACGACAAAACGGTAGTTTTACTTGGAATTAATTTGGATATTCAATGTTAAGATTAATGTTCGTTAGAAATTACACTTCCTTAATTTTTTGTAATTTATATTTTCAGGACGAAGGAAGAAAGAAAGCTGCGTCAACCTACTTAGTTGATAATACCGATATGCCGCCCCCCAGGTACCAAAAGGATGGGACTTTACCTTCCCTCTACCCAAACAATATAAGTAAGTTTAAATATTTTTCTTATTTGAACAACAAAGTTGATTCCAATGGAAAAATTCCTCATATATTTTCTGTTGACATTTGTATGCATCTCCAAGTAATTCTAATCAAACAATATTTGTTAATACTAACAATATTTGTTAATATGTCAAAGTGTGAATTAGCACTATGTAGAGAATTGAAATATGAATTTGGAACAAAAGAAAGAAGAAGAATAGCATTCAACTAATACAACAAAATGTCTGTACATTGCCTTCGCTGAAATGAAAAACATAAAATGTACTACTTTTTCCCCAACGAGAAACAAACCCCCTTTTGTACTTTCTTCCAAGGACCCCTGGGGCAAAAAGTGACAACATGACGACTCCCGTTGAGAGTTGAAAAATGAATAAATAGATGGATGAAGAGATGGAAACTACCATTTGGTGCTCCTTTGGTCTCTCGACGTCTTCCATATGAAGAATTATGTTAGCATGTGTACATACATACATATGTACATACATCTATGTGTTTTTGCGATAGGATAAGTACCGCTTTGTCTTTCTGTTTAAATATGTAAACCTCTTCTAAGTTTGATTCCCGTATTTATGTATGTAGCAGAGAACCAGAGATTTCACCATAGAATAAATGACATTCAAGAAAACTATTTGCTATATTTGCTACATTTGATACAAAAGAAATTAATGAAACATTGTAACAGAATATTATGTTAATTACTTAATATTAAAATAAGAATAATTAGAAGTAGGATGATATGGGTTACTGTGGAAATTTACCTAACAAATTCCGAAAAGATTTTTTTTTATAAAAAAATATTTTAATTTAATAGGTTTAACAAATTACTCGTTTGTTTCGTTCTCGTTTCAGCAAATGCAAGAACGCTTCCACATCCAAGACACAATACAACGAATATTGACCATCGAGCACGTGATGATCAAATGCTTCTCAGTAAAGGAGTATATATTCCGTCCCCATCTCCGGCGCCACCGCCAGATGGTTCTTATTATAACATGAACAGTGACAGATATCTTTCCTATCCACCTATGGTAAGTTCATCTTTGTTTCTCTAGGTAAGCAAAAAAAAAAAATTCAAGGAAAATATTTACATATATTATGTACTTTAAAATTTTGATACACATCTTAAGAGATATGTATAAGTAAATTAGTCACTGTAAAAGAGATGCAATGTAAAAAGGGGTAGCAGCCCATTGTGACCCAGGAACTGAATCAGCAACTTAAGCCGTACCATTGTATATGAAAAGTTTCATATACAATGGCCGTACCTATTTGCTTTTAGTTTTGAGCTCCATGTGGGTGCCAATACTGATTTTTTTTACATACATACATATGTACATATGTAAGTGGACTTAAAACTACGAACTAATACAGTACGTTACACAATAAGCATTGTGACAGTATTTTCGCTCAGTCCTTTCAATTTTAATTAGAAATCAACTATAATTATGTTTCAACATAGTTTCCATCCATATGAAGGGATAAGACCTTAGCGCGAATAGTCGCTTATTTTAAATGTAAGGAGAGTCTGCAAATCCAGAAAAAACTTCCCAAAACCTTTATAAAACCTTTCACAGAAAAAATGAGCGATTCCCCACGTGGAATGTAGGTACAAACAAAAACAAAAATCTTACCTCCATCACAATTCGTTCTTTATTCCACAGTCAAAATCGCCTACAAATTTTACAATTTCGGGAAAAGCTGTTAAATACTGATTATGCTATAAAAACCTAATGGATTTCAATATATCAGTGCAACAACTAATTCTCAATATTTGCACTTATTATGATGTATAAAAATTAAACTTTAATCTTTAATTTGCTTCGAAAATTGGAGAACAAAATACATTAGTATATTCTCCCTAGAGAGCAGTTAAATAATAGGGCGAATTCTCATTAATCGCATGGCCCCACATGCACATAATGTTTATGAGGTTTTTTTTAAGTAGATCCTACGACACAGGAATTATGAATGGAGTAAAAGAAGTAAAAATCAAAGGGAAAACCTATGCGACTCACTTCACCCGTAAGAGTAGAATGCTCAATATCCTGGTATAGCTACAGTACTGCAATACTGGTTAGTTAGTCGGTTCTCGGGCGTTACATATTCTTTCAGCATAATAATCACTTATTCAAAATGGGTGCACTACCCTTTCCCCTTAAAGCTTAGTCGTTGGACAAACAACGTTTAGAGAGCAAGAGCCGAAAGACAAACAGACGGTTAGACATCTACACTGTGTGCATTGGACGAATGCATATCCTTAGTGGGAATATGTACAGTTATTAAAAAATAGAGAAAACAAAAACCCCAAAGAGAAGCATATAAACTCTTTTATGGAATATTTTAAACTTTAGATTCGAAAACTCAAATCGAATATGTGTTTGTATGTACTACATAGTTTGCAAGGAAGAGATAAAAAAAAGTGCAAAGGCTGTAAAAATGGGGAGTAGTCAGCTCACCTCATACTTCTGCAAGGTGCAAAAATTTGCTCGCAAGTAAATATCAGATATAAATACCTGATTGCATAAGAAAACTCCTTAGTGTAATTTCATTGTTCATACTTTTGTATAAAATTTAGATTTATCGCTTTAAGCTGTTTTAGGTAATCTTGTGAGGAAGTGTGTGCTTAAAGAACATTACTTTATTTTGGCTGATAAATTTAGTAAAAATAAAAGAATTAATACATTATGTTATCATATTTACAGGACTATCCTCAAGTTGATTTCCCTACTCCGCCATTGCCTCTTGCTCATCTGCAGTCAAATCAATCAACCATTATTAGTGGTGGAGGCACTCTACGACGAGGCATAATGCGTGGTGTCGTCGGTGTGCCTCCTCCGGATGTTACGCACCACACTACAAATATCCATTTGGGACATCAGCAATTAACGCTCGATCATCTGCATCTAAGTAACACAATATCATCTTCAACACAAACGCCTACATCGAATGGCTCAGCACAAACCAACAATTTATCGCAAGGGCCGCAGTCACATAGCACACCTACTTCTAAGCTACCGCAAAGCATCCTTAAGGATCCTAAGCGCAACTTACAGACACAGCAGATTCACAGTACAACTACTGGTCAGGTTATGGGTATTGGAGTAAGCTCTGGAATTTCCCATTCAGGTAGTGGGGGTTCAGGAAGCATGCAATTACTTAATATTCAAAATTCATCAGGTATTAGCAACAATCTTCTAGTAGGTGGCTATGACCCCAGTTCACATAACTTAAGTACATTTAATGCAACAACAATGGGTTATACAGATGCCGATGGTCACCTCGTGTAGTAAAGAATTCTTCTGGCACTCGCATACACAACAACTAGCATTTAAATCAATATGCGTGAGAGCTAAAAAAACATGCACTTGCATGACAGCTCCTATAACAGCAAAATAGAAAATTAAGGGAGATCTGGGTAATTCAAAAAAGTTTAATTTGTTGAGATTATGTTAATATGTATTATATGCATATATCTATTTTTTTTATTAACTGCTTGCAGTAATATTCGCGGTTTACTAGATTTAATGGAAATAAGGCACGTGTTAATAGCTATTTCAGCTTGCGATTGATATTGTAAATTTCAAAACGTATTCACTTATTAAAGAATTAAACGTCTTAAGCTTCAGAATTAAGAGACAGGAATGAAAAATGAAAATAGAATGTACCTAAAACTCATACTAAAGTCAAAATGAAGTGAATGCACAATAAATGACATATAAAATAGCCAGCTACACGGTCACAGGACCTCACTATCAAACAAATGACATTAAGTTTAAATAAGTTGTATAAAACTTTCTCTAAGTATTTAAAATCTCACATTTTTCCCACAAATAACTCCATAATTTGTTTGCATTTAATAAAGGGAATCTTAATGAAAGAAAAAGGTTACTTCTGATCATTCAGGCGAAAGTGCGTGATCAATGCCTATTACACATTAATGATCTCTTCTATAAAAATAATTAACATCATTTCCTGGCAAATCTAAGCATTTAAAAGATTACACCATATTATTTAAAACTCAAATCTTTATTTAGTTTCAAAATGTTTTGAAACTGCCACTTACCTAGATCTCAAGTTTCCAGCAATTAATTTGTGTGTTATGAAAAAATTTACAAATAGTTTTCAATATTCTTAGACTTAAAAACCGCAAAAAAAGAAATGATTACTGATTACTGCGCCACACAATATTTAGATACGATTCTTTTCTTATCAGTAAAGTTCAGACATATTAATGCCTTAAATCTATACAGATTCATTTTTCTTATAAACATTTGTTTATTACACTGCAGAAAAGGACAAACAAGGAATTATAACTTGTTTCAATCAGGAAAATGTTTATGCGCATTATGAAAAAAGAGTAGTGATTTGATTGAATACACTGATTTATTCTTGGTCTCGCATGCAATTATTTCCAGCAAAAAATATTGCTTGTATGTGCATAGGTACATATGTAGGTACTATATATGTATGTATATGCCTCTATGTTCAATTATGTTTGCCAAATAAATTGCTTCATGAAATTTTGTTCAATAATAATTCGTTTATCAAAATTATAAGAACTGCCAAAGAGGTATTTCATTAAAATATTGGAAAAATTGTACGATAAAAGAAATAGAAACGGCGAGCATTTTAACAGAAATAGAAGATTTTACCCATTTAAAAGTTAAATTCTCGGTCGTGTTTCCAATAGCAATTGTAAAAGGTAGATATTGCAGATGTCTACACAAGATAAGTTTCACGTTATATGGTTCGATGTCGATGTGTTTGAATTTTTTTATAATATTTTTGTTAATTGCAGATTTGTTGTAGAATTCGAACAAGATGAACATAGAATTCGCATATGTACATACGTACTTACATTCGTGTACTTACATAGATATGAAAAAAAAAAGGTATTGTTATTACTATTGTCACTTTTGCGCGCAGGTAAATGATCAAAACATTAATTGGAACGATATTCCTAAGACTATACATATATATGCACATATGTATTTAAGATTAAATTTAGTTTGTTTTATTTCAGAGTCTGCCCAAAGTTTAGTATAACCCTTGAGTTCAGATAAAGATAATGTTCATTAAAAACCAATAATAGTGTTTAATACAAAATTGCTTAATGATACAATAATACAAATATTGAATGTGATCGAACATTTAACGGCTTTTAAGTATGACAAATGTAAAATATGAATACATATTTTGTAGTCCACAATGCAAACAAAAAGAAAATAATAATAATTAATTAACTGTTGAATTGACAGTTTAAACAAAATTTGTAAATAATAATAATCTAAATTTAAACGTTTCAATTTTCTAAGTTTATATTAAAGTTAGTATACAAACAACATCATCAAGACTTCCGCAAAACAAAAGAAAAACAAAAAATATCGATGCCAAATTCTTATTGAAATATTAAAGTTGTGAAATTGCAGATGATTACTTGCATTTTGCACCAGAATATAATGCATTTTGCGTATTTTTTTAATATCATGAATTGAAGATCAAGTCTTCCTAGAGAGAAACGTAACGTTATTAATAAATCAAGCTAGTGTTTAAAGTGAAATGTTATTGCCAAAGAAATTATTGTTTTTTAAGTCATCTCTATTTGTTTTTTTTGTTTAGTTTTAAGACTTGACATTTTGATTTTTAAGGTCATTTAATACTTTTCAAACCCTTTTAAGAACATTGTGAGAAATAATCATAAAATAAGTTTTAAATCATGTGAAAAATCTTCTATATATATATGTATATATGGTTTAATTTTAAAAAACATACATATATACATATGTATATATGTATATATATATACTTTTGATTACTTAAGCGAAACTGAAAAAAGAAAAGAAAAAATAAATAACACTAAAAATAACATCACAGAAACATATTTAATGAAAATATTATTAACAATTTTACATCTCAATATAATAAGACTAAATCAATTTAGCTTAATTGATAATTATTAATTAAAATTTATAGAAATATATGGAGTGAATGAATGGATTACGATTTTTTAAATCTGTTAATAAAACTATTTAAAAATAAAAGGATTTAACTTGTATTTGCTTTGAAGGGTGAGTATAAATTTAATTAATACATACATATATTACAGATAACGTTCGTGTCAGAGTTCTGAGGCTAAGCTAACATTTATAAACATCAAATTAATGAACATATGTATGTATGTATGTACATACATAGATACCTACTATTTTTATTTATACATAGGTTCATATTAATTTTGTTATTTTATATTATTACTTACGAAAAGTTTAAAATGAATACAGTGTACTCTCTTCTTACGGACACCCGCAGGGTCACTACCTCATGTATGATGTGAAATATTCTTAAAATAAGCTTTAGATCTGAACTCTGCATACATCGCTCAAACCCATTTCAATTTTACAGAATCTGTGCCCTTTTGAGTTATTTTTTAGACCATTTAATCTATGCTTCGCATCGTACATTCGACACATAAAATACTGACTTCACTTGTATTTTCAGTCAATTTTTTTTATTTACACAGTGTTTTTTAAATAGGTTTTCGTAAAAAGGTATAGAATTATGATTTTAAATTATTCCAATATATTCAAGAATAGTACTTATGTAACTGCATATGTACATACACATGTACATACATATGTATGCATATGCATCATTCGATACACATCGATTAAAATGTACTGAAAAGAAGATAAACATGTCAACATTTCGTTTACTTAAAATTTAAATAATCAGCATACTTACTTACCTACTCCAAAAACTTTTTAATATGTACATACATAAAGAGCACCCCAAAAGATTGCTGAAGCCCACAAACTTATAATAACTAAGTGAGCTTCTTAATTATCTCAGAATATATTGATTAAACTTTTAGGTTTACATTGTAATTAAAAATATAAATATTTATATGCAATATAATATAACTTAATCCCTTTTGAAATAATTAAGATTTCGTGTTTTATAATTTGTTAAATTTACATATATGAGTATTCCCGACTCCCACTTGGGTGAACTATCTATCTTAGCTTGTCTTATGCCGAAATAATAGCAGAAATAAATATTAAAAGGCTCGGGTGTTATTTGCTTCTCTTTTCTTAATCCAGTACAGTCGCACAGAATAAAAGACAATAACTGAAATGTAAACGAATTTTCTAATAATTTTGTTTTTCTGCCGAAAACCCATGACTGCAGTATGATTTTTTTTTTAAATGCAGGGCCACGTATTTTGGCATTAAGCCTCCAAGATTGTTTTCATCAATGCAATTATAGAAAACAGTAGTGCTAAGCTTCGTCGGATGTGGATAAAAAAGATACTTTTTTAGACGTACATATGAAGCATTTTATTAGCGTACATCAAAATTATAGGTGTAAATGTATAAAAATGTACATACCTATCTACCGTCTGCATGACAACTCTCTTTCAATCAGAGATGGATAGATATGTAAATGTATACATGTAAAATAACATCAAAACATAAAATAACATATACATATATTTACATACAGAGCTAGAGAAAATACTTTGGAATTTCATTAGACAAAAAAATTATGTGAAAATTACATTAACTTTAAGTTAATAAGTTGCTCGTGAATTATCAAAGGAATTTATGGAAAAAAATATGCCTACAAATTGAAGTCAAATTTTCTGAAAAACAAAAAAAAACCGATGTATATATTTCATTAACGTGATGACAATTCTTAAATGCAACAAATAGTTAACTTATACACCAACGGCAATTTAAAATTTACCTGGTAGGTACCTACCTACCTACCTTTTTCTTTTATAGGTACCTATTGAAAGAAATTTTAAAAGATTTTTTGTCTGTCGCTTCGGCTCAGTGGTTGATGGTGTGGACTACTTAGACACCACGTTCGAATCGTAGGTAACCCCAAAAAGGTTTTTTTCACGATCTCATCTCTCGCAAATATCTGACAAACGTCCAAGAATCATACATAATTATCACGAGAAAACTTCCCGATTCGCTTTTCAGATATAAGTACATACATATGTATGTGTGTATATATGTAGCTTCAAACTGTAGGTCCCTTCCGTTTGTGAACAACGCGAGAAGGAAGAACCCCGACTCCACACGGTCGTTGCGCCAAAATAAAATGCGGTAGTTACATATAGGTACTTGTAACTCAAGTTTTTATTTACAGCAACACCAAAAAAATTTCATACATACATATGTATGTACACATATACATACTTCTTCGAGGCGAATTGTACAAACTCTGTTTTGTTTCAATAGGTACAAAAATTGCAATACTCAAATGCTCAACATTTCACATATGTATGTATGTAGATTCTTCCCCTTAAAGATCGAGAAGCTTCATTTTTTTGCTTACCACGCATTTTGCGGCGAAATGTGTATTTCCTCTTAAATGAACACTTGCATACGAAAAAGAGAAACAAACATCTCGTTTTCATCTTTTTGGATGTGAAAATGTTTTCTCACCACACACTCTTGTTGACTTGACATACGTGGTTGATACATTCATGGGCGTAAATGCCGTCGGGATTCTAAGGCGTGGGGAAGTGGTGAGTGAAGTGCGCTAAGGAATTTGTACAAGTCAACTCACTCAGTAACTAATTTACTCGTTTCATTTGTCTGTTACTCACTCGCCCGAAAACATCTACAATTACAAACTCTAATCGTTAACTTCTGACAAATATGTGGATAAAACGTGTGTATTCTTTCTTAGATACTTTTCACTCTATGCAAAAATATAAAAATAATATTCCCTGTCCGCTTCTGTAAGAAAGAATTCAAATCTTTGACTCGTGAAACCATTTAATGGCATTTCAGTTTCTTAGCATCAGCCAAGAATAATAAATTGTAGTTTTAGTTCTTCGCCAAAAAGAAAACTTCATTTATATCGGTTAAAGCACCCCTGTGCTCACAAAAATGTCCCAAAAAATTGCAAAAATACAAACTCATCCAAATATATAACAACATTAATTACACTATCAAATACAAATATTTTCGTTCACAATCACTAAAAAACATAGATGCCAGTCCAAACCATTAGTGATCCTACTACGAAACTAACATTTTTACTAATGAGGTGATTTCGCCTATTTCTATCACAAATACGTATTCAGCCTCAATCAAAGATGAAAAACTTGGGGAATTATTATGTATGTACCTACTAAATGCAGGTTCATAGTTTCATCCGATTTTTTCGTTCCGCAGTGTATTTATACTTCCTTGAAAATCGAAAACGAAAACGGGTTAAACTTCCCGAGAAGAAAGTTCTCTTATTAATTACAACAACGCTAAACAGTGCATTGCCAAGGCATCATGTCTTGTATTCTTAATTTGAACTTTCCAAAAACAGATTGTTCTTTTGAATTGTTTTGATGCAATCACCCTTTATGACCTTAAGTCTTGTGACTGGTGTTTATAATCCATCGTTGGTGAGAAAGTCGGTTCTATTATTTTCAACAGAGCCACTATGTGTTGCGAGATGTGTTGTGTTGGAGAATAAATAAGTTTTCTTTTTTTTTTCTAGTTCAGAGAGTACCATATTCCAAAATGGTTTTCAGAGCAGGGTCGAATTTTCTAATAGATGAATCAATCTACTGTCTTACATGAAACTTGCTTTATGTGCATATGCAATAAAACAACAGTATTTGCACATAGTGAGATAAAATTTTACTTTTATATTAACTCTTATATTTTGGAGAAAGATTACTACATTGATAACTTACGTTTATAATAAATTGTGTACTGGTGTCAAATAAAAAAGATTAAACTTCTCTTTGACACAACTTTTATTTTACAGCATGGATTATAATACTATACGTACTGCTGTAGTCATGAATAGTTTTATTTGGTATTATACTATGAATATAAATAAAATGAAAAAACAAATCAAAATTAAAAATAAAAACTATATTATAATATAATATTGTACAATTGACTAGTGGCATACTTTCAATTTATCTTATAACTTAGAGAAAGAAAAAAGTAAAAACTTAATAGTAAAAGAAAAAAAATAAAATTGCTAAATGAGTATGTACCTACTTCGAAAATCATACACTTCGCATTCACGTACCCCTCGTTGTTGGTAAAAACTGAAAATATAATTTATAGTAAAGATGTCCTATAGGCATTTTCACATTTAGCCAAAATTTTAACTTTAATTTTTAATGTCGACTTTCATAACCACACGGTTCTTCAGAAAAGAAGAGGAATTAGAGCATTGTTGCTGAAACAACTTGAAAAATTTGTCCGCCACCACTTATGTCACCTAGTGCTAGCACTGCAGTTCGCTAACCCTTTCTGTTGCTTGCTGGAATTGGGTTGGGTTGGAGCCTGTCCTGGGGATAGTGTTGGTGGCTGGGGCAATGGATGATTAGTATAGTTTTGTTCGGAGCGGTGGTGGTGATGGTGTCGTCTACCACGTATATGTCTGCGGTTGTAATGATGATGGTAGTTATTATTAGTCGGGTCAGAAGCAATACGCTGTGATGGAGTTACTACTGGAGCAAAATTGGTGCTTGAATTGGCTTCGGCTCTAAATAAGTCATTGTTCACATAAGTTGGCCGTCTGTCTTGTGTTGACCTTTGAGTTCGAACGCTACTTTCTCCAGAGCATCCTGATTTTTTCTACAACAAAGCACTTAATTGAATGAGATATGCACTAAAAATGATAAAAATATGCTTACAATTGCATTGTGATCCATTGATGATTTGTCTTCTTTGAAGTAATCATTTGTCTCTGTGCAGACATTCTTGCTTTGTTCTTCTGCAGGGCGCTCAATTGGCTCAATAGAAATTACGGGTGCGATTTCTGCTCCTACATCTATTATTCCACCTCGCTTCTTTTGCTGCATAAATAGACTAGCCATCTTCTGCTGAAGATTTACAAGTTCATCGGTGAGATGAAATTCGGGGGCGTTGGTTAGTTCCGTTGGGGGTAAGCAATTTTTTAAAGATTCAGAATCATCCTTGATTGGTTCACGACAAACTGGACAACTTGCTTGAAAAGGTTCTGATGCTTTTCTTATCCATGCGGGTAACTTATCTTGCTCTTCATGATAATTTTTCCTAGCTGCTATCAAATGTCGTCCTAGACAGTAGCTATGTAAATAGTGATAACACTCAGTTTTAGTAAACTCATCTCCATCACGGAACCCATATAGGCAAACGACACATTGACCACACGGCAAATTGCTACCGGATAAATGTTCACGTACAACTTCTATCAAATCAAAGACAACTGGGAACCCTTGCGAGTCTTTTAATTTGTTTACACAAGCTAATCTTATTGCATCCAGGCGATAGTCGTCTAGTCCTCTCGGTTTTAAGAGATTAAATTTAGGGCTGACATCGGGATATCCTTCTGAAGGAATGACTTGCAAGTTAACACAAATATACTGCTGCTCCGATTCACTTTCAACAACGGGGAAAACAGTTGTCTCAATAATCTCAGGAGCTCCTCTGGAAATATGCATTCAATCATTTTAACTTTCTTCTTGTATAAGATTTACTACTTACGTTTCCGAATTTCTAGTTATTCGTACATCGTCCATTAAAATTGCTTCCAAGGAGTCGATTTCATCAAGCAGCCTTCGAAATAAAATAGTGAAAGCGAGCGAAAAAGATTACATTTTCTGAAAATACGTACACATCCATGTCTGATAATTTTTGTAATACAGTACACAGTCTTAAATCCGAAATCGTTGGATATTATGTAAATCCTTTGCACAATGAAATGGAAGAAAACTTATTCTGGTTCAGTCAGATTAAAGCTAAAGCCAACTCCTTTTTGTCGATTTTTTTGTAATATAAAAAATTTTTGACAGTCCTAAGTCCCAAACGTTCCTTCAATCCTAGCTATGCAATTTACGTATGCATAGATTTGTATTTGCTGTGCTTTCATTCTGGCATGTTGATAATTTAGAGAGAGAAAAAATATGCAGTGCCTCAGCCTGCACATGTGCAGAATCTTGGTTTGTACTGTACATTGAACAGTATTCACCATGAACATTTCGATTGACAGGTATGGTACATGATTACATTCGCGCTGAATTTATTTTCACACCTAAACAAAATTGAGATTAAACTATTTCATTAAAAAAATTAAAGAATCTTGTTACTTGGCAGCACGTTATGCGCATTAAGGAAAAAATTGTAGCGAAATTTAAACGGTTTGTATGCGTTGTCTGTCTCCATTGAGGAAATATGTATAACTCTTTTATGGCAACGTTCAATGTACAAACATACATATGTATTTAATTTGCTATTATGTATCTTAAATATAAGGATGACATAATTCAAAAGTTTGTTGACATTGCAGTTGTATTTTGATTCGGGCAAATGACAGACAGGTAATGTATAAAAATTACTAAAACCATGTATTGCATTTCAAGGTTAGCAAACTTATTGGCAGATTTGTAGTGAACCTACGTTATTATTGTTACTTAATTCGAGATCATTTGCGAAATTTTCATGGACCATAGGCTGATGCGTTAAAGATTGTTTTTAAATATACTATGGTCTTGAAAGTTGTGGGCGCCGTGGCTCAAGTGGTTAGTGCGTTGGATCGCTGAGCGTGAGGTTCGAGGTTCGAATCCCAGAGAACACCAAAAAGTTTTTCACGGTCCCACCTGTCGCGAATGTCTGACAAACGTCCGAGAGTAATAACTGTCAAGAGAAAGCTTCTCAATTTGCCTTTCGGATATGGCTCTAAACTGTAGGTCCCTTCCATTTGTGTGAAAAATATAACACGCACAACACGAATGGTCGCGAGAAGCTAGGCCCTGGACCACATTCGGTCCGTTGCGCCAAGAATTTGTATTTTTTTTTTTATGGTCTTGAAAGTTTATAAATTCCAGTGAACCACATGTTTTTCGAACCGAATTCGTCAATTTGCTGCATAAAAAAATCGTTGATCATGATTTTGTAGTGGTCACTAATTACAGTATACATATGTATGTGTTTCCAGCGCTGTCCACGAAAAAATAAGGACCAATTACCGTTTCTCCGTAAACGATTTTAGATTTACTTATTTAAGAATAGTCGCATCGAAAAAATAATCTAGAAGAACTGATTCATGTTATATCAAATACCGAAGTGGATCTATAATAATAAATAAATATAAAATAAATGTCCGAATAAATTCAAACGAAATTTGGGAAATGGTAAGGTTAGGTTAGGTTGAAGTGGCTGCCAGCTAGGAGTGCCCAGCACACTTAGACCAATGGTAGGTCCATTGTGATACCACGTGGATCGTGGGAGAAAGTTTCTCTCTACCTACTCGTGAGAAATGGTTATAGCCCAATTTACTAATTCACCTGAACAATAGTGTTTAGATATCACGATATTCCTGACAGCGAGATATATTTGCTTTATAATATATTTGCTTTAATCTTGCTTTCACTTGTCGAAATTTTATATTCACATCAATTCTTTTTCCAAAGGGTGAAATGATTACAATTTTCGTAAACGACGCCAAAAATTCGTTTCTATCCTTTCTCTCTTTTCAACTCATGTCCTGCAACTTAATAATTGCATTACGGGTTACCCCTTAAAAAAGGGTAACAAACAAGTTTAAAATAAGGAATAAAATTGTTTGTTATTATTTGTCTGCGCAGTCTACATCGCAAACAAGTGTTATGTACATATGTACTAAAATAAACAAACTTTTTAAATTCCGGAAAATCAAAAATTGTTTGTTACACTCAAACTTATACATATACATATGTATGTATGTACTTGATGTGGTTTGCATTTTCAATACTTCTCGCATAATATTTGTATGTACATATATTAATTGGTATATGGATACATACGTATATATAGATGCGTTTCTTGCAAATCTATTACGTGTTAAATACAAATGTAACCAAAAAGCTGTTATGCTGTCCGCAATCGTTTGATTCGAATTTTATCTAAAGGAAGGTACCAGTTCGGACGTACTTATGTACGTTAAGTGCCTTCAACAATTAATGTATTTCACAAGCATTGCATTTATCTTGTGCAATTGTTCATTGCAAGCAAATTGAACTTTCGATATAAAAAGCAAAGTTCTTTCTTCGCAATCGCAAACTTTTAGCAACCCCTAAAACTCTTACAAACACATTGAAATGTCCATGGGTAGACACAATTGCGCTTGTCACAGAATTTGAACTTCATACGTTTTATGAGCAATCTAAAACATTCATATTTAGTCCACTACGGGAAGTTCGAAAAAACGGTCGTAGAGAATTCCTACGCGAGTCGAAATTAGTGTTTTAATATTACTTCTTATGTATAATTCATTGTATATTTGGGGAAATTTAAAAAATACATAGAAAAGCTTATTTATTGCATTTGGAAATAATTCTATTACGTTTATAAAACAGTGATTTGTTCATTTCTATACATTTCACAAGAAATCGCTATGTCTTTAATTGATTATTTTCCATACGAATCTATGAATCCAATGGAAATTTTATCCCTTGAAAATCTTATTTGATGTAATTTTGGTAATCGAGCAAGAGAAACGTATATATATTGAAGCTTCGCATTCAAAGATTGTTTATCGATCCAATTTCCAAAGGATTCTATTTTATATCATGGTTTTTCATGAAATAAAATATATACATTTATACATATATATGCATACTTATGAATGTATACACACAAAAGATATATGTATATATGTACAAGTTTATATTTATATACGGATATATCTACATATATAAAAATACTTATTCATATTAATATTCAAATAAATGTGTATACAATCGAAAGGTTGAATTCCAGCAATGTTACTAAATATCAAAATAAAATATTTCAATGTTCGCTGAAAAGAATTTAAAATTTTCAAGTGTTTTATACAATGTCTGCGAAAAGAGAAATTAAGCCGCTTCACAGCAGTTATTACAACCCGGTAGAATTATATAACCGAAAAGATTTGTCCATTCAAGGTTGTAGGTGCTAACCATATCCAAGAACATTTTGAGCATTCTTTCAAGCGGTACCCAAATAGATATGTGTGTATAAATATATATGTAGGTACATATGTATATATATGGGAGCACTGTAACAATTTTGCGTCACAAAATTGTACTTAAAGAATGTTTCGAAATGAAATGACGCAAGTAAGAAATGTGTACTAAACATCTTATCAAAAACAAAATCAAATATATGATTTACAGAGTTTGACATCTTTTGCAAACCTATTACTAAACTTAACGCGAGATAATTTGTTTACCTTATAAACTACTATTGATCAAACAAGTCTAGGTATATACATACATACCTTTGTATGCATAATGGCATTACTTAATATTTGGCTAAAACAAAAGCCTGCAATTGAAGAACTGGAGTTTTTTCATTTACGTTGCACTTTTTTTTTATTTTTAATGTCTTAGAAATGTGAAATGTGTAGAATGAGCACGAACATAAATAAGAGAAAAATAAAACATTGTGAAACACATACATATGTACATATGTACGTGGGTAGGGGGTCGCTTTTTGTTTGCTAACATAAATAAATATATTGATATTTGTTTACAATAGATTGAACTAAGTAAACAAACACGTATATCAAATTTATAGAAAGTGAAGTGATATAGAAAAATTATATTTATTCATTAAAATCTTTAAAAGACTTGCAAAATTCAGATAAACTTTTGATGGCCGCAACGAAAATTATAGATGTCCCTAGTGGACCTAGAAACGGCCACGAAATGGCACCCCTAAATACAAGAGCTAGGGGTGATGGTACACACGGTGTAACAATTGTACTAACTGCACCTCAAAGAAACTCGGTCAGTTCGGTGGAAATACCTGGCGAGCCAGAAAGAGCTGCGTGGTCAGGCAAAATGCAATTCTTTCTTAGCATTATTGGATACTCTGTAGGACTTGGAAACATATGGCGATTTCCATATCTATGCCAACAGAATGGCGGAGGTAAGATGCAGCACATCAAAATAAATACCTTTATATATGTACATATATACAAAATATTCTTATTTTCATAATCCTAAGGTGGTTTTGATTTTCTGTAAGTATCAAAAAACATTGTTGCTGCCAATGTGATCTTCATTTACTACGTCATTGCACTTGATTGCAGGTCACTTTATTCGATTAACTCTGGGCATTGATTGTACTTTACTTACAACCAATATCTTTGAAAAATTTCAAGGGAATAGCTCAATGATTTGTTTGTCATGTTGCACAAAACTTATATGAGAATGTGTGATTGCAAATTGAAATGAATTTACTTAATAGATCGGTAAGGGAAGGACAGATACAAATTCCAATTTTTCTTTTTATTGTTTACTATAGGAATTGATTATAGATATAAAAATGTATGACTTGTGTATATGAGCTGCCATATACATATAATGACATAAAATAAAATGAAGGTAACTCGTACTTAATAAGTTTTTATTTACCAAGCAAGATTGCGCTTAGTCTTATAGTAATTCTATTCAACATTATAAGGGTTTGAAAATGTATAGTATACCTTCATATATAATATTTTTAAAACAATAAATATGCATTCGTGTTTTTGTGTCTACATCACAAATAAACATACAGCACACAACTGAATTGCATAAGTTTCATAATTTAAGGTTCTTTATCGAGTTCATTTTGATGTTAACGCTGCAGATTTAGACTGCATGCATTGCACACTCTGCTATCAAGTAATAAATGCAAGTTGTTAACTTAGAATTTATTAGATATGATTTATTCGGGAATGTTCTACCTGAGATGGTTGAAGTATAAATTCATTATTGGAATTATGTACATACATGTCCATACATATGACATACATATATATAGTAGAACCTCAATTATTCATGTTCCGATAATCCGTGTTTTTCGCTTATCCGTGTGCAGACATTTCGCTAATCCGTGTAAATCCCCTGATTGTAACTCGATTATCCGGGAATTTTGGAAGAAGTGGTCCATTAAAGACGCCATTTATGCAGCTAAATGATATTCAAATGGTTACTCTACAAAGATCATGGTTTCAACTTTGGCCTGAATTGAACACTTATTCTTGTGTCCGCCGCTGTTTTTGTTTCTTAATTGGATCAAAGCGTCCGTTAAATTAATGCTTCATGTTTGTAGGTTCAAAATAATATTTACGTCTAACCGCCTGTTTGAATTATTTGTAAAAGATGGATACTAATTCCCTGATTTACTTCGAAAGTATTTTCATGCGTAAAAACGCTAATGCCCACGAGAAACAGAAACGTTGTCTGGGGAGAGGCTGCCTACTAACTCCGACTCAAGCCTGGTCCTCTGCATTGCCCACCTACTGCAGACGAAGAAGGTATGGTAGGCATCGTCTTTCTCGGAGTCTCCGTACTGGCAGGCTGCGCTGTTTTTCTTCCCCATTCTGAAGAGGTACCGGTTGAAGTATTCATGTCCGGTTAGAAATTGGGTGATGTAGTAGTTCACTTCACCGTGTTTCCGCTCCGCCCATGCAGCTATGTACGTCTCTTATCAGCCTTGCGGTCCATCTTCCCCTGGTTTCACCGTTCCACCTGCTTTGCCACCTCTCTCTGGTCTTTTCTTTTGCTTCTGCTACTGTCGTTTCAAACCCCTTTATCCGTCTTGTCGTCGTGAACGTACTTTGTTTCTGCTGCTAGCAGGTCTATAGGGGTCACTCCCGCTACCACGAGGACAGCTAGTTCGGACACTGTGCGGTAGGGGCTAGTAACACGAAGGGCGCCTCGTCTCTGCACTGCGGCCATTTGCTTTCTGTACTTTTCCACGTTGAGTGCCTCAGCCCATATCTCACATCTATACAAGAGAATGGAATGAGTGATGGACATAAGCAGTCTCCGTTTACTCATTACTGGGCCTCCGATGTTTGCCATGATCCTGCTGAGTGACGTCGTGACTTTCGCCGCTCGCTCTGATGCCGATCTTATTTGGTCCCAGTAGGTAAGTTTGCAGTCCAGGGTCATACCCAGGTGCCTTACTGCGCTCTTGCTGGTGATTGTCTCTGTACCTACTTGGAATCGGGATCCGTCTCCTTGTTAGTAGAACTATCTCGGTCTTCTCGGCTGCTAGACTTAGGCCATGGTCCGCCATCCACCCTTGCATTCGTCTAATGATCTGGTTGAGTTGAGCGCAAAAGCACATAACTAAAGCACAAAAGGACTCATAAAAAAAACACACTTACAAGTCTATGGGGTGTTCTTCTTTTTTTTTGAACAGTACTTTAATCGACATTCTGCTACTAGAATATTATAACTATCGCCCGGATAAATGAACTCTTGCAACTTAAATAAAACAAAGTCGCCCTTAATAAATAACTAGCGGGTACCCGTCGGAATTCAATGTCTGTCAGATGGTTTCGGAGTCCATATAAAACATGCAAACATAGGTATATAGGTACATATGTACATTGAGTTTTATATATATAGATGATATAGATGTGCTATTTTGAAATTCATCACTAGAAGTATCTTCTATAGATCATCCAAGGCTACGAAAGTTATACGAATAGTAATTACAATCTAAAAAAAAATGAATCGCAGATGCGCAAAAGTCTACTACTTTTCGATCAATAGGAATTCCAATTAACAGCATTTCTATTTTATGTTAAGACAAATGTAATAAACTTGCAGAAGAATTTTCTTTTGATTCAGTATACAGCACTATTGTGCGTTAGTGAATGAAGACGGTATTCCTAATTGCTACGAATTTTACTTTAGATTATGCAATTAACCGTCAAATATCTTATATTTACTCTTATATTTAATTTTATAGCAAATAGTTTTAATTTTGTAATATTGCGATAATTATAATAAATTAATAATTACAAAAAATGTTCCGCTTTAAAATTTCTAGGTGCTCTTGCGAATATCATTCTCCTTTATTAAAAACAAGTATTGTCAGTTCAACTTTTGTTCATATCAGCCTTCACTTAACTTTGTAGTCCCATGAAACAAATTCAAATACTAATGTGCACACATGAAAAAGATTGTCAATAAAAAGAATTTGATGGAAAAGGGTACATATTTTCAAAGTTGCGTTCAAGTATATTTAAGCTTTCATACTGTAGAATAATGTGCCTAAAAATAGAAAATTAGCCTGTGTGCATATTAAACCCCTTCGTGTGTACATGGGGTCATTTTTGCAAATAAGTGATTAATAGAATGTAAGTGGACTTTTGCCAAATTCGTCAGTTATTATTATATTTAGTTATTATTAGGTAATATAGCTTACATATTTAATACTATTGGAATAATAAGAACTAAATATAAACAAAAAAATGTATAGCCTGGAAATTCTACAATGTTAGTTGGTTTGACTTTGCTTTCAGTTGAATTACGAGAATGTAGTCTGTAATTACATTAAATTTTCAATAAAATCATGGTGCGAGAAAGTTTTTGGGGATTAGGTAAATCACAATTTTCACCATTCACTTAAAACCATCTGTTTCTATTATGTTTTGACTTTTCAATATATGCATGTACCTATATAACGTAGCCCATGTTTTTGGATATTATATTGTATTTAGTAAGTACGTACGTACGTGCAATACACATACATATGCATGCGTATGTACATATGTATATGTATATCGATTCATTAAGAGCGTTCGATAAGTTAGTCACTCACCCTGTTTAAGAATAGCACATTTAAAAGTTGTTTATGTAGGTGCTGTAGGTTTCGCTTTCGTCATAAAAATATCGGTCAAATGTTAATCGAAGCAAAAAACACTTGCCGCCAGGATCTAGTGTCTCCGATTAAACCGAAAGCAGACATTCACTCCTTGAAAATTGAAACTTTATCGTATGGTATGCAAATGTGTACGTACTTATACTGATACAAAAAAGGCAGTCAAGCTTGTTACCACTGTTCCGCAGCAATATTATCAATATATTACTAAATAACAGACAATTCTAAAGCTAAGCTGATATTTGTTACAGTTATTATATTTTACCTATATTACCATAATTTAGACTTATAATAAACAGTTTCTTTAGTGGTATCCTTAACCATTTTTGTATTGAAATGATAAATATTAAATATTAATAAATTAAAATTAGCATGAAATAAAATAATATAATATGAGTTATCAAATAATGCGGACTGTTTCAAGTAGTTGTTAATCAATTTGATTTAGGTGTATTCTATCTAGGAACAGACATAAAAAAGCATGAAATACCTAAAACATGAGCGAACTGAAAAAAGTTGATGAGGAGACTCATAACAACCGATACTCTTTAAAAGGGTTATTAATTTACCGATTTTGCGTCAGAGAAATATGAAACAATTTTCATAAAGATACAATTTCGAGGGCGCTGAAGACAAACATACATACATACGTTTTTTCCAATGAAACAAATCATTATTCTATCGAATATATTCCTTAAAAATAATTGCTTGGTGTTGATACCAGAACATTAGTGTGAAACCACCCACAAAATAATATTAATTGCCTCCAGCGCACATTTTAAGAGGCTTGTGGGGCTTTATAAGTGTGTAATGCAAAAAACAACAGAAATGAGAATCAAGCTTATACATTTAAGTATACGTACATACTTTTTTCTTATTGTCTTTCAGGCGCATTTCTTATTCCGTTCATGATCATGCTTATCTTGGAGGGTGTACCACTCTTCCTTATTGAACTGGGTATTGGACAGAGAATGAGATTAGGCGCGCTTGGTGTCTGGAATACAATCCACCCGTGGTTGGGTGGAATTGGGATATCGTCGTGTATTGTTACTTTGTTTGTGGCATTATATTACAATGTTATAATAACATGGGTTTTCTTCTATTTATTCAATAGCTTTCGGGTAAGTTCTCTACTATATCTGACAAAATTTGATTTCAATATAAATTTACCTGTTAACAGTATCCATTACCTTGGGCATCTTGTCCTGGAAATGAAACATTCATAGTGGAAGAGTGCGCGCGTTCATCAGAAACTGCATACTTTTGGTACCGTACTACACTAGATGCAGCACCGTCCATGGATGAACCCGGAGGTCTTAAATGGTGGATAGTATTGTGCTTAATGTTGTCGTGGACCATCGTATTTTTCATCGTAATGAAAGGAATTCAAAGCTCTGGAAAAGTTGTCTACTTCACATCTTTGTTTCCTTATATTGTTTTAACAATCTTTTTTATCCGTGGAATAACTTTACGTGGTGCTAGTGCAGGACTGATGCACATGTATACACCTAAAGTGGAGAAACTAGCTGATCCAACAGTGTGGCTGGACGCAGCAACGCAAGTTTTTTATTCATTTGGTCTTGCATTTGGATCTTTAATTGCATTTGGAAGTTATAACACTCCTAAAAATAACTGTGTGCGAGACGTTATACTTGTATCGGTTTGCAATGCGATAACCGCCATTTACGCTAGCGTTGTAATATTTGCTATACTTGGTTTCAAAGCGACTGTAAACGTAGATCGGTGCATTGAAGTGTAAGTAAAAATAGTTTATGAATAATACAGCATTAAAAAGGCGTAATATATATTTTTAAATTGAATCAAAGAATATTTGCTTATTCATTTCAAGGATCAAAATTAAAAATCACCGATAAAATATGCTAAAAAAATAAATTAGAGTTGAGCGTGATTGCCCTGAGTGAAGTATGTGGGTTGTGGAAATTGGTGGGTTAAGTTCGCTACCATTTACTTCATTTTAAGGTATCGAAACACAACTAGATTCCTGTGTTAACTAAGAATTAAATTAAATTTTCGAAGTAATAAATGAGTACTAATGTACTTATGTATGTACATACATATATATTTTATGGCTACATTTAAATTTAATCAAACGATTTTTTGCCGAAGTTCAATTTGTTCGCTTGCATAAATTATTAAATATTTACGCTACGTGTTCAAAATACTTATCTGAATATTTTTTCTCAACAGTAACAAAGATATTCTCTTCAAGCATTCTTATTTGCCGTTTAAGAATGCAACTCTTGAGGATTATGAAGCTGCTATGGACAAAATCAATGCTACCGAATCTAAAATGCTTGAACTGGAGGAATGTAGTTTATCGACACAGCTAGACAATGTGCGTATATTTTTACATCTTAATACATCTACTAATAGGGAATCTTAAATTTAGGCGGCAGAGGGAACTGGGCTTGCATTTATAGTCTTTACACAAGCTATTGTAGAACTGCCAGGTGCACCATTTTGGGCGGTACTGTTCTTTACGATGTTGCTATCACTTGGTTTAGGCTCACAAATTGGTATCCTTGAAGGAATGCTCTGTACACTATTTGACATTGATATAGTGAAAAGGGTTAAAAAACAGCACGTGACCGGTATCGTATGTTTATTCTGCTTCTTAGTTGGATTTATCTTCTGCACAGGAGCTGGTGAATACTGGCTTAAAATGTTTGATTCATTCGCTGGCACCATTGGATTGGTTGTAGTAGCCTTAATGGAGATGATAGCTGTTGTTTATATCTACGGACATGAAAGGTAACTACGTATTTGGGTTCAGAAACTGTACAGTTTTATAACGAATTACTTTAAGATTCACAGAAGATATTTATCAAATGACGGGCTATCGACCGGGCTTATATTGGCAGTTAACGTGGAGATATATAGGACCTGCAATTATGGCGTGTATATTGGCGTCTTCGGTAATTTTCATGGTCATTAAAAATCCGAAATACGGAGCATGGAATAAGGAATTGGTATAAACCCAAAATTTTCACTATTCCCATGTGTATTGCCAACCTATGTTTAAAATTGGTATTGCAGGGAATCGTGGAGCAGAGTGACTACCCAAATTGGGTTATGGGCATAGCACTAGCCATGATTTTGGCAGGTATTCTTCCTATGCCTATTGTTTTTCTCATGAGGAGCTTCCAATGTCTTAAGGTAGATTTGGATATCCATCAAGGATCCATTCGTCGAAATGAAACAACGGCATCAACTAAAGAGATGATCGATGATGATGACGTAAGTCGAGCGATATTTCTCAAATTATATTGTATTAGCCTTCAACTTGAATGCTGACCCCTAAATCATTTGTATAATATATACATAATGTATGTATAAATATGTACATATATTTATTACATTGTTTTCTTCAAAAGTGAATTGAAGTAATGTAACATGATTATTAATTTTTCTTTTAAATATGTTTTGTTTTATTCAATCAGAAGTATTTATCAATTTCGAATTACTTATTTTCGAAAATTGTGTTGTTTTAAAGCTTTAAAACAATCAATGTTGCTAAATAACTTTTTTTTTGTTTTTTTTGACTATGAATGCATTAAGCCCGTAGAAACAACTAATTTTGTAGAGCACACGAATTTTGTTTTTCTTTATTGGCCAACTGACTAACATTTTAACATAACTTGTATTCATTTGTTATCAACAATGCTAACATCTTGTGTTAAAAAAACTAAGGCTATGAGCCCGGACTTACCACCGCAAGATTCACTTGCAGCAACACGCTTTACAATTGGAGATTTCGATGTAAGTTCATTTTGCTTTTAATGTTAACACTTAAGTAAAGTAAGAGCTTAAGTAAAAAAAATTCAAATATTTTTAGAAATTGGCGTAAAAAACCTTATAACCTTAAAAAGTCTATCCCATCAGTTCTTCGAAACTAGTTGTAATACTAATGTAGAGAAGGTTGTTTTTATACATACTTTTTTTTTTTTATAATTTAACCGCACTCAAGGGGTTTGAAACTCAGCTGTATTAGGTTTCACACATTAGCTCCAGGGTAGTGTCCAGATAACTGGGGAGATTGTTTGTTGTCATTTATTTGTTTTGCCTTCGCTTCTGATTCACAGTATTTTTTTCCCGATCCACCAGATGTCATGAGCATATCAATTATCAACAGAGCGATCAATTTCTCCAGCCATATAACAAACCTACTGCCAGTGTTATGCCTTCGCAGTAGTGTTGCCACAAACTTTAGCAATTGATCGAACTGCCTCTTATCATATAATGCTTGCTGTTAAGGGATTGAACTGTGAACCATCAGCTCGACAAACGATGACGCTACCACTACACCATTGCCACCCTAAATTTGAATAGTATGACTCGAAATACTCTCAAAAATTACTGTACTGTCGAACAACTTATTCTGTAAATTTGACTTAAATGATATTTACATATATAGATGTAGGTACATACATACATGTCAGTGCTTTTTAAAACTTTAAAGTTACGTCGAAAAAACGGCGCCGCGTAAGCCGAGTGAATTTTTTTAATACACTTCATACTTGCGCCTATATGTAAATATTAGTACGAAAATTTTTTCTTATTGGTTAGAAAATGTGTTCACGTATTTAGTATGTACGGAAGCTCGCACTTTTTTTTATAAAAAATGTTGGAATTTACCAAAAAGCCACAAAAAGAGTTTGACCCAACAATGAGGGCAGATTTAGGGATACGAAACTGACTGAAATATTGAAGAAGAGTATTACCAACCGATTGGGAGTGAGCTGGTCCATTATTCAATACTGAATTGCTCAATCCTCTTCAGAAATGTTAAATTTTGGCGAGATAACTGAGTGTGAAAAATGTCGGTTGTATTGGTGGATTTTTTTTTATCCATATTATAGGAGAAGGTAAAAATAATTGGTTTAGTTGAATATTATTATTTATAATGCTCAAAGCTCACGGGCAATCCTACGTCTTAATTCATCATAAATAAAAGCATTCATCTTTTTCAATTATTTTTTGAAGTGAACGATATGCATTTGTGATATGTGAAAAGGAACGATTGATAAGGAATTTGCTTGTACACGTAGTAAATTTGTAATCGTAATTTTGTATGCTCCGTTAAAAAGAGTTTTTGTTTTAAGACGTGTTGGGATAGACTTTCTTCATTTAACATTGACAACTATATTATTTATCTCGCAATAAATATGAGCGATACAGCCTTTCAGTGTGAGCATATTACCAATAAAATTAAACAATTTAAAATTATTTTAATTTACTGATGTAAGTGATGGCGAACTTTGAGAGCGGGTCATACGTAAAATGCTATTCCCAAATAGTTAATATATTTTTCGTAAGGCACTATAAGCATATCATTCATTTAGCTCCTCTTTGAAATTGTTTCTGATATGAAATCTCTTTCAGTTATGTGATACACATATGTACATATGTAGGTACATATAATAATTTATCCTGTTTTGATATGCTTGAATTTAAGAGTAAATTCAATGGAAGATACGCGATCAGTTACATAAGTATACATATTTAGAAAACTTACTGACTGTATTTAATTCAGTGAATCAAAAAAAAATGAAGTAAATTACATTTTTCCAAAAGCAGCATTGTTGGCCTCCATGGTCCTATTATCATAACGGTTACTAACGTTTTGACATGTCCCTTTAGGTTAGTTTGCACTAGATCCGATTAAACTGGAATTACCAACAAACGTAGGTTTTAAATGCTACCCAACCAGCTTGTGACCAATTTTTTCAAGTTTGAGGTACTGGATATTATCTAACTTTATAGCCATGAATTTACTCTGCAACATTTTTGCACTAAACCATCTTGTATGAGTACCTTCTAAATATTTTTATTTGAAACTACAATGATTCTAAACATATTATATATGAGTTAACTTAACTCAAGTTCATAATTATGATGTATCATGATTTGTGTGATTCTCTTTCCTATTATTTGAATGTAGGCGACAGATATGGAAACCGATAAAAATAACACTTTAATATGAGAATCTCATACATAAATTATAAATGCTTATGGTTGCAAACGTTCTTCAATACCGTAGGTTGATAATATGTAATCGCTTTAAGGCCTGAATCGAGATTATTTTATTTTCAAGTTAATTATATCTAGATGCATGTAACAAAAATAGTTGTAGATGGAAAAGTGAAAAATTACCACCGGTAATTTAGTTCTTGCTCTCATAATAACAAATAAATTTTATGATATCTTTTTTATCGCTCTTGGACTACTGTAATTCATCGACCAGAATTAATACGAACTTTACACATGGCCCAAAATATTTGAATAAAAATCAACGAAAGCAAATATTTTAAATATTTAAAAGAGTAACAACAAGTCAATACCTACAATTATTGTTCTGCGTTCTTCTTTTTCTAAATAATATAAAGTGCAAATTAACGAATATCAGCGATCAGATAACCCTAAGCACAAATCATTTACGGAGCGATCATAAACAACATATTGCAATCTGTAACATTATACAAAAGCTATATTTAAAAAGAAACACGATGACGGTTAAAAATATACGATGAGAATGCAAATACCACAGAGAACCTTCTTTAACAACTCATCTATATTTAGATAATAAAATCGAAAAATGCTTGAATAGTAATAAAGCTAATAAAAGGCAGAGCTCTTCAACTAGAAATGTTACTCAAAATCTTAAATAAAATATGTAACTACTAAGCGCTTGAAGATGAACATTTTATTTGACGTTTTACTCATTTAAATGAACACTATGTCTTAAAGGAAAATACTCTCAGATTTTTTAACGGGATATAACTAACCATACAACTATATAAACATTTAATTGTAGGTAAATGTTTGACAAACAATTTTAATCTTACTACTATACATATTAAATGCACTCTCTTTCTTAGCTTAAGATACAGTAGCTATTTAAAATGTTTAATAATTTTTGTTTTATATTCATTTCTAACTAACATGTAATGCAATGATTTTTAACTTATAACCCACATATTTATTACTGTATGCTTCTAAACATTTTTTTTATTTATTAAATTATATACCTATTTGCGTTATTTGTTGACATGCACATACATACATATGTATGTACACAATTTTCGATTTTCGATGTGCACAATTTGTATTTGCATGTTCGCATGAGCGTTTGAAAAATGCAATTTATTCGTACTATATATCACTCCGGAATGGTCTGGTTGTAAATATTGCTTACCATATTAATTTAACACTTAATAGGAATATTTTTTTACTAATATTTTATTAATACATAATATATTAGTAAAGATTATTGGCTTGGAAGTTCTCACTGCTGTACACTTAAAAGTGCACAATATTTTTATGTCCTGCTTGCCCCATGTGACCCTCTCATTAAAACAAAAGGTAAGCATTAAATTTACATATATTGTTCTTAACATTTCATAGGATGACGAAGATTTCAGTGGGCCAGCTTTGGGTGGCCGTGTTAGTACCCGCAGTGATGATTCAGATGACGATGAGGATCAGCCAGTCACTATGAAAAATATATCGTTGTTGAAGTCTCCCGCTACCGGAAACCATTTAGCAGTGCCAACAAGTAAAAAACCATTTAAAATGGAAATTGTTGACTATTAGATATAAAATAAGATAACGAATGTAGGAAACGGATGGCAAAATTTAATTTCGAAACTAGCCTCGCTGATAAGCTTTGGCGTTTTATATAGAAAACTTTGTACAAAGTTACTTTCTAAATCTAAATGATAATATGAAATTATTAGATATTATCGTTATTAGTTATCAGTTCCTTTTTATTTACACATTTATAGAGCGAGCATTTTCAATGGAATATTTTACTAATTTGAATTTGCTTAGTAATATATAAACTTATTTAGCAAATTGCTGTTAGTGGTATACATGCTCAAAAGTCATACCTTGTTTAGAAAGCACTACACAGTATGAACAAATCAGAAAGCAAGCAGTGGGTTTGAAGATCTTAACAAGTCGAAAATATTATACATATATATATATAGTGTTAAGTATCACATAAGTTTTACAAATACCTTCATTGATAAGCTTCGTTTATTATTTGTTAAAGTTTCTGAGAACTATCAATGGAAAAGTGCGGGTACTTACGTTTGTATGAATTAATTTCTCTAAACACAAACATGTTATCCACAGATTTTAGAATATGTGAAATCAAAATGCTGTGAATAGTTTATAGAATTGTATATGTACATGTAATATATGATAATGTAACTTAATTTTATCTTATTTTACAGCACCACTTATATATCCTTACATATATGATACATATATGTTACAGATATAAGTTACATATATATCTTTGTGCAAATGTTGTTAACAAAAAAAAAACACTGAATCAGGTTACGTAGTTAAGTAGTTTAAGAAGATCGAGTAAAAACATATTTAAGAGACAATTTAAAGTATTATAGAATAAGTGCTAGCATTTGTTTGATATCGTTATTATATTGTCGTAACATCCGTTTTCAAACCAACGCTGTTATCATATTTATTTGCAATAACATCCCAATTTAATAGTACAAGACAATAACTCAGAAAATAAAAGAATTAAAAAAGAAAAATAAAATTAAAATTGTTGTTGCAAACAGTTTAACACTAAAAATAACAAATATACACTTGTAAATAATGATGTACTAAAAACCAGTGGATTTTTTCAAAGCTGCAATGTTGTCTTCAAGTCGATGATGGTTTATTAACTTTTTTTTACTCAACTTCGAATGGTGTAAAACTCTAAATTGTATGAAATAGCGTTGTATTTTTCAATACCTGAGTTGTTTTAGTTAATCTGCAAAACATGTATGCAAATTAACTATAATTAAAAGATAAGTTTATGAATTAAAATTATTGAAAAAAAAACATTACATCAAATTCAATTAAATTGAAAATAAAATGTGTTAATATTGACTATATTAATTGATTTCTTTAGATCTTTACATAAAAAAAATTAAAAATAAATTGGATTTATACTTAACATAGACATATTTCTGTTGGTTTCATGCTTCATAAATGATAAAATTCTGATCGTTTAGAACTTTGTCAAATTTTGTGTATTTTTTTTAATTTCAGTACTTATATTTGCTTTGAAATGCGAATGTAAAGGATTTCATCAACATTTAGTTTATGATAAAGTCAGTATTAATAAAATATTCAACGTCACAAAACTACCCACCCGGAAAGTAATGCTTGCGAACATAAATATGGATATGTACATACATACTTCTATGTATGTATTTATGTAGACAAATATATGTACAGGATCGTAGTTATCAAGTGTTCGACAGGAAATCGAAGGATCAGGCGTTGATCCACATCGATCTTTGGATGGAATCGATTACAAAGAGTAATTTTCTTACTCTTGCAAAATAATAAAAGATGAAAATTATTTTATTTTACATAGTTCGATTTGAAACAATAGCTTGTTTTTTTTAAATCAAAATGATTCATAGTTTTCTAATTTTACCGACCAACTAAAGAATTTATATGAACCAGAATTACATAGATACTTATGTACGTGTTACTTAGACCAATGGTACAAATTTCAATTGTATATCCGAATTGTTACAAAATTATGAAGTAACAAAGTGATGGAGGAATAGACATGAACTTGATTTTCACCAAAAGAGCTTAGTTCTTATATATATATTCTTATATATATATATATATAGTTCCTTAGCAGAACTTTGACCCAAGAACACTAATCCTAGCCTGTGAGCTCTCTCACAATCGCTGTCTTAAAAAGTGAAACAATGTGTTGTAAAATTTGACGTTTTTGTTATTAAAATTTTAATTAAAGCTAAAAATGATTTGTTTTTCTCGAAGATGAACGTTTTACAAAGTTTTTTCAAGACTCCCAGGCGAGGATTAGTGGCTTACGAGATAAAAAAAGATTAGTCTTGTAGGGTTAAACATTTTATTGATAAGGGGCCTTATACGTAAGTATTCGTAGTAAACATGACACTATCCCAAACAACTACTGTAAATCTAAATGTAGCTCCATTTACCTTCATATGCCTTTGCCTCGTATTTAACACCCGAACTGTTTTTAAGAAGTATTCTTAAACTATTTGCTATCTGAAATTGAAGAGCAAATTAAAGTAAAGGTTAAAGTTTATTTAATAATTCGTTTTGCTGGCTTTGAACATTTTATTCATCAAATTTCATTTCGTTTTTATTGGATGACTGCGCTGTATTCTCAATATCTTTCTTTTTAACATTTTTTTGATTTTTCCCTTTTTAGTAAGGCATATGGGAATATGAAGCTTTTTTGCCGTTCCGGATACAGACAGATCAGGAGAAATATTGCAAATATTTGGACACGCTGTTTGATATATAAGTTCAAACTTTCCTGTTGAAATTTTTGGATTTCTGGGGTAATCAAGTACAACTTTCATAAGATCATCTAACGCCGAGGAACATATTCTTGAAGTTATTGGTGTAGACGCCGACATATCTGGCGTTGAATTTATTTCTATTAAGAATGGATCAAGTCTTTCATCTAACATAAAATCACATCCATATATTTCAAATGAATTCGGGGTGAATTCAGTTTCTTCCAGACTTGCAAGTACAACGGATATTACATTTTTCTTGAGTGCTGGGTATATTTTTTCATGCCAAATTTCCCCTTGTCCTTGTTCTATTAGATGTGATTGAAATTCAGACAAACTCCACATATTATAAACTGGAAGCCTTGGATCTCGTTGCGAATTTTTATACTTCTTTTGTATACTATTATTTGTAATATGTATAACTTCTCTCAAATCTTCTAAACTGAATTCTCGAGAACTAAAACGCAGATAACAATCTGTATACATCCAGATAGAAACAACGTCGAGGATGGTTAACAACATGTACTGACGTATATCGAACTTCGTTTTGTAAATTAAGAATGGTCTTTCTAAAAGAAAAAAAACGTTGGTAATATATGTATACATAGGCATTCAAATTATTATCATATGTTACCTATGTACTTCTGCACGACGTAATTGGCTTTTGATTTTTTTGCGGCATAGTTCACAATGTTGTAGTAATTATCCATGATAACAATTCCTTGCCCGCGACATTGAAAACCAGGTTTCAAAATCCATAAATTTTTAAAACCATATGAAAACAGATATGGCCTAAATTGAAGTGCTTTTTCTATTGTATGTTTAACTTTGATTAGAAAGTTAGAGCAATCTGCATCCGACCCCATTATTTTTTGATCATTTTTCATTAACATTGACATATTTAATGAAAAATTTTCCCATAGACCTGGATCATCATTACGTTGAGACGTATCGACATCATCCAAGTCTAAGTTCCTAGAAAAGATTTCTATTCTCTTAATAGGAAATTCAATTACACTTCTAGGGACCACACCAAATTTATCGAATAACGCAGCTGGGTTTTTATGTTCCAGTATAAAAACTAATAGACTTATGCATTGTGTTATTCGAAAATCATCAAGAAAATATAATTCGTCCTCTTTGGTGCTTAATTTATAAGAGGGCATATAAGATGTTTCTGACACATTTTCTATTGTGTTCCAATGAGAATGGTCAAAACATGCAATTAAACCGACCTTGGTGGAAAAATCCATACATCTGGTACGACGGACACGATTTCGGAATGGAGTGAGCCCTATGTAATGATCCGTAAAGTATTTTGGCTGCCAAATAAAATTTGGAGGATAGCTTTGAACAAGTTTGGATAGTATTGCTATTTCGTATTCATTTCCCCTTCGAGCTCCTTTAAGGAGCCTGAGATATGAAAGTTTCTCGAGATTCTGAAGTCTTCCAGGCGCGCATTTTTCTATCCAGCCGCGCCGAAGTAGAGCTCTGCGAATGGTGATGAAATTACCATATACAGTAAATATTTTCCTTTGTTTATATGCTTTAACTGCACGCTGCTTGTAAGCTTCGCTCAGTTTTGCGTCTTCGTCACTTGTTTCAGCCAATCTAGCATCATACGTAATATGTTGTATACAATCCTTAAAGATGTTATTTGCCTTGGTATCAAATCTTTTCAAAGAATACAGCTCAGCGTCAATTTTGTTCATTATTGAACGGATTCTTTCTTGTGGATTGTAGTTTAATTTCATCTTCTTTTTAGAATTTTGATGTGTGAATTCCGAGTGAATCCGAATAAAATAAAAAAAATTAAATATTTAATATTTATTTTCAAAGTGCGTGACAGAAATTTAAGCGTAACGAGGGAAAAAATATATATATTTATTCACCTATACTGTCGATTTATAAAATAATTCAAAGGTGATGCAGAACCCTTTTATAGCTCTACCGAAAAAAATTGGGACGCCATTCTTAAAATATGGACATAAATGGTTGGTCAATAGCTATGAAGCACGTGAACTTAGTAACCTTAGTAGTACCTACAGCAAATGCTTGCATGGAGTGGAAGAAAACACAAACTCAATGTTATTGTAAAAAAAGAAAAACATTAATTAAACTCGCGTCAACAGAACTCGTAAATTGCTTAACTACAAATAACCAAGAATCGCTAGTTTTCAGAAAGAATGCGAGTGAAATTAAATAAATTACACACTACCTTCTCTAGCTTCTCACACACATTCATCTTGTGATATATATTTTTGCACAAATTAAGGAGCCCATAGTTAAATGCCATATCCGAAAGTCGTGATTTAGAAGCTCCTCATAAGAGTTATTACTTTCGGACGTTTGTCAGACATTCGCGAGAGGGAGGACCACGGTGCCTAATACAAAAAAAAAAAATACAAATACTTGGCGCAACAGACGTATATGGTCCAGGGCCTAATACATACATAGATACAAAATGTTTACCTTTTCTTTCCGACGCAAAATTGGTAGCTTTAAATTTGTCATTAAAAAATACAGAGACATGAAAAACTAATTCAGTATTGGGAGTGGAACAAAATGGACATCAGCCCAATTCCATACGAAGCTTCGAGTTTGTTATGAAAAACATTAAAAATTTAAAAAAACTTGTTTCGACCAATCGTTTTCTTTAATTGGAACTATAATTCCAGGTTCAAAAATTAGCGGAACTTTATATTCTGTTTAGGCCTACATTTAATCACCTGATATATGTAGGCAAGCAATTTGCTTATTTTTTTAATGTTTTCCCTAGTATCTTGCGTGCCAAATGATCATACTCATTCCTAGATTTTAAATATTATACAACCATTGGCATAGAGTTGGAGCGTTTGAAAGAATGATATCGTAAAAACAAACATACGGGCATACGAGGCATTCTTTTAGGCGGTGAATATGTGTGTTATGTAATAAAAAAACGCTACACAAGCAATATATAAATTTAATTCAAAATCAAATATTCATAATTAAGAGAGAAATCCCAAAATAACTTCCGAAAACATGAAATCACATCAATGCATGTGCATTAATATAAACAATTTTTATCTCCCGCTCATATACTAAGCTAGTATTCGTACAAAAAATTAAAAGACAGTGTGTTACAAGAAAAGCACTATTAGAAAGCACAATTCTCTTTTAAAGAAAGTTCTCGCAAACGCTTATTTTCTATTCATACGTAATTCATTTTGTTAGTCTTCGGAGAAATTTCGATACGAAAAGTAAGTTTGGTATCCGCGGAATATTGATAGTGATTTTTTTTATTCTCTGAAATATATATATGTACATATATATATTCCTATTAAAGTCAAAAGTGCTTAAAAAATGGAATAACGCTATTTTTAAGAACTCAGATCCTTTGCGAAGTTTTTCAAGTTCATTTGAATAATGTTATTGTACAATTTTTTTCTTAATTTTAATGAATACGCAAGTGAAAAAATTCATATAATTTCTTCCCAGGCAATGGGAATGTGTTATTTTTGGCTCTGAGTGCGGGGTGTGATAGAAGTGCGAACACATTTTAGTTCGACAAAGAATAATTTATTTTAAACACCGGAAAGTGCTTTTGTGTCGAAGAAAGTGTAGAATTTCACCTGAATCCTTTTTAGTAATAAAGGAACAAAAATAAGTTTTATAACAATAAAATCTACACTTGATTATATTTTCCATCAGTTTATAAACGGGAATAATAAAAACTTATATGTATCTGTATTCCTTATCCAAATATTTTTGAAAAATAATATCGTTTAGAGATGTAAATACAATATCTATTAGATATTTTGGTGCAAACGAAAACCGACCCTGGATTACGGTTCTTTCGCTAAAATTTAAAATATTTAAAAAAAAATTTACAACTGTAATAAATATAACCAATAGTTATAGTTGGTTGTGAATTAAAAATACTAATAATTATTCGCAACTCAAAATGTTATGACTGTGCGTGAAAGCTTTTTTTTATACTGGAATTTAAGTGGAAAAAAGCTTTGAAGATTTCAAGAAAAAACGTCCTGCCATTTTAAAATGTGCTCATTACTAATTTTTTTCTTTTATTAATAGAATTATAAATATTAATCATTTCTACATTTTCCTAAAAATGTGTGTTACTTTTAAAATATTCTTTAAAATGAGGTAGATATGTACATATTATGGTAAATAAATACTGTATGCTGCAAATAATCTGGCCTTAGTGTAAGGGAAACTACATAGTGCCTAGGAAATGCATTAACATTTTACAGACATTAAAAATATCCGTGACAGAAAAGCCAACATTCTGAAAGCACCACAAGGAGCACTTATACAAGAAAATAATGCTCTCCTAGAGAAAGTTGTCGCATACGGTTTATTTTCTGTTTGCCAATGTAACAAAACTAGTTTCTCTTAAGAATAATTGTACCATAAGAGTAATGCCATTGAGAAAAAAGACACGTTTTTTTTCTCTTTGGAACTAAGAACTTTTCTAAAAAGCTTCATAACTCTATTCCGAACGTATTCAGATAAGTGTTGTCTATTTTGGATGTAAATTCACATATAAACGTAATATTTATTTAGTTATTTTTCAAAACAGTGTTATGTGCAAACAAATATATTTTATTTCTAAACGTTAATTCGCATCTGAAATCCCGAGTTAAATTTTCTTCATGCAAAATGTTGGTTAGGTCCTTTTCGATGTTTACTGTTGTTTTCTCAGTGTGGAGTATTATAAAAGGTGGGACGCATTTTAGTTCTGCACGCAGCACGGATAGATTTTATCTTTGAATTGTTTACTTTTATAAGTGAAACAACATAGACCACAATTAGTATAGCCCCTCAAAAAATAAGCTAGTAAACATTTTTTTTCTGTTCATTCTACTACTTACTCAGTTTGTATTCTACTTATTCTTATTTTATTTGTAGTAAGCCTATGTATAACCATTGTTCGTTTTTCTTCTGTGACAATTCAATTTTGTTGTCATTTCAACCACAAGAAAATATTTAAGTTCATATTGACTAGCCACAGTTTTTATTTTACTATTTTTTTGACTTTAGTTCCTGGCTTTTTCTTGTTTTCTTTGAATTATTCTGAGGGTTTTTGTTTTGAATCATGTTTTAAACCATAATGTGTTATCTAGTAAGAAAATCAAATTTAAATTTTATCTATAAGAATAGATCTAGCACTTTACAGGGCTATATGTAGACGTTCTTTACTGACTGTATGTTCAAATATTGTTTTAAATTTCGATTGACTGGTACTGTGTACAAAAATATGTATGCATGTAGATGTGTACGTATGTAGGTGAACCAGCTACAATTAGCAATGATACCCAAATCGAAGGGAGAAGTTCATAAGCAATGCATTATTTAATGTTTGCTAAATACTTCCATGTCTTTATGGAAAACTATTTTGAGGCCTATGTAAATGATCTTCAAAGATATGTACATATGTATTTGCACCGCAACACTTATAAGAACTCAAATATCGAGCCATTGATTTAAAAATGTAATTTATATTATTGCAATGTTTAAAAAGTTATGAAAATAATATGTATATATTATTTGAAAGCTTGTTTAGTATTGGAAAGGTTGAGAATTTTAAATATTTGCTATGCACATGTCACACTAATAATACAATACTGTTGTAACTCAAAATTGTTCAAATTTAAGATGACATCATATTCAAACGTATAATTCAATTCCCTACGCGTCAATAAGACCTTCGTTAGAATAGTGAAAGAAACAAATAAGAGATGGCACTGTGCGTCATTTTTTATGATTGACTGACTGTAGTAAACCCCCACCGATATTGCAACAACTTTAGTTACGATTGAAATTCGTATTTTGAGTTACAACAGCATTGTATTATTAGTGCGATCTGCCAAAAAGACGCATAAATGTAATTCGTTGCAAAGGAAATACATTTGCTCAGATGCGTAAATTTATATGAAATAAAGTACTCGTAGTATATATCAACTTTAGGAATCACACGTCATATTTTTAACATAAATCTACATAATAATCATTTTAATTTATGAAAAAAAGATATTTCAATATAAGTCAATCAATATTATTATTTTATTACAGAATAAAATACAACTTAAAAATAAGTTGTTTCGAAAGCTTAAGTTAGGTTATGCCTCAGAACCGACATCATTTGAGAAGTTATCGAATAACTTCACGGATTTTAAACTAAACAGCCTCGTAATTAGTAATTGCGAATATGGCTGAGGCAGAAGGAAGCTCAGAACAGGATGATGTTTCATTTTTGCGCACGGTAAGTTAAGAACATACATATACATTTTTATTTAGATTCATAAAACGTATGTTCTCTTACTGATCTTTATTAATAATGTACATCGACAGCTGGTCGAATTGATACTATCTCGAAGAATGTTCAAAATAGCTCCCTCAGAAAAAATATTAGAATTTACATTTTTACCTGTTATTTGAAAGATGAATACATTTTATTTGCAAATATCAAATATTTTGTCACAGACAAATATATTTTTATTGAACGAATATCACTTTAGGATCTTCTGTAGATATATGTATGTATTGCTCTTTAAAATTTGTAAGAGTAAATTATTACCGATGAGAACATAGCTGGATTTATTTCTTCACTTTGTCTATTCTCAGACACCTTTCAGAAAAGAAAATATATTGTATTATATCTATAAACTTTATCCTTTCAGGAAGACATGGTTTGTCTCTCATGTACAGCAACTGGTGAACGCGTTTGTCTTGCAGCTGAAGGATTTGGAAACAGACACTGTTTTCTTGAAAATATAGCGGATAAAAATATTCCCCCCGATTTATCGCAATGCGTCTTCGTAATAGAACAAGCATTGTCCGTTCGTGCCTTACAGGAGTTAGTTACAGCAGCTGGGTCCGAGACCGTACGTTTTATTTACATTTTCTTAACAAAAAAAATATCTGAAATTTATTCAACGATAGGGCCAATTATTTGACTTAAAACCTCGTTGGGTTTCATTCTAATAATTTAGTGTAAATGAAAATTTTCTTAAGTAAATGTGAAAAAGTATTCATCAATTCAATAAGAATTCATTATTAGGAGTTTTTGGTTACTTTTAAAATTTGTTTGCTATACTATACTCGATAAGATTTAACTCATTCTGAAAATACCTTCACATACAATCTTTTGTTTGATTCTATATTTCTTTTTATGTTTATGTTCCAATTTCCGGTTGCTTTTACCAAAATTTTTATTTCCGAACTCATCCCTACGCGGTATACCTGCACATAACGTCAAAATTTATCCTCTTTTTGGAACCAAATGACATTGTATTTTCAAATATTTTATTCATCATAAAAAACATAAAATCAAATAAAACTGTTACGCAAAAAAGGACAAGACTTTTGTAAGTATGAACAAATTTCTATAATCTACAATAAAAATGTATGAAGAAAAATTGTGGATGACTAATTCCTGTATGGACATGAAATTTCAAAATTAGATCAAGTTTATCTTAACTTTATGTGCTACATAAATAAAATACATAATGGTTTTCTGCTTTCACTAAACAATACAGTTGCGAGATTAGACTTGAAAATTGGTTAATGTTATGTTTCCCGAGTCTGAGTCGTTATATACCCCGCCATTTAATTTTTTTATGTTATATTTTTAACTGTAGTATATATTTTAATTACATAAAATAACCCCAACCCTACCAAATTGAATTTATTTTTTGTGAATGTAGGGTAAAGGGACTGGCTCAGGTCACAGAACTCTTTTATATGGAAATGCAATACTCCTACGTCATCATAATAGTGATATGGTGAGCAAATCGATCAGCAATTACTACGAGTAACTGTAAATAGACTTTTGAAATTTTTTTTTAACGGTATAAATAGTATCTAGCGTGCCTTTCCACATCTTCTTCAAACGACAAACTATCATTTGATGTCGGTTTGCAGGAGCATAGCCAAGGAGAAGCATGTTGGTGGACAGTACATCCTGCAAGCAAACAACGTTCTGAGGGTGAGAAAGTTCGTGTAGGTGATGACCTAATCTTAGTTTCTGTTGCTACAGAAAGATATTTGGTAAGGAAAAATTAATAAGTGAAATTGAAATAAGAAAAAATTGTAAATGTTTATCATTTTCCAGCATACTACTAAAGAAAATGAACAATCAATTGTAAATGCAAGCTTCCATGTCACCCATTGGTCGGTCCAACCATATGGAACGGGTATTTCTCGAATGAAATATGTAGGTTATGTTTTTGGTGGTGATGTTCTGCGATTCTTCCATGGAGGTGATGAATGTTTAACCATACCTAGTACCTGGGGTCGAGAACCCAGCCAAAAGTAAGACAAAAATGATTACTGTGGATTGAAATATTATATGTATACAATCAAAATTGCTTTTTAGTATTGTTGTTTACGAAGGGGGTTCAGTAATGTCGCAAGCGCGTTCTCTTTGGAGGTTGGAGTTGGCAAGGACAAAGTGGACAGGCGGTTTCATAAATTGGTACCATCCTATGCGGATACGACACATAACTACCGGAAGATATTTGGGTGTGAATGAGAACAACGAATTGAATTTAGTTAATATTATTGCGATTATACTTCAAAGACCAATTGAATCTAAATATTTGTGTGCATACATACATAGGTAAAGAAGGAAGACGCTACTATTGCTTCAACGACATTCTGCTTGAGACAGGAAAAAGACGACCAAAAAGTTGTTCTCGAAGACAAAGACTTGGAAATAATTGGAGCGCCAATTATAAAGTACGGTGATACCACTGTTATTGTTCAACATTGTGAGTCAAGTTTATGGCTGAGTTATAAAAGTTATGAAACTAAGAAAAAAGGAGTGGGAAAAGTTGAAGAGAAACAGGCCATCTTACACGAAGAAGGTAAAATGGACGATTGCTTGGACTTTTCAAGGTCACAAGAAGAGGAATCAAAAACGGCAAGAGTAATTCGGAAGTGCAGCAGTTTGTTCACACAATTTATTAAGTATACCAGATAACTTTAATGAAAAGTATAATGAAATAATACATTTATATAATTTTACAGTGGTCTAGAAACTTTGCAATCAAACAGAAGGCATTCAATATTTTTTCAAAAAGTAAATCTAAGCGAAATGGTCATGTGCTTGGAAGATTTGATAAATTATTTTTCGCAACCAGAAGATGATATGGAACATGAAGAAAAACAGAATAGATTCCGCGCACTTCGTAATCGACAAGATCTTTTTCAAGAAGAGGGAGTTCTTAATCTTATTTTAGAAGCCATTGACAAAATAAATATAATCACATCGCAAGGATTTCTTGCAAGTTTTCTTGCTGGCGATGAAATCGGCCAAAGTTGGGATTTGATATCCACATATCTATATCAGCTTTTGGCAGCTATTATAAAAGGGAACCATACTAACTGCGCCCAATTTGCAAATAGCAACCGTCTCAACTGGCTATTCTCGCGGTTAGGCTCCCAAGCGTCCAGTGAAGGGTCTGGTATGTTAGATGTCCTCCATTGTGTTTTAATAGATTCCCCAGAAGCGTTAAACATGATGCGAGATGAACATATAAAAGTAATTATTTCCCTGCTTGAAAAGCACGGCCGGGATCCAAAAGTTTTAGATGTATTGTGCTCATTATGCGTTGGTAATGGTGTTGCAGTTAGATCATCACAAAATAATATTTGTGACTATCTGCTACCTGGAAAAAATCTACTTCTTCAGACCCAATTAGTAGATCATGTTGCAAGGTTATTTACTTAAATATAAGCATGCCACAAAATTCACTTAAAAAACTCTATTTTAAGTATTCGGCCAAATATTTTTGTTGGGCGCGTAGAGGGTTCTGCAATGTATCAGAAGTGGTATTTTGAAGTAACAATGGATCATATCGAACGGACAACGCATATGATGCCACATCTTAGAATAGGTTGGGCGAATACCTCTGGGTAAGAAGATTTTTAAATATTGGGGTTATACTACTAAATTTGGATTAATAATCGTTTTTGCAGCTATGTGCCATACCCAGGTGGAGGAAAAAAGTGGGGTGGAAACGGAGTAGGTGACGATCTTTATTCATTTGGTTTTGACGGAGCAAATTTTTGGACCGGCGGCAGGAAAACACAAGTAGTGGAAAACTTACCGGATGAACCATTTATAAGAAAAGGCGACGTAATCGGTGTCGCACTTGACTTGGCTATTCCAATAATAACATTTACTTTTAATGGCGTTAAAGTAAGGGGAAGTTTTAGAGGCTTTAATTTAGACGGGATGTTCTTCCCTGTAATGAGCTGCTCATCAAAACTAAGGTTTCTTGTATGAATGTTGTGTATGCACATAATGTAATTAATATTTAAAATTTAGCTGTCGTTTCTTATTCGGAGGAGATCACGGCCGTCTCAAGTATCCACCACCTAATGGATTTTCTCCATTAGTTCAATGTCTGATGCCACATCAAATTCTGAGTTTGGATCCGTGTTTTTATTTCGGAAATTTGAATAAAAATGTACTTGCTGGACCATGGATGATCGAGGATGACACTGCCTTTGTCCCTAATCCTGTAGATACATCAGGTGTAAGTCTTCCCTCTTCTGTAGACTCCATTAAAGATAAATTAGCTGAAAACATCCACGAGATGTGGGCACTAAACAAAATAGAATCAGGTTGGGCATGGGGCGAACACAGGGATGATTACCATCGTATACATCCTTGTCTTACGCAATTTGAGAAACTTCCTCCGGCTGAAAAACGATATGATAGCCAGCTAGCTGTTCAGACTTTAAAGTAATTTCGTTTAAACATACTTAAAATCAATCAAAAAACTAACACACTTAAACAAATTTCTAGGACGATAATCTCTCTCGGGTATTATATTACAATGGATAAACCACCAGCTAGAATTCGTCCTATACGTTTGCCAAATGAAATATTTATGCAGGCAAATGGCTACAAACCTGCTCCATTAGATTTAAGTGCAGTTACACTTACACCAAAGTTAGAAGAGTTGGTTGATCAGTTAGCTGAAAATACACATAATTTATGGGCAAAGGAAAGGATACAACAAGGATGGACTTATGGCCTCAATGAAGATTCGGAAAATCATAGAAGTCCACATTTAGTTCCATATTCAAAAGTGGATGAAGCTATAAAGAAGGCCAATCGTGATACAGCTTCAGAAACAGTTCGCACACTTCTAGTATATGGATATGTTTTGGACCCACCAACTGGTGAAGGCAATGAAGCCCTTTTAGCTGAAGCACTTCGTTTGAAATTCGCTGCATTTAGAACATATCGCGTTGAGCGAAATTATGCTGTGACATCTGGCAAGTGGTATTTTGAATTCGAAGTGTTAACCTCAGGACCAATGCGTGTTGGCTGGGCCCGTGCTGATTGTCATCCCGGTGCCATGTTGGGAAGCGACGATTGTAGCTGGGCATTCGATGGGCATAATGTAAGTTTTTTTTTTTATTTTATTAACTGAAGCCGCTGACACAAATACCAACAACCAGTAACGAACCCAATATTAAAGCATATATGTATTCCTCTAAATACATATATGCCGAAAAGAAAATTATAAAAGATTTTTTTTATTTTAAAACTTACTGAATATTATCAACGTAATAAAACAGGTTACAAAGGTGCACGGAGGTTCAATTGAACATTTCGGTGTTCGTTACGAAGCAGGTGACGTAATTGGTTGTTTTATTGACGTCAAGGAACAAACTATAAGTAAGGATAATTTGAAAGATCGCCGTTTTAAATTTGTGTTTCAATAATTATTTGTCAACGTTTTTGTAACTGGGTTGTTTTCTATTAATTCATGGAGCATTGATTCTGCGGAAATAATTTTGTGTTTAACTTTGTAAAATATGTAGAAGGCAAATATTTATTAAATACTTTCTCAATATCAAACAGGAGATTATTTTGAATATGCATAAGTATTATACGGGCAATAAATAAATAATTTATATTAAATGTGCATATTTTCTTCCGCACAATTTGTGAAAAATAGGAAGAAAAAGTCTTCGGCGGGACAAGTGAGTCCTTTGGTAAACAATGTGGACCTGGTGATACTGTCGGCGTTTTTCTTGATCTCGCCGATCACACGATCAGTAAGAACAATCATTTTATAAACATATACTGTTATGAATCATTTTTTGTATCCTTGTGCTTAGCATACATATGTATATCCTTCAACCAACAGTTTTACAGTTCTTGCAACCCTACTTTTCCACTACGTATTTTTCTGCTTTTAGATAAGTACATATTTGGTAAACCAAAATAAGTAAATTTGCCACATGGTTTGCGATCAAACATGCATATTTTTTGTTTTATTTTTATTATTTTTTACATAAAAATCATATATTAGATATACCAAAGTACCAAGTCTTAATTTTTATCCCGCAAGGAGAAATATTTATTCACATCAAATATTTATCACTTTCTCTAACAAACATCGTTAAAATATACCGATCTTTAAAAATAGTTTGATTCTTTTAACTGAACGACTACATACTTGTGCTTCTAAACACAAGTTAGTTTTAGACACAAAATCGACTTACTATGAAATGTGTTAGTAATTGATGATTCTAACCTCGCACATTTTTATTGCACTAATTACTTAAATACAAATTTCAATTTATGGAAAATTAAATCGCTTTTGAAATCCACTGAGTTAGTAATCTTCTGTTCACTTTTGACAAAAGCATGCATTTTTCGCTTATTAATAATATGTTATTTCGTTATTACTTTCTTATTGGTGATTTTGGATAGTCTACACAAATATTTTTTTAAAATATGTACATGCTAGGTTTCTCGTTGAATGGTGAACTTCTAATGGATGCTCTAGGCGGGGAGACAACTTTTGCGGATGTTACAGCTGAGGGAGTTGGGTTTGTTCCAGCATGCACACTTGGTGTAAGAATTTTTCTTAAGTTAATTTCATACTGCTCGTATTAATTAAAAATGAATACATATAGGTTGGTCAAAAAGCTCGTTTAATTTATGGGCAAGATGTGGACTCTCTTAAATTTTTTACCACCTGTGGACTTCAAGAGGGCTATGAACCATTTTGTGTGTAAGGATATTTCTTCTTATTATTAAATACAGAATAGGATATTATTATTAACAGAGTAGGAAAACCTTGAAAATCAAAATCGATTGGCTCTTATAGTTTCATAAAAAATAAAACATTTATTATTAAGTTTGTGCGCACTAACAAATCATCCAAAATGTTCGTTTTGAAAACGAATAAATGCCGACATTTCAAAATTTGGGGAAATAAGCTAGATATGTAGTTCGTTTTGGTGAGATTGTATAGTATCTATAACAAAATTTCGTATTTTTTTTAAGTATTCGCCAAAAAAACTACATACTAACATAATAATATTTATTTATTAAAAAATAATAATTTTGTTTTAACTTTTGATTAGTAACATGCGTCGTCCTGTAACGCATTGGTATACAAAGGATCAACCTATCTTTGAAAACACTGAAGAAATGCCAGATTGTCGCATTGATGTTACACGTATACCCGGTGGAGCCGATACGCCACCCCATCTTAAAATCTCCCATAATACATTTGAAACAATGGAAAAGGCAAATTGGGAATTCTTGCGTTTATCCCTTCCAGTTACCTGCATGAGTGAATTTATTAGGTATAAAGTCGATGTTACTTGAGCAACTTTATCCAAAATTATATTTAATATTTTTAGTGAGACTGAAAAAAGCCGTCGGTGGGAAGAAATAAAAATCCGTCAACATAGGCTTTTAAAAGATACTCAGGAAACTATTCAAATGCAACCTTCACAAGTCGCGCATTTGGATCATATGCTTAAGAGTGGTTTTACCATGAATGATATAAAAGGCTTAAACAGAAATTATGACGATGTTACGGAGGCTGATGAAAATATGACAAACGGACCACCCCGACCTCCCAGAAAAGGTTCTCTAACAAGAAACATTACATTTGAGTCCGATGTAATGTCCGATAATATGAAGAGATCCACTTCTGCTTTAGATATGAATGGTATGGAAGAAGTGGATGAAAAGAAAAAGCGAGGTAGGAGCCCTTTCAATTTTTTTTCAAAAAAATCCCGAGATCAAAGTAAGGAGAAAGTTTCTGGAAGAACGAGAGAAATTTCACCAATGGAAAGACGAAATACTGTCGGTGAGAGCTACAGAGTGATAATTTAAAAAATGTGTTTAGTGGTTAATTTGTTTATTTCTTTTCCTTTTATATAAATATATTTTGCGTTGAAAAAAAGCTCATGGCAGAAATGTAGTCAATTCTCAAATGACAACACGAAACCCGACGGTTCGCGTTTCTAATGTAAATTTTAAATTTTATATATATGTATATACATATATACGGCTATAATGTATTCTATTCTTCTAGGCCAATGATTTAGGTATTCAACCTCCTTCTGTTCCTGAGCGACAAACAGGTCCCAAAGCAATGAGTGGAGGAAATTTGGGAAATCCGTCAATTGAATCTTCTGGAAATGAAATGTTTGATGCAGAATGTCTAAGACTTATTAATGAATATTTTTATGGAGTTCGTATATTCCCGGGACAGGATCCAACACATGTGTACGTCGGTTGGGTGACTACACAGTATCATTTGCATAGCAAAGAATTTAACAAATCTAAAGTACGATGTGCTTCCGTTATAATTGAAGACTATTATGAGCAAGCTATGGAGCATATTGACCGTCAAAGCTGTTATGTTGTTCGAGCAGACGAGTTATTCAATGAGGTGACACAGGATGCATCGGGAAAGGGAGCATCGCAGGGGATGTTTGTAGGCTGTTTTGTCGATACAGCAACCGGAATTATACGATTTACATGTGAAGGGAAAGAAACTTCACATCGTTGGTTAATGGAACCTGATACAAAGCTGTTTCCAGCAATATTTGTTGAAGCAACTAGTAAAGAAATACTTCAAATTGAACTTGGCAGAACTCCGACTACTTTACCTCTTTCGGCGGCGGTTCTTCCTACAAGTGACAAACATGTCAATCCACAATCTCCACCACGCCTCAAAGTACAGTGTCTTAAACCGCATCAATGGGCAAGAGTTCCGAATACGGCCCTTCAAGTTCACGCATTAAAACTTTCGGATATCCGTGGTTGGTCCATGCTTTGCGAAGATCCAGTATCTATGCTGGCTTTACATATACCAGAAGAGGATCGCTGCATAGATATTCTGGAACTCATTGAGATGGATAAACTACTTTCATTTCATGCTCATACCCTAACACTTTATGCGGCTTTATGCTACCAATCTAACTATCGTGCAGCTCATGCTCTATGTCAACATGTCGACCAAAAGCAACTTCTTTATGCCATTCGCTCAGAATACATGAGCGGACCTTTGCGACAAGGTTTCTACGACCTTTTAATTGCATTACATTTAGAATCCCATGCTACTACGATGGAAGTTTGCAAAAATGAGTACATTACACCTCTCGGGCCTGAACTAAAAGAACTTTACAGTGATGATGAGATGTGTCATTCACTTCGTTCCCTCATTACTGAGTCCGTGAGACCACAATTGAGAATGACAGAAATAACGTAAGTACGACCACATTTATCTTATTTTCCTGGCTTTTAATTAAACTTAATCAAGCTCAGAATTTTTACATTAATGAGTGGGTAGTATACCTTCAAAAAATACTCAAAAATACCAAAGGGACTAATTCTCAAACTTAGTTTTTTATATGTATTAATTTTAAATTACTAGTATTCAAGTTATCTTAACTAAATTCCTGTTTTACGTCTAAATTCATGTATTCATCACATGTACATAATATGTATATGTATGTATGTCATTTCGATGAGTAGAATTCGGGAATCAAATTTGAGAAAAGGTCCTAGGCTATTTCACTTCGCTTTTATATTTTTTTTGTATAAATAACAGAACAATATATTTCTTATTATTTACAACTTTCATTTTTGAACATGTATCAATCATGGTGAACGTCAACCATTTACTCTATTCATTTGTGTTGATGCATTGACTCTTTTATGCCCCACATTCTGCACTTGTGTAACTTTTCAAATATCCAGTCCCCCCACAAGTCCTCAAACAATTGGTTTAGCGCCAAGTGCTTCCAGTGAACCCATTCCGACGATTGAGCAACTGTACTCTCCAAAGTTCCCATTAGAAGTTGTCAGAGAGTTTGTAATGGAAGCCTTAAAAGAGGCAGTTGAAGTAAACCAGGTGCACAATAGAGATCCAATTGGTTGGTCAAATGAAAATTTATTCTTGTAAGTGAAACATTAATTTTTACGAATTTGGTTCTTACGTTAAATTTTAAAGGCCATTAATTAAACTTACGGATCGCCTCCTCTTGGTTGGTGTTTTAACTGACGAAGATGTGAAAAAATTGCTTGTAATGATAAACCCGGAAACATGGGATGGTTCCTTTGTGAAAGGTAGGTGATTAAAACCCGTCTATGGGGTTATATAAGCCATGTAACTTTTATGAAAATTAAATATGGTTTCATATTCACTTTTGCTATTTTTTTTACAGACGGCAAAGATGAACACCGCAAAGGATTATTGACTATGAAAATGGCTGAGGGTGCTAAGCTTCAGATGTGTTACTTGCTTCATCATCTGTATGACATACAATTGCGACATAGAGTAGAAAGCATCATAGCATTCTCACATGATTTCGTTGGCGATTTGCAAGCAGATCAGCTTCGGCGATACATTGAAATAAAACAGTCTGATCTTCCAAGTGCCGTCGCAGCTAAAAAAACAAAAGAATTCCGATGTCCTCCGCGTGAACAAATGAATCAAATTTTGTGTTTTAAAAATCTTGAGCACGACGATCAAGAGAATTGTACATGTGGCTTGGATCTTCGTGGAAGTTTATACGATTTTCATGACAGCCTCATGAACAAAGTTTCCCTAAATGCCTTACAGGAGCCTGAAGAGCCTGACGGTAGCAACGCTATCGAAGAAACGAAAACTGGCCCAATAACAAAAATTTACAACTTTATTAACGCAGTTAAAGAACTTGAAGAGGGTCCAAAAGAACCAGAAGAACCAGAAAAAAAAACTCCAGAGGAAGTGTTTCGCAAGGTTCTTATAAAAACAATAGTTTACTGGGCGGAAGAATCACAAATTGAAAACCCGAAACTTGTTCGAGAAATGTTTAGCCTTCTTGTACGCCAATATGATACTGTAGGAGAGCTAGTACGCGCTTTGGAAAAAACGTATGTAATTAATAGTAGAGCTAGAGATGATGTTGCTGAAATGTGGGTTGGTTTAAGCCAAATTCGAGCCCTGCTGCCTGTTCAAATGAGCCAAGAAGAAGAAGAATTAATGCGGAAGAGGCTTTGGAAATTAGTTAACAATGCCACATTCTTCCAACATCCAGATCTAATACGAATACTTAGAGTGCACGAAAATGTTATGGCGGTAATGATGAATACTCTCGGCCGCCGTGCGCAAGCTCAAAGTGATGCTCCGGCACAAACTGAAGGAACAGAAGGTGCTCCACCAAAAGAAAAGGACACTTCACATGAAATGGTAGTTGCTTGTTGTCGGTTCCTCTGCTATTTCTGTAGAACTGGACGTCAAAATCAGAAGGCAATGTTCGATCACTTTGATTTTCTATTGGATAATGCCAATATTTTACTAGCTCGTCCCAGCTTAAGGGGATCTACTCCATTGGATGTGGCATACTCGAGTTTAATGGAGAACACAGAATTAGCTCTGGCGCTTAGGGAACATTATCTTGAAAAAATTGCTGTGTACCTATCCAGGTGTGGATTGCAAAGCAACTCAGAACTTGTAGAAAAAGGATATCCAGACTTGGGTTGGGACCCAGTTGAGGGTGAACGTTACTTAGACTTCCTTCGTTATTGTGTATGGGTAAATGGAGAAAGTGTTGAAGAAAATGCAAACCTTGTCATTCGTCTTCTTATCCGTCGTCCAGAATGTTTAGGGCCGGCTCTAAGAGGAGAAGGGGAAGGTCTATTTCGCGCAATCGTTGAGGCCAATAAGATGTCCGAGAAAATAGCCGATCGTTGTAAGTTGCAAGATGAAGCTGAAGGTACTATTGCTGGCCTCAACTTTACTCATCCTCTGCCCGAAGGCGAAGACGACGAAGATTACATTGACACTGGTGCGGCTATCTTGAATTTCTATTGCACTTTAGTAGATCTTCTTGGGAGATGTGCGCCAGATGCATCCGTAATCGAACAGGGCAAAAATGAATCGCTGAGAGCTAGAGCTATTTTGAGATCTCTAGTGCCACTTGAAGATCTGCAAGGAGTCTTAAGTTTAAAGTTTACTCTCTCGCAAACCTCTCCAGGAGAAGAAAAGCCTAAGTCCGATATGCCATCCGGTCTACTGCCCAATAATAAACAAAGCATAGTGCTATTTCTAGAACGAGTGTACGGTATTGAAACACAAGAACTCTTCTACAAACTCCTAGAAGACGCTTTTCTACCAGATTTGCGTACCGCAACTATGTTAGATAAAAGCGACGGGTCAGAAAGCGATATGGCATTATCAATGAACCGCTATATAGGCAATTCAATTCTTCCACTTCTCATTAAGCATTCGAAGTTCTATAATGAAGCTGAAAACTATGCAAGTTTATTAGACGCTACTTTGCATACGGTTTATAGGCTCTCGAAGAATCGAATGTTGACAAAGGGCCAGAGAGAAGCTGTATCGGATTTCCTTGTAGCGCTGACATCTCAGATGCAACCTGCGATGTTGTTAAAACTTTTACGCAAGTTGACTGTGGATGTCTCTAAACTTTCTGAATATACAACAGTGGCTTTAAGAGTAAGAATATTTATATTTTTATTATATATGTATATATCTTATTTAATACGCAAAATAAAAGTGACCTTTAATTGCAGTCAAATCGTAACTACATGCATATATGAATTTATGAACTAAATCATCGTATTGATCACTATTATTTACTACGTACTATTTATATTTTATTTCTAGCTACATAGATATGTATATACTAAAATATTTTGATTTTCAAAATAGCCTTATGAATAGTTTTATTTTATTTTTAATCAAAAATAGGCATTGACAAAGAAAGAAAAAAAATATTAGCTATGCACTTGCGGTAGTTGCGTAATTTATTCATTTAGAAGAAAAATAATATAAAACACGTTTACATGTAATTGAATTCGTAAATATTTATATTAACGTTAAGATTATTAATTCTGCTTCGTAGTCTAAAAAAGAAAGAAATCCGTGCATAGATTTTATTGTCCAGAACATTTAAAAGAACAGTCTTTAAATACATTAGCTACAAAAAGCGGAAAAAATATAGCAAAAATGGTTAGTCACATGAAAGATATTAAGGATAAATACAAGCACTCATCTTTCTAAATACGTACATATGTACCTACATTTCTAATAGGCAGATACATAAGTATATATTTTTGTATGTGTGTAAGAAATAAAATCGCGCAAATGTCTTAGAAAGTAAATTAAGATTAGGGAAGTGGTAGATTTAAAGATTATTTAAGTTTTTCTTTTTTTTTAAATTTTCTAACGCATATTTTCGTTGTGCTTATAGCTTCTCACGCTTCATTTCGATCGCTGTGCTAAATACTATGGTTCAACACAAGGCCAAGGCTCTTATGGTGCATCATCAGATGAAGAAAAGCGATTGACTATGTTATTATTTTCCAACATTTTTGACTCACTCAGCAACATGGATTATGATCCTGAATTGTTTGGAAAAGCTTTACCTTGTTTGATTGCAATAGGATGTGCTTTACCGCCTGACTATAGTTTATCCAAAAATACAGACGAAGACTATTATGGACGCCAAACGGGTGCGCCCGATCAACCGCAATATGACCCCAATCCCATTGATACAACAGTAGTGCATTTAGACAATGACCTTAACTCTCTTGTTCAAAAGTTCAGCGAACATTATCATGATGCTTGGGCAAGTCGTAGATTAGAAGGAGGATGGGTTCACGGTGACATTCGTTCCGATTCAGAACGTAGGCATCCCAGATTAAAGCCTTATAACATGTTAAGTGAATATGTAAGTTTTCTTTTCCTTCGCAATAGAATACCAATTTGATACCAAATTACAAACTTAATTATTTTTGTCATAAAAAGGAGAGAGAAAGGTATAGGGACCCTGTTAGAGAAAGTCTGAAAGCCCTTTTATCTATTGGATGGACCATAGAACACTCCGAAATCGATGTGCCACTTAACAATAGAGGATCAACCAGACGCACATCTAAGCCACAAATTGTATGTTAAATATTTAATTGGAGTAATGTCCGTAAATACTAAAACAAGCAAAAATCCATCGCTTAATATTTTCCTTTCCAACCTATTATCCCTTGGCCTTTTCCAATTATTCTTGACGAACAGAATGATTTTCAGAATGAAGGAAATGCATTCAATTACAACCCTCATCCAGTGGATATGACAAATTTGACATTGAGTAGAGAGATGCAAAATATGGCAGAACGTTTAGCTGAAAACTCTCATGATATCTGGGCCAAAAAGAAGAAGGAGGAACTTAATACATGTGGAGGCATTATTCATTCACAATTGGTTCCTTATGATCTGTTAACCGATAAAGAAAAGCGCAAGGACAGAGAGCGATCACAAGAGTTCTTAAAATATATGCAGTACCAAGGATATAAATTGCATAAGTATATTCTAGTTTTCTGCATTTGTTTATAAATATTCATCTACATTTCTAATTTATTAAGGCCAACTAAAGGAGGCACCGTTGAAGGTGAAGGTGGTGCTACTCAAGCAGCTGTGGAGTTAAGATTCTCGTATTCTTTGTTGGAGAAACTCATTCAATACCTGGATAGAGCGACGATTAATATGAAATTGTTAAAACCATCAACCACTTTTAGCAGAAGAAGTTCTTTTAAAACTGCTTCACGCGATATAAAATTTTTTTCTAAAGTTGTCTTGCCACTTATGGAAAAATATTTCTCAACACATAGAAATTATTTTATAGCAGTGGCCACTGCTACAAACAATATTGGTGCTGCATCGCTGAAAGAAAAAGAAATGGTGGCGTCTATATTTTGTAAATTAGCATCTTTATTGAGAAATCGTTTAGCGGCTTTTGGCCCAGATGTCAGAATCACGGTGCGATGCTTACAGGTTTTAGTTAAAGGCATTGATGCTAAATCGTTGGTTAAAAACTGTCCTGAGTTTATAAGAACATCTATGCTTACATTCTTTAATCAAACAGCAGATGATTTGGGAAATACAATTGTAAATTTACAAGATGGTAAATACAGCCATTTGCGAGGGACTCATCTGAAAACTTCAACGTCACTTGCTTACGTTAACCAAGTTATTCTTCCCGTGCTCACTGCAATGTTCGATCATCTGGCTGCATGTGACTATGGAAGTGATCTCTTACTTGATGAAATTCAAGTAGCGTCTTACAAAATTTTGGCAGCTCTTTACCATTTAGGTACTGACCCAACACTGACACATGAAAGAAAGTATTTAAAAACTGAAATTGAACGTCATAAGCCCGCCTTGGGATCGTGTTTGGGGGCTTATAGCTCATGCTTTCCTGTTGCATTTTTAGAACCCCATCTCAATAAACACAATCAATTTTCACTCTTAAACAGAATTGCTGACCATTCTCTGGAAGCTCAAGATATTATGGTAAAAATGGAAAGCAGTATGCCTAATCTGGAAACAATTTTGCAAGAAGTAGATCAGTTTGTAGAATCAGATAAAACTTATAATGATGCACCTTTCATAATCGATGTAATTCTTCCACTTTTATGTTCATATTTGCCATTTTGGTGGGCGCAAGGGCCAGATAATGTAAGCCCAACCAGCGGTAACCATGTAACTATGGTAACCGCCGACCACATGAATTCTTTGCTAAAAAATGTTTTAAAAATGATAAAAAAGAACATAGGTAACGAAAATGCTCCATGGATGACAAGAATTGCTGCGTATACTCAGCAGATAATTATTAACACTTCCGAGGAATTATTAAAAGATCCCTTTTTGCCCCTTGCAGAAAGAGTAAAGAAACGAACAGAAAATATGTTTCACAAAGAGGAAAGTATGCGGGGATTTATTAAGTCCGCTACTGATGATACTTCTCAAGTTGAGACACAGTTACAAGAAGATTGGCAATTATTAGTAAGAGATATTTATTCATTCTACCCATTACTTATTAAATATGTCGACTTGCAACGAAACCATTGGCTTAAAGACAATATCCCAGAAGCCGAAGAGCTTTATAATCATGTGGCTGATATTTTCAATATTTGGTCTAAAAGTCAATACTTTCTTAAAGAAGAACAGAACTTTATATCAGCAAATGAAATTGATAATATGGCTTTAATAATGCCAACTGCTACAAGAAGATCAGCTGCCGTTTCCGATGGTGCACCTGTAACTGGAGGTAAAGTGAAGAAAAAAAAGAAGAATCGTGACAAGAAACGCGATAAGGATAAAGAAGTACAAGCAAGTCTTATGGTGGCTTGTCTGAAACGTTTGCTTCCAGTAGGTCTTAACTTGTTTGCGGGACGTGAACAAGAATTAGTGCAGCATTGTAAAGATAGGTACCTTAAAAAAATGCCCGAGTACGAAGTGATTGAGTTTGCAAGGAATCAACTAACATTGCCTGATAAATTAGATCCGTCAGATGAAATGTCGTGGCAACATTATCTATATTCAAAACTTGGAAAAAAAGATGAAATTAATGAAGACGCCGTTATGATAGAAAAAACCAATCAAAATGAAAAAAAAGATAAAACGGAAGAGACTGTTGATCGAATTGTAGCAATGGCAAAAGTACTCTTTGGTCTACATATGGTATGTTTCCATTTATATTTTCTTGTTACTATTCTCGTCATTTTTTAGTCACTCTTATATGTATAATTATTTTATTCTTTCTGTTGGTTCTTTTTTAACTACAACTTCTTTTTTATTATTATTATTTTTTTCTTTTTCATCATATTATTTATTTTCGACGAATCAAACTACTTTGTTTAATAGATTGATCACCCGCAACAACAGAGTAAGAACGTTTACAGGAGCGTAGTATCAATACAACGAAAGCGTGCGGTTATTGCATGCTTCCGGCAAACGTCTCTGCATTCTCTTCCCAGGTTCAATATTTAATTTTTAAATTCTTGTGTATGTTTTCATTATAATTTCTTCTAACCCCGCTAATTTATAATATACTTTTTTATTGTGAAAAATTATTCTTTACGAAACTTTAATTTTTCAAATTGATTGCTTTTTAACTATGAAACATTGAACTAATAACATATCTTCGTTATTAACACGTATGGCTTGAGTTAACGATCGCCTTTTGTACCCTTAGGCTAGTCGTACTAAGTGCAGATGCAATTATTGGAACTCAAAATTATCGTTGGCAAGGCGTCAAGCGGCAATATGCTGTTTAAGAGCCAAACATCTCTACCGATTAAGCAGGTGCTTTGCTTGTTCATGTTTTTTTTTTTTTTTATTAATATGAACTAACATTTTAGTTTTTTAACGTCTGTAAAATTGCATACATATTAGTACTTTTTCGTCTATAACTTAATACATGTTTTCTGGCTTGTTTTGGAGCAGACATCGAGCTTGTAACATATTTGCGCGAACATACTACGAACAGTGGCTACAAGAAGAAAATGTTGGTCAAGAAGTCATGATAGAAGATTTAACACAAACATTCGAGGAATCTGAAAAATCTAAAAAAGACGCCGAAGAGGAAGAAGGAAAGCCAGATCCATTAACACAATTGGTCACAACGTTTTGTCGTGGCGCTATGACGGAACGAAGTGGAGCCTTACAAGAAGATCCGTTATATATGTCGTATGCACAAATTGCAGCCAAGTCGTGTGGTGAAGAAGAAGAAGAAGGAGGTGACGAAGAAGGTGGTGGTGAAGGGGGTGAAGAAGGCGAAGGAACAAGCATTCATGTAAGCATTTTGATTAATATACCTGGCGTCTATACTAACACATTTAATAGAAACGGTTAAAGCATCAAATGGATAAACTTATGGTAAGAATTATGCAAAAATAAACATTAGAAGAATAACTTTCGTTGAAAATTTTGTTGATTGACGGAATCCCCTGCCTAGTTCATAAGCAATCTTTAGTTACGTTTATTTAACTATGATCAGTCACTTTAAGAATCTCGTTGAAAAGTCTGCAACTGGGTTTGTAATTGAATAGACTTATAGTATAAGAATAATTTAAAATGAGTGAAATCAATAATACTGTGCGTATTAGCACATTGAATTTCAGAATTCTTCTATATGTTATATTTTCTTGTTGATAAGTTAATATGCTATTGCTGTTATATATTATAAAGTAAGGACCATTAGGAGATCAAAGTAGATAATTGATTTGTGACTAGTTCATCATTTATTATCATAATAACATCTGAATTGCTTAATTGAAGTAGTTCATGATTCAAACTGAATTGAAAACCAATTTTTATATTTAAGGAACAAGAAATGGAAAAACAGAAGCTCTTATTTCACCAAGCTCGTCTATCAAATAGAGGAGTTGCTGAAATGGTGTTACTTCATATATCTGCGTCAAAAGGAGTTCCTTCTGAAATGGTCATGACAACTCTTAATCTTGGAATTGCAATATTAAGAGGTGGTAACATTGATATTCAAATGGGAATGTTAAATCACCTCAAAGAGAAAAAAGATGTCGGTTTTTTTACATCGATTGCAGGCCTAATGAATTCTTGCAGTGTACTTGATCTTGATGCATTTGAGCGAAACACTAAAGCAGAAGGTAATACTTTAAGTAGTCCTAATTGCAAATTTTTGTTAACGGCTTCTTGTAATTTCCCAAAGCATTTTATCCAGACTTTTATTTTTTATCTTATCTTGTTTTAGTAGATCAAATTTAAACCTTTTTTATTTTCTAATTCTTATTTTCATTCACCAATCCGATTCAAATATGTTTCACATCGGCAACAATCGAAACTTTTCCCTGATCTACCCACTGCACGAATGTCCTCAAACATCCATATAACACCCTGTTGAATACAAAAATCAATGCACGATTACATATTTGTGCGTGTGTCCTGTAATTATTAATTACAATCCATGCACTCCTTGCTTTTCCTGTTCAATTTCTTAAATTGTATTATGCAATGTTCGAAACAAAAAGAATATATTCCAAGTGCGGGTGCAGGTCTAGGTGTCGGTTCCGAAGGAGCAGCTGGGGAGAAAAATATGCACGATGCTGAATTCACATGCGCTCTATTTCGATTCATTCAACTGACATGCGAAGGTCACAATTTAGGTAACATTTTTTAATCCTATGTATCCTAAGTCGATACTACAGTTACGTATGTATATTTTAAACATATTTTAAGAATGGCAGAACTATTTAAGAACACAGGCGGGGAACACAACGACTGTGAATGTTGTTATTTGTACTGTTGATTATCTTCTTCGGCTGCAGGAGTCTATAATGGATTTTTATTGGCATTATTCAAGCAAGGTAAATATAAGACGAGATGCATACACTGTTTTTAAAGAATTAAGAGCTTACAATACAATAATCGTAGGAAATCATAGACCCTGCTGGCAAGGCCAATTTTTTTAAGGCTATTGGAGTGGCAAGTCAAGTATTTAACACTCTTACAGAAGTGATTCAAGGTCCGTGCACATTAAATCAACAGGCATTAGCCCACTCAAGGTTATGGGATGCTGTCGGTGGTTTCTTGTTTTTATTTTCTCATATGCAAGAGAAACTATCTAAACATTCCAGTCAGGTTGACCTTTTAAAAGAACTTCTTAATTTGCAAAAAGATATGATAACAATGATGCTTTCTATGCTAGAGGGAAACGTTGTTAATGGTATGTTTTTTTTTTCTTATAAATTAAATCAGATAAAACTCAATGTAATGATTTTTAGGAACTATTGGCAAACAGATGGTTGACACATTAGTCGAATCAGCGTCCAATGTGGAATTAATATTAAAATATTTTGATATGTTCCTTAAATTGAAAGATCTAACTGAGTCACCAAGTTTCCAAGAAATAGATATAAAGAATGAGGGATGGGTTACACCGAAAGATTTTAGAGACAAAATGGAGCAATCGAAGAACTATACACCGTATGTAAAGTTATTTTATAGTATTTTATCCAGTTTGAACTATTATATTTTTTCACCTATTTAGAGAAGAAATGGATTTCCTTTTGGCATGTTGCGAACGGAATCACGAAGGGAAAATTGACTATGGAGCTTTCGTCGACCGTTTCCATGAACCATCAAAGGAAATTGGTTTCAACTTGGCTGTACTTTTAACTAACCTTAGTGAACATATGCCAAATGAACCTCGTCTAGCTAGATTCCTAGAAACAGCTGGTTCCGTTTTAAATTACTTTGAACCATTCTTAGGACGCATAGAAATCTTGGGAAGCTCAAAACGTATAGAACGTGTGTATTTTGAAATTAAAGAATCGAATATCGAACAATGGGAAAAACCTCAGATAAAAGAATCGAAAAGAGCATTCTTTTACTCAATAGTAACTGAAGGCGGTGACAAGGAAAAACTTGAAGCGTTCGTTAACTTTTGTGAAGACGCTATATTTGAAATGACACATGCTTCAGGATTAATGGCAACAGATGACGGTGGAGCCAATGTTAAGCGAGATACTTCATATAGTTCTTATATGAGCGAGGAAGAAGAGGAACGTGCAGCAAGAGATCCAATAAGACGTAGTATTCAAGCGGTTAAAGATGGAATTAAATTTGGAATGCACATGCTTAGCCCAGCCAATATCAAACATCAAATTGGTGTTATGCAGACAAAATCTATACCTGATCTGATTATTGGTTTTTTCAAAATTATTTTCTACATGTTCTATTACACTGGATATGGAAATATGTGTGTAGTTAAGTATATATTCGGAATCATTATGAATCTAATGAGAGGCTCTGCATCGGAAGAAGTAGAAACGTTGGCTCCAATTGAAGAGGAAAAGTTTAGTGGGAGATCTCTTCCACCTTTACCAATAGAAGAACCACCAGGAACAGTACAGGCATTTGGCTTAGACATTAGTAAAGAAGAAAATGGACAATATAAAGTGGCACCACATGAATCGCCAGGCATAAGTCCAACATCTTCAATTGAAGAAACCGGTGAATCAAGTCCAGAAGATGGAGCAGGTATCACTGAGCCATTACCAGAAAATGAACAACAGGAACCTATGTCAATAGTGGACTTACTTGGAGGAGACGCTGCAAAGAAAGCAGCGCAAGAACGACAAGAAGCTCAGAAAGCGCAAGAAGCCGCGATGGCTTCTATTGAAGCTGAAGCTAAAAAATCATCGGCAGCTCCTCAAGAAACTCCAGCAGTTCATCAAATTGACTTTTCACAATATACTCATAGAGCTGTCAGCTTTTTGGCCAGAAACTTTTACAATTTAAAATACGTGGCTTTGGTACTGGCATTTAGCATTAATTTCATGTTACTTTTTTATAAAGTAACATCATTTGGTGACGATGATGAAGGCTCAGGAGACGACGAGTTAATTATGGGATCTGGTTCAGGTGGAGGACTTTCTGCTTCTGGTCTCGGTTCAGGAGAAGGATCAGGAGAAGATGAAGAAAAATTAGACGATGTTCCTGAATTGGTTCATGTCGATGAAGACTTCTTCTATATGGAGCATGTAATACGAATTGCAGCAATGCTACACAGTTTAGTATCGTTAGCTATGCTAATTGCTTACTACCATCTTAAAGTACCATTGGCAATTTTTAAAAGAGAAAAAGAAATCGCCAGACGTTTAGAATTTGATGGACTGTTTATTGCAGAACAACCCGAGGATGATGACCTTAAGTCCCATTGGGATAAATTAGTGATATCAGCTAAATCATTCCCAGTTAACTATTGGGATAAGTTTGTCAAGAAAAAAGTACGACAGAAATATAGCGAAACATATGATTTTGATTCTATATCCAATTTATTGGGAATGGAAAAAAGCGCATTTACAGCTCAAGAGAGCGAAGAAGGTGGCTTTATTAAATATATATTTAATATCGATTGGAGATATCAAGTATGGAAAGCGGGTGTAACTATAACTGACAATGCTTTCTTGTACTCTTTGTGGTATTTTACATTCTCAATTTTGGGAAATTTTAATAACTTCTTTTTCGCAGCACACTTGCTTGATGTAGCTGTTGGTTTTAAAACTCTGCGTACTATCTTGCAATCTGTTACTCACAATGGAAAACAATTAGTTCTGACAGTGATGTTGCTGACTATAATTGTATATATTTACACGGTAATTGCCTTCAATTTCTTCCGCAAATTTTACATACAAGAAGAAGACGAAGAAGTTGACAAAAAGTGTCACGACATGCTTACTTGCTTTGTGTTCCATTTATATAAAGGCGTAAGAGCAGGTGGAGGTATTGGTGATGAAATCGGCGACCCTGATGGTGATGATTACGAGGTGTATCGAATAATATTTGATATCACTTTCTTCTTCTTTGTTATCGTTATATTATTAGCTATTATACAAGGCTTAATCATTGACGCTTTTGGTGAACTTCGTGATCAACTGGAATCGGTTAAAGAAAATATGGAGTCGAATTGCTTTATTTGTGGCATTGGAAAGGATTATTTCGACATAGTACCGCACGGTTTTGATACACACGTTCAAAAAGAACATAATTTGGCTAATTATATGTTCTTTTTAATGCATCTAATTAATAAACCAGATACTGAATATACTGGCCAAGAGACGTATGTTTGGAATATGTATCAACAAAGAAGTTGGGACTTCTTCCCGGTTGGTGATTGCTTCCGTAAGCAGTACGAAGATGAATTGTCTGGCGGAAGTGGGGGTTAAAAATGTTGTATAGAAATTTTCAAATTGGTTTTGTAATATTAATATGTGACTTGTGCAAAATAATAGTAATAATGTCAAAAATGTTAACGTAATGTTCACCTTACTATCCCTCTATAAAAGAATTAAACATTTTACTAATATTATTCTTTTTTGATCATTAAACTATTGAATTAAAAGTGACAATCTTATTAAGAAACGTTTTATATTTTGAAAAATAAATATCTGCGTAAGTTAAAATTTTAACTTATGTAATTATATACATAAGCATAGGTCAAAATTTATTTGTGCAAACATTGCAATGATTCCTTCAAAAGATATGCATATGTACATTTGCATGTAGTATGTAAACATAAAATTTACTAGAGATCCTTCTACGGGTGTAACCTACGCAGACATGTACCACATGATTTTTTTAGGAGGCGCAAGAGATTACTTTGGTGTTTTAGACAGCACGACAGGTTAAGACTTGTTGGATTTGACGCTTAAGTTTATTATTGACAGTTTATTTACAATATAGACAATTAATTGTTGTTTGGTGTGGTCACTGCGTCGTAGGATTTGGCGTCAGGTCTTATGTTATTGGATATTCTAATTTTTCATTGGTTAAGATGGACTCCAGAGTTTATTAAATAGGAGTTGTTGAGTTTGGTGGTAGGTTGTGGATTATTATAGACAGGCTATTATATTTGCAATTTATTATGTTCTGGGAAATCTTGTGACTTGTTAGTACTTGCGAATAATGCTTACAATGTTATTGTGTGGCATGATGATCATACATACACATGTACATGCTGGAGCGCCAAATCTTCGCATCCGTTGCTTACGTATTGGTATCGGCAAATTACTTAAGGTTTGAAACTTCGCGTTCTTTGAATATTTCTTGACGTGTACCAAATGATTCATCTCTCAAAGCTTTAAAATTTGTTGCATTTTTTTGGTGCCACCCAAAGTATACAAATGACAAACGTTCGCGGACTTTTTATACTTAGATATTGGTAGTCTGCAAATTATTTCAGTTTCAAACTTTCGCGTTCAATACAATATTCTTGGCGTTCCGCTATGATTAATTCTTTGGTTATTAAAATAGTTTATTAATCGCCGTAGCATATATAAACGTGAAATTTATAGTAGGTTATAGACTAATCGGAAAGAACATTTAAGAGTGATTATAGACAATTCAATTAGCTTTCTTCACCACTGTAATGATGCCATTTCTAAGTTATAGACGCAATGAAATAACTCTTGTATTTTATTTTCTATTTATTGTGTTTCAAATATGAAAACATTTTAAAAGTTGATAAAAAAGGTTGAAACAAGTGCAAATATCAATATTATATAAATATGCCTTAATTGTAAAACTACTGCTTGTAACTGTATGAGGGTATACCAAAGAAATGGGAGAATGAAATATTATACGGTTTCTAAAACCATTAATACTATTATAAATTTATTTAGAGTTGCTTTGGCACTTTAGTTTATTACTGACAGTTTATTTACAATATAGACAATTTATTGTTGTTTGGTGTGGTCGCTGCGCTGTAGGATTTGGCGTCAAGTTTTATGTTATTGGATATTCTAATTTTTCATTGGTTAAGATGGACTCCAGAGTTTATTAAATAGGAGTTGTTGAGTTTGGTGGTAGGCTGTGGATTATTGTAGACAGGTTATTATATTTGCAATTTAATATGTTCTGGGAAGTCTTGTGACTTGTTAGTGCTTGCGAATAATGCTTCCAGTGTTATTGTGTGGCATGATGAACATACATACATATGTATATGCCGAAGCGCCAAATTTTCGCATCCGTTGCTTACGTATTGGTATCGGTAAATGACTTAAGGTTTAAAACTTCGCATTCGTTGAATATTTCTTGACGTGTACCAAATGATTCATCTCTCAAAGCTTTCAAATTCGTTGCATTTTTTTGGTGCCATCCAAAGTATACAAATGACAAACGTTCGCGTACTTGTTGTACTTAGATATTGGTAGTCTGCAAATTATTTAAGTTTCAAACTTTCGCGTTCAATACAATCTTCTTAGCGTTCCGCTATGATTAATTCTTTGGTGATTAAAATTGTTTATTAATCGTCGTAGCATATATAGACGTGAGACGTTTATAGTAGGTTATAGCCTAATCGGAAAGAACATTTAAGAGTGGTTATAGACAATTCAATTTCCTCTCTTTACCATTTGAAAGATGCCATTTCTAAGTTATAGACGCAATGAAATGACTTGTATTTTATTTTCTATTTATTGTATTTTATTGTATTATTTTTTATTACTGACAGTTTATTTAAAATATAGACAATTATTTGTTGTTTGGTGTGGTTGCTGCGTCGTAGGATTTGGCGTCAGGTTTTATGTGATTGGATATTCTAATTTTCATTGGTTAAGATGGACTCCAGAGTTTATTAAATAGGGGTTTTTGAGTTTGGTGGTAGGTTGTGGGTTATTATAGACAGGCTATTATATTTGCAATTTATTATGTTCTGGGAAGTCTTGTGACTTGTTAGTGCTTGCGAATAATGCTTCCAGTGTTATTGTGTGGCATGATGAACATACATGCACATGTACATGCTGAAGCGCCAAATTTTCTCAACCGTTGCTTACGTATTGGTATCGGTAAATGACTTAAGGTTTAAAATTTCGCATTCGTTGAATATTTCTTGACGTGTATCCAATTGAAATCGGCTATTAATCGTCGTAACATGTATAGACGTGAAATTTATAGTAGGTTATAGACTATCAAAAAGAACATTTAAGAGTGGTTATAGACAATTCAATTCCCTTTCTCCACAATTTGAATGATGCCATTTCTTAGTTATAGACGCAATGAAATGACTATTGTATTTTATTATCTACATATTTATTGTATTTCAAATACGAAAACATTTTAAAATGTGATAAAAAAAAGTTGAAACAAGTGCAAATATCAATATTATATAAATATGCCTTAATTGTGAAACTACTGCTTGTAACTGTATGAGGGTATACCAAAGAAATAGGAGAATAAAATATTATACGGTTTCTACAACTACACCTACTACGATCAATTTATTTAGTGTTGATCGTCGAAACGGACGGTCTATGTTGACGAAAATTGAATCCTCTTTCTGATTGTGCACATTTTCATTTACTTCCGCTGTTCATAAATAACAAGATTGAATGGTACATTTACGAAATAAAGAATATAGTTATAAATGATAATCTTAATTTAAGCGTAAATGTTCCTGCATACAATTCTCTTTCTTCTTTCGCCAGCGCTATCCAGATTTAAATTTTGTGTTTATTAGGGAAATAGCAAACCGCACTCAACTTCGTTTATGTTTGTTAAGTGTTATACAAAGTCCCTAAAACTGTAACAGAATAAATTTGTCTGACAAGAATACAGCAAAAAGTGCAACAGGTATTTAGAAAATGAACATTTAATCCTCTTTTTTATTGTGTACCCTTTTTATTTAATTCAGCTGTTCACAACTAACATACATTTATTTAGTGTTGATCGTCAAAACCGACTGTCTGTGTTGACGAAAATTGAATCCTCTCTCTGATTGTGCACACTTTCATTTACTTCCGATGTTCATAAATAACAAGATTAAATTATGCATTTACGAAATGAGGAATATAGTTATAATTGGTAATCTTAATTTATGCGTAAATGTCCCTGCATATAATTCTCTTTTCTTCTTTCGCCAGTGCTATCCAGGTTTAAGTTTTGTGTTTATTAGAGAAATTACAACCGCATTCAACTTCGCTTATATTTTATAAGTGTTATACGAAGTCCCTAAAACTGTAACAGAATAAATTTTCTGACAATACAGCAAAAAGTGCAACAACTGAACAGTTGTATAGAAGCCGAACATTTAATCCTCATTCTATGTGCATTTGTTATTTACTTCAGCTGTTCACAAATAACAAGTTTGAATAATGCCTTTATAAAATAAAGGATATAAATGGCAACCTTAATTTATGCGTAAATGTTTTTAAACTCAATTCACGAGCGAAAGCAAGAGTAATGGAAAATGAAATATTATACTGTTTCTAAAATCATACCACGATAAATTTATTTGGTTTCAATACATTAAAAGAGCAACGCCACAACAGTTGCTTGGAAAGCGAAAATTGAATCGCCTATCTGATGGTGTTCATTTTGATTTACCTCTGATTTTCATAAATAATAAGATTGAGTGATATATTTACAAAATAAAGAATATAAATGATAAACTGACTTTATGTGTGTAATATGTTCCTGAAATCCATTCACTGCGTTTTCTTTCTAATTATGGCAGCACCATCTAGACATCAGTTTTGTATTTATTGGAGATTTCGCCAGTGCCATCTAGACATCAGACTTGAGTTATAATAATTGCAACTGCATATAGCTTCGCTTATATTCGTTAAGTGTTATAAACAGTTCTTTTTAGTTTCACTAGCGCCGCAGAAATCGGATTTGTATCTATGTATTTAAGAAATTACAACCGCATGCAACTTCGTTTTAAATCACGTTTTCTTTCTAAGTTCCCCTGCGCCATCTATACATCAGTTCTATGTTTATTATATATTTTGTCAGTGCCATCTATACATCAGATTTGCGTTTATAAGTATTACAACTGCATATAACTTCGCTTATGTTGGTTAAGTTTTATACACAGCTCTTTTTAGTTTCACTAGCGCCGCCGAAATCGGATTTGTATCTATGTATATGAGAAATTAAAACCGCATGCAACTTCGTTTTAAATCACGTTTTCTTTCTAAGTTCCCCTGCGCCATCTATACATCAGTTCTATGTTTATTATATATTTTGTCAGTACCATCTATACATCAGATTTGCGTTTATAAGAATTACAACTGCATATAACTTCGCTTATGTTTGTTAAGTGTTATACACAGTTCATTTTAATTTCATCAGCGTCAAATAGACATTAGATTTCTATCTATGCGAAAAAGCACAACTGCATACAAGTTCGTTTATGTTTAATAAATGTTATGCAGTCTCCAAAATTGTGACAGAATAAACTTGTTTGATAACAACATAGCAAAAAGTACAGCAACTGAACAGTGTTTAGATAGCGGTTATTTAATCCTCTTTCTAATTGTCTACCTACGCTTTTTGTTTATTTCAACTGCTCATAAATACCAAGATTGAATAATACATTCATGAAAGAAATGGTAACCTTGATTTACGTGTAAATGTTCTTGAATTTAATCCATTACGCTTTTTTTTATTTCGTCAGGGCCATTATTTTTCTGGATGGTGGTGCTGTTAAGGTTAAGGGTCTTCTAGGTTTAATTAATAGCGAGAAATTGTGCGACGGAGAACGGCGATTGATTAAGAAAAAAGACGATAGAAAGGTTGCAATCGTTTTCCCTTAGTTTTTGTCCCGGGATTGAAGTTTGCTTGGCGTTTTTGTCCGGATTTTTGG